>OZ005650.1:278442710-279832710 GCA_963930645.1 Salticus scenicus | reverse complement strand
ATTATTTGTCAAATAAAGCTGCTCTTAAGCGTAATTTTAATTGTTTTAAGATGTGTTACTGTTAAACTGTTACTGTTATACTGTACACTGTACTGTTATACTGTACATATATATACATAACAGTAGTTTTCTTAACCCTTAATCTCCAATCTGTATTTATAGTATTAAATTTCGTTTTAAGAGAAAGTCGTGTGAGTATACACATGTTTTTTTTTTTTTTTTTTTTTTTTTTTTTTCTTATTCTTCTTTAAGGAGGGATGTTGACAGTGGTCTTAATCCAAATTTCTCAAAATATTAATTTCGTAAAAATTAAAATGTTATTATTACATGTTAAAGGGTATTTTAATTACTACATCTGTCAAAATATTTACGTTATTAATAAGTGTAAAAATGATGGACATTTAAAAATTTCCAAAAATTAAAAATATATAATTTATCATTTAGAATCTCTAGAAGTCTTAGACAAAACTTATTTTATAATTAAATTTACCTTATTTTTATAGGAAACATTTAAATTATATTAAAGAAGTTCTTTCGCAAAGCTATTTGTAACGTTTCCAAAATCTCTAATGCAAGCCTAATACCCGTCTTAAATAGGTTTCATTAAGTAGTGGGCGATTTCGCATTGATAACTACTCAGAAATGAAGATAAAATAGATCGAAAAAGTCATTTAAACTATCCAGGAAAGAAAATGACAGTAAATCAATTTTCATGTTTGTAACGTTCTAGAAATTTTGGACAAGTCCAATTTATCATTCGACGATGCAAAGAAAAATTGATTATATATTTTAAAGTAGTGTTAAAACAACATAGTGATAAGGTTTATTTTTTATTGTTTAATGCTCGAGATATACGTGTATAAATGATTAACGAGAGACTCAAGTTAATTAAAAAAAAAAAAAAAAAAAAAAAAAAAAAAATCAAGAATATTTTTCTAATAAGTTTGTGACTTTATTAAGTTCATTAAAAATTAATCTTCCGTAAATTTTCGAATAACATGAACATGTATGTACGCAGATGATTGATAGTCGACTTAGATTAATAAAATAAGAAAAGATTCAAGAATATTGCTTAAATAAAACTGTGACTTTAGTAATTTTAATGTAAAAAAAAATCCTGCATCACGTTTTCAGCATTTTTAAAAATTGATTATGCTATAAACTTTTTGAGATTAGAAAAAGAAAAGAAAGTAGTCTGCAGCAGGAATCGGGCGCATGGTGTGGGTGGGAGTTCCGTACGCTACTGACAATACTACGATTTCCTGTTGGAGCTGCAGTAAGATAAGTGCAGACTGATAGTTACCTGCTTTTAATATATTATAATGGGATGAATCTTATTTACTAGTTTTTATTTTATTTATCTAAAAAATAATGTTATAAGAGTATAACAAACCTTAAAAATCAAGTAAAAACTACAACGTTAGGAACGTCAAAGATAAAACAATATTGGGAAGCAGACAGCTGTTTCGGTAGCCTTTAGCGTACCGTCTTCAGTGTATAAAGAAATCAGAGAGAAGTGCTCCTATATATAGAAAAGGGACCGGATTCTGTTCAGCCAATAGAAGTACGTGAAAGGTAGGGGGAGTGACCAATAGGAATTTTGGAAACAGTAGTTCTGGCAACTATAGAAAACTTAAGAAAATGTGGACCGAATGTAAAATTTCCAACAATCAGACAAATAGGGAACAGCGAAATCACAATTAACAAGATTTTAAAGATTTTTATAAGTATAGAAATCTTCAAGGAAGTCGAGCTCATGAATGGATTTAGGCCTGCAAATTAGTTTAGCTGAATCAAATTTAAAATTATGATTTTCCTATCAGCAATGCTTAAAAATGCTTAAAAATTTATTGGTTTCTTGCTTACAGACATAATTAATATGTTCTTTTAGACGGAATCTAAGACTGCGTTTAGTTTGGCCAATGTATGATAAACCACACTGCCAGGAAATTCTATAGATAATCCAAGAATTATGCATATCTATAGGATCTTTTACCTGAGAAAAGGTGAGTTTATTGAAAGGCGAAAAAAAAAAATTTTTTTAATCCTGTTTTTTGAGAATTTTAGCTATGGTATGACTGAATTTCGGAAAATAGGGTAAAACAATGCTGATATTAGAAGAGCCAGCGCCAAGTCTCCTTTTAATATAAACCTTATAAATATATTACAATTATTTTAAAGTTATGAAAGATATTGGAAATGTAAGTTATGTGAATTTTAAACAATTTTTTAATTAATTTCTTCATAAATTAATGTGTTTAGAAAAAAATATAATTTTATTTATTAAATTTGCAGTTTTTTTTTTTTTTTAATAACTAACAGTTGAAAATACAACATGGGGCAAGAGTCTCCTGATCATGATGGAACTTTCACACCTTTTATTATTATTATTATTAATTTCTAATTTTATTCTATTTTTAATTTCTATTATTATTATTATTAATTTCGATATTTCTTTATTATTATTATTAATATTTGTATAGTGTTTTTTAAGAGTCAATAGGATAGAAATTATTAATAAAAAATGTTGGTGTAAGTGCTCCGTCTTAAGACGGAAGATCTTGAATCATTGATATGTTTCTATTCAATTCAGGTTTATAAAACATGTTGCTATCAAATCAATTATTAATAAAATATTATAACTAACATATTTTTAAGTTTTACATGTTAAGTCTTAAGGATTTTAATAAAAATATAAAATACATGCATAGTTTAATGTATTCACGTATTAAATAGATGGATCATGTTTCATATTTATATTTGCTTTCCACTACTTTCTTTTAGATACTAATTAAAAATATCGATGCTTTGAATGTTTCATGTTAGTGGTACAGAAAACAATAATTAAATTTACAAAATAACTTTTAGCTTTACATTTTAATTTTCCATCTGTCGAAAATATCTAGTATTTTTGGTAATACAAACTTAATATAATGATTAAGTTATTAAATTATTAAATCCTAAGTTGATCCTTAAGGAATATTGATCCTAAGTGAATCCTAATTATTAAATTATAAATTAAAACATTAAATCTTAAATTATTAAATAAAGTTGTTAAATTATTAAATCCTAATTTACCAAGTTTCCATGAACTCGCTTTATTGTTTGTTTGACCAGTATAAATATTGCAATCAACTTTTAACTAACTTCCCAACTAGTTAAATATTTGAAACTTTAAGAATAGCTCAGAACACGACGATAATGCATTCTTTTAATATTTTTATTCAATTAATAAATGTTTGAAAATTTCTTATAATTGCTCTCTTTATTACGGATTTCATCATTTTCATTCACGTGGATGGGATAATTCATCATTTTTTAAAAAAGTATTTATTAATATATAGAATTGTGGTCAAGTGTATATGATTCAACAGAAAATTTATTTAAAAAAAGTTCTTTTTATTTTGTAACTATTATGATATTCGATCATCAAAAGATTGCACCATAAATCACAGAATATTAGCGAAATGTGCTGTAAGTTTTATGTTTGAGGGTTAAACGTGTTCATGAAATATTTTATCTTTATGTACTTATTTATTTATTTATTTTCTGAAGTTCTTTAACTATTTATCATGCATAAATTTAAGAAGAACAAAAATTTTTATTTGTACAAATTTGGATTTTTTTTTTTTTTTTTTTTTTTTTTTAAATCGATAAGTTAAAGTTTTTTTCCTGTGTAAGAGCAAAATTAAAAGCGTATTGCTGTGCATCAGAAATAAATATTTTAAAAACATTTGTTTTTTTAATAAAAATATTTTAAAAATCAATTCAGATTTTTAAATGCTTATCCCGGAATACATTTTAAAATATTTATTTTAATGTTACAATATTTATTTATTGAAAAATAAAAATATATCTCTTTTATTATGAGATATTTTAATAAATAATAACCTTTAATAAAATATTGTAGTAAATATATAAAAAATTTAATAATAAAATAAATGTTTTAAATATATATACTAAGTACTTTTTGTACCATTTTTTCTAAAATCTGTTATCAAATATAAATTTAATAAAATGTTTCAATAAATGTAGCTTTCCAAAAGTGTATAAGTTTAATCCAAATAAAACACTTGCTAAATTGACATGAAATAAGAGATATATTTCATTCGTTTTCTTTCTTTTTATTTAACAATTGTCAGTAATGATACAGTAAATACTTATAAATTTAATTATATATTATAAATCTTTTAAAAACTCATTGTAAAAAAGTATTTTATAAATATTATTAAACACATTATGCAAAGTATTCAATGTGTCTGAATCAGTTTTATTTCCATGTTTAGTCTTAATTGTGTTTATTTTTGCCGTGTTAAATGTTAAATAATCATACTATTAATATTTCATCTAGGAAAGCGGTAGCGTTCCGCCCAGCCTAGATAAAACAAATATTGAAAAAACAAATGAATAAATCCTAATCTGATTCGACATTCCTATTTTCAGTGTTAGTTTTTTGCCTGCATTGAAAAGTTATAATTTGAAGTATTTTTACGGTGGGGTGTGTCTCATATGAAGAAGACTTAATCAATAAAAATTCAGTTAGTACAGATTAAAATGTTATTTACGCACTCAGCCGCAAAAATACTTTAAATTATAACTTTTTAATGCAGCCGAAAGACTAATACAGATAACAAGGAATGTTGAAACAGATTAGGATTTATTAGAATGATAACTGGAGAGATATTGGCAGATCTTCATTAAGCAAGACACTGAGTTCCCAGGAAACAATAGCAGCGGCGAAATTTGATATCAATCCCTTTTTTGGCTGCATAAGAAAAGTAATAGTTTTTGCTGGGCGGTGTGACTTTTACAATAGTATTTATTTATTTATTTATTATTATTATTATTTTTTTTTTTTTATGAGATTGTATATATGTCTGACAATCGCCGCACGAATTGCAGAACGCAGACAGATTTGGAAGTTACAAAAAAGTGCAGTCAGAGATAAAGGTCCCGAGTTCACAATTTAAATTATTTCAATCACGTCGAAGCCCAAAACAAGATAAGCGGCACAACGCACAACTAAAAAAGGCAGCGTCAACTGTACGGCAGCAACCTACAGCAGCGTCAGCTGTATGAAATAGTTTAGCGACATAATAAATCTAGCAGCATCTAGCCCGAAACGAGATTTCGGATGATTTCAATGGAGTTTTCTTTTTTTTCCCCTTAAAAACGTATAAATATAGTTATTTTATATATATATATACATATATATATATATATATTAAATTTACAAGTTAGTATTAGTAAAGAATTTGAAAAATATTTCAGGTTTTATACATATATAAAAAATTTCCATTGATAGTATTTTAATAGATTAACCGCACTGTTCTGTACGAATAATAATAATAATAATAATAATAATAATAATAATAATAATAATATAGCTATTTACAATTTATTATTATTATTATTATTATTATTATTATTATTATTATTATTTTGTCAATCGTTTAAATTTGTTTCTTTAAAAAAATATACTTTTTTCTTGACTACACGTTTTCTCTTTTCAGTTCTTTTCCCGCGCCAGCTGATAATCGGATGTGTACTGTACATTTACAAAATGTAGTAATTAAAACTTATAATTGAAACCAAAACTCAATTAAAAGAATCATTAAAGCCATTTTTAAGCAAGAAAAAGTTGTTACATTTATTTTTTAACTCTTTAAAGTACAATATACCATCTACTTTTCATTCCCAACTGCTAAGATTCATCTCAGAATTTTTAATTTTTTTTTTTTCTTTTAAAACTTAGTGATTTTTTTTTCTTATAACTTTTATTGAAAATTCTCGTAGCTGTCAATAGTGAGCATTATTACCTTGTACCTCAAAGGATTAAATAAAAAAATAACTTTATACACTGGACAATATGCAATAATGATTTCTAATATAATTTGTAATCTTCAAACTAAAAGATAGGCATTAGTGTAAGGGTTAAAGCCGACTGACTGCATATGAGTCTTATTCTTGGTTGTATAGTCTTCCACGGGAGTCTTTTTAAGGAGTCTTAGGCAAGACTTATGAACGAGTCGGAGGAAAAACACGTAAAACTCCGACTGACTAACTCAATTATTGTGATTTGAGATTGAACTCGCCGCCTTTTCTCTGCCAGCTTGGAGAGCAGAATTTCTCGGTTATTAGTAGAATATTATGAAAAAGCACCACAGAACTGGCATTTAAAAGTAGTAAGTACAATAGTGTGAATAAACACTATAAAATGCAAAAAATTGCAGCAATTGTTTCGTGTCGAAAGAAGACACGACCCTTCATCAGAATAAAGGAGGTGAACGTAGAACGAGTGCTGCAAACAAGGGTAACGCGTTGCCGCTTTATTTGCAGTACTCGTGTCTACTTTGTGCGGCTGATGAAGGGTCGTGTCTTCTTTCGACATGCAAGAATTGTTGCGAGTTGTTGCATTTTATGGTGATTATTAAAAGTTTTGTATTTATTATTGGTGAGATACTAAAGGGAAAAGCCAGTAAATATTTTAAAGAATGAAATTGTATTTATTTTAATATTTAAAAGGTTTACAACCGGTGAATTTCTAGGTACACAAATAATAATGCTAATGATAATTTCTTTCGAGGGTTATAAAGGAGTTGTTGGTCAGATTTTTAATCAGTGTTTATAAATTTATTTACTTTTTTTTTCAGATTTAAATTTGCAGAAATGTATTACATAATATCTCTTGTGCACAGAAGCTATATTTTTATTATTATTTTATTATTATAACAAGCACTTAGACAATTTACGCAGCTTACATTTGTTTGCAGAAAAAACTTTTAAATATAAGTATAAATGAGTGTTTCTAACAGAAAAATAAATCAAAATATCTTGAAACAGCATATGCGTTATTTACAATTCTGTTTATCATTCGTGAAAATTTTATTGATTTTTCATTTCATTTTATGTGAATAAACTCATAATTCATGTTGTTATGATGTTTTTAAACAATAATCTAACGTCTTCTGTTTTCAAATAAGATAACTATTAAAAAAAGTAATTAAAATTCATTATCTTGTATTACCTGGTATAGATATTGAATAAAAATTAATTCTAAAATATATTGCCCCCCCCCCCCCCCCACCCATCAATCACCCGTTATATCTCTCTGTCTATACCTATTTGTATATATGTGTATATACGCATTTCCTTGTAACTCTTAATCTTGATTTAACTCCTTGTAATTCATAAATATTTTTACCAATTTCATGACAAATGATTGCATAATAAATTGAAATCCTTTTGTGTTGCCATGGAAGCGAATTACCACCAATTCTATATCTATCTTTTTTTTTTTTTTTAGAGAAACCATGCTTTAAACACTCTAATAACAAAATTTATTCCATTATGTTTAATAGAATGTATCCATATTAAAATGCACTTATAACAAATACCGTCTATAGACCGTAATGGTGCGAAATTCTTTTATTGTTCCTGGACACTATCCACAGTAATTATATACATGAATAAAAAATAACAACTAATTTATAGTAACTCATTATTATTTAAAGCAAATTTAAGAACATTTAGACAATTACAGATTGCCATCGGAATTCTTGTGTGTGATTCTGTAAATAAAATATTTAGTCCATAATACTCTTTTGTTTGGGGAAAACATGCATTTAAACATCTTAATAATGTATGCTAATTTCAGTGAATATAGCATAACGAAATTTGACATAAATTGGATGATTACGTGACATCGTCGGAAGACTTTTGTAAGGTCCTGTACATGTACATTATTTACTATCTAAACACATATTTTTTTCTGAAAGCACGCTTTAAAGCAAGCATTTCAATAATCTATATAATATTTCTCGAATGTGGACCAGTTACAATTATTTTTTGTCGAAACCATACGATAGTGGCGAAATTAATGAAATACGCCAGGAAAAAATATAATATTTAAAAATGAACAATATTTAAGAAAGCGGACTCAGCTCAATGAACTAATAAGAAAAATGACGACATTTGTGTAATGGCATTATTTTATAGAAAAAATGTATTTTTTAAAGTTGCTTCTTCAGAATCTTTGCAAGCGTCATTTTAAACCTAGCATAATATATTAAAGATATATATAGAATATGAATTATTATCATAAATGGACTAGAAAACGCAATCAAAAAAAGTATAATCAAAACAGGGTTTTGTTTTTGTTTTTTTTAATTTTTTTAACAAAAAATTATGCCAAAATAAGTAAAATGTCCTCGTAGTTTTGGCGATAAAAATTTCAAAGGCGTCATGAGGGTTCTTTAATAAAACTTTGCTGCCTGTGGAAGTATGAAAACGGGTTATCAACCATGAATTTTATTTTCAAGCTTTTCTTTGAATGATTCTGGTTTCACTATTGCACAATATTTATTTAGTTATAATAATAATTTAGCTTCTGGTAAATTAGGGGACTCTCTACTTATCGTCTCCGAAAGCTGAAGCCAATGCTATTCTATGGAAAATTTTGCCCCGATATAACTCATTAACTAACACATATTTCTAAATTCCGTTTTCACATTTAGAAAATTCACAACTACTTAACAGTTTTTCGTTTTCTAACTTTTATTTATTTATTTATTATTTTTAATATTTTATTTTTAAGTTCAAAAATGCAAAATTTTACTTTGTAAAAATTCGTATTTTACAACCTCAAAATAAAATATTAAAAATTTAAAAAATCAAATTTTAGAAAGCGATAAACTGTTTAATAGTTGTGTATTTTCTGAATGTGAAAATGGAATTTAAAAATATGTATTAGTTAATGAGTTATAATGGGGCAAATTTTCCATAGAATAACATTGGTTTTGGCTTCCATTGGCGATAAGTAGAGAGACCTCTTAAAATTTTAATTAGATGGTGAAATTGATACAATATTTACAAGTTTAAAATTTTAAAGGTAAATAAGAAAAGAAATAAAGTGCGAAAAATTCGACCGGGTTTGCTAATTTCAATTTGTTGAATGCAGTAATACCATGTTAAAATGAGTTTAAATGAAAATCTCCCCATAGGCCGTAATGATAAGAAGACTTTGGTGTATCACTGTACATGAAGAATAAATAATGTGTACACCAAAAATTATACAGCTATTTCTGTATAGCCCCTAAATAAGGGGCGAGGTGTGGTTCAGAAAACTATGGAAGCGCTGAAGCGAAGCTCTTCCAAAAGCAGAGGAAGAATCAATTCAGTCTTTCGACGAGGCGACGTTACTTGATTACTTTTTAAACTCATAAATAGGGGAAGCGCTGCTTCCATCGCTTCCATGGACGCTTCGCCACTGCCTTAAATATATGTACCAATTTGCAAGTGAATCGGGAATTTTTGGAGCTGATATTGCAATACTTACAAATTCTGCCCATAGATCGCAATGATAAGAACTGTGGTACGTCCTTGTACACGAACTAGAAACAGAATATACACCCAAAACTATACAGTTAATTTTGAGTGGCTCATGAACATGTGTACCAAATTGCATCAATAGGATGATTTTTGCGGCCACTATCGTGAGACATACTTACATTTATACTGACAGACAGACAAACAGACAAACAAACAAATGCATTTTTAGTCTCCACTCTCAACATGGAGGCTTCCATTGACGTTTCGGCAATGAAAGTTGTGTCCTATAATCTATAATTTAATGAATATTATATCTTATTTTATATTATATACCTTCGAAAAACGCTTTTGAATGTCAGATTTAGAAATATTGATTAAATTTACTACTTTCGACGTAAATAAAGAGATCACATTTTTTATCAGTGCTGATTAGTCAGTTTATTTATTTTTAATTCTTTTTAGATTTAAATTACCACTAACATTTTATCTGATATATGTATTGTCTAGAAGCTACATTTTTATTACTATTTTCTATTGAATTTTATAAAATATTTAAATTATATATTTTGTTATATTTGTTTGCCTGAAGAAATTCATTAACATAAGTACAAATAAATGCTGCTATAAAACTAAAAATATAAATCAATAACTCTTGACGTAAAAATCTGCAACTGTACCAGAAAACTTTACATATATTATCTGATATCTATATTGTCTAGAAGCTACATATTTATTGCTATTTTCTAAACTGTAAATCAATGCATCTATAAGATTAAAATAATAAATCAATATTTCCTGAATTAAAAACGACAACTGTACTTGAAAAATGTATATGAATAAGAAAAAAAAAAGAATATATTTATATATAGTAATTTTAATGATGATATCGATTAATTATTCACTGATACTTTATTATAAAGCGGAAAAAAAGTAAGAACTAAAAATATTTGCATGTAGTAAATCATTTTAATTCATAGGTAATCTAGAAAATTGTTACTTTGTGACAATAACTCAGCTTAAAATATAGGATTGGTGATTAAAATTAAACTGGAAGTAATGAAAAGACGATAGTTATGTATCTATTAATCGGATACGAATAAATCTCCATATTTTATTGTGTAGATCATTGGAAACGTGAAGTAGATGGGAAAAAAAGTTTCATTTTGAACGTAATAGCGCTTTTCCGATTAAAACACGTGAAAATAAGTTTTACTATAAAAGCAATTCTTGTTCATAGATCAAGTCTTTTGCCCACATTGGTACATTGGTCTCTCAGTGTTGGTCCCAAACTGCGTGGTTACAGGGATTTTAGTTCCCACAGTAGAAAAAGCTTGTCTACGATCCTGCTAAAACCATGCTCAAATAAGACCCGGAACATAGCTAGGTCAGAAGACTGTAGTTTAATTTAAAAAACAGCAAATACAAAGAAAGTTTTACATAAGATTATTTTTAAGAAAGATAGAGCTTGAAAATAATAATAATAATAATAATAATAATAGATAAATAATAATCTAAATTGTGACATTACATTTCATTAACAGAGAAGAATAAATCAATGGATATAGTATTAAAATTTATATTTGTAAATGAAAAATGCTCATTAAGATATTATAAATATGTTTTAATTTACTGTAATTATCTGGATTTAATAATATTGCTTTTAAGTTTTGCTTATTTATTTATTACTATTGAACTTAAAATTGCTTTTAGTTAGTGAATATTTTTCGAATATAAAATGAAATATGCTGTTTTTTTTTTTTTTTTTTTTTTTTTTTTTATTTACAGAGTGCGTTTGGTAGTTTATTGATTTTAAAGATGAAAGGGGTGAAACAACCATGATCTGAGATGAAATTTAAAGATATTTTATTCGAGCACGTTAAAAGGGATTTGATGTTTTAAGAACTGCGTGTGTGTCTCTATCTTTATGGGAATGATGCCACTCTCGTTGCCAATCACTAAGAATTTCAGCTTTTATTGTTGATTTGATAAGTGACATTGGGAAAGGAAGAGAGATATCATGATCATATGAATTATTTATTAAAACATCCTTTGTTAGTTCATATACCGTTTCGTTCTCGTGGTACCTACATGTGCCCTTTTCCATCAAGGTTGTATCAATGAAACGTCTTTGTTAAGAATTAAATTATATAATTCTAAAATGAATTTTTTTTTTTTTTTTTTTTTTTTTTTTTCAGAAATGGATTTTGTATTAATTCTAATTTTGATTTTTTATTTGTTATTGTTATCGTTGTGATATTTGTATATTTTGAACTTAAGTATCTTTTAATTTTTTTCTATAAGATCTAAGAGTTCTGTTTGAAAAATAGAATTATAATTTATTTTGTGATTTATGTATAATTCTATTATTTTCAAAGACAGAAAAACACGTGAGTTTCCTTTTGGCGTTTTTGAATCATCTATATATATATATATTAGAAGGGCCAAAAAGTAATCAAAATTTCTGTTCGTTTGAATTAATGAAATGACACCGGAAATTTTTGTTTAACAATATTTATGTAGCACTTACCAGTTATCCTCTTAAAGTTACCCAAAAATATCTTAAATATTACCCTTGATAAATTTGCGGTGACATTTCATTAATTCAAACGGACAGAAATTTTGATTACTTTTCGGTCCCCTTAATATTAAGAGTTGCATTGTCAGTTAATGCTATATTTTCATTAATGTAATAGTTTGGAAATTCGTAAGATGGAATTGTTTTCATGATGTTTTTGTTGTGAATGTTAGTATTATCTATATTTATTGTGGAAATGCCTTTTAAAAAATAATGTTATGTATATTTATTACTTAATAGAGTTGTGATTGGAGTATAGTACCTGTTAAAGTGCATAATACGTCTATTGAGATTCTTTTCTGTGGTTTTAATATGTTTAGTAATGCACTGGAAAAGAGCATGGTTTTATTATGTAAAACCATGCTCTTATACGTTACTGTTATGTATGATTACGGATGTATGATTGTATCAATCATACAATCATACATTATAGTTTTAATGTATGATTTTAATATTTTTATAAATACATGAAATATTGAAATGCTTTGATAGGATTGTGTAGAAGGAGCTATTATCCACAAGAATGACAGCTGTTTCATTTAAAGGTAAGCAAATCGGCCAACTGATTGATTAGTGAGATAAAGTATTATTTCTAATATTTAAGTCTAGTATTAAAGCTGTATCTATGTTATATGTGCTAATGCAGTTGTACATGCTTATATTGGCTGTTCTGCTTTTGTTTACTTTTAATTGTAAAATACTTATTTTATTTTTATCGTTTGTAAAATTAGTTATTGACTTACCTTATAGTTGACTTACCTTTTGAGCAGTTGTTGATAATTCATATGAAATATCTTGTAAGTCCGTTAATCATTAATTTAACGGTGTATTGATGTACAGTCTATGATGCATGCATTGTTCGGAAAAACTATAGGTGGGAAGGCTGTTTGGTAGAATGCTGGCAAAAAGTTCCTATTTTGATTCATCCGGGTTCCCATTGATAAAGAAGAAGATTGAAAAGGAATATGTCCACAAGCTAAATATTGATTTGACTTTGTTTGTATTTCTGCTGATGCTATTCATTTGCCTACAGTGACCTTATCGCCGGAAAAGAATGAACGCAAATAAGTTGTTTTTTTATCAAAACACTTTTGCTCCTGCATTAGGTGACAAAACGCCAGATGGTGCATCTACTGGGCAACAGTGTTATGCTAGAAAGCTTAAACTTTGAAACCGGCTGGGAAAATTTATTTATTTTTTTTTTTTTAAGTAAAGGTCGGACCTATGATCAACATGACACACATCTGAAATTTTATTCCGATCCAATCAGTAGAACCAGAGCTATCGACTTTTAAGTACCGTTAACTTAACCTTAATCAACCTGTTGTTGAAGAGCTTTATTTATTTATTTTTTTTTTTTTAAACAATACTTTTATACAATAATATAACTCCATGTATTGCACTAATTCTTTTAAATTTCAATATATATATAGGGGGATGTCTCCGGCTGTAGGCACAGTTTTGACTTTGATTTATAACTTTTGGCAGAGTAAATATTATGCAAACATATGAATACCAATGAAAATCTAGAACCGTTAGGTAACGTTTGATAAATATAGATTCCGTAAGCAGTAAAAAATTATCACCAATTTTGTGAAGTGGCCATTTTTGGTCAAAAAAATTTTTGTACCCAATTGTTGGCACACTTGAAAAATGTGCTAAAAATGGAAATATAAGAAAAAACCCCATAAGTAGAGAAAATAACAAAATTATTCATTTTGTAAGGATTCAGTGGCCAAAATAACAACAGAAAATGGCATTTTTCTAATTTTATTCAGCATTTTCTTCGTCCTCCAAATCAGAAGTAGAATGCTCGCAAGTTGTATTTGCATGTATATTTTGACACTTCAAATGCTCCAGACGATCACACTCGTTGCATTTGATTGAATTGGCTCTTGTTGGGCATGGTAGCAGGTGTTCCAAACAGATGATGCAGAAGTCGACATCATAATCAGATAGTGTATGTTCCTATTTTTAGCGCGCTTGGCCAGCTGTTTGACAGGTGGAGCTGCCTTACTTTTTCCAAGCTTTTTCTGGACGAACACGGATGCTGCGAGAAAGTTCATATTCTCAGGCAGTCGATTTTATGGATTTCTTATCTACTAAGTAATCCAAAATGGTTTCAATCAGCTCACTAAAATCCATTTCTTTTGGATCAGTTGACTTTTTCGGGGTTGACATGGCATAAAATGCCTAAAAATGCTAAAAACCTAAAAACACTAATAAAATATGTTATGTTCACATAAACGACCATTTAACAGTTTGTATGTCAAACACACGCTTTAACACTTTGACTGCCAAGCCAAAATTGTAAATGTTCACCACGGGGCCAAAAAAAGTTTTTGTGTGTTATTTTTTATTTTTTTTTCAACATAAAACTATATATAAAAACAATATTTTTCAATCTGACTCATTTTTAACACATGGGGAGATTTTCATCCTGGCTACCAAAAATGATAGCGAAAGCACCCCACGAAAATTAGTGTAAATTGTTCCTTGAGTGGCCATGTCTATCTTATTTGATAGCCAGTTAAATTTGTCACTAAAATTATTCATTTAGATTTATATTTCTATAGCGTAATCTCTTAAATTGGAAAATTTTTAAATATATGAAAGGATGAGCTTGGGAAATTATAGTTTGTTTTTCTTTTCTATTATTTTTTCTATAATTATTTTTTCGATTACTTTTTCGATTATTTTATTTTTCTATTATTTTATTTTATTTATATAATTATTTTTTCTATTATTTTGTTAGGTTAGAGTTATTTGAATTTTTATTACAATGAGTAAGAGGAGAAATAGAAAATTAACTTTGCATATATCAATCTGCACAAACCATGTATACCTAACACATCATAGAGAGCCCAACATTCAAACTTCAATACGACTTTTATGTAACTGATATCGTTTTTGATAGCCAAGGCCTGAAGTGTTGAAACGCCATGGCTATCATATCTGATAGCCACTGTCCCAAAGGAAACATCACTGGCTATCACATATGATAGCCATGGCAGTCAAAGTGTTAAATGACAAAACATAGTGCGCCCACAACCGGTTACATGAAGGTGATCACAAACGGGAATGGCAGTTATTTTTTACAATAACAGAAAAACAATTTAAACAATTTTCGTCCACATTTTGGCTTAATTTGATACTACATCATAAAATATTATGAGTATACTGCAGGAATATACATTACACATATATTTTTGAATTAATTCACTTTGATTTTTCTCATTCTAAAAATATTCACAAATTACTTTTGTGTGTGTGTGTTTTCCGATGCTTGCACTTACTAAGCAAATGCGTCTACTCATTTCGGTGTTAGTATAAAAACTGCGCACCTCAAATCCACCATATTTGCTTTTTGTTAAAATATATAGTGGGGTGCCCATAAATGGAGAATACCCAAAACAGGAGGCATTCCCCTAAATACATATATATTGCCCATTGCATACACAATATGCTTAAAGACTGTTGTTTGTTAAACATATTTTTAACATATATATTTTTTACATTAAAGAAACGTATTTTTGTAAAAAAGAAAGCTAAAAATAAATTACTCTAATAATCGCATTAAATAAATTACTCGAATAATCGCATTACATAAACCTACAAATATTGTTTTAAATTTCAAATAATTTTTATTTACTCCGAGGAAAGAAAAGTTTATTTCTATCATCAAGTTTATTTCTGTTGTGTTGGACAATTCATTCATGTAGTATTATTTATAGTTATTTGTAAATAAATAAATAAATAAAAACTGGATTTTTTTTTTAACCATTGTATTTCTGTAATTTTATTTCAATAAGAAACTTTTTCTTTCGTGCTAAATCGAGTTATTTATTATAGGTAATCATGAAATTATGCATTTATTAAAGCATTAAACAACTGCAGACACTCATACATTGAAAATTTAAACAATGTGTATAACAATTTTCGCTAAAGATTAGTACAGTAGACTTTCTAATTCTATCAGGGAAATAAACTATCTGATGTCAAACGGCATCTATATCTCAAATGTAAAATTGCAACACTGCAAAGTAATTCTTGTAGCAATATACAAATCACACAATACGGGTAAAGGCTTGGGAAAGTTTGCACACTATTTTTTTGTATGCACTCGCTTGGAAATTAAGTACCCAATATATGGCTATAAAAAATTACATGGTAATTACTTTGTCAATAGTTATATAAATGAACTAAAAATTTATGTTGTGGATAGTCTAGAAAAATGAGAACAATACCAGGAACTAGTGAACAGTGGAACACGACCGAAAAAAAATGGAGCTGCGTGACTTCGGTTTGTCTGCTTAAAATTGCCAAGTCTTCACTCGGATTGTCTATGCTCGACGAGACGTGAATAGCAGAGTGCACTGCGAGTACGACGAGCATAGTACCATCTGTGAACACCCCAGAGAAGAAGTGCACTAATAAATATATTTGTAAAATGGATCGTCGATATTCGTTAATGCACGTGACAGCAAATTCTCGCCACTATCAACTTGTGAACTACATTGTTCTATATTAACTACATGAACTATGTTGACTATATTAGCCAGATTGTCTTACAGCAGATTGCATGAAGTGCAACTGTGCTTATGACAAATCGCCAATGGAATTCAATTGATCGCTAGAGACGAAGATACATTTTCCCAAGTTACTGAAGCAGAAAAATCAGCAAATTACTTTTGTATGGTATACGATTATTTTAAACATCATGTTTAAAAACGTGTTTAAAACTAAATTAAAACCAATTTAATTTCAAAAACTATTAATATTTTATGCGTACAAAGATCATAATCAGTTTTGTAAAGCATTCTTTTTGAGTATTCTATTTTGTTGTTCTTTCAATTAAATGCAAAACGTTTTAATATATCTGTTAGTTTTAGTTTAAACTTTATGTACAATTCAAAAGCATTATAGTGATTATAGAGTCTTTTCCATTTTTTTTAAAACTTGATTTAAACCCTTTTTAATAAAATTTCTAACTGTTATATGATAGGCACATAATTCCTTCAAACTCAATTTTTTAATTATAAATAAATATGTTTAAAAATTCGATTAAATATAATATTATAAGGAATTCTTACATGTTAGAAATTTTTGAAATGGAAATTTTTCTTAGTTAAACATATTACGACATGTAAACTGAATGTATGACGGTATAGAAGCACAACATTAAAAAAAAAAAGCAGTTATTTTCTTGCAAGGCATTGCAAATAGCCTATATGAGGACTTATAACGACCTATAACAGCCAGTGGACTTATAAGCAACCTGTAACAACCTATAAATCGACATAATAGGAAATATTGGTATTTCAGTGACAATTTAGAATCTCTGGAGAATATATTCTGAATAATACGGAAAAAATATAAGTTCTACGATATTTTAATTTATTATGCTACTTAGTTAAATATCATAAATGTAATGTTATATCATAGCTGACAACCAGGGATGAAAATGTTCCACGTTATCAGCAGCAGTACTTTTATTTAAAAATACTAATTGTATTTTTACATTGATTTTTTTTTTTTTTTCTGATTAAATGTGATAGAGATCGTTATTTAAATATACCGGTGGAAGAGTTCCGCCTAATGACGAAACATTTTCATCCCTTCTGCCAATTTTTAGCTTATTTCGTAGCATGGATGGTACTCGCTTCTTTTTCATACCACTTCATTTAAGAGTAATTTTCTATTTCTTTAACTGAAATTACATAGTACCAAAAAAATATTGTACAAAGAAAGTGGTGAGAGAAGATGGCGGGTACGTAGAATGCTAAAAAATGAATTATAAATTTGTAGCTCTGTGTTATGATGCAGTAATTGAGAATGAATTGAAAATGTAAAATAACATTCTCCCATAGCATACGATGTTCTAGATGTGACATCATCTCTATAATCTTCTAACTTCTATGATTTTTTTGTGAAATTTATAGCTTTATTCTTTTATTTCACATATGGGCTCTTAAAAAAAATATATAACTATTCCTCTTTCAAGCACGGACCAAATTTAGCTAACCACAATATTAAAGTAAAAAATAAGGGTATTAAAAGGCAGAACTCTTTCACTTTTTTTTTTTTTTTTTTTTTTTTTGTCCCGCACAATTCATAAATTAAAATTCTCTCCTAAACTTAGTTTAATTTTGATGGAAAAGCCTGTATTTTCCAAGACACTACACTGCCTTCTAAAGCTTTAATTACTTTTAATCTTGGATAATCTTACATTAGAAAACACAAAATTAGATTATTAAGGCTAAAAAGTAATCAATTCAGAAATCATAGAGCCAATTTTAAGAGAGAGATTTCTTATTAATAGATAAATAAACAATTCGAATCTCTTACACGATTCATTCATAGTTTTAAAGGAAGCATGTTCAAAATGGAAACAAGTCGTTGTGCTATCGTTGTGTTAACGGGTTGCTTGCTAATTATAAATGTTTTCCGTACATAAATTTTTATATTAAATATTATCGGAAAGGCGTTTTTTACTGACAATCACTTCTATATTTAACTCTTTTAGTTCAGAACTTTTATTGTAATAGCAGAAAAAAAAAAATTATATTAACCAATTTTTATTGCCTAAATAAATAAAGAAAACTAATCGTTCTGATTTAATGACGGATGGGAATCTAAATGAATTTAATCTAAGAAATTTTTAAAATAAAATATTATTCAAGTAAAAGATATAGTATTTTTTATAAATGGGATAAATTTGCTAGATTGCAAGTTCATTATTCTTCTACAACTAAAATAAAGTACTGGAAAATGCTTTTTATTTTTTACTTATTTTACTTAATTTTTTTTTATTTATTTAATTATTTTTATTTAATTATTTTATATTTTTTTTTATTGGATGCATGATTTTGATTATTATCCAGACGGATATTGTTTATTTAAAATTTTCTCAGACATACTTAGTATAAGTGTGTTAATTTTAATTTTATATTTTGGAATACATATATATTTAGCATATTAATTTGAATCTTAAGAAGTTTCGTTGTACGTTTACATGGCAGCATTCTTTTAACTTTTTTTTTTTTTTTACTTTTCATCGTAATACATTTATATATTAAGGTACAGCGTAATATTTAAATTAAGATTACAAACAAACTACAGATTTTATTTATATTTTGCAGAATATGCATATTTATCACATAAATATTTTGCAAGATTGGTCACTTTCTCGCTTTCAAAGCTGTGTTTTCATCCTTTAATATTTTATATTTTTACACTTTGTGTGTAGGTTAGAGATTTGCACAATTTCTGTATCATTTTACATGATGGAATGTTTTAACATATAAAGCTCTATTTGCATTCTTCTGATTCCCCTTTCCCCGATGCCTTTCCATAAGATCGTGCACTGAATATTTTTTGCTAAATATATATTTTTCTTTATATCACAGACAACAGTTTATTTTCATTTATCGTGACTATAACGTCATATATTCTATCGCCTATTGCATCACAGTATTTACACTATTCCAAGGGATTTATATTTTTATAAAATTATCAATATTTTAAATTTTTATAAGCAAGTAGTAATTAAAAAAAAAGATAGACATGTTAATAAAAGAATTAAAATTCTGCCTTAAAGAGAATTTAAATTTAAATTAAAAATAATAATGCAAGTCTTTCGTTTTGTAATCAGAAGTAAATTCTTTATTGGAACTTAATTAAAAGAAGAAAAAAAAATGTAAAACTGTTTTCGCTTGCTCTATTTTGTCTGATAGAAAAGTCCTCCGTCCTAAAAGTATAACATGAAAAACCTGCCTTTTTTTTTTTTTTTTTTTTTTGAGAAAGAGGTGATAATATTCCATATTCATTTTTCACTTGATCCTTTTTACTTTCGCGCTGTTTAATTTGAAAATTTCCCTAACATATTTTTTAAATAAAAAACCTTTAAATATTTTTCTATGGTTAAACAAGACAAAAAGTATTATTCATACATAATGGTACAGAAAATAAAGATTTATCCAATACGTATACTAACATTAGATAATTTTTTTAGATGAATTATTATTAGCAGTTGACAAAACAAATAATTAAAAACGAATATAAAATTCGTATGACTGGTATACTGGAGAGGAGGGTATTATGGAATAGTCGGGAAATATGGAATACCGAGGTTTCGGCTCTGATTAGTGCTACTATCTCTTTAAAATACTATGAATTACTCAAGAAGGATTCCCATAAAGCAATACAGTAAGAAGCAACCGCTTGTTGCTGTCGTACTATTCTCTATAGAATAAAATATGTTTTGTGATTTTCAAGAGTTTTTACAGGTACGTTTTCAAACATTTAAACTTGCTAGTACACATGAGGTATGAACATTGATGTCAAGCATAATGTATGCTCAAAGACTTGTATTTTGTTATACGTTGGTCGTTTTTTAGCTGCAAATACTTTGTCCATCACTTTAAAAGTTTATTTTCAAAGACGGCGTGTCGGTTATTATGGAATACTAGGCATTTCATGGTATCATCTGAAACTGACTTCATGTATTCAACTAAAGAATCAGAAAATAAAGACGCTGAATGTGTCTTCTATCACAGAAGATTCTCCGAAGATGATTTTATGAAGTCTAATTAGTTTTTCTATGGTTTAAACAGTTTAAACCACCTATTCCATATTACCCGACTATTTCATATTAACCCCCATTTGTAACTTAAAAAAAAAAAAAAAAAAAAAAAAAAAAAACTTTTTATAACAACAGTTTTTTTTTTTTTACTTTTTTTCATTGACAGTTCATTACAAATAATTAAACATCATGATTTTGGGGAATTTTATTAAAAACAAGTAAAGTTATTTTAAGAAATGTAAATGGTATTCCATAATACCCTCCTCTCATCTACATATTTTGTTACTTTATAATTAATAAATTTATATTCGCAAACATTATTTTAATTATAGTTCACATTTCATGGTAATATGATGCCTTCAAATTTACCCTTTAAATAATTAAAGAATATAAGCCAAGAACATGAAAAAAGAAAAAAAACCTAACATAAATCATTATTAAAGATATTTTATCGGTTTGACGTCATTTATAGCCATTCCTTATGTAAAAGTTTAATTAAATTTTCTTTTCCATTCTATACGATGGGATTTACAGCAAAAGTTTGACATTTTCGGTCACAACTTTAATTAAAATATCGGAAATCATTAATGAGACACTATTTCTTTTTTTTTTTTTTTTAATCAAGATATCATTTCGGATTTGTGTATAAATATGCATAATTGTTCAATTATAATAAATATTTTCAGTGTAATTTTTATTTTGAAATTGAATTCGCTTGTATTATATAGTACAGTGGTTTAATTTTTATGAATACATGCACACAGAAAAGTTAAAAAAAAAAATTAAAAAAAGACTTCAAGTCAGAAGTTTTCAACAGTGTCAAAAATGCCAAGTTACTTATTTTAAATCGCTTTTTGCACGCCCTTATTTCACACGACTTAATTTACAGAATAATTTTCTATAATGTATAAACACACACACACACACACAAAAAAAAAAAAAAAAAGAAAGAAAAATCATATATAAAAAGTGGTATGAAAAAAGGGAGGGAATTAAAGATGTTCCGTATTAAATTAAGGAATTTGGGAACTCTGCAGTGTTCTTTTTTTTAATTGGAAAATTTAATTTATGTTTTACATTAATGACCACTCAGTTTTAACCTTTAAATACATAGCGATGTATATCTACACAGTATGTTTAAAACCTCATATTTCTTTATGAAGCAACCTTTAAATATATATATATATATATATATATATATATATATATATATATATATATATATATATATATATATATATATATATATATTTTTTACCAAAACTATTTTCTCGTTTCCGAACGCAACTAGAATCTTTGACAGTTTATTTCTTTATCTGTGAGAATTTTTATTGCTGGCACTCTATCTGAGTACAACTTCATTTAGGCAGGAATTACGAATTACGATTATTTATATAAAAAGTAATAAATACAGGAAAAATCGTTTGTAACGAATATTTATATTTTTGTATATACTGATAAATTTATGCAAGAAAAATGCAGCTTTTTTTGTGATGCAAAAATACATCAATATGCAAAATAGGTTCTATATTATGTCACTATTCCTAAAATGAATCCTATGTTCTTCTTCTTCTTATTATTATTATTATTTTGTATTTTTCCCATAAACTACACCTTATTCCCGTTTTATTTCAAATATTATTCATTAAAAATAAAAATTCATGCATTGAAGGGTTAAATTTAGTAATTGTTATTTTAAATTCCTGATATTTTCAGTGTAACTAGCCTGTGTGTATACATGTGGGTCTTCATTATAAACAGAAAAAATTTTCAAAATTTCACAAAAATCCTCCATTACAATTTATTTACAAATGCAGTACTGTATTATAATTGTACTACTTGTCCTATATGATGACACATGGCATAGATCATTTTTAGCATACACTTAAAGGAATATAAGGACAAAGAAAATATAATATTTAAAACATAATAATTCTTTTTGAAAAAATGAAGGAATAATTATTCATTATGGAATATTCCAGTAACACTAATGTTACACTATTTGAGAGAAGACAAAAGGTTTTTTTCAAGCAAATTTTCCTCTACAAGCACTTACATTTTCATGCAATTTTATATAATCAGTCCCTAGTCAATCATAATTTTTTTCTTAATTAAAACTTTGCCATACCCACCAACATTCCATAAGTCGCAAGTCTTCGATTTTTCCAACGGAAACTTCACACTAGAAAGTTTTTATAAAGGTTTTCAGCTTTCGAAATTGTATTTATTCATAAAAATATATGTTAAAAATTCCTTTTAGGAAATACTGGTCATAAATATGATTTAAAAATTAGAAAGGTGGGCAGCTATTATGTTCTAATCAATATTTTATAGCTTTGCTAGTACCGTTTCTTTTCCTGCACCACTTATTTTTAGAGCAATTTTCTCTAAACGTAATTTCAATTTAAAAAAGACGAAAAATACTCTATAATCTAACTAGTATTAAAAAAAAAAAAAAAAAGCTGGTAGTGAAAATATTACGGAGTATAAAAATAATGTTGACAGGTGTGCTTTACAATTAGAAAAAATGTACAAAAGAAGTATGCATCGCGTATTTTAAAATATTCACACATTTAATAATTTTTAATTTGAAAAGTGCATGTTTCAACAATTTATGCATTGAAAATTAGGGAAGAATCAAAAACACTGATTATTAAACAGTATAAAAGAAGGCTTGTATTATCGAAATAAACTAATTTAATATTGCAGCTTTTATTATTTAGTTTATATTTAGACTGATAAAATGCCAACAGTGTAAAGAAACAAAATTCCAATAAAAATTTCCTTTAGAAATGCTCTTTTGAATTGAATTTCCAGTTGAACTAGTTACTTGTCTCAAGTGATTGACATAAGCTACAATAATACAAAGTGTTTTGGAATTGCTCACAGGAAAAAATACTATTTGTCTTTTCTTTACGCCAAAATACATTATTGTACAAGAGTTATACAAAAAAATGTTTTAGAAATGTCTTTCCCTCAGGATGTCATTAAAACAATGCAAGTAGAAATATATTAATACGAAGTATTTTTTACTAAACTGAAACACTGAAATAAAATCAATAATGCTTTATTTAGCCTCAGTTTTCTAAAATAAATAATAAAAATGAATTTATGTTACTTATAAGGAAACATTCAAAAGGTATCGTCTTCAAAAAGTATTGGAAAAAATATATGTGATTCTACTCTTTATAAAAACCAGGTAGTGAAAAAATTAGCGGCTCAAATGAATTACAGCGACCACAAAAAATTATCAAAATTAAGCATTTTTGGCGATTTAGCGCTGTTAGGCGATAAGTTTGCTAGCACCGAGAATGCCGTGCACCATAAGCTTTTGCTTCTTCGCCAAGTATTCAAAATCAATCGCCTAACAGTGTGAAATCGCCAGATATGCTCAATTTGGATAATTTTTTGTGATCGCTGTAATTAATTTCAGCCGATTATTTTTTCCCTTTCTGCTGTTTTATGAAGAGTAGAATCACATATATATAATTTTTTTTTTCTACATTTTTTGAAGATGTCACCTTTTGAATGTTTTCTTGTTAGTAGTTAAAAATCGGACTGCTAAAAAAGAATTTAAGAATCTATTTTATGAAACGCCGTACTTCAAAAAAAAAAAAAAAAGTTAAATGCGTCTGCGTTAAAATATGAACAAGAGATTATTTCACATAAAAATTTTCATTTCATATTTATATAGTTATCAGCTGATTAGGCTAACGTAAGCTATTTTTAGTTTTACCATGTAAAATTTCAACAGGCTAGTGACAATCGCGTGATTTAAAAATGATTGTAAAATTTTGTGATGAAAAATAGCACTTTACCTTATCTCCTGAAAAAACTTTGGAAAGACAACTTTATTTTTTGGAATTTTTAAATTATTATTTTCTCTGCTCGAATATTTGAGTTTAAAGATTTGTGCTTTTCTTATCTCCTTTTTATCCGCTAAAGCAGAAATAGTTTATAATAAACAAAATCTTGAATGTTCTTTTTAATAAATTCACACTTTACTATAATTTATTAGTAAAAACTAATTAATTTTTTGATTTAAATTCTGTCAGACTGATTCCTTTGTCCTGAAAGCCCTTGCTTTTTGTCATAAAGAGTGTCCAGGAATTACTGTCTGAAAATTAAAAGGCCTATGTATATATGTTTTCATAGCTAAGTTTTTATTTCTATTTTCTTAAAAGATAAGCGAAACATTCAAAATTAAGCTGATAAAATACTTTGTCTCTTTAGATCAAGATGAAAACAAAAAGTAATCAAATTAAAAGAAATCAAATTATTGATTTTTCCTGGCTCACAACTTTCACAGGAAAGTCACAAGAAATCATTTCAAAACTCAAGGATTTGGAGAACTATTCATCGATCGAGTATTGGAAACAGTATACTGGAACATGCAGTGTTCGATATTCACAATCCTCAGGTCGAATCCCAAAAGTCTGCATATCTCGCAATACTGCAAAGTTGAAGCGTCTTTTCATTAAAGATCCATCACTTTCAAACAGAGAAGCTTCCATGAAACTTAGAATATCAAAATCATGCGTTCATCAACTGAAGGAAAATATGAGTATTGTAACTAGGACTAAATCTTCTGCACCTCTATATAAAAATGATTAGGCTGAAAGTGCAGAAAGGGGCTGTAAAAGACTCTACAAACAACTGGGGAAATCAGGTGATGAAAAATTTATAATAATGGATGATGAAATTTATGTGCCCTATGATTATAAACAGATTCCATGCAAAGAATTTTGGAATGCCATTCCTGGTTTGGAAATCCCAGATGATTCCAAAGTTAAAAGAAAGGAAAAGTTTCCGAGAAAATTTCTCGTCTGGCAAGCGATATCACAAGACGAATGCATTAGCGAACCATTTATTTCCAAGCAGAATTCGAATGGAGAAAGATACCTAAAGGACATCCTGCAAGATCCGTTTCTGAAATTTTTTAACTCTCAGAGAGACAAAGGAAAGCTGTTGTTCTAGCCAGATTTAGCATCAAGTCATTACTGCAAAATTGTGCAGTCATATCTGAAAGAGAAAAATATTGAATATGTGCCCAAGGAAGACAATCCGCCGAATGTTCCGCAATGTCGCCCTGTAGAAAAATTCTGGGCACTATGCAAGTTAGAATACAAAAGAAGAAGGAAAAACCTCTCGAATTTAGCAGCTTTCAGAAAAGAATAGCTAAAGATCTCGAAGCTAGTAGCAGAAAAGCATGGGAAAAACCTGTTTCGACACTTCAAGTGGAACTTGCAATTAGTTGGCAATTACGGCACCAGCGATGTCAAATGAATATATTAATTTGTGATTAAATAAATTTATTTTCATATGTAAATAATTACTTTAATTTTTCTTTCCTTACTTTTGATATGTGTAAGTTTTAATTTTCAGACAGTAATTCCTGGACACCCTTTAATAGCTTCAGCTGTCTATTACTGAAAGATTTATTTACTAAGTTTACCTTTTATCGTGATTAACTAGTGAAAACTAATTTTCTCTGAGATTTACAAACTGTAAGATTGATTTCTAATCATCTAAAAATATTAATCCTTAGTTTAATCAAAACACACGGCAGCCAAAATTTTCCATTAGTTTTTGACGTCTCATAGTCCTGTGCGAGCAGAAAAGAAACGAAATGACGCAAATGCATTTAAAATGATGGGTAGTGTTAGTCTGGTCAATGATCATTAGTAAAACAATTGTGTGGCCCATACGCAGCAGTTTGGTTAGATCGTCCAGTAATAAAGAGAAATAAAGGTATCAAAGCATCTTGTTCGCGTGTATTTGGTGTAAAGTAACGATCAGATGCCGCATAATGTTGCCACTTATGCAAAGCGTTTGGAATAATGATGTGAATGAATGCACCATCAGGCACTGGTGCTAGGAATTCCATTCGAGAGGTGTGAGCTCTGCTGATAAGCTTTGCTGTGAAAGGTTACATATATTCGATAATGAGGCGCATACTGCAGTCATCCAGAAGGACAGCGGTGTAACGTGTCATAAACTTGCAGGAAAGTCCCATGTTTTTACTGAAGCAGTCACACTGTACTTGCATGGGTTGTCAAAAAGTCGTAAAAGTTAAGCAAGTGAGATCCTAAGCATTGTCGGCAACGAACAAGGAACATAAGTGACAGCCTGTTTGTCCTTATTCACTCCTCATCTTAACACATCAATATTTGATCGCTTGAACACTGGTGACAGAAAGAGGATTTTCTATGACACTCCCAATCGTAACGCTTATTGGCTGTTGCCGCGTGAACCTGTTCTTCACACATCAAGACTATCATTGCCTTCCCGAAAGATTAGGATTTGTGTATGTTGAAATTGTCACCAAATAGTGCATTGCACTCTCCATGTCTGAAAATCACTGTTTATCACTATTCACAGCAGCAGCAAAGTTTGCATCGTGCATTACGACAGAAAGATCTGTCATTTGATGAATCTCAATCTCAAAGACGTGCTATACCTGCACGAAAATGACGAAGATTCATATGGCTAAGATTACACTGAAGATCCACCAGGAACTGGACTGGGAGACACTGTGTCATATACCATAAATACAGGACTTTGCGCCAACAGATTAGCATTTGTTTCATTCTCTCGATAACTATCACCGTTAGAGATCATTTGCCAATGTAGGAGATCAGCGGAACTCACTCATGAAATTTTCAATTTCGATACGCATCAACTTTTAGCAATAGGGTATTATGCAGTTCAAGGAACATTTACAAAACTAGTTGGATGCAGATGGAGATCACTTCGATTTCTAAAGTTACTACGTTCTTAGTTCGTCTACTATACTACTCCATGTTTAGCACACACTGAAAACCAAAAGAACTGTTTTGGTTACTTTATAGTTAAAGCCGTTTTCTTATTTAAAATCTGTCTTAAACGATTACCGAACATTGTCTAATTTCGAAAAAATATAATTTCGTTAGAGAGTTTCCGTTAGAGATCATTTGCCAATGTAGGAGATCGGCGGAACTCACTCATGAAATTTTCAATTTCGATACGCATCAACTTTTAGCAATAGGGTATTATGCAGTTTAAGGAACATTTACAAAACTAGTTGGATGCAGATGGAGATCACTTCGATTTCTAAAGTTACTACGTTCTTAGTTCGTCTACTATACTACTCCATGTTTAGCACACACTGAAAACCAAAAGAACTGTTTTGGTTACTTTATAGTTAAAGCCGTTTTCTTATTTAAAATCTGTCTTAAACGATTACCGAACATTGTCTAATTTCGAAAAAATATAATTCCCGTACTTTGTAGAATACAGGAAGGATAGACTTGTTTAAGGTAATAACTAACGAATGAATTAGGTTAATTACACAAGAATGAAAGTCCGAAAATGAAATTAGAGAATGTATTACGAAGAGGTATTGGAAAATGAAAAGAAGAAAATGACTGACAAATAAAAATAAAATGTCGCAAAATATTGTATAACTTAAAAATGAGAATGATAAGTTTAATAGGAAAAGCGTTGAATTAATTTGAACGTTAACAAGAAATTAAAAATGATGTGACTATTTGTTGATTGTTATGTGAAAATCCTTCTTTTTTTCCCCAAAAAACTAGCCTATTCTAAAGTAAGCAGAAATTTAAACTGGATCAAGTTCAAATAGTCTATAAATTGGAAATTATGTAAACCTTTATAAAGTAGTGTGAAACAGAATTCTGAGAGACAGTTTTGAATTAGATCCGTTTGTAACTGAGAGTGATAATAAACATTACCGCTTTGATTGCAACACAATCATCGCAAGAACTTGTAAGTCTGCTTCTAGCATACTTTGTACGCGTTTAGACACTACTTTTAGCCATATTGTATATCTGTGTATTGTTTTGTAGAAGTTTATAATGTTCGCTAAATTTAAGATACAATATTTAATTGAATACTTGTGTGTGAGAAATTTAGCAGTAACGAAAATTCGCTTTCATAGAAAGTAACTTTCTTAAGTAGATGAGAATGTTACATGATGAGAGCAATGATTTTCTGCATAAACACAAGGTCGAATCATATCTTTCGGACGCGAATAACTTAACCTAACATTCAACCATATAGTCAAAACCATGCACCCAGTGATTTTCATTTGTTTCGGTTCTTAAATTAGTTCCTTTATGACCAAAAGTTCAACGACGATGAAGAATAAAAACTGCAGACACGGATTGGGCTTCTTCACATGCGGCATATTTATTTGACGTCGGAATCCAAAACCTTGTTGAGCGGCATGACGAATGTTTGGACAAAATTCTAATTTATGTAGATGAAATAGCTAAAAGTATGTAGGATAACGATAAAATACATATTTTATTTCAATAAATGGCTGAACATTTTGGATTTCAGATATTTTGTCACATATCTAAAATTGCTGCCGAATTATTCTGAAAGTTAGGATGTGTAAACACCATATTATACCACATATATTTCAACATTTCAACAAAAGGTTTGCTCCGAAAGCAAGAGAAAAACTAGTAAAAAATGAAAGGAATACAAATGTCTGAGATCGCTCTCTAAATAAGTAATCCTTAAAATACGTTCTGGCTATAGCATGTGACTTTTGGCTTCTTCTAATTATCGGTTTTTATTTATGCATATGTTCACAGTGATATAAAGGTTTATATAAACTTTGTTTCATATCTCTACTATTTTAGAAACAAGAGAGTAAACAGTTTAGGTCTTGCCTACAATTCAAAATCGAAGACGAAATAAAAGAACTCTCGAAATTGTTCTTTAAACAAACAAAAGTGGATTATATAAATAGGAAACTGTTAGTTTAAATCAACTAATTGAAAAGAAAACGGAAATAATTTTTAAAGAGTATACGTAGTATATATAAAATATTTATGAAAGAGTTACTTCAACGAAAAAAGGTGAAACCAAAAATATCCATTTTGCTGTAAAAGGATTTCATGCATTGGGGTTGGAAAAAATATATCGCATTAAGTATTTGCAAATTTCATTAAAAAAACTTTTTTCAAAGGATAAAAAATTACAAAGGTTTCCATATAACAGATGAATTCACGTTATTAATACACTTATTGTTCAATGAATTAGAAACCTTAGATAAATATTTTATTGGGTCATTTTTTTCACACTGGACTTCCATTTGCACGAATAAGAGAATCTATATGTGAGGGTATTGATTCTACAAACGTCTGGAGTGCATTTACGTCCGGAAACTACCATGTAGTGACTATACAGATTTTAAGATCCTATAAATTGGATGGAAAAGGATATTGCAATACGATGCGCCTTTCCAACGTGTCCAAAATATTTTTTATTGAATTAAAATCCGAGCTTTGTGGGGCTAGGAAAGCTGTTGGAAGTCGAATTGATGTTCACTGAATCAACCTTAAAAGATTCTGGCTAGATGCAGTGTTGCCAGATTGTGCGACTTTTTTATTCAACAATCACCAATAATTTTGAGAAGTGATGTTTGCTAAACACAATAGAGGATTAATTGTCTATGTACATTAAATATCAATTCTCAAAATTATTGGTGACTGTTGAATAAAAAAGTCGCGCAATCTGGCAACACTGGCTTGATGTATTATTGCATTATCATCTATAAAGTATCCGTCACACTCAGAATAAAAATGCAATATTGAAGGTGCACTTGATTTGCCAATGTGTCCAGGTAGTGCACCAATTTTTGTTTGTTACCAATTAACACCAGGGGACGACTTCCATATACCAGCAGAAAATGCCCCAAACTATGATAACAGATTTTTCATACTTACGAAGCTAGCGATTATTTGTAGAATATCTCATAGATTTCTAATTCATTGGCCAGTGTGTGTAAATTAAAAGTATATTGATTTAGAGGTGTCTATCTAAATGCAAAAATTCTAATGATTAAAATTACAAATTATTTCATGCTCGATATTCAACAAAGTTGGAAAAATGATTTTATTTAAGAAAAATTCAAATTCAAACGTAGTAGAAAAAAGTCACAAAATCATTCAGTCAGCCTAATCACGCGAGGTTATTGAATATTTCAAGAAATAGCATGAAATTTAGAAAACCTAAATTTAAAGGATTTTATTTAAGAAGGAAATGCTATTAAAGATTAAACTGTTAAAATTACGTTGTATTATCAATTAAATTCAATAACCCATACAACATAATATCAACGATCTAAATGAATTAAGTTTAACGCTATCATTTAGGAATTGATTAACAGAAAGCTAAGGTAAAATGCATTATAAAATATTAAATGGATAAATAAATATAATGGAAAGGGCTTACCATAAGGAAGAATCACAAATAAAAATCACATTCTTTTATTTTAAAAAATATTGAAGATTCACGTTTCACTGTACAGCAAATAATCACTGGACCAAAAAAAAACTAATAATATTATAGGTAATGCATTACTCTACAGCAAACACGTGGATATTAACAAAAAATATGAGAGACTCAAACTTGGCAAAACACCCTTTACAAGGTTATTTGATCGAGTTTATATTAAATTATCGGGATAGTAAGTTTGTGGAGTTTGCGTTCCTGCAAACTCCATCTTAATTTAAGTACTTAGATTACTAAGAGAACACAAGACTTTAAATAACAATAACTAAAGTTTATTTGAGCAGATTAATGGGAGGGCGGCCTGGTACTAAAGCTCAGCTCAGTCAGCGTTTTACTTAATCAAAATATATGAATCAACAATTTAAGTAGATAATCTTAAATATCTCACCACAGCAGATAGTCGAAGGTGTAGAGACGATTGCACTCGTACTTCACTAATACGGCTTCACTATGGGACAGAGGATTCCCTTCTATCCCAGCTTGAACTTCCGAAAACTAGTAGACACTCACCAACACTCAACGCTACTTGCTTCACACAACTAAATCTCCTCTACGCTACTTTCGATATTCACCAAAATAAGAATCATCACATTCGCTATAATATCCTCCAACATCCACCATACGATCTTCCAACATCCACACCATCTACTAAAACCATCTCTATTTTTATACTTCTTCCTACACCCTCCTTTCACTACATTTCAATCCGTACTTTTAAAAATCACTTCTAATTTAACTAATATTCAAAATCTAAGTCTTTTAATGCAGCACCCTGCCGACACAAAACTATCTCGACCTCCACCGTCACCGAGCCACTGGCGACGGAGTGATTTTAACCGTCCCCGCTTCCTACTTTGCTGGATCCAGCTTAATTGAAACAACTGTGGTGACGTTCTAACGTCTCAACCTCACAGTCCCCCTCCAAGAAAAAAAATTTAGTCGGAAAAATCCCCAACGGGTTTGATCGATTAAATTTAAATAGCTTCATTCCCTCTCTAACTGTCTCAAATCTCTGAAGTGTGAGTGCAGCCGTCACTTAAATTTTAACCGGGTGAGAAAAACTTAAAAATTTGTTAAGTCCCTGAGCGAAAATTTGGGGACGCAAAAGAAATTAATTTAAAATTTTAAATAAAAGGCGTACATTTACCCCGAGAACTCCGGGACTCTAACGGAGCTAAAACCAGGCTTACAGTAGGATTTACACACGTCTCCCTGTTAGACCAGGAAGGCAATATATTGAATTCAAACTTGATGTTGCGTGTCTTTACATAGTAAGTCGCTTGGGACAAATGCGACATTTAAAGTTTGTTATAATCACAAGAATAATTGTTCTTTTTAAAGAAAAACATGAGAAAATCTTTATTAGTAGGAGTGTAGTGGCTGGACTGGTATCTGGAGCGTTACGTCTGCAAGGGAGATGACTAAACGAAGAATAGGAGAAACGAAGAATTCTTCATACTAGAGCAGACGTCGGAATGGGCAGGCTGTCCACATCCAGAAAAAAAGAACTTTTTGACATCAAATTAAGAGATCTTTCACTTCAGATAAAAATACTTTTAACATCATATTAAGAGGAATAGTCCATCAGAGTGTGCCTGAAATGGGAAAAACTTTTACAGTATGCATAGTAAAAAAAATAGTTAGAATTCATCTCTGGAAGAAACTGAGACATGTTCGACTCTATTAACATAATAGATAGGTTACATACAGAAATATTTCTCCCTCCTTAGCTAAAGCATAAGCGGAAAAAACTGAGCAATTAGTCTTTTTAATGTTATATAGTTAAACACGACTTTTATGCTTATAGCTAAAAAAAAAAACAGTTTTTTCCCCCTCTAAAAGTACATACAGATAAACTTTTAGACAAATATTCAAAAGTTTTACAAATACAAATATGCAGTTTATAAATAAATCATTTATAGAAATGCGAAAGAAAAAAAAAAGGGGGGGGGGAAATTTACAAAGGGTAAAAAAAAAACAGTTTATATTACCAGCTTTCTGCAGGAGATGGCTACAAGGTAAAAGATTTTAATACATACATAAAATAAATATTTAAGAGAGAACAAAAATGTTGACATTGAAGCAGAACATTAATTTTGATTTGAAAGTTCATGGCTAAATTAAATTTTGTATTTTTAGTTTGGGAAAGTCCATAACTTTCGTAAGAGTTCTTAAAATATAAAGTCCCAAAAAGGCTTCAAGGTACGTCGAACATTTTGTACAGCTCTGACAGAAATGCACTTGTAATAGAAAAAAAATAGAGAACGGTATCACCTGATGTGAATTTGCAGCTGTAATTTCAGCAAGGTTAGGGGTCTTTGTGGATGTGCTCGTCAGCTAGGCCACAGGGTTGCAGGCTTTCAGACCGGGGTCTAGGGCTATCCCAAAAGGCTTGTACAAAGGCTTGTTCGGCAGGTGATTCATATGGCTGAGCCTGTTGTCGGAGTGACACCGAGTATTAAATCGGTGGTGTGAAGAGAACTCGTCTTTGCCGATCGAGTCAGGAGCTGCTAGGAATTTCTCCATGTGCCGTCCGCTAGCTGATGAAGAGGGTGGAGGTCTTTTTCGAACCCTTGCCTTTCTCTTCGGTCGGAAAGAATCGGTGTGCACTGAATCTGGAACTGCTAGTACCTTCTGTGGGCGATGTGTTCCAGAGGACTTTGAGGAGGGGGCTTGTGGCCTTTTTAGATACTTATTCCAAGCCTTTTTCTTTTTAATCTGTGGTATAAAAGAGCCATTAGTAAAAGAATAGTCGCGTTTGCGACCAGTTTGCCTAGGAAATTTCACATTAGAATGGTTTGATGACCCACTACGAGCTCGCTTTTGTGCGACGGGTCTGCTAACACAAGATTGGTCAGCGGAAGTGTCCTGAACAGATTGTTCGGGTGTTGTAGGAGTAGGTAGTTCATCAGCTGTACAAGAATCAGGAGCACTAGGCTGGGGATTGAGGTTAGGCGTAAGGACGGACTGTTCGTCAGGTGGGTTTGAACCCGGCACGCTATCGCTATCAAGAGTTTCAGTACATGATTGAGTGCGCTCTTTAAAAATGCGTATCTGGTCAACATTTATTGTAGTTGGGGTGCCGTTAAAATCGATTGTCAGATTATTATGTTCTACCTTTAAAACAGAGAAAGGCCCAATGAATTTTGGCCCAAATTTTGCTACTTTAGAATCTTTTTTAGAGCTAAGAAAATGTGATTCTAGGAGTATTTTATCTCCCACTTTTACTTCTAAAATTCTACGTTTTAAGTTATAATATAGAGCTTGCTGCTCTTGAGCTTTTCTCAAATTTCTCTGAACTTCTGGTAGCAATTCTTCAATATTTCGCGTAATAAATTGAGATGCGTTTTGCTGTACTAATACCAGTTTTTGAAAGGGGATCAGAATCTTTCTGCCCAAAAACAATTCAGCGGGAGTTTTTCCTGTTGCATCACTTACCGCTGTACGAATCGCATAGCCAAAATGATAGAGAAACTGATCCCAATTTTCATGATTTTGACCAATGAACGTCGCAATCATATTGATTAATGTTCTATTAACACGTTCGGCCTGATTAGCTTGCGGCCGATATGGAACCGTGAAGACATGTTTAATTTCGAGTGTATCGCAAAGTGCCTTAAAAACATTACTTATAAATTGAGGACCATGGTCCGTTACAATTTGAAGGGGGGCGCCGTAATGAGAAATATAATTATTAAAGAAGGCAGTGGCCACTGCTTGTGCCGAAGCTTTACGTAAAGACACAAATTCAACCCTTACTAAAATAATCCACCATAGCTAACACATAACGAAATCTATTTGGTTTAGAGAGGGGGTAAGGACCGATTTGATTTGGAAAATCAACTTTAATAGGAATTAATTTACCGGCCGGCTTTACATTTTTATAATTATATTGCTGGCACAAGCGACAACTCGAAACATATTCATTAACAAACTTCCTCATTTTAGGAAAGTAACAGGCATCTTTGAGCTTTTTATAAGTTTTTCTAATGCCAAAGTGCCCCGAAATTGGAGAGTCATGAAACTCAAATAGGATGGCTTGACGAAGAGATTGGGGAATTACAACTCGTAATTCGCCATAAGATGATAATAATTTTGAATAAAAAAGCAAGCCATCGATTAAAGAAAAAGATTGGGACCAGTTTAAGGCAATGGCTGATTCAATTAATGAAACTCACTCAGGATCTTCTAAATACTTATAGATTAATCCAAATTCGGGATCATTTTTTTGTTCTTGGATTAATTGATCTCTCGAATTTAACACAGATGCTGGCATAAGCGCTAAAGCTACTTTTTCCTGATCAGATACGAATTTATTGTTTAAAGTAGTGACTAGATCTGTAGAAGCACATGGGTTAACTTGCTCACTTTCAATTTCCTTTACACGAGTTTCAGTCACGTCTACTAATATTTCGGATTGAACCGGTTCAGCTTTGAAATGCGAATGATGAATATATGAGGCTTTAACAGTAGAATTTAACTGATCATTCTTTTCATTTAAAGCAAGGGGTTGATTTGTAAGATTAGATTCAATCTTATTTTCTTGAGTTTGAGTAGTGCGTGAAAGAACGTCAGCTACGATATTGTCAGAACCAGGTCGGTGTTCGATGTTTATATTAAAGTTAGATAACTTAAGAATCCATCGAATCATGCGGGGGGAGAGGTTCTTTCCAGTTGTTAACCGAGTTACTGCCGCATGATCCGTAACAACTGTTACTGGAAGTTGCGTAAAATATAAACAAAATTTTTGCAGTCCCCAAAGCACTGCTAAACATTCACGTTCAGTTACTGGATAATTTCTTTCTGCAGTGTTAAGCGTACGGGACGCATATGCTATTGGGCGGCCTTCTTGGCTTAAAATGGCACCAATGCCGTACGAAGAAGCATCAGTAGCTACTTCAAATTTAATATTATAATTAGGATGAGCTAGTACAGGAGGAGCGCTAAGTATGGTTTTTAACTTATCAAATGCTTCTTGTGCTTCATTTGACCAGTGAAATTTAACTCTTTTCCTTTTGAGTTAAAAGAGGGGCTCGCATATGTGAGCAAAATTAGGTATAAATTTCCCATACGAAGCACACATGCCTAGAAATCTCGAAACTTGCTTGGACGTAGTGGGAGGGGGCATGTTTTAAACTGGCTGAACTTTTTCATTATCTACAGAAATACCAGCAGGCGTTATTTTGACGCCTAGGTACTTAATTTCCTGTCGTGCAGAATGGCACTTAAAGGAATTTAAAGTTAATCCTGCATTTTGCAGTAGAGTAAAAACAGTTTTTAAATGATCTAAATGCTCATTGTAAGATGAGGACGTGATTATTATATCATCGAGATAAACATGTACAAATTTATTCAAAACAGGTTTAAGAATAGTTTCCATGGCTTTTTGGAATGTCGCCACAGCACCTGAACATCCGAAAGGCATTCGTTTAAAACCAAACGTGCCATTTTTAGTTATAAACGCTGTTTTTGATATATCAGCGGGTTTCATTGCAATTTAAAAATAACCCGATGTCATATCAAGAGTAGACATAAAATTTGTCGTTGTTATATGTGCTAACAAATCATCAATTATAGGCAAGTGATACTGAGGATATTGTGTAATAGAATTTAGCCTACGATAATCGATTGCAAATCTCCATGTCTCAGGATCACTAATAGGTTTACCATTTTTCTTACGACATAAAACAACAGGAGATGCGTAAGGAGAAGTTACAGGCATAATAATATCATTTTTCAACATTTTTTCAATATGCCAATTTATAATATCTTGTTTGGCTTGATCATAACGATAAGGCTTACTAAAGACTGGTTTATTAGTTCCAGTGTCAATTTCATGGCAAACAACATGGGTTAAGCCAGGTGTATCAGAAAATAACTGTTCAAACTGATTAAGAAAATTAACAAAATCAATTTTTTCAATATGAGTGAGGGCACTTTCCTCTAAATTAACAATTAACTCTGTCGGCTCGACAGGTTTAGAATTTGACTTAGAATCATCAATATGTAAAGATTTATTGGCAAAATTAATTTCAACATTATTTGCTTTCAAAAAATCTAACCCTATAATGCAGGGATGCTGAAGATTGTCGATGACGTAAAAAGGCCAATTAACACTTAAATTATGAATTTTAACATTTAGGCTGACTTCGCCTCTATTAACACAGGACTTGCCTTTAGCCGTTGTAATATTTAAATTGGTCCGCTTTAAAGGTTTAAAGTCAAAATACTTTTTATAAGTTTCATACGCTAGAAAGGAGCGTTCAGCACCAGTGTCCCAATAAGTAGGTATGAAAGTATCATGAATTATTGCATTTAAATTAGGAAGGTCCACCGGACTGATACAAATTGTGTCTAAATATATAGAGGTGGCTGAGTTATTCAGTGGCTGTTGACCCTCCTCACAAGAGCCACTTACTCGTTTAACTGACGACTCTGGTTATTACGAGAGTTACGAAAATTTCTGTTATTTCTATCAGCTCGAGAAAAGTTTTGAGACTGATTTTGATTAGAACGATCGTTCCAAGAATTTTGAAAGTTATTACGCCTTGGCTGCGGCGATTGACGTTCTTGTTGATAGCGATTGAAATTTTGAGGGGGGGTGAAATTTTCACGTCTAAAATTTTGCATATTTCCATTACCCCGTTGGCGATTAAGGGTGTTTTCCGCCCTTGGAGGGTGTCGTTCTTGATATTTAGCTAAGGTTTGAAACAGACTGTCGTAAGAGGTGACAGGTTTCAAATCAAGGTAATCTTGAATAGGAATAGTCAAAAGCGGGGTTATGATTTCCATTGCAGCGGCAAAAGATAAAACTAAATCCAGCTGCTTTATAATGTCGAATTTACGTAATAAAAATGTGGTGGGTTTGTCATAAAACGACATCTTTGTCGTATAAAGTTCTTGACGAAGTTTGGTTTTATCCACAATAGAAGAGAATGAATTTTTAATTTTGAGCTTCAAATCCTCATACGTAGGATTTTGGTCTAGAGCTCTAGAGGCAATGGTGTCATACCAGATTTTAGCATCTCCTTTTAAGGAGTATTTTAATAAATTAAATTTATCATCCTCGTCAATTTTACATATATCAAAATACTGTTCAAGATCTTCAAAAAATTTAAGTACATTGTCTGAGCCAGTAAAATAAACACGAGTGGGGGGGATGTCGAACTGAGTTGGGCGCCACTGTGGAGTTTGCGTTCCTGCAAACTCCATCTTAACTTAAATACTTAGATTACTAAGAGAACACAAGACTTTAAATAACAATAAATAAAGTTTATTTGAGCAGATTAATGGGATTGCGGCCTGGTACTAAAGCTCAGCTCAGTCAGCGTTTTACTTAATCAAAATATATGAATCAACAATTTAAGTAGATAATCTTAAATATCTCACCACAGCAGATAGTCGAAGGTGTAGAGACGATTGCACTCGTACTTCACTAATACGGCTTCACTATGGGACAGAGGATTCCCTTCTATCCCAGCTTGAACTTCCGAAAACTAGTAGACACTCACCAACACTCAACGCTACTTGCTTCACACAACTAAATCTCCTCTACGCTACTTTCGATATTCACCAAAATAAGAATCATCACATTCGCTATAATATCCTCCAACATCCACCATACGATCTTCCAACATCCACACCATCTACTAAAACCATCTCTATTTTTATACTTCTTCCTACACCCTCCTTTCACTACATTTCAATCCGTACTTTTAAAAATCACTTCTAATTTAACTAATATTCAAAATCTAAGTCTTTTAATGCAGCACCCTGCCGACACAAAACTATCTCGACCTCCACCGTCACCGAGCCACTGGCGACGGAGTGATTTTAACCGTCCCCGCTTCCTACTTTGCTGGATCCAGCTTAATTGAAACAACTGTGGTGACGTTCTAACGTCTCAACCTCACAAGTTCAGCTTTTAAAATGACTTGAAAATTCGTATTATCTCCATTTAGCAATTAACCAAGCTTAACAGAAGACGAGATACAAAGGACGTTTTCTCCATTTTCTAAATGCCTTTTTTTTTTTTTTTTTTTTTCACTTGTTCACACATTCACACTAAGTGAAACTGCAGAGAAAAAAATTTACTTATAACAATAATAAATCATTACAATTTCGATGTTTTCCACTATGATAATATATCAATATTTCTTATATGAAAATGTTCATTCGAGAGCAGGATGCAGATAGATTAAAAATCGTACTCCTCCCATTTTAATTCGTTTTCTTAACCACTTCGAAGTCTTACAAGTCTCACAAAATTCGACATTTTTTTTTTTCAATACTTTAGAAATGAGTTTCTTACTAAACCAATTTAATTTTTGGATGCAATATGTCTTTTAAACTTTTAAGCTTACAAGAAAAACAAAATGTTATCCAAAATGAATTCATGTTGAACGTTGCACAGTCTCCTGCTTCCTTCTTGATTCCCAGAACTTTGCGCACTGGCGGAAGCCAGACGCGCGGAACACCGACAATCGATGTTCACCTTCCTTACATGGTGTTCTGCTGAGCAGAGATTAGAGGAGAGAAATTTTTCCGATCGCGGCTTGCGTGTTTCCAACGAAAAAAACGTAATATCGAATAAGGAGATAATAAATTTTGCTAGTAGAAGAGGGACACGGACTTAAGATAGACTATTAAAGAAGAGGAATAACATGGAGTTAGAAGTTAATTATTATTTGTTTAATTTTGAAAACTGGAAATTTTAAATTGACTTATTTTAAATACTGGAATTAATTTCCAAGTAATTTTAATAATTACTAATATTTTCTGGAATATTTTGAAGCTTATTTTTAAAGTAATATTTCTTGGTTAGGAGATTAAATAAAAGAGGAGGTATAAAAAATTATTATTTTTACACAATGATCGCAATGCATTTTACTGCCTCGCAATGGGCAATGAGGAATTTGCACTCATGAGGGATTTGAACAAAATCTATTTTTCTGGTAGTTTTAGGCCCATAAATTTCAAGAAGTTTATTAAAAATGCAAAAAAATATCTCATTAATTTAAAAAATAACTTTAAAATTAACCAAAAACCACGTGACTTCAAAACGCTGCCTGACGTCACAATTTATGATGCTTCAATGTTTACATTTTGTTAGTCTTTTTAGTAAGCAGCAATTCATTTTAACTTTCGTAATTATTAATCGTTTATGTGATTTCTGAGCATTTCTTTTTCATCTTATAATCATTTAATATCATTATCACCATTTTCCATTATCATTATTTTCAATTGATTTCTTTTCATGGCGGCTGTCCAATGTTTTCGTTAATAGGATCCTGTGGAACGCTAAAGAATAACTTTTGTGAAGCATTAGCCCTGTATTAGTGCAAAATGGAACAATACAATATTTATACTACGATTTTTTAATACTCGTCATTATTATAACATACAAAACAAATTTCACTGATTCAAGAAGCAAAGCAAAGCACGAAGTCGAATGTAAACAACGATTACTTCCGTTTGTTGTCATAAAGAGTGACGTCACGATATATTATACTGCGTTTTCTCGATAGAGTAAATAGTGCGATGTTAAAACTGTTATAAATCAGTAATTAGATTTCAAATAAAGAAAATGTATGTATTTATTTCCTTACCTTTTCATTTTCTATTATATAAGAATAAAATCAGAAAACGTGCAAATTGTCCATTGGCGATGTTCTGGAACTCACCCCTGATGGAGCTTTGCAGTCATTCTATCAAAATATTGATCCCCCACGGAGGTGATAGGTATTTAAGTGATAACCTGATGTTTTAACATTGTCGAAATCTAAAATATGATTAGTATCAAGGGAATAGATTACAAGTTTATATAATCTATATCACCGGATTTATATGAAAGATTGTTCTCTTTCATTCTGATATCATAGGCTCTGTCCGTTTCACCAATATAAATAAAATATTGTCAGAGTGCGACCTTCTCCTTTCATAAAGGCTAAACAAGTTCCTCTTGAATATTTGATTTTGTTTTGATGTTTTACAAAAATTTTAACTGTTGTGCACTGGATCTATTTTGACACCGAAAAAGGCTAATGTTTAGCCAAAACGCTTGTCTTGTTTTCTGTGTTTTTAATTAAAATGTGCTTTATTTTTTTAGTGTGTTTTGTTATCGCAATTTAAAAGTTGTTTGAAGTTTAAATATTCAGTAATGAGAGTTAATGTTCAATTATAAAATGTCCAATTATATTACTAATAATTCTTTATTTATTTATAAATATATATATATCCAAGAGAGGAACTGATAGCAGCTCGGATAATGATCATTTCAAGAAGCTTCACAGTTAAATAAATATAGTATTTTTTCAACAATCATCTAACATATCAATTCTGACGATATCGAAAGAAACAAAAATCTGATTTTCAAATCAAATTTTTGGTGACGAAATATGATTTCCAAAAATTAAGCACAACCTGTCTTCTTGTTTTCATTTGTGTGTAACTCTTGAATAAATATATAAGCATAGATTTTGGATTACAGTTTTGCAATTTTAATCGAATTTTATATAAATTAAGCATCTTGAATAATTTTTTAACTGGTATTATTTCTTTATCTACATTTTTTTCTTAACAGAACCCTTTGAAATGAAAAAAAATAATAATAATTGAACGATTTAGAAAAATATATTTAACTGAAAGATTATACTATGAATGAAGTTTAGTTAGATAACGTTAAACATCACCTGAAAATGATAAACAACAGACATTTTCTTCGTTTATTCATTTTTCTCTTCCATAACAAGCATTTTGAAAAAAAATGATTATCCTTTTTATGAAATAATTGTTGTTTTATAAATTATAAAAGTCGATAAATTAAAAATTTCAATGAATGATTTTTTTAACAATTACCGAATTCAAATGTAATATATGTATATTTCAAAAATATATAAACAAATATTCATATACAAAAACTAAAGCAAATGAGAACTTCTCGAAAACGAAAATAAAGTTTTAAGTTAAACTCTGAAGTTACGTTTATCTTCGTCTATCTATAATCCTGAACATCATCTATTATTTTCTTCTCTTTTCTGAAATCGTTTAAATTTTCTTCTCCTCAAAAATGCATATTGAGAAAAATAATTTATCAATTTTTAAATTCCTATAGTTAAAATAGAATAAAATTAAGATAATAGTTTAATAAGGAATATGTTATCCAAATTTCATGATCACGTTTTAAGTTTTTAAAGAATTGTTCGTAAAAGAAGAATTAAAAAAAAAAAAAAGTTTCTAGCTTTTTAGTTTTCAGGAAGTGTACTTACAAATATTTTATTAGATATATGTCGTATATACAACAAAAAACACACCGTACTTTTTTTTCTTTTTTAAATACATTTGATTAACTGAAATAACTTTATTACATCAACAACTTTACGAGGCTCTCAATTCGGCAATTACATTTATCATTTTGGTTTCATTAAATTAGAATAAATGTGTAAAGTTAAAATTTGGATTGCAGTGCGTTTACAAACTGTCGTAATTTATTTTAATTATATTCTATTATAATTTTCCATCTTTTATCATGACTTGCTTCAAAATACATTTTATTTTAAATCCTTGTCGAATCCTGTTCTTAGTCAGTGTAAGAATATGATTCGATAAGGGTTTATTTAACAAAACCGTACGAAGTGTAATTTTTTTTACATAGGAATTTTTGCTAGTGTTCAGACACTTTTGTTACACTGTTAAAAATTTCAACAGAAAACTCTGTGTAATCTATTATCTTAAGTCTTACGTACAATTACAAAGAAAAGTAAACGGAGATGTTAAAAAACTTATTTTATACATTCATTTTAATAGCTAATATTAATTTAATTTATTATTGGTGAGAATTTCATGGAATGCTTTTTCTAAAGTAGAAACAGTCATTTTTAATTTTAATTATAAAATTAAATAATAAAATTACGTAAAAATACAGAATGAAGATTGAGCATCTCGATTATTCTCTTTTAACTAAGAATTACTGTAAATTTACAGAGACTCTGGATAAATATTTACATTCAATTTACAGAAATTTTTAACAGTGTACCGACTGTACACTATCTACCAATAAGTATTTGCATGCTTTCGAATTCAGACGTTTTCTGATATATCTATAAAAAATTTGCAGAAATTATTACGAAATTTTAGGAGTATAAAGGACATATTATTCATTTCATCAAAAGTTTTGTTCTGAAGGAGAAACGAGATACAGTAAAATATTAAACAAATGTCAAAATGTTTTGGCTCACCCTGTAAAAGTAATGCTTAAAAAGGGTTTTGGATTTTGCATGTGATTATGTGATTTTTTTTTTCTAATTATATGTATAAATTTTTATGAGAGTAATCACATATATTCATGGTGATATAACGGATGGATTCTTTAAAAAATTGAAAAAAAAATAATAATAATAAATCCACATTTTAAATTGTAACACGTAGGGTATTAGACCCAATGCAAAGTCATTTTTATGAAACTTGGTATGCTTCATTAGGCACAGCATACTGTAATCAGAAAGCGAAAATGTTAAATATCTTACGAAATATGGGTATTTTTAGTAAATAATTTTTATTTTCTTCTATATGTATATAACGTTTTGAATTTAAACGATATTTGTTTGGGGTTTTCATATAAGTAACTCAACACTTTTGCCTATCATATTACGCAAATGAATGTTTTTTCAAGCTTGCGCATACGTAGTTAAAAATTATTTAGTAAAAATACTCATATTACATAATGTATCTGACATATTTGCATTCTATTTGCAGTATGCTGTGTCTAATGTAGAACACCAAGTTTCTTAAAAATGGGTTTGGACTAGGTTAATTACCTTGAGTGTTATAATTAAAAGTACTTTTTTGTTGAAATTTTTTAAAGAAACCGCATTTCAAAGAATATATGTGGTAGCCTCACAAAAATTTATACAGATAATTAGAAGAATCCTCATATGCTCCAGAGAAAACTAATTTTAAACATTACTTATGACAGAGTGATCCAAAACGTTTTGATTATTGTTTAATTTTTAACTGGTTACTTTTTCCTCTGAAGGACAAAAGTTTTGCTGAAATATATGAGGTATAATATGTTCTTTATATTCCCAAAGTTTCAAGATGATTCCTCAAGAATATTTCTAGATTTTTTATAAAACGTCTAAATTCGAAAGTGTCCAAATACTTATTGGTAGATAGTTTATTTTAAAATTATGTCAGTATTATAATGGATAAAAAAAATAAAGTTTAAACCATGGGACCCTGTACTCCTTTTTATTGTTATTTCATTTTCATCTGTTTAGATACTGTTCTTGTTTTATGCAGTTTCAGTCCTTATATTAAATATATGTATTCATTTCTTATATCAAATATATATAGAGAGAGTTGATAAATATTTTTGTGTGTGTATGTTTCATTACTAACCTTTTCTTGTAACAAACTGAGGCGATATTTTATGAAAATTAAACTAGATTGCTACATAAACGTTTCAAATGCAAATTGCTTTAAATTCTACAAAATATGTTTCATTTCATGAGAAACGTTTTTAGGCTTCATCAAGGTAGAAGGTTATAGTTCTTTTCTAGATACCAATAAATGAAGTTCATTTAGATTTTAACTTTTTATTTTCTTCTGCATACAAGAAGAATGCATTGTATTTGTGAAAATTTTTCAATTTCTGGTTTTCGAATTATTTTTATGTTTCCAAACGTTTTAAACACGCTTTGAATAGTTTTAGATAATGCCTATGTCAGTGTATCTGTGTTTCTTTGAGTATTACCAAAATTTTATGAACGTAATAATAAAGAGAATTTTACAAATTTTTATATTTAGTTGCACCTTGATGTAAACTGATGCTGATTAGATTTGGCATAAATCGCCCATCAGGCGGCTCTGCTACGCTGCATTTTCCTCATTTATTAGAAGGTTATATCTCACTTTCTGTTTTGTATAAGTGCACAAAACTTAGTATTTGAGATGGCTTGACCAAACTTGACATGCGAGATAGCCATTTTAACAAAATATGTTAATTGTTTTTGGGTGTATATCTGTTTAAAAATTGTGTTCCTTTAACTAATTTTCATCGATTTTCCTGTTGCCAATACATTAAAATTAGTTGTATAAAATTGCATTAATTACATATGTAAAATCCTAATTTCGAAAAAGTATGTTGATATATGTACACTCATGTCCAGAGTTATCTTTACATATCCAAAACTAATGATATTCAGTGAAATATTCAATCAATGTGATCCATTTTTGCAGAAAATGTGTGAAAAACAAGCCTAATTAGCATTATCCAATCAAAAGTAATCAAACGATTCTGTGATTAGGCTTACGTCATCCGACGCTGAATCAAGCGCTTTGCGCAAAGTGAATAACTTATTGAATCTCTGAGATATAGCGTTTTATTTCAGTGTGTAAGGACTCAAATCGGTTTGCTATGGCTTCGAAGTATCATTTGGAAGAATCTATGAAGTGGCGACTCATCGGCCGTTTAGAAGCAGGGCAGCCTATCACGGAAGTAGCCAGATATCTGAATATTTCAAGACAGACAGTCTCTGCATTACGGAAACAGTTTCGAAACCATGGAACTGTTGTAAGAAAGCCTTTGGACAAGGTCGTAAACGAATGACAACTGTTTCTGAAGATCGATATTTGGCACTGACTGCCCGTCGTAACAGGAAATCTACTGCTCGCCAGTTAATTTCAGAGCTTGTAGCCGCCACTGTAACTGCTGTATTACGCAAACGATATACAGAAGGCTTAATGAAAGAGACATTTATGCCAGAAAGCAAAGGGTAGGTGTTTAACTGTCTTCACAACAGAGGAGGGATCGCTTTAATTGGTGCAAAGAACGTCAGAACTGGATTCAGCACCAATGGTCCCGTTTTCTATTTACTGATGAGTCGAGGTTTAGTTTTACAGGTGGTTCTAAACGTGTTTACATATGGAGAGAGTCAGGAACACGAAATTATCCCTCAAACATAATGGAACATTACCGTTTTGGTAGTACAGGTGTGATGGTATGGGTGGGGGGGGGGGAATAATGATCAATGGACGTACGCCCCTACACATTTTCGACAGTGGATCTGTGACCGGCGAGAAGTATCGGGATGAAATCCTAGAGCCTTATGTCAGACTTTTCAGCGGTGCATATGGATCTGACTTTTTATTTATGGAAGATAATGCTCGTCCACATCGAGCAAAGCTCGTTGACGAATTCCTTCAAAGTGAAGGCATTGAGCGAATACCGTGGCCAGCAAAGTCTCCTGATCTTATTCCAATAGAGAACTTATGGGACTACCTTGGAAAAGCAATTGCACGTAGATATCCTCCTCCTAGAAATATAAATGCTCTGAATACGTCATTACTTGAAGAGTGGAGCTTAATTCCCCAAACTGTGGTTAACAACGTTATTGCCAGCATGAAAACACGTTGTGATATGTGTATACAAGTCAGGGGAGATATTTTATATTAAATTCGTAAGGCATAATTCAGTTCTGCGTTATTCCTTTTTTTCTGAGCTCTCTTTGTCACATTTTTTTTTTTTTTTTTTTTACCATGTATAATGTTTCATGCTACAATTTTATATTATATGATATGCCCTTAATTTTTTTCCTTTGTTATTTATGTGTCATAGTGTTATATAATAGTTCATAGTTTTTGAGAAATACGTGAATTTATACATGTAAAGATAATTTTGGACATGAGTATATATATATATATATATATATATATATATATATTTTTTTTTTTTTTTTCAGATAGTATTGTTATTTAAATTCATTTAATTTTTAGGCAACAAAAATCTTTTTTGTTATTATTTATTTCAAATTTCTACAACATAATTTATTAAATGCAAGGTTAATTAAAGATTCATGCTAATTAAAGATTTCAAAAGCTAGATAAAAATTAACCATGTTGTTTATTTACTCTATTTGTTTTCCTATATGCGAACAATTCGATATATGAGATTCTGTGATGTTTTGAGATTAACATGTGTATATTAATTATTTAAACATAATTTTATTATTTTTCTTATAAAGACTTCTGAATTCCAGTATTTCAATCACTCCCATTTTGCAGATTTTGTTTGAAAAATTGCTACATGAGAAAAGTGATATTTTTACCGTATTTTGAAAGTTTGTCTATTTAATTTTCATATAAATATACACGCACATATTTTAGACTGGGGTATTTTATAAAGTTCACGTCATACAAAAAAAAATAAATAAATAAAAATTACTATTAGTCAATAGTCGTTGACGTGACCAATGGTTTAGTTTACTTGATAAAGCAGAAATTTACAACACTGGTTTACTCACACTCTCACATATTTTAATACTCATTCTTTAACTCTCTCTATATATATATGTGTGTGTGTGTGTGCGTGTCTGTATCATTAACTTATACAAGTGCATACATGTGACACGTACATTTACTATATACATCCTTTCCAATGCATCAAATACTTTAATATTGCACGAATATATTACAGATACAAATTACACACATATTTATGCAAATACATTCCACACACATATATCTGTTACAGAGTACTTAATACATTCAGATGTATTAAAATACCATACAAATACATTTAACATGCATATTGAAACGCACAATTTAATGTATTACAGACGTATTTCAATATTATGCACAAAAGTTCAAGTATATATTTTTTTGGACGCACATGCTTATATTTTGTATAAAAAGAAATTTTATGTGTCGCATATACATTCATTTATGTATATATACATATACTTTTAATGGTATGAATACATCATATACATGTATTTTATTTTTATACACAAACGCATTTTAATAGTGAAATATTTTTAAATTTAAATATATTTAAAAATGAATGCTTTTGCACAATGTTTGACCAGAATATTGAAATTTTAGTTTTTACCGGTTAGTGACCGGTAGATCCTTTTTCCTTACCCTCTACTTAAAAAAAAAAAAAAAAAAAAAAAAAAAAAAAAATCTTAAATCAAAAAAGTTTTCACAGGATGTTTTCAGAATGATTGATGACAGAACTTATCGGATTGTCCAGTGACACTTCAACTACTGTGCTTGTACATTCAACTCAACTATTAGTAATATTTTGGTTAATCAAAGCATATTAAATTAACTATGTAAAATCATTGTTAAAAAATGACAAAATAAATCTAGAAAATCAGTGTGCAAAATCAGTTTCATTCTCCCAACAAAACAGGATGTGTGTGTGTGTGTGTGATCTCGCAATATTTTCGGCTATCTAGTAAAAATAATAGATTTTTCATTCGATTTTTGTGAAAAATGCATTGTTGAAATGTCGAATCCGAAATTTTTATACAGATTTCTGGAAATGTAGTTTTTCAATTCGTTAATAAAAATTGCACGTTTTTTATAAGTATATAGGTATAAGGAATAAGATACTATTTTATTGAACTATTTCATCATTAAGTTATTAAGAAATGAGGTTCCTGTAGTTAATTGTGTACGATACCTGATGTATTTTAGCCAGCAATCATTGCAATGTACAATTTTTTACCGCTAACCAACAAAATATTCGTTTTTTTTTTTTTTTTTCCCACATCTAAGTCTTAAAATAAATGATTACTCGGCTCAAAAAGGAAAAAAAAATCATAATTTTTTTTTATGGTTGATTATCGAAACACTTTTGTATTCTTTTGTACTTCGAAATATTTTTGCAAACTATTACAGAATTGTGGAATATTTTCGCCACCATTTAGTTTATTTTATGTTAAATCACCAAATTACGCGTTTATAGTGTAGCCAAATACTGAAATTATGCTCCTTAATATCATTGACGAAAGAAAAATTAGTCACCACGTGGAGGAGTGGATTTTTTTCAGGTTTAGTTTACGTACAATGTAGAAATTTATTTTATTATTATTATTATTATTTACATTCGTAAGCATTTATTTATGCTATATTTTTTCCCACACTAGAATTCTATTTCGCTGTTTTTACATATGAAATTGTTTGGAATTATAGCCAAATAACACTACATTATAAAGCAGATAATAACGAAAATCTTATTTCAAATAAATAAATATGAAAATAAGATTCCAAAAATAATCGCAGATACGTGAGAATTTATATGTTTATTTTTCTACGCTATGCAAAGTGCAATAGTATAAATGCTGGAATATTGTCAGCAAAATTTTCAATCGAAACATTTTCAGTTGTCCTTTCAGCAATATCTTTCATTCTTTAAAAAAATATATATGTAAGGCATTTTAAAGAGTATTTTTCCCTTTTTCGTTTAAAATATTTAAAGAATTTCATTTCGAATATTATAAAATTCTATCTCACCACAAAAGTTTCATTAAATGTTTGTGTGAAATTTAAGAATTTTTAAGTGATAGATTTTTCAAATTACAAAAGTAAATTTAATTTTTCTTGAAAAAATAATGTTATGAATAAAATTTATTTTTAAAACAAATATTTATTTTTAAACTTTACACCAAGAACGTTTACAGTAAGGACTTGGACTTTATTTATAGACTGCTTTTAAAATAAAGTTTGCTCTTAATGAATTGTTTTTTTTTTTTTTTTTTTTTTTTTTTGCTTACGATTGATTATAAAAGAAACTTTTTATGCATTATGTTGTGGCTAATCAACATGTTCATTTTTTAAATAAAATAAAAAATAATAATAATAATAAAAAGATGAAGGATTATTTTGTAAAACGAATGTGATATGTAAAAGAAATGTTATTTATAATTAATAATACTAAAACTTTATAACTTATTGATGAATGATAATCAAATTATATATTTGATAATGGAATTTAAGAATTTATTAACAGATACTAACAATAGAAATTATTAATGTAATGTATCATTAAAAACGAAGTTTGGTTTGTAAATATAAGTATATATATTGTAAATATATAACAAGATAAAATGGCAGAGTATGGGTAGATAACATCTACAGACGAGGTGGAAATAAGGTTGGTTAACGCTATAGAAGAATGCACCTAGAAAATTTTTGATGGGTAACAAAATATATGGCGTTGTTTGGTGAACGTAGGAACGAATGAAAGACGATGGTGATAGGAAAGAGACCGAACTAACGGAAACGGAAAAATAATAAAAATTTGACCATTAAAAAGAGAGAAAATATATACGTCAGTTTTGAGAAGAAGGAGTTGAGGAGTTGAGGAACGGACGAGCAAAGAACTATCGTTCATTCCTACTAGGATATATTTTCCTTTGCTCCTGCAGCTGAAACAGGCGAGAACATTTCCACCATATTTTGTATATGAAGAATTAATCCGACATGCTACATGAATTAAAAAATAAATGGCGCTTTGAAAAATAAACAGAAAATATTATAAAGATCATACCCAGAACAAAAAAAAAAAAAAAAAAAAAAATGATTAGGCTATATGAAGAAAAAAAAAAAATGGTTTATTTGATAAATTGTTTTGTTGTTTTAAAAAGTGTTTTAAACACAAAGAAGATTTTATTGCATCAATAATTTTTTTTCATAAATATAGCCTTTATATTTTTTTTGTCTCTATTTCCACAAATTAATTTTTAGTCTGTATGGAATGTATAAATAATTTGATTATATACTTATAAGATTTAAATCCTGTGTAAGTTATTCCGTTTGTAGAATCTTTTATTTTTTCGTTTTAAATGCCACCTGATAGACATATTAATATTATAACGAAATTCTTTTCACCTGTGAACGCCGTGGCTCCCAGGTAATGCGCCGGGCTATGAATTCAGAGACCGTCAGCTCGATCCCCATCAAGGGAAGTTGTTTAAAAATGTTTTTTGTTTGAATCTAAATTGTTTATTCCTCATTATGTTAATTATTCAGTTAATATTATGTAATTCCTAGATTTTTCGAATTTTAGATCTGCGAGGGTGTATTTTTGTTAAAATTCGTCAGTTGTATATAAAGTGACATAATATTCAGTTCAGTTGAAAAATAAAATATCGATCTGAGCTTAAAGTCCTCCGTGTTATTTTACTTTAGTATTTCTCCACAAACAGTTATCTAAGTCTAATGTACATGACAGTTTGGTGAAGGCGCCAGCTAACGATATGTACGTAGCTGCCAATATTTTAATTTCTTCGGGAGTATTTTTAGCCCCGCCGAAATAAGGGCGGGACTAAAAATACTCCGGAATAAATTAAAATATTGGCAGCTTTGTAAGTACAACGTATAACGGAAGAATTACGCATAAGTAAGCGACTTCAAGATCTACCACCAGAGTTTAGAAGCTTTCCTAACCCAAAAAGAAGTTAAAAAAAGGATGCCGGCGAAAACGAGCTAAATCTCAACATTTGCATTGTCACAGTACCAATCCTAATATGTCAGTTACCTAGAAATCTATACATCTTTACCGGAGACAACCATTAAGATTAAATTGCTACCTACAACCACTGGGATGAGAAAATGTGCCTGGAAAACGTGATAGTCTGCCTTGCCGGAACAGCTAGGAAATGGTTTGAAAAGAACGAGGACACTTTTACTACTAATTGAACTATATTCCAGGAGACACTAAAGAACACATTTTGACGGACAGATGACGTACGACGATAAGCGGAGAGGAAACTTCTTACCGGTGACCAGCAAGTTGTAGAGACATCTGAATCCTTTATACAAGACGTACTCTCTCTGTGCCGGAAATTCAACCCTTCTATGAAAGAAGAAGAAAAAGTGGCTCATCTCATGATGGGTATTGCGGAGCACAGATTATCATACAGATAGGACAGTGAAGCTAAAACGCGAACCGGAAATATAGTAGCACCACTAGTGTCAACAGAGGGAAACTACATGTGTTAAGTCTACATGAATAGTATCTTTGGGAAGTTTTCTTTTTCTTAACTTTCTATTGTTTTTGAAGTCACAAAATTATTCTCAAAACATTCACAGCTATTCTTTTAAGAAATAAAAATTAATTTTTATAATGTTTAAAAATATACTTTGTCAAACATATTCATATTCAAGTACAAATTAAAATTACAAACTGTAATTCTGAAATAGTAGTATGAAATCATTAAATATTTAACGTTGCTTGGTTTAAATAATACAAAATGCTTTAAAATGAAAAAAATGCTTCTATTTTATGTATATTTTCAAAGTTTATTTTCTTAATATTTAGCACTTGCTTCTAAAAATAAATTGCTTTTGACAATCAAGTTTGTAAACAATAATAAAGTTGCCAAACAAAAACGTATGTGCAGTTTTCTTTCCTTCACTTTTTCTACTACTTTTAAATTCACAAAATTATAACATTCACAGCTATTTTCTAAGGAATAAAACTAATTTTTATTATGTTTGAAAATAAATTTTGCCAAACACATTCGTGTTCAAGTGTACAAATTAATATAACAAACTGTATTGCTGAAATAACAGTATGGTATGAAATCTTAAATATTTAACATTGCTTGGTTTAAATGATACAAAATGCTTTAAAACGAAAAATAAAATTTCTCGTTTATGTATATTTTCGAAATTTATTTGCTTGATATTTAGTACTTGCTGCTTAAAATAAATTGCTTTCGACAATCAAAACGTAAACATCAATACAATGGTTAGTTGGTTGGGTGTTGAGTTTAACGTTGCACTAATATTACGATATGAACATAGATACAATAAAAATAAGACGAGCGATTACGTAAGCTGGAGAGCTCGAGAAACTTACAGCCGTTGACAATAGGGTCGTTGCAGTCAAATTTTGGTTACCGATGAATGTACGGGAGTGTCCTATCTGTATAATAATCTGTGTTGCGGAGGACCTTGTATATATATAATATATGCAGGTTAATAAACATTTTTGGGTTTATTATTATTGTGCACTTATAAAATACGTTTTATTCCGATGAATGTTCATTAACTTTTAAAAGCACTGATTTCCAAATATTTACATGTTACATGTTTTTAGCAGAAAAATAAAAATGTCTTTTAATCGCAGTCTTATAACTTACCTTAAAATTATTAGGTTTTAAAAACACCTTCTGTGGATGACATAGAATATTTTTTTTTTCATCTCATATTTAAAATAAACAAATAAATGAAAATAAAAATAATGGTTTAAATAATTAAATAATTTATAATTGCATATTTGTAAAATTAAAAATTTGAAAAAATCTTAAATATATTTTTTTAATTAAAATATTAAATTGAAAACAAACTTTTATAAAGAAAAATAATTACAATATTATCCTTATTTTATTTTTGTATTATGGATGTACTATTTAAATACATTAAAGACACATTTTTTTAAGAAAGACGTTATTTATCACATCATTTTGATTATACATATAAAACTAAAAAGCTTTTATATTTTAGCCAACTACTTAAAACAGAAACATTCCTTTACTTATTTTCTTTTATAATTGAAAATAGCACAATTATTGAGAGAGAATAGTAATCATAGGTTTTACACACACACGTATGTGTGCGTGCGTGCATAACTGTGTTTGTGGAGATCGTCCAAAAATGTACTGCGAAATGTAGTTAGGATTGCAACCGAAGATTAGTTTCATTCTCGAGAAAGAAATAACATGCATTGGGCGAGTTTGAGTACGACGCTGCCGCTGGCCGTAGAGACGCGGTTCGGCATGTCATACACTTGTTTAACACGTTAATCGCCACGATAATATCAGAAAAATTTTCACATGGGCCATGGTAACTTTATTAGACAATTTAGTTAAAAATGCGTGTTAAAAATGCGTCAGGCACATATGACTGACATGGCGATTAACGTGTTAATAATTACTCGGCGTATATCATATTCCTTTTAGGGTTATTTCCTAGTTAAAAATGCGTGTTAAAAATGCGTCAGGCACATATGACTGACATGGCGATTAACGTGTTAAAAGTTATAGAACGCCCAAGAAAGACAGTGTAGGATGCAGTGGTATCTCATATGGTGACTCGATTAGAAATTTGCTTCCAAACCTAGAATTCTTTGATCGATTTCAATGTTTTTTTTTTTAAACCTAAATGCAGGTACTTTCGATTAAGACACTACCAAAGGCAATGGGAACGAAATTGAGATCCGTTAATAAAAATTATGACAAATAGATATACATTTATTTATTTATTCATTTTTCTTACTGCCGAAGGCAATGGAAACCAAATCAAAGTACGTTCATTTTTATTTTCTTTTTCTATAATCAATTGGTAAGACGTAGTGAGAACCTGAAACGCGATCATTTACTCATGCGGAGCGGACGACGAAGACCATACGAAACGAGACGCTGCGAACGAGAATTGAACGCGACGTAACGAAAAGAATGAGGAGGGAACTCAAACTGAGACTCTTTTACAAGTACAGTCTTTAACAAAAGTGCCCGAACACTAGCAAAAATTCCTATGTGAAAAATGTACACTTCATACGATTTTGTTAAATAAATCCTTATCGAATGATGTTCTTAGACTGACTAAGAACAGGATTCGACAAGGATTTATTTAACAAAACTATATTAAGTGTACTTTTTTTACATAGAAATTTTTGCTAGTGTTCGGGCACTTTTGTTACCGACTGTATGCTCTCCAAAACAAGCGGATTAATTTCAATGGAGTATTTTTTTTTAAATTTATTATTATTTATTTATTTATTTATTTGTTTACTGAGATTCATTTAATAAAATGATTCACTTAAATATAGTGGTCAGCGTAGCAGGTGAAGGCTACTAGTTAATGTTTAAATTTCGAAATCGAAATATCATCAGTCTAAAAACGTCTTCGACTGAGTTAGAAAAAATATTATTTTTCCAATATTTTAACATTATGAGACATTTCAGATCTAGTGAGATTTAATATCCAGGCATATATTTTTGTTTCGAAAAAAGATTTAACGGTGAAAACTAGAACAAATTTTTTTTTGAGGAATGAAAACAAGTTCGTTCTGCGAAAAACAGATATCTTAAAATTTATGACAAGGAATAAGTAGTATTAAATATGATTATACAGCTTTGAGAAAAAAATGATTTATGATACTTATAAACTCTTAAATAAATCCTTTCCATTCCAGAAACTTTAGCAAACTATGATGAACAGTAAAGTAAAATGGATATTTATTTATTTATTTTCTTTAATTTTTCATAATAAATCATTATTTCTACATTTATGAAATGTATAAAAAAATATTTAAAGAATAGAAAAAATACGAAGATATGCTGAATTTTAACTATTCTTTATTATTTTGTTTTTCTTACCCATGGACGGTAGAGAATGTATTGTTTTCGTATGCATTTTTCAAAATTGTGTTATAACTATGTTTGCAGATTTTGAAGTATTCCGAATAAGAAAATCAGATTTTTATTGATTGGTCTCTCTCTTCTTTTCTCTTGTGAGTCATTATTAATTAAGGAGCTCACTTTTTTTTTTGTGTAATAAATAAAGATGTTTGAAACAATTTTGAGCGTATAAAAGGGCATCATTTAATCATTATTTTCTGAAATATTCATTAAAAATTTGAGAAATTCAGCTGGGGCTCGTACTTTCCGGAAAAAAGTAATGGGCGAGATTTCGCAAAAACAAATGCTTTGACCTTATAGACATTTCGCCCATCCCTTCAAAATAGAATTGACTAGTTCTTGAACGAAAGATTTTTCTTTCTTTATTTATTCGATTTACACAATTTTACAATGTTATACGTGGGATACAATATACCAAAAATTGTACTGTTTTTGCATACAAATCTGCCAAAAAATCAAATTTTAATTTTAAAAAAAGCAGCACCTTTTGTTCAAGCACTAATCAATTTTATTTTGAAGAAATGGGCAAAATTTCAAAAAGATTGGTGCACCGAAAGTTTGGTACACCTTCAGAAAATCGTGTCCACCGATTTTCTAAAGAGTTTCCAAAAACTGATTTTTAAAATGTTTTGATGAAACTTTTATAAAATATTGTTTAAAGATTACTCTTTTATAGACATAAATTTTTCAATAAAAAAATATGTATAAATTTTATATATATATATATATATATATATAAAAAAGAAAAAGAAAAAAAAGAAAAAAAAAAAATCTTTTATTTAGCTTTCGAAACTCATGTATGCCCTTAAAGATAAAAATAGATAATTTGTTGTAAAATACCAAAAGAAAACAAAAACAACATTAAACAGAAGTACAATTTAAAAATATAGGAAACTAGTGAAACTGACGTTTCGGAACTTCTAAAAATTCTCTATCAATGCTAGTGGCAATTTTCATAAATAAATGTTAAAACACATGATAAAAATTCTAAAAATAAGTAGAAGAGTCGAGATAATTAAAATTAACACATAATAATTACATATCAAGAGAATTGAGCAAACGTAGTCCAAATCCAAAGATGGGCTAAGAAAAGCAAGTTATGTTATGTACTTTAAATGTTTTTCTGTGTTATGTGACGTATTTAAAGAGAAAGCTCATGAAAACGCAATGCAGAAACCATTTCAAGAGAGAGGTGAAAAGAAAAGAAAAAAAGAGAGGCTTGTGCGTTTTTAAATGAATTGTAGCCAAAATTCGGTGTACCACAGGAAACGTTTACTACGGAATTTATGTTTTTATAGATATAAAAGAAATTTTTATTTTTTTAACTTTCATTTCAAAATTTTTCACTAACATTGATGAAGGATCTTTAGAAATTTCGAAACAACCATTTTGCAAGTTTTTGAAATTTTTAATTTGTGTTATTTATAATATTGTTTTGTTATTGATTTTAATAGTTAATTATTAGCCTAATTTAAAAATAAATATTTGCAAGATGTCCAACTTCGGTATTCTACATTAGTATAACTTGGGGGCACACTTGAATTTTCTATTGCAATAGGACAGGTGGTTGATGCACATAACGATACAAAAATATTCAAATATTTTATATATATGTTCAAAGGTATAGTTAACATCTTTAGTATGTATTAAACAGAATGAAACTGTCATATATTTTTTTTAATGCGCAAAAGCCTGTTTCTCATAGAACTTGAAATTAAAAAAAAAGTATATTCTATATTTAGAGGGTCACACAAAATAAATCTAATACATTAGCGCTTTGTTTGAAAGTTACACGAAGTACATTTCAAGGTGTATCATGTTTCGCATTTTTTTTTTTTTTTTTTTTTTTTTTTTGTGGTAAATATGAATGTGCAGATTTATGAGTACATAAAACATTTGTTACATTCACACGTTTTGAGGCCTCCTGAATCCGAAAATCAGATTCTCAACAGTTGGTAGACGTGTGGGTAGTTCTGTATGTATAAGTGTATAAATCTGTTATCAGCATTATTTTAAAACAAATCCGAAAGACGAAATTTGACTTTCTGAACGTGTATCATAGGAGGATACCCATGAAATATTTTTGGAGGTCAGAGAAATGGTCCTTGTACAAGGACATACAAAATATTTAAGTACATAACTACTAGAGGCGAAATTTCTCGTCAGTACAATTTAACACCTTTAGACTGCACTGAATTAAGTAAAATTTACACATAATTTCTACATACACAAAATCATGTTTCATACAAAATATGGTATGAAAAGTATTTATCCTTCAGAAATAGGGCCACATAAAAGAATTTTAATATATTACCGCTATGGCTGGTAAAGACAAGAAGTGCGTTTCAAGGTCTGCTAAGCGTAATCTTTCTTCATTCGTTCATTCATTTTTTTTTTTTTTTTTTTTTTTTTTTTTTAAATACGTTTGATTCATGTACATATCTTTCTGTATACATAAGTTACAGGTAATATACATAGCTTATTAAAATTATTAGTATAAGTTTCATAGAGAGATGCAAACGACCATACTACGAATAGTTTATAAAAACTTTAAAAAAATTAATAACAGATTTAAATATGCAATGAATGTATGTACAACATTCTAAGTGGAGACTGAAGACCATATTTACACAATAATTTATGTAAAATAAAGATGACTATAAAACTATCTTGATAGTATTTAAAGATCTTTAATTTTTTTTTCTTTTCAAATACATTGCCTCTCTTACACCTTTAACTATAATAATATGTTTATTATAATGTAGTCCAAGATAAAGTTATGCAAATGCCACATTATATGTTTATACTAAGGTAGTATGACTGCGGCAACCTGATCAGTAAGAACAGCGAGCTCGTAAATCAGCAACAGCGAGTTTGATCCTCGAGCTAGCCGAAGAGAGTCGTATAAGCTAATGGCGACTGGCGAACGTTAAATCTGAAACTACTTTCTGATTATGACGGTTATCTTTCACCTGATTATTCATCCGATTACCATTTCCCACGAAAATTATACCTCTAAAGCTACTGTATCATAGAATTAATTTGGCCCTGATCAAGATCAAAATTTGAGCTTTTATTGTTTGCTGGTGCTGCCATCTCTCTTTAGTTTCTCCAGCTAAGTCGTTCTTCTGCCACTTGTGGTGTTCCTCTGAAATGCAAGGGGCCTTTACTGCCGCCTTAAATCCGGGTAGTTTCAATACCGGGGCTCGGAGTTTCCGAGTGGCGTGAGTAACAATAACACATAGTATTATATAAGGAGAGAGAAAGTAAATTCTAGTGCCACATTAAGGTTTTTTTTTTCCACATAATTTATTTATTAAGCAAGAATTTCCAATTTTCGTCTGATGAACCGTGATTTCACCATTTTTCAACGTTTCTATAAGTGCTTAAATTTCTATAAATTTAAATATTCGTATGAAATATTGATAAATCTTTGCTACAAATGTTAAATTTATCACATCAATCTAAAAAAGGTCTTCGATCGATAATATTTCACCTTTCCTTATATTTCAGTATCATGAAATATTTGGGGATCTGCAGAACTCTCGTATACAGGAAGATATTTTTGTGTCAAAAAAAGATTGAATTACAAGTGTTACTAGAACAAAAATTGCTTTGAAGAAAGATTATAAATGCATTCTTCGAAAAATAGTCGTGTTAAAACTTATAACAAGAAAGAAATAGGTTATATATGATTATACAGCTTTGAAAGAAATGATTTATGAAACTTATAAAACCATAAATATATCTTTTATTTTGGAGAAGCTTTAGAAAATTAAAATAAAAAATAAATATGAATCGGCTCTTGTTTTTCTATTTTATATGATAAAATATGAATATCACTTTTATGAAATGTGTAACGAAGATTTTATGATTGAAGATAAAATAATATGAATACTGTTTCTTTAAATATTTGTAAAGATAATATAGATTAGATATTATAAAGTTATTACGTTACATATTAGGAGAGACGTAGCTAACCCTCGTTGATAACCTCAGGGCCCATGTGCCCACCCTTGCCAAGATTTTTTTTTCTTTTTTTCGTCCCATGGTATTTTCTATCAATTTTTGACTCCCTCTCTCCATGTTTTTTTTTTTTTTTTTTTTTTCATTCTAAAAGAAAATTTCAAATGTTTTGTTTCTGTGTCAGATATTCAAAATTCCCTTTTTGCTATATTTAGACACTTTGAGCTCCCATAAATATCAAAATCTTGTTTTTAGCGGTTGGTCTATGTGTGTTTAATCTTCTGTATCTTTCTCTATATGTGGGAATGTTTTTCAGTCTATTATTAACCAAACTTAGGAACAAATATTTGCAAGATTCTAAATTAGCATCATATCGGTACTCTACTTAAAACTTTTACTGAGATGAAACTAATGGCTCTTGTGCACGTTCACATTAAAATAATTAAATATTTTACTTCTGTAGACGAAATATTTGGTAAGTACAGTATAAAACCATTTGCATGCTACTAAAATTATAAATTTAATGGGTTTTTTTGTTTGTTTGTTTCGATGCACAAAAGCTTGTTTCCCGCAGAATATGGTATGAAAAATAAATGTCCTGCGTTTACAGGGACGATAAAAGAATTATGAAATATTATTGCTGTATTAGGAAGTGGCTTAAAGGGCATTTTAAGTTGCTTCATTCTTTTATGTGTCATATTTAGTGCCAGTTTTGAGCGCATACATCACGGTTTCTATATTTATGCATTTTCAGGTTCGTTGTTTTCAAAAATCAGGTTTTTAGCCGTTAGAAGCTATGTGGGTGTATATGTGAGTATTTTTTATTAGCATAAAGAATAAACATGTATTAGCTAGAAGAACAAATTCAGTGCTTTAGATGTGCATATTTTTTTTTTTTTTTTGGAAAATATTTTGTCTACAAAAGACTTTCTGATGTAGCTAAAGAAAATATCTTTCCGTTATCTCTGAAATATCATTGTTTTCCTTCCTATTTTTCCTGTGCTCCCAGCATAAATTTTGCTTTTACGAGGTTACTTCTGAATTAATCAAATATGTTTTCTACGGTCTTCAGACATTTCGACGCGTCGCCAAGATATAATGTGTAAAGTGTGACATTTTACACACACACACACACATATATATATTAGGTAAACACTGTAGGACAATGAAATTTAATTTAATATATAAAAGAAAAGTTAAATAGTTCAACACTTTATTTATTTTATTTATTTTTTATGTAACAACAACAACAACAAAAATAAGTATTTTCGATGGTTTATATTTTTTCTCAAAAAAAAAAAAAAAAAAAAAAAAAAAAATGATAAGATAAGAAAGGTTAATATAAGTTAATTTAATAGATAAAGTCAAAAATTTGCACTTAGTAATACTGAAAAATGCGCACATGCATAGTAAAAAAAACAGTAAAATTTGCTATTAGCTTTAGTACGCGAAAATTTAATGTTTCATTCACAACTGTATTATAAAGACAATGCAATACTATTTCCGTTTTTATTGTAATTAAATTAAGAAGAAACGTTAAAGTTATATATATATATATATATATATATATATATATATATATATATTGATAATTTTTCTATTTTTTATAACAGTTTCCTGCAATTATCTTACAATTTGATAACGGTAAGTTAAGAGAAAAATTCTAATTCATTCCTAGTTTTGCATACGTGCATGATTTATGCACCTTTATTAATTTAAACTATAAAAAATTTTTAGTTTAAAATTATTTCACTTAAGCAATAAAAACATATAACTGTATGTTAAATTATTAATATTAGGGAATGGTACAATTTTTACAGGAATACTTCATCACAGTTACTTTTGTGTTCTCCAAATTCTGTAATATTTTCTCTAGCAATCCTGTTAAACAAGATGTGCTACTCTTCTGGGATTAATTCCGAATAATATACGAGAGTGAAAGCATCTTCCCTCAAAATGAAATAGCTTAATTTAAAATATATCTTTTTTCAGTTAAGTACAAACTTAACTTGTCACATAAAGCAAATCCAGTAAAATGAAGAATATATATATATATATATATATATATATATATTTAACTAGATGAGATACAGTATCAATATATTTCTGAGAAATTTTTAATTAATTACTCATATAAAAGAATTCCATTTACATTCTACTAAATTATTTTATTTTTTGAAACATAGTTTTTCTAACACGCTTTTATTAGCTTCACCTGTATGTATGTTTGTAACAGCTCTGGAAGCAAACAAAAAATCTAAATTGTAAAAATTAGACTTTCCCTACGTGAACGCTGTGGCTGTGAGGTAAAGTTCCAGGCTACGAATCTAAACGTCTAACGTTCGAACCCTGTCAGGGGAGACTTTTTTAAAAATGTTTTTTGTTTAATTCTAAATTTTTTTTATAATCACCCTGTAATATGGTGTGTCACTATCACAATTTTTTCTTACCCTGCATTTTAATACTATAAAGAAAGATATTTTGTGCTTTTTGTTCACATTTCAATAAAAACGTGTTCTTTAATTTTGTTAAAGCATAATTTTTGTTATATAAATGTTATAGGAAATTTAAATTTACAAAGATTTATATCTTGAGCAGTTTTTTCTTTCTTTCTTTTTTTTTTTTTTTTTTTTTTTTTTTTTTTCGCAACTATTTTTTTTTTTCTTTATAAGTTTATAAGTTATTCTCGAAAAATATAACGAAATTAATTTCTTGGTTCATGAAAATGATGTATGTTTCCGTAATTCAACATCTTACCTTTTCATTCTAAATTACTTAAAAGATTCTCAGATTTTTTTTCCTGCGTAGAAATGCATACATCATAAATTAGCACTTAGCTTAATTTGTTTACACAATCTTTTTCATTTTTATTTATATTTAGCATTTTCAGTAAAAATATTTCCTTGTCGAAAATCATTAAATGGTGCAGTCTTAAGCCTGTGCAGTTTAATCTTTGGTGATTGTCTATTTAATTATTTGACTGATTGTAACTTAAAGATTTTTTTTTCTTTTACTTGAAATTCATTTTGAGATTTACAATTAGGTCAAATCAGGTAACGAGAATATAAATACATATCAAACTAAAATAATTTCTTTAAGCAATTAAAAGAGTTGTACATAATGGTAGAAGATGGTTCCACGTCTCGTGATGATTATATAAAACTAGTCAGTTGTTAAGAGCCTGAGGTGACGTTAAAAAATGATGAATGTAACAATGTTTCCTAATGTGACAGTGCACAATATAAAATATCATTAAAATCATTCCCTCGGTACAGGGTAAATCATCCCCAGCACAGTATGTCCTTATTTCATATAAAACCTTACTTTATAATATTTTTAAAAACACTTTCACCACTTGGGGAAACTGAAAGCTATTTTAACATCATTAAAATCATATTTTTACTTCATACAAAAGTTGTGCTTATTCATTTATAGAAAATATTGTTATAATGCATTTTAAATTCATATTTCGGCAATCAGGCGGCTTCATACACTTTTAAATGTCATTAAAATCATTCACACAATATACAGTGTTGCCAACATTTTTATTTATTCCAGAGCATTTCTAACCTCGCCTTTAAATGTTTTCTTATATTATCGTATATTGGAAAGATTTGTTCTATAAATAAAGTGGTTCGAAATAAAGGCGGAGCAAAAAATGCTCCGGAATAAATTAAAATGTTGTCAACTATGAATATAATCTAATTTCATATAAGTCCTTTCATTACAACATATTTAATAATAAAGAATTCGCACAAAAACAATAATATATCCTAAAGAAATCTACTATGATGTATATACATACATATGTGCATTACTTATTGTAGATTTTAAATGCAATCTTTATTAGTTATTATCAATGTCATGTGACAGATTTTTAAATATAATCTTAATTAATTGTCATAAAAGTTATAAGATATCAATTATTTTCAATTGAATATATAAGTGCAAATTAGTCATGAAATGCTTATATAAATATTCAAAGTGAGTTCAGAAAGAAATTATTCTCCAACATACAAGTATATACATATATCTAATAAAGTTTGGGAATATTACTTATGAATAAAAGTACTCTTGAACCAGGAAAATTACAATTCAAAAATCACGGGAAAGGCTCAAAAGATTTAATTTAAAAAATGGTTCAAAATTATTCTCAAGAAAGTAAATTGATAATTACATGTTAAAAAATATTCATCTGTTATTAGTATTAATTACAAAATAACATTAATTAGAACTTTTAAAATACTTTAATTTTGGTTTGAAATTGGTAATTCTGTTATTTGTCATTAAAAGGTTATTTTGTAATAAATATAATAGGGGGATTGAGCTTCATTAGCGCCTCTCATTTCCACGCCCATGTTTTGAACTAAGCCATATTTTATAATTAATCCAAAATTTTAATACAAAAGTCTTTACAATTTACTTTATTGGAGAGTATCCTGATCAGTAGTTTTGCAGTTGTAAGATAATGTCATTTAATATATATATAGGTCTTCTGTGACACTTTTATGGCTTAAGCAGCCATCGATTTGAAGATAATAGTTTGTTATTCTATCATCTATGCTCTTTCTGTCACAAATTTAGTTTTCTCTAGAAAGATAAGGTTTTTAAGACATATGTGTGCACTTTACTCGTTTTCGTATAATCTTTTTCTTTATTTTCTGATATATATATATATATATATGTATTTTTTTTTTTTATCTGGAGAATAATTGGCCATCAATGAACGATGTGCTATAATATTGCTTTTGCTCTTTGGGCCAGTATAATCAGCCCAAAAAATTTCACTTTTAATTATGTACATGAAGAAAAATACATTTGCATATTATTTAATCAAATTGCACTTAGGTTATCAAATTGGTATTATAAATTTTCAATGTTTGTGTATTCTATGAATTTTAAATAAAGCCTTCTAATTAAAGATTTTCGTTTGAATAATTTTTCACTTTTTGTATAATATTCCAGTGTAACTGTTAAACAAATTCTGAAATGACTACACTCGACTTTCCGAGCATTTAATAATTATTGGTTGTTTAATTAAATTTAATTGAGAGATGTCATTAAATAAACAAAAGGAAAAATCACAATTGGTGTTTTGAGTATTGCTCACAAAATTGTAAGGGATCATAATATAATCAAATTCTATTGTATGCCCCTGCAAAACAACTAAAAAGGGTAAATTCACATTAAATATTTAAACAATTTAATATTAATAAAGTGAATCTAGAATAGTTTCAGCTCATAGACCTCAATGTATAATAATTCTACTGAATATCTCAGTTTAAAAAAAAAAAAAAAAAAAAAATTGACTTATGTAAATCTTTAGGGTGATCTCTTCTGATGATAACCTATAAAATGCCTACTAACTTATACATTAATCGCATGTAGAGTTTAGAGGCTAGTGCACTTTCAAATTATTCGAGTCCATTGTCCGTAATGATAAAAAAAAAATTATGCCCTTGTAAAAGAACTATAAGTTCTACAATCATCAAAAAATTTGCAAATTTACGACGGTGATCAAATATATATCTGCAAACTTTTAGCTCATTCGAATAAGGTGTTTAGACTCTGTCGCACTTTTGTAAAAAATGCAACACAATGGAGTAATGATGCAATTGAGGTGAAATTTTAAGCAAATGCAAATTATAGTGTGTTATACAAATGATTAAATTTTTAGAGTCATTATGCATGCTGAGCAGCGCCCTATGAACTGCTGCTGAAACTGTATAAACTGAAGGGTATAGTAGAGTCTATGGTTACTTGCTAGTGGTAAATGCTAGGTAAAATGTAACTGTGCCTCTTCGACGATAGAGAGCGACATTTCACCAACTCATGAAGTTGGAAAGATTAAGAATCATCGGCCTCCATGAAGAAGGATTTCCCTATTATGCAATAGTTTGTGCGCAGCATAAAAACAGCATAGTGATGCGAATTTGGAAGCAATGGACCGACAATTCAGAAATGCAGAAGTGGACCCCGAAAGGTGATGTGAATGCGCGATGATAGACACCTGGTCCGCTTGAAGCTGAAGGACCGTACAGATTCATCTAAACGGTTAGAAGGTCTTTGATACCTTAAAACGCGAATGAACTACTACGTCAGAAACGCAAAGAAAAATATTGGAAATGCATACAGCTGTTTCGGTAGCTTAAAGCGTACCGTCTTCAGTGCAAAATGGATTCTGAATCAGGAGAAGTGCTCGTACATATAGGAGAGGGGTCGGATTTAGTTCAACCAATAGGATTACGGAAAAGTGGGGAGAGTGGCCAATAGGAATTTAGGAAAGTTAGCTCTGTAAACAGTAGAAAAATTAAGAAAATGTGGACTGAATATAAAATTTCCAACAGTCAGACAAATAGGGAAAAGCGAAATCACAATTTACAAGGTTTTAAATTTTTATAAATATGAAAAGCTTCAAAGAAATCGAGTTCATGAATGGATTTAGGTCTGCAAATTATTTTAGCTGAATTAAATTTAAAATTATGATTTTCCTCCCAGCAATGTTTAGAAAGAGCCGATTTATTGGTTTCTTGTTTGCGGACGTAATTCATGTGTTCTTTTAGACGAAATTTAAGACTGCGTTTAGTTTGGCCAATATATGATAAACCACACTGACAGGAAATACTATAAATACCCCAAGAATTATGCATATCAATGGGATCTTTTAACTGAGAAAAGGTGAGTTTATTGGAAGGCGAAAGAATTATTTTTAAATCATATTGTTTGAGAATTTTAGCTATGGTTTGAATGGATTTAGGAAAATAGGGTAAGACAATACTTATATTAGAAGAGACTGATTTAGTAGACGAAATATGAGGGAGTTGAAATTTTTGGATAGCCTTGTCTATAATGGAAGAGTCATAACCTCTGCCAATTGCAATGGCTTTCAGGTATTTAATTTCAGATTTTAATAAATTAGGATTTGAACTGAGAAAAGGTGAGTTTATTGAAAGGCGAAAATATTATTTTAAAATCATATCGTTTGAGAATTTTAGCTATGGTTTGACAGGATATAGGAAAATAGGGTAAGACAATACTGATATTAGAAGAGACTGACTTAGTAGACGAAATACGAGGGAGTTGTAATTTTTGGATAGCTTTGTCTATAATGGAAGGGTCATAACCTCTGTCAATTGCAATGACTTTCAGGTATTTAATTTCAGATTTTAATAAATTAGGATTTGAACAAATATTAAGTGCACGGTTTACAAAAGTATAGAAAGCAGCCATTTTTTGGTTAGGTGGGTGACATGAACGCGCATGTGGAGGAAGGGAGACAGCAAAATTTTTTCGATAGACAGTGGTTGAAAATCCATTTACAGTGCGAGAGACGAGGGTATCAAGAAATGGATGGGAGCCATTATTTTTTATTTCATATGTAAATTGGATATTACTGTCAATTGAATTTAAAGTTTCTAAGACATGGTCAATATTGTGATGAGATATGTCGATAAGCGTGAAGGTATCATCAACGAAACGGGTCCAAAGAAAAAGATATTTTCTTAAAAAGCTTGCTTTCGAAATAGTGCATGTAAATATTGCGAGAATTGGGGAGAGAGGGGAACCCATGGCTAAACCTTCAGACTGACGATAGAATTTTTTTGAAAAGAAAAAGTGGTTTGTGATAAACAAATGCGTGTAAGAGAGATTAATTCTTGTATTTCAAAAGATGTGAAATGAAACTCTTTTAATCTATTTTCGAGACAGCAGAGGGTGCCACTTATTGGAACATTAGTGAAAAGAGATTTTACATCAAAAGAAACCATAGTGAGATTAGAAATCAAAAGAAACCATTTTTCTTTTCAAAATAAATTCTATCATCAGTCTGAAGGTTTAGCCATGGGTTCCCCTCTCTCCCCAATTCTCGCAGACATTTACATGCACTATTTCGAAAGCAAGCTTTTTAAGAAAATATCTTTTCCTTTTTGGACCCGTTACGTTGACGATACCTTCACGCTTATCGACATATCTCATAAGAATATTGACCATGTCTTAGAAACTTTAAATTCAATTGACAGTAATATCCAATTTACATATGAAATAGAAAAAAAATGGCTCCCTTCCATTTCTCGATACACTCGTCTCTCGCACTGTAAATGGATTTTCAACCACCGTCCATCGAAAACATTTTGCTGTCTCCCTTCCTCCCCATGCTCGTTCATGTCACCCACCTAACCAAAAAATGGCTGCTTTCTATACTTTTGTAAACCGTTCACTTAATATTTGTTCAAATCCTAATTTATTAAAATCTGAAATTAAATACCTGAAAGCCATTGCAATTGACAGAGGTTATGAACCTTCCATTATAGACAAAGCTATCCAAAAATTACAACTCCCTCGTATTTCGTCTACTAAACCAGTCTCTTCTAATATAAGTATTGTCTTACCCTATTTTCCTAAATCCAGTCAAACCATAGCTAAAATTCTCAAACAATATGATTGTAAAATAATATTTTCGCCTTCCAATAAACTCACCTTTTCTCAGTTAAAAGATCTCATTGATATGCATAACTCTTGGGGTATTTATAGTATTTCCTGTCAGTGTGGTTTATCATATATTGGCCAAACTAAACGCAGTCTTAAATTTCGTCTAAAAGAACATATGAATTACGTCCGCAAACAAGAAACCAATAAATCTGCTATTTCTAAACATTGCTGGGATGAAAATCATAATTTTAAATTTAATTCAGCTAAAATAATTTGCAGACCTAAATCCATTCATGAACTCGATTTCTTTGAAGCTTTTCATATTTATAAAAAAATTTAAAAACCTTGTAAATTGTGATTTCGCTATTCCCTATTTGTCTGACTGTTGGAAATTTTATATTTAGTCCACATTTTCTTAATTTTTCTACTGTTTACACAGCTAACTTTCCTAAATTCCTATTGGCCACTTTCCCCACCTTTTCCGTAATCCTATTGGTTGAACTAAATCCGACGCCTCTCCTATATATACCAGCTCTTCTCCTGATTCAGAATCCTTTTGCACTGAAGACGGTACGCTTTAAGCTACCGAAACAGCTGTATGCATTTCCAATATTTTTCTTTGGCGTTTCTGACGTAGTAGTTCATTCGGGTTTTAATATTCCAACGCCATGTCTCCTGTTATTCTTTGATACATTGCTACAGGTGTATCACTGTGTGACTTCGTCAGGTCGTCAAAGTCTGCTGCACCGTGGAATGCGTCCAAGAACTTCTTTATACAGGATCCTCCTTACGCGAAACCATCGATGCAAGCGGCTGCAATGGGCTGATTAACATAGAAAAATATGTGCAGATTGCAAAAAGTGCTGTTTGTTAACGAATGTTGCTTTAATTTGTGGTATTATCATTACCGAATTCATGTCAGACGCTATGCCGGCGAACGTTACATTTCGGAGTGCATTACTGAACGTCATAGTGGACGAACACGCGAAGTCATGGTATGGAATGCGATTGCGTATCATGGACGATCTTCGTTTCTACGTACGGTAGGTAATCTTACCAGAAACAGGTACATCAATGAAGTGCAGAAGCTTAAAGTCGTTCGTTTCCTTCAAGGTTTTTCTGGAACTTTATTTCAATAGAGTAATGCTCGGCTACATGTTTTAAGAAAATTTAAGATTTGTTTTCACCAGAACACGTACATCTTTTTGCTTGGCTAGCTTACTATCCGGATATGTGGCCTATTGAATATGTATAGGTTTTCATTTGTCGCCATTTTGCCTCGTGTTTTTCGTCCTACAGCCTCTACCGATGAATATTGGGTACACACATAGAAACAATATGAAATACTCTTCCCCAGGCAGGTATTCAAAATATGCTTGATTCCATGCCCCGTCGTAGAGCAGTACATATAGCAAAGCATGGTGGCTACAAGAAACACTGATTTTTAACAATTCTTCTTCTTCTTCTTCTTTTTTTTTTTTTTTTTTTTTTTTTTTGAGGGGAGGGGGTGGATTTTATCATTTATTTCTAACACTACCAGTCGTTTGTTTATTAAAATTCATTAAATTCTGCTAAATCCTTGTGGTGATGCAATTTTTACAAATAGGAGTTTAATTAAGTCTATAGACCACAATGATAAAGGAATATATTTTTGTATCCCTGTTGTTGGTTTTTTTTTTTTGTTTTGTTTTTCTAGACGGATTAAAATTTTTAGAATTCATGCGACAGTGGCCTGCGAAAACGTATAGTAACACCAAACTCTTATTGTCGAATTGTTTCCTGATTGCAATACTTTCCTTAAAAAATGTATGTGTTTGGAAAGTAAAAAGAATATAAATTCACATTTCGTATCATTTGCTATATTTAAAAAATCATTTCTACCGTAAGTTAGATATTTTGTTACTTCCAGGACGTGTATTTAATAACTTGATAAAAATCTTAATATCTAGTCTGTAATAGCTGCATTTTGAATGCAGTTTTTACATTTAATAAAAGATCCTTAATGCTGGGTAATATATGATTGATAAACAGAGTTTAAAGACCAAAGCGAAATATTCTAATGATTTCGTTCCATTCCATAAGAATGAAGAGATTTTGATTACGGAATATAATATATGCTCTAACATCCAGGAAATTTGTTCCCAACTAAGCAAATTCGAACGTTTTAAAGTGCATATCTCTATTTTATAATATTATACAAAACACCGTATTATACTTCACATTTTAAAATAAAAAGAATTCGTTACTGCTAAAGAAATTATTAAAAGTTCTTGTCTCGTTTGTGTAATATATTTAAACTGTTTTGCATATTATACATCACATTATATTTTTCAAGGAAATGCCTGCAATATATTTATAAAATATACTTTTGAACAAAACTTTTGTTATTTTATAATGCTCTAGATTTTTTAAATTAAACTTTATGAGAATAATAAAACGTTTGGGAAAAAGAAAAAGTGCAGCATTATGACACAAACATATCATATTGTATAATTTACATATTTTTCACTTTAAAATACAACAAAATTCGCTCATAAATATGAAGAGTTCACGTGCAAAAACATTTTTTTTTCACTGGATTACAAATAAACATTATTAAGGTTTAAGAGAAAGTTTTCCTAGTATCAAAATAAAGTAATTAATTTTTTGCACATAAGAAGTAAATTAAGCACGTCCAAATTTTCTTTGAATTTACTGTGTAGTGTTAGAATTGCTTAAAATAGGAAAATACCCACTGGTTTCTTTGTGAGATTCGTTTTGTATTTAAAAAAAAAAGTTTTTAAATATATTTGTTTATATTAAAAGGAAAATAAATTTTGAAAGATTTCAGTATTTAATACTACTGTTCGTCGATTAAATATGAAAATGTGTATGAAAACCTCCCCCCCCCCACACACACACACCACCTCAGTGTTTAACATGTTTTTGAAAGTACTTAAAAAACAAACGTTTCTAGCGACGATATCTTTCTCAGTTTTAACGATATTAGCTTGGGAGGTATTTTTGTACAGTTTGTCTACACATTTATCTAACAAATTACACAAAAGAAATTTTGTTAGCAGCTGAGCCTGCACAGATAAATATTTTTTAGTAAATATACCCTTATTTAATCATATATTTGATTTTTTTATATTCTGATTAATAGACAAAACATTCTGGGAATGTTTTGCCTATTGTAGTATGTCAAGTTTTCTAAAAATGGCATTGCTTTCGGCTTAAATGCCTTCATGTTAAAAACAATAAAAGTACGAAACATTATCGTCATTATTAAAAAAAACATTAATATCTGTGTTAATATAAGAGCATTTATCATATAAATTCTTATCTATAATTAAATGAAGGTTCATAATCATATACTATGTCTACAGTTAAAGCACTACTCTGGTAGCAAAAGTACTTTACGAGGTTCGTAGTAAGATTTCATGGTTTGCGAAGTTTCGAGTAATTCAGTATGAGTACGTTTTAGATGATGTCGAAAATATGCAGACTGATTCTCCAGTGATAGTATTTAACAGAAAACGAACTTAGAATCGAAGTCAATTGGAGAGAGAAAAAGATAAGAGGTTTCTGGCCTCTTCTAATTGAAATAAGTTAGTATATGTTCTTTCACCTTAGTAAACAAAGATAAGTTTTTTATTGAAATTTTATTTTTCCGACTGAGTGAAAATAATGCCTGGACCGGGAGTCGAACCCCGGATCTTTGACTTACAAGGTCAAGGCTCTACCAATTGAGCTATCCAGGCCGACAAACCGGTCGGCATTACTCCCTCAGACAACCTTTTGGCAGAAACATCTTGTCTATCATATAGATAGCTCGACAGAAATAAGGTTTGTCGGCCTGGATAGCTCAATTGGTAGAGCCTTGACCTTGTAAGTCAAAGATCCGAGGTTCGACTCCCGTCCAGGCATTATTTTCACTCAGTCGGAAAAATAAAATTTCAGTAAATATGATTTTCTTCCACAGTTGACTGTGTGATTTTAATAAAAAATTGTATTTCTTTCTCCCATTGTTTAATAGTGTTTTCCTTTACCTGCGGCTTATTTCTGTCGAGCTATCTATATGATAGACCAGATGTTTCTGTCTAAAGGTTGTCTGAGTGAGTAATGCCGACCGGTTTGTCGGCCTGGATAGCTCAATTGGTAGAGCCTTGACCTTGTAAGTCAAAGATCCGGGGTTCGACTCCCGGTCCAGGCATTATTTTCACTCAGTCGGAAAAATAAAATTTCAATAAATATGATTTTCTTTCACAGTTGATTGTGTGATTTTAATAAAAAATTATAAGTTTTTTAGTTACTAAGTTCTAGTAGCCATATAACATTCGTATTAAAAGAATTAAACTTTTAGTTTGCATTTAGTAAGTCTCCTCGTTAATTACACCTTTCACAGCAGCTCTATGAAAAGGAAAGAAGAAAGGTCAGAGGGTATACCTTCACAATTTATTAAATCTTTTGCGGGCCGCTGAATAAATGAAACAGTGATTGATATAATATGCATATTATTCTATTTTCTTTTATGATGACTAATAATAGCTTTTGATGAGCGAAGCAATTTAAAGCATAACGTCTCATGGACTTAGAGGAATCATCGGTGGGATGATCATATTAAAAGGTTTATAGTAACAAGTGATAGACATTTTAGTTTATATTTCATTATTTTAGTAGAGCTCGAATTAGATTGATACCATAGCCGCAATACATATCGATGGTGAAAAAATAAAGTAAAAAAAAAATAAAAAAAATAAAAGTTTTCGGAACAAATCCAGTTAAATCAATATATGAACGAAAATCCAGATTGTTATTAAACCATCTCTTTCTTTAACAGAGAAGAATTATTTTACGATATATTCATAGAGATTTATTTGTTTTATTACGTAGTTGATAATATAAAATAAAATTTTAGTCTTGAAAAGATATGCTATAAAGATAAGGAAGTTAAAATATGTATATATATATGAATTATTTAGTACCATTGTAACACTCAGCAGACAAAAGATATATGAAGATACCAACATAAATAAATTTTAAATGAGATTTATTTCGATTAAAATATTTACGGTATTAAATTAATTTGTGTACCAATGATTAATAAAAACAAGTTAAAGTACTTACGCAGAAGAGAAATGACACTAACAAAACATATAAGCCTAACGATGAGAGAACTGCAAAAACTATGAATTATTAGTAACAGTCAACATTTGAGAGAAAAAAGAAAGGATAAAATCTCATAGAGTTCCGTTAAAAAGGAAAAAATAAAAAATGGAATTCATGAATTTAAAATTGGAATTTTAAATGCTCAAAAATTGAAATGTACTCATCAGGAAACTTGCATTTCTATCAGCACATGCAAGATTATATATATATATATCTCTCTATATATATACAGAGAGAGAGAGAGAGAGTAAAGATATTTCACTTTTAAAGAGATGAAAATTTTTATATGTTCAAAATATTTTAAAAAGCTTTCGAAACCATGTAAATTTATTGCTTAACGAATACTGATACAAAAACTAATAACTAAGAATATTTGTCTCGAATGCTTTTTAAATATTTTGAATATTTAAAAATTTTCACCTCTTTAAAAAGTGATATATCCATATTTATCTCTATAATTTTCTTATTGTTGAAACTTACATTTCTTTATAGCATGTGTTTTCAAAGATAAACTTTTATGTTTTTCTTTTAATCCACAATAAAAAAGATTCTAATGTTAATAAAATTATACTTTTAAAAAATTAAAGAACACGCTTTTATTGAAATATGAACTACAAAGCACAAAAAATCTATTTATAGTATTAAAATGCAGGGTAAGAGAAAATCGTGTGAGTGACATTCCATAGTATTTACATACTTTTAAATCTTTAATGAAAAAAAAAATAATTGCTGCCACTCGACATTATACAAATACGGCCAAATCATGGAGTTTTATCGATAGAGTTTTATATATATAGATTTTTTGTTTGCCCCAAGAACCTGCTCCTGATGAGATAGGAGCCTGGAAACACTTGTATGTAGTACTGTCATTGTCTATGAAAACGTGTGCAAAATTTTAGATCAAATGAACGTTCAAAAGTGGCCGAAAATTGAATTGCAAGATTCCGTCATATATATTAATAGTTACATCATACCAAGTTAATAAAACCATGTTAAATAATTTAGAATTAAACAAAAACCATTTTTAAAAAATCTTCCCTGACTGGGCTCGAACGTTAGACCTTTAGGTTCGTAGCCCGGAGCTTTACCTCACAGTCACAGCGTTCACGTATGGAAAGTCTTTTTTTACAATATAGATTTTTTGTTTGCTCTCAGAGGGGTTACAAACATACGTACAAACATACATACAGGTGAAGCTAATAAAAGCCTGTTAAAAAGTCAGATTTTTATGAAAACGTACGCAATCTTGTAATATACCAAAGTAATATTTAACCAATTCAAATAAGAAATCAAATATACTGTTTTCGATTTGAAATTTTTTTTATTTTATTTTCCCTTAAATAATATGATATAATATAGAGAATTAGTATTTAATTTTCATATACGGATAGCTTCATTGCATAGAAACTAAATATACAGGCACAGATTCCTATTTTAAAAGCCATACACAACGCATTAACAAAATGAGGCGAACTTTACGACTTTTCATACCAACATGGCAAGAAATTAAAGCTTTAAGAAAATTTTAGTTCCACATTTTTTAACTAAAATTTACGTATTTACTGAGAATGTTGTAAGATGTTGACGAGATCCCGCAATTCCATCTTGCGAAGCAATTTCGTTTGTAATGAGTGCTGCTGACGATAATGCCTTTACTGCTTTTATTTTCGTGAGAAAAAATTTCCTCAAATTTTGATAAACTGTTTCAATTAATGATTAAATAATTCCCAACTTAAAAAAAGAAGTTTCGTTTATTCTCTTACTTATTAGCATATATCTTATTCTTGAAAGACATCTGTTTTTCCTTCTCAATCGTTATCAGCCAACCCCTTTACTTTTGTGTTTTATGCTACATTCGAGTTTAATTGGTGTTTAAACATGCCTTTTTTTCATTTTCTAATGTAACTTTGTTTAAAGGTACTATTATCAGAATATTGTTTTGCAACTGGTTCACTGTTATTTCAACACGTTCCATAATTTTTTATCATAAACAATGTTCACACTTACAGTTATTGCTTTTATTTGTTTCTTAATAATAGCTTTTTATTTAACAGAAAATATTTTGCCAATTTTTACACTCAGGTTATCACGTTCGGTATCCGCCAAAATCTCATCCAACACCCTGTATCTTGGAAGCATGTCGCAATTTCTGAAAACTATATAAAATACATGTTCAATCAATTTTAAGGGGAATTCGTTTAACTTAAAATACTGGGTCGGGGACCAAGTGTAGCTGATAGATTCCACCTTTAAAGTGCAAATGAGAAGGGGATCTTTTAATAGCTGGGTGAAAAGGTTTTTTAAAAACAAACATCTTGGGAAAAAATGTTTTGTCCTGATTTTCTAGGAATTTATGAAAAAATAAAGTTTTTGTTAAAGTTCTCCCATTTCCATTGATCTTGAGAAAATATTGAAAATTTTGATAACTATAAAAAAGTGCCTGATCAGTTTGAGGGAGACTTTATTTGATTAAAATATGGAACCGGAGGGAAATATAGGCATCGAAAGGATGAGGGGATAGGGGCAATTGTAAATTTTCAAACGTAAAGTTCTTTGTTAGCTCTTTAGAAATGTCTTGCAAAACGAACATTTAATTATTATTTATTTAAGAACTCTTTTTAAGGTAATTACATCTGATTAAACATTTCACAAGACTCCCATTTTCTGCCTTGTATTTCAGCAGTTTACCAATTTTACAGGACACATTAGAGTCCTGCATCGGGTCGGGTTAAAAAACAATTTTTTTCTTCAGGGTCGGGTTCGAGTCGGGTTAAAAAAAATCTTGCAGGTCAGGTTGGCTGGTATTTTTTTCCTGCGGTTCGGAATCGTGTTCGGGTCGGGTTTAACTTTCAACGAATCGGGAATTCCTGGCAGCGAAGTTGTCAAAAAGTATCCGTATGGTATGCAATTAAAATACGTTGACAAAAATTTTCTCAAACAGAATAATACAAAAAATATTCGTACACCTTTTCGAATAACTTTTCTGTAGTACGCACTGTAAAAATTCTCAGATTAAATAAAATTCTCTAGTTCTACCAGCCTGAGTTTAGATCTCACCAGAGAGGCTACTTTATCGCCTCTCAAGCACGGAAGTATAAATTGTTTTGCTACTTACCACTTCTCAGTCCTTTTTTTATACCGACTTTTCGTATTCATAACAGAATAATCTGGTGTGTCACTCACACCACTTTCTCTTACCCTGAAATTTAATACTATAAATACATGTTCGAGATTAAGAGGTAAGATAACGAGTACTGTTATGTAAACTTATGTTAAGCAATTCAAATTAGGCTTCGGAAGAGTTTTATGTGATAATAAGTTTTGTGTGAGGGGGGCACATACATTAATGCACCTACATTTATATAGAATATGATTTTGTTATTAAAATTAAAAGTTTACTTAAAATTATACATACAATTTTCACACACAACATTCCTTGAAACTTATCAATATTGATCAAACTTTTCCAGCAACAAACTTATATTAACTTCAAAATAAAGCATTTGGATCTACTAAAATTATTCGTTTTTAAGTCACTCTAAGAGACACAGACGAAGATCAAACATTAAAAACTTGACTACGGTAATCAGGAAGCCTCAAAATGTGTAAATATACAAAAAATAAGCGACGAATATTTAGCTTAAATCATACATTATTTACCATGTCTCTATGAGGAGTTTATTTCAATTCACGAACAGATTTCCAGGAAGTGGTAAAACATTATTGGTAAAGCATATCCACTAACAACAAAAAAGTATGTTATCAATTAAATATTTGCAGCCCTGTATATCTTTCGAAGATTATATACAGACCACATGGTGCATCAAAATATAATCCTATAGTAATCATACATGGCCCTGTCTGAAGAATACTTACATCAATTTGCAACGATTGACGCACTTTTACCTAGTTCTTTTGTGTAGCCCTGTAAACGAACAGTCAATGATTTCCCTAACCTTTTACTAAATGAGACATGTTTCTATGCATATAAAAAATATATATTCGTTTCATTTGGTTTAGTGCAGTGTATAGATGTTAAACTCTACTTACCTGCAATTTCCCCCATAATCGTAATGTATTTTGAATATTTTTGAGTGTCCCTGTACACGAACCATCTGCTTCCTCAACGAAAAGCTTAGTGTAGGATCCCTATATGATACACATTTAGAATATTGAGTTTGGAATTTCTGATACTATTTGTCCTTGAGATATGTTGATAACACACACTCAGACACGCACACAGGTTATTCGTTAAAAACATGATTTTTGTATTCAGGGGACCTCAGAACATGTAAATATAACAAAAACTCACTTTCGAAAATTTGACGCTAAAACAATACTTTCTCTACCTTATGAGTAAGAGAAAGTAAAAAAAAAAGGTAATTTTCAGATGCAATCTATGTCAATGGTTACAAATTTTATCATCTAGTTTTTTTTTTTTTAAGCCTTTTTTGACAGATGCAATTTTATGCTAAATATTTTTAGATTTGAATGTAAATTTTATGTACGGATTTTCAATATTTTTCTATTTTTAACATTTTTTTTTTTTTTTTTTAAACGGTATGTTTATTCCCAGCGAAATGCCATGGTGGTTCAACGCCCTGTTTTTAACGCCAAAAATTCCTTCTAGGATTTAAGATTCGTAAATTAATATTACCATTCTTAAATCGACTGTTTACAATCATTGTCTACTTAACAAAAAATTAGAACATTTTTTTCCGCAAACGTTTCAATACATACATATATTACTTTCTCTTACCTATATACAGGGTGTCCGCTAATCGGCCTCCGATTTTAAAATTAAATTACACCGAAACAAATATAGTTATAAGAATGAAACAAACGGAATGTTCGTTTTGAAAGCTGCAAAAATCTTAAGCACAAGGTCAACATTTAGTTTCAAATGCCACTAACAGATGGCGCTGTAGTCCAAAATTACGTTACTATTAATAAGCGGTCTGAATCCAGAACAATGTGATGCAATCATGTATTCTCTGGAACAGTGAGGTGTTTTTTTTTTTTTTTTTTTTGTCCTTGAATATCAAGATGGGGCCCGACCACACCGCATTGCTCAGGTTTTTAACTTTCTCCAAGAATATTCCGATAACAGGGTAATTGCTTTGGACTATTCCTTATTTACTTCAAAAGGCATAAATTGGCTCCCATATTCACCTGACTTTATTCCTTGTGACTACGTTTTGTGGGGTACATTGAAGGACATTGTCTTCCAGAAGAGTCGTGCAACATCGAAGGACCTCGAAAAATTAATATGTGAGGCATGTGCGGGCATTTCAATTGATATACTGCAGAAGGTAACTGAAAATTTTATTCTTCGTAGTGTGGTCGGGTCCCATCTTGATAGTCAAGCATAAACAAAATTCACTTGTTCCAGGGAATAGATGGTCGCATCACCTTTTGCTCTGGATTCATAGCGTTATTAATAGTACCATGATTCTGGGACTAACATCGCCATCTGTTGATGACATTTGAAACCAAATGTTTAACTAGTGCATAAGATTTTTACAGTTTTCAAAATAAGCATTCCGTTTGTATCATTCTTCTATCTATCTTTGTTTAAGAGTAATTTAATATTAAAATCGGGAGCCGATTGGTGGACACCCTGTATAGGGTAGAAAAAGTATTGTTTTGAGGTCAAATTTTCGAAATTAGTTTTTGTTATATTTACACGTTTTGAGGCCTCCTGAATCCGAAAATCATGTTTTATCAGTTGGCCTGTGTGTCTGTTATCAGCAAATCTCAAAACCAATTAGTAGCAGGAAGTTCAAACTCGGTATTCTAAATCCATATCATATAATGTTGCGACACTAAACTTTTCAGTGAGATCAAGCGAATGGTTCGTCATCCAAAAGAAATCAAATACATTACGTCTATGGGGGAAAATTTCTGATAGGTACAGTGCAAACATCTGTAGACTGCCTTAAACAAAATGGATGAACATATTTTTATATGCATAAAAGCATGTTTTGTGCAGATTGTGGTAATTATTCCTCATTCGTTTACAGGGCTACTCAAGGTATTTGTATATTATGAGGCTATATTTGGAAATTGCTGGTATTTCATTTTGTGTTAGGTTTTTTTAGAATAAGATAAATTTAAAAGTACTCATTATGACGTTCATATAGTTTATAGACAATATAAAGGGCTACCCAAAATTAAGTTAAGTATTTTTTTTTTTTTGACTGTTGAATGTAATGTGTGTTGAATGCTCTTTGCCGCATTTTACTATCTCGACGAACATTTCTCAGAAAGGAAAGTAAATTTTTCATATCTATACTAAAAACAAAGTGTTTTTGATTTTTGATTTTTATTTATTTTATTTATTTATATATTTATTTTGTGTGTGTGTGTGTGTGTCTGTGTAATGTTTTGATGTACCCTGAATATGAAAGTCAGACTTTTAGTGGTTGATCTGTATGTATATTTGTTACGAGCATAATTTAAAAACAAATAATTGCAAGAAATTGGTATTTCGAAGTTCATATTAGGTTGTCACTTGAAAAATTTAATCACGATTGGCAATTTTGCAGACAAATTAATAACACCCTTTATGTTTTATCCAAATAAATGTTTCCACTATAATTGAACGGGGTGTTAAGGGGGCGGTAGCCCCCTTCACACAGAATTCTATGTCAAATAAAACAGTTCCTGAACATAGACTATTTTAAAAGTAGATTGAACTTCATTATTTTATACTATTGTTCTTACGACTCATTTTGCAATCTATCTTTATAGTATTGAGATGCAGGGTAAGAGAAAGTCGTGTGAATGACACACCCTATTATTTTTCTGTTCTAATTAATTGCCTGAATTTGAAAATGTAATATGAAATATGATTTTCCAAATAATGCTGCAAATATTGATGATTTATATGAATAAAATCTGTCTGGATTTTCATTGTAATTCACGAAGTATTGGAAAAACATTTCAAAGTATTTGAGTACATGAATTATGAGTGTATTCAAGTTGATGAAGTGATTGATGAATTTATTCAAATTGATGAATGCGATTTCATCAATATACAATTGATGAAATTTTGGCGATTTCGTTTTTCTGGACGACCATTTACTTTTGACGCGGATACATATTTCATGAAATATCTCCTGGATCTTAATTTTAAGTAAAAACAAAAATAAAAATATAATTTGATATAATATAATAAGATAAATAAATAAAATTAACAATATTTTTATAAACACTTTTATGAACATTATAAGTATTTTTTACTTATAACGGACTCGGTGTAAGGCAATGACAGATCTGATAATTTAAATTGAATGTTAAAAAGGCACAATCCCCGCTCTTTAAATTTGTATTTTATTACCTAACAGTAATATCATTTCACATCTCATTTTCTCGTTCCAATTTTTGAACTCATATAATTGTCAACAGTCTTTCACATTATATCACAGAAACTTCCCAAAAGCAACTTTACTTTTTAAAGAAAATAACAAAGTACAATGTTAGACCATTTGACATTATGGGATGACAAAAACGTAAAATGTCGAGAAAATATGTTATTTAAGTACAATACAGAAATTTAAAATATGCATTTATTTTCAAATTTAAACTATGAATTTTGAAATGTAGATTTAAAAGAGAAAATTTTCTCTTTTCTTTTAATCATATTTTTTTTTAAGATCAGTTGTGAGTTTGAAGTTTATATGTAAGAATTTTTCTTTATTTTCTTTTTCTTCTGAAATTCCAAAGAAAGTAAAAATATCTTTAAAAGAAATAATCTTGTGGTTCAAAACAGATTATCATAGCTACATTGTAGCTTAGAATCTTTTATGGATTTTGACTATCAGTAAGCCTCTTAAAGGAGTTAAAGTTATGAAAATATTAAATTTAAAATTAAGAAAATAATAAGTTTTGATGTCATTCGTGATAAATTCAGTTCGGTTATTTTTTATTTATTTTTATTTATTTATTTATTTATATAAATCACAATAAAATGTTTATTTATTTATTTATTTTTTATAAATCACATTTTTTTTTTTTTTTTTAATATTCACTTAGAAGAAAATACATCTTTGTGTTCTTGGTAGAAGAAAAAACAGGTATTTTGAAAGTTTTTCAGTATCATGTTTAGTAGATGAAGCCGCTTAGTCGATCAGTTTAACCTTTTAAGCAATGTACTACGTTCACAGTAGTACCGTATTATTTCGTGCAAAAGTACTAAATGTTTAAAAAAAAAGTGTGTAATTTATTTCTTAAACGATTAAGCAAAATGACTAAACGGCTTTATTAAAACATTGTGTACGTAAATTAGAAGTACAAAACTGAAGTGCATAATTTTTTTTTATTCACATAGCTATCAACTTATATATATATCTCTCTCTCTCTCTCTCTGTATATATATATATATATATGAGGAGCAAACATTCAAACCGTGTTTTCTCCAAAAATAAAAAAAATTGAGTTAGTGATTTTTCTGTGAACTCAACATTAAATAGCACAAAATTATACTATTATTTTAAACCAAAATAATTTTTATCACATTATAAATGCTTTAGAAAGTTAGGGTTTCAATCAAACAGTGTTTCCTCCAGAGCCTGTTTTCAGTCAAACTGTGATTTCTCCAGCCAACCAGTCAGTACTGCTCTTTCTGGTCGCGTGACTCGTGCATGTACCAGCTTTTTATGTTTGTTTTTTCGTTAGTTCTATCTTGTTTTGTTCATTTTAGAGGAGTGTACTTTATTATTATTATTATTATTATTATTTTCAAATGGAAGAATTAATAGATGGTGTATTAGTGAGTACTTCTAATTATGGAACTAGAAAAATACAGAGAATTGGTGGAAAAAAAAAAAAAAAAAGAAGTGAAAAAGAAACGATATTCAGCACTTTTAGATAACAACATTTATACTCCAAGCAAACATTCTATTAATAAATACTTTTTCATGCACTGATGTTAGACCTAATGACGTTAAGAAGTTTCGGGATAGACTTTACGAAATTCCGGACAAACAGCGACAAGATTCTATTATGACAGCTCTTGATTGGGAAGAAATTGGTTGTTACAAAAAATGTAACTCGACGTAGACCTAATAACCCCCCCCCCAAAAAAAAAAAAAAAAAAAAAAAAAAAAATCGCAATCATCTGGCTTACAGCATGCATTTTCTGCTTCTTATTTTATTACTAGTAGCAGTGGTAGGAGAATTCCTGTGTGTAAAAACAATTTCATGGCTATAACTAAAATAGGTCGTACAATGCTAGCCAATATTGTTACTAAGGTGCATGCTGGTGAACCTATTGAGGAAAAGAGAGCAGGGGATAGAAAAAGCCACTTAAGCATTAATTAAAAAAAAAAAAAAAAAAAAAAAAAAAAAAAGCTAAGAGAATTCATCTCAAACTTAAAGGCATCAGAATGACATAGACAAACTTTTACAATTGATGTATGGTGAAGAGTGAAAAAATCAGCCTGTTTTTAAATGGTATAAAGATATCATTACTAATAACTTTCATGTAGAATATGAAGAAACAGAGGAAGCATGAAATTGCTTAAGTGAAGATATTGGTTTAAAAATTTAAATTTCAAATTGGCTTAAAAATTTTAGTTCTTCCCTACAATTTCCATGAGGATTTTTCACGCGTAAATATTTAATTTAACTTTATAATTACATAACAAAATCTGTTCTGTTAATTACATTAAAAATGTTATTTCATCAATATTCGAGCTACATACTTTTTCATTACAAAAATGCTTTGTCCACATTGGAAACATTCAAAACATGTTTTCTCCTCTGTGTTTCGGTCAAAACATGTTTTCTCCACATTGGAAACATTCAAAACATGCTTTCTCCTCTGTGTTTCGGTCAAAACATGCTTTCTCCAAATTTCAAATACATTTTTCTAATTAACTCTAAGTTTATTAGGTAAAGTAGGCCTACAGATCTTCCTAGTAACCTATAATACAACTAAACAAATGATAATTAGGGTCTAAGAAGGGTTATTTTTTAATTTATCAGTTTTTTGTGTTTCCTGAAAAATTGCATTCGAAGGAGAAAACACGGTTTGAATGTTTGCTCCTCATATATATATATATAATAGATATCGTAATAAAATTTAATCTTAAAATTTAGCTATTAATAGAACTAAAACAATAACAGCTCACTAAAATATAGAACTGAATTTAACATAGAGGAAAGAATTACACAAAAAGTTGCGATATAGATTAAGAACCAATGAGTTACAATAGTAACTTAAAATACTTACGCCGACTTGAATGACAATAAAATAGGACCATTAAACTTATGAGAGGGAAAACAAATAATAAATCACAGAAATAATTGGATGAAAATGCTTAAACTTAGAAGCATACTTATCAAGGGGTGCATACTTCATAAAGCTTTGAAAGCTGCAACGATTTCGTAAAACGATATTGCTAATCATAGCAATTTATATCATTTCACACCCCGATCGAAGCAGCAAGAACCATAAAGAATTAGAAATAAAGTGAAATATTAAATTAAAGCAAAGATTAAATAAAGATTAAATATAAACTTAATGGAAACGAAAGTGATAACATGAATGAAGCAGAGCAACCACATGTATAACATTTAACACCAACTGGAGAAAAGGATGATGCCAAAACCTAAATTGAAGTAAAATAAAAGCTCGACAGATATCGATTAATCGAATATACTTCAGAGCATTTTCATTAAAGATAAAATACACAGAGTAAATATTAAATGATAATGTTAAAATAGATTTTATAGTTAATTAAATTTAAAACTAGTAGATTTAAATTAAATCGTACCAAATACATTAATAATAAATCATTTAAGTCAAGGCCTGAAGAATGAAGGCATAAGACATCAGAGTACAAGCGCCATCGTTCGGTAAGCGATAAAAACATTAAGTCAGTTAAATTATTTCAGGAGAAGAAGCCAATGCAATAAGTAGTGTAATTAAGATGTATTGACTGAAAGATTAAGATAATTTAGAAGTATTGACTGCAAGATTAAGATAATTTTTAGCACCGATCAAGTAATAAGAATAATTTTTAGCACCAATTAAGTAATAAGAAGAATTGAACTTATGTGATTAACCCAAAACTAAATAATTTTGAAGTCAAAGTATTAAATGTTAAGTTTTAAGCAGACTCAATTACAAGCAATAATGCCTAAGAGTACACATATAAGGATAAGCATTATAAGGCAGTATTCAATAATTAAAATTATAATTTAAAAGATTTTTTTTTTAATTAAATAATATAAGATCTTATTTTTGTTGTGCAAATAGATGGATTGTTCAAACTTAACAAGGGAAGCCTCAAGTAGCCAGATGCACAAAATTAAATTTAAGGATAAAAGATTTCAAAATTCATAGTATCAACCAGAAAAATAAGAATGTAACTTACAGTAATCCCCCCACCCTTTTTTTTTTTTTTTATTCAGCATTAACACCTTTATTAAGAATAACAATTTTTACCCTATTTAATCGTGGATAGAAAATGCTACAAATATTTTTAAAAGAATTCCATTTAAAAAAATTTCCGTTGAAAAAAAAATCACTTGGCAGCTATGCATTAAACATTTTCATAGCAAATGAAATGGAAACGGACGAAAAGCAAAGAAATTACTGCATAAACGCTATGATGTATAAATGTGATTTCTATCAGTAAACTCAAATTATAAAAAGGCTCACAATGCTCAATATATTTTCTACACACATAGCGAAATTAAAACTTTTTTTTTTTCTAATTGATATCATATTTCCCGACTAATAATTAAACGGGATACGGTTATTCACAATTCAATAGCCTATAACGTTAATAATATTGTATTACTAAAAATAATCTTTAAAATATACATTAATGTGCAGTTATTTTTAAATTGTAATAAAAGAACTGAACATTTTTGCCAACAATAAAATTATATATTTTGTTATTTTTAATTACAGGTTAAAATTGTTGAAGAAAAAATTACTATTTAAAAATATGGTTCAAGTAATGTAGTTATATTCGCAATTGAAATTTAAATGGTATTTTAATCTTTAATTGAAAATCGCCAATCCACAGCTTAACACTGCTGTTATTTAAATAGGCATAAATCTCACCAATGCTAACTAAATTTACCACCTTAGAAAAAATATAAAATATAAGTACTTAAAAAAATAAAAAAAAAAAAAAAAAATTATCAATTCATTTAACGCTATTTTTTTTTTCTTTTGTTCTATCATGTGTAGCTGCTTGCTTTCCAAACTTTTATTTCGAATGCTGTTCTAGCAAATATATTCTTTACAAATAGCTTTTTTCTATAATTTAATCTAAAAATATCATAGCAAAATTTATATTCGTAAATAGTGTTACTTATTAAAAAAATACTTCGTGAAATCGCCCGAGAAAATTCATAAAATCTGGAAGTTAATCGTTGAAATATAAATTAAACGTAAGATACGAAAAAATGATAAGTTTTTGATGGTATCGATCACTTTAAAATCTTGACAATCTGCTTAATATAGAAATAAACTTTATTTTAACTAAAATGTTTATATAAAGAAACTCTTCTACACCTTAATTATATTCTAAAAAAAATTCAATTCAAATTTACTTTTTTTCTAAGGTGCAGGCGGTATAAAATGCAGATATATTTTATGTTTAAAAATGAAGTTCAAAAATATTATCATAGTACAATAATTTTATATTTTATTTAATTTTTTTCTTAAACTTATTTCATATAAAATTTCATTCCATACTTAAAACTCACATCTTTGTGAACAATCTTTTAGATTACTTTTCAGCAACTTCAAAATTGTGATCTTTATATAGATAATTACATATGACAATGTCAGACCCGGTGACAATCTCATATGACAATAAGATAAACTTCGGGGAACAAAATATGTTATTAAAGTGGTAATAGGAAATTTTAAATACATATTTACTTTGTGCCTTCGTTTTTAATGCAACAGCGTTTTAAAACAGAGAATTTAAATCTCCACTTTCTTTTAGTGACGTTTTTAAAATCTCATTTGTGTACTTAACTTTTTATTTTATTTTATTTATTTATTTATTTATTTTTTCTTTGAAATTTCAAAGTAATGTAAAATCATTTGAAAATCATTGATAATTTTTAAACAGTACTTGATGATAGTAATTTTGCTTAAATTCTCATTAAATTATAACAAGGACGAAAACTCACGTGTATCGCATGCATCATTAACACTTTCCAACTGTTCGTATTCGTGTCATCGGTTAATCTTCAATTTGCTTTACCTGCGTGATCACACAAAGGACAGACCGATGGACAAAAATGCCTACAGACTAAATGACATAATCACTCTAAACATTGTTGAAAAGTGTTAAAAACTTTTAACACAAATGGAAGTGCGATTCCAGCAATTTTCCATTGTAGCGCTTAATGTATTTGCATATTTTAGTTTATCTCTGTAAATCTTAACGCTAATAAATAGAAAACATTTTTTGTAGCATATGGAATATAAATGCCAAATTCATTATTATTTGGGTAGCACAAAATTACTTCGATGGTATTTATAAAATTACCTTTCATAAAATGCATTGTAGTTTAGCATTCTTTTTGATATCTCTGCACACAAACCAGTTGTGCTATTTATTCCATTTTAAATGGGAAACATACCATAGTGATCTTGAATAATATAAATCATTTTGAAGAAATTGTGAAAATAAGTGTGGACGCTAGATGCTGATTGACAGATATAATACAGACGGGTGGTCAGGCGGACAGAAAGACAGAAATACAGAGAGATAAATTTAAATTATATGCACTCTTAAACATTGTCAGAAAGTGTTAAAAACGCTTAATTCAAACGGAAACGCAATTACAGCAATTCCCTATAGCCCTTAACGTAACAAAATATTTTTTAGTGTCTCTGTAAATATGATGGTCCTATTATATTTTCTAGAAAGAATCGTTTAGTGTATATGAATAATAAATGTAAATTGCATTATGATTTATGCAAAATAAAGTTATGTAGAAAGACCTCTCATAGAAATAAATTTTTTGACGTTTTCTCACGTGCTCTTCTACACAAACCCTTCGTGGTATTTAAACCATTTTAATAGAGAACATCCCATAGCGAACTTTAATAACACATATCTGTTTCAATAAATTCCATAAATGTTTACGCGAGTTAGAGCGTGATCAGACAGACAGAAAATAAATTTGTTTCTCAGATGTATTTAACTATTTCTGTGATTTTTTTTTTATTAGAAATTTATCTAGTTTGAACACTTATAAAAAATGTGGAAGAACTTTTAAATATTAATTTAATATTTTAGTGAGATCCTTAAATTTTCTTATTAACAGCACATGGCAACAAACATGATATATAAATACATATATATATATATATATATATGTTTATTGTAGTTTGAAATATATATATATATATATATATTACTAAATCCACTCAAATTATTTTATATCATATATGGTCAGAGTTTTTAAGTTTATACATTTAATATTTTGTAAGTAATAAATGAAAAAAGGGAGTCCTAACGAAATCCGTTCCTTTAGCTTTCACTGAAATAAAACACTGTGTCAAAACCTAACGTTATCGAATAGACAAATGTGGTGCTATGTAGCATTAAATAATTTTAAATATTAAAAAAATTCTCTGTGTACAAATACTAATATAAATAAAAAATATATAATAATATAATAAAATTTTGAGATGTTCTGCAATAAACCACTAGGCTCGTAATGATAGTTTACATATTTTACATTAAAACTTATATTTTCAGTTTATTTTGCAATAGACAGATGAAAAAAGAATATGGATAATTTTACATTTTCTCCCAGAAATACTAAATTGGTACTTCCTCCATAGCCGATGGCTAACCACACCCCCACACCTCCGCATCTAAGTTGTCGAATCTAGTATACTAGCTAGAACCCATCGAATTCGAAGGTTATGTTTCAAATATCGTCGCATTGTTATTTAAATGTATTTCAAGTTAAAACATCTAATAATAATTTACAACATTTCACTTTAAAAAAAAAAGTGAATTTCCAAGACCTTTCAAATAAGGTTTCACATGGTGGTGCCAACCGCAAAATCTTTTAGTTGCACTTTCCACCGCCAGGAGGCACAGTGTGTTCTGTACGAACATCACCAACGATCCGGAAATGCCAAGACCTTTAAAATAAGGTGTAACATGATGGGGCCTACTACAAAATCACCTAGTTCCATTTTTCACAACCAGAGGTGCACTATATTGCATACAAACATCCCCAATCAACGTGAAATTTCAAGACCTTTAAAATGAGGTGCTACATATGTGGGTCTACAACGGATTTCCCTCTCAAACTAATTTCGCCCCTTTCCCCTGCCTTCCCAGGAGAGAACCGTTCGACTTTTTTTATTTTTCTCTTTTAATGGCTCATCTACAGACCAAGACCATTTTTTAGACACCTTAGCCAAATTTTTCACCTGACTGTTCACTCAATTTAGTTGACACAGACAAAAACATTCCCCTGCCGCCCCCAGGAGGAGAATCGTTCGACTTTTCTTATTTTTCTCTTTTGATGGCTCATCTACAGACCAAGACCTTTTTTTAGACACCTCAACCAAATTTTACACCTAGCCGTTCTCTCAATTTAGTTGACACAGACAAAAACATTCCCCTGCCCCCCCAGGGGGGGACCGTTCGACTTTTTTTATTTTTCTCTTTTGATGGCCCATTTACAGACTAATACCTTTTTTTAAACACCTCAACCAGATTTTTACACCTAGCCGTTCTCTCGTTTTAGTTGACACAGACAAAAACATGTTTCAAATTAATATATAGTTTCCAAATTCTTTTCTCCAGCAGATTCAGTTATGTTAATATTCGTTTGAACTGTTCAAACAAAATTAATTTTTCTTCTGAAAAAAATATAAACTTTATTTTTATAGTGTAATATATATGGATCTGCAATCACTGTAGGTCTTCTGTAACATGATGATCTTTTCAACACGGACGATGTTTCAGTTTAATAAAAAAGCACCACAAAACTGGCGTTGTAAAAAATATTACTTACAAACTTTGAATAAATACCATAAAATGCAACAAACTCGCAACAATTGTTTCGGGTCGAAAAAACACACGACCCTTCATCAGGCGAATAAAGTAAGCACGAGTGCTGCAATCAAAGCGGCAACGCACAAAATCGTTTAAAATGAAAAGAAAAACTTTATAAAGTAGAAAGAAAATATAACTACTGGTGTCAGTAGAATTGCACATGAAAACAAGAAAATAAATAAATGAGTGAGATTAAATATGTAACAATCTAAGGATATCAAAAATTAAACGAAAATCTAAGTTACGTGAGTAATTTCCAAGCATCAGAGAAGAATGGAGTGGAAGAAATATCATTAACAAGATTTTTCGAATTTTTAAATATGTAAAATGTTTCATGAATATCCAAATGGGAGGAACAGACAGGAGATGAAATTATGTTAGTTTTGGAAAAATCAAAACGATGACCTTGTGACCAGCAGTGGGAAGCAATAGAAGATTTTCAAGAAGAAGTTTTGAACTTTAAAGAAAATTCAACATTTTTTTTTTATTATTATTATTATTATTTCGGGGAAATAATTAATCACAGAATTGGGCTCCCATTCCACTCTCGATATAGGTTCATTTTCCCCGTTTTGATTCCAGCTCCTATTACTACGTTTTGAAATCACTGTGTGAAACATTATTAAGTCAATAACACATGTTGTCCTCAGTTGCCTTGAAAAAGCCACATATTCTCATTTGTCCTCAATTTGGACATTTTGTTCTCCTTTTTTGGTATTCTCCAATTATACCTAAAATTTTAACACCAGGAATGATACTAACCTCATGTTAGTTATTCTATATTTATTCTGCAACTGTGCACAATATGGAAAAATCATTAACTTTCTGTTCCATTCCTGAATCTGATTTGGATCTTACATAACAGCATACGTGATACACACGTAGAAGTGTATGTTTCTGTATGTTTGTTTTTACCATTTTTATATGATGACCCCTGATATTATTTTATTGTTTGATATTTGAAATACACTCTATAACAAAAAAAAAAAAAAAAAAAAAAAAAAACGACGCACCAAGAAGGAGTTATCCAAATGGGACGAAAATTGGTAGATGTGATCTACATGTAGAGAAAAACAAATGATTACAGTTTCAGAAAACTTGGATGGTTTAATCAAGAGTAACGGTCTCACAATAGTCAACAAGTCAATAACGCATTGGTTCACTTCTGACTCTTATGTAAGCAGTGTTTCTGCTTGGCATTAAGTGATAGAGTTGGCAAATGTGCTCCTGTGTGATATCATGCCAAATTATGTCCAATTAGTGCGTTAGACTGGCAAAATCCCGAGCTGGTTGTAAGAACCTTTTCATGATGCTCCAAACGTCCTGAGTAGTAGAAAGGTCTAGCGAATTTACTGGACAAAAAAAAATGTTATACAAGCAGGAAAACAAGCAGTAGAAACTATCTCTGTGCGCGGGCGGGCAATATCACACTGAAATATACGATCAGGATTGTGTGATATGAAGGGAAATACAACAGGACATAGAATGCCGTCGACGTACAGCTGTGCTGTAAAGATGCCACAGATGACATCCAAAAGGGTCCTGCTATAAAAATGAAATGGCATTCTAGACCATCACTCCTGGTTGTCGGGCCGTATAGCTGGCAACAGTCAGGTTGGAATCCCCCCTTTTTTCAGGGCGTCTCCAGACACGTTTTCGCTGGTAATCGGGGCTCAAATCGGAGTGGGACTCATCACTGAAGAAAATTCTACCTCATTCAGTGACATTCCAGTTCGAACGATTGTGATGTACTTCTTCGTATACAATGTTTAATGGTAGTCTACACAAGGGATTCCGTGAGCTCAACTCCATTTCTCTGAGCCGACTATTAATGGTCTTTGAAGTCACTGAAGTACCAGGTACTCGGAGGATCGATGATAACAATGAATTGGAGCTTAGAGTACCGCTCTGAGGATTGATTGCTTCTTGTATTCTGCCCTATCTCTAGACTGACCGCTTCCTTCTCAACGCTATTTTCGGCCATGGTTCACACATTCCTGTCAATATCATCTAGTACTGGCATTGCTTCTATCTAATTATCAAACAATTCGCAGATTAGACCAATCAGCTTCTTTGAGCCCAATTACACGCCTCTCTGAAAGGCTGACATCTGCGTATATTGCTTGCGCACGTGTATGCGAGGCATAGTTACTGTCTTTATGAGTAGAAGGAATAAAATTTTCGAAGAATTTAAGACCTGGAATCAAAATTTCTCATTTTTAATATTTTGTCAATTGCGCAATTAATATGCACTGCAGCGTCGCATGCTCATTCGATGACAGCCAAACTTTAAAATTTTGCATTTTCCATCGTAACCTGTATGCATGTCAATTTGTGTTCATTTTGCATAGTTCCTCCTTGGTGCGTCGTTCTTTTTGTTATAGAGTGTAGATCAAGCGAAAATGCAAATTTATACACGTTTCAGCTAAAAGGTATAAATTTATTAAAACGTTTATCTACAGATCACTGTGACAAATCAAATTTTACTTGCACATTATGCAATTCAGCGTTTTCAATTACTGGTGGAATAAAATCTCGAAGATCATGTTCAGACTGAAAAACACATATATACTTTTCAAAAACTGAGTAGTAGGTTGGTTGGTTTCGTTTTACGTCGCACTAGTGCTGCGCAGATGGGCAATTGGCGACGGTCTGGTACACACCCTTAGAGGTGGTCCGGAGACATGCCATCACAATTTTGATCCTCAAGGAATGGATGGCTCTCCCGCTTTCGTGACCCCCAGAGGTATAATTTTTGATGGGAACATCTGAGTAGTAAGAAATGCATTATTGATTTTGTTAAGTTTTCAAGCTTGTAAAAAAGTGGTTGGATTAGAAGCAGCTGAAGGTGTTATGGCTATTCATGTTATTCAGCTTAACTAAAGCTTAAGATTGATTAATATTAAAATTTCTTGCTTTCAGGTGAGTGAATAGTACCAATCAGAGGTCAACATGGCAGCTCAATATGTAGGACTGGCACTTTATTCCATAAGACCTGAGTTCAATGTATATTCCAGACAAAGTCAGTTTTTGATATTGTTGAGATTAATTTTTTAATTCAGACTAATTTCTTTTAAATATGTTAATTCTAGGTTCACTTCATTTGAAGTAGTTGTGATAATGTGTATACTGGAAATTTGGTCTATAAGTAAATAATGCTCAACAAAAGTAATGAAATAGATAAAAAATCGTAGTTTAAAAACAGGTTTGCACTAATTCCTATGAGGTTTTAAGTCCTTAGAAATGTCCTCATTTTTTATGAAAAATTAGGTCATTTCTGAGAACATTGCCCAATTTGCCCTCATTTCGAGTAGTAAAAATCAGCTCACCCGACTTTTCTCCGTGCATGTTTCACATCTCTGTGTTAAATTAGGGCACCGTTTGAGGAAATTGTTTGAGGAAATTGTTTTACATTGCTCCTGTTTGCTCATGCTTTGAAACCTGGTGCTGAATCGTTGAGCCGATCTAATGATGTATAAATAATGATGTTGTGTCAGCTTAGTGAAAATAATAAGACCGGTTTCATGATGTTAAATTTAAACAGGTATTTCTCGACGTATCATTCTAGCCAAGTAAATATATTTTTTTTTATGCATAGAATTTTGATTTCTCTGTTCAAGAAAATTTCAAAAATAAGAAAAGAAGACGAGGGGGAGATAATTTTTATTGGCTAATAGAAATTTTTGCTGACAACTAGTTTCTTTTTTCTTTTTTTTTTTTTCGTTCAATTCCTGGTTTATGTATTTATATCTATATATAATAACTGTACCACTAAAAAATATTTTTGCCAGTTGTTTAATAGAACAAATTACTTACTTTTTAGACATATATGTAATTTGGTTTTCTTTACACTTTAATATCTCTTTCCTGTTTTCTTCTAATTATGAATGATTAATTTATGTCGTATTACTTATTTCAGACAATAATACATAAAAAACTTGATAAAAGTACGTATGAAGAAAAAAAAGCGGGGGAAAAAATAAACATGTCTTTCAGCTAAGCATTTTCATTGTTACATTATATATATTTTTTTTTCTGCTTTTTTCACATACAATTTTCCAAATAATTCATGAAAAAAAATTAACTAATATAAATAATCTTGAATATTATAATTCTCAAGTTGAGAAATTATAAATGGTATTGGTTTCATATACATATTTATGAGAAGAAATCTTTCGTGTATTTGTTAAAAAGCAATAATATGAACTTCTTTTACTTCTAAAAATACAAATTCTTTGATTTTTTTTTTTATAGCACGTAGTTTCATTTCTTCTAATTAATATAGTGAAAAGTCAATAAAAGATCGAAGATAGTAATTGACTGAAAAATTGAAATTAAAAGTAATGCTTAATTTAAGAAATAAATATTTATATTTCTAGAGAGTTTAAATGTAAACTGCTTTCTTAAAACAGGAATCTATTTATGGAATCGAGGCATTTTTTTACCACAAAGCAAAAGCAGTTTACCTCAGGGGTTGATTAGGAATTCGTTAAAGAATTTTTAATTAATTTATTTCTTCAGATACAAAATTTGCTAAATGCATGATTTCACTCGCATTAAATGATCTTAATTAAACCGTTAGTATTTATTTCTAGGTATACAAAACTACAGTTTTTTTTTTATTATTTTTATTAAGAGAAAAAAACTGCAATAAGTTTAATCCTAAAGTCGAGAATGAGAATTTTTTGGTAAAAAACATTTTAATAAACAGAATGTTTTTCTTATAAATTATTTCTTTTCTCATAAAATATATTTTTTCTCAATGAATAATTTCATTAAAAAAGGAGTTTAATAAATGTTTCAATTTAAGTAAAATGTATTTTACATTTCAATTAGAATAATTCCTAAATGTATATCGGTGCAATTCAAGTTAATTTATTCATACTATTATAGTTTTCATATTTTGACAAGAAAGGAAATTCGGATTGCAATATTTTAATTTCCTCATTGACATTTATAACGTTCAATCATTTATGACATTCATTCAATGACATTTATAACATTTCAGTCATTTATTTATATCATTTATTCATCAAAGTATTTTCATAATGTCATTTGGTTAAAAGTACAGGGTAGTCTTAAAGTCTCTGAGACCTTTTAAATATTATCATACAGTTAAGCAAGTTGCATACGATAAAGTGCGATATGCATACAATACTTCTTACGGCGATAATTTTAGTTTAAACAAATCAAAAAATAGTTCCAAATTATTTACTTAGATGGCAATACTTGTCTATGAATTGGTTACGCTTTTTGTACTTTTGCTTTGAGTACCTTGATTGGTGGACAATTCGAAGACAAGGTGTATAGGGTATGGGCAAAATTTACAAGGGACGCACTTCTTTTGTGGTTAACACTAAAATATGAAAGACGTGAAGAATGCGTGTAAATTAATTTTTTACACGCCAATACGAGCAAATATGTGGATTGAATTGGATTATAATTTGGGTTCAAGATGTGATTCAAGACAAAATTACGCAAACTATTTATCCATCTATGAACAAAATATTCTTTTTTCTTGGACCTTTTCATCGTTAGAACTTAGAAGCATTGTAATACAAACCGGACTCTCGTAAGTCAATTAATTTACTTTATAGATTTTTAGCTTCCCTGTACTTAAGGGAATTTCCAGTTAAATCACTACACACGTTTCTAGAACAGTCCTTTTCTACGTTATTTTTGTCAAATACAGCTAAATCGTTTCAACAAAGGAATCACAAAACTTATTTAAATGTTTTCACACTCAATCTATATAACTTCATTATAATATAATGGACATAATATGTAGGACATTAATTTTCATAAACAGTGAAAAATAGTACTGCTTCGATTTTATTGAAATTTGTTTTGAGAAATTTTACACAAATAATGATTCGAAATCATTCATTGAACATTTTATACTCACTTTTTTTTTTATGCGCATCACATATGTTAGTACTATATTCTAAAATATTTTTATTTTCTGTTGTTTGGTTTGATACAAAAGAGAACAAAATAAATATTTTGCCGGATAAATGTAATTCGCCATGATTTTGTTTCAAAATCTAAACAATTTTATAATAATGTATTTTTTAAAAAAGTTAATTTTTCCTCAGTGTTGATTTTAACTATTAACGTTGCTAACGATAATAATGTTTAATTGTATAAAATGTAAAATAACTTTTTAAAAAAAATTATGGGATTTTTTGAATTTAAAGCTCCACTTTTTCAACTCTCATCTAAGTTATTTCGCAAAAAATCTGGGTGATGTGAGTGAAGAACAAGGAGAGCATTTTATCAAGACCTGAAAGAAACATAGATGAGGTGTCAGGGACGATGGAGTGTTAAAGTATTGTTGTTGGATGCTGCATAGAGAATCCCCCCTCTTTGCGGCTATCTCAAACCGCGTACAAGAGAAAAAACTCTAAAGAGAACTTCGATGTAAAGAAACACATTTAGAAGGTAATGTGTAAAGACTATTTTATACGTAAATAGTTTCTAATTTATAATAGCCACTGTGTGAATTCTTCCGATCTTAATCCTTACTTTGTGAAAAACTCTTACGTGATAGAAGAAAAAGAAAGGAATATCTGAATTCAGCGTATCAAAACAGAGTCACCCAATGCGGTCCAAAAAATTTTTAAACATGCCCTGCCGGATCTTTCGAAGGGTAAGTTCATTCCTTTTTTCTCATTAAGTAGCCGCCATTTTCAAACAAAATGGAGGCTACGTAAAATTATTAATGGTCTTGGTAGAAATATTGATGTGTGCTATATACATATAGAGTTTTAAGCAAATCGGTTCATAAATAACTTTTATATGAACTTAAAATTTTCAAGTGGCCGGCACTTGGAAACAAAAAGACAGACCAATATGGCAAACAAATTTATTAAATGCACTTGAAAGATAAGTCTACTTTACAAACTTAGTTCGAATTAGTTCAGAATTTCAAAAGTTATCGTGTTGATAAATTAAGTGGCCGCCAGTTGGATCAAAATGGCTGGGAAAGTTGCTCAGCGAGCTAATCCAAGACATTTGTATCGTAATTCTACTCTCCAATTCTGGTTCGAATAAATGCAGTATTTCAAAAGTTATCGCGATAACAAAGTCTCAAGCGGCAGCGTTCAAATGGACACAACTAGGGAACAAAATTTCTGAGAAAATTGCCTACCGAAATCATAGATATTTGAATGATAAACTCATTTTTTTTCAACTTTGGTTAGAATTAATTAAGTATTTAAAAAAATCATCCAAGTTATTTTTATGATAAGTTCACTGTCCAACTTTAGTTCGAATTGAAACAGAAATTAAAATATTATCATGTTTATAAATTTTCAAGTGGTAGCCTGATTTCAAGTGGCCCCGCTTAGTTTAAGGTATCCGCCACTTTGTTAAAAATGGCCCATAAAGTTCATTAATAAACTTGTTTGTGACCTTTATATAGTATATGTATACATCAAAATTCAAACAAATCCGGTCTTAAAAACATTTTTTACAGTGTGAAATTAAAATTTGCAAGTGGCCTCCACTTGAAAATTAATAGGCGGAGCAACCTGTTTAACATACTCATCCAAGATATTGATAAGATAAGTTCACTGTCCAAATTTGGTTCGGTGTGTATTATTTCGGATGTTACCGTATTTTAAATTTTCAAGTGATAGCCTGATTTCACGTGGCCCCGCTTAGTTTAAGATATCCGCCACTTTGTTAAAAATGACGGATGTAGTGCATTAATAAACTTAGTTGAGACCCTTATATGGCCTAGATATACATATATAGACAATTATATAATTTATGTATACATCAAAATTCAAACAAATTCAGCATACGCTTTTTACAGTGTGAATTTGAAATTTCAAATGGTGTTTCTGCTTGAAAACAAAATGGAGGAGCAACTTGGTTAACAAACTCATCCAAGATATTTGTAAGATGAGCTCATTGTCCAAATTTGGTTCGATTTGGAGTATTATTTCGAAATTTATCGTGATTTTAAAATTTCAAGTGGTGGCCTGATTTCAAATGTCCCCGCTTAACTTAAGATATCCACCACTTTGGATATGGCGGATAAATGGCGCATAAATTTCATTAGTAAACTTGATTTAGACTCTTATGCGGGCTATATTTACTTGAAAATTCAAGTAAATCCAGCTTTAAATACGTTTTTTAAAACGTGGATTTTGAAATTTTCAAGTGACCGCCACTTGAAAACGAAAAAGCGGAAAAACTTGATTGACGACCTCTTCAAAGATATTTATAAGATACGGTAGCTGTCCAGATTTGGTTCAATTTGATGTACTATTTAGGGAGTTATCGTGATGAGAAAAGTTTCATTATAGATATATAGATAGATAGATAGATAGATAAAGGAAGTGATTGCAATAGGTTGTTTTTTAAAGAAATTAACTTAAAAGTACGATTTCATAGACCTGTGTAATTTATGCAGTGAAGGAACTATAAGAAAAAAAAACTTATAAAAATAGAAATCACTCACCCAACTAAATACACCTATACTATAAAAAAACAGTGATATTATGTAAATAACAAATTAACAAATATTGATGTTTATTCCCTGCGTCTCTCTGTTTATTTATTTATTTATTATTTTTTTTTAATAATATGCATTCTGAAATATTTATTAAGAACATAAAATTTAATTTTTAAAAAATGTGGATCATATACTTAAACACAATGCTTAGATGAATTTCAGGTTTAAATAGACACGCGTTTAGTTGTTCTTTAAATGTAATTAATAAAGCTTCTAATGATCCCTTAAATGTATATGCTTTTTTATAAGTACAAGAACGATTTTTTTTTCTTACTTTTTATTCACATGTGAATTTATTAATTATAAATTATTATTTTTATTATTTAATAAGATTTAATATATATATATTTATTTGTATATATTTATTGAAAGCCTTGAGTAAAGGTGTAATGTTACCCTTGTGTAACCTCCAGGCTCCCTAAAATATAAATAAATAAGTAAAAACACACATTGCAAATTTGAAACACTTTGTGAGCATATTAAAGAAAATAATTATAAAAAACGAAAAAAAAAGAAAAAAGAAAAAAGAAAAAGAATTTATGTATATATTAATATAAATTTATTTATTAATATATTTGAATTGCCCAAAATATTTAATTAATATTTTAAATAAAGAACTTTAAATGACGTAAAATTTAAAGTTTAATTAGTGCTAACTCGCATTTTTCAATTTTCAAATAAATGACAACTCTAAAATATCCACAATATTTTTGATTAATCATTAGTGTTTAAATTATCATTAAACGAAAAAAAAACATGATGCGTGATAAAATTAAATGATTAAATATTCCTAGTTTGTGAAAAATGTATTATAATTCCACATTGGAACTAATCATGTCATTTCATCTTTTCAAAATCTGTTATTAAGCCTATATAACAATTTGAGTGAAACTGTTTTTAATTAACTATCAGTATGAAGTATTTTTAAATGTCTCTCAAAAATTTTCGTCTGAAAGCAGTTTATCATGGTAATTTTAATAGTAATAATAATATTGTGGCGTCAGAGATACAATTATTGACCTTTTATGTAAAGTACTTTATAGTACTTGTTTTATATATAGTACTTTTATGTAAAGCAACGGAATAAGCACCGCAAATTCCTAGCTTTTCTCTTACTAAATTAAACTGTATAAAGGCGGACGCCAAGACTACTTATTTACACTTTAAAATTATTAAAGTAGCATCTTTTATGCTCATATAATAATTCCCTATAACATTAAACATAGTAAAATTATTCCTACGGTAAAAAGTAGTTCACTAAAATTAAAAACTCAAACTATATGAAAAAATGCAACTAACATCGTTGCTAACTTTATTCTGTTCTATTTCTTGAATTAAAAAACAAAACTGTGGATGCCACACGCATCACATAATCTTTACATTTTAACAAATTTTGAAGATAGCACGCGCTCATATTTTACATAAAAATTAAAAGCATTAAATTCATTTAACTCTTTTTTTCTTTGACATATTGTTCAGCACGTGAACTTACAAAAAATAGAGGATAAATAATAAACAAATTTATACACTGAAATCGAAAATGGCTCAGTTATAACATCCTCCCACCTTTTGATTATAGGTTATAATCAAAACCAAATGTTGCAGGTGTAGTTCTCAATACATTAGTCTTTCAGGGACTTTAATTCTCCTTCCCGCTTTGCTATATCTGACTGGTTCCTCTTCTGAAGTTACAACGGGTTTAACAGTTTGAGCAGAGGTTTCCTTTGAATGGTATGCTTCTTTCAGTTTTGAACTATTATTTGATGATGTTACTTCTAAAGGATATAATCTTTGAATAGGTCGTAAAAGTTCATGTTGCGAAGTTTGAACCTTTACAAGTCGAACTTTCTTATCTTTGCCAGGAATAAGTTCTGTGATACGGCCTAGTGGCCAGTGGATTCGTTTCTTGTTGTCAGATCCAATTAATACAATATCTCCGACAGCGATACCCTTTTCTGACTGTTTTCTATTTGCTCGCTGTATGAGAGCACCCAAATATTCGGATCGGAATCGATCTCTCAAAGCTCTGAGTAGGGACTGCCTGTATCTGAGCCTCTTTGATAGAGAATTTTGTTCAACTGCATCAACATCTGGAAGCTGAATTTCGTGAACATCTTGAAGAAACATAGATGGGGAGATAGGCTTTACAGTCGCATCATCAGAAAGGTATGCTAGAGGCCTTGAATTCACTACACTTTCAACATCAGCTAAAAGAGTTGTCATTTCTTCGTACGTAAGACAGGCGCGTCCTAAGACTCTTTTAAGAAGATCTTTTATTACCCTAATCAGCCTCTCCCAGAAGCCACCCCACCACGCCGCCGTTGGCGGGTTAAACTTCCAGTCTATGGAGTTGACAGACCCATATTTTTGTATACATTGCCAATCTAAGCTTCTCAATAAATTAGCTGCGCCAACAAAATTTGTTCCGTTATCACAGTAGATAACAGAGCATCTTCCTCTGCGAGCCACAAATCTTCTCAAACCCATCAAAAATGCATCTGTGGAAGCAGAGGTCACTAGCTCTAGATGAACAGCTCTATATATAGCACATGTGAAAATCAAAATCCAACTCTTCTTATCGTTCTTAAGATACAAAGGACCAGCCATATCTATGCCTGTAACTTGAAATACGGCAGAATCTTTTACTCGGTTTTCAGGTAGAGGAGCACTAGATGTCCATAAAGCCCTTGAATTAAACCTTTTACAAATCACACAGCTGGCTAACACAAGCTTTACAGTCTTTCTTCCGTTGAGGATCCAATACCTTTCTCTAAGCAAATTTAAGAGGATTTGTAACCCCGCATGACAGTTCTTTACATGAATATAAAAAATAAGTCGCTTAACAACTTCATGCCTTGAAGGGAGAATTATGGGATGGAGAAAATCTTCACTATCTTTCCTGTAAGTTATTTTAGTTTTCAAACGAATGACATCTTGCTCATCCTTACAGGTTTGTAATGTCTTCAATCTTTCATCACTTTCCGAAGAGAAAGATTCTTTTTGAACCATACGTAGAGTTTTTATCTCAGCTTCCCGAAATTCAGTAGCCGTCAATTCGCCTTTACTCTTCTTATCAGGATTTAAACAATTATGCTTAAAGCGAAGAATCCAAGCAACTAAACGTATGATTTTTTCATAACTTGAAAAGTAGCGGTAATACCAGTTATTGTTGGATGGAAATTCAGGTTTCGTCAACATACAAGTAGACTTTGACCTTTCTTTCTGAATTTCTTCCTCATTCCAGTCTTCATCGGAAGTGTTCATGTGGTTTCTAAATTCTGCTGAATCTTTCATCCAATGTGGGCCCTCCCACCATCTGATTAAAGCTAATTGCTTAGCCTTACAGCCTCTAGACGGCAAGTCTGCTGGATTCTTCTCACTTGGTATATGTTTCCATGATGAAGGACTGCTTAATTTCTGAATCTCTTGAACCCGATTTCGGACAAACACAGACCAGCTCTCATTTCTTGATATCTAAGCAAGCACTGTTGAGGAATCGCTCCAGTAATATCTCTTCATTTCCTGCCAACCCAAAGCATCCACAACAGTTTTCGCCAAACGAGCGCCAATAGTAGCTGCTAATAGCTTCATCCTTGGTACAGTCGTATTCTTTAAAGGCGCAACTCGGGACTTGGCAGCAAGCAGAATTATTTCCCCTTGATCTTCCTTTTCTATCCTCAAGAATACTGCTGCTGCGTAAGCATCTTTACTTCCATCAACGAAAGTAGGAATTGTGCATGCATGTAAGTTTTCTGGGGTGATCTGGATATGTCTTGGTATCTTAACATCGTTTAAATATTTAAGTTCTTGAAACCATAATAGGAATTCTTTTTGTAATTCACCAGTTATTTCGTCATCCCAATTAATTCCTAATTTCCAAGCTTTCTGTAACATCAATTTAGGATAAAGCATCACCGGAGCAGTAAAACCAAAAGGATCAAAAATTTTATGAACTGCCGATAACATACTTCGCTTGGTAATCCTTTCTGTGTTGAAATCGTTTAGCCATTTCATGTTGACTTTTAATGTATCGGAAACCTTATCCCAAATCAGACCCAATACTTGAGTTTCCTTCTGGTTCGACGTTTCATCGTGATCACCAGTGTATTCCCACTGTCTTAAATCAAAACCACCATTTGCCATTATTTTCTTTGAGTCCGAGATAAATTTCTTTAGATCTTCTTCACTGTGCACACTAGTGGCGACATTGTCTACATAGAAACTATGCAAAAGCCTTTGCTTGAAATTTTCCTCAAAACTTGCACTATTTTTGATGTGATATTCAATTACTGATGATAAAAGAAAAGGGCTACACTTTACACCGAAAACGACTCGTGCATGCCTAAATACTTTAAGTTTCTTCTCTTTTAGATCTTTCCACCATAGAAATCGTAGGAAATCTCTATCCTTTTCACAAATGCTAATTTGAAGAAACGCTTTTCTAATATCAGCGGTTACACCAAATTTTCTTTCTCTGAAACGTAGAAGAATATCTGGGATAAGCTCAATCAAATTTGGGCCACACTGCAGACACTGATTTAAAGATGGATGGTTAGTCAACTTTGCTGAAGCGTCGAAAACCGGACGGATAGGTGTTGTAGTACTGGTCTCTTTAATAACTGGGTGATGAGGTAAATAATTACCATAAGAGTTCACTTTGGTAGCAGGAACTTCTTCTATGATCCCCTCATTCAACCAGTCCATAAATATATTTTCATATTTTCCGTACATGTTCTTAGATAATAACTTAGAAGTTGTACTTTCCAAACGTCTTACAGCCAAACTCAAGTTATCTGGTAATGCAGATGTGTCGTCAGCCCAAGGAAGACAAATTTCGTAACGACCATCCTTGTTAATTTTTACTGTCTCTAAGAAATGTTCCTTTGTTTGACGGTCAATCTCATTTTTAGATTTCTTTTCTATTGTATCTGTTATTACGATCAAGTCCAATCTCCATAAGTTTGAGATATCAGCTTCATTTACAAACAAAGACGTCACCATCATTGCTAAATTATCTGTTGAGACCTCGGTGTGAGGCGCTTTGCCCATCAATGTCCAACCAAGGTATGTTTCTATGGCAACAAGACCAGATGTCAATACTTTTCTTTTGCCAGTTAACATCTTTCCCATAATATCAGCCCCAATCAATATTTCGATAACTTCACGGCAATGACTTACATCAGATAATTCGATTCCATATTCTTTCAACTCTTTAATCCACGGACCATTAGTGACCGGTTGAATGTTTTCACATATAGTAATTTGATCCATCACTTCAAAATTACAGGTGAACTTCTCCTTCATATCCTTAACCTTTATTCTATAACAATTATGTTGGCATTCCTTTGTTGTAACTCCGCCAAACAATGAATGCATCATTTTTTCTTGACGAATGGGAGTATAATTCATCTCTTCTGCTATACTTTTCAAAATATAAGATTTTTGGGATGCTGAATCTAACAATAAACGAACTGTTTTTTGCTTGTTTTCGGAGATGAGTTTCACTTTTAAGGTTTGAAGGAATACTTTAGCACTTTGCTTATTAAAATTTGTCATGTTTATTTCACTACTGACTGAATTTTCTTCAACCTTTTCTTGTGCAGTTTTACCTTGAGAATCACGCAAATCGCACATCAAAGGCACATGCTTCTTAGAACAGATAATGCATCTTAAAACTGCTCGACATTTTTTCACTGTATGATTAGGTAACAAACAAGCGAAGCAGCAATTTTTATCCTTTACAATCTTTTGTATCTCAGTTAAACTCAATTTTCGAGCTGAAAAGCATTCAGAGCTCAAATGTTTGCCTTGGCAAAAAATGCATACTCTTTTGAAATCTAAAGCAGAAGACGTTGTCAATAAACCTGCAGCTGTCGATATCTTATTTCGCATATAGTCTGCACTTGCACTGTTTTTCCTTTTAGAATATTTATTATCTTCACGCTTTGTCAAACCGAAGCCCGCTACAGCTAAAGATATTCTCTCTTCACCTTCTACTTCCGTTTTCAAAAAATGCATCAGATTATTCAACCTTCCTTTAGCATCTGTATTAGAAGAAGAGAGATTCGAGCGATTCCAGGCCTTCAAAAAGTCTGCTGGGAAACAAGACTCAACCATAGGGTATAGAATGGAGGCATATTTATCAGTGGTAACACCTAATGTTTCTAGCGCCCGTAAATATGACTCAAGCTTATCATATAATGAAGTTAATGCAAATCTACCTTTTGTTTGCACAGATATTATCAATTTCAATAACTCTCGTACATACACTTCTACTAGAATATCTTCCCTGCCAAAACGAGCCTTTAAACTTTCCACTGCCTTTGAATAATTGGCGCCAGTTGGCGGGAAACTTTCAACAACTTCTCTTGCGCGTGAACCAGCGATTGTTGCTTGTACTAAATACTGGAACTTGTCCTCTGGGGCAATTTCATCATCTTTATCGATTTGTTCAAATTGGCTCCAAAAAGGCAACCAATCCTTAATTTCTCCGCCAAATTTCCTGAATTCCAGCTTAGGTAAAGTAAATTTTCGTCTCATAGTACTATTTTCATAATTACTTAAAATAGCATCAGTTTGAATTTGCCCAGATGATTGTATTCTCGCCAATTCTAAATCATGATTCAATCTTAATTTCTCTTTCTCCAGTTCTGCTTCTTTTTCCAGCTTTAATGCCTCAGCTTCTTTTTCTAGCTTTAACTTCTCAAGTTCTTTTTCTTTTTCAGCTTGTTTTTCTTCTTTCAGAGCTTGTTTTTCTTCTTTCAAAGCTTGTTCTTGTTTTTCTTCTTTCAATGCTTGTTTTTCTTCTTTCAATTTTCTTTCCGCTATAGCATTTTCTAAGATATCCTGAACAAAGTCAGGATCCTTTTCATACTCTTTACTATTTAAAATCAGCTCCTTTAAGCTTGCTATTGTAAACGTCGAAGGCAAAGTCTCTCCAATCTCTTCGGCTACCCACTTCAAATCTTCTTTTTTAAACCCTTTAACGGTTTTAAACATCTTTTTAATCTTAATATAATCAAAATAATTTTACTTCACTTGAACGGTCCTGTCGCTATGGACTCCAATATTTTTATGTAAAGCAACGGAATAAGCACCGCAAATTCCTAGCTTTTCTCTTACTAAATTAAACTGTATAAAGGCGGACGCCAAGACTACTTATTTACACTTTAAAATTATTAAAGTAGCATCTTTTATGCTCATATAATAATTCCCTATAACATTAAACATAGTAAAATTATTCCTACGGTAAAAAGTAGTTCACTAAAATTAAAAACTCAAACTATATGAAAAAATGCAACTAACATCGTTGCTAACTTTATTCTGTTCTATTTCTTGAATTAAAAAACAAAACTGTGGATGCCACACGCATCACATAATCTTTACATTTTAACAAATTTTGAAGATAGCACGCGCTCATATTTTACATAAAAATTAAAAGCATTAAATTCATTTAACTCTTTTTTTCTTTGACATATTGTTCAGCACGTGAACTTACAAAAAATAGAGGATAAATAATAAACAAATTTATACACTGAAATCGAAAATGGCTCAGTTATAACAACCACTTTTATTATCGTAATTTAATTAGGTAATGTGGAATACGTAAAATGAAGTTTCTTTCACTATTTAATTAAAATGAAGCTTGCTGCTTTCTCAAACTTTATTACATATTCATACAAAGACATGCCTAATCAAATATTCACATATTTTAATTAAAAGGACATTTTGAAAATGGTTGTAATAAGTAATTATATATAAATTGGAAACAAAAGTATAATTTTGACTTTAATGCGATACAAGAAAAATATGTATATTTCGAAAGCAATATTAATCTTTAATGAAATATCATATACAAATATGTTTATTTAAAGGAATAATAAGAAACGAAAGTTCAATTATAATTCATGAGACAATATTATATTATTTGTTTCTAAAACAACTAGTTCTGTCATCATTTATATAAAAAGTATATCGGAATTAAGGTTTAAACTTTAACATGCAGTAAAACACATCAGTAAGCACAGATTTGTAGAAAATGCGACAGTGATTATGATATACCATCAGAAACGTTGATTGTTTTGAAACAATTTAAACATTGTTAATGACGTTATCCAAAAATAAGCTCTAATTTAACAGCATTTTTCTAAGATGCACGTTGTAATGACTGCGTTGCAGCCTCAACTAGAAAGTTATCTCCTATAATGTTACTAGGTGTATGAAGATTGACGTAAGAACTCTAAATTAGAAACATTAAAGTTTATTCAGTCTTGAAAAGGTAAGGGGATACTAACGTTGAGTATCTCTAAGGCAGAAGAGCCCCTAGAAATACTCAACGGAATAGTAGTATGTATAACTCAATAATTTTAACTATATCAAAAAAGTATATCACCATTTGAGAACTTTCGTGGTCATCGAGCTGTAGCACTTGTCGTAGGAAGCCTAAATATGCACTAAACGTTCAAACATCATAACGGTTCTATCATAGAAATTCGTCATAAAGCCGGCCAATAAGTACACCAATAAGCACGCACTTCCTTAGCTTGGAAGTCAATTTAAAATAAACTTCATAAAACGATTCACTTCATTTTGTACCAAATACTCATTCTAAAATGACTTATAATCAATTTCTTTCTATTTTTGCAATCATCTCCGTAAATCCTGTTCTCAACATGACAAACTAATTCTCCAATAGCTAGAGACATTCTACGCCAACCCAATTGTGCCTCTACTAGACACATCAAAATTCCACCTGATAACTCATCCAAAACATCGCCACCCGATTCTGGATCCAGTTAGTGAGCTTCACTTTCTCAACCAATATTTCTAACTCGACTCGACGTTATCATTTGAGACCACCTGCAATATTAAAGTCAACTGGCGACCTTTACTTTCTCAACCCAATATTTTTAATTCAACACTATCACTTGCGACCAACTCTTATACTAAATTCAACTGGCGACCTTTACGCTTCCGACTCAACACCTCTCATACCTTACAACGTTTTTGTATGAATATGAAGACATTTTTTTGAAAACACCATCATTCTATCAAAAACATTATATGTACTGTTAGCCAATTTTGACTGCAAGACTAAAAATTACCCGGACATCACCAAAACGTTTCTTAATTTTACATAAGCCAATATAAGTTTATTTTTTCTTTCTCTTACCCATGTACAGTCGGTGCAAAAGTGTCCAAAAACTAGCGAAAATTCCTATGTAAAAAAAGTACACTTCATACGGTTTTGTTAAATAAATCCTTGTCGAATCCTGTTCTTAATCAGTGTAAGAACAGGATTCGATAAGGATTTATTTAACAAAACCGTATCAAGTGTACTTTCTTTACATAAGAATATTTGCTAGTGTTCGGACACTTTTGTAACTGACTGTAATGTATTATAGAGAAAGTACTGTTATTGATCAAACTTTTGAAATTGAGTTTTTGTTACATTTACATGTTTTGAGGTGCTCTGAATTCGAAAAACATGTTTTTAGCGGTTTGTCTGTGTAAGTGTGTTTGTGTAAGTGTGTCTGTCTGCATATCTCAAGAACAAAAAAAAAAAAAAAAAAAAAAAAAAAGAGCAGAAAGTTCACACTAAGTAGTTTATATATGTGCAACACTAAACTTTCCGTTATGATCAAGAAAATTGTTCGTATACAGGGTATTCAAGTACTAAGAGAAGTCAAACATACTTTACGTCTATAGGGAAATTTCTGGTAAGTACAATGTAACACCTATATGCTGACTTAAACAAAACGGAAAGAACAAAACTTCTTATACGCATAAAAGCATGTTTTGTGTAGATTGTGGTATGGAAATCATTTATCATTCGTTTACACGCCTACCCAAAGTATTTGGATATATTGGGGCTATACATAAATCATTTTACTTATTTTTCTCTTATAAAAGGTTCATACATTTAATATTAAACTGTGGAAAATTGTTTCAATGAAATTGAAATTTGACATACTCAGCAAGTATGTTGGGGCTATCATAATATTTTTTTCTGCACTTTCCTAAGTAAACTCACGCAGTATATATTATTTATAAAAATTATTATTTGATAAAATTACTATTTATTCAAACTATTTACCATAATGAATGTAGACAATTTTCATCGAAGAAAAGTATAATATTAAAAGTCGGAAAAAAGTCAATTTTGTCCGAGCACTGAGGAAATGATTTTTTACTTTCTTTACCTGTTTATAAAAATGTAATATTAGAATCCTGTAAATATTAGAGAAAATATTGATTTTCGGGTAAAATTTTCGAAAGTGAATATTTGTTATATTTATATGTTTAGAGGTCCTCTGAATCCAAAAAACAAGTTTTTAGCGGTTTGTATGTGTGTGCCTGTGTGTGATTCTAATTATTCGGACTACACTTAGAAATTGCTGGAAGTGTTTTTCATGTTGTGTTACGTTTTTTTTTTTTTTTTTTTTTTTTATAGGACTAAATTTAAATTGTGTGACTAAATATAAAATTTTTAATATGATATATACACTAAGCGACAAAAAAAAAAAAAAAAAAAAAAAAAGCCGCACTTGGAGCTTTTCTTTTTGCCTTCTATAACCGCCAACTTTATCGTTTAAAAAGCAAATTTTCGAACACATTTTAGTATGTTGTCCTCCACATACACTTTAGCTTTGAGTCCAGTGTTAAAAACAAAATGCAATTGTCAGGAAAATTGTAATTTTAGAAATTACTTCAAAAATGGTAAGAATAAGGCAGTTAACCATGCCACAAAAAGTATTAATTTTTGAATGAAAATCAAAAAAATATTTTAATAAGTGAGATGCTAAAATAATTAAATGTTAACGAAATATTGGTAAAAGGGTTTTTAGCAAGATATAAAATTTTTTGGCCGTTTAAACTGGAAATTTGATTTTAGGCGGCCATTTTGCTCATCCAAGCGAGATGACCATAAGTTAGAAAGCCATTGCTTATAAAAGCAGTTTCTATTACATTTAGAACAAAGAGATTCAGAAAAAATTATTAGCAGCATAATTTCTTTAACTACAGTACAAGAGCTATTAAACAAAGCAGATTTAAATGACAGAAAATTTGAAAAAGTTTCATTCTTAGTGAAGAGATTAGGAAAGCAAGACCTCAGATGGCTAAAAAAATAAAAAATTATTAGTTAATTATTAGGCTGAACTGGTTCTCTTTGATGAGTCAAGTTTAACTTATTTCGAGCTAACGAAAACAAGCAGATCTGACAACGAAAATATGACCGACTAAATGAAAATCTCACTTTTAAAACAGTGACACATTCTCCGTACATTATGGTATGGAGGTGCATAACTTTTCAAACAGTCGGGCAATTTTTTATGCTCAAAGGATCAATTAATTCGAAATAAAACACAATCTTCATAAAAGTGGTGCCTGACCGATTATTTTGGAGGTATCTTGGACATTTCCGTAAGCAATATTTCAAAATGATAATGCACCTTACTACACGGCGTCTGTGGTAAGTTTATTCACTTCAAATTGTCAAAATTCCCTATACATTTCCATGAGAACCTATAATTATGTAAGTAATCATAACTTTTTTCACTTTAAGTTAAATCACACAAAGGATATAGTGGATTTTCTTCTTTACCAGACATGGAAATAGTCCTAATCGCGATCCACTCGAAAATGTTTCGTCTATAAAAAGGCAGGGGAGAGGGGTGGAGAGGATTCGAAATTTGCAGCCTACAACTCTGCCAGAACTAGAAAAAAAATATTTGTGATATTTGGTACATTGAAATTTCTGAGATTTATATTAAAACACCGTATAAAACTATGCCATTGCGCATTAAAGCAGTAATTTCATATAAAGTTAGAATTACCCTAATGCAGAATACATATTTTTAACAAAAAATTGCTTAGATCTAACAAATAAATAGTTTTATTTCATATATGAAAATATAACTTGTTTATTTCATATAATAAATCATAATAGAATATAAAGTGTATTGTTATTGCATTATGTTTAAAAAGAAAGTTTTATGCCGACTTTTAAAAAGGTACTTCCTAAAGTGCAATAAAGCGAATTATTAACCCTTTCGCTACCAGAGACTCAGGAGAAAAACCGCCACCACAGCCCAGACGTCTTACTATTTAAATATGACAAAATTGTCATTTATTTTTGTGGGATGTATCTATAACGTTCTATCTAAAATCAATAACATCCTGTATCTATTTTATTGTTTTATAACATAACCCGTCTGTGTGCGACACGATTTGATGCAAACAATTATCATAAACTGATAATGAACACCCGTCACATATTTGTGACGCGGTCTCAGGTAAAAAAATCGGATCGTCACATATATCTGACGCTGGTAGCGAAAGGGTTAAATCGAAAATGTACATAGGTATAACTTCGTCACATTGGTATTATGCAAACAAGACAGTTTTATTTGTTTCCAACATTAAATTTTAAGTTATTACAAATAAAAAAGGTATAAGTCATTTTTTCTGCAGTGCGGCATTTTTTTTTTTTTTTTTTTTTTTTTTTTTTTGACGCTTAGTGTATATAGCTTATAGATAATATATAGGGTTACCAAAAATTAAAGTAAATGCTATTTTATATTGAATGCAATTGATGAAAGTGCTACGTTACATTTTACAATGTCAACGAACACTGCTCAGAAATGAAAATTAATTTCTCACATCCATACTATAAGCAAAATACTTTTTGAAGGTCAATTTTCAGCTCTGGTTATTGTATAATATCTCGTTTGGAAGTCCTCTGAATAAGAAAGTCAATTTTTTAGCGGTTGATCTGTAGGTATGTCTGTTATCAGCGTAACATAAAAACAAATAAATTGAGCAAAATCATATTTATTATTTTCAAGTTCGTATGAATTTGCTACTTGAAAAAGTTAATCAATATTGGTAAGTTTCAAAAAGTATACTAGTGAAAGATTTCTGAATAATTTGGAATAAACGTTTAAATTTAGTAACTTAAATTCATTTTTTATAAATGCAAGTACTATAATTAAACAGGGGATTGAGGCCGATTGTAGCCCCCCTCAAATGAAAGTATATGTCAAATAAAACTGTTCCTAAACTTATTTTAAATAGTTTGAGTTTTATTATTTTACCTTATTGATTTTACGCTTTAATGTGCAAATTAAATTACTAATGTGTAATTTAAATGCTGAGTAAGAGAAAGTCGTGTAAGTTACACCATATTATTTTTCTGATACTTTGTAATATTGTTTTAAATTGTCACAATTAATTGTTTTAATTCTAATATTGTTTGACCATTCGTTTTAAATATATTGCTAAGTGTTTTTGAAAGATACCCATATAGGAAATCTAAACCTTCAGGGAGAAAGTGATGCCCCTATATTGACGAAACATTTTTCCTATACAGACAAAACGTTTTTTTTTTTTTTTTTTTTTTTTATTTCACATTAAAAGTTAAAAATAATTCTGGTACATTTACAAGAAATTTTGTTTTAAACAATCATATTAAAAAATAAATATATAAATAAATAAAAAATAAGATGACAGTGCCACTTATTGAGCGATTGATCCCAAAAAGTAATTAAGGCCAGTTTAAGTGAAGGTTCAACTGAACATCAAATTTCATAAAATTTTCTCCATCATTCGTGCGCATCGTACGGAATTATTTTTTGGCACACACATACACAGATATACTTCTCAAAAAGGTCACATCTTGTTCAAGTTATCTCAAATCTTGCAAACCTATCAAAAATGAGAGGTCGAAATTGTTCACGAATCTAATACATTTTCTTATACATATAGAAAAAAAAATGTATGTACATATATATATATATATATATATATATAATTTAAAATGTTTTAACAATGATTAGCATAATTATTCATCTAGGCTTTCTCTACCTGTTTCATAATGGCAATGATATGTTCTCGAAATAACAACGACGAAATATAAAGAAAATAAATAAATAAAATGAACGTTTTGAAAGCATTTTACAATCGTGAGTGCATGTATTATGTGTTAACGAACGACATTTCAACGTTTATAAAAATAGGAAAAGCTTAAATAGCATATCTACAGAGAGAACCGCTATAGATATTTTTTTTTCTTTCTAAAAGTGATCAATCATAAAATACTTAAACAAAGCTTGGATTTTTTTTTTTTTTTTTTTTTTTTTTTTGTGACTAAACAAGTTACACATTTAAATGAAAATAAGGAACACGATGGGTGAGCAGATTTGTAGGAAATATATTACAAAATAATGTTGTAATTATATGTTTAAAATTAATTTATTATTAAGGGTAATAGAAAAGGAATAGATAGAAAAATATTCTTTTCAGGTTTTACAGCAATTTTTTTAGTTATTGGTATAAATAAAAGGTACATAAATTGTTAACAGTCAATCAAGAAATGAAATTTGTATATAAAATTAGATAATTGTAAACAAGAATTTTCTTTTAAATGTATTTTGAAAGCATTTTCGTACAGTTTTCAAAATTGTTTAAAATTTTACTTATTACTCAAGGTGTTTATAATTTTTTTTGTTATACAGCTATCGAAAAATTATTAAAAACATACCAATTTTAATATTCAAAATTCGTTTAAATTTTATTTCTGATATAAATAAACATATAAACTATGTGTTATATTTCTCATAACATTTTAAGTTGTCATAAAATATTGACATTGAAATAACTGCTTTTTTTACATAAAATTATATCAAACAATTATAATGAAAGAAATCACATGAAAAAGTTTTAAATAAAATTCTTATCATTATTTACTTGTTCATTTTTTTTCATTATTATAACCTCAATTAATTGTTAAAATACAATAATTTGGATACTTTATTATTATTATTATTATTATTATTAAAATTACAAGTTTGTCTTATTTTAAATTAATGTACCATAAAGTTGGATCTAATGTAGTAAAAGAGAATCAAAAAGTAAGAATTCTTCAGTTATTAAAAAATTCCCAAATATTAAGTTGATTTCTTTAGAAATCGACCTATTGCAATCACTTCGTTTATCTATCTATCTATCTATCTATCTATCTATATATATATATATATATAATGAAAATTTTGTCATCACGATAACTCCCGAAATAACACTCCAAATCAAACCAAATTTGGACAGTGAACTGATCTTATAAATATCTTGGATGAGTTCGTTAACCAAGTTGCTCCGACTTTTTCTTGTCAAGTGGCAGCCACTTGAATATTTCTAACCCACATTGTAAAAAGCGTATTTAAAGCAAGATTTGCTTGAATTATTATGTAAATCTAGACTACATAAGGGTCTAAATGAACTTAATAAAGTGGCGGATATCTTAAGTTAAGTGGGGCCTCTTGAAATCAGGCTACCACTTGAAAATTTAAAATCATGATAACTTCTGAAATAATACTCCAAATCGATTCAAATTTGGACAGCGTCTTAACTTGTGTTATGAATATTATGGATGAGTTTCTTAACCAAGTTGCTCCACCATTTTGTTTTCAAGTGGAGACCACTTGAAATTTTCAAATTCAAATTGTAAAAAGCGTACTCCGAATTCGTTTGAATTTTGATGTATACATAGACTATATATTATGAATATCTTGGATGAGTTCGTTAACCAAGTTGCTCCGACTTTTTGTTTTCAAGTGGCAGCCACTTGAATATTTCTATCCCACATTGTAAACAGCGTATTTAAAGCAAGATTTGCTTGAATTTTTTGTAAATCTAGACTACTAAAGGGTCTCAATGAACTTTATTAATGAAATTTATCTGCCATTTTTAATAAAGTGGCGGTTATTTTAAGTGGGGCCACTTGAAATCAGGCTACCACTTGAAAATTTTAAATCGCGATAACTTCCGAAATAATACTGCAAATGGAACGAAATTTGGACAGCGTCTTAACTTGTGCAATGGATACCTTAGATGAGTTTCTTAACCAAGTTGCTCCACCATTTTGTTTTCTAGTGGAGACCACTTGATATTTTCAAATTCAAATTGTAAAAAGCGTATTCTGAATTTGTTTAAATTTTGATGTATACATAGACTTAAGTGTCTCAATGAAGTTTATTAATGAACGTATCCACCATTTTTAATAAAGTGGCGGATATGTGAAGTTAAGCGGGGCCACTTGAAATCAGGCGGCCACTTGAATATTTAAAATCACGATAACTTCCGAAATAATTCTCCAAATCGAACCAAATTTCGACAGTGTCTTAACTTGTGTTATGAATAACTTGGATGAGTTTCTTAACCATTTTGTTTTTAAGTGGAAACCACTTGGAAATTTCAATTTCAAATTGTAAAAAGCGTATTCCGAATTTGTTTGAATTTTGATGTATATATAGACTATATAAGTGTCTCAATGAAATTTATTAATGAACTATGGATTTTCTCGCCAAAAAGTCGCCAAGTGGAAAAGTCGCCAAATTTGGCGCCAAATCCATTACCTGCCATATTGGAGCTTTTTTATGCGTTTTTAAGGGGAAATTAGGCTATTTTAACGTTAAAACAAACTAGAAATGCAAAAAATTAACATTTAATCAACTTACTCTTTGAAAGAATTTCTACCAAAAAAAAAAAAAAAAAAAAAATTGAATTATTTTAAAATTTGCAACAATATCTTAGATTAATTAGTTCACTGAGCACTTTTCTCTGCCATTTTGATCCAAGTGGCAGCCACTTAATTTTTCAACACGATGACTTCTGAGATTCTGAATTAATTCCAACTATATTTGTACAGTAGTCTTATCTCACAAATGCATTTGATATATTTGTCAACTTGGCCCACCATCTTGTTTTCAAGCGCCGGCCACTTGAAAAGTTTAAATTCACATAAAAAGGTATTTATGAACCAATTTGCTTAAAACTCCATATGTAGATAGCCTACATCAATATTTCTACTAATTCATTTATAATTTGTAGCCGCCATTTTGAAACAAAATGACGGCTGCTTGATAAGAAAAAAGAAATCAACCTACCCTTCCGAATAAGCCGGAAGGATTTGTATTTGAACTCGAAAACTTTTGTGCACACCATAAAAATAAAGAAAGCATTATCGGTTTCGAAAGGACGTAACCTTTCTTCTTCAGGTGTAAAAAAAAAAAGGTGCCGTGGATGCCTTGGAGGAATCCAGGGCAAGTAAGTTTAATGTTTGTCACATTATTTTAACATTAACATCCCATAATTTGATAGCTTATAACTCTATCAAATATTGAGAGAAAAATATAAACTGTACCCTTTTTCGACTTGATTTAATCCAAACCCCCCCCCCCCAAAAATGCATCTAAAATGAATGTTGTATTTTAAAAATACATACAATTTTTAGCATGTAGTGAATTGTGAAAGTTTTAATGTGTAGACAACACCCTAAGCAAAATCTAAGAACATCATTTTGAACTGTACACTCATACTAAACAGTCGACTTCTGGCGCATATTATACGACGATTTGTGGAGAATTTAGTGGGAGAGTGGCGATTTTTTTTTTTTAATGACTATACATTTTTTAATGACATTATTCTTTTCAATTACCGAAAACAGACTTTTTAGAGTATATATTAAAACTTGTCTTAATTTTGTATAGATTGAAACAGAATAAGGACGCGATAATATATTAGGATAATTTTGAATTGTTTCAAAATGGAATTGTGTGGTATGGTATAGTGATTAAGGCCGATTAACTACACGAGGATCCCAGATCTGAACGGAATTCTTAACTAATTCTGTCTGACAATGAAATAAATTCTCAGCGAAATTCACCTGGACACCTACATAGGTTTATTGAATTGTCAACGATACTGAATTTCTTTTCAAATCAAATTTTTCTACGAATAATTTTAAACGCTGAAAATTTATTAAAAAACACTGACTACTATAAACATATTTAAAATATTCGGGTGTTATTTAAATAATCTGAAAAATTCATGATTAAGGTGTATTGATAATTTATTAAAATAAAACTAATGTAGTATATATTAGTGTTGAAGTGGGATTAAAGATTAATCAAAGTTTTTCTGGAAATTTTTACATAACGTTTCAAAAATAATTTTAAAGACAATAAAAATTTTACATTTATGAAATTTAAAATACTAAAAGATCTTTGAAAATGCTTTAAAGATAATTTTGAATTATTTGTAAAATTTTCACAATTATGTTTCAAGAAAAGAAAATTATCCAATAAAATTTTTTATCGGTTCAAAACAACTTATGTTTTGATAGAGTAATGTCTAGTATAATTCAATTTATATTTGAAATCAGATCTTAGAGCTTCAAACATTTATTTTACTAAACTGTTATTTAAAATCGTTACCAAAGTCGTGAATATCTTGTACAAATTTTTGCGACTGATTTTTATTTATCATCGGATGTAGCATTGACAACACTTATATATATATATATATATATATTGTTGTTGTTGTTAAGTTTAGAATATTAAAGCATGAAAATTAGTTGATTTTTGTAAGATATTATATAAGAGTAATAAAAATTAGGACTTGGCTTTTCTAAGCACCGAGAAAAAGTATATTTAAGATAAAAATGCATGATTTTTTCTTTTCTCTCTCTCTCTCTCTCTCTCTTTTTTTTTTTTTTTTTTTTTTTTTTTTTGTGACGTAAATCATTGTGATAAAATTCATGCTCTAGATTAAAGAAAATTTTTTTAAAAAAATCCTAGTATAAATATATAATATAAAATAAGTAAAAAACAGTATGAGGGAAATATCCATCATCATGCAAATTTACATCTTAAGCTCAGTACAAAATAAATATAAAAAACCAATATATCTTTGTATCCTTGCATACTGATGTAAATTTCATCGCTTTTATCAGTAAAAAAATATCAGATTAGTTATAAAAAAAAAAATATTCGAGAAATCGCACGTTTCTTCCAACTACAACAAACAGCGGAATGACGAGTTCAAACAGGCTAAAATTATTGTAGCTTTTTTTTTTTTTTTTTTTTTTTTTTTTTGACAGCTATGTTTCTTATTACACAATAGTCGTGAAAAATGTTGTCAGCAATAACCAATTTACAGTACACCTGTTTGGAGTACAAATTTTTGTACACTAAACGTTATGATGTAATTTTCCATCATCATGCAAAGAAGGGTTAATAAATTTAGTAAATGTTTAATAAGATTGTTATAAGAAAATACATCATAGTTTATATAAGTAATTATCAATTTATTACTCAAGATTAGTTCCTGACATTTGAAAGAAAATGTTCAAATTTATCAAAATAAATAAATAAATAAAGTAAAATAAAACAAATATTTAATTTAACAAAACACCCTACTGTACATTTTTAAATAATGTTTATACATTCTTAACGCAACATTTACAAAAAATAAACCATACTCAAAATATTAAAGAAACAAAACATTCGACCTTTTATTTTGTTTTGTTAAAAGATTTGTTACAAGCACAGAAAAGAGGGGAAAATAATAACAACAAAATTTCTTTAAACTTTTTAATTTAAATTTCTTGTTTAGTCCAAAAGTTAAATAACATGACAATGCATTGTATCATGTAGAGAAATTCCCCAAGGAATATTTAATGCTATTAATCCTTTAAAAACTTCCTTGAAAAATTTATCAAAATTTGTGTTTCATTTCTTTGTTAGTTTGACGTCTCCTGACATTTTTCTTTAATTATAACTTATAAAATTGCTTCTCCCTTGTGTATAAGAGTCTTTTAGAGTAAATAGGAGATTAAATTTGCTTTACATGTGAGATATTTTTCGAAATTGTATTTTGTGTGAAAGACATATTAATAAAGTATCTCGGTTTTAATATAAATAAATAAATGAGGTCACTGAAACTGAATGTATGAAGATAAGTTTATTAATGTATTGTGTTTCGGAAAGAAAATATGTGAAAGTATAGTAAATGATATTAATAACAGCACACACTAAGAATTGTTCTTAAAATTCAGAAAACTGTCTCTTAAACGACCAGTTCACTTATTTAAGAAAAATTCCCAGTATTCGAATTTGAAACAAATGGCTGTAAAGTACGTAGTGTTGATCATTTATTAAAGGTCACTTCTCTCGTTCCAGAAAAAAAAAAATCATGAAAAATTTACGGGCATGACATCATTTTTACTGTCAGTGACTGGGATATTTTTAACCGATTATTGACTGTAATCTAATGTTACAGGGCCTAGAAGAATACATAGCATGGAAACAGACCAGCAAATCAGTACCCTAACGATTAGGCCTGTCACTAGAAACCAGTGCGATCGAGTTTTTTGCTTGGAAAACCGAAACTAATGTATTTATTGGTTATTTTTTGGCTTAGATCTCTTGACTGAGCAGACGAAACAGGGAAAAGACAATTAACTCTTATGCAATGTTTACGAATTGAGCAGAATTTTTGATAGTAGGATAGGAGGCTTATTTATTTATTTATTTATTTATTATTTTTTTTTTACAGTATTTTAAGCATTAAGTTATAAGCGCTTGACATACTGTATAGTCTAGGCGCTATACTAGTTGGAAATTTTTTCACAGTGTACTCTTGAAATTCGATTGTGTTTATGTCCCGCTCTCTTCTCTCTAACCTGTGAATGCAGAAAGGCGTGAAGTGCATTAAAATGTGCAAAATAACACTAGGATTCCGAGATAACCATTTGAATTAGGGTATTTCATATAGTTAAAATGTTATAAACTTAAAACGTAAAGCAAGTATAACATAAGCAACACAACATATTGCGAAAAAGTTGTAAAGATGATATCTATGCCTACAGCACTGCCAACAAGTCTGATGCTGTTCAGCGGTGAAATTCATCCAGCGGCAGCACGATAGGTTAGAGAGAGTTTGAAATCCAAAATTATATGTAATTGCCCCCCAAATGAGGTTTTAAGCGATTTTAATATCATTCATTTTAGATTTTATTTATAAATATAAATAATAATTGTTATTATTATTAATATTATTATTATTACTATTGAAAATCATTTAATTATAGTGCTCAGCGAAGAGGTGGGTAAATCCTGCTCGTGTTTTATGCAGTTTTAATTTAAGAGAATGCAGTTTTTTTTTTTTTTTTTTTTTTTTTTTTTAATAACATTTAGATGTAGAACGGTTATTTCATTTTAATTGTATCTAATTATTTAACTATTACAAGAATTTTCTTATTATTTTGTCTATATTAATCTTCTTAAACGGATCAATATTGGCGTTGGCTTTTAGACACATAACACGGTTCAAATCGTTTAATATCAGAGCAGTTTCACAACAGGCAATTTCCTATTGGTGCACTCTAAAATACTCAAAAAAAAAATTCTCAAAATATTTTACTGTATTTTTTACGTTTAAAACAATCTGGGAAGAAATTTATTTTGAGTTTAATTTTTTAAATATTTAGATTTAGATAATACAATGGTGACAGTATAAATATTTGTCTGCAATTACTGCATAATACAAAGATTTTAAGCATTTCATCTATCTTACGTTTTGCAAATAATACTGAAGCAATTACTTTCAGACCATTTTAAAAAGAAGATAAATATGCAGTTCACAGAAGTAATTCTTTCTTTTTGGAGAATGCATTGGTCTCATTGTTTTATTTTAAAGTATATATTTGCTTTCTTGTTGTTTTAACTGTAGAAGAAATGTTGATGTATATCACTCGTGTCCCCAAAAATCTAAAAAGTTGAAACATATTAAAAGATATTTAATTTTTAAAGTGCTTTTGCATTAAAACAGTTTGCTTGTCTGTCATCAATTTTCTCTAATACAAAATTAGTGCAGAATTTTCACGGAACTTTCTGGAAATCTCTAAAGACCTTATAGAAATTTCTAGAAACTTCTTGGAAATGTCTCAAAGTATCACGTAATCGTCTAGAAACTTAATAAAATCATCTAGAAATTTCATAGAAACGTCTGGAACCTTCATGAAAATGCCTAGAAACTTCATGGAATCTTTAAAAATCTTCACGGAATCTTCTGAAATCTTCATAGAGTCTTCTGGAAACTTCATGGATTTTTCTGGAATCTTCATACAACCTTCTGGAAACCCTATGTAAGTATGTAAAAACAACGTGGAACCTTCTAGAAGCTTCATAGAGCCTTCTAGACACTTCATGGAACTATTTAGAAACTTCATGTAACTATGTAGGAACTTCATGGAACCTTCTAGAAAAAATTGACTTCAAGAAAACATTAAGAATTTTCTAAAAGATTCCAGATTTTTAAATATGTTTTTTAGTTATAAACTAAAGTTAAAAAAAGTTACAAATTAATAAAATTACAAATTGAATATTAAAATCTTTTTTAGTTATTATAAAGCTTTTTATACACATAACTGAAAAACTAAAAAAAAAACAAGATTAAAAAGAAAACAAAACATTTTTAAATTAGAATAATTTAATAAAAATGCCCTAAAAAGTGAAAAATAAGGTAAATTTTGGAAAATTGTAGTATGTTCGATGAAAAAAGAAATGAAAAGCATTCAAAGTTAACGAAAGAAAGCTTCAATCCTGGAGAAAAGAAACTTCTCAACTTTGAATGCTTTATTTATTTATTTATTTATTTTTCAGTTAGACCACAATTTTTCAAAACATTCTGCATTTTCTAAGTTTTAAGGAACCTCTATAAAAGCATTCTATTTTAGAAAACCTTATTTTACTCTTCTTTTATCAATGAAGTTAAATCATTTGATTAAAAAATTTCTTGGTTTTAATACTTTATTCAATAATAATTTTTTTATACGTTAAGTGATAAAAAATTATTAGATTTGCCTTTCACTAGTTGTGCACGCTAACCTAAAAATATTAACGATTACGAAAAATAAAGAATTGTGTTATTATGTTCAAGGAAGAGGCTTTATTTTATTTTGTTTTATTTTTATTTTATTTTTTGTAATATTCAAGAGCATTAGAGTTCGTTAATAATTTTTAAATAATTTTTTAAACCCTAAGTAGTTCATCAAAAATTTCGTAAATTTTTTCAATGGAAATTCTGAGTTATACATGCTAATAATCTCACAAAACTATTTATTTATTAAAAAAAAAAGAAAAAAAAAAGAAAGAAAGAAAGAAAAACTTTGAAAAATATGTTTTTTCAGTTATATCACAATATCTAATCAAAATTCAATTTGTCATTTAAAGCAAAGTTTTTCATTTAAAGCAATCAAAATTGGGACAGATATTTTTAATGTCGACACTATCTAACAGAGAAATTATTGACATTTCCAAGTATGACATCCCTTTCCCTTTGTTGACAAGAAATGAGAATTATCAAAGTTTTGAGTTTTAACTTTCACTTCACTTTTCATTCATATTTCCATTTCGAACTTTTAAATCATGTTTTATTTTACTTTATAACGTATTCTTAGAAAGATGTTACATGTATCTCTAAAAAGTTATGATATGTTTTTTTTTTTTTTTTTTTTTTTAATTTTGTTGTTTGACATATTTTTCTTGGTTTTCAGTTCAATAACTATTTTTCTATTTCTTTTAATAATCTTTTAAAAATTCTTTCAGTAATGGGTATCTGAGCCCCATAATATACAGCGACAGCTAATTGTACAATGATTGACAATTATTTAACTTTACTATCATTCTTATTATCTAAAATTTTATTAAAATAGAGCTTAAATTAGTTAATTAAAATATTGTCATCTTATCAAATATGATTTAAGTATAATAATAATAATAATAATTGAGCTTATTTCTATTTTGAAATTTAAAATTATTCTTTAACCATAATGCATTAAATATAATTCCATCAGCAAAGAATTCAGTTTGATAAAAGTAAGACTCTTAAATCAGTAAAGTCTAGACACTTCTAGTTATTATTTCACGCATCTGAATTTCCAGTACAACATCAGAACTTTCACTGGCTCATTATGATGCAAATGTACCAGTATTATTATTATCTTTCCTTTTATATAAGAGCAGATTTTCGCTAGCTATTCGATGAACAGATAAACTTTGAATTTATTCGATTACAATATTAAAGGATAAACTATATATTCGCTATTAATGAAAATAGGAAATATTAAAAGCTTACATAAGCATCAAATGAAGAATTTTTATTCATAATTTTCAAAATTCACATTTGAAATTTATTTCTTTTTCCCTTTGATGAAGCGTGAAACGTTTTCCTAAACATTGTATTTTTATCCGATACTCTAATTTATGCTGAATTGACACTCCAATGAAGCGTGATCTTTTTCAAGTTACGTGCATTGATTTCGAGTAAACGAGAAGACTTTTTTTTTTTTTAAGAAAAGTACTCTAAAACACATTCTGAAATTATTTCTGCTAGAACGAAATGTAATAACACGCCTTTAGTAATATCACACCTTTCGATTCCAGACGATTTTGACATTTAAAATATTAATGATATACAAAACTTAATTTTACCATTAACACCAAGAGAAACAAATATGCAGTATTATGTTTCCAATAATGAATTGTTTAACAATCTGAAACTTACATCAGAATAAGCCAAAGAGTAAAAACGCGCATGTTTAAAGATTTGCAAGAGCGACCATGAACTTTATTAATTTCATTCAAGCGCACTATAGCATGTTCCCTATTAAAAGGGATATAAGCAGCTCTACTTGTTCGAATACAGAGACTCAAAATATTGTGGGGCACATTACAGTTTATAAAAGGTTTTTATTTAAATTATATTTAATACCTTTATACTCAATAAAACTTACAAAATTAACGTATATTATTTAGTTTACAAATATACACTTTCTCTGTAACAATGGTGACGGATTTACAGATTGGCTAATGAATATTCAGGTACGTTACAGAATATACTTCGAAATAACCCGATGTACAATTTTTGTAGTATGATATATTAACACATTTCAGCAAAGTTAAAAAGTGTTTATGAATTTAATTCGTACCTGTTCGTACAATCTTTTTTTTTTATAAATAATATCAGAATTATTTGCAATTGGTGTGTAAATAATAATAACAAGATCTGACATTGTTATTTTTCCCTAATGCAAAAGTTAATTTAGCCAATCCAGCAAAAATACGTTGTATATATTTGATTCATTCAGTATGTAATAAATTAAATAATAATAAATAAATACATAAAAAAAAAGAAAAATTCTGTCTTTGACAGAATTTAATTTATGACAGGAAAAATATATATATTTCAATCTTGTAACTAAAAAAAAATGTTATTAGCCACCCTGGCTAATAACAAGCTCGACATTTCTCACCTAATAACCGTTAGCAAGATCATCGTATCTTTAAACGCATATGTAACTGTGTGAGTGTTCACACCTGTGTTCTTTTAAAGTTTATTTATTTATTCAAATTTAATATATAAGAAAAAGGAGGGATTAATATAGATCATATAAAATAAATCTTTTTAAATTTATGTAATTCAACTAATTAATTATATAGAATTTCCCGTTTTATTTACAAATCAAAATCTTTCATGAAATAGCGTTTCTTTGTCCTTTTATTGTTACAAACACATTGCTCTCGGAATAATATAAAGCAATTTTTATATCGGGGTTTGTGAAAAATAATTGTGTTTATACTCATTCCCCGAAGGAAGTAAATCAATTTAGCTATAATTATTTCTTTTTGAGAGGGTAATTTAAAATTCGTTATCATCATATTCCTAGCATAAATAGCTATTAATAAAATAAAAAAACAATCATTTCAGTTTATATTATTACCCTCATATTTACATTAAAAGATATTATTATTTCAAGCAGGTCATTATAGTTCTAAAAATAGATTTATAATGGATTTTCACCGACCAACTGGCGTCTAGCAAAGGGGTTGTTTTTCGTACGTTAAAGATGACTCATGCCTGGCGATGCTTTTTATGCCAAATCGATGTAACGACATTTTTATATTCAAAATTTAGTATTAATATATTGTAAAGACAAAGAAATAGCTTGGCATTCTTTTGGCTGTTTTTTTTCTAAAATTTGGCTCTTTTTCTTCAGACATCTCGGATCTGTTCTAGTGTAAGGAACTCAGATCTGCTCCAAACCATCGTTTAGTAAAGACTGAATTACTTTCGCTCTCTCCCCCATCTCATGCGACAATCTCAACATTTAACCCTGGAATTTTGTATTTCATTATAAAACGTTTTACAACGCTCTGTACCAACTTGTTTGGAATATTAATACTTGATTTTTTGGAAGATTTATTCAATAAAAGCATCTTGATGACAGCAAATGGACTTCTTCTTAATATATTGCTAATATACCTTTCATTGCAGATATGGCCGCTAAACAACGATCACCGCTGCGTCAATAAACTACGTAACATACATTGGTGCCGTGTTCACACATATGTTCTTTTAAAGTTTATTTATTTATTCAAATTTAATATATAACAAAAAGGAGGGATTAATATAGATTATATAAAATAAATCTTTTTAAATTTATGTAATTCAACTAATTAATTATATAGAATTTCCCGTTTTATTTACAAATCAAAATCTTTCATGAAATAGCGTTTCTTTGTCCTTGTATTGATACAAACACATTGCTCTCGGAATAATATAAAGCAATTTTTATATCGGGGTTTGTGAAAAATAATTGTGTTTATACTCATTCCCCGAAGAAAGTAAATCAATTTAGCTATAATTATTTCTTTTTGAGAGGGTAATTTAAAATTCGTTATCATCATATTCCTAGCATAAATAGCTATTAATAAAATAAAAAAAACAATCATTTCAGTTTATATTATTACCCTCATATTTACATTAAAAGCTATTATTATTTCAAGCAGGTCATTATAGTTCTAAAAATAGATTTATAATGGATTTTCACCGACCAACTGGCGTCTAGCAAAGGGGTTGTTTTTCGTACGTTAAAGATGACTCATGCCTGGCGATGCTTTTTATGCCAAATCGATGTAACGACATTTTTATATTCAAAATTTAGTATTAATATATTGTAAAGACAAAGAAATAGCTTGGCATTCTTTTGGCTGTTTTTTTTTTCTAAAATTTGGCTCTTTTTCTTCAGACATCTCGGATCTGTTCTAGTGTAAGGAACTCAGATCTGCTCAAAACCATCGTTTAGTAAAGACTGAATTACTTTCGCTCTCTCCCCCATCTCATGCGACAATCTCAACATTTAACCCTGGAATTTTGTATTTCATTATAAAACGTTTTACAACGCTCTGTACCAACTTGTTTGGAATATTAATACTTGATTTTTTGGAAGATTTATTCAATAAAAGCATCTTGATGACAGCAAATGGACTTCTTCTTAATATATTGCTAATATACTTTTCATTGCAGATATGGCCGCTAAACAACGATCACCGCTGCGTCAATAAACTACGTAACAGTAACGTTTATTGAAATTTTATTTTTCCGACTGAGTGAAAATAATGCCTGGACCGGGAGTCGAACCCCAGATCTTTGACTTACAAGGTCAAGGCTCTACCAATTGAGCTATCCAGGCCGACAGGGATAGCGGGATTTTTTGGGGATTTTTTGGTTCGACTCCCGGTCCAGGCATTATTTTCACTCAGTCGGAAAAATAAAATTTCAATAAATATGATTTTCTTCCAAAGTAGTTGTGTGATTTTAATAAAAATTGCATATGTAACGGTTATTATGTGAGATATGTCTAGCTGGTTATCAGCCAGGGTGGCTCAGTGGAAAAGCATGCGCGCGTTAAGCGGAGAGCCTGTGTTCAATTCCCGGCTCTGGCATTTTTCACATAGTTGGTATTAAAAAAAAAAAAAAAAAAAATCAATCTTATACTCCAAACTACTTAAAATTAATTTTCACTGCTGATGCGTTTATCCATAAAATTTCGAAGTTTTTTAAGGTAGTTTAAGAAATTAAATAGTGTAATTCGATATAGGCAGACGTCTCGGCATAATGAAATTGTGACAACGCAAAATCGTTGCCTGGAAGAAATAGTCCTGTCGCATTAATAAAATTTCATCCATAATATTTTAATGCATTTGGAAAACATATTAGAAAAAACAACCAAAAAAAAAAAAATTCTATCATATCATGAATTGTACAGGCATGATACCGACAGTGATATCTCTTTTAAAAAAGAGTTAGTAAGTCAAATCGAAGGTTTTGGCTTTCAATCCTGGCCTTTTCTCCTTTTGATATTACAAAATGTGTTACTTGACTGCTCACTAACAGTCAGTAGTAATATATTTTATTCCCTTTTTTAACCTTAATTGCAAAATGATTTTTCTTAAGATCCTACGTGTAGTGTTGAAAACTTGAAAGCCAGAAACTTGAAAAGAAAAAGGAAAAAGAAGGAAAAGAAAAGAAGAATGGGATAGCAGGTAAGACCAGTTGGAAAAAATTTTACAATTTCTGAGAAGAGGATTATTTTTCAATTTTTTTTTCAGTCAAATTATCATTGAATATTCTTTTTCTTTACTTCACGTATGTATTTTAAACATACATAAATTTCGTAAGCGGATAAAAAATAAACTATCTAAATAATTACATTATGAGATATATTTATCTGAATTTTGAATACAAAATTTAAATTTTTCTTAAAAATCACGGCTACAAAATTTTTTAATATATTCCATTGTTAATATCCATTCACTTTTATATCACATTTTTTCTTTGGGGGGGGGGGAGGAGGGTACGTAACATGAAAGGTTTTTTTTTTTTTTTTTTTTTAAGTGGTGGGAAAAAAATGGGTACTAATAATACTACATAATATATTAGAAGTGTTGGCAGCTATGAAAAACAATACCGTGCAATGATACCCGTATTTCATTGTTAAAATAATAACATTTTCTTTAGAGGTACATTGTATTAAATCTTGTATTCTAATTCTTGTTTTCGAATGTGCCGAGCAAAGAGATTTCTATTGTATGAGTATTGCAAACTGTAATTTTTAAACTTACTTTTTTAGGTTTGCCCCATATCTCTCTGTAGTGGTGTAAAATATTACTACGCTACAAATACTAACTTTGTCGCTATGCAGTTCAGAACAAAATTTACTGAAAAATTCCCCAGAGAAGTAATGGTATGACATGCAAGAAAATGTTATTGTTTCTAAACCAGTCTTTTCTCAGGTAACAGTAATCTGTTCTGTTTATTTAAATCAACGTGTTAGAAAACTTTTGATTCTTTTCATTAAAAAGCATCATCGGAATGAAGATATTTTGTTTTGGCGGGACCTGGCTATCAGCGATTAGATGAAAAGTGATGTCGATTATTTAAGCACCAATAAATTTATATCTGTGTCTAAGTTGGACAAAGCCCAGACGTTTCCCAAGTATTGAAAGGTTCTGGGCCATTATTAAAAGCATGTACTTCAATGAAAAAAAGAAGTCTAAATATTTTCTTTAGTTCAAGAGGATTTACCTTAAATTATTGAAATCAATTTCTAAAGAAACCGTACAAGCATGCTTGCGGAGAATTAGAAGAAATATTCGCTTAGTTTAAAATTAGTTTACACAGCTATTTAGGTGTGGACAATGAAAAAAATCTTATTGAATAATGTTCTAATCTAAGTTTAAATTCAATTTGATTTGCAGCTTTAATAATATGAATAAATATTAAAATTGTCTCATCCGAGACACTCATTAAATAAAAGACAAATACCAAGTTTTACCGCGTTTGATTAAATTGACTTTATTAGCTACAAAAGGAAATTAATTTTGACAATTAAATAAATAAATCGTACAGTCGGTAACAAAGGTGTCCGAACACTAGCTAAAATTCCTATGTAAAAAAAGTACACTTCATACGGTGTTGTTAAAAAAATCCTTGTCGAATCCTGTTCTTAGTCAGTGTAAGAACATAATTCGATAAGGATTTATTTAACAAAACCGTATGAAGTATGCTTTTTTTACATAGGAATTTTCGTTAGTGTTCGGACACTTTTGTTACCGACTGTACATAATTAAATATGAGCTAAAAATTACAGATTTATATCGAGACACCCGTAGTTCTAATTAATATAAAGAAATAAACAAACCTCCTGGCAACTAACGCATGTAATTTAAATTTTTAATACATTACTGCCACCAGAGAAGTGAAAACTAAGTCAAGATCATTGTTCATTTTATCTAAAGAAAATTGTTTTAGAAAGATTTATGTAAAATTTTAGAATATCTATTGTGGAATATAAACAATAAATTTACATTTTCGTATTCCAAAGAATCTATCAGACAAAAGCAATTCAAATAATTGTAAGGTATTAATTGTATTACAAAAGACACATTCATTAAAATAAGTGTTCCATTCTAATTTAATAAAAAAAAAAATTATATTAAATATGATGATTATAAAAATTACACATTTAAATAAAGATCTGTATTTCCTTAAAGCACTCTCGTAATTTAGCTGTCTTATTTCCCCCAGGAAATTATTCTGTCTTTGTGAAATATGCAAAAGTTACATTGAAACATCATTGTTACCGCATAAATGTGGTTTCATGTATATTTTGTTGAAAGCTATTTTAAAGTAAAAAGAATTACTCAAATTAAAATACACAAAAGCAACTGTTTTGGATATTTATCAAAAAAACAATAGAACATAACACAACATAACTTTATGTTTAATATGGATAAAAGTTAATTAAAGCTGTTCATTATTATTATTTTAAATTATTTTTTGTCTTTTCTAATAGTGATTTAAATGTATATTTCCAATACAAATATTAATATGTGTTTAAATCAGAAAAAATATTCAACAATAATGCATATTGTTTTAATACATAAAAAGAAATGTTCACTAATTGTTGTGGAAGATCAAATTAAAATGACTTAACAACATTAGTAAGTATCAATTTTAAATGCTTAAAAAAAAAAAGAGGATATATCTTTTAATAAATGATTGGTAAAACTATACTAATATACAAAATTTAAAATAAAAGCTAATTGTTTTGTCCCATTTGAAAACTTATTACTATAAAAGCACAAAATGTACGCAATAAACAATCGCTTATTCATTTCTATGTATAAAATTTTATTAAAATTTTGTAAAAAGTATGTCCTATTATAATAGAAATATTGACTTTACAAACGCTATGGAAGATACCGATCTTTGAAATAAAAATGACGTGCTTGAAACAGTGATTTTACAGCTAATTTAACAGACTTGAATGAGAATAAAAGAAAAATATACCTATAAAGTTTATCCTAAAATTGTTTGTTGGACTTTAAATCCGTTCATGATAGTTAATATACAATTCGCCCCAAACTCTGTTTTGTAAATAAACTAGCTTGATTTGTGCACGCTTCGCTGGACTCTATAATTAAATTAATCATTTGTATAAAAATAAAAATAAAAATATATTTAAAATATAAATGCTTCAAAAATGTAAACAGTTACCGTTTGCTATATATGATTTTTTATTTTTTTTTATTATTTTTTTATTATTATTTTTTTTTTTTAATAATTCTTTTGTAAAACACTAGGGAGCTCTGCCCCCTGCTCGCTCCGCTCACCAACCCCCGAAGGAGGCTTCGCCTCCCCCCGACTCACTTTACTTATTAACACATACAGAGCTCTACCCGCCTATTCGCTGCTTTCTTTCACTGAAAATGAATATTAATAGCGCATATTACAAGATAAAAAGCAGAAAATTATTATGGAAATCCTCTTATTTAATGTCAAATTGAAATATAATATATATATATATATATATATATTAATAGAAAGAAATTCATAATATCTAGACCATTTTACATTACAGCTTTTGTTTAGGAATCTTTTTATTTCTTTTTTACAACCTTAGATCCGGACCGCGCTGCCCCTGTCGGTAGAGCGCTGATCTCTTAATTGGAAGATTGCGGGTTCGGTTCTCGAGTCGGCCAAAGACCGTCGTGTACACAAATGGTGGCTGCTGCATGCAAAATATGTCGTGGCCGCAATATCCACCATGCTCCTATCAAAATTATACTTTTGGGGGCCACCGAAGCAGGGGAGCCATCCCCTTGGTGTAGGATAAAAACTGTGGTGGCATGTCTCCGGAACATCCGTAGGGTGCGTCCCAGACCGTCGCCAATTATCCATAGCGCTGTAATGGTGCGACGTCAAACACAACCTACTTAATTATCTACCTACCTACAACCATGGATCATATTTTAGTTTTCTCGTATAAGAAAATTAATTTTCCAAATGTAGAAAAAAAAAATTGATACCTATTTTTTTTATTTTTTACATCCATGGTTTCGGGCCGCAGTATCCTAGTCGGTAAAGCGCGAGCCGTAATTGGAAGATTCCCGATTCGATACTTGAGCCGGCCAAATTCTGTCATGTACGCTAATGGTGGCTGGTGCATGTAAAATCTGTGGTAAGTCCTCCATGTTTCCCTCCACACTTAACCTCTGGGGATCACCAAAGCGGTAGCGGTAGGGGGGTCTCCCCTCCGTGAAGGATCAAAATCGTGATGGCATGTCTCTGGAATATCTCTAGGGGTACGTCCCAGACTGTCGCCAATTACCCATAGCGCAGTACTGGTGCGACGTTAAATCCAGCCTACCTACCTACCTACGTACAACCATGGATCATATTTTATTTTTCCCGTGTAAAATGACTTCGTGACAGATAAACAACGTCACTGGGAGGAACTTTTTTTCAAAATGGCAAATAGAGTTCCTTCATAAACTTGTTGTTTTTAGTTAATTATAAGTTTATATAAGTTTACAAAAAACTACTAGATTAATAGGAAACTACTAGTATTGTCAATTTTAGGAAAATTTTTATTCAATATCTACCACTAAATTTTAATTGTAAAGTTTGCCTAATCACTTCGAATATTGATCATCTATCATGTATATCATATATCACTCCTCAAAGTTATTGATGATTATTGAATAAAAAAAAGTCCCGGAATTTGGCTACACTGAAATCTACCATGTTACAGATTGATACTTTGCAAGAATTAACAAATTCGATTTTATACTCTGCTGAATCTAATGATACAGATACACTAAATTATTTTCAGTTAAAAAAGGTGTGAAAGCTAAATGATTTTAGTATTTTACCTTTATAAAAGGTTTAGGCCATAGATGCGAACTTGTACATTTTTTTTTTTTTTTCTACTGTAAATTCTTAATAGGAATTATTTTATACATTTTTTTTTTTTTTTTTTTTGAAAATTTTAACGATTAAATAAGGTGAAATTTTTTACTCAGAGAAAATGAGGTGAAAAAAACTGACAATTCTTCAACTATGTTTATACGTTTAATATTAAACCGTCGAAAATTAATTGAATGAAAAAGAAATTTGACACACTTAGAATATTAGTATATTATAGCAATAAAAAAACTTTCTTCTACATTTTCGTATATAAACTCACGCGGTAGAGTATATTTATTAAAATTCATATGATTTTCTTCTCAGAAAAGTATAAAATTAAAGTTTGAAAGAAGGTCGGTTTAGTTCAACATAAAAGGAAATACATTTTTTTTTAATTTATTTGTAATATATATATATATATATATATATATATACACAGTGTCTCTCATTAATATACAGACAAGTATTTTTTAAATAACAGTTCAAAAAATGAAGCAATAATCACGAAAAATTTATAAGCATAATGGAATCAGAACATAAGTGTATTACAACAAAGAAACAATATATATATATATATATATATATATATATATATATATATGCTGTCTCCAATATATAAAGACTATTCACATAATTTGGTATTTAAATTCAGATTTTGGATCCATTCCATTGAATTATATTGCGAATCTATCAGGCATGCTTTGAACTAGAGTTTGGAAAATGTATCTCTGTAATGAGTACCAACTCTGCTCTACGTGTTGCTTTAATTTCTGAATAATCGAAAACTGTAGACCATAGGTACCTCTCGCACCTCTGGTGCGAAAGGTATTCCATTGGATTTAGATCTGGGCTAAAGGTTGGCCAATTTATAATGCTCTCAAATTTCGGTTATTTATTGTATTTCAATAATTCATTTATTTTGCTAATGATTTTAATACAAATGATTTTAATAGACTGGATCACTTTACAATGGCGCTGCTCGTCGTATTTACGTGCTACTGAAACATTGCGTTGCAGTGAGAGCGATGTTGCCACTTACAAGTAGATGAATGAGCAGAAATAACCCAAGTATCGATAAATATCTATAACACAAGTTCGCTTAAATAAAAACTACTAATTAGCTCAAAGATTTGCATTTTTAACCCTAGGCAATTTCTTAAAATATTAACTCCTACTTGACATAGTGAATTAATTTATTTATTTTGAGAGAGTGCGTCGTTTGACACTACTCAACAACAACTTGGCTTATGCAGAATCAAGTTACTGTTATAAAATGGCCAGCCGTGAATCCAGACCTAAATCCAATTAAAAAGCTTTGGAAAGTACTTGCATGAGAGGTGTATGCCCATGGTCTTTAGTTTTCGATTATTCAGAAATTAAAGCAACAAGTAGAGAAGAGCTGGTCTTCATTACAGCCACGCATTCTTCAAATTCTAGTTCTAAGCATGCCTGATAGAATTTGCAAGATAATTTAAAGGAATGGATCCAAAATTTGAATTTAAATACTATATACTCAAACTGTCTTTATATTTTTGACATAGCCTATTTTCTTTTCTTTTTTTTTTTTTTTTTTTTTGCAAAAAAAATCTGTAAAACTTAGACTGTATTTCGCTGTAGTAAGACACTAAAATTCTGACTCCAATATCATAATTTTTTCGTGAATATTGTTTCATTTTTTGACGTACTGTATATATATATATATATATATAAATGTTACAAATAATATGTATATCGATAATTTTCTTTTTAATTATCAAAGATCTATATATTTTTTAATGTCCCAATAAAAGTTACAAATAATTCTCGCACATTTATATGAAATTTTGTTTTACAATACCTATGAAAAATTATGAAAAAAAATGAGATGACAGCGCCACCTGTTGAGCGACGCACTCCAAAATGTAATATGTACCAATTAAAGTCAATGTTCAACTAAATATCAAGTTTGGCAAAATTTCGTCCATTACTTCGTGCGATACATTGCCGGCATTTATTATTATTATTTTCTTTTATTTTGACACATACACGTAGACAGACAGAAATTTTCTCAAAACAGTCAAATCTTGCCCAGTCTGTTTCAAAACGTTCAAATACGTTGAAAACTAGAGGTTTTTTTTTTTTTTTTCAGAAATCTAATACTTTCTTTTGTTATGTATAAACGAAAGTAACACACACACGCACACACATATATACACATATACACATATATATATGTATATATATATGTATATATATAAACGTTTTAGCAATGAATGTTACAGTTAATCATCGATGTTTTCTCTACCTGTGTAATAATGACATTCATGTGTTCTTAAAATAGCTACGAGAAAATATGAAAAAATTAACTGAAAAGAAGTTTATGAAAATATTCTACACTTGTGCATGCGTGTATTACACGTTAACGAACAAGCTTTGAACGTTCTTAAAAATAGGAAGAGTTTACATCGCATATACTTTTGAGAAAGCCGCTATTGATATACATATTTTTCTTTTTTCTTTCTTTTTAGAAGTGATCAATCACTAACACTCACACAAAGCTTGGATTTATTTTTGGATGACTAAGCAAGTTACAGGCTTTACAACATGATAAATGAAAAGAAGGAATTCAGATTTTTCTTTCCTCAGTTTAAAAAATAATTTTTTTTTTTTTTTTTTTTTTTTTTTGGTAGATTGGTACTTTTGAAGGAAATAATTTTCAAAATAAAGTAGTAATTAGTATGTTTGAAACTAATTTGCTATTAAGCGTAACAGAAAGAAAACAGATGAAAAGAAAATGTTTTCGGGTGCGACAGGAAATTACTCTAATTAGTGCTATAAATAAAAATTATATAAATTGTTAACAGTTCAATGAAGAAATCATAATTTATGAACAATAAGTATTTAAAATTAGATAATCGTAGACATGAACTTCATTTTAAGACATATTTTGAAAGCATTTTCGCACAATTTTAAATATTATTTAAAATTGTACTTAGGTCTTTCTAAAATGTTTATGGCGTATACAGCATTATTTAGGAAGCATTATTAAATATTTGTAAAAATGTACCACAGGACTGTCATTTTTAAGCAAGCAATATGCAAAAATTTTGAATAAACAGCATAAAATGCAAGAATCTACAACAGTTGTTTCAGGTGAAAGAAAACCCGAACCTAAGTTAGGCGAACAAATTAGTGCTACAAACAATAGTAAACACGAATGCGTTGCCGTTTTCATTCTTATTTTAAATACATAAAAAAATTATTATTAGGAAATTTAAATTATAAAAAGCTCTTTTGAAAATACTTCAAAGATTATTTTAAATTATTTATTAAAATTTCACAAATTGTTTCGAAACCAGAAATTTATCCAATAAAATTTTCGTCGACTCAAAATAACTTACGTTTAATATAGTAAATTAATATATATATATATATATATATATATATATATATATATATATATATGTAATAATTTTTCACTTTCAATTAAAAAGAAAAAAAAAATGATCCCAGATCTTCAAAAGGTTATTTTTAAAAATTAAAATTTAACTTCGTTACCGAAAACGTACTGATCTTTGTACTTTTTATTTCTTCTGGAATTGAGTTTTAAATATAATCCTGCGTAGCAACTTAAACGCTTTTTGTATATATATATATATATATATATATATATATATATATATAGACACATCTGCTCCAAAGTTTAGCAAGATTTGCAAACGATCTGTTTTTTTATTCAACTTAAAAACTTATTTCTTGATTAAATGTTTTCAAACATTGGGCATTTAAAGAACTGAGTCTTCTTCATGTTTTTCAGTGAAAATTAGTTTAAGACAACATTTAGGGGGCCGGTAACAAATTAAGCAAAATCATAAATGTTTGTGATCATCCTGTATCGTTAAGTTAACGAAATGATCTGTAACTTTAGGGTATTTCAATATAGACTTAGTTCAATTTGTGGATGAATTTGGTGACGATAGTATATTAAAAAAAAAAGGAGATATAAGCATTTCTTTTGAAACTCAAAAAAAAAATCAACAAGTTTTTTTATTTATAATACAGAGAGTTCTTAACGAAAATTATTTCTACTTTCAGATAAAATGGAAAAACACTTTTAAAGCAATATACTGTAATCGGAATACACGTATTTTAAATGCTTCATGAAATATGAGCATTTTTATGAAAAACATTTTCACTTCGCATGTGCGAAAGGTAAAACAAATTTTATTGCACAGGTTGAAAGCTAGATACATTGGGCAACTTGTATCAAAAGTGATTTTAAATAGAGTAAAAATTAAGCAAATTATACAAAAAAGAGCGAGCTAGATTTGGGATATTTTCCAAGAGTTGAAATTTCTTAAGGGATTTTTCACATGCCGCGTAATTAATTTATAGATACACAATTACTTTGACCATTTAGCAAAAGTTCTTTTTAAAAAAAAAAAAAAAAAACCTTATATTCTTGTAACTCAAATATATTTTTGTTTTTTACTGAGATTTGTGAGATGATAAGGGGTTTTTCACAAAAAAGAACTTTTGGAATGTGGTTAAAATAATTGGAACAAAAAAAAAAACCCTTAAGAAATTTCAACTCTTGGAAAATATCTAAAATCTAGCTTGTTCTTTTTCTTATAATTTGCTTAATTTTTACTCTATTCAAATGCACTTTTGATAAAAGTTGCCCACTATATCTAGCTTTCAATCTGTGCAACATATATATATATATATATATTGTACCTTTTGCACATGCGCAGTGAAAACGTTTTTCACAAAAATGGTCATATTTCATGAGATATTTAAGATATTTGTATTTCGGTTGCAGTATATTGTTTTAAAAGTGTTTTTCCAACTTATCTGAAAGTGAGAATAATTTTCGTAAGAACTTTCTGTATTATAATTAAAAAACATATTGATTATTTTTGGAGTTTTAAAATAAATGCTTATATTTCCGTTATTTAAAATGCTATCGTCATACAAATTCATCCACAAATTTTACTAGGTCTGTATTAACATATCCTAAAGTTACAGTTCATTTCGTGTACTCGTTATCTCCGTATGCTACAGTCACACACATTGTACTGGGTGTATATTAATATACCCTACAGTCACAAATCATTTCGTTCTCTTAACGATACAGGGTGATCACAAATATTATTGATATTGCTGAATCTGTTACCGGCCCCCTAAATGTTGTCATAAGCTAATCGTAACAGAAAAACATGAAAAAGACTTTCGATACCCAGTGTTTGAAAACATTTCATCGACACATAAGTTTCTAAATTGAAAAAAAAAAAACAAAAAAAACTGATAGTTTGCAAATTTTGCTAAACGTTTTGAGCAGGAGTGTATATATATATATATATATGTTGTTTTGTTTATTTTAAATTGCTAAAGCATGGTGTTTTTGTAAGATAATGTTATGTGAAAGCAATAAAGAATAGAACTCAACTTTAAAAACTTTCGACAAATAATACCTTCAAGTCCATTTTGAGCTTTGAACATACTTGAGATTTAAACGTACTAATGACATCAGAGCACAATGAAATTTAATTTAAAATTACTTTTTTACATACAAACTTAATCTAAAGTAGTAAAAGTTTAATAAATTTACATAATGTTTTATATGATTATTTTGAGAAAATACATCATACTTTATATAAGTCTATTTATCAATGTATTACTCAAGACTACATTCTGACATTTGACCGGAAATGTTAAGTTTTATGGGGGAAAAATCTAAATAATTATTTTAACATAAATATACTGTAAATGTTTTAATAATGCTTTATATTCTAAATGCAACATTAACAAAAATTAAAACATACAGAAAATGTCAAAGTAACAAAATATTCGACCTTTTATTCTATTTTATTAAAAGATTATCCCAAGAAAAGAGAAGACAGGAAAATAATAACAAAGAATTTCTTTTAAACTCTTTAATTTAAATTTCTAGTTTAGTCAAAAAGTTAAATAACATGACAATGCATTGTATCATGTAGAGAATTTCTCCAGGGAATATTTAATGCTATTAATCCTTTAAAAATTTTCTGGAAAAATTTATCAAAATTAGTGTTTTATTTCTTTGTTAGCTTCACGTTTTCTGACATTTTTCTTTAATTATAACTTATAAAATAGCTTCTCCCTTGTGTAAAGGAATCTTTAAAAATAAGTAGGAGATTAAATGTGCTTTACATGTGATATATTTTTCGACATTGTATTTTGTGTGAAAGACATATTAAAGAAATATCTCGATTATAATATAAATAAATAATTAAGGTCACTGAAACTTAATGTTTGATGACAAGTTTATTAATGTATTGTGTTTTTGAAAGAAAATACGAGAACATATACTGAATGATAGTAATAATACTATACATTCTATGAAATGTCCATAAAATTTAGAGAGATGGACGTTAAATTACACGGCCAGTTACCTTCTTCAAGAAAAATACCCAGCACACGAATTTGTAAAAAATGGCTGTAAAATACGAATGTTGGCCATTTATTAAAGTTTACATCTATTTTTCCAGTAAAAAAAATATTATAAATTTACGTGTATGGTGTACAAAAAGAATACAAACTCTCATTAGTTTAAGTCACCGAATTTTGAGAAAAAAAAACAAGCATATATTTAATAATTTTATGGCAACAAAGGAATTAAAATTAAAAAAATCATTTTGAATGACAACAATACATGTTAATACGTTTTTCAAACATACACAGCAAGGTTCAATTACCCATTTGTTTATATGTACTTTTTGTGACTTTTCACTTTGAAAGAGAGCGTGTTTTGTTTAGTATCATTAAATCTAAACAAAAAATGCTTACAGATTATTGTAACCTCAATGGAATATTTTCTCGTCTAGCTTTGCAAATAATATTGAAGCTGTTATTTTCAGGACATTTTTAAAAACATATAAATATGCAAGTCATAAAAGTACTTATTTCTTTTCGGAGTATGCAACGGTCTTCTGCTTTATTCCAAAGTATACATACATATACGTATATATTTAACTGTATAGAAATCGTAAATGTAAACCACTCGTGTACCTAAAAATGTAAAAGGAGAAAACATATGATAAATTATTTAACTTTTATAATGCTTTTACATTAAATTGATTTATTTTTCAGTCAACAATTTTCTTTAACACGAATTTACTGTAGAATCGCCATGGAATTTTCAAGAAATATCTAGGAACTTTAAAGAAACTTCTAGAAACTTCATGTGAACGTCTAGACACTTCATGGTAACAAATAGAAACTTCACGGAATTATCTAGAAACTTCATAGGAACATCTACAAACTTCATAGAAATGTCTAGAACTGTCATGAAAAAGTCTAGAAACTTCATAGAAACTTTTATAAACTTCATAGAGTCTTCTAAAATCGTCATACTAGAACCTTGGTTTCGTGGAAGTGTATAGAAACTTCGAGAAATCTTCTGGAAACTTCAAGGAACCCTCTAGAAACTTTATGGAACATTATGTAAACCTCATGGAACCATCTAGAAAAATTTGCTTCAGGAAAACTTTCAAAATTTTGTAGAAGGTTCCAGAATTTTGTATGAGGTTCTAGAGTTTTGGAAATGTTTTTAATAACGTAGAACTACAAATCTTTTTTCTTTACATAGCTGAAAAGCTAAAAATAAATAAAACAAAATGCTTTAACAGAAGTGCCTCAAAAAGTTAAAAATTTTGGAAAATTGTGCAATCTTGAAGGGAAAAGAAATTGTAAAGCATTCAAAATTGACAAAGGAAAGATTTACTCCTGAACAAAAAGAAACTTCTCAACACAGAATTCTTTTCAATTTTTTTTTTTTTTTTCTCAAGTAGACCACAATTTTTGAAAAATGTTCTTATTTTCCACTTTTTAGGCTATTTATATAAAAGCAATCTATTTAAAAAAAATTATTTTACTCTCCTTTCATTAATGAAGTTAAATTATTCGTTTCAAAAGTTTTTGATATTAATACTTTTTTCAATAACACTTTTTTATAGATTAAGTGATAAAAATTATTAAATTTCCCTTTTATAAGATAAGAAGCCAACCTAAAAGTACTAATAATTATGAAAAGTTAAGAATTTTATTATTTTGTTTGAGACTGGTGTACTTTTTTTTTTTTTTTTTTTTTTTTGCTTTATTCAAGTTAGAGTTAGTTAATTATTTTTAAATAATCGTTTAATTAATAGATAATTCAAAAAAAATTTCGTAAAACTTATTAGTGAAAATTCAGAGTTATACATGTTAAAAAAATTTTTAATTCTTTATTTATAAAAAAAAAAAAAAAAAAAAAAAAAAAATAGAGGTGCAGTAATAAGTTTTCAATTAGATCGCAATCTCTAATCAAAATTCAAAGTTTTTCTTACTTAAAGTAAACAAGATTGGGACGCATATTTTTCTGTCGACGCTAACTGGCAGAGGATTATTTGATATTTGCAAGTACAACATCCGTTTATCTTTGTTAATTAGAAGAAAGGATTGTCTAAATTTTGAGATCAAATTTCACTTGACTTTTTATTTATATTTCCATTTCAAACTCTTAAATCATGTTTTATTTTATAACGTATTCTTAGAAAGGTGTTATATGTATCTTTAAAAAGTTGTGATATGATTTTTTTTCTTTTTCTTTTTTGGAAAGTTTTGTTGTATGATATACTTTTGTCTTCCTTTTAATAACTATTTTTCTACTTATTTCAAAAATCTTTTAAAATTTTTTCAATAATGGAAATTCTGAGACGCATAATATACAGCGACAATAAATTGTACAATGATTGATGATTATTTAATTTTACTATCGTTCTTATTATTCGAAAACTTATTAAAATATAGCTTAAATTAAATAATTAAAATATTTTTATCTTATTCAACATATAAAAATCGGGAATAACAACAACAACAATAATAATAATAATAATAACTTTTGAGTTTATTTCTAATAGAAGACTTATAAGTATATTTTAAACACAATGCTTCTGATCTTCCATCAGCAAATAATTCAATTTAATTAAAGTTAAACTCGTAAATCAGTGAAGTCTAGACAGTTCCCTTATTCTTTCAAGCATGTGAATTTCCAATACAATAACGGAACTTTCACTGGATCATTCTGATGCAAATATACAAGCATTGTTATTTTCTTTTCTCTTTTTATAAGAGTATATTTTAGCCAGCTATTCCAAAAATAGATAAGCTTTGAATTTATTAGATTGTATTTATCAAAGGATAAACTACATATTCACTATTAATGAAAATAGGAAATATCCGAAGCTTACATAAGCACAAAAAGATGAATATTTATTCATATTTTTCAAAATTCATGTTTTCAAACTTAATTATTTTTGCCCTTCCTGGTGAGTGCAACGTTTTCTTAAATTTTATGTTTTTATCCGATACCTTAATTTATTTTTGATTGATACTCCAGTGAATAATTTTTTGTTAAGAAAAGTATGTTAAAACACTTTCTGAAATTATATTGCTAGAAATAAGTGCATGTGCATCACACCTTGCGATTAGTGACCATTAAATCTTTTTGAGATTTAAAATAATAATGATAAAGTTAAAAATGAAAGGCTAATTGTACCATTAACACCAGGAGAAACGATTACGAAGTATCATGTTTCTAATGATGACTTTTTAACATGGTATCTCAAACTCACACAGAATAGTTCATGGAAGAAAGAAATGTATATATAAAGAATTACAAGTTAAATACAAAATAATACACATGAAGTTGTAATGTTGTATTAGTTCCCCATCATACTTAGGCTTGGGGAACTTAGGTAATCGTAAAAATTTTCGACCTCGGTTTTTTGACTTTTTTATACGTTTTCAGGGGTGAGGAACCCGAAAATGACAAAATTTGTATGGTGTCCGTCTGTAGGGTGTCTGTTAGTTTGTTAGTCCGTTAGTGTGTTAGTGTGTTAGTCCGTCAGAGTCTGTTTACACGATATCTCCCGAACAAATGATTGCAGAGAGGTCAGACTAGTTTTAAAATATTATTTATGATACTAACAAGAAACCTATTTATTTGCAACATTCTAAATAAAAAACTTCAAAAGTTATTCGAAATGTAAGGTTTTCTGAACATGGGAGAATAGGAGCAAATTTCACTTAAACGTGCATGAAAAGAAATATTTTTATCCTAAAGATGTAAGAAATGCTCTTAAATATCAGTTTTGATGCCGAGAAGAACATCATTAACTATAAGTATGCGACTTTAAAAATTTCGCAAGGCAGAAAAATTCAAGTTCGCTTTTAACTCTTTATCAGCCCATTGTATCATATAGCAGAAATTGGATTTACTCGAAAATGGATAAAGCGATTATCAAAAAAGTTTGTAGTTAAGTGTTTTTCGGGGTGCTTGGATTAATCCTCATCTCCAGAAAAAATCCTTTCGCTATAAACCCTATATTGGCCAATGGCAACATATGGCAGAAATTGGGTTTACATGGAAATGGTTATAGGGATTTTGATGTAAGTTTGGAATTAAGTGCTTTTGGGCTTGCTTGGAATTATCTTCATCGTCAGAAAAATTCACGTTCACAGTTAAACCTTTAAAGGTCAATTGCAACGTATAGCAGAAATTCGGTTTACACGAAAAAGGAGAAAGCGATTTTGATGAAAGTTTGGAGTTAGGGATTTTTGATGAGAAAAAACGATTGGATCTCATCTTCAGATAAATTCACATTCACAGGTAACCCTTTATCGGCCAATTGCAAAACATAGCAGAAATCGGGGTTACTCGGTGAAAGTTTGGGATTAAGTGTTTTCGGGGAGGTGCTAAAACGATTGGACTTATCCTCATCTTCAGAAAAATTCGCGTTCTCAATTAACCCTTTGTCAGTCACATTCAACATATGACCGAAATTGGGTTTACTCGGAAATCGATATGGAGGTTTTGGATGAAAGTTAGGAGTACATAAATGATTGGAAATATTTTCACTTTCGCGTTCGCTATTAAACTTTAAAGGCCAATCGCAACGTACGGCAGGAATATGGTTTACACGAAATTGGACATAGCGATTTTGATGAAAGTTTGAAGTTATGGATTTTTTCGTGAGAGAAAGCGATTGGAAATATCCTCATCTTCAGAAAAATGTCGTTTGCTGTTAACCCTTTATCGGCCCATTTCAACATATGACAGAAATTAGTTTTACTTCGAAATGGGTATAGCGATTTTAAAAAATGGTTGGATTTAAGTGTTTTTCGGGGAGTTAAAGCGTTTGAACATATCCTAACCTTCAGAAAAATTCTCGTTCACAGTTAACCCTTTATCGGCCGATTGCAACGTATGGCAGAAATTGAGTTTATTTAGAAATGGATATAGGAATTTTGATGAAAGTTTGGGGTTAAAGCATTTTCGAGGTGCTTAAACGATTGGACTTACCCTCATCTTCAGAAAAATTCACATTTGCAGCTAAACCTTTATCGGCCAGTTGTAACATATGGCAGAAATTGGGTATACTTGGAAATGGGTATAAGGATTTTGATGAATGTTTGGGGGTGCATAAATGATTCGAAATATTTTCATCTTCAGAAATTGTCGCGTTTGATGTTAAACCTTTAAAGGCCAATTACAATGTATGGCAGAAATATGGTTTACACGGAAATGGACAGCGATTTTGATGAAAGTTTAGAGTTACGGATTGTTTGGTGAGAAAAAGTGATTGGAAATATCATGGCGGATAAAATTCATTTACAAACTTCGTTGAGACCTTGAAAACAAAATTGTGGAGCAACTTGGTTAAAGAACTTACCCAAGATATTTATAAGATAAATTCGCTGACCAAAATTGGTTCGGTTTGGAGTATCATTTCGGACGTTATCGTGATGATAAGATTTCGACTATATATATATATATATATATATATATATATGTATGTATGTATGTATATAGAGAGAGAGACATAAACAAAGTGATTGGAATATTTCGATATCCAAAGAAATCAGCCTAAAATGGCAAATTTGGGTTTATGGTATTGAAAAATGCTTATAAAATGCCCCCACTGAGCTCGGAAAATGTCGCATCTATAACTCTAAGTTCATCCATCTGAGAGGCATTCATGTTAGTTTTATTATAGCCAAGTTCATTCTTTATACCATCTTTAAATTGATTCTTCTCAAATGCTGCATTTTTAAGTTGTGTCATTTTTCTTGCCGAGATGCGATATGTCAATTTTACTTTGATAGTTTTTAACAATAATTAAAATGTGTGGAAACAAACACGTGATGGGGAACTGCGCCGAGTCCACCTATGCCAACTAGTTTAAATCTATGTAAAGAATACCAAATGAAACACAGTGCAACTAAATAGGGTATTGTAAAACCAATGGTTATATTAGTGTTAAACTCAAGATGTCAAGCCGATTTGATAGACCTATAGTCACACAGAGATGGCGGATATAAGTTCATAATGATGTGTCAAGATCATTTAACAATGTTTGTCTAGCTGCAACTTTTAAAATCTAAGACTGCTGAAGAAGTAGCGTATCACCTTCTTCAAGAAATTTTAACATTTAGTGATCCAGCTATATTGCATTCAAATAACAGAAGAAATTTAAAGAATCAAGTCAAATAGGAACAATGCGCTATATGGGAAAAAGTTAAGATAGTTTATTGAAAGCTTCGTCATAGTCAAACACAGGGCTTAAACTGAGAAAAAAAAATATACCGCTTTCATCTAGAACGAATATATAGCCATTTTCTAAATCCCTAATCTAGAATAAAGATTTTCGAGTTATGCATATAACGCAACTAATTAACCTGTATAGACCTGTAGATCAAGAATTTCTAGTCTACACTTTTCTTGATGGTGAAACAATATTATGAATATTATGAATCAATTGTATTGCGAGAAATTGTTGTTTATTTACTAAAATTGTGTTATAAAACAAAATTGCAGATACTAAAATTCGCCTCTTGTGTTCGCAATTATTTACAGAGATTTTTAAATGAAATTGACCACCATAATATATGAAAATGCTCTAGAAATCTAATAGGGATTTCTAGAACTCGATATCAAAGGGTACTAGAATTTATAAGGATGACATGGAACTTTTTTTACTAGAGCCACAATTTAGATTCTAGATGTCGGTCACATAATCTTTTCTCAGTGTACTTCAAAAGATCAATCAGGTTTTACAGAATATGTTATCTGCATGGATAAACGATACGATAGAAATAAATGATCAACTAGTTTACCATCTGTTAAATTTTCCAAGAATAGTTCATACCATGAAGGAATAAACGCACCAAAATCCTTATCATGACATGTTTGTCGTTAAAACAAATAGAGGCATTGCTTCGTCATCATTGCCTGACGAAGAAATCGCAAAAAAAACACGGAGAACAGCTCAAAGACATTGTTGATACTTTTGAAGAAAATTTTAGTAGTGTTCATAAGAAATCATATTCTAAAGAAAAATATTGAATAGAAGCTGAAAATTACCACTTTTTCGTATTAAGCTTTCACACGTTAAGTACAACACGTTATCTATAATAATAAATGGAAAGGTTTGTATGTCTGTCTGTCTGTCTGTCTGTCTGTCTGTTCTTTTATACGTTCAGCCCCTATTGAACGCAGAAGTACAAGAATTGACATACGGATGCTCTGGAGCCTTTCCGATGTTTTCCTCGAAACAGAATTTAAAAATCTTAATTAGTTTCGGAGATATTAATTAAAATGTTGACCCATGTCGATCGAACAATGACCAAAAATCCTTATTGCTTAAAAAGAGGCATTCTATCAGCATTCAGCCGACGATTTTAACGGCTGTCTGGAACGGAAACAAAACATGTGCAAGTCATTAATGTCACATGATCTTTAACTGGGGTTAAAAATTGCAAATTTGAAAGTGCTTGAAATTTTCTTTTTTCCACACAACACTTAATATACAACCTATTAAGCACAAAACCAACCTGCAGTTAAAATTTCATCAATTTTCATTAATAAACAAAGCAGTTACATTTTAATTGCAAAATAAATTTTATTCTAACACGTAATCTATCTTTCAATAGACGATAGGAGTTTCCATAGCAACACAATACATTTGAAGGAACTAAAAACTACTTTTTCTTTTTCTTTTTACTTCCATTTCCCGACTACCGTGGTATATATAGGTTTTGGGGGAAAAAAATATTTATTTTTCTTTTTACTTCCATTAATAAAACTACCGTATATAATGGAATTAGAGATTTCACGTGATTTAGATGTTTTAGAATGTCCTAATTAGGTTTTCTTTTGTATCTCAGCTACTAATTAAAATAATTTCATAAGTAACACATTATTTGAAAGCTTTGTTGATTTGGAATTGAACAGTAGATTACAGAAATTTCTACCGCCAGATATTTTAAAATTTCGATATTTCAATTTCTAATTATGATTAAATTATTTGTAATACATCATTCGAAAGATATTTTAAAGTTCTTTTAAATTATCGAAAGTTTTCACCAGATTTCCACGTTTTGAGTTCTCCTGAATTAGTTTTCTTTTGTATCCCAGCTACAAATTAAAATAATTTCATAAGTAATACATCATTCGAAAGCTTTTTTGATTTGGAATCGAACAGTGGAATACAGAAATTTGTACCGCCAGATGGCGCTGTAATATTTTAAAATTTCAATATTTCAATGTCTAATTATGATTAAATTATTTTTAATACATCATTCGAAAGATATTTTAAAATTCTTTTAAATTATCGAAAGTTTTCACCAGATTTACACGTTTTGAGGTGTCCTGAATCAGTTTTCTTTTATATCTCAGTTATTAATTAAAAAAAATTTCATAAGTAATACATCATTTGAAAGCTATGTTGACTTGATACACATTTTAAAGTACTTTTACATTATCGAAAATGGAATTCGAGATTTCACCCGATTTACACGTTTTGAGGTCTCCTGATTAGGTTTTCTTTTGTATCTCAGCTACTAATTAATATAATTTCATAAGTAATACATCATTCGAAAGCTTTTTTGATTTGGAATCGAACAGTGGATTACAGAAATTTCTACCGCCAGATGGCGCTGTAATATTTTCAAATTAAATATTTCAATTTCTAATTATGATTAAATTATTTTTAATGCATCATTCGAAAGCTATTTTAAATATCTTTTATATTATCGACAGTTTCACCAGATTTACACGTTTTGAGGTGTCCTGAATTAGTTTTCTTTTGTATCTCAGCTACTAATTAAAATAATTTCGTAAGTAATACATCATTAGAAAGTTTTTTAATTTGGAATCGAACAGTGGAATACAGAAATTTGTACCGTAAGATGGCGCTGTAATATTTTGAAATTTTAATATTTCAATTTCTAATTATGATTAAATTATTTTTAATACATCATTCGAAAGATATTTTAAAGTTCTTTTAAATTATCGAAAGTTTTCACCAGATTTACACGTTTTGAGGTGTCCTGAATCAGTTTTCTTTTGTATTTCAGCTACTAATTAAAATAATTTCATAAGTAATACATCATTAGAAAGCTTTTTTGATTTGGAATCGAACAGTGGAATACAGAAATTTGTACCACCAGATGGCGCTGTAATATTTTAAAATTTCAATATTTCAATGTCTAATTATGATTAAATTATTTTTAATACATCATTCGAAAGATATTTTAAAGTTCTTTTAAATTATCGAAAGTTTTCACCAGATTTACACGTTTTGAGGTTTCCTGAATCAGTTTTCTTTTATATCTCAGTTATTAATTAAAAAAAATTTCATAAGTAATACATCATTTGAAAGCTATGTTGACTTGATACACATTTTAAAGTACTTTTACATTATCGAAAATGGAATTCGAGATTTCACCCGATTTACACGTTTTGAGGTCTCCTGATTAGGTTTTCTTTTGTATCTCAGCTACTAATTAATATAATTTCATAAGTAATACATCATTCGAAAACTTTTTTGATTTGGAATCGAACAGTGGATTACAGAAATTTCTACCGCCAGATGGCGCTGTAATATTTTCAAATTTAAGTATTTCAATTTCTAATTATGATTAAATTATTTTTAATGCATCATTCGAAAGCTATTTTAAATATCTTTTATATTATCGACAGTTTCACCAGATTTACACGTTTTGAGGTGTCCTGAATTAGTTTTCTTTTGTATCTCAGCTACTAATTAAAATAATTTCGTAAGTAATACATCATTAGAAAGTTTTTTGATTTGGAATCGAACAGTGGAATACAGAAATTTGTACCGCCAGATGGCGCTGTAATATTTTGAAATTTTAATATTTCAATTTCTAATTATGATTAAGTTATTTTTAATACATCATTCGAAAGATATTTTAAAGTTCTTTTAAATTATCGAAAGTTTTCACCAGATTTACACGTTTTGAGGTGTCCTGAATCAGTTTTCTTTTGTATTTCAGCTACTAATTAAAATAATTTCATAAGTAATACATCATTAGAAAGCTTTTTTGATTTGGAATCGAACAGTGGAATACAGAAATTTGTACCACCAGATGGCGCTGTAATATTTTAAAATTTCAATATTTCAATTTCTAATTATGATTAAATTATTTGTAATACATCATTCGAAAGATATTTTAAAGTTCTTTTAAATTATCGAAAGTTTTCACCAGATTTACACGTTTTGAGGTGTCCTGAATCAGTTTTTTTATCTCAGTTATTAATTAAAAAAAGTTCATAAGTAATACATCATTTGAAAGCTTATTTTAGTTGATACACATTTTAAAGTACTTTTACATTATCGAAAATAGAATTCGAGATTTCACCCGATTTACACGTTTTGAGGTGTCCTGATTAGGTTTTCTTTTGTATCTCATCTACTTATTAAAATAATTTCATGAGTAATACATCATTTGAAAGTTTTGTTGATCTGGAATAGAACAATAGTTTACAGAAATTTCTACCGCCAGATGGCGCTAATGCATCATTCGAAAGATATTTTAAAGTTCTTTTGCTTTATTGAAAGTGGAATTCGAGATTTCACCTGATTTACAATTTAAAGTGTCCTGATCAGGTTCTCTTTTGCATCTCAGCTAATTGAGTAAGACCGTTCAAAATTGGTATATGCAAGTTAATTAGGAGGGGTTGGAACGGTGGGGGAAGGAATAGGCGCGCAGCGCGCATGGGTTTGGGACCCGGTGCGAGTTTTTACCCGATGATAAAAGTTTTTTTTTTTTAATTTTATTTTCTTAATAATAAAAGTTTGAGTTGAGAAGGAATATGCGTGTACAGCGCACGTATATCCTCAAAAGTGCGCGCGCAGCGCGCATCGGTCTGCGCTGCCGAAGGCAGTGGGGTCCCGGTGTGAGTTTTTACCCGATGCTAAATGATATATTTTTTAACTCCTTTTCTTAAGAATGGAAGTTTTTAGGTAATAATATGGAATTTTGAGAAGTCATAAGGATGGTGAAGGAATACGTGCGCGCAGCGCACGGGTCTACGCTGCCGAAGGCAGTGGGGACCCGGTGCGACATTTTTCCCGATCAGAATATTTTTTTCTCTTTTTTTATCACATGATAAAAATTAATGCAATTTTGAGAATTCATTAATTATTGTGAATTATTTAAAAATAGTGACCAGCGAAGCGGGCGTAGCCTGCTAGTTTCTAATAAAAAGAGCGGCCGGAAAAAAAATCTTTTACTGCAAGAAAAGAATATGTTACAAAACTCATAAAGAAAATTTCTTTCTGCTGCAATCTTTAATACTATACGAATAAAAGACCCTAATGACAACTGTGGTAATACAGATTTCCAAATTGAGATTATGGCTGTTTTATGACTCCAATAATTATAAATTAGGAAACAAAAGTACTTTCTTCACACGGTTTATACCCTTAATCAGTTCGTAATTTGTAAAGAAAAGCTACTTCCTATAAGTGAGATTTCTTTTCAATTAATCTTGCTGAGAGAAGCCACTACAGATAATTTCAGAGGTGATGGCAAGGCTATATATATTGTTATTGCAAACGATGTCGTCCATAAATAAATACCGTTATAAAATCCAGGGACACTTGACAACTTCACAGTGTCATAATAGTTTAAGTTGATGCAATAAATAATATTGTATAACGATCTTACTTATTGCAACAACTTACTAAATAATGTGATTGTTAATCACTTTATTAAGTTGATTTATTATTAATATTATTTTCTTTTTCTAATTTAAATTGTACTGTTTGTTTTAAGCTCACCAGTTTATTTGCATGCGCTGTTACTTAAGCTTTCCCCTACTTTAACGTATGTTATAATGTGTTTGAATAATAAAGTATGATTTATAAAATTTACAAATTTATTTCTACTCAATATTTACCAGCAATATATAGTGAATCTCGATATTTCGCGAAATAAGTGAGAAATAAGGTTATTTGGTAAATATTTTGGACTATGTGAAATGCGGCTTTCACCGGAGAAAGTCGACATTCTCCAGATTTCAGTCTTACATGGTAGCACACATACACAAAAACATACATACATATATATATATATATATATATATATGTTGATAGGTCGATAGATAGATAGATAAATAGATTGATAAATAGATAGCATATCTGCCAAAATTTTGATTTATTTTGGAGTATTTTTTGTCCTACCTTTATTTCGCAGCACTTTATAGAAATTTTTTTTTTCCAATATATAACTTCGGAAAAAAAAAATCTTAAATAAATGGTATGAAATAAAAGCAGGGCTAAAAATACTCTGGAATAAATTAAAATGTTGTTAGCTTTTAGACAGATAGACATATTTTGTATTATAAACTATTAAATGCAGAATACTATAGTGTAAAAAGTTTTTCTGTATACTGATACATAAACTAAAACAAAATCATTATTTACAAAACTCCTTGAACTGTGACATTTGTTAATGCTTTTCTTAAACCCCCAATTATTATATCATAAAAATAACTGTTTTTCGCAATTCGTATGTATTTCTTTTGAAACATTATTTTAAAACTGTTAAACAGCGAGGTAGTCAGACATTTTCTATTTAAAGAAATATTTGGTATGAAGCTTTGATTAATCATTTTTCAGGCAATTTCTTTTCGTTTTAAACTCTTACCAGAAAGAGTAAAGTTTTATAAATTCTGTTTTTCAGTCCGTTTTTTCGTAGACCTGCTATCTCGCTATCCCATCTAAATTGGTATTTTACATGCCGATTTATTATAGCAGGTTCTTAACTGAAAACAGTATGTAACGAGAACTATCTCTTTGCCTACAGGAACCCACAAAAGTATTCGAATACTCTGCAGTCAAAGAGAAGTTTTATTGAAAGCTTATATAAATTACATTATTATTCACAAAATAATAAAATTAACATACACTTTTTATGTACATAAAAGCACCTACATAGAATATTTCCTATATGTGGTGTAAGAAATAATAATGAGAGGGTCATGAAGAGTTATTTAGGTACATTATGGAATATAAATAAATATTGCTCAAAATGATTTCTCAGCTGTGTTATGATATTATTGTTATTTTATTCTACACCATATACAGTACACTATATAAAGCTTGTGTAATTTTTACACAGTATAAAGGACAACGCAAAAGCTTTCTCTATGAAGCAAGGATGAAAGAGTTTCGCTTTTTCTGCTACCAGTATTTCTATACAGAAATTCTTATCATATTTTTACAGTTCTTTTTGTAATTTTACAGGTTAGAAATTTTCGTAGGAAAATGCTGGTGGCAAGAAAAAGGGGAACTCCTTCATCCCTGATAAAAATAAAGTTACATGATTGTTTATGTGTGATTTCTTTTTCTATAATTAAAAACAAAATATATTTTAAAGTGTAATCAAGCAAATAAAGTATATTGAATATTGAACGACTTAACGAAAAAGTAGAGTTATTAAAAAGTCTCAATAGCATGAAATAATTTTGCCTTTCTTTAACACTTGTTTGTATATTTAAATTTATTTTTTAACTCTGTAATGACATATTAAATCACAACGAATTGAAGCAGCAAATTAGACTAAAACGACTAGTAATTTATTCAGATTTTTTTTTGTATTGTTCAATACATTCAATTACATATTAATTTAAAAAAAATACATTTTTGTTTGTATTTGAATAAAACATAAACTTTCAATAATAATTTTTCTCTGAGTTAAACAGTATCTGATTACATTTTAACTGCGTGTTCAAACACATTAATTTATTTATTCTTGAGTAAAAACAACCCTCGTTAAACATTATTATTATTATCAAAATTTCTTCTTCATTTTATAATGTCAAGCTATAAACTTTCTTTAAATTAATAAGCGAAGGAAAAGAAAAGTTTCAAAGAATATTAATAGTCTCTATTTTAATTTTATTAAGTTTTTTCCACTAACATTTTTTTTTCTGCTCGAAAATTATTATTTAAAATTATTTATTGAAACTAGCTGTTTTTCATGCGAGAATCTGTGCTTGAAAATATAGCTTAATAGAAAAATCCCAAATATTTATGAAACTAATTGAGTTTGCAAATATAATTTAAAGACAATATAAACTCGTGTTATAGATTTATTACGTTTCATTCAACTTTCAAAAACGTATCATGTTATTTTAAATCGCATTTACGTATTTTATATTTCCTAGCCATTGAGAGATTTTCTATATATTTCTAAAACTGAAGTTTAATAACGCGAAGAAAATTGATAATATATAGCAATAAATGAGTATAATTTCACGCTCATGGTTGCATTGGGAGTTGTAGAGAATAAAAAATAATTTTTCATTTTTTCTTTTAAAGAAATCCAAGTAAAAGAACTATGTCAAAAAACAATAAAAGAAATAAGCGTCTTTATAGCAAACTGAACTATTGTTTTATAGCGAATATAAACTTTTATCATTAAATAAGGTTACTATTTATAAAGTTACTTTTTTTATCAGGGTTTTTTTTTTTACCCTATTTTGAATATGAAATAGTAATAAAATATACTTTCAGCATATCACATAATTTTAATTTTAAAAAACTTTATTCCGACGTTTAGGTTAAAACACATCTTTCACCATCTTCAGGGGAAAATGATGTTTAAAAACTATAAACATAGACAATTTAAGCCATTTTATGATACAATAAATACAATTCTCAAAGAAATTAATAGGTGATTACATAAATTATAAAAATACACTATATACATTTTAAAAATGAGCTAAAAAACACTTAAATAAATCATAATCATGACCATTACAAGAAGAATAAAACACTTAAATAAAACGGAGCCAAAGTATCACACTGCGGGGTTGCCAGAACAAACAATAGCAGGGTTACCATAAATTATTTTAAGTTTAAGAAATGAAGCCAAATTGAGGGGGGGGGGGTTATGGATAATGAATCATTACAAATTTCGGATATTTATAAGTATATTTTATTACTATTTCATAATTTTTAACAGCATATATAAAAGTGGAATAAATATTTCTGTATTGATTATGCCGATTCTGGGTAATTTAAAAATTCCACAAGCTATTAGACATAGATTTAGTCCATTCATTAAAGTTCGCTTGAGATTAACTGAAATTTTACTTGATATAATTTTTTTTTAAACGCCAAAAGGAAGCTATTATTCCTAATTTCTTACAAGTACGCAATGTTTTTATGGAAAAGAACCTCCCTCATTCAATAACCATCCGAAATTTGTAATGATTCATTATCCATAACCCCCCCCCTCAATTTGGCTTCATTTCTTAAACTTAAAATAATTTATGGTAACCCTACTATTGTTTTTTCTGGCAACCCCGCAGTGTGATGCTTTGGCTCCGTTTTATTTAAGTGTTTTATTCTTCTTGTAATGGTCATGATTATGATTTATTTAAGTGCTTTTTAGCTCATTTTTAAAATGTATATAGTGTATTTTTATAATTTATGTAATCACCTATTAATTTCATTGAGAATTGTATTTATTGTATCATAGAATGGCTTAAATTGTCTATGTTTATAGTTTTTAAACATCATTTTCCCCTGAAGATGGTTAAAGATGTGTTTTAACCGAAACGTCGGATTAAAGTTTTAAAAAATTAAAATTATGTGATATGCTGAAAGTATATTTTATTACTATTTCATAATTGCCGAAACGTCAGTGGAGGCCCTCTGTTGAGACTCAAAACGGTTTTGGGCTGTGTCTGTCTGTCTGTCTGTCTGTCTGTCTGTTTGTCTGTCGCGCGATAGCGGCCGCAAAAATAGCGCTATTGACTTGAAATTTGGTACACATGTTCATGAGCCCCACGAAATCAGCTGTATAGTTTTCAGTATGTATTCCATTTGTAGTTCGTATACAGGGACACGCCAAAGTTTTGCTTATCATTACGGTCTATGGGAGGAATTTGTATGTATCGCGATAGCGGCCACAAAAATTACGCTATTGACTTGCAATTTGGTACACGTGTTTATGTGCCCCACGAAATAAGCTGTATAGTTTTGGGTGTGTATTCCATTTGTAATTCGTGTACAGGGACACGCCAAAGTTTTTCTTATCATTACGGCCTATGGGAGGAATTTGTATGTACCGCGATAGCGGCCACAAAAATCACGCTATTGACTTGAAATTTGGTACACATGTTCATGAGCCCCACGAAATCAGCTGTATAGCTTTTGGTATGTATTCCATTTGTAGTTCGTATACAGGGACACGCCAAAGTTTTTCTTATCATTACGGCCTATGGGAGGAATTTGTATGTACCGCGATAGCGGCCACAAAAATCACGCTATTGACTTGAAATTTGGTACACATGTTCATGAGCCCCACGAAATCAGCTGTATAGCTTTTGGTATGTATTCCATTTGTAGTTCGTATACAGGGACACGCCAAAGTTTTTCTTATCATTACAGCCTACGGGAGGAATTTGTATGTATCGCGATAGCGGCCACAAAAATCACGCTATTGACTTGCAATTTGGTACACGGGTTCATGTGCCCCACGAAATCAGCTGTATAGTTTTGGGTGTGTATCCCATTTGTAATTCGTGTACACGGACACGCCAAAGTTTTTCTTATCATTACGGCCTATGGGAGGAATTTGTATGTACCGCGATAGCCACCGCAAAAATCGAGCTATTGACTTCCAATTTTTGCCGAAACGTCAATGGAGGCCCTCTGTTGAGACTCAAAAGGATTTTGGGTTCCGTCTGTCCGTCCGTCTGTCTGTCTGTCTGTCGTGCGATAGCGGCCGCAAAAATCACGCTATTGACTTGAAATTTTGTACACATGTTCATGATCCCCACGAAATTAGCTGTATAGTTTTGGGTGTGCATTCCATTTGTAGATCGTGTACAGGGACACGCCAAAGTTTTTTTTATCATTACGGTCTATGGAAAGAATTTGTATGTACCGCGATACCGGCCCCAAAAATAACGCTATTGACTTGCAATTTTGTACACATATTCATGAGCCCAACGGAATTAGCTGTATTGTGTTAGGTGTGTATTCCATTTGTTGTTCGTGTACAGGGACACGCCAAAATTTTTCTTATCCTTACGGCCTATGGGAACAATTTGTATGTACCGCAATAGCGGCCACAAAAATCCTTCGATTGACTTGCAAATTGGCGCACACGTTCCAGCTTTGCCTATAAGTAGCTGTATAATTTTTATTGCTATATTTTTTATAAACTGTGTACAGGGACACGCCAAAATTCTTAACATTACGGCGCATGGGGTGAATTTCGTTTAAACGCATTTTAATATCATTACTTCGCAATGAAGAAAATGAATCTGGAGTACGTGAGTAAGATGCTTAAACTCATGTTGTTTGAAGAAAATATGTGCTCTTAAGCTTTCTAATTAATGTACAGGACCTTACAAAAGTGTTCTGACAATGTCACTTATTCATCCAAACGATGTTAAATTTGGAACATTTATTAATTTTAAACGCAAAATAAGCTGAATAGTTTTTTACTGGTGTATACAATGTTTATGGTTCGTTTACAAAGACACACGAAAGAATTTCGTAACATTGGAGCCTATGGACAAATTTTTAATTTAAGCGCGCACTTTAATGCGTTTATGCTGAATTGAACTTAATAAAGTTAACATACATTATAAAGATGCTTAAAATCATGTTTTCTCTTAAAAAAGGTTATGTATAGACTAAATAATTTATGGGACCACACAAAATAATTCCGAGTATGTACTGTAATCATCCAAATGATGTCAAATTAGTTTGAAAAAGTAATTAGTCATAATTAATTAGGTTTATTCTTATTATTTGCCTTTATAATGACTGTGGCTACTTTTCCGGGATACATAAAGGAATTTCGTACTATTACGGTCTATAGTCGGTATTTCTTAAAAGTGTATTTTAACATGGTTACACCCCATCAAATATAATGAAATTTTATTAGAATTTTAAAAGCATGTTTTCCTGTTGAAAATTGTGGGCATAGAATTGATAATTAGTTTAAAGGTTACGCAAAATATTTCCGATATGCTATGTAATTTTTTTTTTTTTGTATGAAATTTGGTATTTATGAATTTCAGGGAAATAATGCAAGACCGTCGTTTATTAAGAATACACATTGTTGCGTACTTGGGGGTTCGTAATTTGTCCGAGAATGAAAGGCGATATTTGCAAAAATTCAGTGATTTATTCACAGAAAGTTTCAGAAAAATACAGGTCTATAAACCAAGTACCAGCTTCAATTCAACCAGTAAACATAGCTTAAACAACAGCCGTTAACAGCAAAACAACAGTACACACTGTTTAGCAATAACACATAAAGCAAGTCTCATTCAAAGTGGCTCAAAGCAAAGCAAGCATTTGACGAAACTGACACAGATCTGAGGCTGACCGCCTTGGCGAAAATAATGCTCCTTTTATACTATTCTATCGTACACAGACTGTTCTGGAAAATTATCGTATCTCATCAGCCAATGAGATTAGAGCTTCCATATTTGGTATATCCATAATACGGATTTTCTCGCCAAGATCGCCAAAAAAATCGCCAAGAAGGGAAACAGTCGCCAAATTTGGCGCGAAATCCATTTCTTCCCTTATATGGTGCTTTTTAATGCGTTTTTAAAGTAAAATTAGGCTATTTTAACGCTAAAACGACTAGAAATGCACAAAATTGGCATTTTATCGACTTACTAAGCCTCTTTGAAAAAATTTATACAAAAATAAATGCAATTATTTACAATTCCGTAACACTTTATATGATATACAAATAGGTATACAAAGAGAGATATACTGCGGGGGGTTGAGGGGGGCGGCAGCCCCCCTCATGAATGTATCTTATTATGGTAATAAGTCGATCGAATCAATATATACTATTATATAATAAGGAATAAATAAAAATGACATATTGAAAAATGTCTGATGCAAATAGGACGTTGAGGCTCCTGATCTGCAGATCCACTAGTTAGTAACAGCATATATAAAAGTGGAATAAATATTTCTGTATCTATTTTGAATATTCAATAAATTATAGCATACAATGTCCTCAATAGAAATTTAATTTTTTCAGTAAATAATTAACTATTAGAATTAAACTATCCTCACATAGCATTCTTATGTATAACTTCTTTTTTAGATTTCATTCTTCTATACGTAAATTACAGATTTGTTTAATAACATATATCGAGTTTGCGTAGAGCATGTTTTCACTCGAACTTTAGAATTACTGCCTTTCTGCATGGTAATTTCCTTAAATGTTATTAGATGGCAATGAAGCTGATAAATTTCATTAAACCGCTCTACGGCATGTTCCCAATTGAAAATAATAGAAATAAATTTACTAGTGTAAATACACACACACACACACACACACACACACACAAAAAAAAAAAAAAAAAAAAAAAACTTGTGGTTGCGATACAATTTATGACAGTTTTTTTTTATTAATTAATTAAATTAATATTATCTTTATATTTTACAAAACTTGACAAAATTAATGTACTTTATTCAGTTTCACCAAAGGATTTTTTTCTACAATATATTATGATTAACATTATTTATAGATTTAGAGTTTTGCACGTAAATATTCAGATACATCAGGAGATATAAATTGAACACCACGATGTATAAATTTAGTTTTTAGCTTGACGATAAAGCAAGATTTGTCGTCCAATAATCAAGAAGTTTCTTCCAAATTACGTATATAGACCACAAATTTGTCACCTAAAATATTTGTATATACCTATTTTTGTTTTACAAATATGTTTAGGTTTTTACAAAATATCGGTAAAACAATTCTTTCAATAATCGAAATTAATGTATTTAAAGTGTTTAGAACAGTCTGCTAACTATAATTTTAAATGTTGTATGGTAAAAATCATTAACAGTACAATGGTTGATTTTTCTATATTCAAGATTTTTACCAGTGCTACTTTAAGACTACTACATTAAGTTTTCGCTTTCATACTGCACATTGTAACCACTTCTGTCCCTTGGTGAACGGTTGTGCTGAATTTATTCGTCCCAAAACAACTATTGTGTGATTTTATTTAGTTTATGATATTTGCTACTTTTTGTAGTGATAGACGATATCTTTCACCAAAAAAGACGAGCCACATTTACATAAGCAAGCAAAAGCCACCAAGTTTATTTTTATAGATTGGCAACAGCAAATTACTTGGCACTTGCTCAGTGTTGCCAAATAAGGATTTGTCCTTACAAGTAAGGACTTTTAGTAGTTTTATTCAGCATGCAGGGACGTAATAGGACTATTTAGAGGCACGTTTTCTTCCCTGAACATTCCTAAAGACAACTATTCCTAGGCAAAAATGCGTCCTTCTGACATCCTTAGCACTTTTATCATCTTAGGACTTTTATCATCAGTCTAGGAACATTTTGAGCTGTTCATAGAGAATTAGCAAATTTTGAGTCGGCAACACTACACTCGTCCCGCTTGAGTAGACAAGATGAAACATGATTATATTTTGAGCCATCCGAATTTATATTTAACTAGCAGGCTACGCCCGCTTCGCTGGTCACTATTTTTAAATGAATCATTATAATTAATGAATTCTCAAAATTGCATTATATTTTATCATGTGGAAAAAAAAAAAAAAAACTCTGATCGGGAAAAATGTCGCACCGGGTCCCCACTGCCTTCAGCAGCGAAGACCCGTGCGCGATGCGCACGCGCGAATGCATATATATGAGCGCCCTAATAATTTTACAAATTCGAAAATATCCGCAATAGATTTGTAAGTATCAATAACCTCTATGCACCAGTTTTGAACGATCTATCTCTATTTTTATTTTTTTGCCCTTCTGCTCCCTCCCAATAATTTTAAAAATTCAAAAATATCCCCAATCGATTTGTAGGTATCGAAAACCTTGATGTGCCAATTTCGAATGATCTAACTCTATTTTTTTTTGCCCCTCTGCCCCTTCTTCCCGGCCCTTCTAATAACTTTACACTTATGAAAATATCCCCATTCGACTTGCAGGCCTCTAAAACCTATCTGTACCGATTTTGAATGGCCTAACTGTATTTCTATTTGTTTTTGCCCATAGCCCCCCCCCTTACCGCCCTTCTTAATAATTTTACAAATTCGAAAATATCCGCAATCGATTTGTAAGTATCGAAAACCTCTACATACCAATTTTGAACGATCTAACTGTATTTTTATTTTTTGCCCCCCCCTCTCCCCTCCCCCCTCTTAATAACTTTACACAATCGAAAATATCCCCATTCGACTTGCAGGCCGTTAAAACCTGTCTGTAGCAATTTTGAACGGCCTAACTGTATTTCTATTTGTTTTTGCCCATAGCCCCCCCCCCTTAGCCCCTCCCTTACCGCCCTTTTAATAATTTTAAAAATTCAAAAATATCCGCAATCGATTTGTAAGTATCGAAAACCTCTATACACCAATTTTGAACGATCTAACTGCATTTTTGTTTTTTTGCCACCCCCTCCCCTCCCCCTTCTCGCCCCTACTAATAACTTTACACTTTCGAAAACATCCCCATTCGACTTGCAGGCCTCTTAAACCTATCTGTACAAATTTTGAACGGCCTAACTGTATTTCTATTTGTTTTTGCCCCATAGCCCCCCTTACCGCCCCACCCCCCTACCCGCCCCACCTAATAATTTTACAAATTGAAAAATATCCGCAATCGATTTGTAAGTATCGAAAACCTCTATGTACCAATTTTGAACGATCTGACACTATTTTTATTTTTTTGCCCCCCCCCCCTCCCCCTCCCCTTATTTCCCCTCCTAATAACTTTACACAATCGAAAATATCCCCATTCGACTTGCAGGCCTCTTAAACCTATCTGTACCAATTTTGAACGGCCTAACTGTATTTCTATTTGTTTTTGCCCCATAGCCCCCCTTACCCCCCACCCCCCTACCCGCCCCTCCTAATAATTTTACAAATTCAAAAATATCCGCAATCGATTTGTAAGTATCGAAAACCTCTATGTACCAATTTTGAACGATCTGACACTATTTTTATTTCCCCCCCCCCTCCCCTCCCCCCTTCTTGCCCCTCCTAATAAATTTACACAATCGAAAATATCCCTATTCGATATGCAGGCCTTTAAAACCTATCTGTGCCAATTTTGAACGGCCTAACTGTATTTCTATTTTTTTTGCTCCATAGCCCCCCCCCTTGCTGCCCCACCTGGGGGCTGAATTTCTAAAATTCCAGAAATTGGTTTTTAGATAGTTGCATTAGCTATATTTTAGAGCAAAAATTTCACGTATATCTATTTTTTTTGTTTGAGATATATAGGATTACGCGAAATCACGTTTTACGCATGTGAAATCACGTTTTGCCCCCCCCCCGCCCCCCTTGGGGACCGAATTTCAAAAATTCCAGAAACTAATTTTTAAACATTTGTATTAGCTATATTTTAAAGCAAAAACTTTATGGATATCTGTTTTTTTGTTTGAGATATGAAGGATTTTGTGAAATTACGTTTTGCCCCCCTCCCCCCCCCTTGGGGGGCGAATTTTGTAAAATCGCTTGCGGCGTTGTGTTTCTCGGGTTGTAAACATTAACCGTGCCGAATTTTGTCCCGGTCGGTGAAACGGCCTAGGTTTCTATAGCGGACAGACACACACACACACACACACACACACACACAGACTCTGCTCTTTTATATATATAAATTATGATAGATGTAGTTTTTCGCCGTTCCCTTATAAATAATCCTCATCGATTTCATTAAATTCATGATAAATAATTATGGTTTGGATAGTACAGTCATATAATTATGTAAGTTAATTAGAAACTTTTGTTGTGTGCTAATTAATTTTTCATGTTTTTTTAATAATTACAACTAGTTGGCATAGGTGGACTCTGCTCAGTTCCCCATCATATTTATGTTCTCATAAATTTCTAGTGCGAGACATATTATAATCATGTTAAAAGAAATGAATTTGACCAAAGCTTGATACAGTAACAGAATGAAATCCCCGCCTAATAGGCTATCCACCGTTCACTTCGATATATTTATCTTATTCTAATCTATTAATTTATTTTATCAGCATCAATTCCGTTGTTTAGTTTTCATGATACTATTTCCAATGCAATAATCCTCAAAATTCATATTTATATGAAACATTTACAATTTCGCTATGTTGATAAATTCGTAAATTACGAATAATTTACGAAATTTTCCTATTAGAATATTTGTATTCAATCATGTTCAAACAAATATCATAAATGTAATTTTGAAGTTGTCTAATGTATTTATGATCCTCAAATGGAAGTTTATGCTCAGTTTTGCTTTATTCTGGCATGTTAAGTAAATCGTAAATTCCAAATAACTTACGAATTTTTTAAATTGGAAAAATCATAGTCAATGATATTCATGCCAGTATCCTAAATAATATTTCGAAAGTGGTTTGACATCTTTACGATGAAAATATCCCTCAAGATTGACGTTTATGTGAAATTTTGCTGTATTCTGCCATGTTAAGAAATTCGTAAGTTTCCAATAACTTACGAATTTTGTATTAGAAAATCCATAGTCATTAATATTCATGCCAGTGTTCTAAATAATATTTCAAAAGTAGTCTGACATCTTTACGATGAAAATATCTCTAAAAATTGACTTTTATGTGAAATTTTGCCCTAAACTACCATGTTAAGAAATTCGCAAATTTCCAATAACTTGCGAAATTTTCAAAGTAGCATATTTATAGTTACTGATGTTCATTTCGGCATCAAAACTGATATTTTAAAACTGGTCCGACATTTTTACATTAAAACGTTTCCATTTAATGTACGTTTAAGTGAAATTTTGTCCTATTCTTCCATGTTAAGAAAATCGCAAATTTCTCATAACTTACGAAGTTTTTTAATTCGAATGTTGCAAATGAATAGAGTTCTTGTCAGTATCGAAAGTAATATTTTAAAACTGATCTGACCTCTCTGAGCTCATTTGTTCGTGAGATATCTTGTTAACAGACTAACAAACTAACGGACTGACACACTAACAGACACCCTACAGACAGACACCATACAAATTTGTCATCTTCGGATTCCTCACACCTGAAAACGTATAAAAAAGTCAAAAAACCGAGGTCGAAATTTTTCACGATTACCTAAGTTCCCCATACCATAGTATGATGGGGAACTAATATTACTGCAAACCGCATAATATACAACAATTATTTCGTTTACGATCATTTATTATTACATAGGTCTACAAAAGTAGTGTTAGCAAAGTTTAATTTCATAATTTTAGCTGATACATATAGATAAATTTTTAAATCGGAGAGTGTTTGGTATTGGTTACGTTAACGCGTCGAAATCTATAAACTGTTTCCTTTTTATCTATTTTGTTTTACGCAACTTATTTTAATTTTTAACTCTTTCAAGAAACGTTGAAAATTGCTCAGAAATTTGATTATTAAATCTATTTTTTCGTACGTGTGTGTGTCAAAGTGTCAAAAGTAATTTCAGTAAATCTGCTTTTTAACTGACCTATATTCTACAGGTTCATCGTAGCTTGATTTCTATTGAAAATAGCTTAACTACAGCTACAGATTTTTGAACGGGGACACCAAGATGTATTCGGAAGTATTATGATTAAAGAGAGACATTTCTTTAAATCAAATTTTTGTAACTTTATTATGCATAAAAATAACAAAATTAATATATTTATTTTATTTATATAAAAGCTTCTGCATTGTATTAAACCTGTGTACAGTGTAAGTAGTATTAATGACTTGTTTAAAGGATTATACAAAATTATTCGTATACATTAGGAAACATAACAGAAAACAAAAAAGAAGTGCATTTTAGTTCTGTTACTGTTTATAATTTTCATTGTATTTTCAATTACTAAACATTTAATAAATTACACAATGCGTGTGTAAAGTTTGCTCACTATGCAAGGCTCCGTAAAAGCAATCTATTTTACGATTTCTCATTAAAAATAAAACTATAAATATTACTGTTATGAAATTTATTCCTGCAGAATTTAAAATTAAAAAATACATGATGTTTAAAATAAAACTGGTGGTTTTCACAAATCGATAGGTCAGCATCTACTGACAGTATTCGAATAAAACTTTAAATGTGTGTTATGCAGGTCATGGAAACAACGTTTACTTAAGAATAGTTTTAAATTGCATAAATAGCTTGCACTGCTGCATTTAAAGTTTTTGTACTATTAATGTCACAAATGGGCTATGCGGACTAAGCAAATCCAAATATGTTTTGTTATAAAAACAATTATAATGTTAATCGATATGTTTATTGTGTTCAAATGATTTTTTCTAAAGAGTGGAATTGCTTCTACATAAAAATTCATTTGCATCTATTTAGTCCAGAAAAGACAATCTGTTTGCGAATGTAAAACAGTTATTTCACATAAGTTTCCGCACCTTGATCGATATTTGAAGTTTTATTTGGATCTAATAAATAAAACTACATTTAAAAGCTTTTGAATGAAGTTAGTTTAATTTTAACCAGCATATATTTTACAGGTCATCATTCAAGTAAGATGTATTGAAAATTTAATGATGTAACAAGTAAATCACGTTATAAAATGGTATCAACAGTATGAAATAATTTTGAGTTTATTTAATTATTTATTTGTATATTGCTATTTAATTTTAATGTCAATGTTCATCTTTAATCACAACTTACCAAAGTACCATTAGTTATCTATTAGTTATCAAACAATTAGTTATCTATTAAAAAATAATATATTATATATTTTTCTATGTATCTTATTGCATATAGGACAAAAAACGTGATACTTTTATTTAATTTCATCTACATAAAACCTAATGGGCATGTAAAAATATTTCTGCTCAATATTATATACTATCTGATTATATTTTAACAGTGCATTGAAACATATTATTCTATTTCATCTGAGTAAAAATAAAATAAAATGAAATAAATGAAACCTTCCCTGGTAAAATAAATCAGCCAAAAATTGCAGGTATATTGCAGATATTTCAGACTTCTTATGAAACTTTGCAGGCATTTTAGAGGCTTCCAAAGGTACTCTGAAGAAAAATAAAACCAGCAGTTTTCCTTAAAGAAATATTTAGTTTTTTTTAAGGTTTCATACAGTTTTACCTTAAGAAGGCCGAAATATCTGCGGTATACTTACAGTTTTCCTGGAGGTTATCGAGTGGTTCTGCGCTAAAAAGCTGGTGGATTGGAAGTGGCGGGTTCGAACCAAGATCGCGATCATCGACATAGCCGTTAAGAGTTTTCCGTGGTTTATTACGAAACTCGCACAAATACGGAATGGGACCTCTTAGAAAGACGTACAAGGAAGGAATTCTATTTATATATTACTGTAGTCAATCGGCCTTAACCCTAACACCACACACCACTTAAAGATTATCTTTAAGTTTTTTTGCTGATTTTTTTTTTTTTTTTTTTTTTTTTTTTTTTTTTTTTTACATGTGTTACTATTATTATAGCGTTCTTTATCCAATTCCTAATGCCACATGTTAAATCTTATTCAACTTACTGAACCATGAAACAAAAAATTTTAAAGAATATTAAAAATTTAGATTTTGCTCAATATTTTTTCCTCGAGGAAAATATTTTTTTTTTTTTTTTAATATTTTTGTTCATAAAACAACCTTTAAAGATATTTATTCAAACTAGTTGTATTTATGCGGGTTTGTGTGTTTAAAAAATAATTAAATATAAATATCAACAAGAATTTATGAAACTCATTCAGTTTAGGTATGAAATTCAAAGTAAATAAATAAATAAAATAAAATGAAAAGTCTTACCCGTATTATAGTTACCTTAAATTTCATACAATTTCAAAACATTTTCTGTTGCCGTAAATTTTGCTTACTTTTCTAATAAATCTAGTTATTGAGATTTGTGTTTATATTTCTGAAACTTAAATTTAATTTAGTAAAAAAAAGTTACAAAGTATATAGCGTTAAGTGTGCTTAATTTTACACTGCTATTTGCAGTGGGTGTTATATGAAATAAAAATTGCTTTTTTTTTAATATTTATTCTTTAACAAAATAAATATTTAAAAAAAAACCTCCTATAGGAATTAAAATCATAAGCGTTTTTATGACAAACTGGAAATTTCTTTTAAAATGAGCATAAAACTTAAAATTTAATAGGTTTACGTTTTATAGAGCTTTTTTAATGTTGTATTTAAAATATATCTGTTCCAGTTATAACATTTTGCCTATTTTTCAACAATAAATAAATAAATAAAAATATCAGCATACAATGCTCTCGACATAAATTTAACGCTTTGAATAAAACAGGTTCTTAACTATCGGGATAAAACCCTTTTCACATGATATTATTATGTATACGTTTTTCGTTCATTCTTTTTCCCTATTCTCTATACTTAAATTGATATCTTGTTTTTTTTAATACATCAATTTTAAGTACAGCCTATTTTCACTCGAACATTAGAAACTCGTTTTTAAAATTTTCTGAAAAAGTTTGATATTTTTATGACCGTGCGGTTCATCTATTCATCTACGCTCCAATTAACGTAAATAATAACAGAAGTGCAAGAAACTGAGGAATTCCTTATTACAGTCCGGAAGTGAGTCGATCTGTTTTATATAAAGATTAGAGGATATTATTTCTACTGTGGTTTGTGGATTAAGTTACATTTAGTTAAAATCTCTGCATGCTGTAAGCAGAAAACATGCATAAAGTTTTTTATTTATTTTTATTTTATTTATTTTATTTTTTTTTTTTTTTTTAAGAATGGTGATATTCCACAAATATACGTGCTCTCTATAAATAAACATAAATAATGTGGTGAACAACTAAAATCATAAACTAGATTTAATTTACTAATCTTTAACAGCATTTTTTACAGGGTGACGGGGAATATTTATAAAATAAATAAAAAATAAATAAATAAAATAAAAAATAAAATGGTTTTTAATTATTTTTCTAACCTTTACAGAAACACATAGCAATGAACATTTTATTTACATTTCAGAAGTTTTAGAAGAATCTATAACGTGTTTCTGTGTAAATATTTGACAAAAGTCTTAATTCGGGAACGTCCGAATACTTTTAATTCGTACAGTATAAAATCCAATAAAAATTGAATAATTTTGTACATACTAAAACACTAAATAGATGTGTTCTTCAAAATTATATAAAAAAAAAAAAAAAAAAAAAAGATTAAAATCAAGAATTTGTTCAAAATTAAATATATTCTGTACAAAATAATTAAATTAAATGTAAATATTTACAAAATTTCGAATAAAGTGCTTGCAGCTACTTTAAACCACGAATTTGTTTAACAACCACTAAAAGGTGCTTTCTTTAAAGCACTCGTTTTTATCGACCTGACAAAAAATAACGCTTAAAACATGTTTTATCTTGACATTTTTTAGTTTTAACAAATTTAAAAAAACTTTTTCCCAAGGGTAAAATTAAATGTTACGTAAAACCAATTATTTTTTTAATCTGAGTTTTAGTGAAATAAAATAAAATAAAATAAAATACAAACTTGCTGCATTTATTTTTTATGTGCTGGCGGGAACATATGTTTTTTATAAGGAAAAAAAATAAATGACAAAAACGTTATAAAGAAGTGTAAAGAAAAGACACTCCTTCATACTAATAAAATAAAAAGTAATTAAGACTACTTTATATTCTTCACTAAACTTAATAACAATTACTCAAAAAAATTTTTTTTCATCATAGTTTACATGCAACATACATATAAAAAGTATAGTTTAGAAGCTCAAAATTGTTCAAAGTAAAACAGTTATTGTAAAAAACAAAAAAACTTAAAATCTGGGTGTTTTATGTTTTTTTTTTCTTTTTGTCAGATTAATATTTTTCTATTTAAGTGCTACATACCACTTCATAACTCATTTATAAAACATTTTGACAGGACAGGAAAAAATAATACTTCATGCAAAATGTTTCATATGAAAGTAGTTATCTATAAATAGGTTTATATGATGAAACTGTAGAAAATTTTAATTTTTAAAACAAACAAATAAGAAATATGTAACTTAGGCATACAATATAAACTTTATTTTATTATATCATTCCATAAATTTGAAGTCTTTGTTAATAAATAAATAAATGAATAAATATATATATGGAAGATTTCATCAGTGCATATATACAAAACATAAGTTCTATAATCTGACTATAAAACCGTTTTCAGATACAATAGTGAAAGTTATTATTGTTATTAATTAAATTATGCAAACCGATTAGGTATGATCAATCTCTCATTTATATAAAAACAAATAAAGAGAATTTATCACATAATAATAACTATATGAATTTTTTTAATTTTTTTCCCTACAGGAATAATATGAGTATCTAAATAACTTTTAATTACATTCTCTCTCATTTTTTTTTTTTTTTTATCAAGGAAAGTGTGGAAAAATCGTCCTGGAGAATGTACATTAATCCTGGACGATAGGACCCATGCCCCCAGCCCGCCCGGTCCGCTGTTCAATGTATTTTTCTAGTCAATTTTGTCCCCTTATTACTTCCGGTGTGAATTTTTTTTTTTTTTTTTTTTTTTTTTAACACGCTTGACATTGTGAGTTTTTTTGCTTCTATTCCCATGCTATTTCTATTGGGTTTTTAGCCTTTTTTTCCCTCTTTTTCTACATTCTAAAGTGGTTCAAAAAAAACTCCGGCAATACCTTTAAAAAGAATGGTTGAACCATAGAACTGTAATAATAATAAACAAAGTTGTCGATTTTTAAATTTTTAACAAAATATAAAAAAAACTTCCTATTTTACCACGTTTTATTAACTCGCTTTTTTGTTTGTTTGTCCAGTGCAAATCTTGCAGTCGATTTTTAACTAACTTCCCGACTAACTAGACATTTGAAAATTCCAGAATAGCTCAGACTACGATGCATTCTTTTAATACTTTTATTCAATTAATAAATGCTTAAAAATATTTTATAATTGCTCTCTTTATTACGCATTTGATCATTTTCTTTCATGTTGATGGGATAATTCATCAAAAAACTTTTTAAAAATTATTTATTAATGCATAGAATTGTCAAGTTTGCATTATGCAACAGAAAATTTAAAAACATGGTATAAAAAAAAAGTTCTGTTTATCTTGTAATTATTTTTAAATATTAATTAAAATTCTAAATTAAATATTTTAAATATTAATTAAACTTCTAATATTAATTAAAATTCTAAATTTTAATCTCAAAATTATATATATATATATATTCACTTGACTTATCAAATTTGAGAAATTTGATTTATAAAACTGTCGTTCACAATATTTTACATAATAGCTGATGTAATATGTTTAAAAATACATAAAATTGACTTATCTGTATGGGTAATGCAGTAATTATACTATTTCTCGTAAGTAAAAAATTACTTTTGAATTTTTTTTTAAAAAAAAACAAACGAATTCGTTAACTTTAAAATGTACACAAATTAATTTTAACATGTCCTGGTCCTTTATTCATTTAAATTATTCCTTTGTCTCAAAGGGGAGCCAGAAACATACTTTTTGTCAAATACGTACGGTGCAACAGCAGTTACACCCGTCTGCATACAAGATTCAATCAAAGCCCCTGCAAACTTACTCATGTTGTAAGTCTTCATCATAAGAATTCTCGTTTTTTTCTTTTTTTTTCCCCGTTTTTTACGTGATATAATGTATATATACATATATATATGAACATAGTTTGGGATTCGCCCCTAACTGTCAGATTTCAGTGGAATATTATAATACAAATGATAGTGTAATAAAAGAAAGATTAATTAACTTTGAAGTTGTTACCACTCGTTAAAAGAAAAAAATAGAAGGAGTGAACGGCTTTTAGAGTGCTATGGAAAATAGTATTAGCGCCCATAAAGACCTACCTAAATTACAGATTCATTTTTAAATTCCTCTTACAGTTTGTGCCTCAGAATATGAAACTTGTGATGGCATATTTCAGGATCTCATCTAATGATGAACAATTGAAAATTGCCCTATGTGTAGCACTATTGCGATGTTAACCTCCCCTCCCCCCATACACTTTCGGTTTGTAGCCCCATTTTTATGATGCAATAAATTACTATTAAATTAGCGAAATATAATGAATTGGTATAGAACGACATTTTAACTTTGGTGTGCGATTCTACAATTTATTTTATTTTATTCATTTATTTATTTATTGTTTATTTATTCATTATTTTTATTTATTTTTATTTTATTTTATTTTATTTTATTTATTTTTATTTTTTATTTTTTTTGTGTGTGTGTGAGAAAAAAGTTTAAGATTTTTATACCGAAAGATTCATTAAAGTTGATTTTCTTAAAAAAAAAAAAAAAAAAAAAAAATCCTCCCAGATGAATTTTCCTTTATTTTTATTATTTATCTAGTGTAGAACGACATTATTTTGGTGTGCGATTTTGCAATTTTTTATGATTTTTTTTTTGTTGTGAGTTTCTTAAGAATTTTATACCTTTTAGTATAAGTTTTCTTTAACAATATTTTTTTCTCTGATGAATTTTTCTTTATTTTATTGTCTTTATTTTTCTTTGTCTTAATATTTAATAGTTCATTAGTTCCCCATCATACTAGAGGTATGGGGAACTTAGGTAATCGTAAAACATGGCTTTATACGTACAAGCTTGGCTTTACACGTTTTCAGATGTAAAGAATTCAAAAATATCAAAATTGGTAGGGTGTCCGTCTGTAAGGTGTCAATTTGTTATTTCGTTTGTATTTTAGTATGTTAGTTTGTTAGTTTGTATGTCTGTATGTCTGTATTCACGATATCTCAAGAAAAATTGATCGCAAAAAGATCGAACCAGATTCAAAGTATTACTTATGACAGTGGCATGAACTCTACTGATTTTCAACATTCTCATTTAAAAACTTTCTAAGTTATTCGAAATGTATCTTAACACGGGAGAATAGCACAAATTCTTGCTTAAACATACGTAAAATGACTATTTTGATTATAAAAATGTCAGTTTAGCTTTAATATTTCAAATAAGATTATGCTGTCATGAACATAAATAACTACCAAAATTCAGCTTGGAAAATTTCGTAAGTTAATTTAAATTTACAAATTTCTTAACAGGGCAGAAACTTCGCAGAAACGTCCTCTTGGAGGGATATTTTCATTGTGAAGATGTTAGACCACTTTTAAAATATCATTTACGATAGTTGCTTGAACATCATTCACTACAAATATTCTACTTTGTGAATTTTGTAAGTTATTCGAAAATAAAGGTTTTCTCAATATAGCAGAATAGAGCAATATTTACTATAAATTTGTATTATAGGAATCGTTGAATTGGAAATATTAGAAGGACCGGAAAGTAATGTCGATCTTTTACATTAAATTCAAAAAGAGAATTTTTTTACAAGTTTTAATTTTTATTAAATTATGTAATCACCATAGTTATCACAAACCTTTTGGAATCAGTGTACAAGTTTCCAATTTCGGATCTATAATATTTAATTGGTTTTTGAATAAAATCTCTAGAGATCGCATTTTGAACATCATCTATATGCTCAAATTCTCTTCCACATAAAAAATGTTGTAGTGGTCGAAATGAACGGAAATTCGATGGCACAATATTGGACGAGTATGTTAGGTGAGATAATGTCTCACGTCCATATTCATTATTTTATTTCCAGGGTTGTCTTCCACAGTGTTATGTTGCGTCATCGCTTTGCAGAGTAACGCCTTTTCTGTTGACAATCGTTAGGCATTTTTCAAAAAAAGATTGATTTACTCGATCTAATTGTTCACAATAAAGGTCTGCATTCACAGTTTTCCCAGGTTTCAGCACTTCAAAATGAACTACCGCACATATACTCCACCAAAAACACAAAAGCGCCTGTTTGTGATGTAAACCTGGCTTAACTGTACTTTGTGGCGATTCACTGGAAGAGAGACACTGCCTTTTGCGTTTTGGATAATCATAAAGGACCCATTTTTCATCTCCAGAGTATCACGTGATCAAACAACCCATACAGCACAGAATGTTTCAGTCATGTTGCAAAAAGATTACAATCTTTCAAAAACGTAACACGTTTTAGTATGCTGAAATTTCATTTTGTATCTGTTAAGTGATTGTAACGTTTCTCTTACGTATGTTTTTTTTTTTTTTTTTTTTTACGATCTCGGACATTTCTACGTTTTTGAAAGTAATCGGAAAGCAATATGACAGTTTTTAAACGTTTCGGAAATGTTTATAATGTTTCAATGTTATATGATTGTTACGTTTATGTAACATTCTGTGTTGTTAGGGAACACTTCTGTACTGTGCCGCTGAAGCAATATGATGCGTGTTTTTGATGGGTTAGCTGTGTTTCTTTCGGACAGATTCTGCGAGACAGAGTACCTACTCAGCTTTACCAATCTGCTTCATATGCTCTTGGAAGGAACACGTATCATCAACATATAAATATTTTCATATTTCAATTCATAAACAGTGACGTAGTTGTAACTGATTTATGCATTCGATTTATTTAATATTTTTGAAAACCTCCTTTTAATCTTATTAATGTACGCACTATCTAAAGTAAAATTTATCAGAGGGTTAAGAGAAAGAAACTTTAAATCAAATTAACTATTAGTACTTAGAATAACGTGTTTGGTCACAATAAGATACATTTATATTTAGTTCAGAAAATAAAGATTCTGTTGGATATTTTCTCATTACACAATCTAACAAAACTGGCGCATGTATTATTTAATTAATGATGATGAATGTTTTACAGTTTAGATGTATGCAAAGGGATTTACAAAAATGCATTGAAAATCAGCTTCACATTCAATGTCAAACATCCTTCTTTTGTTGTTTGTAATGGCACTGATAAAAATTTCTCATGTATGACAAAGAATCTGTTAAAATTCGTAAGTGTTCTACATAAAACGCTATCAAGAAAACTCATTAAGCTGTCCTTTCTTTATTTTCCCGATGATGAAGGTTCAAGTGAGTGTTTTGATACAACATTTGTTTGGGTATTGGGAGCAGAAATATCATCATTCATTGTTGAAGATTATAAAGAGAATGTTTGAAAGCAATAGGATTTTTCTCTTTTCCTTCTGTTTAGCATATTGTTTTCTTTATTTGTTACGCGACGTAACAAATAAAGAAAAAAATACTTCAGAATTATAAATAAAAAATGCCTTTCTCATAACGTACTAAAGGAATGGTTTGCAACTAAAAAAGCATTTTTAATATTATTAACTTTGTTATGGAATTCATGTACATTTTAAATTAAAATCTGATGTAATAGACAAATATGTATGAATGCATAATGATAAAATAATTTTTTTATCGAAATTAAATTTCATTAAAAATGTCTTTTCTAAAACAATCGCGTGATATCTCTACTAAAATGCTTGTTAGCACTGCAAGAAATTTTACTAAAATTGTCCAAAGCGTTGGGTAATTTATCTTAATATTCGTGTGTATTTAAATTAGGTTTAAGAAAACACTCTTATATTGAGTACATGGTTATACTGTCACAAACGACACACTTACAACATTGATCAAAAAAGCATGAACAATCATGTGACCTACTAAGCGAAAGGAGGAAGTGAGAAATGTTGCATCTTTTTGGAAACTTATGCTTTGAACGTGCATGCACACTGTAAAAATGTCCATTAACGTTACACTTGTACATCGGATACGATTCCTTGTTTTAATAAGTTTGAGGCAGCTTCCTGAGAATAACAGGTTTCCTGATTTCGGGAAGTTAGTATTATTTTGAATGTGTGTATATTTGACGTTTAATGATATTTTCAAGGAATATTACTGGTAAATATTGGACACATTAGCTGCCCAAAATTTTCTAAGAAAGTGCCAGAATTTTCTGTACAGTGCAGGCACCATTTTGTGACGTTCCTGTCTATCTCTCTAATTTAAAATATGCAGTGTCATTGTTATCATCATTGTTAATTTGAACATACCGCATAATTTCTAAATTCCGAATTGTTTTTATAATATGTCATAACAAAACAGCTTTGACGCAGAAATATTCATAGCAATAACTATGATCAGCAGCTGTTGTTAAAATACCTCTAAGGCCGTTTAAAGAAAAAACTCAGTATAATGCTTAGAATTGGTAAAATGGCAAAAAACATGTAAAAAATGCTTAATTTGCTTCATCTAGTGCATTAAAAAGAACTATATCATGATAAATCATTCAACACGCAAAAATTTATCACAATTGAATATTAGTTATTTATTACATGTAGAATTAGAAATTTAAAGATTTTTCGTCTTTTCCTATGTGTATTATTAATGGATTTTTAACAACCATGGATGAAAGTAGACGATCTGCAGTGATACCACGTAAAAATATAATTAAAAAAACTCTTCATACATACAATAACGGTGAAATTTATACATATTACTTCTGAATTACTATCTCCAGACATAAGATAATTTCTATATACATGAAAAATAACGACATTAAGTATATTAAATTTAAGGAAAGGTTTTAAATTAATAAAGTAAAGTTTTTAAATTATAACTTATTTTTTGTAAATTTTAAAGCTGATCTCTGCCATTTAATTTTTGATCTGTTTCATGTTATCTATATCATTATATAAAGCGCAAAAAATTGTTTGTTTGTGGAGAGTAATCTCTGAAACTACTGAACCGATTTAAAAACTTCTTATACTGACCGAAAGCTACAGTATGCCATATTGTTATAGGCTATATTTAATTTTGATAAATAAATTTTAGTTTAAAATCTGAGCATTTTAATTAAAATCCCCATAGAAGCCGTAATAGAAATGGAAATAATGAAATATTAAAAAAATTAGCTGCTGCCAACATAAAAGAAACATTTACATATTCATTTCGTTTTTAAAATATCTTGACGTGAAAAGAAAAGAAATATATTTGCACGTGCATTAAATTGAAATTCATATAAAGCTTTTTTAATTGTTAAACTTACACGTTAAATCTGACGTCATTATAGAATTAAAAGTGTTTATTTTTCTAATAATTTAATTTGATATGATATGATATAATATCTAAGCATCAATGTTTAAACCACGGAGTCTTTATTACTCCGTGGTTTAAACTGATGTGTGTAAACGAAATTGGAATTTAAAAATAAATAAAATAAAATAAAATAAGAAATTCTATTTTATAATATTATTTATTTTAATTTATAATTGTTGCCAAAAAGATTTACGAATTAATTTATTTTTAGACATATAATAAAATATATTTTCACGCGAACAATAATATAAAAAGTGAACTGGATTTTTTGTAAAAAAAATAATAAAGATCGAGGAAAATTATTTCCCCATTTTAATCCCCATATTTGGATATAGATATGTATTAGTTATCATGTGCATCCGTTAGATTAAATTGTTTTTGTTGTAAAATTCATAAAATTGGAATTTTAAATTTCAAAACTCTAGAAAAAAAAATGGCAAATTTCCAAATTCGATTGAAAACATAAACATTTCATTTCAAAGGATGATATTTACACAATAAACATCCAACTAATAAACTAATTAAAAGGGAAAGGATAAATATTCTATCATATTCAAATGTCTAAATAAAGTATCTGATATAATATACTAATATGTTGCAGCGGAATAGATTTGATATCCGTCATCCTTGGCAGAAAAAAAAATATCGCCAAATTATCTGGCGAATATAATTTAATTCCGTTCAAAAATCATGGTTATTTTAAAAACTTACATTAAGAGTGTAACGAATAATATGAAACAATATTTCGTACAATACATATTACGAAAATATACATCTGGCATGTATATTTTCGTATTACGTTTTTGATCGCCAAATACAAAAAACGCCAAGGGTGACAGTTTTGAAATTTAAAATTAAAATTTTGTCAATTTGACAGCAAAATAACTCAATCTAACGCATGCATACAATAACTAATACATATCTATACCCAAATATGAGGATTAAAATCGGGAAATAATTCTTCTAGAATTTTAATAAAAAAAAAAAAAAAAATCCAATGAGCGATTAACATGGAAAATCTTTTTCTTGCATCCACGGGCGGTCAGTGATGTCATACTTCGCTTGCGTATTGAGATGTTTAAATTTATTTGGCGACTATTTTTAGCAACTAACAGTTATGGCAAGTAGCTCAATATACATAGCGCATACAGCCATTACTGAAATGTAAATAGCATTTAATTATTTGAGTTACATTATGTTGACTGGAAACCTATTTAATATACCTATGCTCTATAGCTATACTAATGTAAAAAAAAAGAAAGGTTTATATGCATATGTAGAGAACGATCGCTAGAACTAAAAAGCCGATTGCTTATTTTTTTTTTTTTCTTTCAATAATCAAAAGTTACACTGTCTCTCTCTAAGTGCTAGAAGCTATAATAAATTTTGGTAAAATAAATTTTTAATTAAAATTTTCAATATTTTAATTGAAAACAAAGCATAGATATGATATCTATCGTCATTGGCGATTTTTGTATTTGGCGATCGAAAACGTAATACGAAAATTTGTATGTTATCGTAGTAAATACGAGATGTATGTGTTTACTTCAATTACCCTACTACCGTAGGTAGTGGAAGTATTGTATAGGTTTTGGCAATTGGTCAGTGTGTGTGTATATGTGCACGTGTGGGTGTAATCTTCTGGCTGTCATATCTCCAAAACTAATAAAAATAGAACTACTAAACTTCACAAGTGATTCAGGTCTGGTGTACAGATAAATTTTCCAAATTGTCGTGAAAATTGAAAAACCGGAATTGGGTCATCGAAAACTAGAAATGGGACCCTAAGCCCATATTCAAAAACACCTCTAATGATTTTCTTCAAAGTTGCTATATAAATAATATATTAGATGCCCTTTCGATTGAAAAGTTGCTTAGTTCAGGAAAATTGATAGGCGTCCTCTATAAACAGCTCAATTTCAGACTTCGCAAGTGCGTTCCTTTAAAAACGCCTGTACGGATTTTTTTCAAACTCGCCATGTTAACTTCCTATTAAATATCCTTTTGTATGTAATTATTGTTTTTAGGTCAATAATTGAGTATGTTAAGTTTTGGTAAAAGTTGGTATCTCAAAAACGGCCCTAACGTATTCTTGAAAATTTTTTCTTTAATCCAATTTAGATAACCTTTCTCAAGTATTACGTGCTTATTACAGGAATATTAACGGTCATCCTGATTAGGTAGTTCAGTTTTAGATCTCGGAAATTCGTGTTTAAAGAAATAACTATCTATTTTTTCCCCTTATTTTTTAACTCGCTATGCAAACTCTGTTGTATGTGTCTTTATACGTGTATCAAGTTTCTCTTACTCGAAAATCTCAAAAAATGCAAGTAATATCTCCAAAAAATTGTATATATTACGTGTAATAGTGGGTAATGGAAGTCGTGTGGTTGTTTCACACCAGATTCTGTAATAGTATATATTGTACGAATATTGTTTCATATTATTGATTTCTCCTTTAATATACATTATTAAAATAATAATCAATTATGGAAAAAATTAAATATATTTGCGAAATGAAAAAATAAATACTAATTAAAGCTATTATGACGTCAATTTTATGAAAAACATTTTCATGTCATAGGTTTATTTTTCAATATTTTTTATTCATGAGTAAAAAAATGTTTCTTTTTATGAAATAAATAAATAAATAAATAAATAGCATTAAGTAAAAATTGCCAACATTTAACAACTAATTAAAAAAAAATAATTGTAAAATTATATTTTGACTTTCCAGTTAATAATATTGCCTGACTATAACATATAAACTGATATATTTATTGATTTTTTACATATCAATCCATCTTTAACTAAAATTTGTTCATCAGTGCGAAGCCGGACGGGTCAGCTAGTTTTATTATAAATCATCAATATATTCTAACAATATCTCAGTATTATTTAATGAATTCTTCGGAAGTCTTTTTCAAATATTTTCATTTTACAATGCTAAAATTTGCATTAAATTTTAGGATTCAAACGTAAGAAATATCTAAAAATGTATATGCTTTGAAATATAACAATATTAAGTAAATCAAAAATTCTGAAAAACTTTAAATTAATAAAATAAATATTTAAATACATATATATATACAGAAAATGTTTCCGGTTATTTAAGTTTTATCCTTCCCCACCTTACTTTATTATAGTTTAACAGTGTATTCTAACAATCTATATAAATAAAATCAGACTTTTGTCTGTAAATTTGTGAGAATAAAAAAAAAAAAAAAAAAAAAAAGATTGCGATATCTTCACGTTTCACACACCATGAAAGCCAAAAATGACTTCAGAAAATGTTGACTCTCTGTGTGTGTATGTGTGTGTCGTCGTGTCTGTATATTTGTAACGCTATTTTTGTCCGGGTGTCACGTGATAACGGCTGCAGGAAATTCGACGGCGCTTGGCAGGAATTTAGGTATCTACTACTCAACTTAAAATTATATCTGTCAACTTTTCCTAAATTCCCCCCGTTCCCCCCGCGGCGGGGCAAAATTCAGAAACACGTTTGTAAGCGTAACTCGGCTCGAAATTACTTCAGGGTGAAGAAATTGCAAATGGGAAGATTAGACATCAGTACAAATAAAACATTATATGCGATTTAGGAATTTTCAGTTTTTAAGAGGAGGGAAGGTAAAAATCAATTTTTGGGTCGAACTCTACCAAAAATGGAACAAATATGTTGAAAAAAGCTTCGACTTCCTCAGAATATTTCCAAAAACACATATTTAGTTTTTTTTTTTTTTTTTTTTTTTTTTTTTTAGTGGAGGGGGGGGAGGGGTGATTACGAGGGGCAAAATCGACACACCCCTTGTAGCGTTAAGTTTGTCCTGATAAATCTATGAAAGATGTGACGAATTTTGATGCTTGGATTGTTTATATATAACCGATACCTCAAGTAACGGGATTCATCGAAATTACCGTTCCCCCCCCCCCCCTTAGGGGGAACGGAAGGCGAAAAAACACCTTTGTAAGCATAATTAGGCTCCAAATACTTCACTGTGAAGAAAATGCACATAGGGAGACATGTACAAATAAAACATGAGTACAAATAAAACATTATTTGCGATTTAGGAAATTTATGTTTTTAAGGGGAGGGAGGTGGGATATCGATTTTTGTCTTGAAATTTTCCAAATTCCGGATTTTTATGTAGAACTCATGCCAAAAATGGAACAAAGATGTTGAAAACAGCCATGCGTCTTCTTAAGATATTTCCAAAACACGTTTTTGGTTTTTTGTGATCTGCCATTTTGTTGGGTAACCGTTACGAAGGGCAAATTCGAGATACCCCTTTAAGCGCTAAATTTGTACTGGGAAATTTATGAGACATGAGGTCACAAAATTTGGTGCTTGAATTCTATATATATGTATCCGACACCTAAATTAACGGGATTCATCTAAAATGCCTCTCCTTTTCCTCTGGGGGGCAGGAAGCAAATACGGTTTTTTAAGCATAATTCGTCCTCAAATTACTTTACTGTGAAGTAATTGCACATGAGGAAACTAGACTTGAGTATAAATAAAACATTATGCATGATTTTCGAATTATTGATTCTTAAATGAGGGAGGGGAAAAAACATTTACCGAGGAGAAATTTCAGAAATTCCGGATTCTTGAGTAGAGATCTGCTAAAAATGGTACAAAGGTATTGAAAATAGTCATGTGTCTTCTTTAGGATATTTCCAAAAACATATTTCCATTTGTTTATGATTTTCGATTTTTTTTTTTTTTTTTTTTTTGGAGGGGGGGGGCGGGGGACTGGGAGTTACAAATGAGCCAATTCGAGACCTCCCCCCTCTTCTTTTAGCGGTAAATTTGTCTTGGGAAATCTATAGGATCTGCGGTCACGAAATTTGGTGCGTAAATTGTTTATATATATCCGACACTTACTGTAACGAGATTTTACGAAATTGCTTTCATACCCTCTTTGGGGTCGGGGGTAATAGACGCATGTAAAAACACGTTTTTCCGTTTTAATTTGCCTTGAACACTGAGCTGCCCATACAGCACAGAATGTTTCAGTTATGTTGCAAAAAGCTTACAATCTTTCATAAACGTAACACGTTTTAGTATGCTCTCCGATACCTTTCTGAAACATTCGCCCTTTTTGATTTTCTATCTGTTAAGTGATTGTAACGTTTCTGTTACGCATCTGATTTTTTGTAACGATCGCGGACATTTCTACGTTTTTGAAACTAATCGGAAAGCAATCTGAACGTTTTTAAACATTTCGGAAATGTTTATAATGTTTCAATGTCATTTGACTGTTACGTTTCTGGAACATTTTGTGCTGCTAGGGTGAAGGAGGAAATGCTAGACCGGTTTTTGCGTGCCGTTTTTGGAAGGTTTGTCTTCCGAGTAATGCACGGCAGAAAGCATTTGATATCTTTATATTTCAAAGTAAAATTGTGTAAAGGTTGTCTGTTCGAACAACATTATGCTAAACATGATATTGCAATTTTAATTTTTAATTTTTTAAGGAGCATAATAGTATTAGATGACCCGACAAATGTTGCCTGCCGTGCAAGCTTTGACTCTGCACGGCAAATGATTGCAGAAAAACTGGCACGCACTAATACTGTGTAAAGGTACTGGAAGCATTTGCTCCAGTTGTTTTTGATTATCTTAGAATGGAGAGTTTTGGTGTGTGGATGTTGATTAAGTCTACGCATTATGTACTAGGTGGTATGTCGCAAAACTTCGAGATTACCTGTTGGGGAAGGGGAAGTTGCTGCCGAAGACAGTGGGGACCTGGATTCCTCACGTTACGAGCGAGAAAAACCTCTACCGGACATAGCGAGAACTTAGGTTTTTAATAATGATATGAAATTTTGACAACTCATTTAAGTATACTGTACAGCGAAGTGGCCGAAGCCTGCTAGTATATATGAATATAACTTTGGATTCATTGGGAAGTTATTTTTTTTTAAACTATTTTTAGATTTGAATGCCAAAATTTAATGCAAAGATTAGCATTCAATAGCAAAAATAGTTTTTAAAATACTAATAACTAATTATGAACAATTAAAAGAAATTACTGAAATGGTTGCCTGTAGCAAATAACTTGTGTATATTTTATATACTAGAGCTGTCTTTTATTTATTTATTTCTATTATTATTATTTTTTTTTAATTGTTTCTATCTGATAATATTATAACATGCAGAGATAAAGTAAGAACATACATATAAAAAAAACATTGTTTGAAAAAAGATATGAGTTTCTAAATTTGTAAAAGTTTTCAGTTGCTAAAATCATCTAAAATCCGATAATAAGTTAAATATATCAGTATTTATTTATTTATTTTATTTATTTTTATTGATATTTTAATATGAAAAATACGTATTAATTATTTTTCTTGATTTAATCACTTTAGATATAATTAAAATAGTACTAAAAAAAAAAAAAAATACCGCTACCGATTATATATATAGTACCCAAGTAGAAAATTCAAAATTAAGTGGAATTAGGGAAATACACATTTGTTATTTTGTAAAAACGTAAGTAAATTAAGTACCATTAAAATTTTTCTTCGCATAAGCTTATGGAACAAAGCGTAGCAATTTACTTTTAGCAACATAAGTGCTGCTTCCCTCAGGATTTAATTAAGATCTAATTGAATACACAGGATCAGAAAGTGTTTTAAAACTTGCTTGAAATTGGAATGTTTGGTATTATTGTGTATTTTCTCTTATGATGAAATTGCATCATTTCATTGATTCCCTTAGGTTAGTTGTATTATTTAATTATTACGTTGATTTTATGAGGTAATAAAAAATTTTCAATACATTAATTTTATACATATACGCATATTTATTAAGAAAAAAAAAATGCAAGGTAATTTGGAGAAAAACGCAAGCTGTTCCTACCTTTTTTATGTGTCAACAGATGGTAATACTGACTAGCATGCGTCGGAAGTCTTGTCCCAGTGAGCGTGTGCATTGTGAACTTATTTTAATATATCGCCTTTAATCACCATTATTTTGCCTCTCACGACAATTTAACCTTGTGTGTAAAGCATTTATAATATTCGGTTGCTCATACTCAACCCTTTGAGTACTGAATCATTTGAAGATTTGTATGCCCATGGGACGGATTTAATTTGTCGCTATATACTTTCGCGACCGCATGATTTTGAATTTTTGACAGTAAGGTCCCGCCTGTGGACGTTATTCTCCCATGTTACAATATTTCAGAACAAAATTTTCCGTATTCACATTTATATTACAAATGGTTATACATTATAATATTATTCTTTCTAATCAAAGTATTTGTATCCATAGTATATTTCATCGTAAAATTGTAAATATTTTAATATATTTAAGAAAAAAATAGCATACAAATTGAAAAAGAAACGCACACTGGTGGAGTTACAGATTTTTAAATGATGTGAATGTATGTAAGCGGTCGCGAAAGTGTTAATATGAAAAAGTAATACATTTTATTTGGAATATACTTATATTGATGATATAAGTATGGTTGTAAAATATCATAAAAAAAAAAACGCCAGGAAAATGCTTGCGATCAACGCCCACTGGCGGGGGTGCCGCAAACATCAACGTCTACTTCTTAAATTCAGATGACGAGTCAGACTCGTCCACAGTAACTTCGCCCAAGTAAGCAGATGACGAGTCTCACTCGTCAAATGTACCCAAAGGGTTAAAGTTCATAAACAGATGTTTTATTTTAAATAAGATATTAGCAATATAAGTGAGTTCCTTATTCTATTACATATAGAATACACGACAATACAATAGCGACTTTAACCATCCAGCAATATGAAAATAAGCGTGTGTGGCAATTTCACCCCATACTTGAAGGAAGACGCAAGATGGTTCAAAAATAAATTATATGACCTTTCAATTTTATATTTCATTTTGTATATAATATTAAATAGTGTAAAAAATGGAATTAATAATTATAATTATTACAATACGATAATTATCATTTTTATGATATTATTTAAATAAACATTCAAGACTTTAGTAGAGATGTCTCCTGAGTACAGATTGGAGGAAGGCAGCCACACTAGAAAATAGAACTTCTGGGTTTTCAGCTACTAGGAAATATCCTTATAACTCACAAAAAATTCAAGACCGTGCGTATGCTATCTCTGTTGGTTCCAGCAATGATATACAGTCGGCAGCAAAATTATTGAAGCACTAGCAATAATTCCTAAGTAAAAGATGGGCACCTAATACAGTTTTGTTAAGTAAATATTTGTCAAGTCATGACCTTAGTCTTATATTGTTTATAAAAAAGTAATTTGATGGTAAAAATTAGCTATCAGACTAAAAAAAAATATATGAAAAGTGTGGATGTGTGCTTCAATAACTTTGCTGCCGACTGCAGCTGTAGCTTTCAGAAACGACGCATGTGACAATAGGCCTACACCAGCAGTTGCTTCAACAACAGAGCTAGAGGGAATCGACTGTCACTAGCACAGAAAAGCCATTGCCTCCACCAGCCATGACACATTACATGCAAGATATGGTGGCATGAAGATTGCGCAATTTGCCAATGTTTGTATTATTTTTCTCACTTTTTGTGGCATTGAATCTTATGTCATAACTGTTGTTATCTTCCCCGTGTATATGGGGGAAGATGCCACAATTATAAAAGTTATTTTAACATTAAAATTTTTAATTGTGTACACATACCGACTGAGAAAGGAATTAATAATCATACATAATTAATTAAACATTGAAGAGCATGGTATATTTTTTTATATTATTATTATCATATGATTTCAAATTTTGGCTGTACTAAGCAAAATATCCTTATATATGGCGCCTTTCCCCAATTTACCTTAAGTTGAAAATTGCAAGAACAAAAACTTAAAGTCGAATTTTTTACATAGGTACAATACTTTCCTTACATATGTATATTCGGAAAATAAAAATGTATCTGTGATTAAAAAAAAAAAAAGTCTAACTGATAATTTTAAATTTTCACCAATAAGGAATTTGTCTTTTTTTTTCTCGGAAACCGCTATAAACCGCCAAATTATGATCAAACAATTTAGTTAAATTAGAGAAAACATAAAAATTAATAATTAAAATTAATATAATTAATAATTAATAATATCAATAATAATAAAAATTATAAAAACTGTATAAATGAAAAATAATGTTAGTTTTATTATGGTGCTTTCTGTTATCGGGATGATGCAGGCAGAATGAAAAAAAATCTAGAGTGACTCCACTTGACTCCATGCAAAAAAACTATAAGCGTTAGATTAACCAAAATGTATACAGTTTGTGCGACGTTGACTTATAATATGTACATAAATTTACAAATCAGGTGAATAAGAAAAATGTCCATGTTTCAGAATTTTCCAACTCTGTAGACCCTCATAAGATGTTTAACGGGTATGATAATTCTCCTCCCCCCTCCTAAAAATAAAATTTATAGACATAAAATCACCGAAAAATGACAAAAATAGGGGGCCATTCCTAAAAAATGGTGGGTGATAAAATGGGCGTCATATTCGGATTCAGGAGGTCATTTTACATAAGAATTTGCTGAAATGGTGTCAGAGGCAATTTTCATGCCGAGCAGTGTAATCTAATGAGCCACTCACACGACTTTCTCTTACCCTGCATTTCAATACTATAAAAATAGATTGTAGATTAAGACAATAAGGTAAGGCAGTAAAGTTCAATCAGTTTTAAAAACAATATAAAATAGATTTAGGAAAAGTTTTATTTGACATATTATTGTGCGTGTGTGTTTAGGAAAGAGGGGGGACATCTCCGTTCAATTATAATATTTATTTTAATAAAATTAAACATAATTTATACGTCTCATTAATATATTAAAACCAATGTAACACTTAAAAATGAGATAAAAGATACAAAAATTTAAAACTTTAAAAATACATTTTAATTAAAAAACATTTAAAACACAAGACAGACGTTTCGGCTAGAACACTAGCCCTCCTCAGTGTCAAACATACAAACACAACATTTACAAAAATTCTAAATACATCATATCAAGATTAAATATTCAGGAGGAATAGCTTTAGCCTCGTTCAAGGACAAATGCAACATTCTTCCTTGAACGAGGCTAAAGCTATTCCTCCTGAATATTTAATCTTGATATGATGTATTTAGAATTTTTGTAAATGTTGTGTTTGTATGTTTGACACTGAGGAGGGCTAGTGTTCTAGCCGAAACGTCTGTCTTGTGTTTTAAATGTTTTTCAATTAAAATGTATTTTTAAAGTTTTAAATTTTTGTATCTTTTATCTCATTTTTAAGTGTTACATTGGTTATAATATTTATATTTGTTTAAAATAAAACAATCAAAGCTGTTATTAATTTCCCTTCAAAGGTGACAATCTTGATCAAATCTTTCAGGTACCAACCTAATACGAACTTCAAATTACCAAATTTGAATTTCCTGGACTTATTTGTTTTTAATTTACGCTGATATCAGACATACATACAAGTCAACCGCTAAAAATTGATCTTTCATAATCAAAATTTCTAAAAACGTGATATTATATTTAAATAAATAAAAAATATACAGACACGACATTATTTCATTATTTAAAACATGAAAATCTGACATTGACAGATTTAAATTTAGTGCCAGAGGCCTACTGCTAAACTTGTTAATATCGACAAATTCTTCTTTAGTTAATTAGTGACGATCTAAATTCCATGATAAAGTTTTCATTAAATCAAACCAATGTGTTTCAGCTGCAGATATTGTAACAAATAACGTTGGAAGTCCAAACTGTCTTATAATAGCCGCAAAACAACGTTTTTTTCTCTTTTTCCCAATGAGGGGGAGGTGTGCCTTGGGGGGGACTCATGTCAAAGGTGTGCCTTGGGGGGGGGACTCATGTCAAAGTTGTACCTTGGGGGGCACTCCCTTGGGGGGGACTCATGTCAAAGTTGGGCCTGGGGGGGACTCATGTCAAAGTTGGGCCTTGGGGAACTCATGTCAAAGTTGTACCTTGGGGGGGACTCATGTCAAAGTTGGGCCTGGGGGGGCACTCATGTCAAAGTTGTGCCTTGGGGGGACTTCATTCAATAAATCCCCATTCAATAAACCGACTGAAATAGGTCCTTAGCACTATTAAGAGTGTATTATAAAAATTCGACAACTGTACCGACTGAAATAGGCCTCTAGCACTAATAAATAAATAAATAAATAAATAACTGAGTTGAATGTATTGCTTCAAAAAAATAATTTGTTTACAGTATGGGCATGAAAAATTAATTTACCTTCCAGAGCAGTGTTCGTCAACATAGTAAAATCTAGCAAAGCACTTCCATCAACTGCATTCAATAGAAAAGAACTTAAATTTGGTAGTCTTGCATAGTGCAAACTGCAAAACAAGTAGTATTTTCTCTTTGGCGTTTAAGATTTGAAGATTTTTTGGTTTTAGTGTGGCATTCTTTATATGACACACATTTAGAATACTTTCTGCTACTATTTGTTCTTACGATATGCAGATAACAGACAGGTACACAGTAATACACGCAGACCAACCGCTGAAAACAGGATTTTTGGATTCAGGGGACCTCAAAACATGTTGATGTAACAAGAACTTAATTTCCAAAATGTGTATCTCTGCCATATATATGGGTAAGAGAAAGTCCTGACCGCATTTGCCATTAACACAGCATTAAACTATGTATCACTACTGTCTAATAGTGATAGCTATATTGAGTAAACCGCAGTTTATTTCATTTAACATAATACTTTAAAAAGAAGGGTTTGTATTATAATTTAAATTATTTTTAGTAAAACTAATAGCTACTTATAAGAAGTATAGTATGTATACTATACATATAGTACTTTTAGAGAAGTATATATACTATATATTACATATACTGTTTATGTATTTCTTATGTTCAATAATTCAATAATAACTTCATGTGGCAGCAACTGCATTAATTATATTTCTTTTAGATTCATGAAACTAATCTTGTAGAGTGTGATTTATAGGTAAATAAAATGTTAAATGGGAAATGTACTTTGTCAAAGCCTCAGACTTTTTACGCGTTATTCAAATTTGTAGGAAATGGCCTTTTTTTTTTTTTTTTTTTTTTTAAGTTTATTTCTTATGTTTGAATCTGTTGCTGGTATGTATATTGATACTTTCAGATTTTAGTTTTAGTTCAGAGTTTTGTAATGTTTTGCATCAAAAATAAGCCTGATCATTTTTCGCACTTTCAGTAATCTTGAATCATCTTTCTTCTGTTTACTCTTTTAAACGGATTCGCATTTATAGTCCTTAATATGCCAGTAGCGTACTAATTTTTAAGGCACTAACTGATAACTAATTGACAAACCGATAACCAATTGACTTCCGATAACCAATTGACAAACTGCATATTTGCCTACATCTACATTTGTTTTTTAATTGCATACCATCTCGAATTTCTTTATTTAAAAATAGAATGTTTTAAACAGATAAATATGACTTAAAATTTTAATATCTAAATGTCTAATTAATTTGAGAAACGTATTTTAAAATTTATTGCAGAAATATTTATATTCTTCTCTAAATAACATCTACGCTTTATATGATTTAAGACATTTCATACAATTCAGTATATAATTAGTTCCTTTTATGCATATTATTCATGTCTTAAAAACTTTTCAATCAAATATCAGTTTATCTGAGTTACCACTTAAACAAAATCCAAATTTAAAATGAACTCCAAATAAGTTCTAAGAATTTGACAGAAAGTTAATTCCATCTAAATTTAGAAGTCGAAAAAACTCATTAAAAGACTTTTTTTTTTTTTTTTTCTTTTTTTAAATATCCTGAGTTACATGTACATTCAATTTAGATAATTCCATTCGTAACTAGTTTTCTTTAATTTCTCTTTTCGATTATTTTTGTAAAATTTAATGAGTTTAAAAAAAAAAGAAGAAGAAGAAGAAAGAAAAACGAAAAAAGAAACCATTTTAAAACAAGAAAGCAATGATTTTTTTAAACATCCAAAAATTACACTTTTATTATATTTTAACAGTGATCTGATGTTATCTTTCTTGATTTTAGAGGTTAATTCAGAAATAAAATAAAATACATGAAAGTATGTAAATTAAAAACATTATTTATTTTCAGAGTTCTTAAAGTGAATGTGAAAAATTAAAATTATAATAGGTAAATAAAGTTAATACAATTTTATCTTGCTTGAAATAAACAGCTTTGTAATGGTTTATATTAGGTCTTTGCATAAATTCGTGCGGTTTTTTATTGCTTCATTTCATAAAAATACATCAAATCAAATGGCAATTTTTCATCAAAATACTCTCCATTACTTTCTACAACCTTTGCCCATTTTTCGGGTAACAAATGTATACCACGGCGATATATGCTCTCGTCTTTGGGGGCAATAAAATTATCCGCGACCGCACGAACTTTTGCAACGACCTAATATTATTGTTTGCAGTCTTCTTCTTCTTCTTCTTTTTTTTTTTTTTTGCACTTAACTAATATTAAAAATATGTCGCCTACTTAACTGAAATACAAGAAATTCGTAAATTTATGTTATATTTATATATAGTTTATTGTATTGTAAATATTTCAAATAAAAAATGAATCTAATAAAATTTAATAGTTCATTTATTTATATCTTTCATGATATATAACTGTGTTCCATAAATATATTCATTTATCACGTTTCCTTTTTCTTTGACAATAAACATTTTTTTTTACTTTTCAAGAATTAAAAATGCTTACACTTTGATATCTTAAAATACTCATTCATTTTATGATTTCGCATAAAACATATAACGAATTTAATAATAATCCTGAAATTTAAAATAAAGTTTTCTGCAACATTACGTAAAATATAGAAAATAATCTGGTATGTCACTCACAAGACTTTCTCTTACCATGCATTTTAATACTATAAAGATATATCGCAGATTAAGTCGTAAGGTCAATAAGGTAAGATAATAAAGTTCAATCAACCTTAAAAATAATCTAAAATAGGCTTAAGAGCATTTTAATATGACGTATAATTCTGTGTCAGAGGGGGTTACCACCCACCTCAACCCCCCGTTCAATTAGAGTGCCTACATTTATTTTTTTAAACAAGCTGTGATTGATTTTTTTTTCACGCTTGCCAATTTTGATCAAATTTGTCAAGTGGCAACGTCATAGGAACTTTAAAATACAAAATTTGAATTCCCTACAATTATTTCTTTACTAGCCGCCTTCGGCGACCAGCTGGTTCGCGATCCCTGAAAAATCCGACTTTACGAAATTCCCGCTCTTTTTCCTGTATCAGGTCTAATAACAGCTTATTGATATATCGTGAAAATAGCTTATCTAAATCGCAGTAAACTCCCGTGCAGTAGCGCCTTCGGCGCTGATATTTCAAATTTCTAACTTTAGCTAAGTCCCGCTCGGTGGCGCCTGCGGCGCCTGCGGCGCCTTATCCCCGTTTTAGAACTTACAACACCTTCCTCGCTCATTGGAATTTGAAATATTGAAATTTTAAAATATAGCAGCGCCATCTGGCGGTAGAAATTTCTGTAATATATTGTTCAATTCCAAATCAACAAAGCTTTCAAATGATGTATTACTTATGAAAATATTTTAATTAGTAGCTGAGATACAAAAGAAAACCTAAAAAGGAAACCTTAAAACGTGTAAATCGGGTAAAATCTCGAATAATACTTTCGATAATATAAAAGAACTTTAAAATATCTTTCGAATGATGTATTAAAAATTATATAATCATAATTAGAATTTGAAATATTGAAATTTTAAAATATTTCAGCGCCATCTAGCGGTAGAAATTTCTGTAATCTACTGTTCAATTCCAAATCAACAAAGCTTTCAAATGATGTATTACTTATGAAATTATTTTAATTAGAAGCTGGGATAAAAAAGAAAACCAAATACCTTGCCTTAAAATCTTAATATGCCAACCAATTTCAAACGCTGCAACTCTTTTTGTTCTTTTTTTTGCCTTTTTTCCCTGTTCCTCAAGCCCTCTCTAATAATCGTACTCTTTCAAAAATATTCACAATCGAATTATCGGGCATTAAAACTACATACTACGAAATTTCGACTACTGCAAATACTACAAAAAAATAAAAGAAGACAATCCTTTTTCCAATAAATATGTCATTTTTTTAATTATTCATATATTTTCATGAAAATTGAACAGTAGCTTTATAATATGCTGTCTAGGCCGAATATTAATTCAAATGTAACGTGAATGAAAATTTGAAAAAAATTGAAAATTGCAATTTTTTCCCCCAGTATAAAACACATGATATCTTAATTGATTACAACCATTTCCGTTTTCATCACAGACATCACAGACAGTTGTCTCGTATGTGTTTTGTTTCCGATCGAGACCGCTCAGAAAATCGTCTGCCTGTTGAGATCGCTTTTTGATTAAGACATAGGTCTACATTTTAATTAATATCTCCGCAACTAATTAAAATTTTTAAATTCTGTTTTGACTATCCCCTCGGGCAGGCTTCTGAGCACCCGTATGTCAAATTTTGTAGTTCTGCGTTCAGTAAGGGCTGAACGTATAGATGCTCAGACAGACAGACAGACAGACAGAGAGACAGACAGACAGACAGACAGACAGACAGACAGACATCTTCTTTTATTATTATAGATACGTTTTGCTGATAACAGATATACGTGAAAACCCAATCGCTAAAATTTCGACTTTCGTATTCAGGGGACCTCCAAACGTGATATTATACTAAAACCAGAGTGAAAATTTAACTTCAGAAATACTTTGTTTACAGTATGGGTATGAGAAATAAATTTTCGTTCCTGAACAGTGTTCATCAAAATAATAAAATTTATCAAAGCACTTTCATCAATTGCACACAATAGAAAGGAACGTTAAGATTTATTCTGAGTAGCCCTGTATACTGACTATAAATTAAACACACATCACATTGTGTACTTGCATTTAGTTTTATATAAAAAAGTAATACGAAATTAAATACACTTCCAGCAATTTCCAAAAATAGCCGCAATATATTCAAATACTTTGGGTAGCCCTGAATGATGAGTGATTTCTATATGCAGTCTACACAAAACATGATTTTATGCATACAGAAAAGTATGTTAATTCCATTTGTTTAAGGCAATCTATAGACGTTACACAGCATTTAAGTGAAATTTCGCCCGTAAACGTAATGTATTTGATTTTTCTTGGATGGTCCTGTATATGAACCCTTTGCTAGATCTCAACGAAAAGTTTAATGTAGCATCACTATATGATACAGAAATAGAATACCGAGTTTGGACTTCCAGCTTTTATTTGTTCTTGAGACATGATGATAACAGACACACACACACACACACAGATAGACAGACAGACACATAAACCAACCGCTAAAAACATAATTTTTCAATTCAGAGAGCCTCAAAACTTACAAATATAACAAAAATTCAATTTCGAAAATTTGACTCAAAAACAATACTTCCTATGGGTATGAAAAAGTAAAATAAATTTAAAAATTAGCATACTTCATTTGTTTTAACAAAAAACATCTTCATTGCAATAAAATTCCCCCCAAAAATTTCTGTTGAATAAAAACGGTATAAACAACCATCGCAAAGACAAAAAAAAAAATCCTCAACATTCATTTTAAGTTAGTGTGATAGAGCATTTAATAATAATCCTGAAATTTGAAATAAATTTTCAGTAATATTACGTAAAATATGAGAAAAGATTAATTTGATGTTTAGCATATTTCATTTGTTTTCATAAGAAATATCTTTATTTCAATAAAACGCCCCATAATACTAATGTTGAATAAAAACAATATAAACAATTATTGCAGAGTACAAAACCACGCGATATTCTTTTCCAGTCAATATGATAGAATATTTAATAATAATTAGGAAATTTAAAATAAAGTTTTCTGCAATATTACGTAAATTATAAGAAAATATTAATATAATGAATAGCATATGTTATGAAGTTTGTTGCCGCAGTGATAGTTGTTTAGTGCAGAAAATTGCAAGGAATGGTGAAGTAGACTTTCAATATATTATTATCTATGAAAGAAAGTTTTAAAAATACACTTTACTAACTTTATATTGCACGACAAATGACGAATAAGTATACAATATTAAGGATATACAAAACCAATTTTTTTTAGAACGAAGTATGATGTGATTATTTTAGTGGACTCCAAGGCCCAACAAACCTGTTTCGATATATTATGAGATATAAATGAAAGTTTCTCAAATGAAGCTATAAAATATTTTTGCACACGTAAATAAAAATTATCTTTATATGAAATATTAATATTATTTAATAATTACATAATGTATACAAAGATTTTAGCTGTTTTGTTTGCTGTACTCGTGCCTACGTTGTACGCCTGACGAAGAGTCGTGGTTTTATTTTGACCCGAAACATATTTCGATGTTTCTTGCAATTTATGATGTTTACACAAAGTTTTTATTTATTACTTTTCATTAAAAATTCTCCGTGAAATTTCTTTTTATTATATATTTAACGTTGTCTGAATGAGCAATTTCTGAAAGGTGTATTTAAATGATTTAGGTTCCAGATAGATCCAAAAATATGCAGCTGATCGGATCTACACTATTCGCCTACGGATTTGTAAGGACTGATTTTCCATAATTAATAATTATATTTTCTTTCATTTATCCTGTTGTGCTATATAGAGACAAATGCTTTTGGACATCGCTTAAATTAAGTTTTATAGAAAGATATACAAAAAAAATTTTCATTGTGGGCAGCTAAAAAATGGCCTCTTGTAAGCATCTTTTATCTACAAAAAGTATGTATCGACTAAATAGTTTGTCTACAGGACCACACAACAGAATTATATTGACAGTTCGTAATAATCCAAGTGATGTCAAATACGGTTAAAATATTAATACGTTACAAGGAAGTAGTTATACACTTTTTATTGGTGTACATAATATTTGTGGCTCGTATACAGAGACACACAGAGGAATTTTGTACCATTACGATCTACAGACGGTACTTCTTATAAGTGCATTTTAGCATGGTTACACCCTATTCACACAGTGAAAAAAACGTATGTAATTAGAATATTTTAAACTATGAATTCTGTAGAAGATGGTAGGCAAATAATTGGTAATTAGTTTACAGGGCTACGAAAAATACGTTATAAAATCTTTTGTTATGCAATTTGGAACAAAGATTTTGATTTACACCCTTGTGCAAATTAATTGAAACAAACTCGTAAAATTGGAAAATTAAGAAGAAATGCTATTTTATTTAAATTTATACAAAATAAACTTTTTAGTACAAAATATGATCTCTAAGACTCTTTATTAACATTTGGATACGATTTGGCATGGATTCTACTTACTTTTTACAATCATTTATAATATTTGTGGCCTTGTACCACACATGAATTAGCGCCGTGATTAGCTTATTCATAGTTGTACAGTCCGTTTTTAATTGACAATTCTTCAATATAGCCCAGAGATTCTAAATGGGTTGATATCAGGAGAGTTTTCAGGCTATTCTAATGTCTCAATTTGGTTCTCAGACATGAATTTCTTGACCATTCTGGATGTATGACATGGGACTAAATCCTATTGAGAAATCTCCGTTCCAACAGGGTATCGTTTCTTCAACTCCAAAACAACCATTTTATCCAAAATAGCAATATATTGCTCAGAACACATCACACAGTCAACAAGCTGCAAAGACCCAACCCCATTGTAACAAAACAACCCCAAAACATATTCTTTTGAGGGTGTTTAAGAAATTGGTTAAAGTGGCAATCCTGAATTCTTTCGCCTGGCGATCTCCGCATGTGTTACGTTTACTGGCTTTGGACGAAAAAATGGCTTCTGTCGCTAAATAATGCTTTTCTTCAATTTTCGACTATCCAATTCTTATAATTTAGCGCCTACAAGTAGCGCTTTTTCTTCATTGGTTGTGCCAAAAGCTGTTTCTTCATAGGCTGATAGGCTGGCTGACCGGCTGCAAGAAGATGCTTCCGAACAGTGGATGAGCTAATATTTATTCCATGCTCTTTTAAATCTCTATTAAGTGCATCACTAGTCTTTTGAGGGTATTTTTTACTTTGTGTAAGTAGAAAAGAGCCATCTCTTGGCGTTGTTTTCTCTTTTCGGCCACATTTCCCCTCTCTGCTTTGAAGACATGGATCCTGTTTCTTTATTTTGTTTTATGATACTGCTCACAATTGCAATGCTAATGCCAACTATCTTCGAAATCTCTCTATAAGTCTTTGGCATATGTTTGGAGAGAGTAACAATCTTTTCTCGCTTTCACAGTGTCACACCCATCTCTAACGACAGTGAATTCTCAACTAATGTGATCATAGCTGGAGCTTTCATCTACGGAAGTTCCTGCGCATGCGCTCTCAGAACCCCTCTGTTTGGCCGAAATTGCTGCTAGGCAAAGGATTTAATCATACCACCCATATTTTTACATATTTTAGTATGATTGTTGAAGAATAATAGGAATGATTTTAAAATTCACGAAAAAAATAGTTTGTTTCAATTAATTTGCACAAGGGTGTACGCAATTGATTAGCACAAGGCTATGAGTTACAATTAAATATACATATGCAGACATTCATATATCTGTAGACAGACAGATACAACAAAGGATTGAGGGAGGGGCAACAGCTCCCCCCCCACACACAGAAATATATCTGGTTATGTAGCGAGTAAATCATATATATGTATGTGTGTTTACATATATATAAAGAGAGATATATATAATAATTAGTTTTTAATAATATGAAATAAATAAAATTTATCTGCTGAGTAATGAGTGGTGGAAATTGGACGTTAAAAATCCTGATCGGCAGATCCACTAATTCAAACGACCGTTCATTGCCTAAAATTTGGAAAGTCGAGTGGAGTCACTCAAGATTTTTATCCTTATTAAAAAAATTTCATTAATGGTCTCGTAAAACATTCCTATTTTATTAGAGCTATGTATTTTATTACTATTGTTTTTAAATGAAACTGCATAAATGAATTTATCTGAAAATTGTCTTTTCATGTCATATGCAATAGATCCTTTAGAACACTTATTTCTTATGAAGCACTGTTGAAGAAATCTCTATCAAAAGAGAAATATTAGAAAACTCTCGTATTAAGTAAAATAATTCTACAGAGAACAACTGAAAGCAAAGGTACTTCAATCGGAAGAAGCGCACATCTTGTTTTGTATCTTCTGCTGTAGAGAATGTAACATTATTATTCGCTTTTTGGCAGACTTTAATACTTTTGTTGAACAAATATAATGTAATATATCATATTTATTTTCTTCGAGTCGTACGTCACAGATTTTTTTTGCAATCTGCAGATTATTTTCAAACCAGTAATTGTGCAGAGATTCCAAGTATCCCAATTTTTGAAGCAAAGATTTGAAATCGCAATCTTTCTTTATCCACAGCATAAATATCAATGTTAATTTTAAACTTGCTTTATTAGGTTCTAGAACCTGTAAAGAGGTAGAATTGTTCAATATCTTTCACTCATGTAACTTTTTTTATGTTACTCTACCTCCCCCCCCCTACCCAACAATCAGCGATCAAATGCCTCCTATAATCCTTGCGATTTCTAACTCTTTTCAACCCACAATATAAATGCTATTGTTCTTTTTAAACTTATCTAATTAGATTATGAAGAAGTAGAATTGTTCAAAGTAGTTCACTCATATAATATTTTATCCTCCTTCCCCCCCCCCACCACCACCACCTGCTAATGATCAGAGATCAAACGCCCTGCACAAGTGTTGCGATTCCTAATCTTTCTCCATCCACAGAATAAATGTCAATGTTCATTTTAAACTTGCTTTATAAGATTCTAGAACCTATAAAGAAGGTTGGATTACTCAATATCTTTCACTTATGTAATTTTTTTGCTGTTCCCATTCACCTCCCAACAATCGGCAATCAAATGCCACCTGCAATCCTTGCAATTTCTAATTTTTCTCCATCTACAACATAAATGTCTTTTTTTTTAATTTACCTAATTAGATTCCAAAGCTTATAAAGAAGGAGAATTGTTCAATAACACTCTCATATAATATTTATCCCCCCCTCCTTTTGCTAATGATCAGAGATTAAACACCCTGCAAAAGCATTGCGATTTCTAATTTTTCTCCATACACAGCATGAATATCAATGTTCTTTTTAAACTAACTTTATTATATTCTAAAACTTATAAGTAAGTGTAATTGTTCAATAACACTCATTCATAAAACAAATGTGTCCCCCCCCCCAAACATCCCCCTAACGATTGGTGATCAAACGCTTTAAAGAAATTTTGAGCTTTTCAATCTTCCTTCATTCGCAGCTTAAATAAATGTCGATAGGGATCACATATGACAGGAAGGCTTTATATAAAAAAGCTGTTGGTGATCTTTCAAAGAAAATCCTTGTGCATATTGCTCCCATTATGAAGTTGAAATTTAGTTAAGCCCGCCTCATTCAAAAAGTGTGCTAATTCTCCAGATATAGCAAACATAACCAGTGGAATGTTGCAACTTTTAAACGATAGAAAAAGGCGCGGTGCTGCTGATTTTCGCCAAACGTACCAAGAGGCACCTAAAAGCAATTTTTCTGCAGCAACACCTTGATCTTGGGAAAGCGAGGGTTAAGTCACTCATAGACACAATTACAATTCCAGTTCAGAAGCTTCTTATAATAGTTGGGACTTGGTCACTGAGAAAGTGAGCAAAATGCAATTTATGATGTACAGATGGCAATGACAAATAAAATGGAACTGTTGATATAAGAGTGTGTTTATATTTCTTAATGGTTTAAAATTTTTCTAGTTATAATTCTTTATCTAGTTATAATTTTTAAAAGTTACATCAATTTCAATTTGGAGTCTTTTGCTACAAACATTTTACTAGAGTTATGAACAAAATCATGGGCATTTTATTTCTTCTTGTGTGATATCAAGAATAATGAATAATGTCAACACTTTACCTTAATTAAAATTTTAAAACTACAATGCTTTGATCATATCTGATTAACTAACATTAGATAAACACAAACTTAGGATCAAAAATATGTTTACTGAATCCCACAACATTTCTTTCAGTTACTTATTGCTACTAGGTATATATATCTATATATATATATATTCAGCTTTGAATGAAATATATACTACTGCTCATTAATTTCAATACACAGCTATTTTTTTCAGTTTTTCCACAAAATAAACAAAATAATAATTTCTCGCATGAATATAATGTTTTATGTAAGCAAAGAAACATATTTCATGGCGAAATTTAGCATACACAACATAATTTTTGCTTATATCTTCCCTTCATCAAAGTAAACACATTTAGAAGCTATCACCGCCGCACACACTATTGGTTAGTATAACCAAAATTTAGGATTCAATATTATTCCAATTGAATCGAATCATCTCCCACAGAGCTTGTAATATTTATATCTCTGAAGCACCTGTCTAAATGATCCCAAAGTAGTTCAGTTGGGTTGCAGTCTGGACTCTGGGAAAGAGCTAGGAGTCAAACCCTATTTTGTAGCCCTTCTTGACGTTGTTTGGATTGAACGGACTTTCTACACAGACTTGAAGTATTTTTTGGATCGTTGTCCGGTTGTAGAATGAATCCTCGACCAATAAGGCGAATGCATCGCATGTCGCAAAAGGATGTTTGGTATCGCTTGGAATCCATGATTCCATCCATTTTTAAAAAACCACCAACTGCGCCACCACCAAAACGTCCCCAATTCATGATAGAATTTTCTCCATGCTTGATAGTAGGTTTGATATAAGCGGATAGCATGCGCTGACTCAGAGCACGAGAAACAAACTGACACCTCTTAGAACCAAATATTTCGTATTTCAATTCGTCAGTGAAAAGTACCTTTTCCACTGATCATGAATCCAATTCTTGTATTCTTTAGCCCTGTTAAAACTTTCCTTTTTATTACTCTTCCATAGAAATGGTTTTTTTGCTGACGCACAACCCTTTAAGCCAGAAGCTTGGTGGAGACGTTTAATTTTAGATATTGATATGCTTATTTCTCTTGTTTCAACCAATTCAGCACGAATTTGGCGAGCTGTTCTGAACTTATTTTTTTCCACTCTAATACACTTACCTTCCTGCCTTGAAGTTTTCTGGGGTTTCCCAAGATGTGATCAGTCAAAAACACTCCAGATATCAGCATGCCTCTCAAGAATGTACTATACCCCCCAGCCTAAAAATCAGAAACTTTCATTAAAACGACAATACCCCGCAAGCTAGGCCCTGTTTACCTTACACTATTAGCCAAAGCCCACATTGAGACGCAGGCGTGCCGCGCATATCAGCCGACACTGCTCCGGAAAAAACTGAGTGAAGCAAGGTGCTCGCATATACCCGCGCAGTATTTCATCACGTTTCATGTTTGTTGACATTCGGAAAGAACGTTTCATGTTTCGTACTCTCTCATTTTATCATGGCTGCGAATATGGATTATGGTTCTGAATCAGATCCTGATATAGAAGTAGATGTGTACTTATTATTTTATCGTGGATCTATAAAAAAAAAAATGTTCTGGAAAGGCAATTACATGAAAGATAGAGAAAAACTTCCATATTGTTTTGATTTCCAAGAAGCCGCGTGACGCTTAAAACTGCGTTCCGAACACAAGTGACAATCGGACCAATGTCAAAAAAACCTGTGCGTTGGCCAATTTACGCTGTTGCTGTCGTTTCAATATTTCACAAAATATTTTCATTCTTAATAAAGACTAAAAATAAAATATCAATGATTGATAACTCGTTTTCTAAAATTTTTTAAATCTTGGAAAAATGCTTTCAAAATGGAGGCTGTCTTCAGAAAATGGGTACATTTGGTCAGCTTACCTTAGAGCAACAATAAAAGAACGTTTTTCAATTGATACTCATTTAGAGGAACCTTACAAAAATGAAAATAACACTTTTATTCGAAATAGTAACGTAATCCCTACCTAGACAATTCTGTAATGCAATCTTGCTTTATAAACCGGCTTTGCTTTAAACCTAAGCAAACGCACATTCACCTATCATCATGTAAAACAATTCCCGTCACGCATACAGTTTGCGGCAATAGTATCTGAACACTAGCAAAAATGCCTATATAAAAAAGATACTCTTAATACTGACTAAGAACAGGATTCGACAAGGATTTATTTAACAAAACAGTATTAAGTGCATTTTCTCATATAGGAATTTTTGCTAGTACTTAGATACTTTTGTTGCCCTGTATTTTGCTTAATATGATGCAGTGAACAAATACTATACACTTTGCTCTAAAACTGTTCGTTTTGGGGCAACGTACGAAAAAGATATATTTGTCATTTTTTATGGCCAGTGTTTGATACAGAAATGAATGAAAGCATTTTTACAAACAGAATCTACGTGAAAACTACATTGAAATACCGTATTTTACATGCTTTTAATGGTTTTTTTTTTTTAATTGGAGGTGAATTGAAATTAATGAGCGGCCGGATTTCTTTCAAATTTGCTTCATATTAAATAACTATCTATAATATCATGTTTAAGAAGCATTAAACATTTTATGAAAGAAAATATAGAGTAAGGTCAATTGTAACAGAAGAAATGATCAAATGTTTGAAATGGTTCACAATAATTGAAAGAAATTGAGACAAATATCGCTCCCCCCTTTTTTTTTATCCTGCAAAAATTATGATCTTCTAAAACAATCATAATTTGCAACACTTTAAAAGTACTTCAAAATTTAAAAGAAAAATATATTTTCAGAGAAATTTAGACATTTCATACATTTTTTTAAAAATGAAGATCTGAAATAAAATAACAAATATTTATTTAAGCACTATTTTAAGCATTTTATTAAGAATATATTTTGAAAGTGCGAGATTGATTTTTTTATAGTTTAAGTGTATTTAAATTTAACGCGATAATTTTTACTACAATTAAATAATATTAAAAGCTGTTTTGTTAGGAGGTAATATGAAATCACAAAAAAAAAAAAAAAAAAAAAAAAATCAGAATTTAATTTATTAAACAGACATTTACATAAGCAGATATCGTAAAAAAAAAAAAAAAAAAAAAAAACACTTGGCCAGAATCCCTTTTTGATTAGTAACAAATATTTCAGTAATGTTTCTATAGTGACAATAAGATGACCACAAAATGTAACATAATGTGACATGATTAAACTAATATGATTTTATGTTACTTTGTAATCCATTTGGTAATAAAATATAACACTGCTAATATAAGCGAAAAATTACTGTTTAAACATATACATTTTTCACCAACATCTAAAATTTTAAAATAAATGAAAATTTTTCATTTAAGTTAGTGTATGATTTAATATATAGCGCAAGGTTTTATATGAAAATAACATGGATTATTCCGAAATTTATTTTATTTAATCATTTTGATGCGCAACTTATTTAAACACTTTAAATTGCAGAAAGAATATTAAAAGCGTAAAATTTGTGTAGTACATGCATCCATTCTTACAAAATGATAGACAAGATGAGCTAGGTGAATCCAAATGAGAACACCATGTTCCATACTTCAGTAACATAATTTCATCATCATGTTTATAAAGAAAAATATTAAAATTCATGCGCATTTGTTTTAACTTAGGCATAAAATTGTGTATTGTTTTTGTAGAAAATTAAATAAATTAGCATTTCTTTTTTCATACTTTAATTTAAAAGACTAGGTGGCTCTGCCCTCTGTTTGTTTCGCTCGCCAAAAGAGGCTTCAACTCCCCCCCCCCCTTCACGATTTGCTTCGCTCGTTAAATCCTGCGGGATTCTATCCGACTATTCACAGACATGACTTTCATTGAATAGGAATATTAATAATACATAACACACACACACACACACACACACAAAAAAAAAAAAAAAAAAAAAAAAAAAAGAACAATATTATAGATTCCACCATATTTTATACACATTGAAACACTCAATATTTAATATTATATCATTTATAATATGTCAAAAATCAGCTTTAACATTTGACAACTTTTTAACAATTTGCTATTTTTTTGGGGCGGAAACATATGTTAGACAGCCAGACACTTACGTCCGTATTTTTTTTTTTTTTTTTTTTTTAAGCGTTACAGCTTTAGTATATGACACCCTTGGAGACTTTTATATTTTTTGTCACTATTTCGCGATGCATTTTTGGGGTATTATTGCTTGATTAAAGAAATCATTAATTTATTTTTTCTTATACCTATATTTTTTAGTATTGAATTCTTTTAATTAATTCAGGATAACATGTAACACTCTACATTTATTTCCAGTGTACAGCTACATTTAAAATGATGCCTGCAGCTTTAAAGTTGTAACTTTTTAAAGTGCATTTTATCTAGAATATGATTCATTCAGACACATTGAAAATACAGCGATTTTGCATTGTCGCCAATGGCGACATGGTGTAATGCAGTATATGGTGACCATATACTGCATTACACCATGAATTTGCCAAGATGTCCGCCAATATCCATGTTTACCATTTAATTTTTTTGAACTATCTTAAAATACTATGTTAAATCTGTTTTTTTTTTTTTTACATTTTTCAAAACCTACTGATATGTGAGGACAAATTCATCCTTGATTGTATGTAAAAACCAATTGCCGATTTCGTTATCCGAGACAAGCCATCACCATTCATATGTTGGATAGCTTCTGAATTGTTGTTGGCAATATGTTCCGGATACATATTGATAATGACTCCTTGATAATTGTTGGCGATATATCCTGAATATGTATTAATATTGGCTTGCGAATATTTGTTGTCTTTTTTTTTCTGGATATATACTGATTATACTTTGATACTATTTATATATATATATACAGGGTGCATAGGAAAGTCCCTTTAATCTGAAAATACTTGCTAACAGAGAGTGCTACAGCCACGCAAGTGAAGTAACGGTATAGTAAAGCGACTATGCCCGACCTAATGCAAACGACAGCAGCGCCATTAGTGGCAAAATTTGGAAGTTAGCCATTGCAAATCGAAAACGAAAAGAGATGGAACAAAATTTCCAATTAGAAAGTTTTAGAGCATCAATTAATTAGTACGAAACGATATTTGGTTTACACGCATAAGATAAAATGGCGCCTGTATACCCCAAAATGTCCGTAATCTATGCGCGACTGATCTACTCTACATATTCACATTTCGGAAATGTAGCAGTGTGAAAATGCAGTTTGTTAATTTGTACTGTACTGTAATGTCTGAAAACTTTAATTTCCAATGCATTTAAAATTTTAGTTTAAAAGGTGTTGGTGCTCGCTTGATACAAACAACATAATCTCATAGCATAAAATTATTGATGGCAGACGATAATTTTATTCCTAATGTGCGAGCGCTTTCATTTTAAAATTTTTATTTTCTGTGTTGTGGCAATTTCAATCGTTGCCTAGCGACGGGTAGAAAATATGTTTTTTTTTTTTTTTTTTTAAGTGACAAAACAAATGGAATTTTGAATGATCCTAAATGAATGAGATCCTACAAAAGATACATTTCTTAAAAATAAACGTTTGGATTTAGAATTTTGGAGCTGTGTGAGAATGTCAAGCTTCACTAACTTTCAATATTGCGAGATGGTGCTTATTTATGGCGAATGTCAACGTAACGCAACGCATGCTGCTCGGGAGTATGCCGTTCGTTTTCCAGGTGGGCCTCATCCAAGTGCAGTTACCATCGCAAATGTAGTGCGACGGCTCATGGAGACAGGAAGCACTAAAAGTCGTCCGCGTTCTGGCAGACCAGTGAGTGCAGGTATGCGTATACCGCCAGATTGTATTTTGGCATATGCACTAGCCGATCCACACAGCAGTACAAGAGAAATACGCAGGGCTTGTGGCTTAACACGGGCCCGAGTATGGCAAATACTGCATAGTCAACATGCACATCCCTATCGTGTCACTCTGCAGCAAGAACTGTTGCCACGGGATAATGAGCGTCGATTTGATTGTTGCAACTGGGCATTAAATAATGTTGAAGATAAATCAGATTTTTTGTCCAACATTGTTTGGTCGGACGAGGCATTGTTTCAGCGTAACGGAGTACTAAACCGACATAATGCCCACTACTGGGCGCTGGAAAATCCCTCGTGGGGACTATCCACAAAACACCAAGTGCGCTGGTCCATTCATGTGTGGGGCGGTATCTGGAAGGATCGCTTACTGGGACCTGCGTTCTACGAAGGCACATTAAACGGGCAAAAGTACCTCCAACTATTACAGGATATCATACCTGACTTTTTGGATGATATTCCCCTGTCCGCATTACGGGACATGTGGTTCCAACATGACGGTGCTCCTGAACACTAGCCAGCTGGAGTGCGAAGCTTTCTAAAAGATTGCTTTGGACAACAAATTCTTGGGTATGGTAGTAGTATTGAATGGCCTCCCGGACCTGACTCCGATGGATTTCTTCCTGTGGGGTTACATAAAAGATCAGGTTTATGCAACTCCACATACAAGTCTGCTGGATCTACGTCATCGTATTACAGATGCTTTCAATAGTGTAACACATTCCATGCTGAGAAATGTGCATGCAGAATTACTCACACGAATACAAACGCGTATTGTGAGCAATGACGAACTTTTCGAACATTCTCAACATTAACTTTTTATCACTATGAGACTTAGAGTTTAGTTTACCTATTTTGTTTTTGTGTGTGATGTTTAAAAATGTATTGATGTAAGTACATAGTATTTATTCATTAAACTATGCACATTTCTTCTTTCCTCTGACTATTCCTTTCAAATATTTACACAAAATGGAGTGCATCGATTTTGGATATTTTTGGGGTATACAGGTGCCAATTTATCTTATCCGTGTAAACCAAATATCGTTTCGTACTAATTAATTGATGCTCTAAAACTTTCTAATTGGAAATTTTGCTCTATCTCTTTTCGTTTTCGATTTGCAATGGCTAACTTCCAGATTTCACCATAAGGGGCGCTGCTGTCGTTTGCATTAGGTCGGGCATAGTCACTTTACTATACCGTTACCTCACTTGCGTGGCTGTAGCACTCTCCGTTCGCAAGTGTTTTCAGGTTAAAGGGACTTTCCTATGCACCCTGTGTATATATATTTATATATATATATATATATATATATATATATATATATAATATTATATTTATTACATTTAATTTATAAAATAAACTTAATATAATTTAGTTTAATTTATAGAGATATCAATGGTATAGTAAAAAACAACTACTTTAGCCAATTACTTTTTAACAATAAACACAACGGAAAACGGATAATATTTTAGATGGAGACATTTTGTATATTTAGACCAAATAAAACATGTTCGTTCTTTTTTCCTTCTCGCATTAAGTTAAAAGATACTTAAAATAAATTTGAGAAAAATCGTGCTAAAGCAATGGAATAGCTTGAAACTCTTGGCGAAATGATAGTAGCTCGGACGTTTCTCGCCAAAATCCTGACATGTGCAATTGCGAAAAATAATTTAATTCATAGGCAAAGTAAGTGATATTTTTTAAATCCGCCAGTGGGGGCCCTGTATTAGCTATACCCAAAATACTTTAGCAAATGAATATGGAATCCTTTACTAAGGTATGCAATGCAGTTACTGCATGCATTTATGTGTAAAAATAGACAAAAAAAAAAAAGTCGTCCTGTCGTACTAAATTAAATTCTGTTTTCTGTATAATTTTCTATCAATTGCTTAGAAAATAAAAAATAGCCTTCGGATTTTATTATTAGTATAATATAAGGAGATTATTATTATTATTATTATTATTATTATTATTATTGCACCATTTTATAATTTATCTATATATTTTAAGTCGTGGCTAGATTTAAAATGGCTATCGTGTTTGCGTAAATGAATTTCTTGGTGAAAACATCCTAGCTACTACTTCATTTCTAAATTCTTAAAATCACTAAATTGGTCATAGTAAAGATGTTCCCATTTATCCATTTATTTAGATGTGTTCAATCACTAAAATATGTTTTGTGATCAAAAACTAAATCTCTGTATATAAACTTATTCAAGTTTTTTTCTCTTGAATTTGGTTTTAAAAATTACTGGGCTTAACTTCAAATCCTATAACAATAGTTGTTCAACATAATTATCGTATCCATTACTAAATCTTTTTCGCCTAACGTTAAAATCAAAACTAATAACATACACTAAACTCATAATATAAAATAATAAAAATATAAACTAATAATATAAAATAAACTAAAAATGTAGACTAATTTTCATTTCATCTGAATTAAAATTTTGCTTATTTCTTTTTAAATATTAGTTATATTTAAATGTTTTCACTATTCTAATTTTTTCTTGGCGTGAAAACTGCTTTAGGCGCGTTGAGCACCTTTTGGGTGAACAAAAATCATGAAACTCGCATCATCATCAGCGAAGGTTTTCCATGTGAAGTGAAAACTTCTTTAGGCGCGTTGAGCACTTTTGGGTGAACAAAAATCATGAAACTTGCGTCATCGTCAGCGAAGGCTTTCCATGAGAATCGAAAGCGGAATTCGAGATTTCAGCTGATTTACACGTTTTGAGGTGTCCTGAATGGGTTTTCTTTTGTATCTCAGCTACTAATTAAAATAATTTCATAAGCAATACATTATTTGAAAGCTTTGTTGAGTTGGAATAGAAGAGTAACTTACAGAAATTTCTACCGCCAGATGGCGCTGTAATATTTTAAAATTTCAATATTTCACTTTCTAATTGTGATTAAATTATTTTAATAAATCATTCGAAAGATATTTTAAAGTTCTTTTATATTATCGAAAGTGGAATTCGAGATTTTACCTGATTTACACGTTTTGAGGTCTCTTGAATGGGTTTTCTTTTGTCTTCTCAGCTACTAATTAAAATAATGTCATAAGTAATACATCATTAGTAAGCTTTGTTGATTTGGAATCGAACAGTTGATTACAGAAATTTCTACCGCCAGATGGCGCTGTAATATTTTAAAATTTCAATATTTCAAATTCTAATTACGATTAAATTATTTTTAATACATCATTCGAAAGACATTTTGAAGTTCTTTTATATTATCGAAAGTGGAATTCGAGATTTCATCTGATTTACACGTTTTTGGGTGTCCTGAATCGGTTTTTCTTTTGTATCTTAGCTACTAATTAAAATAATGTAATAAGTAATCACTAATTTTACCTAATATAAGGCTTAGTTCATTTAATTTGGGTAGCTAAAAATATTGTGTCGAATCATATAATACAGATCATAAACACTTCTTTACAAACCAAAAATAATTCGAAAATAATAATCTAATAGCTCGACGATACAATTCACAAGTTACTTAGTTTTCACTTCTATCGGCAGTCCCCAAACACTGCTTTAATTTTTTTTTTTTTTTTTTTTCTTTTTCAAGTATCTCAAAGATGCTACAATTTTTCAATTTCATTTTCTTATTTCTTTACCTTTTTTCGTTTTTCCTTTTGAATTTAATTTTCTAAAAGTAGAAAAAAAAAATAGATGCAGAAGATAAAGTGCCATTCTAAATTCATTTTTTCATTCAAAATATCTAAGATAACGCATTTTACATTTTTTTAATGGAAATTATTATTTCTTTGTTACTAATAACAACATTGACATATATTTTATTTTATTTTATTTTAATTTTTACACCATTGATCACATATTTATTTTCCTGTGGAAATGACGTCATAAAATTGAAAGAGCAACGATTTCAGAAACTTTTTTTAAGATGGCAAATAGAGTACCTTTATTAACCGGACGTTTTTAATTAATAACTTCGTTAATTATGATGATAAAAATTTCTAACTGACTGAAATGTTTTCCTTATAGTATTCAGCACACATTGATATACCTCTCATGATGCGTAGAATACTGTCCTCCGCCGGGAAATGCGGTCACAGGCAAAAAAATAATTGATGCGAGCGACAGTGACTTTTTTTTAATATATAGAGAAGGTTGATTCGTTGGTTGGGTTTTACGTCACACTAGTGCTACGCAAAGGGCAATTGGCGACGGTGTGGGACTCACCACTATAGGTGTTCCGGAGACATGCCATCACAATTTTGATCCTCCACGGAAGAGATGGCTTTCCCGCTTCAGTGCCCCCCCCCCTCCGAGAGGCATAATTTTGATGGGAACATGGAGGACACTGCGGCCACGACAGATTTACGTGCACCAGCCACCATTAGTGTACACGTCGGTCTTTGGCAGGCTCGAATACCGAACCCACAATCTTCTAATTACGAGACCGGCTCTCTACCGACTGGGCTACCGCGGCCCAATGTATAGAGAAATTATCAATCACTTATTCTTGTAGCTTTGTAGATACATAATGAATGACGATTTAAATGAAAACATTAAAACTAAATAGGTAAGTTTTTTTTTTTTTTTTTTTTTTTTTTTTTTTATAATATTTCGGGATGCAACATAAATAAAAATCTGCTACACACATCTGATTACAGTCTTCTATTTATATTATTCTCCAAATATTATTCAATGGAGAAAGCAGGAAAGGCTTTCATCTATCGAAAAATTTATTAGAGTAAACTCTATGGAGTATTTATTAATTGCACAGTTTTCAAAATGCACTTTAAGCTAATACTTGAGCAAATTGTTTCAAATCTTTCTCATCAGTTTAATAAATATCGATAGATTATAACTTAAATTTAAAGAGCGGGAATATTTTTAAGTTTAATACTTAGTTTGTAATTATTAAGGCTTAACATTTTCTAATTCTTGTATAAATACTAACTCTTATAAATAAATCTCAGATATATCATAGGATCAAATGTAATAAAAGAGATATTATTAATATTTGTATGTAATGCATTTTTAACCCTTTATTAATATCGGAATTTATTTTAGTGAATTTTTATCAAGTAATATGAGAGGTTCATTGAGATTAAAAGGGATGTTTATTTATTTTCGTCTTTTTAATTTAATTAATTAATTAATTATTATTATTATTATTTTGCATTTATTTATTTATTTATTTATTTTATTATTTATTTTTATTTATTTTTCATGCGATTTGAAGTTTGTAGACATCTTCAGTATTAAACAAATGACATATTATTTAAATTATTGTAAGTAAATTGATTTATTACTTATTATTTATCTATGTAAGAGAAATCCTTCGTTTTCCCGCATTGATCTTTTATTTCTATTGTTTCTGCACAAATTGCATTTAAAAAATATTAACGAAACCAGCATGTATCATGCTTTAAAATGTCGTTTTTCCGCATTCATCGTTGTAAATTCTTTCTCCTGACCTTGTAAAAATCTTCTCCTTGAAGGTGAAGCTATTCCATAAGGTATACAAACTAGAATTACTTCTTTCCTCATTTCCATGGAGGATCACAATTGGAATGCCATGTCCCCGGACCGTCTATTCAATTTGTAATTTCAACATGGCTGACAGTAGCCGCTTCAGTAATCCCAAAAAAAAAAAAAAAAAAAAAAAAAAATGTATCGTGAAATGCGGTTACGTGCGAAAAATTGATAAAGAATACCAAACAGAAGGACAATAAAATGATGATGATGATGATGATGATAATGCAGATGAAGAGTGGTTGCATGTAGCAGAGGATGAGTCTGGTGCAAAATATATAGTGATAATATTTGCATTAATCAAGACGTTGTGACATGCGTATCCTGAAGCATAGTAGAAATGTGTGATTTCAAAAAATGAAAATAATGGCGAAGAAACAGGATAGCTTTCACGCCCATGACGTAATTATGGCGTTTGAAAATGCATACGTTTTTATATCAGCACATGAAATTACAGAAAAGGACCAGAAAAAATGTTGTAAATCTGGATAAATTCCTGTTTAACTTATAAAATGAACGAAAAACCCAACATAAAATTACTGATTTTTAAATGTTCTGCAACATCGATTTAATTTTTGTCAGTTTAGAAAGTAACAAATTAGTTTTTATTAGTAGTATACTGTATACATTGTATATTTTAATTCATAAACATTGTTTTCTTCGTGTTTTGACTTTATCCGCATTCGCCGTTTTCCCGCTTTCATTGTTATTATTATTTTCTTTTTCTCGCACACCGTGGAAAAACGATGGATCGAGGTTCTACTGTATTAATTACATTATTATTATATGTGCTAGTTTAAACAATTAAATCTGCTTGATTTATTATATTTATCAGCTTTTACAAAAGTTTACTAAAACAAGATTGCAAATAAATTGATTTTCTATACTTATGTAAAAAAAATGCTTATTCTTTAATTAAATATTTAATGTATTGCTGAATATATATATATATGTATATACCGAAAAAAAAAAAGGTTATTGGTTTGCCTGACAAAAACATAATTTTTAGCTTTTTTTCTGTGATTACAAATTTCATTGTTTTTGAGAAACTGACTTGAGTTCTTACAGATTGTAATTAAAAAAATAATGTTTGAAGAAAAATAATTTTAAAAAACTTCTAGTATAGAAAAATTTAAAGCAAAGCTGTAATATTTCAAAGCTGTTTCTACTTAAAATAAAAATTTAAAAAAAAAAAAAAAATGTTCTATAAAATTCAAGAACTTCTTACAGAAATAAAATTGTCTTTTTCGATTCTAAACTTTTTATAAAATAATAATAATAATAATAATACAGAGGCTGTTCGCACATTTTTTAGACGATTTTGATGGAGTGTACTGAAGCAATTTCCCTCATATTTCGTGTTTTATTTGTTCAGTTTGATAGCCCTTGTTCTTAACTAACATTCTACATCATAATTTCTATGATAATAATGCTTTTTATAATATCGGAAGAGGTATATTTTTCTACTCCTCTTGAACGGCTTTCGAGAGTCCACAAAGCGTTGTAGGTCGGTGTTCCTATAATGTTGATTTTAAGAGTCGGAAAACACAAAAATCCAACAGTGATACATCAGAAGATTTAGCAGGAATGTCAGTGAAGGGTATGGTTTTAATTCCCGTTTTTTGTTCCATTTTTTTCTAGAAAAGCAATTGCGGATTGCGATGTGTGGCTGCTTGTTTTGTCTTGATGCAGTTCAACGGATTGATAGCATTGTGGATAAAGATCTGGATTTTCATTTTTTAAAATTGGAATTAAAATATGTTCTTGAGAGTATTTAGAGTTGATTTTGACATTTTTGTCACATTTTTTTGCTTTTATCTTGCGCTTGTATGAAAAATCAGTGGCAATCATAAATCCTTTAGAAAAACTCTCTTTTGATGCTTTGAGCCATGTAGCAAATTTTTTTCCTCCACTTTTGTGATAATAAATTGACCTTTTTTTATTGCAACCACTTAAATAAACCCAAGATTCATCTGTTGTTGCAACATTTTTTCATTTTTCTCCTGATAAATGCTTTTCATAAAGATTTCACTAAAAACTCTCTTTGGAAAGAGCGGAAACCTATCCTTCCATCCACTGCCATTTTAAAAGCGCATTTTTGCATCTAAACAAACATTCTAAGTATCAGAAGATAAATAAAACTTCCAAAAATATAACTGTTGTGAAAATAAAATTCTCCATGCAAACGATTTTTCTTACTGCGAAATAAAATCGTCTAAAAAATGTGCGAACAGCCTGTATACTAAAAATGAGTCTCCAAATTTCTAAATTCTTTCTTTTACTGTTATTTTCTAAATGAAATATATTTTTAGTTACTTTTGAATTTAAACGAGTTTTATTCCACATACATGCATTATCAAATAAATACACTTGTACAAAGAAATAAAACAAAGCTGTTTTTGTTATAGGGGTTTTAAGGCCGATTGACTACTCTATTGTCCTAGGCCTATAAGGGGAATGTACTCCATGGGAGTCTTTTTAAGGGGTCCTAGCCCGTATTTACACGAGTTTCGGAGAAAACCACGGAAAACTCCGAACGGCTATGTCAATGGGCGCGACCTGGGAATGAACCCAGCACCTCCCATCTTCCAGCTTTAAGCGCAGAATCCCTCGGCCGCTGGTGAAAAAAAAAAGCTTTTATGCTTCTTATAAAGTGGAACTGGATCAATGAAACCTAGCATTTTTCCGTTTTTATTATTATTATACACCTATACTTTAAACCATTTGATATTCGCGCAAATTATTTATTTAATTTTAATATAAAAATAACTGTTAACATTCCAAAAATTAATTTAAGATCCGAATTCAACTATAAGGAGAATTAAAAGGTATTTCAATGGATATATATATAAAGAAACTCTACACATTGATTTTTTTTTCTTTGGAAAACAAACAAAAATCTTAGAAAAATAAATAATAGTTTTGCGTGAGAAAAATTTAGAAAATTTCTTTAAATTAAATAAGTGTTCTTAAGTTCTAAATTTCGTATGTTTAATTAATTTAATTATATTAATGGGAAAAAAGTCGAGTATAAAATTCGACGTCTTAAATTCAAAAGCAATTTTTCTGCAGCAATTTATAGAGGAATTTAATTACATTATTTTAGCACAAAAAAATCTATCTGTTAGTATGAGACAAGGAAAAAAAGAGTTTTCACAATAGAAATAACTTCATCATTAGTAATACGAAATCTATTAAACTTTACATTAAAACAAATTAACTAAATAGTAAATTATAAGATAAAAAAAATTTTTATAAACCATGTTTTTTAATTTTCTGTTGAATCATATAAACGCTACTGAAGGCAGCCAGAACCCCAGCAATTCGATAAAAGTATTAAAATTCCTTGCTATCGTCTTTTAAACTATTATAAAATTTTCAAATGGCTATCTAGCCGGGAAGTTCGTTAAAAGTTGATTGCAAGCTTTGTACTGGAAACGCTGCCGAAGGCAGCAGGGTCCCGAAGCAATTGGATAAAAATATTTTAAAAAGCATTTTCACCGTATTCTGAACTGTTCCAAAAGTTTCAAATGTCTAGCTACTCGGGAAGTTAGTTAAATAAATTTTCTGTTGAATCATATGAATGCTGCCGAAGGCAGTAGGGACCTGAAACAGTTGACAAAAAGTATTAAAAAAATGTATTGACACCGTGTTCTGAGCTATCTTGAAAGTTTCAAATATCTAGCTAGTCGGGAAGTTAGTGAAAAATCGATTGCAAGCTTTGTACTGGTGACGCTGCCGAAGGCAGCTGGAACCCGAAACAGTTGGCTAAAGGTATTTAAACAAATGCATTTTCACCGTGTTCTGAACTATTCTGAAAGTTTCAAATGTATAGCTAATCGGGAAGTTAGTTAAATAAATTTTCTGTCGAATAATATAAGCGCTGCCGAAGGCAGTGGGACCTGAAGTAGTTGACCAAAAATATTAGAAAAATGTATTGTCACCGTGTTATGAACTGTCGTGAAAGTTTCAAATGTCCAGATAGTCGGAAAGTCAGTGAAAAATCGATTGCAAGCTTAGTACTGATAACACTGCCGAAGGCAGCAGGAACCCGAAACAGTTGGCTAAAGGTATTAAAAAAATGCATTTTCACTGTGTTCTGAACTATTCTGAAAATTTTAAATGTCTAGCTAGTCGGGAAGTTAGTTAAATAAATGTTCTGTTGAATTATATAAGCGCTGCCAAAGGCAGCGGGACCTGAAATAGTTGACTAAAATTATTAGAAAAATGTATTGTCACCGTGTTGTGAGCTGTCCTGAAAGTTTCAAATGTCCAGATAGTCGGAAAGTTAGTGAAAAATCGATTGCAAGCTTAGTACTGATAATGCTGCCGAAGGCAGCAGGAACCCGAAACAATTGGCTAAAGGTATTAAAAAATGCATTTTCACCGTGTTCTGAACTATTCTGAAAGTTTCAAATGTCTAGCTAGTCGGGAAGTTAGTTAAATAAATTTTCTGTCGAATCATATAAGCGCTGCCGAAGGCAGCGGGACTAGAAATAGTTGACTAAAATTATTAGAAAAATGTATTGTCACCGTGTTGTGAGCTGTCCTGAAAATTTCAAATATCTAGCTAGTCGGGAAGTTAGTTAACAATCGATTGCAAGATTTGTCCCTGACAAACACACAAACAAACCCACAAACCCACAAACAAACAAGAATCGAAGTTAATAAAAACATGGTAAAATACAGTGCTGAAATTAAATAGCGTCATCAATATTATTATTTCTCTTTCATTAATTATTCAGTGCCTCCTTGCTTTGTCCGATAAAAAGGCAGATTTATTATTAGTAATGTATGTTTTTCACGAATCCATGCACTCTCCAAAAATCTTATGCCGCAAGTTGTTAAAGCTCTACTTCAGTCAGCAAAAGTGATTATCATGTCACATATATATATATATATATACATATATATATTTATATATATATATATATTTTTTTTTTTTTTTTTCTTTTTACCGAGAAAGCGTTGTTTTAGGGTCAAATTTTCGAACGTGAGTTTTTGTTATATTTACATGTTCTGAGATCCCCTGAATACGAAAATCATGTTTTTAAAGAATGGTCTGTGTGTCTGTATGTGTGTTTTTCTGTCAATGTGTCTGTCTGTGTGGATGTATGTCTGTGTGTCTGTTATCAGCATATCTCAAGAACAAATAGTAGCAGAAATTCCAAACTCAGTATTCTAAATGTGTATCATATAGGAATTCTACAGTAAGCTTTTCGTTGAGATGAAGCAAATGGTTCGTGTACAGGGACACTTAAAAGTATTCAAATACATTACGTCTGTGGGGGAAATTGCAGGTAAGTAGTGTTTAACTTCTATAGACTGCATTAAACCAAAAGAAATGAATATATATTTTTTAAAACAGAGATAGTCAACTGGGGAAAAAAAAATTGTGTATGTAAGAGCCCCGCTTCCCCCTCGAGGGGAGTAAATTTTCATGATGTGTATCTTTCAAAAGAGCTCACCAATACATATTAAACGAATGGTTGAACCATCGATCTGCGATAATTTAAAATAAAGTTATCGATCTTTTTCATTTTTGACAAAAAAAAAAAAAAAAAAAAAGATTTTTTTTTTTTTTTAATGTAATATTGAGAATAAATTCAACCTTTTTTTTAAATATATATTTAGTGTTATACTACTTCTCTAATATGGAAATCGTCTGCATTATCATAAAAGATAATTTTTTTAAATAATAATTTTAATAAATTATTTTTTAAAAACAGAATTATTTTTTAATAACCGAATTAAATTCTGTATAAATGTAGGTGCATTAATGAAACGGGGGTTGAGGAGGGCAGTAGCCCCCCCCCCCTCACACAGAACTAATTATCATACACAACTCTTCCGGAGCTTAATTTGAATTGTTTAACACAGGTTTACACAACAGTACTCGTTATCTTACCTCTTAATCTGCAACCTGTATTTATAGTATTCAATTTCAGGGTAAGAGAAAGTCGTGTGAGTGACACACCAGATTATTTATTATTATTATGATTCAAAAGCTAACGACATCTGAATAATTTATATATTGCTGACACAAAAGTTACTATAGTAAAAAAGAAACAGTGTATTACGATAGAGGTTTTTAAATCTGAAATAATATATTTTCATTTATTTTAATAGTAAAGGAATAAATAGATAGAAAATATAAGAAAAGTGCAACTTGTGGATATTATGTTTCTATTCTCGAAATAAGAATTTGTGTCGTGAATACATCAGAAATGAAACAAAAAAACAAAAAAAAAAATTAAATTCTTTAAAAACGGAAATATGATGTTGCTCCAATACAAAATGACATTATGAATTAATTTTTGTTTATTCAATTTATTTTTAGATTAAAAAACTAAATAGTGAAAAAACATGAAGAAAAATAATGGTAATAAAATAATTATAATAATAAATCATTTTTAAGTGGAAGTATGTTTTGTATTCAGATTTCAACATACATTTTTTGAGTTTCATGAAAGTGAAATACAGGTAACCTTTTGAAGAGATAAATTATAATACACTGGTTAAATTAAAAAAAAAAAAAAAAAAAAAAAAAAAAATTATTATTTTCTCTTACCCATAAGGTAGAAAAAGTATTGTTTTTGGGTCAAATTTTGAAAGTGCGTTATTGTTATATTTACGCATTTTGAGGTGCCCTAAATCCAAAAATCATGTGTTTAGCGGTTGGTCTGTGTGTGTGTGTCTGTGTGTGTGTCTGTAATCAGCATATCTCAAAATATATATATATATATATATATAGCAGAAAGTTCAAACTTGGTAATCTATATGTGTATGATATAGGGATGTTGCACTAAAATTTTCGTGAGATCAAGCAAATGGTTTGTGTACAGGGACACCCAAGAGAATTCAAATACATTACGTCTATGGAGGAAATTGCAGGTAAGTAGAGTTTAACTTCTATAGACTGCACTAAACCAAATAAAACGAATATATATATATATATATTTATATGTGTAAAAACATGTCTCATGTAGAATAGGTTAGGGAATCATTGACTGTTCGTTTACATGGCTATACAAAAGAATTAGATAAAAGTGCGACAATAGTTGCAAATTGATGGAAGTGTATTTCAGGCTGGGCCGTGTATTATTACTATAGGATTATATTTAGGTTCACCATGTGGACTGAACATAATCTTCAAAAGACATACAGGGCTGTAAATATTTAAGCGATAATCTTCTTTTTTGCTGTTAGTGGATGTGCTTTACTATAATATTTTACCATTTCCAGAAAAGCTGTTCAGGAATCGAAATAAACTCCTCATAGTGATATAGTAAATAATGTATGTTTTAAGCTAAATATTCATCGCTTGTTTTTTTCTGTATCTATAAGTAGAGTTTTTCCCTAAATTTATACTATATAAATGTGAAAAGATGTAAAGTATTTCATAAAATTAAAACGATACAAATATTGTATGTAATGTGCAATACATTTTCAAACAAATAGGATAAAATGCATAAGTAAACAATTTTTGCTTTCTGTTGAAATGATTTAACGCGACCCGTATTAACTAAAATAGAACGCACCTGTTTTCAAGACAGAATTTAAATGACTTTCTATTTATTGACTTCAGATTTTTTCTGAAACATGATTGAATTTACTGCTATCTTCCTTACTTTTGTTTATTCCTTTAATTTTTACATACATATATATATATATATATTATCCTTCTCTTTTTTAATTCCTTTTATAGTAACTAATTATTTCTCTAAGTCGCTTAGCGTTAATATTTTATTCCAGAGGAGTTTATGAAGCTTGTTCTTTAAATAATGTGACTTAAAACATCCAGTCGTGACCGAAGCTAAAATGCCTTAAAATGGGGTTATCACGACGTGCCGAGAACCTAAATGCTGATGTCAATCCTACCACCTCTGAACGGATCATGGGATGAAACCGTAGAGGAAGAAAATTTATGATAATAGATTTATTTACAATGTAGATAGGCATGTATGTTAAATATTCATACATTAAGCACCAAAACACACAATTCTGCAGGAATGTGCACTGTTGGATTGGTTGCACGATTCATGTCTTTTGCAAATTATGGTACTGATGCTTAGATTTTCATTTACAATTTCGTATTTATATCAATGCATCAGCAATAAATTGCCTTACAATGGCAAAATTCTACTACGAAACTGAACAATACCTTAATTATAAATCTATATATATAAATGTCTAAGAGATTTCCTTGTGTAAGGTCTGAGTTCTTGCATCTGCTGCTTCAGACCTCATTCTAAACTAGTACTTAATTTAAAAAATAGCAGAACGAGACTCTTTAGATTAAAATAACTAAAATGTTTATTTCAACTTGAAATACGGGCAAGTTCAATGAAGAAAGAAACTCAGTAATCAAATTAAACAAATGAATTTAAGTAATATCAGAAGTAAATCTCCCCACTTGTGTTTGACGTACTCTGGCTACCGCTTGACTTTTTAACACTCACTAAATACTTTGGACACTACGCCCCGTCAAATGAAGATGCAAATCTACCTTTAAACTACCTATTACACACTCCAATTAAAACACTTCAAAGTTCATTGAACCCGCTCTAGAACAACACTCTCATCGTCTAGCTACACCACCAACACAGCTCTATTCCCATCTTCCGATATTTAAACACCTTGAAATAGCAAACGTTCATCACTTCAATTTATTACCTCCAATAACTAATCATATCCATCCATCCTACTCAACATGCGTAAATTTACTTTTCTTTTGTTACTCCACGCCGATGTAAAATCATCCCAACTTCAATCTATTGCGTCATCGACTGTGCTGGGCCCAGACTCATATTTTTGACCTCCGATTTATTTTCACTTTTCACCACTAGCCACATCCTTTTACCCTAACTCGACGCTACATCTTTCTTTTCATACCGCTTTCCTGCGTCGACATCCTTTCGTCTCAATCTCCGATTGTACATCTACCTTACACATGGACTCTGTGTGTAGACGCACCGAATATATATAATATATCCTGGGCTTTTTAAGGAAATGGCTGATCGCAGACCTACGCATATTTGCATGATGGGTCGTTATGACTGGTCTGATGCACCTCGAAGCCCAAATTCCGAGTTTTTGATTTGATTTTTTAAAATGAATTAAAATATAAAAATAGTAATCTGGTAAGAGCTTTAAAATTAGACATTTAAATTTTTAATTGTTGCCAAAAAATTGTTGCCAGTTTTTTTTTTTTTTTTTTTTTTCTGCATAAATTAAAATATACTTTCACGCGAAAAATAAAAATATTATAAAATGTTAAATTTGCTCATGCATATGGAAAAATGACGTCTCTTAATGACTTTAATATTAAATAATGATAATAAAAATCTAGCATGATTCTTCCGAATTTTGTTTCATAAACTTTTTAATTTTAAATAACCTTTCATAACCTTTTTACTTTCCGAACACTATAGTGAGGAAAGTATTGTAATCATGTCAAATATCCGAATTCGAGATTTTGATGTTTCTATACGTTTTGAGGTCCCCTGAGTCCGTTTTCACTATTTTTACGATGATGTATGTATGTGTGTGTGTATGTGTGTATGTGTGTATGTGTGTATGTCTGTGAGTGAACATGCTAGCGTCTAAACGCTTTGTTCGATTAACCTGAAAGTTGGTACGCATATTGTAAGTCACCATAGTACGAACCCTATAGATTTTGGTGAATCTAGCACTTATAGTTTTTTTACAGGGACACAAAGAAAAATTCTTTATCATTATGGCCTATGGGAGCAAAATCGTAAAAGTGCGATAGCATCTAAACGTCTTATTCAATTGAGCAAAAAATTTATACACATATTATAGGTCACAAATACTCAATCTGTATAGGTTTTGGAGAATCTAGCACTTATAGTTTTTTTACAGGGACACAAAGAAAAATTCTTTATCATTATGCCTATGGGGCCAAATTTGAAAAGTCTGATAGCGTCTAAACGCCTTATTAATCTGAGCAAAAAATTTGTACACATGTTATAGATCACAGTTGAACTAACTCTATTGATTTTGGTGAATCTAGCACTTACAGTTTTTTTACAGGGACACAAAGAAAAATTCTTTATCATTATGGCCTATGGGACTAAATTTTTAAAAGTACGATAACATCTAAACGCCTTATTCACTTGAGCTGAAAATTTATATGAGTATTATAAATCACTATTGCACTAACTATAAGCATTTTGGTGAATCTAGCATTTATAGGTTTTTACAACGAAAAATTCTTTATCATTATGATCTATGGGCTCAAAGTTCAGTAGCGTTAAATGAAACATCGTGTAATAGATGGAGAAAAATACTCAAACACTCTATTATGGTTTTCTCTCTTTTGTTTGTTTAACAAGTCCTCTTTCTTTACTTTATCTACAAAACTGTTAATTACTCAATGTTCGGAAAGTCGAGTGGAGTCACTCCAGATTTTTACTTTCTTCTATATGTAATATAGAGAAAGTATTGGATTCGTAAAAATTTTCGACCTCGGGTTTTTGATGGATTTACACGTTTTGAGAGCTGTAGAACACGATTTGACCCTTTTTAGAAAATGTCTGTCTGTCTGTCTGTCTGTCTGTCTGTCTGTGTGTGTGTGTGTGTGACAAAATTTTGTGGCAACTGTATCTCAGGAACTACTGCACAGAATTTCATACAAATTAGTATGTAGTTGCACCTTGACATAAATTAGTGCCTATCAACTTTTGGTAAAAATTGTCTTACAGGTTGCGTTGCCATCCCGCTTTTTCTAAATTTTTAACATGGTGATATAGGACAAAATTTTGTATAAATGTGCATAAAGAGAATTATTTTTTAGTAATCATTATGAAATTTACAAGAATTATTTATAATAGAGGTAGTCAACTGGGGAAAAAATTTTGTATGCGTAGGAGCCTCGTGAACCCCCCTGGGGGGGAAGTCCCCCCTCGAGGGGAGAAAATTTTCAAGATGGGTATCTTTCGAAAGGTCTCGTCAATACCTTTAAAACGAATGGTTGAACTATAAATCTGTGATAATTTAAAACGAAGTTATCGATTTTTTTTTACTTTTAACAAAAAGTGACTTAGAAAAAAAATCGTATTTTTTTTTTTTTTTTTTTTTTTTTTTTTTTTTTTTTTTAAACGAAATTTAACCAGACTTGGTATTTAGTTGGCCCCTGACATAAACTGGGGCTGATTAGATTTGGGCATCAATCACTCAAAAGGTGGTGCTGTGATCGTATTTTTTCTAAATTTTTAACATGGCAGTATGGGACAAAATTTCGTATAAATGTACATAATGGGAGTTATTCTTAACCTGTGATTGTGAAATTAATATGAATTATTGATAATAGTTGTAGTTAATTAGGAAAAAAAAATCTCGGTCATCGCTTCCCCCCCCCAGGGGAAAGTACCCCCCGGGGGGAGGGGTAAATTTTCAAGATGGGTATCTTTCGAAAGGTCTCATCAAAATCTTTAAAACGAATGGTTGAACTATAAATATGTGATAATTTAAAACAAAGTTATCGATTTTTTTTTTTTAACAAAAGAAAACTTTGAAAAAAAAATCGTATTTTTTTTTTATTTTCTTTTTTTTTATTATTATTATTATTATTATTATTGTTACTGCGTGAATTTGTATAGGAAAATATAGAAGAAAGTCTTGTGGTGGCCACAGCATACTAGTTTTTTTTGTTTAAATAGTGTGATTTTGGTATGAATCACGCTTGGCATAAAAGCTAATTCAGCCTTATATTAAAAAGCTTTACCTATTCATAATCCTATGTAATATTTTTAATTTTGATGCGGAAGTAGATCGGACATTTTTCGCCAAGGACTCTGCTTTCGCGAAAGCTACTTTAAGCAATGAAGCGAATCAAAAATATAAATAAATTATAAAATATTGAAAAATAGAAAAGAAAGAAAAGGAAAAGAAAAAGAAAAGAAACAAACAAACAATAATAATAATAATAATCGCATAAATTATGTATTTTTGTTTAAACTGGCGATAAAAATTCAAAAGTCACCAAGAGGAGCTATATTAAGGTTATACCATGGTCAGGTTTATATATTTAATTAATCATTTATTTATTTTTCTACATACCAACTACTGTTAATAACTCAACTACTATTATAACCACAAAAATTAATTGTCTCATGCGATAGACGTTCATTTATTTCTGTTCGGAGATATTTTTAGTGATAATAGGTCTACACTACCTTCATTGATTTCATGAATTTAAAAATGGTTTTGTTAACAAACTTTGATCTATTGGCACGCAAACAGCATCAGGCCGAGTTTTGTACATTTCGAGTTTGATTTTGAAAATTTTCCCGCATTCAGAATTCAGTTCGTTCACGAACCGGGACTTTTCTAGTTTTATATAAAGAACAAAAAAAAAAAGAAAACACACAAAAAAAAAAAAGAAAAAAAAATGTAAAAAAGAAACGGGGGAAATTTTTTTTTAAATAATAATAAGAAGAAATACAGGGTTTAATCAGCAACGCAAGGAGGCTACTTATAACAATAGAATCTATATTTTTCTACTGATATAGATCGTAAACATAATTCAAAATAAAAATACGTGTTCATGCTTTTTTTTTCTTTTTCTTAGTAATTTTACATAAAGTTACTATTTTTCATCATTGGCATTAAATTTTTAGTGTTTTTGCTTTTTTGAACTACTTTATAGTAATACTCAAAAAAACATTACATTATATGAACGATTACTTTATATGAATTTTTTTATTAGAAATATAGCTGTTTTAAATAAGAATGTTTTGTATAAATAAAGCAGTATATATATAACAGCGTAATTCTATCAACAACATTTCCCCCCCCCCCCCCCAATCATTCGTTTGTTTTGATATTCGAAGATACATAATGTATGAAATGGACTCCTGTTTCTGTTTCAGCTTTTTGAACTAAATATTTTCTGTTTACAAATATATTAACATATACTACAAAAGTTTAACATTACTATTTTCTTTTTCACGAATAAAAATATTTCATAAAAATATATAGGATAAGATAAAAACTAGTATGTTGTAGCCACTATGAACTTTTTTCTATATTTTCTTATATAAATTCACGCTATACGAATTATTTATTGAAAATATTTGTAATTAATATTTATTAGAATGATCAATGCAGCACAACATTAAGAAAACCAATTTTGTTCTGGCTCTAAAGAAATAAATTCTTTTATTTTGGTTTAAAAGAAAATTATAACTATGTTTTAAATAATCACAGATCCATAGTTCAACCATTCATTTTAAAGGTATTGACTAGATCCTTTGAAAGGTACCTATATTGAAAATTTGCATCTCGAAAGAGAGGTGGGATGTCCAACATATACAAAGAAATTTTCCTGCTTGACGATTATTATCATAAATAAATATATTGTTTTAATTTCATTGTGAAATTTTTTAAATGGTTCTCGTTCTGTACATTCATAAGAAATTTTTTCTTATACTGCCACATTAAAAAGTAAATATGAAAAAAAGGGATGATTTTAGTCAAGATTATGAAATATTACGTCCACAAAATTTTTGATACACTACACTGACAGAAAATCTCTAAAATTGATCAAGTAGTAATAATAACAGGAGACTTGGCGTTGGGATATTAAAAACCCGGATAAACTACTACGTCAGAAACGCCAAAGAAAAATATTTGAGATGCATACAGCTGCTTCGGTAGCCTTAAGCGTACAGTCTTCTTTGCACTGAAGACGGAACGCTTAAGGCTGACGAAACAGCTGTATGCATCTCAAATATTTTTCTTTGGCGTTTCTGATGTAGTAGTTTATCCGGGTGATCCAGTAGTGTTCAAGACAGTAATTAAACTTAAAAACGCCTTCTCACACCATAAAATTAAAGTAAGCCCTACCAATTTCAAAAGGAAGTGACCGTTCTTCCTCGGGTGCAAAAAACAAGTCCTACTACTAAGGAGGCAAAAGAAGCAAGACTGAAAGCAGTGGTAGGCCCAAAGGAAGAAGAGTAATGCAACCAACAAATGGAAGAACAGCATGCAGAAAACAATCAGCAGGAAACACAATCAGAAAACAAAGCAGACAATAGAAGACAAAGCAGACAAACACACACACACACACAAAAAAAAAAAAAAAAAAAAAAAAAAAAAAGATTTTATTGTTATGATTGATATCATTATTTTTTTCCCTTACAAAAAGAAAAAAAAATATGTAATCGAACGAGACAATTTTTTCCTAGCTGTAGACAGCAAAGTAAAATCAGATATTTCATTAACAATTTTATCACGATTAAGATAGATAGATAAATTTTCCACCAAATCTAACTCAGAAACACGTTTGGCATTAAAGATAATTTTGGCTGGATGAAAGTTAAAACTAGGGTCATATTCCCAACTGTGCTTTGCAATACAAGATTTGAAAATTTCCTGCTTAGTGACATACCAAGATTGCTCACGTAAACGGCATTCACGACTTCTTTTAGTTTGACCTATGTAAGACAAATGGTCATTATTAAAAGATACTTTATCGATACCCTACTTAAGAAGCTCGGGAACTTTGAATTTAGTTGAAGGGGATTAAAATTTATTAACAGGTTTCAAAATAACACAAAAATTAAAACGTTTAAAATTTTAGATTATTTAAAACATAAGGGTGGATGAAAAGTCAAGGCAACAAGGTTATAGGGTTTAATTTTAGCATCACTAGAAAGAGTAGAATTACAAATAGGTCTACTGCACTTTTTAAGAGCTTTATCAAAAATAGAGGGGCTTAAAACTCTTTTGACAGCATCAGAGTTTAAGTAATTAAATTCTTTAAGAAAAGAAGTGTCAGAACAAATTTTAAGAGCACCATACACGTAAGTTTAAAATGTGCCAATTTTCTGTTCATCCGGGTAATTTGAAAGACCATAGAGAGGGTTGGACACGGAGAAAAGTTTCTTGTGCACAGATGTTTAAAAAGAGGAATCACGCCTACACTGTAAAAATATGTTCTATTTGTTGCCAGAAATTATCTGTAATTTGAGGAAAATACGCGTAATTTACGAAAAAATTACGTAGTTAGAACGTATTTTCTCAAATTACAGAGAATTTCTGGCAGCAAGTAGGGCATATTTTTATAGTATAGTAACTAAAACATCAAGTAAAGGAAGTTGTTAACAATTCTGTAACACGAAGGTAAACTGAATATGGGGATCAAGAGAATGCGCAATTTGATCAATAACAGAAATGTCAAAATGATTTTCAATAATTATATACATTTTATTTAATTAAATAATTAATTTTAAAATTAATTATTTGTTTAATAACCTTTAACACCTTTAATGAATTTTTCCGCAAAATATTGCATATAAATCTTAGCAAGAATGGGGAGGAATATAGTAAGGATTACCCCTACTTAAGACATCCTGAAACATGTAAATACTTTGAAAACCAAAAATTTGCACGAATTTATACTTTCTTATTGTACATACATAAGAAAATAAAAATTAACTTCTCCTTTACCTTTTTATTATATTAGAATGGTACTTCTTATAAATACTATCATTAATTTGCTTTTATAAATATTTCACACATGTTCATTTCTTACTTCATTTATGTTTGATGAAGGTATGTATTCACGATAAATCTTATTTCTTACTACTTTATCATTCTTCTTCAGTCATAAAAAGTGTTTCTTTGAATAGTATTTCTTTTTACCATTCGAAGGTAAATGTTATTCCATAAATATAGATACTCAGAAAACAAACTGACCAAAACAGAAAACTCAATTCTCTTGGATGTAAGATATTTGGATAGAAATATTTCCCTTTATCATTTATTTTTGCAGTGAAAAATAAGTTTATAAATATATTTTAAATAGCATATAATATTTTTTTTTTTCTTGAAACTTTGGACATATAAAGAGCATGTTACCCTGGAAGAATTTCAGTAAAAGTTTTGTCTGAAGAGGATTTGCGAACACTAAAAAAATTAAACAAAACACAAAATGTTTTCGATTACTCTCAAAAAGTAATGCTTAAAATATGTTTTGTTTTTTGCATGGGAATTTGAGGATTTTTTTTATTATTACTATTATTATTATTATCTGTCATTTTTATGAGGTTACCACATATATTCATTGCAATGTAACAATGTAACGGTTTCTTTAAAAAACTATAAAAAAACTTTTTTTTTTTAATTTATAACACGTAGGATATTTTACCCACTGCAAAGTCTTTTCTAGGAAACGTGGCGTGCTGTATTAGAAACAACATACTATAATCAGAATGTAAAAATGTCAAATATCGTACAAAATATGAGCCTTTTTAACAGATAATTTTTAACTACGCATTTCCAAGTTTTAAAAAAAATTCATTTGCATGACTTAATATCGAAATGTATTGAGCTACTTATATGAAAACCTCAAACAAACATCGTGTAAATTCAAAAAGTTATGAGTTATAGAATGAACGGAATTTTCAGTCCTCCAAAAAAAAAAGAATTATCAAAATTTATTTACAATCAGAGAACGCTGTGTTACCATTGGGCATTTATTGTAAAAATAGGAGTAAAATTACTTATGGTTTAGCTTTTATTTTGAAAGAAACTGAAATTCTGTTCATTCTATATTTCATAACTTTTTGAGTTTACACGATATTTGTTTCGGGCTAAAATATAAGTAGCTCAATACTTTTGACTAATAAACTATGTAAGGGATTTTTTTTAAGCTTGTGCATGCATATTAAAAAATTATTTTGGAAACATGCTCATATTATCGTAAGATATTTAACATTTTTGTATTGTGATTGCAGCATTTGTGTCTAATGTAGTACTACAAGTTTCCTAAAGATGGCTTTTCAGTGGGTGTAATACCCTACCTGTTATAATTGAAAAATTGATAAATTTTTGCAAGTTTTTAAGGAAACCATTATATCAGAATGAATATATGTCGTAGTCTCATAAAAAATTGTACATATAATTAGAAGAATCCTCATAATCACATACTGCAGCATAAATGCATTTCAAACATTACTTCTCACAGGGTGATCCAAAACATTTTGACTTCTGTTTAATTTTTTACTGGTTCCCTTTTCCCTTCATGACAAAATATTTCCTAAAATATATGAAGTATAACATGTTTTTTACACTTTTAGAATTTCAAGATAGTTCCTGTAAAACTTTTCTAGATATTTGATAAAAGGCTTAAACTCGAAAGTGTTCAAATACATATTGGTAGACAGTGTACGTACAATCTTTCGTTTAATTAAAACAAAAAGGTTTGGGGGACACGGGGGGACCACTACGAGGTAAGAAACCTAAAATTCCAAACAGGATGTGGGATCTCTTGTTAGAAAGGTCTTTTTAAGACAAATAAGTTTTATACTACTATGAATTTTTAGTAGAAATGGCATAATTAAAATTTCGTTTTAAGTCTTCCCTCTTACCACTATATCTTGTGATCACGTTGTAAATTCTAAAATCTGAAAAAAAAATACTTAATGGATTTCAGAAGAACAGCTGGGTTTTTAAAAATAGAGCTGAGTGAAATAAGGCATCCAAGGGAGGTGTGATTTTAAAACTGTAAACTGGTAGGATTTCTCTGTTAAATCATTGGGAATGTCTTCTCAAAACGAACATTTTTAAAATTATATTTCATCTTATCATTATTTTTTTTTTTCAGAATCACGTCAAAATTTCATAAAACGATAAGAAATTTCTTCAGTGAAATATGAGACCTCATTTCATTTTGTAAAATTTGGATGTGTTGTTAAAGCGTGTATCCCAGGAGGCTAAATTTGAAATATCAAATTGTAGGGGTTTGTTGATTTATTGGAAGGTCTTCTAAAGATAATCGTTTAAAAATTTTCCGTATGAACTGTTTCTCTAAAATAGACCCCTCCTCACAAATCTAGAGAACGTCTCAAAAATTTAAAAGCTCTAAAAAATGTGCAAATTTAAGTTGTCTCTAAGAAGGTCTTTTAACGAGATAAAAATCTCACTTCCATTTAAAATTTTAATAGGTCTTAGGTTCAACCTACATTCGTACACTCCGAACACCTTCAAAAGTACTTTTTGCATTTTAAAATTTGACTATTGTATTGATTATAAAAAAAAATTTATCTTTACAGTAATTATTTAATTTTCTAGCAAAAATCCTTAAACGATTTTTATTTACAAAATTAAGATGAAATAATACGTAGGATAATTTATATATATGCGTATAATATTTGCCCTTGAGAACAATGTTTTAAAAGGGAAAGTATTTCAAATTATTTCTCCTATTCACTTATTTATTTTGGATGTAACACACACACACACACACACACACACACACACACATATATATATATATATATATAGAGAGAGAGAGAGAGAGAGAGACATATATGTGGGATGTTGGCGTCTGAGGATATGAATGACGAACGAGCCATTATTTTTTAAGACTAACACATACTCATTTAAATAACCACGATCACACACATATTAAATTTAAATATATACATTTTACATTTTGAATAAAAGCAATGCTGCGAAGCTGGCACGCTTTGACCGAACAGAAACAGATCTGCAACTTATTGGTCACGAGTCACATGACCCTATTCCTTCTTTTATCGTTGCCATTCACTCAGAAGAAATATAATAAAACAAATACATTTACATGTATATTCTAATAGATAGATGGATGGATGGGTTTTACGTCGCACTAATGCTGCGCATGTGGGCAATTGGCGACGGTCTGGGACTCAACCCAAGGGATTGTCCGGAGACATGCCATCGCAATTTTGATCTTCCACGGAAGGGATGGCTCTCCCGCTTCGGTGACCCCCAGAGGTATAATTCTAATAGATAAAAATCCTAAATATAAATACTGGGCAACCGGATAACTCCCTACTGGAATTTTTTTTTTTTCCTCGTAAACGAATGTAGGTGTGAAGGCAATTTTTTGTACACATTTAGTTTATTGTGTGACATGATAATTACAAAAGTTACAATTTAATGTGTGTCCCAGTATTTTCTATGCACTGTCTTAAACGATCAGGTACGTTTGCTACCGCCTTCCCCAAGAACTCATCAGAAACACCACTTATGACCTCACGGATTTTGTTTTTACGGTCACCAAGAGTTTGAAGTTTGCTGCGGTACACGTCTTCTTTTGCCCGCCCCCATAAAAAGTAATTGCATGGGGTGAGGTCTGGACTACTCGCAGGCCATTTTGTGGAGCCTCGGTGGCCTATCCAGCGTCCAGTGAATCACTCACCAAGCCACTGCCATATATTAGACATATAAAAAAGGAAACGATATTAAAAAGAAATCCTACACTACAGTCTACAAAGCAAGGTAACTTTCATTGCAATCTACTCATAACATCAATAGCTATTCTAAATTGAAAATAGGGAGTTACTTTCCGCCCACCCTGTATATAAGTAGGTCATATTATTTTGACATTTAGTTCTGTTTTTAATAAATGACTCCTAACCCAAAATTTTCTCTCAAATTCTTATCTCGAAAGATAAATATAATTCCCCTTTGAATGATACCAATTGCATATCTCTTAGTCAATCAATCAATAATCGAACGTTTTTCCTTTTTTTTTTCTTTTTTTCTTTTTTTTTTTTTTTTTTTTGGAACACTAAAACATTTCTATTAAAAATTTTTAAACAACCATTGAAATGAAAATTATATCCTAATTTAAATCTATTAAAAATATACAAACGCACAAAATATTTAAAGTACGTATAAAAGGTTTATCGTTTTCTGTATATATCATTTTACGTTATCATAAAATGGTATATTATTTATCATTTTATGTATTAGATGACTAAGAATACACTTCAAGAATACATCATTTCATTAATTGCAAAATATTTTACTAATTTGTTTAATATCATGTAAAATAAATAAAGTGTGTCTTGTTTCTAAACATTGTAAACAAAAAACAAAATTCTAAAGCTAATGATAACTATAACAAAGAGTAGTTATCTCTGAAATTAGATATATTAACAAATTACGATTGTTGCTTCCCGAATAATGTTGTTTTGATCAATACCAAGTCCTCATAATGTTTCATTCTGAAGACCAATTAATCTACATGTAACGAAGTGGAAAACATTTATTAAAATGTTAATTGCGTGACGTATCAAATTATCTTCTCTTTGGACGAATTTATACCAGGTGAAATTACCAATTACGTATAATCACGAAACAAGAAGCAAAAGACAAAACAAAAAATTTAATAGTTTGAAGTGAAAAAAAATTCAAATGTTGTATTATACAATTATTAAAAAACCTTTTAAAGTAATTTATTTGTTGCATGTCTCTTTTTTTATTAACATTCCAATTTTTTATTACTTCGCCAGAGCATAAATTATGCAATCGAACTCGTTATGACATTTTGTGAAAACTGTGTTTTGAGAATGATATACAAGAAACATAAATAAACATTTTGACTATGATGCGCTCATGTTCTTTGTTCTAAAATGTTTCACTGTGAATACAGATTTGTATATGCGATTTTCGTCTCAATATTAGAACACTGAATATTTTTAACTGTTTGCTACGAGTACAGTTCAAAAAAGACTCCAGAAATATTAATTATAAATACTAGTTCTTAGTTTATATTAAACACATTTCCCGCAGATGAACAAGGAAAATATTTGGAGTGTGGTTTGGGTAAAAATTTATTATTTCAAAACTTTTGTACTTTTTATTTTCATCTATTTGAAAAAGTTTCGACAAATTTTTCAAGGATGGATTCGAAAAACTTCTGAAGTCTTAATTGTTACACTGTCGTATCTTACATTTTTCTTTTTTGTTTGACAAAATACATAATATTAGTTGAAATAAGATAACCTTTAATAATTTGTAAAGTCCTCAATATTATACGCATATTTAATCCATTCAAAAATTTGTCACTGCGAACGATATAACTTTTTGTACTTTTTATTTTCATCTATTTCAAAAAAATTTTGACAAATTTTTCAAGGATGGATTCGAAAAAGCTTCTAAAATTAAGAAACTGTAAGTGCATATTTTTTAAAAGGATAGTATATTTAGGTATATATTTTTATAAGTAAAATGTAATTATTGATAATTAAGTTTTATACATTTATACTGTATATAATAACTTGCTGAAACGTCAGCGGAGGCACCCTATTGAGACTCAAAACGGTTTTGGATTCCGTTTGTGTGTTTGTCTGTTTGACTGTCTGTCGCGCAATAGCGGCCGCAAAAATCACACTATTGACTTGAAATTTGGTACACATCGTCATGGTCCTCATGGAATCTGCCAAAGAACCACGCCAAAGTTTTTCTTATCATTACGGCCTATGGGAAGAATTTGTATGTACTGCGATAGCTGCAGCAAAAATCACGCTATTAACTTTGAAATTTGGTACACATATTCAAGAGCCCAACGGAATTAGTTGTATAGTTTTAGGTGTGTATTCTATTTGTTCCGTTTGTGTGTTTGTCTGTTTGACTGTCTGTCGCGCAATAGCGGCCGCAAAAATCACACTATTCACTTGAAATTTGGTACACATCGTCATGATCCTCATGGAATCTGCCAAAGAACCACGCCAAAGTTTTTCTTATATTTACGGCCTATGGGAAGAATTTGTATATACTGCGATAGCAGCAGCAAAAATCACGCTATTAACTTTGGAATTTGGTACACATATTCAGGAGCCCAACGGAATTAGTTGTATAGTTTTAGGTGTATATTCTATTTGTAGTTCGTGTACAGGGACACCGGAAAAATCAAGCTATTGACTTGCAATTTTGGCCGAAACGTCTGTGGAGGCTGTTGAGACTCAAAAAAGATTTTGGTTTCCGTCTGTCTGTCGCGTGATAGCGGCCTCAAAAATCACGCTATTGACTAAAAATTCGGTACACATGTTCGTGAGCCCCACAGAATTATCTGTATAGTTTTAAATGTGCATTCCATTTGTAGTTCGTGTACAGGAACACGCCAATTTTTTTTTCTTATCATTACGGCCTATGGGAAGAATTTGCATGTACCGCGATAATGACCATAAGAATCACGCTATTCACTTACATATTGGTACACGTATTTATGAGCCACACAGAATTTTCGCTGTATAGTTTCGGGTGTATATTTCATTTGTAGTTCGTGTACAGGGACACACCAAAATTTTTATTATCATTACGGCCAATGGGCAGAATTTGTATGTACTGCAATAGCGACCGCGAAAATCCTCCGATTGACTTGCAAATTGGCACACTCTTTCAGGCTCTGTATGGAAATAGCTGTATAATTTTTATGTGTATATTTTTTTATGGACTGTGTACAGGGACACGTCAAAATTCTTATTATTACGGAATATGGGGTGAATTTCGTTTAAACGCGTTTTGACATCATTATTTTGCAATCAACAAAATGAAATTAGTGTACATTACTGAAATGCTTAAACTTATGTTTTCTGCAGAAAATATGTACTGTTAGACTTCCTAATTAATGTATACAGGACCGTACAAAAGTGTTCTGAAATTGCAACTTAATCAACAAATAATTTCAAATTTCGAACAGTTATTCATGAGAAATGTAGAACAAGCTGAATAGTACTTGTGTATACAATATTTATGGTTCGTTTACGGAGAAAGAATTTCCTGACATTAGAGCCTATGAACAAACTTTTATTTAAGCGCACTGTAATGCGTTTATACTGCATTCAACGTAATGGAATTAACACACATTATAAAGATGCTTAAAAGCATGTTTACTCTAGAAAAAAGGATATGTATATAGTTACGGGACTCCACAAAAAAATTCCGATGACGTACTGTAATCATGCAAATCATGTCAAATTAGGTTGAAATATTAATGAGCTATAATTAATTAAACAGGTGTATCCTTTTTAGTGTATATAATTACTGTGGCTCCTTTTCTGTGATACATAAAAGAATTTCCTGCTATTACGGTTTATAGCCGGTAATTCTTAAAAGTGTATTATAACATGGTTACACCTCGTTAATATAATGAAAATGTATTAGAATTTTAAAAGAATGTTTTACAGCGAAGAAGTGTGAGCATAGAATTGGTAATTCATTTACAGGGTTACACAAAAGAATTCCCATATGTTATGTTATGTAATCATTTTGCATAAAATTTGGTACAAGTATTTATGAATTACAGGGAATTAATACAAGACAATCAGTTATATCTTTATATATAAAAATTTCATGTCACGGTGTTTGTCCGCGATGAACTCCTAAACTAATGAATCGATTTTAATGAAATTTTGCACACTGTGTGCAGTTTGGTCAACTTGAGAGATACGATAGTTTTTATATCGATTTATAGTCACAATATTTTTTATTGCAAATTATATGTTTATTATATGACAAAGGGTTATAATTATCTGTAAAATCCATAAGTTTAATTGTTGCCAAAAAAAATTATGAGTTCATTTTTATTTCGACATAAAATTGAATGCAGTTAATCAAACGTGAAAGTTAAAAAGTTAAAAACATGTCACAAAAATTGAAGTCATAATCACTTTAAAAATTTTATACACATTGATAAAGTGCTAATGTAGTTCTATACACGGGCGAAGTGTGACGGCACTGACCGTCTGTGAAGCCAAAAAAAAGATTTTCTTTGTTAATCGACCATTTGATTTTTTATTTAAAAAAATATTAAAAATCGAGGAAAATTATTTCCCGATTTTAATCCCCATATTTGGGTAAAGATATGTATTAATTATAGTGTGTATGCTTTAGATTGAGTTATTTTGCTGTCAAATTGACAAAATTTTAATTTTTAATTTCGAAACTCTGTCGTCCTTGGCATTTTTTTTTTTTTTTTTATTTGACAATCAAAAACGTAACACGAAAATATATATTCCAGATGTATATTTTTGTAATATGTATTGAACGAAATATTCTTTCATGTTATTCATTTCTCTCTTAATATAAGTTTTTAAAATAACCATGATATTTGAAAGGAATTAAACATGTTCGCCAGATAATTTGACTATATATTTTTTCCGCCAAGGGTGACAGATATGAAATTTATTCCGCTGCAACATATTAGTATCATATATCAAATATTTTATTTAGACATTTAGAAACAAAGTTGACTTCAAATTATGATAGAATATTTTTCATTTTCCTTTTAATTAGTATATTAGTTGGATATTTTTTGTGTAAATATCATCCTTTCAAATGAAATGTTTATGTTTTCAATCAAATATGAAAGTCTGCCAATTTTGTTTTATTTTTTTTGTAGAGTTTTGAAATTTAAAATTCAAATTTTATCAATTTTACAGCAAAAACAACTTAATCTAATGCATGTACATGATAGCTAATACGTACCCAAATACGGGATTAAAATCGGGAAATAATTTTTTTCGATTTTTAATAATTTTTTACAAAAATCTAATGGGCGATTAAAATAAGAAATCTTTTTCTTGGATTCACAGACGGTCAATAACATCATCACTTCAAAAGAAAATTTAAAAGCATGGTATATAAAACTTCTTTTTTAATCTTATAATTATTCTTATCGTAATCCTCAATGTTTCCCATCTTGATTAACTTGACTTGAATTTACTATTAAAATTTTAACGTACTCAAAACTTTCTCACCATTTCGTTAAAATACATCTATTTTTTCCAAAATCTTTTTCTAATTAAAATGATACCTGTTTTTACTTTAAATGCCCAATATTTCATGCAATAACATCATCACTTCAAAAGAAAATTTAAAAGCATGGTATATAAAACTTCTTTTTTAATCTTATAATTATTCTTATCGTAATCCTCAATGTTTCCCATCTTGATTAACTTGACTTGAATTTACTATTAAAATTTTAACGTACTCAAAACTTTCTCACCATTTCGTTAAAATACATCTATTTTTTCCAAAATCTTTTTCTAATTAAAATGATACCTGTTTTTACTTTAAATGCCCAATATTTCATGCAATATCCCATTTTAAAGTTTTAAAATATTTATCAAATTACTTATTTTTCATACTTATTTTTCTGGCTTAGTCATACTCTTTTCCTTTTTAGAACTACAGCTGTTGCCATCTTTAAAATATTTAAAATGATGAGATCATTTTGTAATAAAATTATCCAAAATAGCATATATTATATTTCACTCCTCCATAAAAATTGATTTTAAAATCTTTTGCTTCTTTTATATTTTTAATTTAATAGAATTTTTAAAAAAATTAAATTTTATATTAGTCATTTTAGCATTTTAATCCAAAATAGTTTTAGACGTATAATATTTCACTCATCCATAAAAATTTATTTTTAAAATCATCTGCTTGTTTTATACTTTTTTTAACATACTTTTAACATAATTTAATTTATATGTTAGACATTTTAGCAATTTTATCCTAAGTAGCATTAGAAATAATATATTTCACTTTTCCATTAAAATTTATAACACCCTAGAATAAAATTAATTTGTGTTTAACACGTTGAACGTTACGCGAATTCTTAAAATCCATTAAAATTCTATAATAATTCCTCGTGGAATAAATAAAAATTTAGGAAAATTTCAATAATTACTTAAAACAATGTAATATTTTGTTTTATATCCTATTTTACACTGTCAACCATCGGTGGTTGACGCGGCTTTATATCATATTTGACGCTATCAGCCACCGATGGCTGACATGGCAAACATTCATTGAAATGTTTGAAGTATAACATGTTCTGCACACTCCTAAGGTTTCAAGATGATTCCTTCAGTACTTTTAGAGTAATATGACAAAATGTCTAGAATCTAGAATGGCTGACATGGCGCTCAACGTGTTAATATCAATTCTACGAAAATTTTTATCAATCACTTCAAAATTTTGATCTAAGGTTCAAATGCAATCCCGTGGGTTTTTACATCTGCTACAACGTTTTCGTCTCTATTTGTAAAAAATAATTTCACTGCATTGAATAGTTTACTACATTATAATTCAAAGTATAACATAGCCACGCAACGCGTAGCCGAGTCTACTAGTATATATATATATATATACAGATAGTTATTGTAGAAAGAGAGATACAGCGGGGGTTGAGGAGGTGGTAGCCCCCCTCAAAAACATTTCTTTTTGTGTAGCAAATCAATCGAATGTATATATATATATATATATATATATATATTATATAATAAGGAATAAATTAAAATAATCTGTTCAATAATGCGTGATGCAAATAGGACGTTGAGACTCCTGATCTGCAGATCTGCAGATCCACTAGTAGCTAAAAAAATTAGTCAATCTATAATAGTATAATACAATAAAACAAAAACATAAAATCAATCAGATAAAATAGCAAATATATTTTTATTAATGCATATTAAACATAAAAATGCAAGTAAACAATGCAACATGTTTCTAAAACAATGAAAATACTGCCTGTTTAAAGAGCTTTTGGATGAAACTCATGAATTCAATGAAATTTTGCTTATTCAAATAATAGTACAAATAATGAATGTCATTTAAAATGTGTTTCAGTGTAGTAACTATTTTTCAGAAAATGAATTAATTTTGCATAATTCTTAGAAAATAAAACATTTTTATTTTTTATGAGCATTGTTTTGCATATTCTAAACATATACATAAATGGCAAAAGATTTTTTTTTTTTAATATATTAAAACATCGTTGAAAAAGTATTCCGTGATGCGACATTATCTCATTAATGTATAAAATATTCAGTGGTTCTGTTGAAAGAAATTAATTTTTAAGCCGACAGAAATTTATTTTATAAGTAAACAAAATAACGAAGCATTATCTCTAGATCGTTAGAATAATAAAAAAATTGTAAGATATCATTTGTTTAATATCAAAACAAACAGAATTTTATTATTCGCAGAAAGATTCAATTAATGTGTATAACTATCTCGTGCACAGTTAGTGTCGGTTTATAAAAGAAAATTGTTTTACTAATATGAAGAAAATCAGCTTCATCTAACAAAGTTTTATGTCAGTTGTCATCCATTAAAAAATAATTTTGAAATTCAGCATTTTATTTTAAAATCAGACAGTGTGAAATTTGTATTTCATGATTATTTCAATAAACAGCATTATAATTGTTAATATATAACCAAAAATTAGTATGAAAAAAAAGCTCCTTGAAGATCGGTAATTTGTAATATTTTATAAGATGTCGTCATAGTTTCATTCGAACGTGGTATGTGCGATTTCAAGTGCAAATATTCATCTTGCAAAAGTTTTGAAAAAATACCTGCTTCAAAAAGACGTTGAATTTCTTTATTTAACTGATTCTGACAGCGAAATTTTCTTGAAACAGCAAACGCAAACATAGTATTGAAAAACGAATCTTTTGAAATAAAATTATCATTTCCGTATGGAATTAAATAAATTTTTATAAGAAAGAAGGTTTTATTTGGAGGTGTCGAGATAAATAATTCTACTGGTTCACCAAATGGCATCACATTTAGTTTTATACAACATTTTCCAATAGATTTCCATGCGTCAAATTCCGATTCGACGAGGATATGAGGAAACACACTGCCTCGATATGTAAAACAAGTGACTGAAATTTGTTCTGCAGCCTTAGCCAAATCTTCAATATTTAAATCCCAGTGAGGGTCGGAAACGTGAGAAAGGATAATAAAAGTGCTTTATAACAATTGGCAATGACGAAGGCAAAAACCAACCAAGTGCTTAAAAGAAATCCAATGCTTGTTTTCTGAATTTTTAAACGAGTGGCTTTTTCGATGAAACTTTCAAATAACAAGAAAAAAGCATTTTCATATGTTTCCTTACTTTTTGTCAAAATAAACATGATAGGTGAAACGAAGAAAATAGTTGCTATTATCGAAATCCACAATTCTATTGAAAATGGATATAGTAAACGTAGTTCTGTTGATAAAGTTTTAATCTTATCAGTCATAAAATACATTCCAGTATAAAGATAAGGATAACTAAAATTAACAGCATGAAATTTTTTCTCGAGGATTTCAATGCCACCTACTGCTAGATCAACTTCAGATCGTTTCACCATTCCCATTAGTCTAGACCAGTTACTATCAGACAAAAGCACACCAACTTCACCATTATCAGGTATAGGTATTTTATAAGGAACTTTGAAAATCTGTGAAAGAATATGTATAAGTTCTGCGTCCCAAACATGTATAATTTCGCCATTTTGCAATATCGCAAAGGTCTTTAGTGAAGGCGATTTTAGTGCAGCTACAGAAATAACACCTTGTGTTCAGTTTACTTTCATTTTTCGTGATTCGGATGGTGAAGATAATATTACTTAGTACAGTGATGAGTACAATACTTTTGACGCGTCATTAAATATATGTTACATAACACATTGTATACTCCTCATCAAAGTAATAACATGCACTTAAAATAAATCGTGAAACGTACAAAGAATGATTGTATGAGGAACTGATTATCAAATTATGGAGCTCTTCTGCTGCAATTTAACTACTTAAATTTACATTTTGCTTAATCAGAAACAATGTTTATATAACTTCTCCAAATAAACTATTAAGATATTCGTCATTGAAGTTTTTTCATAATAATGACGTACTAATAATATTTTCATAAACACAAAACTATTCAAAATACAACATCTACAGAAAGTGATCTGTAATTCTAAACAATGAATTATTGTCCAAGATAATTTTGATATAAAGTGACAATTTAAAAATCTAATTGCCTAATAAATAATGCAATTAATTATTGATTATTTCGTTAATTGCAGCTGAAAAGCATTTCTATGACTGATATGTATATCTATCGTCTAACCACATATAGGAAAAAAATATATCCTAATGTATTTTTCCTTTCTATTTATATTAAGTAGATATTTTTTATGTCTATTCTTTAAGTAATCCTATAGTTCATATAATGACCACAGCATTTTTCTAGTTTGATAGATGAGAAAAGCATCTGATAATATATTTTTGTAGTTTTATCTGAATTTAACTATATTTTAATAGAATTTCCAAAGTGAATTTTTAAATTATAGTTCTGCCACAGAGCAATTATCCCCATAAGTATTATATAAAAAGAAATATTAACATAAATAAAATAATTAATCAACTTACTTTAAACCTTCTCTTAGAAATATATTTAGCATCCGCAACAGATGTCAAGTAAAACGTCCATAAATTGGGTGAATATCTAAAATGTTTCGCAATTAAAAACATTCAAAAATTTAAGTATATATCATAACTACCATATAATAAATAAACTATAAAAAAAAAGTCAGCAGTCATTTGGAAGGAACATAATTACCTAGTTACTGAATAAAACTACCGAACAAAAATACTATTTATGACTTTAATATTTCTGAGATACAATATTGAGCATTAAAAAAAAAAAAATAGATATGAATGCTGATATTTCATATTATGCTTATCGATTTTCGAATAAAATGTACATTACTTTTGAATATTTCAAATTTGAGGAAGTCATTGTTCGATTTTGTGACATTGCAGAAAAATACGAATTTATTTAAGAGAATGTTTTATATTAGAAATTTAGTAATTTACTGTTAGCGTGCATGAAAATATGTTTTATGGCTACATATTTGTATTTTGCGACTATACGGTACTTCAGTTCGTGTTCACTTCATATAGATTTTTTTTTTCTTTTATCAAACTAGTAAATTCATACTAAAAACACAGGCTTATTTAGCAGTAAAGTATTTAATCAGTTTTTCATTTAAAATTGAATACATATTTAACGATTTCAAAATTGCCTTTCTAATAGTTATTACTTCTAAATCTTTAGTTATTAGTAAAAGTTCAGAACTTCAATTTTCTATCTAGATTTTTCATTACTATCAAATCTCATATTTCTAAACAATAAATTTTGTAGTAAACATTAAAGAAAATAAAAAACTTTTTTTTTTGTTGTTGTTGTTAATGATCCGAATAACTTAAAAATGTTTATCATAAGAAATCCAAGGCTCTTTAATATTAATTAGGAGTTTTATCTTGGGTTTCCCTCTTAGTTTTTCAAAAGAAGGATAAAAGATTTTAATGCGTATAAATCTCTCGTCTAAACTTTTATCAGTGGCGAAATTTTCTTTAATAACATTATATGTCTGATTAGATACACTTATGACTATTTGAAAATTGTTTATCTTTGTAATACTTAATAAAACAGTGATTGCGAAAAATGTGAAACTTTATCTTTTTTTTTTTTTTTTTTTTGCCCAGAGAAAATGGAAACAATAAATTTAGATATAGATTAAACTCTAGCTTAAACATTAGTTATCTTAGAATATTTTGTTTGTTTATGTTTTTTGTCTAAAGAGTACTTAGTGAAAATGGTTTATTTGTCTACTGAAAGGTATTTATTTCTGTATTAAATATTTAAATTCAAGATGTATTTACTTTATATATATAAACTGGCAGTTAAAAAAAAAAACAAAAAAGTTGATAAATAGATAAAAAACTAGTTGGCATAGGTGGACTCTGCTCAGTTCCCCATCATATTTATGTTTTCGTAAATTTCTTGTGCGAAACATATTATAATTATGTTAAAAGAAATGAATTTGACCAAAGCGTGATACAGTGACAGAATGAAATCCCCGCCTAACAGGCTATCTACCGTCCACTTCGATAGATTTATCTTATTCTAACCTATTAATTTATTTTATCAGGGTCAGTTCCGTTGTTTAGTTTTCATGCTACTATTTCCAATGCAATAATCCTCAAAATTCATATTTGTAAAAAAAATTTACTATTTCGCTATGTTGATAAAATCGTAAATTATGAATAATTTACGAAATTTTCCTATTAGAATATTTGTATTCAATCATGTTCAACTAAATATCATAAATGTAATTTTGAAGTTGTCTAATGTATTTATGATCCTCAAAATGGAAGTTAATTCTCAATTTTGCCTTATTCTGACATGTTAAGTAAATCGTAAATTCCAAATAACTTACGAATTTTTTAAACTGAAAAAAATCATAGTCTATGATATTCATGCCAATATCCTAAATAATATTTCGAAAGTGGTTTGACATCTTTACGATGAAAACATCCCTCAAGATTGACGTTTATGTGAAATTTTGTTCTATTCTGCCATGTTAAGAAATTCGTAAATTTCCAACAACTTACGAAATTTTTATATTTGAAAATTCATAGTGATAAATATTCATGCCAGTGTCCTAAATAATATTTCAAAAGTAGTCTGACATCTTTACGATGAAAATATCTCTCAAAATTGACGTTTATGTGAAATTTCACCCTATACTGCCATGTTAAAAAATTCGTAAATTTCCAATAACTTGCGAAATTTTCAAAGTAGCATATTTATAGTTACCGATGTTCATTCCGGCATCAAAACTGATATTTTAAAAATGGTCTGACATTTTTACAGTAAAAAGTTTCCATTTAATGCACGTTTAAGTGAATTTTTGTCCTATTCTCTCCCATGTTAAGAAAATCCTAAATTTCTAATAACTTACGAAGTTTTTTTATTCGAATGTTGCAAATGAATAGGGTTCTTGCCAGTGTTGAAAGTAATATTTTAAAACTGGTCTGACCTCTCTGCGACAATTTGTTCGGGAGGTATCGTGTACACAGACTAACATACTAACGGACTAACGGACTAACACAATAACACAATAACACAATAACAGACACCCTACAGACAGACACCATACAAATTTTGTCATTTTCGGATTCCTCACACCTGAAAACGTGTAAAAAAGTCAAAAAACCGAGGTCGAAAATTTTCACGATTACCTAAGTTCCCCATATCTATAGTATGATGGGGAGCTAAAAATTTTCACGATTACCTAAGTTCCCCATACCTATAGTATGATGAGGAACTAAAAATTTTCACGATTACCTAAGTTCCCCATACCTATAGTATGATGAGGAACTAAAAATTTTCACGATTACCTAAGTTCCCCATACCTATAGTATGATGAGGAACTAAAAATTTTCACGATTACCTAAGTTTCCCATACTTATAGTATGATGGGAAACTAATAATTTACTTTTAATAATTAACTCCTAGTTTAGGTTGAATTACAACGCATCATGTATGTTGAAAAGAAATTCAGTAAACAAGGCTTTGAAAAGTGAACTTAAAAGCCTACAGTAATGTAAATAAAATAAATTATAAACAGACTTTTCTATAGTTTAAATTTTGAGAAATTATTTTCTAAAAAAAAACTCATCAAGATGTATTTCTCAGATGCGAGGGCAATATTGTTCTACGACTGTTGGAAGTTTTTCTGATGATGATGAAAAATGGAATCGCTAAGGACTTAGTAACTTGATTAGTGATGATGCGATACATAATAATAAAACAATCTATGGCAATTGAAATGTGTTGGGTACATAAAAAATACGATTATTCTATGCTAATTATTTTCTGTTCTGCAAAATATTTTCCTTCACAAAACAACGACACTTTCCAGAGATAACAGAACGGAAAGCACAACAGGTCCCACGAGACGATTCTATTTTGTCTGCAATGTTGTAGAGAAAGTCGTCTGTCCCATATTCCATGGATTCTGAAGTTTTTCTAGAATTGAGAATCACTGCATATGGTTTAGTTATGTTATTAGACATGAAACTTTTCTTTTAACACTTTCCAACAAGGTTGAAAAGTGTTAATGACTTCGTTTTGCCTGTCTGTCTGTCTGTCTGTCTGTCTGTCCGTCCATCTGTCCGGCTGTCCGTCTGTCTGTCTGTGTCTGTCTGTCCGCACTCTAACTCCCGTAAATATTTGTGGAATTTCTTGAAACTCAAATATGTTATTCAAGTTCACTATCGGACGTTCCCTATTGAAAATGGAGTTTATACCTCTACTGGTGTGTGTACAGGGACACCCGAAAGTATTTCAAAGCATTGTGTTCTATGAGAGGTATTTCATTAAACCATATTTTCATGCCTTTACTGTAGACATATCTTAATGAAATTGAAATATGTTATTCAAGTTTACTATTGGATGTTTCCTGTATCAAATGGAGGAAATTCCACCATTGGATTATGTACAGGAACACTCAAAAGTATTCCAAAGCATTGCGTTCTGGGAGAGAGATTTCTATAAATCAAATTTTAATAACTTTACTATCCACGAAGTTTTAGGAAATTGAAATATGTTATTTACATGCACAAAAGAATGCTTTACATAGAATATAGCATGATTAGCATTAGATTTACAGGGTGGCACAAAAACATCCAGTTATATTAAGAGGTATTAACAAAAAATTGCTAGAATTGTACTTCCGTTTACGTTAAGAGTTTTTAACACTTTCTAGCATTTTTTAAGTGTGAATATAATTTCAGTTTTGTGTATCTGCCTGTCCGTCTGTTTGTCTGCCTGTCTGTCTGTCCGAGCTCTAACTCCCGTAAATATTTATAGAATTTCTTGAAACTGATATATGTTATTCAAGTTCACTATCGGATGTTCCCTATTGAAAATTGAGTTTGTATCTATACTGTTTGTGTACAAGGACACCCGAAAGTATTTCAAAGCATTGTGTTCTATGAGAGGTATTTCTATAAAACATATTTTCATACCTTTACTGTAGACATATCTTAACGAAATTGAAATATGTTATTCAAATTCCTTTTGGATGTTTCCTGTATAAAATGGAGGAAATAGCACCGCCGATTTATGTACAGGGACACTTAAAAGTATTCCAAAGCACTGCGTTCTATGAGAGATATTTCTATAAATCAAATTTTAATAGCTTTACTTTCCACGAAGATTTAGGAAATTGAAATATGTTATTTTTATGCACAAAAAAATTCTTTGCATAGAATATAGCATAATTAGCATTAGATTTACAGGGTGACACAAAAATATCCATTTATATTAAGAGCTATTAATAAAAAATTGCTAAAATTGTATTTTCGTTTACATTAAGCGTTTTAACACTTTCTAACATTTTTAAGTGTGAATATGATTTCAGTTTGTGCATATGACCATCTGTCTGTCTGTCTGTAAGCCAGCGCTCTAACTCCTGTAATTATTTATGGAATTTCTCGAAACTGATATATTTTATTGAAGTTCACTATCGGATGTTCCATATTGAAAATGGGGTGAATATCTCTTCTGGTTTGTGTACAGTGACACCTAAAAGCATTCGAAAGCATTGTGTTCTATGAGTGTTATTTTTACAAACATTATCCCTATAAAATGTTCCCCATTTAAAATGACATTAATAGGTCCTGCACAACTAGTTTCTTTGACAACAACAACAACAACCAAAAAAAAAAAAAAAAAGCCAATGCATTACGTTTTAGGACAGAATTTTTTGAAAGTTATATTTAAAAGTCTTTCTACTGTAAAAATAATAAAAATATTGAAATGTATTGTTAATATTCTAAAATAATCTTTTGTATAGAATATGATATGATTAACTTTCTGATTCACAGGGCTACACTAAAATATTCAGAGAGGTCAAAAGCTGTAATTATAATCTAATGGCTGCATTTTATTTTGCATTAAGCCTTTTTAACACTTTCCAAAATGCCTAAGAGTAATTTTAAAATCAATTAGTCTATATGTATATTTTTCAGTCCTTCTGTTTGTTGTGTGATAACTTAGGCAAAGAATATTAAAAGTTATTCGATACAATAATTACGTACTGATTAATTTTTCTTTCTTGTTATTTTTAGTCCCATTACTTTTTTTTCAAGACTAGTTATCGTATTTAAACACAAAACATGTGCAAAAAAAATTACGATAAAGATGTCTGTATGGAAAATAGGGGTATGGTTCCATTTTCCTAAAGAAAAATTAAAAACAAAAAAATTCCCCAGTTTTTTTTTTTTTTTTTTTTTTTTTTTTTATGTATTATTACATAACTAGTTACAAAGACTTATTAATATGAAATGTTGCTAAAAAGTTATCAATATTTTCAAGATGTAAGTTCAATAACGCTTTTTGATAAAAATTAGAATATTTTTTCTTGATTTATTTGATAGTGGCATCTTTTAATTTATTTTCTCAATAAATATGGCTGAAAATTTTCAAAGAACAATAAAAGTAATTGAGAATCTCTGAATAGTTAGTATATTATTATCATTATTATTATTATTATTATTATTATTATTATTATATATTTAAGTAAAAATGCAAAATAAGGTTGGTAATTTTTGGGAGAGTTTAAACTAATTGGTCATATTTTGTTCAATCACAGTACTATTTCATAAAATGCTGATTTTGGATGTTTGAAATAAACATATTACTGAATTTTAGCTTTTTAAAGACGAAATATAACATCTATGAAAGTGTGTGTTAAACAGAAATTACATTATAAAATAAAATAAATATATATCTCAGTCGTTTTAAGGAATGCAGTGGAAAGCATTTGTTATCCAATACATTATTTCTCGTATAAATAAGAAAAGTTAAAAATGCTTATTTTTTTTTTAATGAACAACATTAGCATTATCTACGAGATAAACGATAAATAAATTTATTCATTCATTCTTTTCTTGCTCTTTTATATATTGCTATACCACAGTGTAGAGAATAGTCATCATTTAAAAAGTGTTTAAATATACTGGTGTAAAGAAAAAAGAATAATCTTACATGAAGCACAGAAAATAGAATAGTTTTATCAATTAAGAGCTTTGTGCTGTATTGACATTGCAAACATATATGTAAATAGCAATTTTTTTTCTTTTTTTTTTTAAATATGATAAAATTTCGTTGAAAAGAATCATGTTATGCTACAGCATAATATTAATGTAGACATTCTCCCGAAAGAAAGTAACATTAAAGTCAACATAAAATAATTTTAGAGCACAAAAACAATGAAATATCATCTCTAGACCGTAAGACTAAAGTAATTAATAAGATATTACTTGTTTCATATAAAAATAAATAGACTTTTTTTTTCGAAAAATGCTGTTAATGTACATAACTATCATAACTATCTAATGCACAGTTAATGCTGGTTTAGAAAAGAAAATTATTTTATTGGTATGAAAAAAACCAGCTGTAGCTAGCAAAGTTTTATGTCAGACTAGCAGGCTACGCCCGCTTCGCTGGTCACTATTTTTAAAGGAATCACAATAATTAATGAATTCTCAAAATTGTATTAATTTTTTATCATGTTGTTAAAAAGAGAAAAAAAAATTCTGATCGGGAAAAATGTCGCACAGGGACCCCACTGCCTTCGGCAGCGTAGACCCGTACGCTGCGCACCCGTATCCCTTCACCATCCTTATGACTTCTCAAAATTCCATGTTATTACTCATAAACTTTCATTCTTAAAAAAAGGAATTTAAAAAATATATCATTTATCATCGTGTAAAAACTCACACCTGGACCCCGCTGCCTTAGGCAGCGCATATCCATGCGCGCTTGTGAGGATATACGTGCAATGTGCACGTATATTCCTTCTCAACTCAAACTTTTATTATTAAGAAAATAAAATTAAAAAAAAAAATTATCATCAATGAAAACTCGCACCGGATCCCAAACGCATGCGCGATGCGCGCGCACGTGTTAAGATAACGTGCGCTGCGCGCACATATTCTGAAATGAAACTTTTATTCTTAAGAGAAGAAAATTTTAAAAATCATTTCTCATCAGGTAAAAAGTCGCACCGGGTCCCCACTGCCTTCGGCAGCGCACTCTCGTACTCGCTGCGCGCGACTATCCCTTCCCCACTCTTTCAGCCCCTACTAATTAACCTACATATACCAATTTTTATCGGTCTAACTCGATTAGCTGAGATGCAAAAGTAAACCTAGAAATTATTTTAATTAGTAGCTGAGATACCAAAGATAACCGATTCAGGAAACCTCAAAACGTGTCAATCAGGTGAAATCTCGAATCCCACTTTCGATAATATAAAAGTACTCTAAAATATCTTTCGAATGATGCATTAAAAATAATTTAATCATAATTAGAATTTGAAATATTGAAATCTTAAAATATTACAGCGCCATCTGACGGTAGAAATTTCTGTAATATGCTGTTCAATTCCAAATCAACAAAGCTTTCTAATGATGTATTACTTATGAAATTATTTTAATTATTAGTTGAGATACAAAAGAAAACTGACTCAGGAGACCTCAAAACGTGTAAATCTGGTGAAAACTTTCGATAATTTAAAAGAACTTTAAAATATCTTTCGAATGACGTATTAAAAATAATTTAATTAGAAATTGAAATATGGAAATTTTAAAATATCTGGCGTTAGAAATTCCTGTAATCTACTGTTCAATTCCAAATCAACAAAGTTTTCAAATGATGTATTACTTATGAAATTATTTTAATTATTAGTTGAGATACAAAAGAAAACCTAATCAGGACACCTCAAAACGTGTAAATCGGGTGAAATCTCGAATTTCACTTTCGATAATATAAAAGTACTTTAAAATATCTTTCGAATGATGTATTAACATTAATTTAATAATAATTAGAATTTGAAATATTGAAATTTTAAAATATTACACCGCCATCTGGCGGTAGAAATTTCTGTAATCTTCTGTTCGATTCCAAATCAACAAATCTTTCAAATGATGTATTACTTATGAAATTATTTTAATTAGTAGCTGAGATACAAAAGAAAACCGATTCAGGAGACCTCAAAACGTGTAAATTAGGTGAAATCTCGAATCCCACTTTCGATAGTATAAAAGTAATTTAAAATATCTTTCGAATGATGTATTAAAAATAATTTAATCATATTCAGAATTCGAAATATTGAAATTTAAAAATATTACAGCGCCATCTGGCGGTAGAAAATTCTGTAATCTACTGTTCAATTCTAAATCAACAAAGCTTTCAAATAATGTATTACTTATAAAATTATTTCAATTAGTAGCTGAGATACAAAAGAAAACCTAATCAGGAAACCTTAAAACGTGTAAATCACGTGAAATCTCGAATTCCATTACTTATGATGGTCGGTTACTGGAATGTGACAGAAATTTTTGGCGTCTGCTCTTAAAATTCAATTCAAAAAATTTTCAAAATGACATATTACTTTTGAAATTATGCTAATTAGAAGCTGAGATACAAAAATGATATAAACACTATTATAAAACGATTTACGTCTGACTTTTTCGTGGTTTTCTCCGAAACTTGCGTAATTCCGGGCTGAATACTGTTCAAAATCCATAGTATGAAATATGAAAGGAGTATCAGAATTCGAAATTCTGCAAAATATAAAAGAATAAAGGCGTTCTGGGTTTTCCGTTGTTTTCTCCGAAACAACCGTTCCTTTTCTACGTTTTTGCCCCTCCCCCCCTTTCCGTCCCTTCTAATAATTTTACACTTGAAAATATCCGCAATCGATTTATCTTTCCTTGAAACCTAATAATAACAATTTCAAACGCTGTAACTCTTTTTATTTTTTTATTTTATTTATTTTTTTTTTTTTTTCTAGCCGTTTGCTTCCCCCCCCCTCCCCCTCAAGCCCTTCCTAATAATTCTACACTTTCAAAAATATTCAGAATCGAAATATCGGTCGTTAAAAAGAAATATTACGAAATTTCAACGGCATATCTCAATTAAAAAAAATATAATACAAAATTTAATCTAATTTTTTTGTTTATCCACATACTTTCATGAAAATTTAACAGTAGCTTTATAATATGCTGTCTAGGCCGAATATGAATTCAAATGTAACGTGAATTAAAATTTGAAAAAAATTGAAAATTGCAATATTTTTCCCCACTACAAAACACGTGACATCTTGATCGGTTGCAATCATTTCCTTTTTCGAGGCAGACGATGGGTCTTCATGTCTGGCATTTGAAATGATGTTGCCACAGAAAATTCATACTTTAGTTAATTTTAAAAAATCTAATTGTTGTACCGATAAACCACTTGCACACTTAGATTCAGAAAAAATGCCCCTTTCATTTGGTATCGAAATTGTAACGATCGGACAAATATTTCTAATTTATTTTCCACTTTTTCTGCTTTGAGATCGCTTTTAGATTAGACATGAGTGGACATTTTAATTAATATCTCCACAACTAATTAAAATTTTTAAATTCTGTTTCGAGGAAAACATCGGAAAGGCTCCAGAGCATTCGTATGTCAATTTTTGTACTTCTGCGTTCAATAGGGGCTGAACGTATAAAAGAACAGACAGACAGACAGACAGACAGACAGACAGACAGACAGACAGATAGACAGACAGACAGATAGACAGACAGACAGACAGACAAACCTTTCCTTTTATTATTATAGATAATTTTACACTTGAAAATATCCGCAATCGATTTATCTTTCCTTGAAACCTAATAATAACAATTTCAAACGCTGTAACTCTTTTTATTTTTTTATTTTATTTATTTTTTTTTTTTTTCTAGCCGTTTGCTTCCCCCCCCCTCCCCCTCAAGCCCTTCCTAATAATTCTACACTTTCAAAAATATTCAGAATCGAAATATCGGGCGTTAAAAAGAAATATTACGAAATTTCAACGGCATATCTCAATTAAAAAAAATATAATACAAAATTTAATCTAATTTTTTTGTTTATCCACATACTTTCATGAAAATTTAACAGTAGCTTTATAATATGCTGTCTAGGCCGAATATGAATTCAAATGTAACGTGAATTAAAATTTGAAAAAAATTGAAAATTGCAATATTTTTCCCCACTACAAAACACGTGACATCTTGATCGGTTGCAATCATTTCCTTTTTCGAGGCAGACGATGGGTCTTCATGTCTGGCATTTGAAATGATGTTGCCACAGAAAATTCATACTTTAGTTAATTTTAAAAAATCTAATTGTTGTACCGATAAACCACTTGCACACTTAGATTCAGAAAAAATGCCCCTTTCATTTGGTATCGAAATTGTAACGATCGGACAAATATTTCTAATTTATTTTCCACTTTTTCTGCTTTGAGATCGCTTTTAGATTAGACATGAGTGGACATTTTAATTAATATCTCCACAACTAATTAAAATTTTTAAATTCTGTTTCGAGGAAAACATCGGAAAGGCTCCAGAGCATTCGTATGTCAATTTTTGTACTTCTGCGTTCAATAGGGGCTGAACGTATAAAAGAACAGACAGACAGACAGACAGACAGACAGACAGACAGACAGATAGACAGACAGACAGATAGACAGACAGACAGACAGACAGACAGACAAACCTTTCCTTTTATTATTATAGATATCATCCATTAATAACTAACTTTGAAATTAACTATTATTTTAAAACAATTAACTGCGAAATTTGTATTTCATGGCTATTTCAACAAATAGCGTTATAATTGCTAATATATAACCACAAATTAGTATACAAAAAGCTCCTTGGAGATCCGTAATTCGTAATATTTTATAAGATGTCGTCACGGTTTCATTCGAATGTGGTATATAAGATTTTAAGTCCATATATTCATCTTGCAAATGTTTTAAAAAAATACCTGCTTCAAAAAGGTGTTGAATGGCTTTATTTAAGCGATTCTGACAGCTAAAGTTTCTTGAAATCGCAAACGCAAACATAGTATTAAAAAACGAATCTTTTGAAACGAAATAATCATTTTCATATGGAATTAAATAAATTTTTCCCAGAAAAAAAGCTTTGTTCGGAGGTGCCGCAATGAATAAATCAACCGGTTCTTCATAGGACATCACATTTCGTTTTATGCATTTTCCAATAGATTTCCATGTATCAAACTCAGATCCGGCAAGAATATGCGAAAGCATATTACCTTTATATGTAAAACAGACGACTGAATTCCGTTCTGCCGCCTTAGCCAAATCTTCAATATTTTGAATTCCAGTGAGTGGAGGAAATGTGAGAAAGGATAATAAAAGTGCTTTGTAACAATTAACAATGATGAAGACAAAAACAAGCCATGCGCTCAGAAACAATCCAAAGCTCGTCTTCCTTATTTTAAAACTGATGGCTTTTTCAAACAAACTTCCAATAATCATGAAAAAAATATTTCCATATGTTTGTTTTCTATTTGTTAAAATAAGCAAGATTAGTGAAGCGAAGAAAATAGTTAAAGAAATTGAAATCCACAGTTCTATTGAAAATGGATATATTAAAGCTAGTTTTGTCGATAATGGTTTAAGCTTATCAGTCATGAAAGACACTTCAGAATAAAGATAAGGATAACTGAAGTTAACTGCATCAAATCTTTCTTCGAGAATTTCAATACCGCCTACTGCAAGATCGGCTTCTGAACGTTTCATCATTCCAATAAGCCCGGTCCAGTTTCCATCGGGTAAAAGAGTTCCAACTTCTCCATCGTTAGGCACAAGAATTTTGTAAGGAACTTGAAAAACTTGTGAAAGAATGCGTATAAGTTCAGCGTCCCAGACATAAATAATTTCACCGTTTTGTGATATCGAGAAGATCTTTAATGCAGGCGATTTTAATGCAGCAACAGAAATAACATCTAGTGTACAGTTTTCTTTCATTTTTATGCTTTTCTCGCTGAAGAAGTTGATATAAAAAATAGTGATGTGTCTTTTTTTTTAAACTGTGAAATGTCTAATGTTAAAAAATGTATTGTACGCACTTTAACAAAGTCATAAAATTAATTGTGGAACGTGCGAAAAATTTTTACATAAAGAACTTTTCATGAAATGATGGAGCTTTTCTGATTCAATCTGTTTTTCTGTAATCTACTTTTAGCTTAGGCAGAAAAAAAGTTTAAAAAATGCAAGGCATGTAACATTTTTGAAAATAAATTTGGATAACATATATAAATATCTCATTATCGAAGTTTTTTTAGGATATTATAATTCTGTGAAATAGTTAATTATTTAAATTAAAAGCATTCGAAATATGATATGCACCCATAAAGAATTGCTCTGAACTTCTAATGAATAAGTTATTAAGCAACGTAATATTGGTACGGAAAAAAAAATCTAATAATCTAATAGACAATTTCTTGAATGTCTTTATTGGTTATTTTAGATAATTATCAACTTTAAAGCTCTTTTTTGATACAAAAGTTTTAAGACGTTACACTTTAGTTATATTTCTTAGCGGTTATATATCTTCTTATAGAATGGAACAAAAATATATCAAGATAATATTAATAATATATACATTACTGAACATTATTATAACTTTTTTCTATTATATTTATAGATCCACGGCTAATTTCAATGTATGCTCTTCAAATAGCATCTAATTCCTGTAATAAATGTAGCATTCTGCTATTTTATAGCTGAGAAAAGCTTCCGATAACACATCCGTTTTCGTAGATTTAGCTGACTATTATTTTATTTTAATAGTATTTCAATGGTATAAATTAAAAATATATCATTCTATCACAGAGTATTTATTCTCAGAACCCTTATGTACAAAGTATTATTAACATAAATATTGTGACCATTCAACATCCCCATAAACGAACACTTCTTTCTCTTAGGTATCACATTCGGTATCACGAACACTTGTGAAACAAAGCAATTCTAGGAGGGATGTACATGTTAAAAATTTTGCAATAAAAAAAGTGAATATTTCAGGTTAACACGATAGTAAGTTTATAAAAAACAAATTGGCATAAAAAAACCAATAGTTCATTTTGAGGGGAGTAATATCTAATATTTTAAGTAGAACTATAAAAATTTATTACTATTTAACCCGAAATGTAATATTAAGAACTCAAAAAAAAAACAAAAAAAATAAAAAAACACATTAAATATTAATACTGATATTTCCTATAATAGCTACTTTCGATTTTAAAAGTGTAATTATTTTAAATATTTTACTTTTGCAAATGCCATTTGCCAATTTTTTGATATTTTAAAATTGTGAGGATTTTAAAAGAGGTTTATTAGATTAAAATTTTGTTTATTTACAGTTAGCGTGCGTAAAAGTGTGTTTCAATGGTATATTTAATGGTACTTCTCGACTCTAAGGCAATCGAATTGAGGGAAATTACACATGGAGAAAATATTTAACTTTTCTATGAATATCTTATTAAAAATACGGCTGTTTAGTGGATAAATGCCCCACAAATTTGTTTACAAATATCGGTTTAAAAAATGTGTTTATTATAAAACCTTCTACATATTGGCAAAACTTTAAAACTTCATTTCTTTTAATCTAAAATTAAATAGTGTTTCCATTTATTTTTTATAACATATCTGATATTTTTAAATGATATATTTTGTGCTGCTATAACATAATACACACACACACGCACACACACACACACACATATATATATATATATATATATATATATATATATATATTAGTATATATATATATATATATATAAAGTAGCTAAATTATGAATATGTTAATTAAGATGACGAAAGTTAATTAGTTAATTTAATGTTTTCAGTTTAATATATACAAAGCTCTTATTAAAATTTAGTTTGTAATTTAATCTTATAATTCTCATGCGTAATTTGTTTAATCAGCAAAAGATTTCAATTCAAACGAAAATCTAGTCTAGATCAGAAATCGCCAATCGTGGTTTGTAGGCCACTAGTGGTGCGTGAGAAGATTTTCGTAGCCCGAAAAAATAAAGTATTTTATTAGACATTGAAGGAGTTGTTTATGTCAGTTTTACCCTAGAAGTTTTCTTCATTATTATCCAGCGAAAAAATACTCCAAGGCAGGACAAAATGTATTCTTTCTTTTTTTCAAAAAGTATATAGGAAAAAGATATTTAAAAATTAATTAAAAATAAATTTAATCTATTACCGACTAATCATCCGATCAAAGCCTTAAAACTGAATTCCAGCTCTTATCAAGAGCTGATTTTTATTCTTATTTATAAAAGTAAATAAACATTATCATGTGGAAAAGTAACTAGAATTTTAATTTTCAAAAACGCATTTGTGAGCAAAGATATTTTTATTTATAACATCAATTAGAAACTAGTGTATTGTGATCACCAGAAAACTTTCTTCCACATTTTCTTTTACAAATTCATTAAGTACAAATAATTTATTTAAATCATTTTCCATGGTGAATGCAGATCATATTTTTCTCAGGGAAATATAATATTAAATGTTCATTAAAAGAGTTAGTTTGATGCTATATTAATGATTTGTTTAAAAATATTTTTTTTTTTTGATTAATTTTATTTATACATATAAATTGTTTTTTTTCTTACTTATTTCTTTCTTTCTTTCTTTTTATTTATTTATTTATTTTTTATTGTTACTTGTTTAAAATTAAAACAATACTGTCCATAACTTTGTTTTTAATTATCACAGATCAATGACTTAACCATACATTTTGAAAGAACTGACGAGACCTTAAAGACACTAATAGTGACAGTTTGCCCCCCCCCCCCCCCGACGGGAGAAGACCTTCTCAAACCCCCCTCTTCTCCGTCGAAAAATCGTCGATCTTAAGTGTTCAGAAATATTTCCCTAGTTGACTATAACTATCATAAATAAATCTGTTTAATTAAATAATGAGTACGGAATTATATTTAATATAATTAATAAAACAACATATTTAGACGCAAAACTAATTTGGTTAACAGAAAAAATCTTTATCTTTAAAGTTTACTTATATTAAAAAGAAAAATATTAGGATGAATATAGCAAGTACCTTGTAGCAAAGAAATAGAAATTGTGACTTGGAATTGTAATCGAAATTCTGACCCAGCTAAAAAAAAAAGTCTTCAAAAAAACTATAGAAAATGAATAAAAAATGCAGATAATGTGAAGATATTTAAAAAAAATCTCAGCTTTAAAAAGTCTTCAAAATAACTGTAAAAATGTAGAGAAACTGCAGATAAACTAAAGGTATTTGGAACAGAGAAAAAAAAAAAAAAAAAAAAAAAATGGCAGGTAACTCCCCCCTCCCATAAACATTTTTCCTATTAAACTTATTATTGTTCCAAATATCTACAGTTTGTCTGTAGTTTTCTTCATTTTAATTGGTTTTTTGAAGACTTTTTAAACTGGAATTATTCCAAATACCTTCAGATCATCTGTATTTTTTCTTCATTTTTCATATTTTTTTTTTAAAGACTTTTATTAGCTGGGGTACATAACTGCTTTTTACTTTTTATTTCCTTTATAGATTTCAAAACTGTTTTCTCCCACAGATTTACCTGTATCTAAATGTAAATTAACAAATTTTCTGGTATTCGTGTTCATAGTTTGTTTTCTTTTAAATGTCAGTTTAATTAAACAAATCATTATCCAATTATCACATTTTTGTTATGCACTGTACAAAATTCGAAAAACTCTGCATATAAAATTTAAAATAATAATATATATTTTTAGATATCGATAGTTTTATGGCAAAAAATACCTACGAAAGCGATTGTTTCGCGAATACTTTCTGTACATATTATCATGCGAACGATCATTACTGTGTGCCGTGGTGGCATGGTGGCTAAGATACTAGGATTTGATTCCGAGGTCTGGAAAAGTTTTTTTTTTTTTTTTTTTTTTCAATGAGGAATTTGCACACATGGGGGATTTGAACAAAACCCCATTTTTCTGGTAGTTTTAGGGCCATAAATTTCAAAAAGTTTATTAAAAGTGCAAAAAATGACTTTAAAATTAACCAAAAATCACGTGATTTCAAAACGCTCTGCCTGACGTCACACTTTATGATGCTTCAATGTTTACATTTTGTTAGCCTGGTTAGTAAGCAGAAATTCGTTTTAACTTTCGTAATTATAAATTGTTTATGTGATTTCTGAGCATTTCTTTTTCATCTTATAATCATTTAATATCATTATCACCATTTTCCATTATCGTTATTATTTTCAATTGTTTTCTTTTTGGCGGTTGTCCAATGTTTCCGTTTAATAGGATCCTGTGGAACGCTAAAGAATAACTTTTGAGAAGCATTAGCTGTTGTATTAGTGCAAAATGGTACAATACAATATTTATACTACGATTTTTAATATCCGTCATAATTATAACATACAAAACCTATTTCACTGATTCAAGAAGCAAAGCAAAGCACGAAATCGAATGTAAACAACGATTACTTCCGTTTGTTGTCATAAAGAGTGACGTCACGATATATTATACTGCATTTTCTCGATAGAGTAAATATTGCGATGTTAAAATTTTTGTAAATCAGTCATTAGGTTTCAAATAAAGAAAATGTATGTATTTGTTTTCTTACCTTTTCATTTTCCATTATATAAGAATAAAATCAGAAAACATGCAAATTGTCGATTGTAGATATTTTATATATGCTCTAAAAAGTCTAAAACCTATTTTTAACAAAGAAACAGAATCATTCGGCACATTTATTTAATTATTTATTAAAACGCCTTAAAAATGGCAGTAATTTATGTTTAAGCGTAAAAAAAATGCTGGTGTTTTGAGACATTTGCAATGTCTAAATTTCAGAAAAAAAAGGGTCTTAAAACGTTAGACTGTTTTTTTTAGCTTAAAATGTGACCATCGTTTAAGACCCTTATTTAACTGAATTTAAGACGTTTGCTTTTACAGAGCCATTAATGGAAAATATCTGAGATTTTAGTTATAACTTTTTTTTACGATAATTTAGAAGGCTTTTAGTATGAGTTTGTCCATGTATTTAGTTGTCACATTATGCAAAAAAGATATTTATCGCTCACACATAGGCCGGTAGATATTTTTTATACAGATTTTAATGTTCTATACGTTATGTAGTATTTTTGTGTTCGAATGGTAGTATCTAATTTCTAATGCGTTTTTGAGTTTATCTGAAAGTGGTGTTAAATTTCGTTGAAAATTCTGCAATAATAATAATAAGAATAAGAATAATAATAACAGTAATAATAATAAACATGACACCTTTTTTGTTCTTAAATAATGTATTAAAATTTACGTGATTCATTTCTTAAAAATCCACATGAAGCTGGAATTTTTTTCACATTCGATTTGAAAAAACTTATCTGAAAAATAAGTTTGATATTAGTGCAATTTATTTTCAAAGAATCTCATTTATCGCAACAAACAAATTTTATTTAACATACTGCTTTATGGTGCTTTATGGTACAAAAAACAATTGAAAAACATTTAAGGTTTTCACATATAATAACATTTTAATTCCGAAAATAATTATACGGGAATACGTACAGCTACCATTTAAAAAAGCGTGGTAACCGTGTTCCTCGCCTGAGTATAAAGATATCACATATGGTTTCAGATAAAGATTATGCAAATATCACATTTTATTTAAATCTTTAAAAACAATCTAACAATTTTTTCGTATACGAAAAGATATTTCCAAATTTAGAAAATATTTTTTAGTTAAAACCTACTGTTATCAATACTGTTACAATAATCGAAGCAGTACTTCTATTTTAAAATAGCGATTATATAAAATCTGCAGTTAATCACATGACCGAATACGAAAGAATGAAAATTATAACTCAATAATTGAAATAACGTAAAAAAAAAAAAAAAAAAAGTTACAATCAACATGAAATATGAACAGTAAAAATCTAAAGAAGCTAATTATAAAATACATGGACGAAGTGAACCCTTGCACGGTTTAAGCAGCATCTCTGACGAGTTTTATAGCTATGTGACCGTCAATGACCTGAGCTGCAGAGCGCGCACACGTATAGACGCCTATCTCATAAATCTAAGGAAAAAAAAAGACTTCGAAAACTCAATTTTATAGAAATCAGTCAGTAAATTTTCAAAAAATAAACAAAGGTTTAAAAAATTTTTCGTTTCGGATTTCCAGTGCCTTCGCAGCATCCTAGCTATGGTTTCGCCACGGGCCCATCTAACCTCTGTTCAGATCCCCATTGCGTCGTACTACTTAGTTCTCATCACAAAACAAATTTATAAACGAACTTCGAATTTTACCTCCACTACTTTTGGTATTATCTTGCTTGGGTGTGAGCCGCAAACACAATTGCATTGCTTTAATAATAATTTATTAAAAGCGATCAAACAGTTTCCTAGAAAAGAACATGGGATTCTAAGGAACTCTAAACGGACCAATAATATCGGGCCTCGACAATCATTGGAAGCGTCATTCCGGGGCATTTCAAGCGAATTATTATTATTATTTTTTTTTTTAATTGTTATTATACTGGTATATGGTACATATTTCGTAATTTAAATCTATAGGCTGTACAGCTCATTAAGAAAACTACATTGTATAAATTAATTCCATGTCTATCTTTTTGACCAATGTTTAAACGTAGTGTAACGAATTAATGCATTTTGAATTTCTTTTACACTCCTGTTAAAAAGTTTAGCAAGATTTGCAAACGAACACTTTTTTTCAAATTAAAAATTTATCTCTCAATGAAATGTTTTCAAACATTGCGCATTTAAAGAACTGATTCTTCCTTATGTTTTTCAGTGAAGACTGGTTTAAGGCAACAATTAGGGGGCCGGTAACAAATTGGGCAAAATTAATAATGTTTGTGTTCACTCTTTATCGTTAAGTAAACGAAATGAACTGTAACTTAAGGGTATGTTCAAATAGACCCAGTTCAAATTGTGGATAAATTTGTGTGACGATAGCTTGTTAAATAAAGGAAATATAAGCATTTATTTAAAAACTCAAAAAAAAAAAAAAAAAACCATTTTTTTTATTTATAACTAGCAGGCTACGCCCGCTTCGCTGGCCACTATTTTTAAATGAATCACTAAAATTACTGAATTCTCAAAATTGCATTAATTTTTATCACGTGAAAAAAAAAAAAAAGCGAAACAAAATCTGATTAGGAAAAATGTCGCACCGGGTTCTCACTGCCTTCGGAAAAAATTCCCAAAATGCTCTAACTTTTATTTCTGTTATTTTCCCCCTTCGCCCCTCCTCCCGTCTATCCTAATAATTTTACAAATTCGAAAATATCCGCAATCGATTTGTACATATCAAAAACCTCTATGCACTAGTTTTGAACGATCTATCTCTATTTTTATTTTTTTGCCCCACCACTCTCCCCCCCCTTCCCAATAATTTTAGAAATTCGAAGATATCCGCAATCGATTTGTATGTATCGAAAACCTGTATGTACCAATTTTGAATGATCTATTTTTTTTTGCCCCTCCGCCCCCCTCCCGTCCCTCCTAATAACGTTACACTTTCGAAAATATCCCCATTCGACTTGCAGGCCTCTAAAACCAATGTGTACCAATTTTGAACGGCCTAACTGCATTTCTATTTGTTTTTGCCCATAGCCCCCCCCTTACCGCCCCTCCTAATAATTTTACAATTTCAAAAATATCCGCATTCGATTTTAAGTATCGAAAACCATTTGTGTACCAATTTTGAACGATCTAACTCTATTTTTATTCCCCCCCCATCCCCTACCCCTTCTCGCCCCTCCTAATAACTTTACACTTTCGAAAATATCCCCATTCGACTTGCAGGCCTTTAAAACCTATCTGTACCAATTTTTAATGCCCTAAATGTATTTCAATTTGTTTTTGCCCATAGCCCCCCCAACCTTACCGCTCCACCCCCTTACCGCACCTCCTAATAATCTTTCAAATTCGAAAATATCCGCAATCGATTTGTAAGTATCGAAAACCTCTATATACCAAATTTGAACGATCTAACTCTATTTTTATTTTATTTTCCCCCCTCTCCCCTCCTAATAACTTTACACTTTCGAAAATATCCCCATTCGATTTGCAGGCTATTGAAACCTATCTGTACCAATTTTGAAATGCCTAACTGTATTTCTAATTGTTTTTGCCCCTGCTGCCCCACCTGGGGGCTGAATTTTTAAAATTCCAGAAATTGGTTTTTAGATATTTGTATTAGCTATATTTTATAGCGAAAATTTCACGTATATCTGTATTTTTTTTGTTTGAGATATATAGGATTATGCGAAATCGCGTTTTACGCATGTGAAATCCCGTTTTGTCCCCCCTCCCGCCCTCCCTTGGGGACCGAATTTCGAAAATTCCAAAAATTGGTTTTTAGACATTTATATTAGCTATATTTTAAAGCAAAAATTTTACGGATATCTGTTTTTTTGTTTGAGATATGAAGGATTTTTTGAATTCACGTTTTGCCCCCCTCCCGAATTTTTTCAATTCTTTTTTTTCCTAAACCATCCCTGACCTATAAGGAAAAAAACAAAAAAAGAATGATCGAAATCAGTCAAGCCGTTTACGATTTTATAAAGGACATACAGACCAACATTCATTTTTATATATATAGATACTGCTTTGTGGTACAAAAAGCAATTGAAAAACATTTAAGGTTTTCACATATAATAACATTTTAATTCGGAAAATAATTATACGGGAATACTTACAGCTACCATTTAAAGAAAGCGAGGTAACCCTGTTCCTCGCCAGAGTATAAACATATCACATATGGTTTCAGATAAAGATGATGTAAATATCACATTTTATTTAAATCTTTAAAAACAATCTAACAATTTCTTCGTATACGAAAAGATATTTTCAAATTTAGAAAATATTTTTTAGTTAAAAGCTACTGGTATCAGAATAATCGAAGCAGTACTATATTAATCGAAACAGTTCTATGTTAAAATCGCGGTTATATAAAATCTGTATTTAATCCCATGACCGAACACGAAAAAATGAAAAGTAATTATAACTGAATAATTAAACAAAAATGTTACAAACAACATGAAATATGAACAGTAAAAACCTAAAGAAGCTAATTATAAAATACATGGACGAGGTGAACCCTTGCACGGTTTAAGCAGCATCTCTGACGAGTTTTATAGCTATGTGACCGTGAATGACCTGAGCTGCAGAGCGCGCACACGTATAGACGCCTATTTCATAAATCTAAGAAAAAAAAAGACTTCGAAACTCAATTTTATAGAAATCAGTCAATCAATTTTCAAGAAATAAACAAATGTTTAAAAAATTTTTCGTTTCGGATTTCCAGTGACTTCGCAGCATCCGACCTATGATTTCGCCACGGGCCCATCTAACCTCTATTCAGATCCCCATTGCGTCGTACTACTTAGTTCTCAGCACAAAACAAATTTGTAAACGAACTTCGAATTTTACCTCCACGACTTTTGGTATTATCTTGCTTGGGTGTGAGCCGCACAACTGCATTGCTTTAATAATAATTTATTAAAAGCGATAAAATTGTTTTCTAGAAAAGAGCAAGGGATTCTAAGGAACTCTAAACGGACCAATAATATCGGGCCTCGACAGTCTTTGGAAGCGTCATTTCGGGGCATTTTAAGCGCATTATAATTATTATTATTTTTAATTGTTATTATACTGGTATATGGTACATATTTCGTAATTTAAATCTATAGGCTGTACAGCTCATCAAGAAAAATGCATTGTATAAACTAATTACATGTCTATCTTTTTGAGCAATAATTTAATTAGTGTGTAACGAATTAAAGTATTTTGAATTTCTTTTACACTCCTGTTGAAAAGTTTAGCAAGATTTTTAAAAGAACACTTTTATTCAAATTAAAAACTTATCTCTCAATGAAATGTTTTCAAACATTGCGTTTTTAAAGAACTGGGTCTTCCTCATGTTTCTGAGTGAAGATTGGTTTAAGACAATAATTAGGGGGCCGGTAACAAATTGGGCAAAATTAATAATGTTTGTGTTCACCCTGTATCGTTAAGTAAACGAAATGAACTGTAACTTCAGGGTATGTTCATATAAACCCAGTTCAATTTGTGGATAAATTTGTATGACGATAGCATGTTAAATAAGGGAGACATAAGCATTTATTTAAAAACTCCAAAAAAAAATCAACATGATTTTTATTTATAAAATACAGAGTTTTTAATGAAAATTATTCTCACTTTCAGATAAGTTGGAAAAACACTTTTAAAACAATATATTGCAATCGGAATACAAATATCTTAAATATCTCATGAAATAGGAACATTTTTATGAAAAACCTGTTTACTGCGCATGCACGAAATATAAAACATTTTTTATTGCATAGGTTGAAATCTAGATGTATTGGGCAACTTTTATCAAAAGTGCATTTGAATAGAATAAAAACTAAGAGAATTGTACAAAAAAGAACGAGCTAGATTTTAGATATTTTCCCAAGAGTTAAAATTTCTTAAGGGGTTCTTCACATGCCTCGTAATTAAGATCTAATTATTTCAACCACACTCCAAATGTAATTATTATTTTTTTTTTTTTAATCTCTTATAAATTTGTAAGTCTAACATATTTTTGTTTATTTACTATGATCTGTGAGATCATAAGGGGTTTTTCTCCAAAAACAACCTTTGGAAAGTGGTTGAAATAATTGGATCTCTAAATTAACTACGCGGCATGTGAAAAACCCCTTAAGAAATTTCAACTCTTGGAAAATACCAAAAATCTAGCTCGTTCTTTTGCATATAATTCTCTTAATTTTTATTCTATTCAAATGCACTTTTGATAAAAGTTGCTCAATACATTTAGCTTTCAACCTATGCAATAAAAAATGTTTTATATTTCGTACATGCGCAGTAAACATGTTTTTTATAAAAATGTTCATATTTCATGAGATATTTAAGATATTTGTATTCCGATTGCAATATATTGTTTTAAAAGTATTTTTCCAACTTACCTGAAAGTGAGAATAATTTTCGTTAAAAACTTTGTATATTATAAATAAAAAAAAATGTTTTTTTTTTTTTTTTTTTTTTTTTTTAGTTTTAAAATAAATTCTTATATCTCCCTTATTAAACATGCTATCGTCACACAAATTCATCTACAAATTGAACTAGGTCTATATTAACATATCCTAAGTTACAGTCCATTTCGTATACTTAACGATACAGGGTGATCTCAAAAATTATTATTTTTGCTCAATTTGTTACCAGCCCCTTAATTGTTGTCTTAAACCAATCTTCACTGTAAAACATGAGGAAGACCCAGTTCTTTAAATACCCAATGTTTAAAAACATTTCATTGAGAGATAAGTTTTTAATTTGAAAAAAGTGATCGTTTGCAAGTATTGCTAAACTTTTGTACAGGAGTGTAATATAGATTGATTTATATTATTACATAATCCTGTGTCAAAGTCTTTACACAGATGACACATATTTCTGCAATTGTTTGTCGTATGTCTCAAATCCTGGCACTTAAAACAACATAGTATTTTTATATAGTGCTTAATAAGGCAGTTATAAAATCCGAGGCAAATCTTATCTCTATAAACCATAAAACAAGTTGATTGTTTATCTGGATCTATTACAATGTTAACCAGTCCATTGCTATCTGTTAGCATCACAAAAGAAAGTATGTCCGTTTCACTTCCCGAAGTTCTAAATAACTCTGGTTATAATGCGTTTCTGTCTTTTTTTTTTTTTTTTTTTTTTCTGTCTTTACTCTAATCTTTATTAATGTTTTTTTTCTGGTAACGGGAACATTTTCTTATTGCATTAGGTCTTCGAAACTAATTAATTTCATTTGCTTTGGTTTTCTTATTTGAAGAATTGTGCTTTATACTATGTCCTTTCGTGACTCAGGAGATTTCTTCATATGCTGAATTCTGTTCTCATTCTTATGTGTATAATTAGTTTATCAGTTTTATTATTACTAGTATCGCCCAGTGGTCGAAACTCGACCATTTTTTTTGCAAAGCGAGGCAAGGCAAAGTTATTGCCTTGTCCTAAACGGAATGCAATTGCAACACAGCTGCGGCAATTGTCGAAAACCGAAAATCTAAAACTTTTCTGAATCTTATATTTTCTACTTATATATGCAGAGGAAAGAATAATAAATCCACTTTTTAAAAAATTAAAATAGGTAGTCAATTTCACTTAATTAAAATGCAAGGAAATCTCAAAACGTGTAAATTCATCGAAAACCGGAAATCAAAAGTTTTTATGTATCTTCTACTTGCTTCTTCTACCCACAAAAGCTAGCAATAAAGACACTTTTTTAAAAAAATAAGTAGCCAATTTCAGTTAATTGAAACGTACAGAAAGCTCAAAACATGTAAATTCAGCAAAAAACGGAAATCGGAATTTTTTCCGTATCGTCTCATCTACTCTCGTCTACTCTATACATGCAGCAGTTAGTAACAAATCCATTTTCCTTTTATTTAGTATGTTAGTTGAATATTTATTGTTTAAATATCATCCTTGGAAATGAAATGTTTATGTTTACATTCGAAACTGGAAGTTTGCCATTTTTTTTTCTGAAGTTTTGTGATTTTAAATTAAAATTTTATCAATTTTACAGAAAAAATAACTCAATCAAACACATGTAGACAGTAACTTATATATAACTGTACCCAAATATCGAAATTAAAATCGGCAGATCATTTCCGTTATTTTTTAATAATTTTTTACAAAAAATCAAATGGACGATTAACAAAGAAAATCATTTTCATGGCTCCATGGAAAGACAGTGACGTCATCACTTCGCTTGCGTATAGTGATGCTACATTATACAAATTACTGTGTCTATGGTTTTATTTGAGCTTTATGAAATTGCCAGATTTAACAACTTTCTACTTTTAGGTATTTTTTAATGTAAAGGAATACGTGTATGAAAGGGAAAAATGGGGGAAAATGCATAAAAAATAAATGTATTTTTAAATACCTTCTTGACATCGTAAGAAAATAATATTTGTATTCGCACCTTCCGGCTAACCATACCTTTCGAATGATACCATTTTCAACCCTCTACTCCCATAATTAATATGTTAAAAAGGGACAACAAATTTTATGCTTGCCGATTAATATATAGATTATTATTATTAATTTGGTAATCGAGATGTTTGTTTACTTATTTTTATTTAAGGATTTTGTAATGTATATTACCACTGTTGTCTCACTCTCTGCTCTGAGAATAAGTGCCGGTTTTTCTTTAGCTATGTTTGTACATACGATTCATTGTACGAATGAATTTGAAGTGTTCGGTTTCATAGAAGTAGTCGGTAGTTAACTAGGTCTTGTAGTTTTTTTGTAGGTGTGATTCTTCAGCCAATGAATTTGTTCTAAGTTCGTATTATGATGGTTAAAAAACGAATATTGAATTTTGTCATTCAAAGGGGAGAAGCCGATATTTCATGTTTGATTTTAGTATGTAATTAAGTAGTGAATGTAATGATATCTGTTTATAACTGATCAATGGAGATTGCCTGTATCACGTATTTAAAACTTCGAAAAAACATTCTAAAATTGATATTTTTGAAATGTGTATGCAGCCACAGCACATCAATATGTTTATTATTTTGTAACAATTTACGTTTCTTAGCCCGTGTTGTTTACATAATTTCTTCTAAATTATAATTTATGTATTTAAGCAGGGGCGACCAACCCGCGGCCCGTGGGCCGCATGCGGCCCACCGCGTCGTTTCTTGCGGCCCGCGAGGTGACTAACGATATTTAAAGTTTGACAGCTTTGGTTAACGGATAAAAAATTAATAAATACGGTCTTATTTTTCGAAGTGAAAATGCCTTTCAACGATTATGGTAGCTAAAGAATTGTTGTAATGAAATATTATTAGATCCATTATTCATTCTTTTTATTATAGTTTTATTATACATTCATAAATTTTTCATACCATTGTTAATTTATGAATGAAAATAATTTAAATTAATGTATTCTGCTCCGAATTTTTACCCTACCTTTCCTTGAAAAAGTATATACATACATGGATTATATACTTAAAAACATATATACACATATGCATATGTACAGTCATAAAATAATAATAATAATTTTCTTCCCCGACTTATTTCACCGTAAATTATCAGCTAATTTACCTGGGAATTTGTCAAAAGGAGGGGGGGGGCTTATATATGACTGTACATACGGTGCGGCCCGAACGAATAAAATACATTTCTAATGCGGCCCACCAAGTGTTTTGGGTCGGACAGGCCTGTATTTAAGAATAATTTATATATATATATATATATTCGCTAAAAATTTTTTGCTTTTCTGCAAAACTCTTATCTTTACGATCCTGACAGATGGAAGTAATATTTAACATAAAAACATGAAGATCATATTTATTCATTAAAAGTGAAGAATTAGTGATAATGACAAGTAAATATGACACGATTTAAAAAAAAAAAATACATATTAATAAAAAAATTATAAAAAGTAGAATGAATAGAAAGAAAACTAACTTAAAACAAAGAAATTGATAAAGGTCTGGAGAAAATTAAAATAAATTTAGAGATAATAAACAAATTTGATTGACAGCGATTACTAATGTTACATAAAACAGAAAAAAAATTGCGAAATATACAAAAATCCTCTTTCTGACATTTATAACAAACTTTGTTATTCGAAATGGTTATTATTCTGAACAAAACTGCATAAACAGATCTATAGATTTTCTGCCACTTTATTTAAAACACGATTTCCCTTTCAGACTAATAGTTGCCAAAAAAATATATTTTTTAAACTAAATAAAACTTTTCCAAAATAATACAAATTTTCTCTTTCGAAACATTTCTTATTAAGATACTGAAATTAGAGAAGTAAAATCGCTGTTCTATTTTTAAGCAATAAATATAAAATATGATGAATGTTTTATCGTTCAAGCGCAACTTCTTAAACTATTTCTCTAATCACTACAAAACAACATGTCTCCAAATTGAGAGTTTTCCAACTTCTTACGATCGATCCTGCGAAGTTGTGTTCTAGGACAAACAATGGCAATTATTTACACACTAACGACAAAGAAAACTAATTCCTGTTTCTTAATACAACATATTCGGTACTTTTAAGCAGTAATTACAGATTACAGGATTCTTATTTAACGATTATATAATAAGAATTAAAATTATAGTAAAATGTCTTACAATAATTTTTTAATGATTTATTTAAAACAAAAAATTAACAATTTGTCTGTAGGAAAATATATATATATATATATTATATTCTTAACTTTTTGATGCGCAAAGTAATTACGCTCCTTTAAATTTGACTTCCACTAGAATTTAGGAACAAAAATAAAATGTAAGAAATAAATGACTTTTTCCGCTATGTTATTGAAAAAAAAAAATTTCGGATAAAAATTTGGGATGAATTTTTGAAGTTGGAACTTTGTCATCCGCACGCGCGGTGAGAATACCCCTCATTGAGGGTAAAAAAATCAAACGATTAACAATTATTATAAGAAATGTAAAATATTTCAGAACAGATTAAAATTTAAAATGAAATAAAAATGTAAATTAATGGTAATGACTAATATATACATATATATTTTTTTTTAACGTTATGAAATTTGAAGGAAATTTACAACCTAAATAATGTTTTGCTTTTCTATCAGTATGCTAAATTGTTTATAAGATACAGACATGAAATAAAACTTTTCTATTCCCTGTATTAGTCTAAATTCAACATAGTTTGACAGAGAGTTAACCAGGTTATATATATAAATATATATATATATATATATTCCCTGCCACTAAATTTGCCAAAAAGTACAGAAGGAGGCAATCTGAACTCGAATGAAATTTACTGAAAGTGGAATTCTGGGGCGTGTTTTAATAAATCAAATTCCGATTGGTTAAAATTAATTTATTTATAACATAATAATCTATAAAACAACTGTGTTGCTCTTCAATTGGCAGTTAACTAGGTATTTGGTACGGAGTTATTTTAATGCTATATGTAATTCTCTTTTAAATATGATTGAAATATAAGGCTGAATCGAAATGATATTACAAACGGCACGATGGCTTGTTTTCGCGTCATTATGTGAGGTTAAGTAAAACTTTTCTTGTTTTCGCTATCTTCTTTAATGTTATATAACTTGATGTATTAAACATGACGCATTATAAATGACATATATTTATTTAACTAAACAGAAAACTAAAAAACTAAACAGAAAATCGGATTAGAGTTTAGGAAAATAAAAATTTAACTTTTTTTACATTAATGTTTTGTCACAGATTTTTATTGACCTTTTTTATTTTATGACACTTTTTTGTTATACATTAAATTCAATTTCTCGCTGTGTGGTAAAAGAAAACTGCTATTATTCTTAGGCCTTTCTTAAAAAATGATAGAAATATTGAATATTTTACTCTTCATAATGGGAAATATTTAAAAAAATACATATTCACAATATAACGATTTACATCTATTTAAAATTCATATCTAGTAGTTAAAAATACTTAATTGAGTTATAAAATGCGATATTACTCTCGATTTTAACTTGTGTACTCCAGACATAGACTAATAAAAGCTGTACTTTACACGTGTACTATGACGTTGTTTATTAAAGGTTAGGTTTAATACATAATCAATCACGTAGAACATTTACGACGCGCTCAAATATTAGGCGGAAAATACTTTAGGCTAGTTACTTAGTCTCTATATGTTATAAAAACTTGTTTTTAATTAATGTACAAAATTAAAACATTAACCAATAAAGTTAATTCAAAATCGATTTCTGGGTTTGGTGAAGTTCAAGTTTTGTAGTTTCGTTTTTCCTGTAGATTTGTATTCAGTAATATTATAAATAAACTTCTTAATGACATGTTTAGAGAATTTATACATTACTAGCATATTTTAAGTAGTCTAGATTTATTTACTAAAAGAAAGTTAATGAACGATTTACATCAATATTATTAATAGAAAGAATCATACCGAAACTTTTCTTCTCCTTGCTTTGGATAAATGCAAAAGAACAGGATTCTATACAGTTCAAACAACATATTAAAAACTGTGCATTTAATAAGAGCAGAGCGATGCTCTCTATTTGAATTAAAGGCCTTGACAGAAAACCTTAGGTAGATCACTCAATGGCGACAACAATTTACCCGTTTTCAAACTTAGTCTTTTGCTTGACAGTTCAGTCTTGATGCACTGTCACTATAGCTCCATGTGAACATTTCACAAATGCCACAGTTTTGCTAATACATGCTCCATAAATCCAATCTTTTACTATCACTCACATGTTCAAAGTTCAATAAATAGCATATTCTCCCCATCTTTTCACCAGTAATTTGCTTATTCTACACTCTCAGGAACTAAGCTTTCCTTTTGCTCACTCTATCCCTAAAGCATCAACACTGAGACTAAATAACTTATTTGCAAAAACTTATTAGGTGGTCCTAATAAAGCAGACAATCAGTATAAAAGAAGATGAAAAGTAATACAGAAAAATTATTAGAAAATTGATTATAATTCAATACATACTTATTTTTACATGATTTTCTCATGCATGACTCTTGTTATGGCCAAATCTATTAGCTGCAATCTTCCATCTTTTATGAAGTGATATGTTAACTGATAATAGCTTTTCGTAAGATGTTTTGTATCTGATTATTCAATAAAAGAAATTTCAGCGAGTATTATTCTTTTGCTGTTAATAGCTAAATGCCAGTTTCTAATTCTGTATTTTACGTAACTTACGCACCGAATAAGGCAATGAAGCCCACATTATTCGCTGAAAAATATCATTAGGTCTAAAGTAACTTTCTTCAATTTACACTTCATTCATAGCATAGAATAAAATTGTACTTTTAAAAAATTAAAGAACACACTTTTATTGATATGTGAACTAAAAAGTACAAAATATCTATCTTTATAGTATTAAAATGAAGTGTAAGAGAAAATCGTGTGAGTAACACACCACAATATTTACATACTTTTAATTTTTTAATAAAATAATTTAGAATTAAACAAAAAAACATTTTAAAAAAATCTTCCCTGACTGGGCTCGAACGTTAGACCTTTAGGCTCGTAGCCCGGAGCTATACCTCACCGCCACAGCGTTCACGTAGGGAAAGTCTTTTTTTACAATATAGATTTTTTGTTTGCTCCCAGAGCGGTTACAAACATACATACAAACATACATACAGGTGAAGCTAATAAAAGCGTGTTAAAAATAGAATTGAATTGTCATTTAGACATGTCCTATGTTCATATTGTAAAATTGTTTGAAAGTTTATATCCAGAAAATAGTTAATCAAAAAATAAATAAACAAATAAATAAATAATATTATTTATTCGCAAATTAAAATTGGATTTTATAGCTTGATGCAAATAGTTAATGATTATTTGCATTTTCAGGAGATTAATAATAAGAATGTAAGATTAATATATTTTACAATGGTATTAATAGAGATGTGATAATAAGCTTTTAAATTTTGTATCTAATAAAAGTGTATTTATTTTTCAAGTATGAATGATCAATTTTCTAAAAAGATCTATTCAAAAAGAGATTTTATTTTTTTAAATACATTTTCGCCTAAATTATTATTTTTTCTTATAAAAATACATATAAAATAAAAAATAAAAGCCCCATCTATTCATTCTTATTATTGTACTACCTGCATATTTTACGTATCTTTTTCATGCATAAATATTACAGAATTAACTTAATCTTAGAAAGTTAAACATTTTATGCAAGAAAATTGGAATTTAATGAAGAAAACAACAGTTCATTTGCGATAATTGGATTTAATTACATTCATTTAAGAATGTATATTAGACCAGCAAGAAAATTATAAAAAAGGCTGCTTCTGACACTGACATTTCAACTAAGTTTTATAAGATTAATATTCTTTATATTCCATAAAAATAGAACTGTTTTGTAGATAGTAAAAGAAATGTGATTATAGGAAGAGAAAATTGTTTTCTTCAGAAAATAAAATTGTTTTTATACAGTTAAATGTATGACAGTGTAGTATTTTAACAAATTATTACTTTCCGAATACTATATTGAGGAAAGTATTGTAATCATGTCAAAAATCCGAATTTGAGATTTTGATGTTTCTTTACGTTTCGAGGTCCCCTGAGTCCGTTTCCACTATTCTTACGATAATGTATGTATGTGTGTGTGTATGTATGTGTGTATGTATATGTGTATGCATGTGTGCATGTCTGTGAGTGAACACGCTAGCGTCTAAACGCTTTGTTCGAATAAGCTGAAAGTTGGTACGTATATTGTAAGCCACCATAGTACAAACCCTATATATTTTGGTGAATCTAACACTTACAGTTTTTTTACAGGGACACCAGGAAAATTCTTTATCATTATAGCCTATGGGGCCAAATTTTTAAAAGTGCGATAGCGTCTAAACGCTTTATTAATCTGAGCAAAAAATTTTTACACATGTTATATGTCACAGTTGCACCAACTGTATAGATTTTGGTGAATTTAGCACTTACAGTTTTTTTACAAGGACACAAAGAAAATTCTTTATCATTATGGCCTAGGGGACCAAATTTTTAAAAGTGCGATAGCGTCTAAACGTCTTATTCAATTGAGCTGAAAATTTATATGAATATTATAAATCACTGTTGCACTAACTATAAGCATTTTGGTGAGTCTAGCATTTATAGGTTTTTACAGGGACACAACGAAAAATTCTTTATCATTATGATCTATGGGCTCAAAGTTCAGTAGCGTTAAATAAAACATCGTGTAATAGATGGAGAAAAATACTCAAACACTCTATTATGGTTTTCTCTCTTTTGTTTGTTTAACAACTCCTCTTTCTTTACTTTATCTACAAAACTGTTAATTACTCAATGTTCGGAAAGTCGAGAAGAGTCACTCCAGATTTTTTTTTAGAGCAAGTGAGTAGGTTTTACGTTGCATGTGCTACGCTATAGGCAATTAGCGACAGTCAGCTGCTTTTAAAAGATCGTTTTTGAAACATTGTATTTGGTAAAAATAAGACAGCAAACAACAATAACAAAGCAAAAGACCGTTTAAAAGTAGAAACATATCTGAATTTGTTTCTTTCAAATTATTTCAATTTGCATCTCAAAGAAAAAACATGATTTGCTATTGTTTTTTCTGCAAGAAATTTACTAGACGTACATCATACTTAGTAATGAAAGCCTTATGCGATTCAAAACTGGTTCTACTTAGTATGCATTATTTTTTATGCAATTTCAATCCACAAAACTGTGATATAACTGTAAATCAAATCATATACGAGGTTTACATAAAAGTATCCCTTTTCCTCTTTAGAATGTTTAATTAATGTTTAACTTATATATTTATTCATATATAAATTCATTTGAAAATAACATTTTTTTTTTCTTTTTTTTTTCTTTTTTTTTTTTTTTTTTTTTTTACAGAAGATCAATTAATTTTAGTTCTACTACAAATTTAAATGAAAAGCGATTTTTTTAAATTATTAATATACAAAACAATATATAATAATTTCATGGTGATGTATGACAGTTTTATATTGAAATAAAAAAGATATTTTATATTTCTCTTTTAAAATGATTTAATTTCTCTTAATAAAATGAAAGTTTTTTTTATAATTAACAAGAACTTTTAGGATTTATTATTATTATTATTAACAACATATTAATAATTAAACAGGAATGTAAATGAACTTATATGTGCATTTACAAATCATACTAAATTAGTTATGTTGTTACATTTATGTCAAAAAAATTCAGTGGAAGTAAATGAAATAATGATATTTGCACATAAAATAATTTCTATAGCTAAATTTGGAAAACTTTCATAGTTTCGTGATATATATTAGAGTGAAACTTCCGTTGCAGAATTTCGATGCCCTCATTGTACTTTATCGGCCACTTATTGTCTATGACTTACACAATATTTCTTTTTAATAAAAATAACGAAGGGACATATTTCACTATGTAGAGGGATTTTTCTGAACTTAATTGTTTCCATGATGGCCTTCCTATAATGTAAACATAATAAATTGTTTGTGTTTTAAATAAATTTGTTTTTTTTAGCTTATTAATACGGAATTTCTAATTATGAATAAATAGACAGGTGTATATGAATAAACTAATGTAATAGATCCGTAAAATATGCACACACTGGACTTTAAAAATTTATGAATTGTCATGATGAATTATATCATAAGTAAAATTCCTTATGCCATAACAAATATTAATGTTTAAATTTTCACTTTTTGTTTAAAAAAATAAAAATATATCATTTAATTCTAATTCATTATAGTAAATTTAAATAATTTTCTGTAATCAAAAAGTAACTTAATCTAAAAAGTAACTTAATCTAAAAAGTAATTTAATCTTTATGACGCTCATCTACTCTGTGAAAAAAAAAATTAAAATAAACAGAAAATACATTCTATTCATTTAATTCTTTTTGATTTATTCCCAACGTTTCTGGATAATGCAATCAATGCAATCAAGCTTTCATCATGCTCAACGGATTTATTTTCTTCAACAACCCTATATCACCTCATGAAATATTTTGAAATACTTTCCTTGTCTATAAATATTTCACCAACTCTTCAATATAAATAAATTACTAGATTTCTATTATAATATTATTTTCAGATCGCCAATGCAAGCAAAATCCGGCTTATATTTACATGCTTTTCTCATGCATGACTCTTGTTATGGCCAAATCTATTAGCTACCATCTTCCATCTTTTATGAAGTGATATGTTAACTGATAATAGCTTTTCGCAAGACGTTTTCTATCTGATTATTCAGTAAAAGAAATTTCAGCGAGTGTTATTCTTTTGCTGTTAATAGCTAGATGCCAGTTTCTAATTCTGTATTTTAGGAAACTTACGTACCGGTTAAGGCAATAAAGCCCACATTATTCGCTGAAAAATATCATTAGGTCTAAAGTAACTTTCTTCAATTTACTCTTCATTCATAGCATAGAATAAAATGGTACTTTTAAAAAATTAAAGAACTCACTTTTATTGATATGTCAACTAAAAATTACAAAATATCTATCTTTATAGTATTAAGATGAAGTGTAAGAGAAAATCGTGTGAGTGACACACCACAATATTAACATACTTTTAATTTTTTAATAAAATAATTTAGAATTAAACAAAAAAACATTTTTAAAAAATCTTCCCTGACTAGGCTCGAACGTTAGACCTTTAGGTTCGTAGCTCGGAGCTATACCTCACCGCCACAGCGTTCACGTAGGGAAAGTCTTTTTTTATAATATAGATTTTTTGTTTGCTCCCAGAGTGGTTACAAACATACATACAAACATACATACAGGTGAAGCTAATAAAAGCGTGTTAAAAATAGAATTGAATTGTCATTTAGACATGTCCTATGTTCATATTGTAAAATTGTTTGAAAGTTTATATCCAGAAAATAGTTAATCAAAAAATAAATAAACAAATAAATAAATAATATAATTTATTCGGAAATTAAAATTGGATTTTAAAGCATGACGCAAATAGTTAATGATTATTTGCATTTTCAGGAGATTAATATTAAGAATGTAAGATTAATATATTTACAATGGTAATAATAGTGATGCGATAATAAGCTTTTAAATTTTGTATCCAATAAAAGTGTATTTATTTTTCAAGTATGAGTGATCAATTTTCTAAAAAGATCTATTCAAAAAGAGATTTTATTTTTTTAAATACATTTTCGCCTAAATTATTTTTTTTCTTATAAGAATCCATATAAAATAAAAAATAAAAGCCCCATCTATTCATTCTTATTATTGCACTACCTGCATATTTTACGTATCTTTTTTATGCATAAATATTACAGAATTAACTTAATCTTAGAAAGTTAAAAATTTTATGCATGAAAATTGGATTTTAATGACGAAAACAACAGTTCATTTGCGATAATTGGATTTAATTACATTCTTTTAAGAATGTATATTAGACCAGCAAGAAAATTATAAAAAAGGCTGCTTCTGATATTTCAAAAAAGTTTTATAAGATTAATATTTTTAATATTCTATAAAAATAGAACTGTTTTGTAGATAGTAAAAGAAATGTGATTATAGGAAGAAAAAATTATTTTCTTCACAAAAAAAAAAAAAAAAAAAAAAAAAAAAATTGTTTTTATACCGTTAAATGTATGACAGTGTAGTATTTTTACAAGTTATTCTTTAGAGCGAGTGAGTAGGTTTTACGTTGCATGTGCTACGCTATAGGCATGTGCTACGCTATAGCGACAGTCAGCTGCTTTTAAAAGATCGTTTTTTTAAACATTGTATTTGGTAAAAATAAGACAGCAAACAACAATAACAAAGCAGAAAACCGTTTAAAAGTAGAAACATATCTGAATTTGTTTCTTTCAAATTATTTCAATGTGCATCTCAGAGAAGAAACATGATTTGCTATTGTTTTTTCTGACCGAAATTTACTAGGCGCACATCATACTTGGTAATGAAGGCCCTACGCGATTAAAAACTGGTTCTACTTAGTATGCATTATTTTTGATGCAATTCCAATCCACAAAACTGTGATGTAACTGTAAATCAAATTATATATAAGAGGTTTACATAAAAGCATCCCTTTTCCTCTTTAGAATGGTTAATTAATGTTTAAATTATATCTTTATTCATATATAAATTTATTTGAAAATAACATATTTTTTTTATTTTAAGAGAAGATCAATTAATTTTAATTCTATTACAAATTTAAATGAAAAGCGATTTTTTTAATTATTAATATACAAAACAATATATAATAATTTTATGATGATGTATGAAAGTTTTATATATATATATATATATATATAAAATATATTATATATTTTTCTAATAAAATGACTTAATTTCTCTTAATAAAATGAAAGTTTTTTTTATAATTAACAAGAACTTTTAGAATTTATTATTATTATTATTAACAACATATAAATAGTTAAACAGTAAAGGAAATGAACTTATATGTGCATTTACAAATCATACTAAATTAGTTATGTTGTTACATTTATGTCAAAAAAATTCAGTGGAAGTAAATGAAATAATGATATTTGCACATAAAATAATTTCCATAGCTAAATTTGGAAAACTTTCATAGTTTTGTGATATATGTTAGAGTGAAACATCCGTTGCAGAATTTCGATGCCCTCATTGCACTTTATCGGCCACTTATTGTCTATGACTTACACAATATTTCTTTTCAACAAAAATAACGAAGGGACATATTTCACTGCGTGTAGAGGAATTTTTCTGAACTTAATTGTTTTCATGATGGTCTTCCTATAATGTGAACATAATAAATTGTTTGTGTATTAAATAAATTTGTTTTTTAACTTATTAATACGGAATTTCTAATTATGAATAAATAGACAGATGTATATGAATAACCTAATGTAATAGATCCGTAAAAATATGCACACACTGCGGACTTTAAATAGTTATTAATTGTCATGCAGAATTATATCATAAGTAAAATTCTCTATGCCATAACAAATATTAATGTTTAAATTGTCACTTTTTGTTTAAAAAAATAGAAATATATCATTTAATTCTAATTCATTATATTAAATTTAAACCATTTTCTGTAATCAAAAAGTAATTTAATCTTTTCGACGCTCATATACTCAGTGAAGGAAAAAAAGAAAAGAAAAGAAAAAGAAAATACGTTCCTTTCATTTTAATTTGTTTTGGTTTATTCCCAATATTTCTGGATAATGCAGTCAAGCAGTAGATTTCATCACATTCCAACGGATTTATTTTCTTAAACAACTCTATCACCTCATATAATATTTTGAAATACATTCCTTGTCTATAAATATTTCACGAACTATTCAACATAAATAAATTACAAGATTTCAATTATAATATTATTTTCAGATCGTCAATGCGGGCAATCTCCGGCTTTAGGTGTGCTTGGCACGGAAAAAATAACCCAACTTTTTTTTTTGTGTGTGTGGGAAGGGGGGATTATTATTATTATTACTTTCTTTATGAAAGAAGTGTAGCGGTTGCACATTTTCTGTAGTTCGAGATGTACGAACTTACGTTTTATATGTTTATTATTTACCCTCGGCGTAAATAATAAATGTTTTTAAGTAATGTTCATGTATATATATATATATATATATAAGTTGTTTATTCAAATTGAATGGCAATTTCAAAATATCTCATTACTATTATTTTTATTCTTCAAGGAAAGTAATAAAAACTTGTGGATTCTTAAATGAGTATACTACTATCTCCAGTTATTCAGTTTTGCCAAGTATTTTTACTTCTTCATTTATTTAATAAGTCAGCCTCTACAGTAATGGGCTCTTCCCACCGTCGTCTGCTCAATCACGTGATAGAGGAAAACGAATAATCGAATTCTGAGAATCGAATTCAATTAAATATTGTTCTTAAGAACAAAAATTTTAATATTTAATATAAAATAAAATAAAAGTAATATTGTGCATTTGTAAACAGTAGAATAATTGTATTTGTAAATTTAATAATTTTTAAAAAACATTTTATGTGTTTATTTATTTTTACCTATAAGAATCGATTTTTGTATATTGTAGTGTAACTGTAACATTAACTGATCTAGCAATAAATAATAGCTTCTTGTGGAATGTTTATGGATTGTAATTTGAAATTTTAAAATGGTTTCATTTAATTTAATTGCATAAAGGTGTTACAACAAGTTAATTAACTTAGTTACTGGTCTAAATGGATTTACGCCGTACTATATTGCACTGTCACTGATTTAAGTACCAAAAATCAGAGTATTAAACATGTTCTACATGAACATCAATAACAAACATAAACTAAATGATGATTGTAAATGTATACAGCGAATAAAAGAGGATGGATAATGATATAAAATGGATTGAAAATGATGATTTATAAAAAATAACACAGATTAAATACGATTGATCAAAAATAAGAATAGAAAATATGTTATTTCAGCAATTGCTATAGATAAACAAGACTTTGTCTGCTATTAGTTTTTCCTCTATCATGTGACCTCTGACGTCAGGTTGGAAGAGCCCATTGCTTAGAAGGAATGCAGATCAAGTCTCCCTGGTACAGATACATTCTTGTTCTGCCTATTGCAAGAAGATTTCGTCATAATATCAATAATTTTTTTTATTAGCGTAATCATACATATTAACATCAGACCGACCAACATTGTAATTTATTTCGGAGCACTGAAATACCCCCTTTATGCGTACCACTTTATACGTAGCAAAATTTTCTCCAATATGTAATTCTGGTTAAATAAGAAGAAGAATACCCTTCAAGAAAAGTACTGTGAAAAAAAAAAGGGGGGGTGGATTGGTCATAACAGTACTCTGGAACAAATTAAAATGTGCACCACATGACTCTAAGATATTGCAACAAATTTATTATACTTCTTATTATTGGTGAAAAGATTAAAATTGTACATTCATGTATTATATCATGTTTAATAATGGGAATTTAATCATTTCAAAAAATCACGTATTTCTTTGTCTTTATTTTTTATTTTCATTTTTTTTTTAACATTGACAGTATTATTTTAAAATTCTTAATGTATATGAATAAAAATCTTTGTATGTATGTGTGTCCTACATTTCCTTTAAAACCTCTGAATCGATTTCATCCAAACTTGACACAGTTACTGCTTATTTCCAGGGTTGAAGTACTGTGGGAGTTTGACATCTCTAGCGCATGCGCAATAGGAAGGGTGGAGTAAAACCCTCTCTAAACTCACATTTTTGTGTGATTTCTGTATTGCTAATGAATGAGACACTTCAGATTTGAATTGTTGACTACTTCTAATGTATACATTCTCCTTAAGTAGACGTTTTTTTTTTAAATGGAAATTAAAAAGTAGTAAATTGCTTTAAAAAAACGTGGTTTATACTCACGTCAAAATTTCATGCATGCGATTTATTTATTTTACTCTGAATACGTCAAATCGACGTTGTAAGTTAGTATGATTAATATATATATATATATATATATATATATATATATGTGTGTGTGTGTAACATATTAGAATTTTCTTTCAGGAAATCTCCTAAATAAGGAGCAAACATTCAAACCGTGCTTTCTCCTTAGGATATAGTTTTTCAGACAACACAAAAACTTATAAATTAAAAAATAACTAAACTTAAAACCTAATTATCGTTTGTTTAGATGTATTACTAGATACTAGGAAACCATAGAGGCATATCTAGGAAGATATGAAGACATACTATTTTTATGTTAAGTTTAAAGAAAAATCACTAACTCATTTTTTTTAATTTTGGAGAAAACACAGTTTGAATGTTTGCTCCTTAAATAAGTTGCTATTGTTTTTTAAAATACGTCATTTCTTAAATATCATTAGATGGTAAACGTGCACTTTCATAAAGAAAATTGCTACGTTTTATTATGATTGTGTGGAAATTTTATTTACTTTTCTTTTTCTTAAATTATTGCCAATCGAGAGCAATGTTTCACAAACGAATTATTTCAAAAGTAATCATTTCTTCAAAAGGAATTTAAAAAAAAGAGTCATTTGTAGTAAACGATAACTGTTCATATGTTCGAGGCTCATTAATAAATATAAGAATTAAAAAATTGAGACTCATTATTAAAAAAGTTATTCTTTTTTTTATATAGTGACCAGCAAAGCAGCCAAAACATCTAGTATTTCTGTAAATTTAGAGATAGTTCTATGCAGCAAAAAAGAAATAGCAAAATTATTAAATGCTATATAAAATATATCTTTAAGGTACTCATAAAAGAGCCAGAAAAGGAATTTTCTTAAAAAGTAATATAGTTTGGAAGTATGGGAAAACGATGAAATATCTAAGAGGCGATGGGAAAAACAAATAGTCCTTTTTTATTTACAAACGGAATCAAATATCGATTCTAAATTTTTAGTTACAGAATAATATATATTTGAAATTGTATCGAAGGTAAGAAGTAATAAATTATAAAGTATTGAAAAGTCATAAATTGCGTTTATATAAATCACAAAGTAACGAAAAATAATAAATAATTATTCTGAAAACTAGTAATATTAAAACAAATAATAATAATAACCGTGTTAAATAGTGACTTTTAGTCTTTTAGGATAAACCTAATGTTATCAACCATTATAACACTAGTACGGCTGGATGCAACCTAATCCAATGTTTTGATGTTGCACTTGAGTCTAATAGATCTTTTAGTAACTTTGATCTGCAAATGATTTTTGTATATTGCGTTTTTGACTCTCAATTTAACAAAAATGCACATTTATATGAATCTCATTGTATTTCAACGAAAAAAACAATATTTATAAAACATTAGCGTTTATAAAAAATTGTTCTCTACAATGCATCAAAAACACATTCTTAAACGATAATGTTTACATACTATTTAAACTATCTTAACTTTAAAAAAATATATATTTCTTTTTTAAATGGCTTCAAAATAAAAGAAAAAAGTTTGAAGAAAAATATTCTATACTTAAAAAGAAACCATTGGGCATTAATTCTTATAGAAACATGTCTCATGAGATTATAAGATAGAAAACACGATGATGCATTATATTTTATTAGATACAATAAAATTAGAATCGAGGAACTTAAATGTTACTTTGCTATTGCTAATTATTGTTAACTGCCATTAGAATCGTTAGTTATGTACTTTGTACTAAATAATAATAATTAAAAAGAGATCTTAAGCCCCGTTAAGCATAGCGCAAAATTTTCAACGTTTCATCTTAAACACAACTACATTTACAAACAATAATTGTAATATCTTGAAATTTTCAATTACATTCTAATTACAGTATATATACGTATATACATTTAAAAGAAAGTATAAATATATATTCTCAACTGCTGTTGATGGCTGAAAGAAAACATTTAAACAGACATTTCAATAAGCTAAACAGATAAACTAAAAACAGACAAACAGTAAACAATGAACAAATAAACAATAAAGTAAAGAATAACGTAGTAGAATCGAACAAAATCAGGAGTTAGACATAATACAAGTGAGTTTAAATTAATAACTTCATAAAATAATATCGAAAAAGTGTCTATATATCATCTGAGAATTGTTGAGTTCCAATATTCAAGAAAACAATTATAGAATTTTTAAAGGAAAATAAAAATTAATAATTTAGAATAAAATCTCCTAATTTGTTTGTAGATTACTTTGATTGTAAGTTAAACTCTTCACCTTTTAGTATCTAAATAATGATCATCCTCACTTTAGAGGATTCATCATAGAAGAAGTCGGTTTCAGGCTTTGAGGAGGGGACTTCTTTCAACAGGAGCTCAGCTGGAAGGGGGAATGATATTTGGATAGATAGCTTCTAATGAAGCGGCTGGTAGAATGATGTCACAGTAGAATCTAGACTACCAAAAGTCTTTTCTATGTGGCTGCACTGTAAATAGAATGTGGGGATCATTTGTTTGAACGAGCATCATCTGTAAATAGTTTATGACATGGAGGCGGTCCATTGTCTTTGTAAGGTACTCCAAATATGGTAAACCTAATTCGCCGTAAAAAAGGTGGCAACCCGGCTCTCAAAACTCACTCAGAGAGACGGGACGGCGTCGGGGTGTGAAGGAATCTATACTGGTCCTAGCGACAGTAGTAGCTATGAAACGAAATGTAAACCAGAATTGTAAAATTTCTCCATTGTATATATCATCCATTCATTAATATATGTGATATGTAATGTGTCCCATATTAAAGACGTTAATAAAGGACTTGGGACTAACTGAAAATTTTCTTCAATGTTTCTGATGACTCAGAAAGAATTGCATGCTCAAGATGTGTCAATTTACAGTCTTCTTTCTAGAATTGCAGTTCTAGAACTGTTTTCTAAAATTGTTCTTTTTATAACTCTCGCATCATGTGATACGTTTGAAATATTATGAATTAGAGGGGTGTTCTGTGAATTCCATGCCATGCTAAGTTTAGCTTTAGACTTTCGCTTAATTTTGACTTCAGATGATGTCGTTTGATCGGGGGGGGGGGGGCAGTATATTGTAATTTCAGATATATTTTTCATATCAAGTGATTGGGATGAATTTTCGGAGAAAAAGTCTTTTTTTTCACTACTAAACATAATATCTAGTGAATTTTCAGAATTAACCGTTAACATATGTACATCTCACTATATACATGATGTTTTGAACTAACAGTTAATAATTCGTTTTCAGAGCAGGTTTCTTTTTAGATCTATATCAAAATTATATTCTGGAAATGGCTCTGCAATTGAAGTTAAAAATTTCAAATAAATATATTTGTCTGACGTCTCATCATCGTTAATTTCATAATCGAAAGAGTAACAGGCATGTTATTTCTCTGAATAAATTCCTCAGGGCTTATTTCATTTTTGATACCATTAAATCGTTTTATACTAGGTGCAAATTTGAATATGTCATCTTTTATTTGAAAATTGTATCAATTTTACTTTCTTCAATATTAGCATTTTCTGAGAAAATTTCTAAAGCATTCTAAGGATTTATTTAACAAAACAATATTAAGTGTACTTTTTACTTTCTCTTACCCATAGGGTCGAGAAAGTATTGTTTTAGGGTCAAATTTTCGAACGTGAGTTTTTGTTATATTTATATGTTCTGAGGTACCCTGAATACGAAAATCCTGTTTTTAGCGAATGGTTTGCGTGTCTGTCTGTATGTCTGTCTGTTTTTCTGTCTGTGTGTCTTTTATCAGCATATCTCAAGAACAAATAGTAGCAGAAATTCCAAACACGGTATTCTAAATGTGTATCACATAGGGATGCTACAGTAAGCTTTTCGTTGAGATGAAGCAAATGGTTCGCGTACAGGGACACTCAAAATTATTCAAATACATTACGTCTACTGGGGAAATTGCAGGTAATTAGAGTTTAACATCTATAGACTGCACTAAACCAAATGAAACGAATATATTTTTTTTGTAATAGAGATAGTCAACTGGGAAATTTTTTTTGTGTATGTAGGATCCTCGCCTCTCCCTCCTGGGGGGAGTCCCCCCTTGAGGGGAGTAAATTTTCATGATGGGTATCTTTCAAAAGAGCTCGCTAATACCTTTAAAACGAATAGTTAACCATCGATCTGCGATAATTTAAAATAAAGTTTCAAAATCAAATTTTTTTCATTTTTAACTTTTTTTTTTTTTTTATGTAATATTGAGAATAAATTCAACTCTTTTTTTTTTATATATATTTAGTGTTATACTACTTCTCTAATATGGAAATCGTCACCATTATCATAAAAGATAATTTTTTTAAATAATAATTTTAATAAATTATTTTTTTAAAAACAGAATTATTTTTTATCAACCGAATTAAATTCTATATAAATGTAGGTGCATTAATGAAATGGGGGGTTGAGGGGGCGGTAGCCCCCCTCACACAGAATTAATTATCATATAAAACTCTTCCGAAGTCTAATTTGATATGTTTAACACATGTTTACATAACAGTACTCGTTATCTTACCTCTTAATCTGCAACTTGTATTTACAGTATTAAATTTCAGGGTAAGAGAAAGTCGTGTGAGTGACACACCAGATTATTTGTATAGGAATTATTGCTAGCGCTTGAATAATTTTACTGCCGAATGTTGTGCTAGCTAATACTTCGGTAGACTCAATTTGACTCCTGTAGTAGCGCTTCTGTTGCGCTCACTATGTTGGTTAGACGACTGTTGCCATTATTTACTATCTGCATGGTGATACGCCGAATGCCAGCTCCTCTTATATCATTCCTAATTATCATATGAAAAAGAGCGATTTAGCGGACTACCAGGAATATTTTGAAGATTAAATGAGGTTCTTTCAGGTTTAAGAAGCTTCAGATTTCTAACATGTCTTTATTTATTTATTTTGTCAAGTAAGTTGAAAAATGCCATTATTTCTAGGATAAAAATTTTGCACATCATTGAGGTGGCTAAGATATAATCAACATTTTTATTGAGGGCGGCTGTATGAAAAATTTATTTTTCGAAGGGGCGAGTGAGAATTTCGTTCGTTCTGATAGTTGATTTATCTACCCCTCTTAAATGAAAAAGAATGATGCTCTTAATATATCGATAGTAATTGAAAAATTGTGTCATAAAAATGTACTTTTTGCATATCCAAATAATTTTAAATTGAAAAGTGAAAAAGCGGTAAAATTATTTCAAAAATCTCTGCAAATATAACTGGAATTTCAACTGCTGAATTATATATAACTTTCCCAGCAAAAATATAGTTGGTTTGTGAGAATGTATCATTGAGAGCTATACAGTTCTTGGTGTAGCTTTGATTTACAGCATTTATATACATTATTTTAAAATGCATCCTTAATACGACTTCTAAATAAAAATATGTAGTGATTTCTTCCACATTAAGCACTGTTAAAAATGGTTTCTTAAAAATGAGCAAAATTGTCTCAAATTAGCTCCGAAACAGTATATACTTAAATTTGAAAACCCATGTACTCATTTTTGAGTATATTGACGTGTCAAACATGGGGATATTGGGATTCTTATTGTTCAACCCCATTTTTGAGCATGTCATACTCAAAAATGAGTACATGGTATTTATATTTAATTATATATTGTTTCGGAGCTATTTTGAGACAATTTAGCTCATTTTTAAGACACTAACAATGCGCAAAGTAACAGATTCATATTGAATTTTAGTGGCTTCTTTGTGACAAAAATTTAATGCATAAAATTTGTTAGCGTCTTCAACTTTTATTTAAAACAAAATACTCCTTAAGATACTCAACAAATTCATTTGAATTACTCTAAACCGTAAAATTCTCATGAAGAAGAAGTGTGGTATCGAAAATCATTGGGTGCTTCTTTGAGGTTTGTTTGCATTAAACCTTTTGAATGAACATGCTGATAAATCATGAAGGTATAATGTATGCTATGAAGAAATGTGCAGAAAGTGTATGAATCTGAATTATAGGATACAAGGGAACTTCATTTATACAAAATAATATACCTCAATGCTTGAAGTAACTTGTTTACAGTAAAGCTATCATGAAATTATACACCAGTTCGCCGAGAAATAAGCTCTACTTAAACACTCTAGAGCTCAAAATTTTGAAAATGTACTCTAAACAGAACTCTCTTATCTTGAAAATCTCATTACTGGAGTGTCACTTTAAATATCAGCTCTAAAAATCTTCTTTAAATGTATCTTTCTATATCTGATCACATACGAATATTTCATCAAAAACTAGACTTTGCAGCTTCTACTTTAGCATTGTAACTTCAAACAAAACAATATAATTCAAATTTAATGCTTTGATTTAGCCGACAAGCCCTCAGACTTAAGTAATTTATTTTTAAATCTTTGAAACGTTTGACATTCCAGTAAAACAATGCCTATGAGCGCTGACAAATTTTCTAAAAATAATCAGTTTTGAAGTCTGAAAAGTTGTAAATCAAAAATTATAGAAATGTGATTTTATAATTCATAAATGAAAAATTTGAAGAACGCTGTCTTAAAGAAAATGTAATATGATAAATTAGAGTCGTGCAGTATCCTCGACTACAGTGTAGTCCCTTTGCTCCCATTCTCTATCCAAACGTTTCCCAATTTGAATCCACAATAAAACAGAAAAAAAAGTTTCAATATAGTTTCAGTTCAGAGAATTAATTGGTATAAATAAGTTTTTAAAAAAATGCATCTAATTAAGTGCTGTTTGCAAATGAAATTCACATATATCTTTTACAAATTTTCTGTGTTCAAATACAAAGACACACATAACTAATTTAAAATTTTAAGATGTTTAGAAAAAGAATAAGTAAAGCTTTTTAGCCTTTTGGAGATAAAAATACTCATTTTCTCAGAAAAGCAAAGTATTTTAAGAAACATTCTTGCAAAATCAATACTTAAGATGAAATTTTAGTAAAATTCCCATTATTTGAAATATTACTGGAAGGGGCGGTTTAAAGGGCATTTTGTTTCAAAACTTTTAAAGGCCTCATTATATCTGGAAGGCAATCATTTACAGATTTAAAAAATGTATTTAAGACAAATCTCGTTAAATGTGACACAACGGCTGTAGTTATAATTAGAATTTTTAAATTATTAAGCATTAGAAAGTCTTTAAGAAAGACATAATCACATTTATTATTAGAACTTGTTAAATATTAAAATATCTTTTTTATTTTTTCATCTGGTGTATAAAACAAAAAATTAATTACATTACTTCTAATTTTTAGTAAATTAAAATTAAATAAATATATTGCCATTTGGATAATTAAAGAGGAATATATTTTGAATTCAAAGTAAAAATATGCAGTTTAAAAATAAAATAACTAGTTTCTAAAAGGTTTTTTACGAAGCATATTTCTCAGTATATTTAATATTATTATTTAAAATAAATATCATTTAATTATCTATGTAATAAACATTTTAAAAAAGAAAGAAAAAAAAGAAAAGAATGGTATTTTTATGCGGACTTACATATTTCTGAAAAAAATTAAAGTTGTATAACTTTCCTGTAATGTTCTGATATGAAAGCAAACATTATAAAAAAAATACTAGTGTGGAATATTTTCAAGCTTGAAATATTTTACTCATATTGTAGAAAATATATATTACTCCTATCGTAGAAAATATTCCAGAAAACTAATTTTTAAGAAAATTTAGTTGCCGGAATTAAATAAAAATTAGCAAGTTTATGATAAATGTACGTTTTCTGAATACTTAAAACCATTTTTTATAAGACAAAGTTATGCCGAATAGAATCTTCTTTTTGAATAAAAGCGTCGAAGAAGCAATTTATATAATTTTTCAAGCAATTTATATAATTTCACTACAAAATATAATTTTCTGAATTTAGCATAATTCAATATAACAATTTAAAGACATAAAATAAACTTTTTTTTATCAAGTGACTTATTCAGTACTTATCTAAAATTTCTCCTTCCTCCTGTTATCAACAAAGCTTGTCCAGTTGATTAAAAAGAGATTTTAATAGGAAAGGAAAAATTATCGTGAATTTTTAAAGGAAAAATTTTAAGGTAAAGGAGTTTTGTTAAACGTAATAGAATAATCAAAGCAGTGGTGCAAACTGATATGTAATAAATAAAAATGATCTGAATTGAAACAACTGTAAGTTAAATACATCATTAATTAAAAAATTTTATACAAAAATCTTAAAATAACCAAATGCTTCTTGAATAACAGGAAAGTTGAAGCTACGAATTTTCCTGGCAGCCGTAACTCTTTTTTTAAAACGTTTAACTCTCTTATTTAAGTAAAAAAACAAAAGTGAGAGAGATATACTGGTGAAAATCTTAAATTCCATTTGTGTCAAGCTTCTATAGAGGGCAAATTTTGTTTTCAAAAAAATAATACGTTAAACTATTTACGTCGATTAATTTATCATTCAAACTTTCATTTGTGTTACTGTGATAAATAAATGAGAAAAAATGTTTTTTCCCTGTTTCTTGTATGCTAGTCATACAAAATATTTATTTATAATTATTAAATAAACTAGTATTGAGTTTTGTAATTTATAAAACAAAAATGAGAAAACACTCTAAACATTATAAAATCTAGATAACGCTTTTAATATCTATCAAATTTTCTTTTAAATTGTGTACAGCTATTCTACTATTAAATACTTATCGTTTATGTAATTCTTCTGCACGTTATATGTTCCTATAAATTCTTCCCTCCTATATATAAATAATACAAAGTTATTGTATCAATTGCTATTGTATCTACTACGGTACTACATGTAGAAGATACAGGGGTTTTGCCAACATGTCCTTCAAAATCATTAATGCCACTATAAAACGATTTATACGACTAGAACCTTTTTACATAAGAATACAATAAACTTATTATGTATGTAATAAATAAATTGCATACTAATTACAATAAATTATTTAATAATTATTTAATAAGGTTAATAATTATATTGATATAAAATATAAATGCATAAAATAAAAAATGTTGAATATATATATATATATATATATATATATATTATTACAGATTAAAAATGTTTTGTTGAAACAACAAAAATGTTGTTAAACCAGCCGAATTTTTTGCTGGTACAGCTTCAACAAAATTTTATAATCCAAATTATTTTGTTATTTTAAGAAAGCAGTTTTGACGTTTTAACCAAACAGTTTATTTATATATATTTTTTTCCCTTATTTTTAAGATGTTATGAATGAGTGAGGAAGTTACTCACATATTATTTAAATAAATCTAATGTTTATTCGAAATTTATTAAGTACCAAATTATCAGCTAAATAATATCAGTTCATTCAATTTATTTAACTGAGTAATACAAACTTTCTTTTAATATTACAATAAATACTTATTGAAAGAGCACAATTTGTATTTTCCGTAAGCTCAAATAATTAAGTGTAGATTCATTACCTTATTTGTTGAATAAATATCATTAACTGATGCAATTTAAATATTTTCCTGTCAATAAATAACTTTTTGATTACCCATCAGAAGTCAACTAACTGACAGTTCAAGGCATAATTTATTAAATAAATTACTCTTTTAGAAAACTCAACGTCAAACAATATTGCACAAGTTTATTCATTATAGCTAAATTTAGAAATCCCTGTCAGATAATATCATTAAAAAATGATTTAGTTTTTAAAATACAAATATAGTGCAATAGTTAGATGTAACGGTTTCTTTATTTTTGGCATTTATTTTGTTGGCGAAATAATTGACTATAAGTTTTAATAACGAATTTCTGAATTCAAAATATTTCTATCATTTTATTCGAGAAACGAAGAAAGTATTTGGCACTATAATTTGGCTGTTTATTCTGAATATTTGCTTTTTACTTCAGACATCCCTGATCTGTGCTAGGGAAGGGAACACAGAACTGCTCCAGATCATCCTATAGCAAAGACTCAATTACATCCGCTCTCTCCCCCATCTTATTCGGCAATCTCAACATTTCACCATCGATTGATGCATCTTCATTCAATATTTAACAACGCTTTGTATACAATACTTTGAAAATAATCATCCTTGATAATATTTAAAAAAAACTTTCTGCAATAAAGGCATCCTGATGACTGCATTGGAGTGTATTTTTGTAATGTTTCTAATTTATCATTCCTAGTAACTTTCTCGACTAAACAACGATCACTGCGGCAACAAACTATACAACATGCTGCAACAAGAAAGCTCACAACTGTTATTCTTCTGTTAGTTTTTCTGTTTTCTTTGTGTTCCATTACTGAAGCGCCACATAACTAAAATTTAACTTTCGGTCTCTAAATTCTTATTCTTCATATTTTGTAATAAACATATATTAATTTCAAGCACACATTCCTAAATTGTGTCTGCGACATAAAAGGGTCATTACTATTAAAAAAGTTACTGATAGTAACTAAATACTTCGTTTTAAAATGTCATATATATACATTTTATTTATTTATTTATTTTTATCATTAACATTAAATAGTTCTTGCAGTATTTTTGTGCTAACTTAATCTAAACGTACAGAAAATTTGTTGAAAACAGAACTAAAAATTAAATGTTTTTTTGAATATTAAAACTTAAAAGTTTGAAAACAAAATATAAAATATGTATGTATGTAACCCTTTGTCTGTCCAATTAATTTCTCTCTTCTGGTCAGTATTGCTAAATTTAAGGTCCCTTTTTATCCAAGATCCACCACTAAATGTTAGCTGTACCGCTGCCTAATCATTTCAAAGGTTATTCGTCCATTATGTATGTCAAATATTGCTCCTCAAAATTATTGGTGGTAGATGAATAAAAAGAGTCCGTAAATTTGACAACCCTGTTTGCAGCGCTTTAGCACGTTAAGGCCGACAAAGGGATACATAATGTTCAACTTGCAGATAAAATGTTCGAGAAAAATACGCTGGTGAGAAGATTAAAACAATCACATTTAAAAACTTCCGATTGAAGATGCGGGTACGTGTTCTATGTTTGTTATGACTTATCTTACCTTGCATTTATATTTACTCGTAAAAAAGAACCTTTGAAAATAAAACAAAAACTCAAATTTATTGTTGCCTTTCATTTCACATTTATTTTTTCTCTTCAAAGTACAAAACAAAATACAGAATCTCAAAATAATTTATTTTAAAAGATATTAATTAATCTGCTACAAACTTAAGTCTTAATTATCTTTTAATGATCTTCAGAAAGTTTGACTTTAAGCGCATTTTAAATAAACTTAGTTCAAAATTCATATTAAATTCCTATTGTAAAAAATTAAACCTAATTTAAATTAATAAATCATTTTTAAGAAAATCAAACTTTCTAAGAAAGTCTAAATTTATTTACTGATTAGAGAAAATTTTTCTAAATTAGACAAAATGCAAATTTTATAGCTTTGCCTCCTGTAAATATCTATTTTACAAGGGTAAATATTAACGAGATTATTAGCACTCAGAGCATATAGTTAAAATTATTTAACATTAGATAAATTTCATTAATAAATCAAAGAATCCGTTTGTTTGTGTTATCATAGGTACAATAATATATTCACATATAGAAGTGAAAAGAATAATTTGGCAGGATATATGACGTCACAGTCGCCACGAGTGAAAAATAATATTAACCATGGTGTGCGTAGGAAAAAAATGCAACAGAAAAATTGTGTCCAGGATTTTACTGTGCAAAAAGTTTACAAAGAATATCCAATAAGACTGCTCCATTCTCTCCTATTAAATTCATTTTGAGAAGTCCAGAAGCAAAAAAAAAAAAAAAAAAAAAAACATATATATATAATTGTATTTATCATAAGAAATTTTGGTTTTATGAACTATTTGACAAAAGCGTTAAACCATTAAGACTAAAATGTTCACCGTGTTAACCTGAGAATTCCAATCAATGTATTTGCAATATATCACCTGTATTTTTTTTTTTTTTTTTCACAAATATCGCTGGAGATATATGAATAATAATTTAGTAAACAAGCTACAAAATTTGCAAAATCATGCAAGTTATTTTTTTCAGTTGAAAATAATAGGACATTATGAAGGAGTATTATTGCTATAATTATAAAGTCTGTAACAGATACTCCAAGTAACATAATACTGATAATAACAGGAGACTTGGCGTTGGAATATTAAAACCCGAATAAACTACTACGTCAGAAACGCCAAAAGAAAAATATTTGCGATGCATACAGCTGTTTCGGTAGCCTTAAGCGTACCGTCTTCAGTGCAAAAAGAATTCTGAATCTGGAGAGTGCTCGTATATATAGGAGAGGGACCGAATTTAGTTCAACCAATAGGATTGATGGGAACCTTTCCCGTAATCCTATTGGTTGAACTAAATTCGGTCCCTCTCTTATATACACGAGCACTTCTCCAGATTCAGAATTCTTTTTGCACTGAAGACGGTACGCTTAAGTCTACCGAAACAGCTATATGCATCGCAAATATTTTTCTTTTGGCGTTTCTGACGTAGTAGTTTATTCGGGTTTTAACACAATACTGGCCGTGATAAAGAATGAACTGCATCCTCCTAAACTAAAGCATTTTTTTTTTTTTTTTTTTTTTTTTTATTTATTTATTTATTTATTTATTTTTTTTTTTTTTTTTTTTTTTGAAGAGCTTTTCAATCATGATGGAAATAAAACATTTTCTTAAGTAGATAACAATATTCTAAAAAAGTCTTACAGCCATATAGAGGGTTTCATTTATGTACATCAGGTGAAAGAGAGAACTTTTGATACCATTTAACTATACCAGTGATTAGGAGCAAAGTATGTAGTTCGCTTAATATCAGTTCCAAGAATACTGTGGAAAATACGCCAAGAGTTAGAAAAATATTGCCAATTTCATAGCCAAATACATTCCATGTCTCTCGAATAAGTTAATATAAATATTTTGAAATTGGATGATCCGTTATAAATATTTATGCCAAACACCTATTCCAATTCTCACGCCATAAAAAACGTCTGTTTCCAAGTAGACATAAAGTCTACATCCTGTCATTAAGATTATATAAATTATCCTTTAATGATGTTCCAATGGACATTCATTGCACAATTTAGCGATAATAAATAAGCTTGAGCAATTTAATAGAATGAATTGTGATTTATGTATAAGCAACGATTAATACATGAAAATAATATTTTTATTTTATAAAACGATTTAGCTTTGGAAGATTCGAAAGAGCTTTATTTAATAAAAAGGCATTTAGATTACTCGAAATAAATTATTAATTTTAAAGAAAACTTTTTGTTGTTGTTGTTGTTGTTGTTCTCAACAGGTTTATTTAATATATTAGCAGATAAAATATTATTAAAATTAAGATATTTATTTATAGAGAGACAAATGTGATTAAATATTAAAGATATTTGGGATTTAGTTACATATTTTAATAGATATTTTTTTTATTGAAACTATAGTATTTAATCATTAAATTTATTTGAAAATGTAAATATAACTAATATATGTGAAGATACTCCTTCACAGACATCATAAGGTAAAATATTCCCATTTTTAACCGTAGCTTAGCAGTAATGTTCTGGTGTTCGAAACTGAAATTTCAATAAAAAAAAAAAATAATAATAAATAAATAAATAATATACACTACCTTTAACAATCGTTTAATTATTATGAAACTATAACACATATTCTAACGAGATTTGTCCCATTAGCAGTCCTACTGACTAAATTTTTACAACTGTAGCTGCATAATAATAAGTTATATAATAAGTTACTATATGTTGATATGTCGTAAAACGTGAGACCTCACGCAATCTCTTTCGGTTTCAAGTGCTCGAAATCACGCTGAGTTTTTCTTCGCGTTTCAGATTGGAAGAGATGATGTTACAGTTGGATATTATGTTAGATGGTGAAGTTCTCCGTTGAACATGAAAAAATAATGCATGGAGGAGTATCTGGAACATTGTCAAAAATACGGTCTAAATATAGGATTCCCAAAGGTCGCCAGTTTGTTAAAAGTGTCCTGAATGAATGTATTATATGTAAGAAATATATTTCCAGACCAACAGATCAGATCACTGCTCCACTACCCCGAGACAGAATAACAGAGTCGCTCCCTTTCTCCATATGTGGCATTGACTTTGCTGGGCCTCTCTACATTTAAAATGCTAAAGAAATTGAAAAATCTTATATAGTGTTGTTCACTTGTGCAGTAACCAGAGAGTTACACTTAGAACTTGTACACGACATGTCAACTGATTCTTTTTTGTTGGCCTTCAGACGTTTCTTAGCGAGAAGAGGAAATTGTAAAGTTATATATTCGGATAACGCCAAAACGTTCAAGCGTTCGAAACAAGAGATAGAAAATTTGTATAAAATGGACCATATTCCCACTTTGGGTTCGAGGCTACAAGAATATCAGCTGGTTAGGGAAACAATCCTCAACTCTACCATAACGAAGCATTGTGGCTTGCAAATTTTTATCTTGCAATGTTATTTATAAGAGTTACAGATTATATGAAATTGAAGTAAGAGTGATATAGTGATACCTTTGTTTTGTTTTTAATCCAGTTTTAGTAATATACTTTAATATTAATCAACATATGTAATATTAAAAGTTGCCATGTGAACTGTGGCGATGTTAACAAATTTAAACGGATGTTCCTTTATTAAGCTTTATTAAGGTGATTGAAATTCTAATTATTTAAGCTTTGATGTCTATATATATATGTGTGTGTGTATAAAATGTTCTTATTAATCTTTATTCATTATATATATATATATATATGTGTGTGTGTATACATAAAATGTTCTGCAATTTTACGATTTGGAATAGTCTTAACTTTATCATTCGATTCAGTTGTTTACATTTATCTTTTGTTCTTGTTTGAACATTATTATTAAGTTTCACTGCAGAAATATTTAGGAAAATGTTATGCGTAACAATAAAATGGCATCTTGAATCTAATTTGTTTACAAAATATCGGCCACGTGTTCGGCGATTTTACCTACGATGACGTCACAGGAACATTGTCCATTCTTTCTGATGATTCACTTTTAAAGTTTTTTGCAAATGAAAGAATCATATGGAAAAATATAATAGAAGGGGCCCCGTGGTAGGGCGGGTTCTACGAACGATTAGTTAGATCCGTGAAGGACTGTCTGTGTAAAGTCGTCGGAAAAGCCCTCTTGAATTATGATGAAATGCCTACTAAAGAATTCTATATGATTTTGAGCTTATAAAACCCAACAGACAAGAAAAGAAAAACAGCATTTTCTATGATATTAAAAAGCTTCTTGTACGATTTATCAATTACTAACAGATCTACCCGGCATTGTCCAGGTTAAATCAATGAAAGAACTGAACGAAGGCATAAAATAAAAGTAAAAATGCATGAAAAATTTTCCGAAGACTTTAATAGAATAATAAATAAATATATACAAAATAAGGTACAGCTTTAGTATGAGAATCCCTTGGCGACATTAAATATTTTTGGCCCTTTTTTGCGATGAATTGAAATGATTATCGCAGTTGCGTAACTAAAGGTCCTGGCGCGAAACGTCCGAGCCACTTCGATGCCAAATTTCAAATTTTGCCAATGGGGTCCGGTACTAATGCTGTTCCATTAAAAAGTAAATAAATAAATAAAAATCTTAATAAAATCCAAATAAAAACTATTTACGATTGAGGTGAGAACATAAAAGAACCTCATAAATTATAAAGTATCAATAAAAATGAAAAATATTGTTTGACTATAGAAAAGAAAAGTACTACTTAGTTAAATAAAAATTTTAAGCTAATGACAAATATCCTTTGAAAACATTTATCCACACGCAGTTTCCTGATTTAAAAAATTGCAACAATTTTCGTAACGTAAATATTTTTTTTCTCTGACATTTATTATTATCCGCGCGAAAATAAAAATGCTAGTATCGCCCACTGGTTGAAACTCGACAAGTATTTTTAAGTAAGCCTTTGAATAATAAATACAGAAATTCGACATTTTCTTGTAAACAATATTCGCAGCAATTAAATGATTTAAAAAAAAATTATTATTAGCATTTTAGTTCTCCATCATACTATAGGTATGGGGAACTTAGGTAATCGTGAAAAATTTCGACTTCGGTTTTTTGACTTTTTTATACGTTTTCAGGTGTGAGGAATCCGAAAATGACAAAATTTGTATGGTATCTGTCTGTAGGGTATCTGTTAGTGTGTCAGTCCGTTAGTGTGTCAGTCCGTTAGTGTGTTAGCCCGTTAGTGTGTTAGTCCGTTAGTTTGTTAGTCTGTTAACACGATATCTCATAAACAAATGATCGCAGAGAGGTCAGATCAGTTTTAAAATATTACTTTCGATACTGGCAAGATCCCTATTCATTTGCAACATTCGAATTAAAAAACTTCGTAAGTTATGAGAAATTTACGATTTTCTTAACATGGGAGAATAGGACAAAATTTCACTTAAACGTACATTAAATGGAAACTTTTTACTGTAAAAATGTCAGACCAGTTTTAAAATATCAGTTTTGATGCCGGAATGAACATCAGTAACTATAAATATGCTACTTCGAAAATTTCGCAAGTTATTGGAAATTTACGAATTTTTTAACATGGCAGAATAGAGCAAAATTTCGCATAAACGTCAATCTTGAGGGATATTTTCATCGAAAAGATGTCAAACCATTTTTTAAATATTATTTTGGATACTGGCATGAATATCATAAACTATGATTTTTCCAATTTAAAAAATTCGTAAGTTATTTGGAATTTACGATTTACTTAACATGTCAGAATAAGGTAAAATTGTGCATAAACTTCCATTTTGAGGATCATAAATACATTAGACAACTTCAAAGTTACATTTATGATATTTGTTTGAACATGATTGAATAGAAATATTCTAATAAGAAAATTTCGTAAATTATTCGTAATTTACGATTTTATCAACATAGCGAAATTGTAAATTTTTCATATATAAATATGAATTTTGAGGAATATTGCATTGGAATAGTAGCATGAAAGCTAAGCAACAGAATTGATCCTGATAAAATAAATTAATAGATTAGAATAAGATAAATATATCGAAGTGAACGGTGGATAGCCTATTAGGCGGGGATTTCCTTCTGTCACTGTATCAAGCTTTGGTCAAATTCATTTCTTTTAACATGATAATAATATATCTCGCACTACAAATTTATGAGAACATAAATATGATGGGGAACTGAGCAGAGTCCACCTATGCCAACTAGTTTATTTACATGATGATTCATATCCGTATGAACTTCTCTATCTATTTAGCTCAGTTTGCCTCAATCCGACTGGTTAAAATTTTTCTTTTAGTCATTTGAGCAGCAAAGAATACTTTTAGTATCGAAACAAAATGTCTACAGTAGTTTGAAAATAAATGAAATTATACTTACTTCTGTTACCAAACAAATAAAAAATAAATACGGTAAAATAAAGCTAAAGAAAAAAAAGAAAAAAAAAAAAAAGCTGAATCAGGAGCTGATGTGTTATTTGCATATTAACGCACAAACATGACATTTATCGTACGGTTAATATATTTTTTAATTTGAGCTGACGTAAATCATTAAAAAAAAAAAGAAAAATAAGAAATTAGATCATAAAAAAGAACTTTCATAAATCAAATCCTTATTTGCATATATGTTCAATAGCATAGAATATCGAGCTGTTGTTATAGCAACGCAGACGATTGAAATGAAAGGAATTTTAAATACAAAATATTACGGGCATAAATAAAGGAAAGTGCACAAAAAATAAAAGTATTTTTATGTACCTTCTGGACATCGTAAGAAAATAGTTTTTGTATTCTGCAAATCTGACTAATCATGGCTTTCGAATGATATCACTTTTAACCCTCTACTCTGACAATTAATATGTTAAAAGTGTACACAAATTTCCTGCTTGCCTATTAATCTATAGATTTTATTTTATTTCCGGAAAAAAATAAACGCGTATTTTATTTTCTTATTTTGGCATCAAATATTTCTTTATTTTTAATTCCATTTCAAAGTTAGTTTTCCTGAGTAATAAGTGTGTCACTTTTCGTAGTTGTCGATTGAACGGTATAGATTTGTATAGCGATCTAAAAATACGGACAAACAAACAATCAGTCTTATATATATAGAAGATTATGATACAAGAACATTAATATTTTATGCAAGATCGAGCATATTTTCAAGAAAGAAAGAAATTATATTTTCAAGAAATCATATTTTCAAGAAAGAAATTATCTAATTCGTATCTTACAAATAATTGGCTTAGCTAACAGATTTTAAAGTAATAAAGTACTCATTTCTAAATATAAATACTGGAATTATTTAAAATGTGAATACAGTTCCCGCCGCTTACTAAATTCACTGGTTAATAAAATTAGCCGCTTAATCTGATCAAATTGTCAGGACTGGAATCAAATCAATACAAACTACTTTTAAAACCGCCGTATAATAAAATCAGCATCGCCGGTTAATAAACTCAAAAAAGTCTCTTCATCAGTAAAAATGTGTATTTATGCACTTTAAAAAAAATTTTATTTGCAGTTTTTTTTTTTTCTTCAATAAAAATAAAATAAAGCACAGCAATCTCCCTCGTTATCTCTCTTTGTCGAAAATTTTACACCTGCAGCATAATAACAAAATAAACTCGCTGCATCACTTGTCTTAGTAATAAATTTCAGGAGTATATTCTAAAAATCGAAATAAGTTTCTGCTGTGATCACTAGTGATTTTTTTTATTATTATTATTAAAAGATAATTCTTAGTTCTCATTCTGAAATAACTAAGTAGCAAAAAAACTTTTGAAAATGTCTAATATTTAATTAATGTATAAATACTGACTGCTTTTGTATGCACTATGTGTTTATTAATTTTATATGGAGTATGTGTTTAATTTATTTATTTTGAATGAACAATTAATTTATTGTCGGTCGAAAATTAATTAATACTGTTTATTACTCACATCAATCGTTAACTTTTGAAATTTATTTTTAAATTCAATAAAATCACTTTGTGATTTTAATAAGCGGCGGGTACTGTATATATATATATGTATATATATTGGTTTGTATATGTTAGTGTATTACAAAGTAACATACAGTAATAGCCAGCTGAACTAACTTCAAAATTTTTGCATAACAACACCTAAATTTTAAATTCGAATGTGAAAAAAAGTGGTGATGATCTATATTATGATTATTATTATTATTTAGTAAAAGCACGCTTAATAACTTTTTTAAACAATTCTAAATAGGTTTTTAGCACGAATACAAGGTACTTTTACTTTTTTTTCTATATTAAATAGAAAAAAAAAAGTATGAGGTTTATAAAATTTTTTGACTTCAACTCTTAAATGGATTTACACGTTTTGACATGTTTTGCACATGATTCGATTATTTTTGATAATGTCCGTCTTTCAGTCTACGTGTGTGTCAAAACATTTGTACAAATTCTAGAACAGGAAATAATACACAGAGTTTTTTTTTTTTTTTTTTTAAGTTATATTAGTTGCACCTTGATACAAATTGGTGCCTTTAAAAGTTGATGCGTATTCATCAACCTGTGACACTGATTCGTCATAATTTTTAATATGCCACCATAAGGCAAAATTTCGTACAAGTTTACACGATAAGAAATTTTTTTAACCAATCTCTGTTATAAAAAAAAAAAAAAGTATTTATAAATCAACAAGGATAAATTTTTTGTATATGCAGAAGTATGACTTCCATATCTGAGGTAGATTCCATCCCGCGTAGTGTAAATTAACAAGTAAATATTAAAAAAAAAAAAAAAACCTCTTCGGTATTTTTAAAATGGTTGTTTTAACGTTGATTTGTTATATTTAAAAACAAATTTATAGACATTAAAAAAAATAAATAAAAAGAATCCTGAAAGAATGCATTTCCTAAAATATTTTTTAAAGGGCACAAAATTAAGACTTTTTTCGATATTTAGATGTATACTTCACTGATATAAAAAATTTTTGCAGTCACCATAAAATATAATTTTGAAAAATAAGTTTTACTACGTGGATTTGAATAGAAAAATATTAAATAATATTCTTGGGAGCCGCAACATACTAGTTTGAACATAAATTAATGAAGTGGTGTACAATAAATATTTAAACATAAAAACTTTTTTACACACCATAAAATAAAGGGAAATACTACCGGTTTCACTAGCGGAAGCACTACCAGCAGACTCAAGACTGTCCCATCATTTTATGGTGTGTAGAGAAGTTTTTATGTTTAAATACCAGTTAGAATTATTTTTCATTAAAAAATGTTTAAACGTTTTTAACGTTTGTGTTAACTTTTTGTGTTTTGAAAATTCTTTGAATGAAAATAAACACTTTTATACAATTACCTTAAAAAAAAAAAAAAAAAATCTCACTTCCTTAGAAACAATATCTTCTTAATTCCTCCTTAATGAAAACGATAACAAAAAAAGTCACTTAATATTAGAAATACATCCTAAAATATATTTTGCATTATTTTTCATAAAATTAAGATCTAATAATTAGTGTATTAATCGTTAGCTCAGTTAAAATATTTATATATATTAAATACAATATAGCATTATTCGTAAAAATAAAATTTTAATAATAATAAATATCGATTGTAAGGATAATCGCATTTGCATAAATAATATTAGAATTTTGTGAAAGCGCGTGGCTGGAATTTTTCGCATTAATTTGCATATAAAGAAAAAAATTATTAAAATATCTAGCTTAATTTATTTTACTCACACAAAAATTATTTTAGCCATCTGAACATTTAAATTGCCGTGAATAAGTTTTTCGTAGAGACTTCTTCATATAAGACAACTTAACTAAGCTTTTATTTTTAATTGTTATGATATGGAAAATATCTCTAATTATGTTCGGACTATTTCTGATTTAAAAAAAAAAAAAAAAAAAAAAAAAATCTTCTTTCTATTTAATTAACGAAATGTTAGTGTTTTTTTTTTTTTTTATTTTTTTTTTTTTAATATAAGTTATGCTATCGAATTGATGGAATTCTTAAGAAAAAAAAGTGCACTTTATTATTTTATTACATAAAAGTTTATTTCTACGTTTTGAGTGTCCTTAATTTATATTTGTGCTGATTTGCTCTTGAGATGGGGCACTGCTGTGCTGCGGTGATGATGCTAAGCTGTAGTAACACGTGTCAGCTGCAACAGACTTTGCTATCCTGCGATATCCCACTTTTATGTGAAAGCTATGTCTAAGCTTCTATAGTGTGTAAACGCACAAACTTGCTACGTGAGATGTATGTTATGTAAAAAACTATGCTGTTTCAATTTGGGTGCATATCGTCAGCTGGGTAGTGCTACTATTCATTTCTGTTTATGGGAAGGCAATATCTCAGATTCTATGTTATATAAATGCATCGAACTTGGTATGTGAAATAGCAAGTATGTAAAAATATGTTCATTAAATTTGGTGCATATCGGACGAGAGAGAGCGCTGCACAGTGTTCGGAATTTCAAAAAAGCTGGCCAAAAGTCGAAAAATTTAGGCGCGTTTTTAGACGTAAGTACCGCGGAAATACCTTCAGAGGGAGCCACTGAATGAAACTGTGAGGTGGAAAATTTATTCTATCTACATATTTCTAAGTGTAGGCTGGCGGAAAACGTGACAATTTTTTCTTTTAATGCATTTTAAGAGTTAAACAAATAGTGTTTCTCGGAAAATTTCGCAACAACAACATTCAACAAAATATGGCCGACAATTGTGGAGGTTAGTAGATAATATTTATGCTGTATTTTTTTTCATCAAGTGATCTCCTGAGCGGCTTTTTGAAGTTAACCTCAATTATAACATAACCAAAAGTTTCAAAGTATGGAAACTTTTTTATCTCGCAAGATCTCGCATTGATTCAAAGTGGAGAGTGTTAAGGGATGTCCATTTTATTCAGCCGTTAAAGAATTGGGTGCCCCCGCCTGCCCCTGTATGTGTAAAAGCGTTTTAACTTTTTAATTTAATTTTTTAATTTTTTGGACTTTGGTCTGCCCTATTGGATCCGCCATCTTGTTTTTGAGTGCAAGATCACTTTTTTTATAAAAACTGATATCAAATTTGAATTTAGCGCCCTCAAAAACCCTTAAATGTGAAAATTATCCTTCATCTATCAATTTTTTGATTTTTGATCCGCCATATTGGATCCGCCATCTTGTTTTTGAGTGTAATATCACTTTTTTTATGAAAACTAACGTCAAATTTGAATTCAGTGCCCTCAAAAACCCCTTAATGTAAGAATTATCCATCTTATATTAATTTTTTAATTTTTTGTCTGCCATATTGGATCCGCCATCTTGTTTTTGAGTTTGCCTTTGAAGTTTTCAAGAAACCAATGTCAGATTCGGATTCAGCGACCTCGAAAACATATATATACATCACAATTTCACTTGTTTTCTTTAATTTCGACTTTTGGCCAGCTTTTTTGAAATTCCGAACACTGTGCGCTGCTAAGCTTCAATGATCTTCGCTTACGGAGAGGTTATATCTCAGTTTCTATTAATGCATCAAACTGGTGTATGAGATATATATTATGAAATTATATTTTAATCACATTAAAACTGAGACAGATAATACATATTAAAAATATACATTTTAAAATATTAAAAACACAAAAACATATTTCTCCACTTAATGAGGCATGCGCAGTTCCTGATGAATACGTTGTACTCACATAAAGTCTGTTGTTCATCTCATCATTTGCACTTGATGTTTATACTGATGAGGAGCCTGTAATAGGCTCGAAACGTTTAAATTTATGTTTTTGTGTTTTTAATATTTTAAAATGTATATTTTTAATATGCATTATCTGTCTCAGTTTTAATGTGATTAAAATATAATTTTACTACGAGACGTAATGATTTTTAAATATTTTAAAAATATTATGAAATGTTGTTCTGGTTCAATTTGGGGCTATGTCAGCCGACAGATTGTGCTGCTATCATTTTCTGCAATTTTCAAGATTGAATGAAAATGTTAAATGTAAGACGCTACATTTTTTTTTTCGTATGTTAACCGCAAAGAAGCTCTCTTAGGGTAGATTGAGGGGAAGCGCTGTAGTTTTTGTTTACTATTTCTGTAAAATCACCTATTTTTTATATTTGTTATTTTTTGATCGCTTGTGAATTTTTTATTTTTAATACATAATAAAAATATATTTCATTAAAAAAATTTTAATTTTGAAATATAAGTTTTTTTAACGCTTTCGTTTTGGCACCTTACCTCAGTCTTGAGGTAAGATGGCCGTCTATTTAGAGGTAAGATGGCTAATGGGATTTTATTGTAAAATACACGAATTTAAGAAAACATTGTACACTTAATTTAAAACACATGATTCGCATAGATAAAACTAAAACAAAATATTATCAATTATTTCATTAAATATTTTGCAAAAATTAATGCCCAGATATAATTTAAAATAAAAAAAAACAAAATCATTCTTCTTAGATCATTGTAAGTATCTTAAAACCAAGTTACAAAATATTTGGCAATGAAAAGAATACATTAAAAATTGCCTTCCTAATATATTACAAAAGGTATGGACAACCATCCCTATATTTCAAATAAAGTAATCAACGATGTCCCATAGTCAACTTAAGACAGGTAGACTAACCGAAATCATAAACACGTTTCAATTTTGTTGGGAAATAAAAAATAAAAAAAAAAAACTTAGTAAAACTTTGTTTCATGCAAAGAAATTAATATATCTATATATAAATTTAATTTATTTAATCAGTAAATGATTTTTTATTATAATTATACATTAATTACTTTTATCCATTAAATTTACTTTATTATCACTTTAAAATGTTTTAATGATAATATTACGCTTTCACTCTGTAAAAATAAATATAAGGAAAATCATTAAAATGATTATTTATTTATATATATATATATTTTTTTTTCATTTCTTTCCGTATTATGCTAAATTAGAAAACCCAGACATCGGCTTCCTTAAATCTTATTGCGGTTTTATTAAATTTTATCCATTTAACATTCTTGCAGATTAGTCTTTTCAATTTCTCGATATAAAAGATATAGAAATTAGATTAGTAAAAATTTTTGATAGCGGGATTTACACTTTTTGAGATGTCCTGAATATGAATGGACCATTTTTAGAATATATATATCTGTGTACGTCGTATCAAAATTTTGTGGACACTATGTTTTACGAATTATTGAGTGAAATTCCATAAAACTTTATATTTAGTAGGAACGTGATAATTTTTCGAACTAATTAGATTTTGACAGATATCGCCCAGCACGGTGGTCGTTTACCGGAGGTCTATAGATCACTAAAAGTACGCGACAAATTCTTTGTGACCGACAGAAAAATCTTAACCTTATTCACAGTTCTTAATATTTTATTTAAAAAAAAATTACTAACGTAAATTTTAATTCCGTGGTTTTCTGCATCACTCATCCTCAGAACATTAGACTTTAGAATTTTCTGGTTGACAGAGAAGATAAACGGAATAATAAATGGCACTCTCTGATTTTTATTCTAGAAATATATTTACATTTTTTATAAATAATATCCATTATCGGCGTGATTTTAAATTGGGAATATGGTTGTCTACAGAATTTTAAGTTGGGAATATAACGATCCATGAAATCAAAAATTTAGACGACCGCTGGGCCCCAGCAAGTTGCGATGTTGTGCTTCAATTTCCTCCACACTTTTTGAGAGGCTACATATCAGCATCTGTAGTGTATGTGTGAACAAAACTTGATGTGCGATACAGTCATTATGTTAAGCTATACTGAATCGAGCTCAGCTGTAAAAAATAACAGTAGATTTTTATAATAGAATGTGCTGTAAAAAGGTTGCTAGCATATTCTGCTGTTAAAAAACTAGTTTGTAACAGAAACATTTGTAAATCAGTCTCTATTTACAGATGTTTCCTCTGTAAATTGCTCTTTTTAACAGTAGAATTTGCTGGCACCTATTTTTTCCAGCATATTCTGCTGTAAAAGCAGCCGTTATTTTTTACACAGTACATATCGGTCAATAACTGGCGCTGCTATGCTGATCTTTTGTTTCTCCTTCGTGTGAAAGTTATATCCCAGCTTCAATAAACCTATAAGTGCATTAAACATGGTTTGTAAGATAGTCATCTTGAAAATATATGCTGATTTTATTCAAGCGTTTTATACAGAGTGATTTTATAAAAGAAAGTTTTTAGTGATCACAGCATATTAGTTTTCTATAATGATATAAAATTACCAACTAAACAAAACAACAAGTTTGAAAACAAATTTAAAGTTAGCTGTATAGAACCCTTCAACCATGAATATAATTATTCAATGTATATTTATATATATATATTATAAAATTCGTAATTTTCTGTTGGAAGAATGATACCTCGCGAATTACAAAATGTCAACGCATGTTGGCATTGACTATAATTAACCCGTTAGTAGTCGCTAGTTGGTCGATTTGAAGCCCATCCTTCAGTTTTTCCAGATTTTTTTATTCAATAGCCACCGAAAATTTTTAGAAGCGGCATTTGAGATACATAAAACGTGAATAAAATCGATTTAACGTCGATCAAATCACTTCTTAAAATTATTGGTGACAGTTAAATAAAAAGTTCGCAATCTATAATAGGTGGCGCTGTCGATAGCGACTACTAACGGGTTAATCATAGTTTTTCTATAAAAAATTAATTTTTAATATTTGTCAAAATCAGTTAAAAATTTGCGATTTTCGTTAAATAAAAATAATTTCTATATTCTAGAAAAAAAATAATAATAATAAAAGACATGATTTATCAACAAACATGAGTTGGAAGTTGAAAGTTAAAAGTTTGACACAGTTCACAAATATGAAAATATCAACGCAAAGTGTCATTAAAAAAAGAAAAGAAAAGAAAAATAAATAAATAAGTATAAAAACAAAATCATTAATTTTCAACAAATAACTTAGAAATTTTGGATTCTGAACTCATAATCACCATTTATAGCTAAAGAAAGGAAAAACGTTCTCATGTTTTCAAACATATTTACTCCCTTTTAGGATTTTAGTTACAGTCCTAAAATTCCTTATTTAAACACAAACAATTTTCAAACTTTTGTTTAAAAAAAAAAAAAAACGGAAAGAATTTAGATCCTTAAAATCGATTAACTGAAGTAACATTTTTGAGGACAAACAATGTTAATTGTCTGGAACATAACAAGAAGAAAAACTAAAACATGTTTCTTAGAAAACAATTTGCGCAAAACTGAACGTTAATATTAGATTGGAAAACATTTTATTTAAAACTGCTTATAACTTTAAATAAAGGTGAATAACAAAAAGTGATATTTGAGATTTAGAAAATAAATACTTGTTCTTAAAACTATTTATATTTTCTATGACATAGTATTGAAATTTCCATCATTCTTTTCCATTTTTCTAAAAATATTTCCTTTGTTAAAACTTTTCGTTTAATATTAATTCGAAGAAATACATTTTCATAAACGGTATAAAATGTTTATAAATCATACAGAATTCTCGCTTAGAAATATTCCGTATTGGGGAAATACTTTTTAAACTCTTCACAATTTTAAATCGTCGTACCTAACAAAAATTATATATTCATGAATTTTTTAACTTTATATTATCTATAGCACTTTACTATAATTTTTACTTTCTCTTATCCATAAGGTAGAGAAAGTATTGTTTTTGGGTTAAATTTTCGAAAGTGAATTTTTGTTATATTTACACGTTTTGAGGTCCACTGAATCCCAAAATCATGTGTTTAGCGGTTGGTCTGTGTGTGTGTCTGTCTGTGTGTCTGTGTGTTTGTGTGTGTCTGCACTCAGCCTATAAATATCTCAAAAAAAATTATATCAGAAAGTTCAAACTTGGCAATCTATATGTGTATGATATAGGGATGTTACACTAAAATTTTCGTTGAAATCCAGCAAATGGTTCGTGTACAGGGACACCCAAGAGAATTCAAATACATTACGTCTATGGGAAAATTGCAGGTAAGTAGAGTTTAACATCTATTGACTGCACTAAACCAAATGAAACTAATATATATATATCTGTATGCGTAAAAACATGTCTCATGTAGAATATGGTAGGGAAATCATTCACTGTTTGTTTACAGGGCTACACAAAAGAACTAGATAAAATTGCGACAGAAGTGTATTTCAGACTAGGCCGTGTATTATTACTATAGGATTATATTTATGTGCACCATATGGTCTGTATATAATCTTCAAAAGATATACAGGGCTGCAAATATTTAAGCAATAACATTGTTGTTAGTGGATGTGCTTTACTATAATATTTTACCATTTCCAGGAAAGCTGTTCAGAAATTGAAATGAATTACTCATAGAGATATGGTAAATAATGTATGTTTTAAGCTAAATATTCATCACTTGTTTTTTGTATATTTACACGTTTTGAGGCTTCCTGATTACCGAAGTAAATTTTTTAACGTTTGGTCTTTGTCTGTGTCTCTTAAAAATGAATAATTTTAGGACATCCAAATGTTGTATTTTGAAGTTAATATAAATTTTTTGCTGGAAAAGTTTGATCAAGATTGAGAAGTTTTAAGGAATGTTGCATGTGAAAGTTATCTGAATAATTTTAAGTTAACTTTTAATTTTAATAACAGATTTAAATTCTAAATAAATGTAAAGGCAGTAATGAGACGGGGGGTTCAGGGAGGCGGTCGCCCCCCCCCCCCACACACACACAAAACTAATTACCATATAAAATTCTTCCGAAGCCTAATTTGAATTGTTTTAACATAGGTTTACACAACAGAACTCGTTATCTTACCTCTTAATTTTCAATCTGTTATTATAGTATTAAGTTTTAGGGTAAAAGAAAGCCGTGTGAGTGACATACCAGATTATTTTAAATCTTTTTTTTTTTTTTTTTTCTAAAACTACTTTTTCTATTAAGGTTTTTTGCATAAATATTAATTCGATGAAATAACTTTCTTAAATAGCATAATATTTTTTCTAAATCATGCTAAATTCTCTCTAAGAAATAATCTATTTTAATTTACTAACGATGACAAAATGAAATGCATGTTCTCATTTTCCTAATATATTCAAATTACAGGAAAAATTTAACATACTATCGTCACAGCTAAAGAACTTCTTTAAATTCAGTGAGAATTTTCGAACTGCTAACTTTCTGATTTCCTAACATACACCCTGGAAAAGTTATATTTATCGATGCATAAAGGCAGTTAATTAAAAAAAAAAAAAAAAAAAATTAGCTAGAGACTAGTTTGTATTTTATACAATAGAATCTTACACTGTTAAACATTTCAGCAAAAAAACTGGTTGAAAATACCTTATCTCATGTTATATACACTACCTACCAATGAGTATTTAGAGACTTTCAAATTCAGACATTTTGTAAAATATCTAAAAAAGTTCTTTTCGAATCATCATGAAACTTTGGTTGCGTGAAGAACACGTTATATCTCCTATATTTCAGCAAAAGTTGTGTACTGAAATAGAAAAGGGGGCCAGTAAAAAATTTTTAAAAAAGTCAAAATGATTTTTGGATCACCCTGTAAAAAGTAATGCATGAAATGCATTTTGGCTGTAGCATGTGATAATAAGGATTTTTCTGATTATCTGTATAAATTCTTAAAACGCTACCCCATATATTCATGGAGATATAACGGATTTTTTAAAAGATTGAAAAAAAAATCTACTTTTTTAATTATACCGTGCTAGCTTTTAATATATTCATTTGCATAATTTAATAGCCAAATGAAACCATTCAGTAACTTATATGAAACCCGCAAACAAATATGGTGTAAATTAAAAAAGTTATGAGAGATAGAATGAACAGAATTTCAGTTCTCTCAAAATAAAAGCTAAACTATAAGAAGTTTTACTCACATTTTTATTTTGAATCAATCAATGCGCAATAGCAATATAGTGTTCATTGATTGTAAATAAATATTGATAAAACCCCCTATCATCGTCCTTTTTTTTTTTTTTTTTTTTAGAAGAACTGAAATTCTGTTTATTCTATCGCTCATAACTCTTTAAATTTACACGATATTTGTTTGGGATATGTATGTATTTTTTTCATATAAGTTGCTCAATACATTTGGCTAATTATGCAAATGAAAATTTTTAAGAGCTTGCGCATGTGCAGTTAAAAATTATTTAGTAAAAATGCTCATAATTCATAAGATATTTAACATTTTTGCATTCTCATTTCAGTATTTTCAGTATACTGTGTCTAATAAAGTATGCCAAGTTTTCTGAAAAGGTCTTTGCTCTAGGAGAAAATATCTTACACAGCGTGATATAATTAAAAAAGTGGAAAATTTTTTTGCGATGTTTTAAAAAAAGCTATATGTCCATGGATATATGTGGTAGTCTCTTGAGAATTTATACAAATGATGAGAAAATTCCTCTTAATCACTTGCTACAGCCGAAATGTATTTCAATCTTACTTTTTACATTTCAACATTCAACATCCATCATTACTTACATCCAAAACATTTACATTTTTCTTTAATTTTTTACTCGTTCTTTTTTCCTTTTCAGGACGCAACTTTTGCTGAAATGTATAAAGTATAACGTGTTCTTTACGCTACCATAGTTTCAAAATGATTCCAAAAGAACTTTTCTAGATATTTGACAAAATGTTTAAATTCAAAAGTGACCAAATACTTATTGGTAGGTAATGTATCTCCTCATTTAATATCTTAAATTAAAAATACAGCGAAAAAAAATCGGAGATATTAAAGAATCTATTTTATTTATACATTCTATTAATTTGTATTATTTTAATTAATTATTGGAGGAGGTATTTTGGTAATTAATAATTTTTTTAAGTAAAAATATTCATTTTTAACACTTTCCAACAAGGTTGAAAAGTGTTTATGACTTCGGTTTGTCTGTCCCTCTGTCCGTCTGTCTGTCTGTCCGCACTCTAACTCCCGTAAATATTTGTGGAATTTCTTGAAACTGATATATGTTATTCAATTTCACTATCGGACGTTCCCTATTGAAAATGGAGTTTATACCTCTAATAGTTTGTGTACAGGGACACCCGAAAGTATTTCAAAGCATTGTGTTCTATGAGAGGTATTTCTATAAACCATATTTCCATACCTTTACTGTAGACATATCTGAATGAAATTGAAATATGTTATTCAAGTTCACTATTGGATGTTTTCTGTATAAAATAGAGGAAATACCACCATCGGTTTATGTACAGGGACACTCAAAAGTATTCCAAAGCATTGCGTTCTATGAGAGATATTTCTATAAATCAAATTTTAATTACTTTCCACGAAGTTTTTGGAAATTGAAATATGTTATTTATATGCACAAAAGAATGATTTGCACAGAATACAGCATGATTAGCATTAGATTCACAGGGTGGCAAAGAAATATCCAGTTACATTAAGAACTATTATTAAAAAAATGCTAGAATTGTACTTTCGTTTACATTAAGCGTTTTTAACACTTTCTAACATTTTTAAGTATGAATATGATTTCAGTTTGTGTATCTGTCCATCTGTCTGTCCGTCTGTCTGCCCGCGCTCTTACTCCTGTAAATATTTATGGAATTTCTCGAAACTGATTTATTGAAATTCACTATCGGATGTTCCATATTGAAAATGGAGTGAATATCTCTTCTGGTTTGTGTACAGGGACACCCAAAAGCATTCGAAAGGATTGTGTTCTATGAGTGCTATTTATATAAATATTTTCGCTATAGAATGTTCCCCATTTAAAATGACATTAATAGGTCCTGCATAACTAGTTTGTTTACAGGGACAAAAAAAAAAAAAAAAAAAGCCACTGCATTACGTTTCAGGACAGAATTTTTTGAAAGTTATATTTAAAAATCTTTCTACTGTAAAAATCATAAGAATATTGAAATGTATTGTTAATATTCTAAAATAATGTTTTGTATAGAATATGATATGATTAACTCTCTGATTTACAGGGCTACACTAAAATATTCAGAGAGATCAAAAGCTGCAATTATAATCTAATGACTGCATTTTCTTTTTCGTTAAGCCTTTTTAACTCTTTCCAAAATGCCTAAGAATAATTTTAAAACCAATTAGTCTATCTGTATATTTTTCAGTCATTCTGTCTGTTGTGTGATAACGTAGGCAAAGAATATTAAGACATATTCGATACAACAATTACGTACAGTTGGAAAGTGTTACTAATCAATGCGTACTGCATGATTTTTCTTTCTTGTTAATTTTTATTGAGAATTATAACAATTAAAGTATAAAACTATAGAATGAATTTTAGAATCACGATTATTTGTAATGAAATGAATGGCATTCTAAATTTATAGAAACTTTTCATGACATTTCTATGAGTTTTCAGAAAATTTTTACGCAATTTTAAATATGCAAAATATTTTTGGATCCGCTCTTAAATGAATATAATTATAATAACAGTTAGGTAATAATTTCTTTTGAGGTTTTTTTTCTTTTTATTAAACAAAATATAGAAATATATGGAAATTTATTATATTTATTAATACATTAAATCTAATACAGCAGATATCTGTTTCTCATTAAAAGCATTTTCATATTTTTATTTATCGACTAATTTCGATAATTATCATTTTGTAGTATATTTAGTTTTTCCAAAACTAAAGGAAGTCTACCGCCCCCCCCCCTCAACCCCCGTTTCATTAATGTACAAAAAACAAGCGATGAATATTTAGCTTAAAACATACAATTATTAACATATTTCTATGAGGAATTTATTTCTATTCCCGAACAGCTTTCCTGGAAATGGTAAAATATTATTAGTAAAGCAGATCCACTAGCAACAAAAACTAGTGTTTTGTGGCCACCATACGACTTTCTTCTATATTTTCCTATGCAAATTCACTCAGTAAAAATAATTTATTAAAATTATAATTTAAAAAAAATTATCTTCCATCATAATGCACATGGTTTCCATATTAGAAAAGTAATATAACACTAAATATTCAAACAAAAGTTGAATTTATTCTCAATATTACATTTAAAAAAATATTTTTTTAAAGTTCAAAATGAAAATAATCTGGTGTGTCACTCACACGACTTTCTCTTACCCTGAAATTAGTACTATAAATACAGGTTGCAGATTAAGGCGTAAGATAACGAGTACTGTTATGTAAACCTGTGTTAAACAATTCAAATTAGGCTTCAGAAGAGTTTTATATGATAATTAGTTCTGTGTGAGGGGGGTTACCGCCCCCTCAACCCCACGTTTCATTAATGCACCTACATTTATATAGAATTTAATTCGGTTATTAAAAAATAATTCTGTTTTTAAAAAATAATTTATTAAAATTATTATTTAAAAAAATTATCCTTTATGATAATGCAGACGATTTCCATATTAGAGAAGTAGTATAACACTAAATATATATTTAAAAAAAACAGTTGAATTTTTTCTCAATATTACATTTTTTTTTTTTTTTTGTTAAAAATGAAAAAATTCGATAATTTTATTTTAAATTATCGCAGATCGATGGTTCAGCCATTTGTTTTAAAGGTATTGGCGAGCTCTTTTGAAAGATACCCATAATGAAAATTGACTCTCCTTGAGGGGGGACTTCTTCCCCCCAGGGGGAGGGGGAGGCTAGGCTCCTACATGTACAAAATTTTTTTCCCAGTTGACTCTCTCTATTGCAAAAAATATATATTCGTTTCATTTGGTTTAGTGCAGTCTATAGATGTTAAACTCTACTTACCTGCAATTTACCCCATACACGCAATGTATTGAATACTTTTGAATGTCCCTGTACACGAACCATTTGCTTCCTCCCAACTAAAAGCTTACTGTAGCATCCCTATATGATACACGTTTAGAATACCGAGATTTGGAATTTCTGCTACTATTTGTTCTTGAGATATGCTGATAACAGACACACAGGCCATTCGCTAAAAACATGATTTTTGTATTCAGGTAACCTCAGAACATGTAAATATATTAAAAACTCACATTCGAAAATTTGACCCTAAAACAAAACTTTCTCGACCCTATGGTAAGAGAAAATAAAAATCGATAACTTTATTTTAAATTATCGCAGATCGATGATTCAACCATTCGTTTTAAATGTATTGGCGAGCTCTTAAAGATATCCATGATAAAAATTTACTTATATCGAGGGGGGAGTTTCCCCTAGAGGGGGAGGCGAGGCTCCTACCTACATAATTTTTTTCCCAGTTGACTATCTCTATTACACTAAATATATATTCGTTTCATTTGGTTTAGTGCAGTCTATAGATGTTAAACTCTACTTACCTGCAATTTTCCCCATAGACGTAATATATTTGAATATTTTTGAGTGTCCCTGTACACGAACCATTGGCTTCATCTCAACTAAAAGCTTACTGTAGCATCCCTATTTGATACACAATTAGAATACTGAGTTTGGAATTTCTTCTACTATTTGTTCTCGAGATATGCTTATAACAGACACACAGACAGACACACAGACCATTCGCTAAAAACATTATTTTTGTATTCAGGGGACCTCAGAACATGTAAATATAACAAAAACTCACGTTCGAAAATTTGACCCTAAAACAACACTTTTTAGACCCTATGGGTAAGAGAAAGTAAAAAGAAAAAAGTAGTATGTTGTAGCCACCACGAGACTTTCTTCTATATTTTCCTATACAAATTCACTCAGTAAAAATACTTAAAAAAATCGATAACTTTGTTTTAAATTACCACATATTTATAGTTCAACCATTCGTTTTGAAGGTATTGACGAGACCTTTCGAAAGATACCCATCTTGAAAATTTACCCCATCCCAGAGGGTACTTCCCCCCAGGGGGGGAAGCGATGCCCCCAGATGCACAATTTTTTTTCCTGATTAACTATTACTGTTAACAATAATTCATATTAATTTTACAATCACAGGTTAAGAATAACTCTCATTATGTACATTTATACGAAATTTTGTCCTATACTACCATGTTAAAAATTTAGAAGAAATACGATCACAGCGCCTCCTGTTGTGCGATTGATCCCCAAATCTAATCAGCACCAGTTTATGTCAGGAGCCAACTAAATACCAAGTTTTGTTAAATTTCGTTAAAAGAAAAAAAAAAAAATTAAGATTTTTTTCTAAGTTTTTTTTTTTTTTGTAAAAAGTAAAAAAAAGTCGATAACTTTGTTTTAAATTATCACAGATTTATAGTTCAACCATTCGTTTTAAAGGTACTGACGAGACCTTTCGAAAGATACCCATCTTGAAAATTTACTCCCTTCGAGCGGGGACTTCACCCCCAGGAGGGATCACGAGGCTCCTACACATGCAAAATTTTTTTCCCAGTTGACTATCTCTATTATAAATAATTCTTGTAAATTTCATAATGATTACTAAAAAATAATTCTCTTTATGCACATTTATAAAAATTTTTGCCCTATATCACCATGTTAAAAATTTAGAAAAAGCGGGATGGCAACGCAATCTGTAAGACGATTTTTACCAAAAGTTGATAGGCACTAATTTATGTCAAGGTGCAACTACATACCAATTTGTATGAAATTCTGTGCAGTAGTTCCTGAGGTACAGTTGCCACAAAATTTTGTCACACACACACAGACAGACAGACAGACAGGCATTTTCTAAAAATGGTCAAATCGTGTTCTACAGCTCTCAAAATGTGAAAATCCATCAAAAACCCGAGAAGGTCGAAAATTTTTACGAATCCAATACTTTCTTCTATTGAATATAGAAGAAAGTAAAAATTAATTCTTAAAATTTTATAGCATTTCCATTGTTGGATACTTTTAAAATAATAAAAAATATTTCGAATTTTTACTTCCATTACCCTACTACCGTAGGTAATGGAAGTATTGTATTCGGTCTGAAAATTCGACATCGGGTTTTCACCTGATTAAACGTTTTAAGGTCCCCTGAGTCCAAAAAAGTGGTTTTTGGCAATTGGTCAGTGTGTATGTGTGTGTGTGTGTATGTGTGTGTGTGTGTGTGTGTGTGTATGTATGTGCAGAATATTCTGGCTACTATAGCTCAGAAACTAATAAAGATAGAGCTACGAAATTTTAGAATTGAAATACGTCTGGTGTACAGATGAAATTTCCAAATTTTGGTGAAAATTGAAAAACCGGAAGTGGGACATCGGAAACCGGAAGTGGGACCGTAAGTCCGTATCTCAAAAACGGCTCTAACGATTTTCTTCAAACTTGCTATATAAATACTCTGTTAGATGTCCTTTCGAATGATATAGTTGGTTAGTTCAGGAAAATTGATAGGCGTCCTGTAGAAATAGCTCAATTTCAGGCCTCACAAAGGCGTTCCTTTAAAAACTGTTGTACGGATTTTTTTCAAACTCGCCATTTTAACTCACTTTTAAATATGCTTTTGTATGTAATTATTGTTTTCCTGTGAATAATTGAGTTTAACCGGAAGTGGGACATCGGAAACCGGAAGTGGGACCGTAAGTCCGTATCTCAAAAACGGCTCTAACGATTTTCTTCAAATTTGCTATATAAACACTCTATTAGATGTCCTTTCGAATGATATAGTTGGTTAGGGTAGGAAAATTGATACGCGTCCTGTATAAATAGCTCAATTTCAGGTCTCCCAAGGGCGTTCCTTTAAAAACAGCTGTACGGATTTTTTTCAAACTCGCTATTTTAACTCACGTTTAAATATGCTTTTGTATGTAATTATTGTTTTCCTGTCAATAATTGATTTTTTTGTAAATGTTGGTATCTCAAAAATGGCTCTAACGATTTTCTCTTTAGGTCACTTTTATGTTTTCTGATCACATTATCTCTCAAAAATGCATATAATACGTATAATAGTGGGTAATGGAAGTCGTGTGGTTGTTTCACACCAGATTTTTTTAACAAACGTTCAGTTTTTAAAGCATTTTAAAGTTATTATATGCATTTTGAATATTTTAGACTTAAATTTTACGTTAAATATCGCAAGTTACTTTCAATAAAGTTTTCTGGTGGGCACAGCACACTACTTTTTTTTTTTTTTTTTTTATGATGCTAAAATTAGGAACTAAACAAAAGAACGTGATCAAAAATAATATCGTCACTACTGTTTGAAGAATTAATTTTTCTTTAATCTACACAGAAATTCGCTTGAATGTATTACTCTATTTTTGTTCTCTACTTTAAATTAGTAAATCTAAAAATGTAATGAAAAACATTATTATGTTTCCCAGTATTTTTCCAACCTTTTAGGTTTACGTTAAATTTACAAAAATTTTCTGGCTTTATCAGAATCATTTCGGTAATTTTTCATTAAAAATAAGAATGGGAAAAACCTAACTCCTTTAATTCGATAAAATGAAGTAGAGTTCAGAACAAACACTAGTAATTATCTGGAACGTAACGAGAAGAAAAATTTCTTAGAAAAACATTTTGCGCAAATATGAATATTAATATGAGATTAGGAAATGTTTTATTATATATTTTATTACATTAATATATAAAGATAGATAGATAGATTCTTAAAGTAATCGTACTTAATATATACCTTACTAGACGTAGACCAGAATTATAAATATTTATACAAAATTAAAGGCGCCATTATAAAATATTAAGCGAAAACTTCAGTTTCAGTAACGTAAAGCGTGCCGTCATCAGTGCAGAATGTTATCATCATCATCATCATCATCATCACCATCATCATTACGGGAGCTTGAGGAGTACGTGCGGTGATCGAAATCACCGCTTACCTCCACCTGGAGTTGTAGAAAACATGAAGATGGGTTGCATGATCAAACAAATTGGTGTTCTTTAATGAACGATGAAGTGGATTATTGCTCTTTACATGTATTCACCATGTTGATTTACCATTCTAGATTCTAGACATTTTGTCACATATCTCTAACAAGGAAACATTCAAAAATTGTCATCTTCAAAAAGTATTGAAAAAAATATATGTGATTATACTCTTCATAAAACACCAGAAAATGAAAAAATTATCGGCTGAAATTAATTACAACGACCACAAAAAATTATCAAAATTAAGCATATTTGGCGATTTAACGCTGTTATGCGATACGTTTGGTAGCACCGAGATTGCCGTGTACGAATAGAACCGTGTTTTGCTTTTTCGCCAAGTACTCAAAATCAATCGCCTAGCAGTGTGAAATCGCAAAATATGCTTAATTTTGATAATTTTTTTGTGGTCGCTGTAATTAACTTCAGCCGATAATTTTTTCATTTTCTGGTGTTTTATGAAGAGTAGAATCACATAATTTTTTTTCAATACCTTTTGAAGATGACACCTTTTGAATGTTTCCTTGTAAGTACTAAAGGAATCATCTTGAAACTTTAGGAGCGTGCAGAACATGTTATACTTCAAACATTTCAGTGAAAGTTTTACCCGAAAGTAAAAGCAGTACCAATAAAAAATTAAAACATTGAGCACCATGTCAGCCATTGGTGGCTGGCAGTGTCAAGTATGATATAAAGCCGCGTCAACCATCGGTGGCGGATATAAAATAGGATATAAAACTAAAAATATTACATTTAATGATTGAAAATTTATTAAAAATTTGCTTAATTTTTATTTATTACAGGAGGAATCATTATGAAATTCTAGTGGATTTTAAGAATTTGCGTGGCGCTCAACGTGATATATATATATATATGTATATGAAGGGAAGCGAATTTAGAATGAGAGTAGCAACCAATAGCTTTAAGAAACTGGAATTGTAAGCCAATAGAAATTTGGGATATAGAATGGTATGTAAAATCCCAAATTCCTATTGGCTTACCGCTCCAGTTTCTTAAATTCCGATTAGTTGCTACTCTAATTCTAAAATCCGCTTCCCGACCTATATGTATGAGCAATAGTCCACTTCGCCATTCAGCACTGAAGATGGTACGCTTTACACTACCGAAACTGCAGTCTGCGTTTAATATTTTATGTTGGCGTCTTTAACGTTCTATAAATATTTATAATCGTACTTAACAACTAAAAACTTGATTTGGAATTCAGGAAATAAATTTTTGTTTTTAAAAATCTCTATATTGTCTGTAACATAGAATTGAAATTTTGATAAATATTTTAGTTAAATACATCTTTTGATAAATCTTTTTCATAATATTAATCCGGAGGAATACAGTTTCTTAAATGGTATACCTAGGCACACAAGAAAAATTTTACTTTGGAAATGTTTTTCAGTCTTATTTAGAAAATATTTTTTTTAACTCTTTATAACTTTATGTACTTATACCTTAACAATAGCATTATTTAAGGTTTAGGAAATAAATTCTTGTTTTATTTTATAACATTTTATATCACCTGTAATATATTATTGAAATTATATATATATATATATATATATATATCTTCTGTAAAACTGCTTTCTTTCTTAAGGCTTTTCGATAAATATTAATTCGATGATATATATTCTCTTAAATGGGATACATCTTTCTTAAAGCATACAAAATTCTCCGTTTGAAAACCATTATTTAAAATTACTGAAGTTGACGGAATGAAATATATGCTCTAGTTTTTATCAATACATTTAAATTACAGGGAAATTTTAACTTTCAGTTGTCACAGCTAAAGAACATCTTTGAACTCCAAAAGACAATACGTTTTTGAATAAATAAATTTCCAACTTCCTAACATTCGTCATAGAAATAGCAGTGCTTAACAATAAACGAAAGCTATTATTTAGACAATAATAAGCAGGAATATAAATACATGCTTCTTGCAACAAAAGACTAGTTATTGTTGAATATAGGAAATGTCTTTTGCAACGTTTATTATAAATAAGCAAATTATACAGTGGTTATGTGGTAATTTCTTTTCAACTTTTTCAAAACAAATAAACAAATAAACGAAATAAAGGGTATAGGGAATTTTTTACATACTTTTCAACATTTTCAAAACAAATAAATAAATAAACGAAACAAAGAGTATAGGGAATTTTTTACATACTTCTTAATACCTTAAATTTAATATAGGAGACATTTATTTTTTCATCCATAAAGCATTTTTATATCGGTATTTATCGACAAATTTCAATAATTATGATATGCTAGCAAATGTGGTTTTTCAGCTATCATAAAGATTTTCATTATATTAAAAAACACATTTTTTTTTTCAAATGGTAAAGCTAATAACATAAAAACTCTATTTGTATTTATGGCTAATTTTATTTATATTAAAATTAAAAGTTTCTGTCATCAAAGCTTTAAAAAATGCAGTCTATTTTCTAATCAAAACAAAATAATGTACAGGTGGCTGAAAAAATGTGAAGAGTTTCGATTGTTTACGTTTTGTCAAATATTTTGAAAAGTTCTTTAGGAATCGTCTTGAAACTTTGGTAGTGTAAAAAACATGTTACACGTTTTTTTTTTTTTTTTTTTTTTTTTTTTTTTAGGAAAAGGTATGTTATGAAAAGGAAAAGAGGACCAGTAAAAAATTAAACAAAAATCAAAGTGTTTTTGATCACCCCGTACAAGGTAATTCTTTAAATGCGTTTTGTCTGTAGCATGGGATTATGAGGACTTTTCTCATTATATGTGTAAAATTTTAAGAAGCTACCACATATATTCATGGAGATACAACGGTTTCTTTAAAAAACTGCAAAAAGGATTTCCACTTTTTTAATTATAACACGTAGGGTATTAGACCCAGTGCAAAGAAATTTTTAGGAAATATGGCTTACTACATTAGACACAGTGTGTCTGTGTTATCACCTATGGTTCAACCATTCGTTTTAAAGGTATTGACAAGATATTTCAAACGATACTATATTGAAAATGTACACCCCCGAGGAGTATTATCCCTCCTAGGGTGGTAAGCGATGCTACAACATGCACATTTTTTTTTCCTAGTTTACGACTACTCTTACAAAAAATTCGTATCAATTTTACAGTCACGCGTTAAAAACAACCCTCATTATGTATATTTATACGACATTTTGTCCTGCAATACCATGTTAAAAATTTAGAAAAGAACGGATAACAGCGCCATCTGTTGATAAAATGATCCCCAAATCCAATCAGCACCAGTATAGGTCTGGGTCTAACAAAATGTCTGGTTACATTTCGTTCATTCGTTCATGAGATACAGAGCACACAATATTTGTCACACACACAAACAGACATTTTCTAAAAGCAGTTTAGGAAGTCTCAAAACGTGTAAATCCATCGAAAACTGCAGTTCGAAAATTATCGCGAATCTAATATTTTCTTCTTATATATATATATATATATATATATATATATATATATATATATATACAGAAAAAAGTAAAAATTGATTTCTCGTCGCTTATCTCGTGCATTTTATAATGTCTCACAACTGAATGTTGAAATTACTGAAATATTCAATGCTTTTAGATATAAAAGTTCTGAATGGAAAATAAATAGCAAAAGATGAATATTTGAGCTAAATTTGAAACACCCATGTAGGAGTGTATGAAAATATGTCGAGATTAAAAAGCTTTACGGCGAAAAAAGAATTATTTTTTTTTCTCTTTCGAAACGTTCTTTTTCTTACAAGAATGCTGAATAGGGTATAGTTCAATTTAAATGAATTTTGCTGGTTTGAAAGTGGTTTATTTCCCAATTTTTCTGACACAGTTTTCGAAGTTTCTAAGTGATTAGTTTCTGTCGCATGATTTAGAAAGTTAATATGGTACAACTACTAAAGAACTACTTACCTAATATAGAAATACTGTTACGAAAATGTCGACTTTCTTCCGTGAAGAAAATACTTGGTAAAGAAACGGTAAGTTCTAGCCCACAGTTGCACTTTATTAAACAAATATTTTCGATACTGTCAAATATAAATGACAATTGGATGAGTATTATCAACACAGTTCAATAAAACTGTCAATGCAACGAATGTTCTTGAAGCAACCCTATAAAACTCTCACCCGTATCACAAAAATCGCGTAAGCAAAGTCAAATACGTCGCAGCGTAGAAATATTGCTAGTTCAGGTTGGTTGGTTGGAGGATTAAGGCCGATTGACTCCTTATGTGTCCTAGGCCTATAGGGGGAATGCCCTCCGTGGGGGTCTTTCTAAGGGGTCCCAGCCCGTATTTACGCGAGTTTCGGAGGAAACCACGGAAAACTCCGAACGGCTAGGTCGATGAGCGCGACCTGGGATCGAACCCGGCACCTCCCATCTACCAGCTTTGAGCGCAGAACCGCTCGGCCGCTGGTGGGCCTATTGCTAGTTCAGAAACAATGAACAACAATTCTCATAGACGTCCGCTTAGCACACGTGTCTGTTTTTTCTAGAAGACACTGACGTTTCACAGATTTAAAAGTTAAGTTTTTTTTTTTTTTACTTTATTTTATGTTCAATAGAAGAAAGTATTGGATCCGTAAAAATTTTCAACTTTCTGGTTTTAGATGGATTTGTACGTTTTGAGAGGTCCAGAACACGATTTGATAATTTTTAGAGAATATCTGTCTGTTTGTGTGTGTGCGTGTGGCAAAAATTTTGAGGCGACTGCACCTCAGGAACTACTACACAGAATTACGCATAATTTTATATGCAGATGTACCTTGATTTAAATTAAAGCCTATCATTTTTTAGTGCACATTGCTAAACAGGTGGCGCTGATAGACCGCGACTTTCACAGTTCCTTGGAAGGCTATATATCAGAAACTACTGCACGAAATTGCATATAAATTTATATGCGGATGCACCTTGATCTAAATTAGTGCCTTTCAACTTTTCGTGTCAATTGCTCAGCAGGTGGTGCTGCTGCACTGCGATTTCCACAATTTCAGAAGGGCTATATCTCAGGAACTATTGCACGAATTTGCATACAAATTTATACGCTTGCAATTTGTTATAAATGATGCACTTTGACAAAATATATTATCTACGAACTTTTGGTGTCAATTACTCAATAAGTGGCGCTGCTATACAGGGATTTCCATAATTTAAGGGAAGGCTATGTCTAAAGAACTACTGCACAGAATTGTATATAAATTTATATGTAGATGCGTCTCGACATAAGGCAGTGTCCAACAACTTTTGGTGCCAATCTCTTAACACGTGGCGCTGCTACACGTTGATGTCCGCAATTTCAGGGAATGCTATATCTCAAGCTCTATAACGTATAATCAAACAAAATTCGATATGTAAGAAAACCATTACATAACATTATGCTGATTCAATTTGGATGCATATCAGCCAATAAGTGGCTCTGCTATACTGCAATTTCCCAGGAGAACGGGAAGGCTATATCTCAACTTCAATGGCATATAACTGTACTAAACTTAATATATGAGATAACCATTATGAAAAAGCATTTTTACCATGTTTGTATTAAATCGCTTTCTCGTTTGTTTGTCCAGTACAAACCCTGCAAAGGATTTTTAACTAACTTCTCGACTAGCTAGACATTTGAAACAGAATACCACAGAACAAGATGACAATGCATTCTTTTAATACTTTTATTCAATTAATAAATGTCTGAAAATTTCTTATAACTGCTCTCTTTATTACACATTTGATCATTTTCTTTCAAGTTGATGGGATAATTCGTCAAACAAATTTGTAAAAAGTACTCATTAATACATAAAATTCTCATGTTGATATGATTCAACAGAGAATTTAAAAAAGTGCTATATAAAAAGTTCTTTCTATCTTGTAATTATTTAAAACTTTATTTATAGAGAATAAAACTGTCTTTCTTTTATTATATTTAGTATTATATTTTTTTAGGATGAAAATCATCTGCATTCATTATTGTCGATAATTTAAAAAAATAATAGCTTTAATAAAACATTTTTACTGAGTAAATTTCTGAAGGAAAATATAGAAGAAAGTCCTGTGGTTGCCCCAGTTTCGGTTAGCAATTTTCCAAATAAAATTTTTTAATTTTATGGAAACATAGTTTTTTAATTTAAGTCAAGATCGGAGAATTTGTAAAGCTAGCTTTACACTTGTTTTAACCAATTAAATATTCAGTTCTGCGCTAAGGAAACGAACCATTCTTTATCTATCTATCTATATCTATATATATGAGACCTTTGTTTACAATCAAAATAATCTATTAAATGAAGCTATCTTATTGAAATGTATATCTTTAATGTGGTCTTTTGTTGAATTCTAAATAAAATCTTTCACCTTTTGAAGCTAAACATTGGATTAATTCAATTATGCAAGTTTAATTTTAAACATAAATAATGGATACATCTGAATGTGAAATTTAATTAAGATACAAAACCATTTAATTCCCTTCTTCAATATAACTCTCATGTGAAAGTATTTCATTTAAAGTCAAACAATATAATTTCTTTTGTACTTCTACATTTTATGCAATTTTAATAACGTTTCTGGGAATTAAAATTTGCAATTTTTAATTCTAAGTCGATCTAAACTGTCTAGAAGAGGTTACAGAGAGTATCAGAACTTGAAATGAAACTCAATCATTTACGTTTAAAAAATATACATATATATATATATATATATATATATATATTCTATAATACCGAGACTTAGCTACATTTAATTAAAAATGAGAAAAAGGTGTTTGAACTAATTTTAAACTAAGTTCCTTTCATAGATATAATTAAAGAAATATATATTTTTGGATATTAATTCATAACTTTTCACCATGTAATAATGTACTAGTTACAATATTTATTGCTAATTTGATAGTATTATTTTGTTCTGAAACATTTTTTAAAAATTATGTAAAACAACTTTCTATTTTTAGCAAGATATACTATTAATAAATACTTTGTTTCCTCTATATGTAATAAAAGAAGATGTGTATGTATGTGTGTGTATGTCCGTCGCTTTGTAGGCCAACGACTGGTCATACAGCTACACAAATTTACATAGAGTTCCGTACTGAACTCTTCTGATGCACCTCGAAGTCCGATTTCTAATATTTTTAATATTGGTGAGTGCAAAAGTTCTATCTGTTTTTATTACCCATAAAGAAGAGCAAATAAACACAAAATGAACAGTGCCTATTATTGTGCATAATCCCCATTGCTATCTATGATCTCTTGCCATCTTTCTGGTAGGGGATGAATTCCACGGCGGAAAAATTCCAGCAGTTTAGGGTCAAAATGTCTTGGATGGCAGTTTTGACAGCATCAAGATCAGCAAAAATTTCCTGACTGAAGGAATTGTTCAACGCACGAAAAAGGTGATGGTCAGTTAGTTCCAAGTCAGGAGAACAGAGAGGGTCGGGTAAAACCTCCCAATCAAAGCCCAGTAACTTTAGGCGAGTGATGACAGCGTCATGTGGCCTGGCGTTATCGTGATGAAGGATAACACCGGGACGATTGGTGAGACCTGGCCACTTTGCTACCAAATTTGAATGCAGCCTGTCTAACTGTAGGCAATAGAAGGCAGTATTGATGGTTTGGTTGATTGACAGGACCCCCAGGGAATTATCCCCTGCACATTCCACCACACACTCAATCACTCCTTCTTGGGATGAAGTTCAGCTTTCGATGTCGATGCAGGCGAATCAGAAGGGTTACACACAGTCCTACGACGCTTTACGTTACGGTACATAACCCACCTCTCATCTCCTGTCACAATTCGTGTCAAGAATGGGACATTCTTGAACCGGGAAAGCAAGGAAACACAGATGGCAATGCGGTAATCCCGTTGAATAGGTGTCAGATTATGTGGAACCCAACGGTCCAACTTTCTCGTAAAACTCAACATAACGAGCCGTCTCTCGACCGTTGTCCGATGTACGTTAAAGGTCTCCGCTGATTCTTGAATAGTTGGATTCGGGTTGTTCCTTATGGCTTGGTCAATATCGTCGTCTCCAACATGTGATGACCGTTCCCTCCTAACCTGATCTTGGCAGCTTCTGTCTCCTTCCCTAAATTTACAAAACCATCGACGACATGTGCTTTCGTCAGTTGCATCCTCCCCATAAACTTGACAAACATTGCGACATGCTGCGGCTGCCATACTCATTTTATCGAACTCGTATGTCAAACAATGTCTTATATGCCCCTTCTCGCTTTCCAAGTTGCACCCTCTGATATTTTTTTAGATGATTAACTTTGTGAGACACGATGCATTTAAATGTGAGGCATCCACACATTTGATTGGGCCGACAATTTGCATCATTACAATGTCACGTGTGACGTCAATTTCATTGCAAATTTACCTATCCAAAAACGTATAGAACTTTCGCACCTACCCAACAGTTTTTTTTTTTTAAATTAGTTAAAATTTAAAAAAAAATTCTGGAATGATCAGGTCTACAGGTAGAAACGTAAAAAATGAAAAGATTTTTCTTCCCATCAGCTCAATTAGTCACAGCGTCATGCTAAAAATACGAGGGGCGTGGATTCAATCCTCCACTGTGTTACTTTTTGCAGATAATTAATAGAAAAGAAGCCAATTAATAAAGGAAGGTTGTCAGTGACTTCACAGTAGCCTTAACCGTAAAAAAGACTAGAGAATTATAAAAAAAAACAATGTTAAACTTATAGGTAAGTCGGTCACTTTTATCCAAACGGCTGATCACAGAGATGCAAAACTTTCCATGGGGGAACGTTTTGACCTCTGCTGATGCACCTCAAAGCCTGATTTCCGATTAATTTTGATTAGTTTTTGCTATTATTATTATTACTATTATTATTAATTAAAATCTATTAATTTTTTAGAAGTTCGGCTCTGTAGATAGAAACGTAAATGCGAAAAGGCTCTCTGTGGCTATTGGCTCAGACGGTTAAAGCGTCATGCTGATGACGCGAAGGCCTTCGAGAACCTGACGAGAACCTTCAAGGGCCAATGTGACACCTTTTGCATATAGTTAATAGAAAAGAAGTCAATACCTAAAAGAAATTTTTTCAGTGACTTTACAAAATTTTGCATGGAAGCTCTTTTGACCTCATCTGATGCAGCTCGAATCGTGATTTTAGAATTTTTTTTTTTTTTTTTTTATTATTAATTTTTTTTTCAGCTAGGAAGATTGTATGGTGCTGCCACCTGTTGTCATAAAGTGAAAATGAAAATCCATCCGAAAAATATATTTCTTGAATAATTAAACAGCGACATTTGTCGTTCAGTTAGCACTTATATTGAAATGTTCAGTTAAGTCGGAAATGCAAGCAGTGCGGACCTGAAACTGATAGAGTACTGGCAGGGAAGACGTTGCCGAAGACACCGGGGATCCGAAACGAAGTTTTAAGAGATTTCAAGGAAATCTTCTTTAGTTTTTACTTATAAAAAGATTTAAAATGTAGTGATTAATGTTTCTCCAAAATTCATAATGACCAGCATAGCAGGAAATGTCTGCTAGTGTTCAATAAAGTGATAAAGTTGTACAATTTCTAAAGCTATAATTAGAAAATAAAATACCATCATATTCATATTATATTACAGGAAGTTAATCTGCATTTCTATTGGAAAAAAAGAAGAAAGAAATAAACTTTCATAAATTATTAATGTAAAGAATATTTGACGCCTTAAACTACACAGAACTTAAGAAATTTCGAAATGGCACTGGACTACGATATATACATTTAGGTTTGCTAACACTTTAAGGTCCGAATCCATTAAAGGCCTTAGATTCCAGTCTAATGAGCCTCATTGTGCAAAAAATGATGTAGAGGGACAAATGAAATGCCAAACAAGCTGCACACCGTACTTACGTACGTCATTATCTCTTCCGTTTGAAGTACAAGGTCATAGCGTATACGTCATTAGAATTTCAGGCTTCAGTTCTCTGATTATCCGTTCATACAAGTCGTTAATTTTTATTGTGACTTCATTTAACTGACTTTATAAATATGATTGCTTTCACACCCAATAGCACATAGATTACTTTTTGCTTGTTTGTTTCAAGTTTTTGAAATTGCATTTTTGTTATAATACACGTTTTAAGGCTCCTTAAATACAAAAATCAACTTTCTAGCAATTTTTCTATATATCTGTGTGTCTGTGAATCTGTTATAAGAATAACTCAAAAAACAAATATTTCCAAAAACTGAATTCGGTATTCTAAATATGTATGATGAAAGTATGTTATTTGAATCCGATTGAGATTGGAAAATTTTTCGTCTACAGGGGCAAACAAAAATACTGAAGTGCATTACGTATAAAGACGAAATTTCTTCTGAATATATTTTAACATAATTCGACTACATTAAAAATAGTGAAATTAATATGAATTTTTTATATGCGCAAAAGCCTGGATAATATACTTACATACTTTTTAAAATCATTTGTTCACAAAGATACACAAAACAAAACTCGGATGTATGAAGGCTATAATTGTAAATTCTTTGAAAAACAATTTAAGTGGTGTTATTCGTTTTCTTACTATGATTAATTTAAGTATACATTGTGATGCATGTACAATTTGCCAAAATAAATAAATAAATAAAATGAACACCCCCACCTATCTCATCGGTGAAGTGTATCAGAAAGACACCAAAGGAGCCATTCGTTGGGAAATTTTCTCCTCTTTTAAGGTATCTGGAAAAAAATAGCTTAAGGGGCCGTCTCCATATTGAAATTATGTTAAACTTTTTTTCAGTGACAACATGGAATTTTGATTTCAGATATTGATTCTACAGTCAATTTCATCCCCAGATATAAATTTGAAATTTATTTGGTGTATACGTTTAAGAGTTATACAAAACTAAATTTTCGAGCTTCTTATGTTAAATTCTGACTACACATTTTCATTCATATCTAATGCATTTTTAATTTTTTTTGCCTGATTTTTTATGGTGTTAATATCACGTTTTCCAAACATATTGATGAGTTCCGATAAGATTTTAATATTTTTTATGCATAGAATAAAAATTTGTAAATTAATATTTAAAAAAATATGTATTGTGACCTATATATATATATATACATATTTTTTTTTAACAGAAATACATTTCTAACACCTTCAAATACCTCTATAAGAAATTACAGCTTATTTGACCAAAACGTTTTTTAGTTGTACCACAAAAACTATCAGAAATGAAGTTTGCGGGCTATATAACAATCAAAAACGGTATTTACAAGCAGTATTTACAATAATCAATTTTTTATTTAATGCAGCCGATAATATGGAAAAACGTTTCATTCACATTCATTATTTACTATTTCAACAATGGTAAATGTTTTTCAGCTGATGTAAATTGTATTATGTTACGTATTAGATATGGTAAATTTAAATACAGGACCACACTGAAGAATTGCTTTCTTTTCCCCAAATTCTTATGTATTTACTGTCATTCACTACGGTATGTTTGTGAATCTCAACACAATTTAATTGTTGCATTTTTTTTTCCGAAAGAAAAAAAAAAGAATGGACAGAAAGAACATTTATTTAAAATGAGGTAAATTTATTAGAAAAATTAGAAAATAAATTAGAAATATCCGTCGTATCGTAATCGTTACAAATAAGGTACTAAATGAAAGGGAAATTTTTTGTGAATCCGATGGCTTAAACAGCTTATCGATCGGACAATTACATTTTTAAAATTAACTAAAGTATGAATTTTAGGTGGCAACAGCAGAAGATTGTATGGAAACCGTTAGAAGAAATTAAAAAAAAAAAATCTTCTTCACATTAAGTCACATGTTTTTGAAGTGGCATTAAAAACTGCAGTTTTCAATTTTTTTTTTTTTTAATTTTCTCTCACGAACACAAAAATATAATATATAGCCTGTACCCCATAAGACCAACTTGCATTTTAAATTTCATCAATTTTTTTGGTTAATAAACAAAATAGTTACTTCTTTTTTTTTTCCAATTAAATTTTATTTTAACTTTGAAAAGATTTATGTGATACGATACATAAGGAATTTGGGTTTTAAAAGTTTTTTTAAATAGATTATTTTTTTAAATATAATTATAAAGACTAGTATTTTAAAATTATTCTCTTTTATTACAATACTGTATTATATATTCGTAATTTTCGTTGGATGAATTACAATTTTTATAGTCACTATTATTAACAGTGTTGGAAATGTAAATTAATCTACTAAAAATATATAATATTATTACACAAAAAATCATTTTTTTGAGCTAGATAGAACTCCATAGTTGACAGATCAAGTTTCTTATTATAAATATGTCGCATAATATTAAAAATTGTATCATAATTTCTGAAACGTCAATTAGGCCTGCACGTTGAGACTGAAAATGTTTTTGATATTTGTTAGCCTGTTTGTACATGTAAGTAATACGCCCATTGGGCATATTGCCAACAATAATAAATTTTAAAAAAGCGTTCGTAATTCTGTCTGAAAATTCAGCTGTTGGAATTCATTTATAAAGTTGAAAAGACCTTAAAACCAGCTAAAATATAACAATAAATATACAAATACTTTGTTTCAGCAACAAAAGTAACAAAATTAGCAGAGACAAATTCATAAAATGACAATGCAACTAATAAGAAATGAATGGTGACTGCACCCATCCCCCCCGTGCACGTGATCAAGGATTGAGGGCAACGCAGTACCGAACTGTGTTCTTCTGACTTTGAGCGACTGCGACTTAGGGACCCTATATATCGAGGCCGGTGTTAGAGAACCGGCAGCCGGGTAAGTATTATAGACCCGGCAGTCTTCTGCGCTTGCGTATTACAACTTCCGGGTATGGCATACTTGATCTGTAGCTGAAGTGCCGGGAGAAACAGAGAAGGAATATTTTTTGAATGATTCTCATTCCTAACAGATAAAAACATAAAATTAAACAATAAATAGTGTTAGTCAAGCATATAAGTCTGATTTTAACAATTAACAAACAAGCAAACGAATAAATAGCGCCGGTAGCAGTTTTTCAATCAGTCAACTTTATAATCAATCCAGGAGGTGCTGCCCTCTTTCGAAATGATTTTAAACCACAGATTTTCTAAAATGTAATCATTGTAGAAACAACGCAAATTTGAAAAATAAAATTTCTTATACTATACTGATTAAATTAAAATTTAGCTTAATTTTTTTAAATAACTCAGTTTTTAAAAATCGTAATATAATAATAGAAACTACTTTAGAGAAACTATGCAAAGTTGAAAATAAAAATTCCTGTACTATACTGATTGAATTATTATTATTATTATTATTATTTTTTAAATATATTTAGTTTTTAAAAATTCAAATATAACATATTAGAATAATCATCGGAGAGATCATGCAAAGTTGAAAAAACAATTTTTTTTTTTTTTTTTTTTTTTTTTTTTGTACTATACTGATTTCTATTTCTTTCTTTCTTTTATTTTTTTTTATTTTTTACTATATCTAGTTCTTAAAAATTAAAATATAATAAAATATTAGAATAATCTTTCGAGAAATCATGTAAAGTTTAAAAATTAAATTCCTTGTATTACATTGACTAAATTAAAGTTTTAAAAAATACATTTATTTTCTAAAATAATAATCTATGAAAATATAATCTATGAAAAAACCATGTAAAGTTGGAAAATTATTTATTTATTTATTAATGTACGATACTGATTAAAATAAATTTTAAAAAATATATTTATTTATTAAAAATCAAATTATAATATATTAAAATAATCTTTCAAGAAATCATGCAAAGTTTAAAAAATTAAATTTTTTGTACCATACTAATTTAACTAAATTTGTTTTAAATATATTTACTTTTTAATAATCTAAATAAAATGTATCATAAAAATCTTTGGAGAAATCATGCAAAGTTTAAAAATTAAACTTCTTGTACTTTGTTTATTAGATTGAAGATTAAAAATATATTTAGTTTTTAAAAATCCAAATATAATAATGAATTAGAAGGATCTTTGGAGAAGCCACAAAAAATTGAAAAATTAAATTTTTTTGTACTATACTCATTAAATTAAATATTTTATAAATATATTTAATTAAAAAAAATAAGAATATAGTAAAATACATTACAGTAATCTTTCGAGAAATCATGCAAAGTTCAAAAATTGAATTTCTTTTACTATAGTGATTAATTTAAAATTTTTTTAAATATATTTAGTTTTTAAAATCTAAGTATAATAATACGTTAGTACTGTGATGTTTTTTCTGTAATGTAAAATCCCCCCCCCCCTCTCCCCATTTTATATACTTATATTTCCATCATATGCATTATCAGTTTCTTTAAATTTTTATTTGCATTGTGAAGTAATATAAGATCTGAGAAATATCTGTAGCAATTTGAGAGATTTATTTAGCTTAATTGTATTAAATTATTCAACGAAAGGCAACGTAGCAGATAAAGCAAGAAATATAAGTGGGCATAAAACCGAATATTTAAACAAATATTTAACGAGATGAATCAAGAGAAGGAATTAAAATATAAAATGTGGTCAATACAAATGAAAACGAGTTAAAGCGGCAATATGAATTATCAAAAACACATGTATATGTATTGATATGTATTGTATTGATAAGAGTCGTTCACTTTGCCGGCAGATGAATAATAAATCACCCGGCAGACATACTGCGCAAGCGTCAGAACTGCCGGGAATATAAAATATACCCGGCTGCCTGTTCTCTAATAATTGCGATATATCGAGGGTCCCTACTGCGACTGCGACTAGAGCGCCATCTTTTGGATTTCATTGAAATTAATAACAAAATTGCGGACAGGCAATATTACTTGCATTGGACATATTTTCAACATTTACCTCAGATAAAAATAATTTTTAAATATTACTCTACCAGTACTAATTAAATATTACTCTACCAGTCGCTATACTATATTTTATTGAAATTTCAGTTACATAAGTATAGATTGATAATAGCATGTTTCTAAACATTTTTAAATGGCATAAATCTTATTATTTGACAGGTTTTTTTTTTTTTTCCTTTAAATATTTATTTATCTAGAGAATAATGTTATAGGACTCCAAAGAACTTAAAACAAACAATAAAATATACTACATATATTTTTAAATTATGAAAGTTACCGGATTTATTGCGGATTCCTGTGATAAGCAGAAATTTGAAAGTTCTTTAGAATTTAATTCTACACAAGTAAATATGCAAAGAAAAATATTAATTGCAAAGATTAAATTTTTACACCGAACCTCCAGAATTTCTTGAATAACTATCAGTTGTAAGAGGCCTCGCAGCGTTCCTAATATTTTTTCCTTTATTTTATTCTATTGTCACCAGTATTGATAATTAGGAATTTTTTTTTTTTTTTTTTTTCTGATAGTTTTAAGCTAAAATGTTATGTGACAAATATTGTTTTAAAATTTTGGGGACAATATAACCAAGTAATCGAAAAATTTTAGGAACACTGTTAGGTCTGGTTGTAAACATCAGTAAACACTTTGTTAATTTTTTAAGCAATTGCATGTTAATATATATTTTTTATAATAAATTCTCATATTTCTTATAATAAAATAATTAAAGTATGTATTCTTTAACATATTAATGAATTCTACTATCTAACTATTTTGATGAAAGTTTGGATAGAGTTTCTTTGGTGTGAAAAAACTATTGGACATAGTCTCATCTTCAGGATGATTTGTGTTCGCTGTTAATCCTTTGCCGGCCAGCTACAAAATATGGCAAAAATTAGGTTTACTCCGAAATGGATATAGCGATTTTGATGAAAGTTTGGATTTAAGTGTTTCTACGGGGGAGCTAAAACGATTGGTCTTATCCTGATCTTCAGAGAATTTCGCGTTTGCTGTTAAACCTTAATTGCAACGTATGACAGAAATACGGTTTACTCGTAAATGGACATAGCGATTTTGATGCAAAATATAGTAGAAATTGGGTTTACTGGGAAAAGAACGTAACGGTTTTGATGAATGTTTGGGCTTAAAGGTCATTTGGGATGAAAAATCAATTAGACTTATCTTGAACAATGAATGCGAAATTTTCTGAGTATGATCTTTTAACTGCCGTCTGCAAAATATAGAAGAAATTGTTTTTTTTCCCAAAAATAGATAAAACGGTTTTGATGAATGTTTCAGTTTAGTGTTTTTAGAGTAAAAAATCGATTAGATTTATCTTCATCTTCATGAAAATTGAGGTTCCCTGTTAAATCCTAATCTGTTGGATACAAGATACGGCAGAAATTGAGTTTACTCTGAAATGGATATAATGATTTTGATGAACGTTTGTGATTAAAAGTTGTTTGAATAAAAAATTAATTAGACTTATCTTTATTTTCAGGATATCTTACGTTTGCTATTAATCCTTTAACAGCCGTTTTCTATGTATTGCGGGAACTTGGGTTAACTTGGAAATGAATGGAGGAAAAATTGTGGTTAAGCGTTTTATGTGGTGAAAAATAGATTGGAGATATACTGACGTTGGAGATATAACTGCGTTGGATTGATCCGCGATTGGCAAAGTGCCAGGATGATTCTACTCACGCACTAGGAGACACAGCAAAGGAAGAGAGAGGGAAAATTTTTCTATTATTCGTGTTTTGTCTCTGCTATGTGTAAAATCATTGATACTCTTGCTTTGGTTTCTTTTATTTCTTTCTATATAACATTTTGTTTATGTTGGAACAAATGGATCATGCAATATGGATTCACAGCATTGAGACTCCCGCTCTATCATTGTTATATTAACGCAATACAGTATGTTTGGGCAGAAATTAAGAGCTATATGCGGAGTCACAATGTGACGGGGGATATTATTCTTTCAAAATTATTGACTATTTCAATTGAAGCTATTGAAAGTGTGACTATTGAACATTGGAAAAAATATTGTTCCCGTATTGCTTCCCTAGAAAAGACTTATTGGGAAAGGGATGGAATAGTTGAAGATTTATGCGAACCTCTGCAAATAACGGTATCGGAAACTGAAGATGATTCTTGACGAATTTTAATTATTTCTTCAAGAATTTTCACAATAAATATCAAAATTAAAGTAAGTGTCAAATATTTATTGCAACATCCAATTTTAAATAGTGCCATTTTTATCAAACATTCTATACTTTTTTAATAATATTTTGTATTCTGTATAGTAATATATTATCATACATTTTATTTCAAATGCTTCAATTAATTCATAAAGTGATTTAATATCCTTTGTCAATAGTAATTGACATACCTAATTTTTAAATTTGTAGTTCATACTTCAAAAGATTCAAAATACTGACAAGACTTTTATTTTTATTTTTAACTGAGTAATATTTATATAGAAATTTAAAACTATCTCTTTATGATATTATCAGCTTTTCCTTCTATTAATTAATCGTAAAATAATAATATAACCAGATATTCAAGAATCAGTTCAAAGAAGGAAAAGAAATATAATCAGTGAGTTTATAATTTTTTCATACCCATAAACAAACACATCCTTAGATACTACGGACATTCCTATTTTATAAGTGGACCAGCCATTTTCACCCATGCACAGATGACGCCAGTGATCTTTCTTCCGCGTTTTATCAGTATTCACCTTCAGGAAAATTCACAGTCGCTGATAAACCAACATCCGCCGGAGGGAAATATATATTGTCTGGCTCTCATAAGAACAGCTCTGGGTATGGTTGGAAGAAAGGAAGGGGCAACTTATCAGAGGAAGAACAAGTTTTCAGTGTGGGAGAAAGGTTGTCAAATCTGGCGTAGTTATCAAAGTTCTTTTCTCCCTTTTCCCCCTTTTTTAAAATCCTGTATATGAATTCAGGAAGCATTTTAGCAGTTTTATACAAGATACACTAATAACAGAATTTCCACACAGAAAGATTAGTTATTTGAAAAAAAAAAAAAAAACAGAATTAGAAATTTTTATTCAGTTAGCATTCTCTTGAAATTGAAATCTTTAAATTGTGTTTTCTCAATTTGCATTTTTATTTATGAATTCATGAACTTCAAAATGATTAAACTTCTACAAATAATTAATAATGAACTTTATTTTATTTATTTATTTATATATTTAAGATATTTATTGTATGTTTAAAAGAACCTACTTAAATAAATAGAGATAGGCTTTGAAATTTATTAATAAGTTTTTGAGAAAAAAATAAAGGGCAAAATGTTTAAAAAAAAAAAAAAAAAAAACTGTTTTTTTTTTTTTTTTTTTTTTTTTTTTTTTTTTTTTAAATCTATATATATTAAGTTATTGCAAAATTCATCCCTTATTCTTTTAGGTAGATTCTATTAAATACTCCCCCCCCCCCACTGTCATGATACAGCCTATTCGCTCACCATGCAAACGATCACTGAAAATTCTGGCTATAGCAAACCTCTGATTGGTGGCGAATGCGGGATCTGCATGTACTTCTTCTCCTAAAATACCCTGTTTGCTTAACGTGAAAACGATCTCTGAAAATTTTGACAATGGCAAATAACAGCTTAAACGTTAGAAGTACATCAGACTGCAGGTAGCGCTGGTATGCTCGCTGAAATATGTTATTCTTGTGTAATTTCCTTTTAAGGAAAATAAATAGAAAAATAATAACAATAGGATGAATAATATTTCTTTTCGTTAAATTTTTTTAACATTCATTTAATAATTCAAAACACCGAAGTTTTACTATTATTATTATTATTTTAATAATCAATTAAAATTCGACCTAGCCATGCAGAGTTTTCTGTGTTTTTCTCCGAAACTCGGACATCTTGTCGGTAAATATTTAAACATAAATAAACTTATTATGCAGATAATCAGCGTTAACAAATGAAAACTTAACAATAAAAAAGAAAGAAAATGTAACAAGAAACAAATAAGAATAAGAAAATCTTTCCTTTCGAAATAGCAAGAGCTCTAAATAAACAACCTGTCTGAACGATTTGATTTTGACAATAGGAAATGCCCTAAGTCAATCGCTGAACGGAACTACTGAACGAGAGGAATGTGGCGATGGCGAGAAATTCCAGTGTTGGCGCGAAAAGAAAATACCGGACATCCCTAAAATTAAGTCGACTGATCGGTTATCTTGGCAACTCGACAGTGAGTAAACTAGTTCCACGGTCGTTCTTGTCTCGGTCGTACAGTATATATATATATATATATATATATTAGTCGAATATTGCTATCGTTAAAAAATTTCTATCTTTAAGGTAAGGTTTTATTTAAGTTTTTCTTAGGTTTCTTTAAACAGGTATTTTACAGGTTTTAGAGGTATTTAAAATAAGGTATTATCAAGGCTTTAATGGTGCAAAATAAAGCCATAATAAAAGCTCTATTAATACCTCAACAGGTTTTTCACAAATACCTTATGGTATTTTCCAGAAAGTTATTGCAGGTTTATAAATACCAAAAGGTTTCCATAAAATACCATAACTCATGTAGGTATTTTTAATATACATACAAAGCTTTTTTTAAATACCTTCCCAATGTTTTTTGAAGGTTTTTCTTTAGGTTTCTTTTAACAGGTATTTTACAGGTTTTAGAGGTATTTAAAATAAGGTATTATCAGGTATTTTATGGTGCAAAATAAAGCCATAATAAAAGCTCCATAAATACCTCTATAGGTTAAGGTATTTCTATAAAATTTATTTCATGTTTTTTATAAATACCAAAAGGTTTTTAAAAAGAACCGTGAAATTACGGTTTCGGTTTCATTTTGTATGTTTGATGCTGACATCTAGGGAGAAATTACTGAAATTCTGTACTTTCAATCATTTTCTTTCACGCTTGCGGCCGGAGGGGATCGAACTGAAAGATTTCGGGTTTGTAGTTGCGTACTCTCACCATTCGGCCGACGGGCCCTGATTACGTGGTTCTTGATTATTTAAAGTAGCGTTTTGAGATTAACCCATTGCCCGCTGGTGTTGCAGAAATAATCGCGCTTAACAGTTAACTAAAAAACGTCCTTTATATTAAGTATTGTTTTTTAGTGAGAAAAGGATAGATTTTTTTTATGACAAAAAGAAAAAAAAAAGATCTGAAAAATAGTTTTAAGTTTAAAATGGATTTCAAACGTGAAACACTGTTCAAACAAAAAAATTTCAATATATTCATATCTGAATGAGTTTACATAACTTGTAAAATAAAATTTTTGTAAAAAACAATTTTTTACCGTTAGAAGCTTTTTATTGTGAAGCCCTAAAAAGCACAAAATAAAAATTTATTCTGGCAAAGAGATGCTACAAAGAAATGAAAGTTTCAACACTAAGAAAATTTTAGAGAAAAATATAGGTATTTGCAAGAGAGGAAAATTTTAAATGTTCAAAATATTTTTAAAAGCTTTCGAGACCAATATTCTTAGTTATTAGTTTTTGTATAATCATTAGTTAGGCTATAAATTTCAAATGTCTCGAAAGCTTTTAAAAATATTTTGAACATTAAAAAATTTCGTCTCTTATAAAAGGGAAATACCTATATTTTTCTCTAAAATTTTCTTAGTTTTGAAACTTTCATTTCTTTGTAGCATATCTTTGCCAGAATAAATTTTTATTATATGCTTTTAAGGGCTTCACAATAAAAAACTTCTAACTTTAAAAAATAGTTTTTTACATAAATTTTATTTTGTGCATTTTAGTTTAAAAAAAAAAAAGCTTCTTAAAAAAAATAATCAAAATTACTGAGGATACAACGGAAGATTTTCTTTTAACAATTGACATTTTTTTTTATTATTATTATCTGAAAAAACGTACCATATCGTCTTTCGAGGACCGAATCCGGGACCATCGAGTTATCAGCATGACGCTCTAACCAAAAGTTTAAAAACAGTCAAGAAAAGTCAAAGAACGTTCCAGAAAAATCTATCAAATACTTATATAAAAAGATATTTTTCTCGAATGCTTTTTGAAATATTTGGAATACTTAAAATTTTTTATCTTTTGCAAAAGGGGAATATCTATACATTTGTTTAAAATTTTCTTGTTGTTGAAACTTTTATGATTTTATAGCATGTCTCTGCAATAATATTTTTTTAATTATTATTTCAGGCTTTTTAAGGGCTTCACAGCAATAAAAAACTTTCAGTGTTATTTTTATTTATTTATTTCATATTTATTTATTTATATTTTTTTATTTTTACTAAATTTTTATTTTATGCATTTTAGTAACTCAAAAAGCTTCTTAAAAGAAACTATCGAAATTCCTCAAGATACTGTGTAGACAAAGAAAGATTTTCTTTTATAAATTAACATCGTAAAAACATGTAAAATTTCAAGAGATTTTTTTTTTTTTTTAAACCTAAAAGAATCTTAGATGAAGTTTCTTTCCGGAAGGTTTGTTTTTAATCAAACTTCAATAAAAGCTTTTAAATACCTGGAAACCGATATTAAACCATAAAAAGGCTTTAGAAAACCTTAACCCTTTCTTTACCGTAGCTGGAATTTCAGTATGTGCTTAAAATACCAAAACGCCCGGAAATTTTTTCTCCCTTTCTTTGCATGTCAAATGTCATCATAAAAGGGATCACTTTTTCTATGGGAGGGGCAGAATCAAGTGACACATCAGCAGTTTCCCTGTTGTAGGGTTTAGGAAAGAAATTCCGTAGAAGGCAACTTTGAAAGGGAAAATTAAATAGTTTTCTAGAAGCAAATGTTAATTTGTTTGTTCATTGAATATGGTATTTCGGTTCTTATTGTTGAAAAGATAATTCTCTCCGCAGATTGAAACATAGAGATAATACTATCTAAAGTATTTAGAAGTTTTACTTGGAATTATCTTTACTATGCAAATGCATTGAATTTGAAAAGAATGAATTAGACCTAGAGATATGAAAGCATTGAAGGGCTTTAAAACTCGGATTTTAATCACTTTCAAAAAAGAAAAAAAAAGAAAGAAAGAAAGAAATATGTGTATATATATATATATATATAGAGAGAGAGAGAGAGAGAGAGAGAGATTGTACAATGCAGGTTAAATTCTAAATGTACTTTTTCTTTTAAATTCTGAATGAAACAATAAATAAATAAATAAATAAAAAGTTACAGGAAAAATGTACTCAAGAATTTTGATGGAAAATATTTTAAAGGAAATAAAAAAATTATCTTTTTTAATGTAAATGATTTTAAGTTAGCAATATTGGAATGAAATAAAAATGTTAACCGTAATAATAATAAATAAAATAAATATTTTGAATAGAAAACAATACATTCTTTTTTTTTTTTTTTGTCTTTAAGAAATGTATTATATTAGATACCAAATGTTTTGATTATCATGTATTATATTTTTGAGTCTCTTCATAATTTTTATGTAAAAGAAATAAACGAATAAAAAATTCAGAAATAAAGAAGAAGAGGGAAAAAAAAAACTTTAAAACTAATATAAATGTTTCTTGTGAATTAATATGAAATTGTAAAATATTGGTTCAGTTGCCATTTTTAATTTTAAGACAAATTTTTATTCCTAATTTCATTATTGAGACGGAGGACTGTAAGTTTCAATCTGGAGTTTTTATAGACCAGATTTTTGTAACACCGAAATAAATTAGAAATATCAGTCCTATCGTTAAAAATTTGGTACCGAATGAAAGGGGCGATTTCTCTGAATCCAGAGGAACAAACAGTTTTTCGACACGACAATCAATTTTCTTTTTAGATTAACTAAAGTATGAAATTTAGGTGCCAACACTTCATTTTAATTCATTTCTGTCACTTTAAAAAGTACGTGGCTCGGTACAAATTCAGTACCAAACGAAAGGGGCGATTTTTCTGAATCTGAGGGGTACAAAAAGTTTTTCGACGCAACAATTATTTATATTTATTTATTTTATTTTATTTTTTTAATTAACTAAAGTATGAAATTTAGGTGGAAACACTTCATTTTAATTCATTTCAGTCATTTTAAAAAGTACGTGTCCTAGTTTTACGGTAAAAAAAATGAGATAAAAAATAATATTAAAAAATAAGAACAAAAATAAAAAATTTACCGATTGAAATTAATGGTCCTCCGTGCTAAACTAAATTCTTCCTTTGACAGAATTCTTAATTTATTTTATTTTTTAATTAATTAATTTTTATTTTCTCTCCCCGTATCATTTAAAAAGTTTTGGGAATACATTGTAATCAATCACTAATATGATTAACCTATGCTGTAAAATTCCTTCTGTAAATTTTAATTTACCATTTATTCATAACTTTAATCATAACCTCTCTGTTTTATTTTTTTATTATTATTTATTACTTTACGTTATAGGTGTTTACTTCTAAATATTTAAAAAATTACAATTTAAAGGGAAGTATTCAAGAAATAAGTTCATTCAGTTATTACCCCCTCCCCCCCCCCAAAAAAAAAAAAAAAGTTGATTTTTTTTAAATGCATTTTTTTTTTTTTTTTTTTTTTTTTTTAATCTTACATCAATATCGTTACATGATCTCTTTTGTTAGTGAATTTAATCTGACATATCTTTGCATTGACGGAAGACTTATAAAATAAATTTAAATATAGTTTTTCAGACACATATGTGAAATATAAGATTTATTGTGTTTTAATTTAATTGTTTTATAATTTATTTATTAAAAAATATCTCATTTATGTAATCATCAAATATATTTTTAAATTTAGATTGTTATTATTATTATTATTATTATTATTTTAATTTTTAATTGAAATCTAAAATGTTTAAATTTTCCTTAGATGTAGAAGAGAATTTTATTATTAAAAACCTACTCTAAGTTAGTCAGGTACAAGTGTAGAAATATATTATCATTATTAGAAATATAAATTTTAGTAAGGGAGGTTTCTGATGTTTTAATAAAAATAAAACCATTTTTCATTAAGCATAACGGAGGTATTTTCTGAATATCATGGAAAAACTTATTATCATCGATGTATTTATCCGAATCCTTGGGAAACCTCTATAAAACCTAAAAAAGTACAGGTTTTCAAAGGTTCAAAAACTAAAACTAAAACAATACGTTTTTGGTTGCAGGTATAGTGGTGGTATTATTTAAATACCATAGGGAAACTTATTATCATCGATGTATATTATCTGAAACCTTGGGAAACATCTATAAGACCTAAAACAGTGCAGGTTTTAAAAGGTTTTAAAAATAAAACCTTTAAAAAACGTTTTTGACTGTAAATATTATCCAAATGCCATAGGGAAACTTATTATCACCGATGTATTTCTCCGAAACCTTGGGAAACCTCTAGAAAAGAGAAAACCACGTAGGTTTTCAGGAGGTTTTAAGAATAAAACCTGAAGAAAACTTAGATGAGGTTTCTTTTCAGGAAGTATTTTTAGCGAAACTTCAAAGAAACCTTTTAAATACCTGAAAACCTAGATAAAACCATAAAAATAGTTTTAGAAAACCTTAAATTTTAGTAAGGGACTGAACGAGAGGAATGTGGCGATGGCGAGAAATTCCAGTGTTGGCGCGAAAAGAAAATACCGGGCATCCCTAAAATTAAGTCGACTGATCGATTATCCTGGCAACTGGACAGGGAGTAAACTAGTGCCTGGGTCGTTCTTGTCTCGGTCGTACAGTATGTATATATATATATATATAAGTCAAATATTGCTATCGTTAAAAAATTTCTATCTTTACGGTGGCCATATTAACTGCACTTAGATTAGTTTAAACATTATAATAAGCAATAAGCAAAATTTATCTAAAAAGCATAATTAAGCATAATTTTTTTTTAAAGGTTGGTTAAAAAATGTTTTAGTTTATCAAGTTATGATTTTTAAATGTTTTAAAGGTCATACACAAGCATAGCTGCCAATATTTTAACTTATTCCAGAGTATTTTTAACCCCACAATTATATCGTACTACTTTATTTATAGAAAATATTTTCTCTAATATATAATTTCCATAACACTGGAAAAAATACTCTTAAAAATAAGTAGTATGACGTAAAGATTGGGTTAAAAATACTTTGCAATAAATTAAAATGTTGCCAGCTATGCACAAGTTACGAATGTAAGCAACGATAAATTAAATAAATAGACAGTTATATTTTAATTTTTGTCTTATTCTTCAAAATCTTTGTTTAAACATAGGTTTACTTAAATTTCTATTTGGGTTTGCTTAAACAATTAAATTTTATGTACCAAATTATTAAGATACAGGACAATTTATGGAAAGAAAATTTAAAAAGCATATAAAAAATTATTTTTTGTATATTTTAAGTTGAATGTCCTGAAATATTTTATTGATTTTGTAAAATTTGGTATCTTTATTTATGCATTTTTGTAATTTGTTATATATGAGTGAGATACATATTTAAAGAATGAAAGCCTAGGTCAAGGTTTTTCAAACAGCCTGTTTATCTGACCCTCTTAATGATTTCATTATGCACTCTGTAAAACTGTTTATTATTATATGTGAAAGTATCTTTTTTAATTTAATTTTAAAAGAATGTATTTTTAGAAATGAAGCATGAAATATTCCACAAAATCTCGAAAGTTAACAAATTATTGGAAAAAAAAATATTTTAAAATCATGAAAATCCTAGAATTTAAAATTACACAAAATTTCAAAATGTTGTCCTTTATGCTTACATAACGAACCATACAAAAAATAAAACTACTTCCTGTGAAGATGATACTGAAATTCGTACTGTATCATAAACATGTTATAAAAAGTAAAATTATTAAAAATAAAGTTATATGCACTATATAGTCAAGAAACATTTTATCAAGAAAATATTTAATTTAATAACACATTTAAAATAACACAACACTTCTTATGTAATATAGTTTTTTTTTTTTTTTTTTCTTTAACGTGTATACTTATCCGTTCGACATAGACTGTAAATATGAAAGAATAGATTTTAACGCTAAAAAGCAAAATAAATGAATAAATGAATAAATCTAGCACTTATGGTTCTTTTTACAGGAACAAAATGCAAATTTCTTTATAATTGTGGCATATGGGCTCAAACTTTAAAGTGCGATAACGTCTAAATGCCTTATCCGATGGAGCTGAAAATTTATAGAAATATTATAAGTCACTGTTGCACTAACTATAAGCATTTTGGTGAATCTAGAATTTGTATGTTTTTACACGGACACAATGAAATATTCTTTATCATTATGATCTACGTGTTTGGTAAAATAGCGTTAAATTAAACATCGTGTACTATATAAAGAAAAATACCCAAACACCCTATTATGATTTTCTCTTTTGTTTATTTATCAACTGCTCTTACTTTACTTTATCTACAAAACCATTAATTACTCAATGTTCGGAATGTCGAGCGGAGTCACTCCAGATTTTTTTTTTTTTTCTTTTCTACGCAATTTTACTGGTGATTTTACAGATTGCTACTTTTTACAATTTTTCTCAGACTGATTTTGGATATCAATTATGCAATAATTTTAACAAATATACTTAAAAGTAATTATTATTATTTTTTTTATGCAAAAGCAAACTAAAAATGCTTTGTATTTTTTGCTATAAGTTTCATAAATTTCCGTCTTTACTGTGCAAATATGTGTGTTAAAGTCTAAATTCTCTTTACCGTTTACGCTGAATTGATAGTAACTTTAAATTTAATGCCTTTTTGACAGATTTTCAATTAAATTCTACAATTCTATAGCTTTTATGCTGTTATTTGTTTAACATATTTACTTTCCAGAGACTAAAATAAATTTACATTTCAAGTAGAAATCAGTGTCCTCTTATTTTCTTTTCACCTACTCCATGAACTTGCAAGCAATCAATTTTCTAATTTCAGTCCGTAATAAAGTTTTATGTATTTTCAACTTGTTTGCTAAAAGAGAAATATAAGTAAAGATTTTAGTGATATTCAAGATTTATTTGCGCTTGCTAGTAGAGCATAAAATTTAATCATAAATTATTCGCAACTTTTATTTTTCATTTTCAAGTATCATTTCGACGAAATAATTGTTCCTCAAATTCTAAACATTGAAATGTCTTAAAAAATACTGAATACGTATATATATATATACTTTAAATGGAAGGTGTAACAATTTGTAAAGTGTGGGAGTGATTCATAAAGGGAAATTTTAAAATGTTAATAAACATAAAAAGAATAAATAAGTGTAACTAAAAACATTTGTAAAACAACACTTCATATGCATGCACCTATCAGCTTCCTCTTAAGTGGGTGGAAGTAGCAGAAAAGCCGATTTTAAATAAAACAAAATGAGAAAGAACTTTAAATAAAACAAAATGAAATGTCCGCAAATATCAGCTTAACCCTTTAAAAGCCGCTGGTTTTTGGTCATTTTTTAATGGATGTGGAGGGTTTAAACGTAGAGCTACAAGCTTTAAATGGATGTAGATATGAACTGAAGGAATAAGGGAAAAATAGCAGTTCATAACCGCAAACATCATATTAACTCTTAAAGGATAGGCTACATCCCGGTGTTTTATAACACTTACAGCCTTGTATGAATTTATCAGCATGAGTATTATTATGTGTAGTCTAGTTTTATGGTTATGTGTAACTCTACTTACTTTGTACATTTTAAAATCTTGTAAGATTCATCATTTCACAAAATCATGCACAATATTCCTATTAATACTTGGCGCTTTAAATTCCTCTATTAAAAACAGCATTATTACAATGCATATCTTTTTATGTAGCCATATTCACGAAAAAAATATTTGTTAAAAATTAAAAAATTAGAAGCTACTGTGACGTCACAGCTCAGTGGCGGATTTAAGGAAGCCCCCTAGCCCCCCCCCTCCCCCCAAAAAAAACACTGACATTCACAATTGAATATTGCAATTGTAAATTTTTTATTGGTTTAGAATAACACGTTGAAAAATCTTAGCCCCCCCCCCCCCAAAAAAAGTCAAGTTCTGGATCCACCACTGTCACAGCTTGCTAATTATTTGAAGAAACATAAAATATTCATACATGGTTCAACAATTATTTATTAAAGAAAGTAAAATCGATGAAAATTAAAAAGAACGTGAACTGTTTGAAAAGAGCACGAGAAGTAAAGAAAAATCTCAGTTACTCTATGAATTGGAAGTTGAATATTTTTCTCTCTTGTGTGATGGTTGGGAGAAATGGTCTCCAACCTTTGGCGATTGTTTAACTATATGATTTGTTTAAATACAAGTGAAATACAGTGTGTAAATAGTGTAAATACAAGTAAAATTAAACTGTATATTTATTTTATAAAAAGGCTCAGTTATTTCAAATGAAATACATTAACGAAGTTTAAAGTAGCCTATTAGGTACCAACGGCGTACGTTACACCACTCTCATATCTGTTAAAAAATACCCCCAAAACACTCGGTACTTAAAGCGTTAAGATAACATTTCCAGACATGGGTTCCTATGTAATTCTGAATCTTCATGATGTGCCCTATTTCTTCTGTTATGTTTGTCGCTGTAATTTTGGTACACCCTGTATATCATGCAGAACACAAATTTAAAAATGTTGTATGTAACAATGTTGTATGATTTCTATTATCCACTACTATTATTAATACAATCTCTTTTTAAAGCTGGTATGATCATAATACATAAATTAGCTTAACTAATTAACAAATTAGCAAATTTCTTTACAGAAAACAACTAAAAAGGTGTTTCACAGTTTTCAAAGACGAAAGGAGGTCGCTCACCACCATGTAGCAGTTTTGAGCGATTTTAACCTTCAGAGAAGGGCTCTGAAAGCTGTTGTCAGACTACACTGTGAAATTTAAAAGAGTCCGTCTCTAAAGGTTAAGCTTCCTCTGTTATTTATTGCATTAAAAAAATCAATTTCTGCCGGGTAGATGATCCTACGTGACAGAGGGCTGAAGACAAAGACACTTAATTGGTTATGTTAAAGACACTTAACTGGTTATGCTGGGGAGTAGATAGCGTAAGTACTGTAGATGTGTGGAACTTGCGAAGGTCCAGAAAGGTTTCGTTGTATTCTGCCTTTAGGTAAAATGATGTTTATAAAGCGTGTTTAATGTAAATTGGTAGAGACAATTTTTGAGTTACTAACTTCCGAGACCTAAAGTTGACTTACCTAATCAGAACGTACAGCAATTTCGTATAGTAACAAACTAATACATACGAATAAATATCCAAATTAAGATTTATAAAACAAATTTCCTGAAAATCATTAGAGAAGAATTGAGATCCTGACAATGGACCCATTTCCAATTTTAACAAAAGCATGGAAACTCATCAAAACGCCGAAGACTAATTGGTAGATACGAAAGGACATCTAGCAGAAAGCTAATATCACGAGTTTGAATAAAGTTAGTTTTTTAACCCTAAAACACTAGCCTGTTCATATCTGCCATTATATACTATCCTGTTCATATCTGCCACTATACTATCACTAGAGATACGCAAAATTTACGTGCTCATGTAAAATTCGCTTTATTTGCTTATATTACATTAATGTTGTTTTTTAATATATTTAGTTATTTGCTGTTTTACCCAATATTACTAACTTTCCATTCAATTAATAATTATTTGTATTCAAAAATGTTTTTAAAACTATAAAAATGTTTTTGGAAACTATAAAAATGTGTACCAATAAAGGAAGGCCACACGTAAAATTTACGTATACGTAAATTTTACGTTACACTAGTGTTCTAGGGTTAAACCAATTGTTTTCGAGACCTAAAAGTGACTTACCTAATAAGAATAGATACAAGTTTTTCTCTAATAAGCAATTAATGCATTCGAATAAAACATTATTTGCCCATTGCGCAGCACTAGTGCGACGTAAAACCCAACCATCCATCCATAATTTAAATAAAACATTTGACAGACGTTTTACATAGCAAATTAAAAAAAAAATGTCCAGGCTATTTTTAAGTTATCAATATTTGGTCTGATATTTGAATTTACTTTTTCCACTTCCGTTTTCTCAATTTTGTCCAAAACATGGCTAGCTTATCTGTACAATCAACCTGCTTAAAATATAACGTTCTGTTGTTTAATGTATATATTTATATATATTATTTTTCAGATATGATAAGTTAGAAAATTATCTACAAACACTATGCACACATACATGTATCCATTGACCAATTAAAAAAAAAAAAAAAAAAAAAATTATGTATTCCGGGAATCTATTTGACGTGTAACACACCACTGGATCTGTTAAGTTAAAGTAAATGTTATGATCGATCCCTTTTATCCCTCAATAAAAAAGTTTTACGCAATTTTTATATACTTTGTACAGGCAGGAAGAAACAAATACGTTCAGATGTATAAAGTTTACAAAAATGTAAAAAAAATTATAAAACGTTCCATTTCAGAAAAAGAAACCAATTGCCTTTTCAAAAATGGATCGCTTCTGATTTTTTTTACGGTATATCATTTTACTTTTTCACCTTAATTGGTAAAAATATGAAATAATATATTTCTTTTAAAAATCCGAACTGACGAGACTATGTGTCCGAAATTTTATTGTGCTTCATCTAGTAATTTTAGTACGGGAAGTGCGTAAACAACCTTATCTTATGTTTAACACTGTGTCTGGCACAGTTACAAAAAGTAACATGTGTTTCCTTTTACTCTTATGAAATAATTAAACTACAACACCTAATGACTGGACACTGTTGCTATCGTTCAGGATCAATTTATGAAGCAGGCAACAAACATTGCCCTTAGGTGAACGTTTGTCGTTAGATATTAATACTTGTGCAGATCTTCGAGACATTATTTCATCATTTGTGAATTGAAGGGATAAATCAGATCATGCCTATATCTAATGCATATATATTTCTAATTAAACTATTTTATCCCTTTATTAGGTTGATTTCTTTAGAAATCGACCTATTGCAATCACTTCGTTTATCTATCTACACTCATGTTTGTGAAAATTGCAACACCATGAAGGAATTATGCAAATTTAACCGAAGTTACAGGAAATTTAAAGTGAGGTAAAGCATGCAAATGACTAGAATTACAAAGCGATTGCGTATGCGTGGAACGAGTACCGACTCCTTATCATTCGCTTGTTCCAGGTTTATAAAAGACAGTAAAGGGGCGTTGAAATCAGTTTATCGTCCTCTGTCTGCAGTAAACGTTTCATTGGTGGTCAATACGCCTCGTCAAAAGTGGAGGTGCCATACCAACAACTAACGGAGTTCGTACAAGACCGCATCGTTGGTATGCGAGAGGGTGGATTTTCGTATCGAGATATCGCAGCCCGCACGCAAAGTAATGCCACAACAGTGATGCGTGTTTGGAAGAAATGGACAGCAGAACATGCAACGATTGATTTTCAATTACCGGCCCCCACTTCCTATATAAAATTTAGACTCAAGGAAAAATTAAAACAAAATTGGCAATCCTTATGGGATAACTCCATCAAAGGCATATATACTTATAACCTGATCCCAAATCCCACTTCAAACACTTGGACCCTTACTCCCCCTATCACGGCCTTTCTCATGGTCATGGTCCATTTCAAGCATACCTTTATAGGTTCCACCGACGACGCTCACCCCTGTGCCCTTGTGGTGAGGAAGGCACTGCTTCCCATTACTACTTGAACTGTCCCCTTACCTCCAGTGTTCACCTACGAAACTCATCCCCAAGACAAGTAAACTGGTTAGATAATATCATCACCAAACCCTCCCTAATCCAAAAACTAAATAAAATCTACGCACTTTTAGAAGATATTACTAATTTAACAGATTAACCTCCAAGCTTCTCATTCTAAGCTAAAATTCTCATTGCAAAGTCTTAACAAAGCTATTTTTTCCTCCTTGTGCCCTCTGTCGCGTAGGGTTTAATCTCGGCACACCTGCTATAAATAAATTATCGCCCTCTGTCGGTTGAGGCTCAATGCCTGGCGAATTTTGTAAACGTTTGTTGAATTCTCAATAAACGTTCGAGGCAGTTCCCTCTGTCTCGAACACTTGTTGCCCGAGACACTGAAGCGCTCAACATCGCTCCAAGAGCGATGAGCGGGGACTGTCCCCTGTTCCCCTGTTCAGAAGAGAATCAAACAAGCCGAAAACCTAGCAGTGGGACATGCAATAGAACAACAGCACAAGACGACAGAAACTTTATCCGCATGGCTGTGATGGAACGTACAGCGTCCTCTCGTGCATTAGCGCAACGTTGGAGCACAGATACTGGCGTTTTGTTATCTAGCTCCACGGTTCGTCACCGTTTGCTGAAACATGAGCTACGTGCAAGGGTTCCTCTACTATGCAGGATTCCTCTCTCGCTGAATCGCAGACACCTCTGACTTCAATGGGCTAAACAACACAGCACGTGGCGTACTCAGTTGAAACAAATTATTTTACTCCGATGAATTTCGCTACAATCTGGAGTACAATTATGGAAGAATATGCGTCTGACATTACAAGGGAAAATGTCTGCTCCCACAGCGTGTTATCCAGCTTCATACTGCAGAAACGCCTTGCATCGTGGTGTGGGGAGCTATTCGGTATAATTGTCGATCCCATCTAGTGCACATTGCGGACAACCTCAACAGTGATCGCTACATAAGGGATATTTTGGAGCCAGAGATCCTTCCCATTCTTCGACGCATTCCGGGTGCTGTATTTCAACAGAATAATGGCCATGCACATGTTTCTCAGACTATACAAGCCTTCATCAGTGCACAAAAGGTTTCGTTTCTTCCATGGCCTGCTTATTCCCGGATATGTCACCCACCGAGCATGTCTGGGATTTCACTGGTCGGCGACTCGCTCGTACAACAGGTGGGGCGCACAGTAAGATTGATCTTTGGCGTCAAGTCGAAGCCATCTGGAAAGTCATTTCCCAGGATTACATTCAGAACCTGTATGAATCAACACCACGACGTGTACAGGTTCTTATCATATATATATATATATATATATACAGGGTGCATAGGAAAGTCCCTTTAACCTGAAAATATTTGCGAACGGAGAGTGCTACAGCCACGCAAGTGAGGTAACGGTATAGTAAAGTGACTATGCCCGACCTAATGCAAACGACAGCAGCGGAGCTAGTGGCGAAATTTGGAAGTTAGCCATTGCAAATCGAAAACGAAAAGAGATAGAGCAAAATTTCCAGTTAGAAAGTTGTAGAGCATCAATTAATTAGTACGAAACGATATTTGGTTCACACGGATAAGATAAATTGGCGCCTGTATACCTAAAAATGTCCGTAATCTATGCGCGACTGTTCTACTCAACATATTCACATTTCGGAAATGTAGCACTGTGAAAATGCAGTTTGTGACTTTGTACTGTATTGTAATGTCTGAAAACTTTAATTTCCAATGCATTTAAAATTTTACTTTAAAAGGTGTTGGCGCTCGCTTGATACAAACAACATAATTTCATGGCATAAAATTATTGATGGCAGACGATAATTTTATTCCTAATGTGCGAGCGTTTTCATTTTAAAAATTTTATTTTCTGTGTTGTGGCAATTTCAATCGTTGCCTAGCGACGGGTAGAAAATATGTGTTCTTTTTTAAAAGTGACAAAACAAATGGAATTTTGAATGATCCTAAATGAATGAGATCCTACAAAAGATACATTTCTTAAAAATAAACCTTTAGATTTAGAATTTTGGAGCTGTGGGAGAATGTCAAGCTTCACTAACTTTCAATATTGCGAGATAGTGCTTATTTATGGCGAATGTCAACGAAACGCAACGCATGCTGCACAGGAGTATGCCGTTCGTTTTCCAGGTGGGCCACATCCAAGTGCAGTTACCATCGCAAATGTAGTGCGACGGCTCATGGAGACAGGAAGCACTAAAAGTCGTCCGCGTTCTGGCAGACCAGTGAGTGCAGGTATGCGTATACCGCCAGAGAGCATTTTGGCATATGCACTAGCCCATCCACACAGCAGTACAAGAGAAATCAGCATGGCTTGTGGCTTAACACGGGTCCGAGTATGGCAAATACTGCATAGTCAACATGCACATCTCTATCTTGTCACTCTGCAGCAAGAACTGTTGCCACGGGATAATGAGCGTCGATTTGATTGGTGCAACTGGGCATTAAATAATGTTGAAGGTAAATCAGATTTTTTGTCCAACATTGTTTGGTCGGACGAGGCACTGTTTCAGCGTACCGAAGTACTAAACCGACATAATGCCCACTACTGGGCGCTGGAAAATCCCTCGTGGGGACAATCCACAAAACACCAAGTGCGCTGGTCCATTAATGTGTGGGGCGGTATCTGGAAGGATCTCTTACTGGGACCTGTGTTCTACGAAGGCACATTAAACGGTCAGAGTTACCTCCAACTATTACAGGATATCATACCCGACTTTTTGGATGATATTCCCCTGTCCGCATTACTGTACATGTGGTTCCAACATGACGGTGCTCCAGCACACCAGCCAGCTGGAGTGCGAAGCTTTCTAAAAGATTGCTTTGGACAACAAATTATTGGATATGGTAGTAGTATTGAATGGCCTCCACGATCGCTGGACCTGTCTCCGATGGATTTCTTCCTGTGGGGTTACATAAAAGATCAGGTTTATGCAACTCCACATACAAGTCTGCTGGATCTACGTCATCGTATTACAGATGCTTTCAATAGTGTAACACCTTCCATGCTGAGAAATGTGCATGCAGAATTACTCACACGAATACAAACGTGTATTGTGAGCAATGGCGAACTTTTCGAACATTCTCAACATTAACTTTTTATCACTATGAGACTTAGAGTTTAGTTTACCTATTTTTTTTTTTTTTTTTTTTTTTTTTTGTGTGTGATGTTATCAAAATGTATTCATGTAAGTACATAGTATTTATTCATTAAATTGTGCATATTTTTTCTTTCCTCTGGCTATTCCTTTCAAATATTTACACAAAATGGAGTGCATCGATTTTGGATATCTTTTGGGTATACAGCCGCCAATTTAACTTATCCGTGTGAACCAAATATTGTTTCGTACTAATTAATTGATGCTCTAAAACTTTCTAATTGGAAATTTTGCTCTATCTCTTTTCGTTTTCGAATTGCAATGGCTAACTTCCAAATTTCGCCACTAGGGGCGCTGCTGTCGTTTGCATTAGGTTGGGCATAGTCGCTTTACTATACCGTTACCTCACTTGCGTGGCTGTAGCACTCTCCGTTCGCAAGTATTTTCAGGTTAAAGTGACTTTCCTATGCACCCTGTATATAATGAAAATTTTTATCTCGATAACTCCCGAAATAATACTCCAAATGAAACCAATTTTTGACAGCGAACTTATCTTATAGATATCTTGGATGGGTTCGTTAACCAAGGTGCTCCGTATTTCTTTTTTCAAGTGGCGGCCAATTGAAAATTTGAAATCCACATTCTGAAAAGCGTATTTAAGGCCGGATTTGCTTGAATTTTGAAGTAAATATATACCACATAAGGATCTCAAACAAGTTTATTAATGTACTTTATCCGCCACTTTTAACAAAGTGGCGGATATCATAAATTAAGTGGGGCCACATGAAATCAGGCTACAACTTGAAAATTTAAAATCGCGATAACTTTCGACATAACGCTCAAAATCGAAACAAATTAAGACAATGAACTTATTTTATAAATAACTTGGATGCGTTTGTTAACCAAGTTGCTCCACCATTTTGTTTTTAAGTGAAGACCACTTAAAAATTTCAAATCCATTTCATTGTAAAAAGCGTATTCCGAATTTGTTTGAATTTTTATGTATACATGGATCATATATAAGGGTTTGAACCTAGTTTAATAATTAACTTTATGCGTAATTTTTAACAAAGTGGTGGATATCTTAAGCTACGCTGGGTCCCTTGAAATCAGACTACCACTTAAAATTTATAATCATGATAAATTTTTAAATTCTGATTCAATTTTAACCAAAGTTGGACAGTGAAATTATCATATAAATATCTTGGATGAATTCACTAGGCAACTTGTTCCGACATTTTGTTTCCAAAATGTAGCCACTTGAAATCAGGCTGCCAGTTATAAATGTGCCATTAAGAGAACATTTAAAATACTAATTTAAATTACCACTTGAAAATTTATAGTGAAATTTTCATATAAATACCTTGGAGGAGTTTACTGGGTATCTGTTCCGACATTTTGTTGCGGCCTCTTGAAATCAGGCTGCCACTTGAAAATGTGACATCACGATAACTTTTAAAATACTAAATTGATTCAAACCAAAGTTGGAGAGTAAACTTAAAATTCAGATATCTTGGATAATTTCGCATTGTAACGTGCTCCGCCGTTGTATTTCCAAATGGCGGCTACTTGAAAATTTGTCATTGTAACTTTTGTAATACTGAATCAATTCGTATCAAATTTGGGTAGTGGATTTATCATTCAAATATATGAGATAAATTCTCTGGGAGTCTGGTTAAGTCACTCACTTATATTTTCTGTTTGCAAGTGGTGGCAACTTGAAAATATCTTATCACGATGATTTCTGAAATAGTAAATTAATTTGAACCGAAGCTGGGCAGTGAACTTATACAAATATCTGGGATGCTTTCGCTGGGCAAGTCTCTCCGCTATTTTGTTTCCAAGTTGCAGACTCTTAGACTGTCATTTAAAAATTTGTCAAACTTTTGAAATACTGCACTGATTCGAACCAAAGTTTGACAGTGAACCAGTGCTTCAAATATCTTGGATGTGTTTGCTGGACAACTTGTTCCGTTGTATTGTTTCTAAGTGGCGGCCACTTGAAAATTTGTTATCACGGTAACTTCTGAAATAATTAATTCGAACCAAAGTTTAAAAATGGATTTATCATTCAAATATCTATGATTTCGGTGAGCAAGTGTCTCTTCGATTTTTTTTCCAAGTTGCGGCCACTTGAACGCTACCACATAAAAATTTGTTATCTTCGTAACTTTTGAAATACTGAATTTATTGGAACCAAAGTTGGACAGTAGACTTGTTTCACAAATATCTTTGATTAGTTCACTGAGCAACTTTCTCCACCATTTTGAATCAAATGGTGGCCACTTAATTTTTCAACACGATGACTTTTGAGATTCTGAATAATTCGAACGAAATTTCTACAGTACACTTATCTCACAAATGCATTTGATATATTTGTTTGTCATTTTGGTCCGCCATCTTGCTTCCAAGTACCCACTTGAAAATTTCAAATTCACATAAAAAGTATTTATGAACCGATTTGCTTAAAACCCTATATGTACACAGCCCAAATCATTATTTCTACCAAGTACATTAATAAATTGCAGCCACCGTATTGTTTTAGAATGGCGGCTACTTTATAATAAAAAAGAAATCAACCTACCATTCCGAAAGAGCCGGAAGGACTTGTTTTTTTGTTTTAATCCGTTTTTCATCCTTTTTTCATCCTTTTTTTTTTTTTTTTTACCTTATTTCATTTCTACAAATATGTCAAAATATTTTGGAATGAAACTTTAAATTATTTAAAATCTTCGAAAGAAATATGATGAGAAATCTGAAAGCTTTGGAAAAATTAATTACATGTTTTTTTTTTTTTTTTTTTTTTTTAGATTTTAATTTAATAATCTCAAATATATGAACATAAAAGTTTTACAAGAGAAAAACAAATTGCGATCATTTTAAATTTTCTTATCTCCGCAGCGATTTAAAATGTTATTTTTCAGACTATTTTTAATATATCTTCTTGAAAAGCTATGTTAAACAAAACAGATTGCTCCTCTGGGAATTGTTATAGATATAGTGTCTTATTGCAGAAAGATTGTTCGCATTAGCTATGAACTTTATTCCAGGGAAATTTAAATCAAAATTTAATATATTTTTGTAAATGACTGTGCAAATTACTTTAAAATATGATGAAGAATGAAAAAAAAAAAATCTCAATTTGTCGCCATAAAATCAGAAAAATTGCATGCATTTATAATTGCATTTATCTTTCAGTTTCAGGTTGGAGAAAAAAAAAACCCAATTCTCCTGAAGAAAAAGTAATACTTTATATGTGTTATGTATACATAACACATAATGTAGCATTTTATCACTGCATATAAAAATCTCTATTTGTTACAGAAAATAGTCTTTATAACAGAAAATAAAAAATCTGATGCAGACACAACATAACTTCATAATACATCCATTGAAATATAAATATTGTTTCAAGAACATTGGCAGTTTTGTGTGTGGTGACTGATTCGTAAATAAAAAGACAGAACAGTCTGGGAGCAATACCGAAAACAAGCGAAGAAAACTATTACTCAAATTACAACAGTCGCGATAATAGTATTATATTTCGCAGAGAACAAATGCCGTTTATTCAGGGTGGTATTCCACAGCTTATTTCAGAAACTCCAATTGGCAAATGCACAGCTTAGAGTACAATAAATTTCACTCGAGTGCAGATGGAGAACTTTTGAAATATATCGCAAAAATTAGAGGTGGTAAATGAAACATTATACCAAAAATAAAAACGTCCTTCCGGGTCATTCGGAAGGGTAGGTTGATTTCATTTTTCTTATCAAGTAACCGCTATTTTTTAAGAAATATGAAATATAAAATTTATGAATGAACTTACAGGAGACATTGGCGTGGACTATGAGCATGTGTAGTTTTAAACAAATTGCTTCATAAATACCTCTTTTTTGTGAATTTTAAAATTTCAAGTGGCCAGCATTTGGTAACAAGATAGCGGATCAAGTTGAATAACAAACATATTAAATGTATATCTAAGATAAGTCCACAGTACGAATTTGATTTGAATTAATTCTACATTTCAAAACTATTGTGATGACTAATTTTTAAGTGACCGCTCATTGGAAACAAATTAGCTGAGAAAATTTCCCAGTGAATTATTTCAATATATTTGTAAGATAAGTCTACTGTCTAAATTTGTTACGAATTTATTCGGTATTTCAAAAGTTATCGTGATAACAAATTTTCAAGTGACAGCGAGATTTAAAAGTAGCGGCACTTCGAAACAAAATTGCGGAGAAAGATGCCCAGCCAACTCATTCAAGATATTTGGTGGGGTAAGTCCACTGTCTAAATTTAGTTTGAATTAATTCAGTATTTTAAAAGTGATGACAATTTTTAAAATGACCGCTACTTGAAAACAAAACGGTTGGAGGAACTTAGTTAATGAACTTATACAAGATATTTGATAGATAAATTCATTGTCTAACATTGGTTCGAATTAGTTTAGTATTTAAAAAGTTATCATGATAATAAATTTTCAAGTGACAGCCTGATTCTAAGTGGCCGCAACTTTAAAACAAAATGCCGTACAAGTTGTCAATCAAAATCTTCTAAGATATTTGTACACTATATCCACCCTTCAACATTGGTTCCAATTGATTCAGTATTTCAAATGTGAACGTAACGACAAATTTTCAAGTGGCAGCTTGATTTTAAGTGGCCCCTAAATTTAAGGTATCCGCCATTTAAAAACAAAATGGCACATGAAGTTCATTAATGAACTTGATTGAGACCCTTAAGTTGTCTATGTATGCATCAAAATATACGTAAATTCGGTCTTAAGTACGCTTTTTACAATACAGATTTAAAATTTTCAAGTAACCTCAACAGAAATCGACCTATTGTAATCAAATTGCGCAGTTAAAAATTATTTAGTGAAAATTCTCATATTTCATTAGATTTATAATATTTTTGCATTCTAATTTCAGTACGTTGTGTCTAATGTTGTATGTCAAGTTTCCTGAAAATGGCTTTGCACTGAGTTTAATACCTTGTGTGTTATAGCTAAAAAAGTAACTTTTTTTTTCAATTTTTTGAAATACAGATATTAAGGAGAAGTTCGATAATCACATTCTACAGCCAGATCTCATTTCAAGTATTACTCTTTACAGGGTAATGTCAAAAAATTTTATTTTTCCTTATTTTTTTACTGATTCCATTCTTACTTTCGGGATAAAAATTTTACTGAAATATATGTGGTATATGTGGTTTTCACACTCCTCAAGTTTCAAGATGATTAGTATAGTACTTTTTGATATATCTGAAAAAACGTCTAAAATCGAAAGTATCATTTATGGAAAGGTAGTGTATTTAATTGATAAATATGAAATTCATCCTACTGTACAGTATAAATTAAAACGTAAAATTTTTAAATATTTTTATACATAGGATATTTACTATAAAAATTCTTCGAGTATAAAAAACAAAAATGGTCGAATAGGATAATACAAAATACCGTATGTGGACAATTCAAGAGATTCGTTTAACGAGACAGAAAAAGTCGTTTAGAAAATTCCATCCAGGTAGTGCTTTGCATAAAATCAGAAATGATAACACGAGATAAAAAAATCAGTAGCTATCTTTAAAATCTGTACTATGTATGAGATTTCTTCTTAAAGTTTTTCGTTTTTCTATGCAAAACCTAGCCCATTGGACTATTTTGAAATATTAGGTTACTTTCTTTAGAATTAGACCTATTGCTGTCACTTACTTTATCTGTATTTATCTATCTACCTATCTATTTATGTCTACGTATATATATAAAAAGGAAAATTTGTCATCATGATATCTTTCGAAACAATGAACGGAATGGAACTAAAGTTCGATAACGAATTTACCTTATAAATATCTTGGATGAACAAAATTGACCCGCTATTTTATTTTCAAGTAGTGGCCACTTGAAATTTTCAAATCTACTTTGCAAAGTGCATATTTAAGACCGGATTTGCTTAATGTTTTATGTACACATAGACCATATAATGGCCTCAACCAAGTTTATCAATGAGCTTTATCAGCCATTTTGAAACAAACTGGCGGGTACCTTAAATCATGGGAGCCACGGAAGCCAATTGAAATCAAGCTACCACTTGAAATTTTGTCATCACGATAATTTTTGAAATGCTGAATCAATCCCAAACAGCTTGGGCAATGAATTATCATAAAAATATCGTAAATGAATTGGCTGGGCAACTTTTTCCTCCATTTTATTTCCAAGTTGCAGCCCCATGAAACAGTCTGCCACTTGAAAATTTATCATTACGATAACTTTTGAAATACTGAATTAATACAAACTAAAATTAGACAGTGACTTATCATACAAGTATCTAGAATATTTCGCTGGGCAGCTTGTTCCGCCATTTTGTTTCCAAGTGACGATCACTTGAAAATTTGTTATCATGATAATTTTTGAAATAATGAATGAATTACAACCAAAATTGGACAGTAGACGTATCATACAAATATCCTGAATAAGTTCGCTGGAAAATTTACTTCGCCATTTTTTTTCAAGTGCAACCACTTGAAATGACACTGCCAACTGAAAATTTGTTATTACGATAACTTTTACAATATGAAATTATCTAGAAACATTAGACTTATTTTTGGACATTAGACTGGACATTAGACTTATTTTACAAATATCTTGGATTAATTAACTGGGCCACTTGCTCCGCCGTTTTATTTCCAAGCGGTGGCGTTTAGAAAATTTGTCATTATGATAACTTCGAACCAAATTTATTAGTAGACTTATCATAGAATGAATTTCATATGTCCGTTTGCCAACTTGATCCACCACATTTTGTTTCCAAGTGCGGGATATTTGAAAATTTCAAATTCACATAAAAAATAAGTTATTTATGAGAATTTTGCTTAAAACTCCATATGTATGTAGCTCACATCAATATCTCCGCCTAGTCCATCAATAAATTTTGTCCGCCATTTTATTTCAAAATGGTAGCCACTTAGTAAGTAAAAAGAAATAAAAAATGAAATAAAAGATAAGCCGGATGCACTAGTTTTCTTTCTTATTTTCTTAAACTCATCAATCTCCTAGATACCAGATTTTGTTCTAATCCGCGTAGGATGCTAATTATAACGATTTTTTTATTATAATCACTCTATATTATAACACAGATACATTTTTCATAAAGTTGAGGTATATTTTATTCCTAGCTTGAAATCTTTTGACAAATCTTTTGTATCTTTTAATATAGATGCAATATTGAAGGTCTGAATAAAGTAATCTGCTTTACATTAGGCACACATACATCTTCATACATGTTATTCTTTTTTTAAGAGTTTTATTAAAAAATAAAATTTCTTAATTTAATTTTAAATTCAAAGCATTTTTGGATAACAATTCAGGTTTCGTACCATTTGAACAAATAACTTGACAATAATCTTATATTTACATATTATGCGCAGGCTTACTTATGTCGCAATATTTTCATATGTACATTCATACTTATAAATATTTATGTGTGTATATGTTTGAATACACATATACACATAATTTATGCATATATGTGATTATTTAGAGTCATAACTTTGAATAAATGTCAGAAATTATAAAGTTTTCCCATAATTTCCCTTTCCTTTCGATTATTTAAAATTGATGCTTGAACATTTTCTTTAATATCTTAAATAGTTTTTTTTTTAAATCCTGTAAGGCCATTGATGATTTACAGACGGAGAAATATTGACTTTGAAATGCAGTAGAAAAAATACATATCTTATGCATGAGACGTTATATTTGAATTACAAAGAGCGAATTCACAATGATTTGTTTGATAAATAAATGTTTTGCATCAGAATTCTAATGCCAAATATCATACACTTAATCTTTCTTTAAGTTGAACCATCTTCAAAATCCATGTTATAGATGCACTTACAACATAAAATGAAGATTACTATTCTCAAATAGTACATCTCTTCATTTAACTTGTTTTATATTCCTTAAGACACAATAACCCCGCTTTTTTTCTGTCATTGTTGAGGAAATCAAAGGATTTTTGAATATACTTTTTCTTTCTTTTTTTTTTTTTTTTTTTTTTTTTTCTACTATGCGAGAGTAGCATTTTGTAAAAACAAACTTATGTAGGAATACATTTGTTTTAATGGAGTTCTATTCAGTTTAATAAAAGACGGAATACTTTATGAGACATTTAAAACTTTGGAATTAAAAAAGTATTTTGCAAGCATAGAGTTTTATTATCATAAAAAAAAAGTTTGACTATCGATTATGTTCAACATAATTTAAAGTTTTAAGTATAATAATCATGTGTGCAATATAAAAAGTTTAAATTAGTGAATGTGGATATGGATATATGTACTTTTAAACTTAGCGTGAAATAAAAAAAATTACTATTTTTTCACATTTTATACATCAAAATTTATAATGAATTTTGTATGTATAAGGCATTTTCTCCTTTTATGGTAATTTTCTTTAATATTGCTCTTAATTTCTGGAATATTTTACGCATGTTAAATGCAAAGTTTAATAGCTTACATAACGCTGTGTGCTGTAATTACTTTGTAGTCACATCGAACTGCTCATAGCAGGTGAGTGAACTGGAATTGAAAGAGCGTAATCGCAGCTGTTATATTTAAAGTATTAAGAAAAATTAATTATTTAATTTATTTTTGGGGTTTTATGTAATAGTCAAGCATAGTTTGGTAAGAAGGTTGTAAATTTAGCTTTTCAGTTTATTTTTATTTTTATTTTATTTTATTTATTTATTTATTTATTACGAAAGAACTTTGTGATGATTTGATGTAACTGAAATGTTCAAAACTAGTTATGTATGGTCATACGCCATCATTAAATATCAGAAAAATAAAATGGCATCAAGCTATCGTTGTAGATAAAACTTAAATTTTAAATAACTGTTTCTAATTTAAGAAAACATATTCAAAGCTGTCATCCTAAAATATACAGGGTGAGTTTGACAACATCTGCCAAACGAAAGGAGGTGATAGGACAGCCCATGGGGAGCATAAAACACCATAGAAACCCTGTCCTATCTCTAACCATTTCCGAGTTATGGTAGATAGAAGAAAAAATCTGTCTTTTTCCTTCCCGTCTGAAAAAAACCAAATTTGTGATCTTTCTGAAAAACTTACACGCAAAATAAGCACATATTTGGAAAGAGCAGAACAAATCCTATCGGGTGACACCATTTACATCAGGACACCTTAATTTGACGGCGAGCTACAAGCGCTAAAACATTGGCGAAGTTTAAAATCGAGTTGTCACCAAATTTTTAACCGGCAATTCTGCAAACACCGTTCAAGCTACAATCGGTCAAATTTACCAAAAACTTCCCCATTCCACAAGCTTTAGAATGAGGAGCCCACAATAAACCATATCGGTGTTCTAGTTCAGGAGAAATTTAGCCTTTTCTTTGAAATACATCACTGAAAACGGCGTTCGTGGAAATTCGGCAAACAAAGCGATGGTGAGTAAAATGAACGTATGCAAATACGTGACTATCTGCATATGGATTCTTAGCGATATGAAAATGTATTCCAACCTTCCTGCGCGCGCATCCCACTCGCGTTTACAAAAGACGAGTCCATCTGTAACAGATCATTAACTCGTCAGCTTCTTTTACGTTTTATGCTACTTATTGCTTTAGCATTTTCTGGACTTTGCCTGAGCTCGGCCGATTCTTTTCACGCTGCTCTCACGTCTACTGGCTCTCACTTACAAGGGAAGTGTGAATTAGTAAAATCGCTATTGAAACCAAACCAACCTTAAATTAAAGAGTATGGTCGAAAACATTGTGTACCATACAAATTTGCTGCAACAACTCCCATGGGGGTGAGATATGCCCTCTATTAGTTATAGTTATTTCTATAAAAGTCAGCAAAACACGCAGTGCAGTGTGAACAGATGGTGCAGTGCTAGCGTGCTTGACTTCGGGCACGGAGGAGGTGGGGTCGAGTCCCCGCAAGGGCGTTTCGTAATTTTTTCGATTTTTTTTCTATACGTTTTTAATTAAATTAAATTATTAATTTAAGAGAAAATATTTATTACATTAAGAAGTTTTCTTTTTTTTTCTCTTTTTTCTTTTTTTCTTTAGTATTCCAATTAATAAAGTATTGAGAATGAATTGAAGAAATGTATTTTTTTATTTATAAAAAGGAAAACCATATTTAAAGCTACGAATATAGTTTCTGATTTATAACAATTATGATTAAAAGTAGAAAAATCATAAAACCATAAGTATTTTTCACAATTAGAAAAAGAAATATAAAAAGATTGATCACAATTATTTGAATTTCAATTTTGTTCAACGTAAATTATTGTTCATCACGAAAATTTTGTCAAATATTTGGCTTGTCGTCAAGATTATTTGATTTGTAAAATTCATATTTACCCAGATTTTGAATTTTTGGAGATGTAATTTAATTATAAATTAGTAAAAATCATTTTGAGAAAATTTGTCACTGTCTTCAATATTATTGTCAGTTCTTCTGACACCGCTAAATTTGACAGTTGTTTAATGAAATATTGAAATAAAAGTTAAATGCGACATCGAATAGTTAAGCAACAGCTGTTCATCATTCAGGATTTTTCATGCAAAAAATTCTCTGAATAAATAATACAATTGAGAGCAGACGATTAACTCTTGCTATTAATGTCGTCGTTAAAAAATAGTAATTAATAATTTATGTAAAACAATCATTAACAAAATTCTATCTGAATGTAACCATTGACAAAATCTTACCTAAATATAATATGAAAGTATTTTCCGTTAAATTATTAATTTCTTTAAATTTAATAAATAAATAAATTGGTTAAAAATAAAAAATATTAAATTGTCCGCGCTGAAAAAAAATAAAGGAAAAAAAAAACTTGTTTTAATATAATTAATATTTTCTCTTAAAATAATGATTTAATTTAATTAAAAATGTCAAAAATAAATATTTCAGTTGAAATAATAAAATAAAATACAAAACGCCCTTGCGGAGACTCGATCCCACTGCCTCCGTATCCAAAGTCAAGCACGCTAGCACTGCACCATCTGTTCGCACTACGATTGGTGTTTTGTTGGCTTTTATAGAAATAACTAAAACTAATAAAGGGCATATTTCACCCCATGGGAGTTGTTGCAGCAAATTTGTACGGTACCCAATGTTTTCGACCATGTTCTTTAATTTAAGGTTGGCTTGGTTTCAATAGCGATTTTACTAATTCATACTTCCCTTGTTAGTTCATGCTTAGTATGTTCTCCTACATTGGTACGAATTAACCAAGTTGGTTCTTATTCCGTAGCACTTTTCTTCTTCTACTTTTGTAAATTAATTATGAAATTTAGACCAACCCTAAAAATGAAATTTATAGCCATAAAAGTACCGAAAAGTGATAAAAATAGGGAACCATCCCTAAAAAACGATGGATGATAGGGCAAAATGGGTGACATATTCGGATTCAGGAGATCCTTTTTAACACGCTTTTATTAGCTTCACCTGTATGTATGTACAGTCGGTAACAAAAGTCTCCGAACACTAGCAAAATTTCCTATGTAAAAAAGTAGAGTTAATACTGTTTTGTTAAATAAATCCTTGTCGAATCGTGTTCTTAGACTGACTAAGAACAGAATTCGACAAGGATTTATTTAACAGAACTGTATTAAGTGTACTTTTTTTATATAGGAATTTTTGCTAGTGTTCGGAAACTTTTGTTACCGACTGTATGTATGTATGTTTGTAACTTCTCTGGGAGCAAACAAAAAATTTATATTGTAAAAAAAATACTTTCCTACGTGAACGTTGTGGCGTTGAGGTAAGGCGCCGCGCTACGAACCTAAAGGTCCAGCGTTCGATCCCCGTCAGGGGAAATTTCTTAAAAATGGTTTTTGTTTAATTCTGAGTTTTTTTAATTAAAGATTTAAATGTATGTAAATATTACGGTGTGTCACTCACACGATTTCCTCTTACCCTGAATTTTAATACTAAGATAGATATTTTGTGCTTTTTAGTTCACATTTCTATAAATGCGTGTTCTTTAATTTTTTAAAACTATAATATTATTACATAAAAATTTGCAAAAATGGTGTTGGGAGCAATTTTCATGCAGAGAAGTGTAATTTTCTGTACTGTTTACAGACAAAACCAGAATTATTTTTAAAATCTTACTTTAGTTATTGGCGCCTTGCATTAAATACCATAGTTTTACATCTGAGAGGCACTAGATACTATTTATCTAATTTTCTTAAAAATAGTGTGGAAAGGTCGAATCTTGATTTAGTTACTTACAAGTCAATGATTACATTGTCTGTATGTGCTGATGCGTGATACTGAGACTAGATAATTAAATAATATTTCAGAACATTCATGAGCACTAGAAATAATTCATTTTTATAGATATAAATCTAGACCTCAAAGTGATAGATTTGTTGATAAATTTATTTAGAATAATGAATGGGAGCGAAATAGAACAGCAAGAATGATCGCTGAGATCTTAATGCTGAATAACATCTCTTGAATTACATTTGAAGACTAATGTTTGTTTTTAGGTCGAGGAATAGTGATAGCTCAGTTGATAAAATACATCTGTTCCTTTCAGAACAAAACTCCATTTTTCTTTTATCTAACAACAGACTTTTCTAAGAAATGAAATTATTTATTTGTAAATCATGTTTAATGTCAAAATTATAGAAAAATCAATAACCAACTAGTCAGGTAATAGTCCAGCCAAATTTCATTTTTTAATATTAATATGTTTGGAAATTAAACACAAAAATAAATTGTGCTTAAAGTTTTCGTAACAAGTTTATTTTAACAAACTATTTAAACAAATAATATTTTTTAATGTTTTTTATGCATTTTAATTGAAACAGTATTAATTTTGTCAATTTATAAAGTAACTCAAACTTCCTCTCATTCCGCCAATTCATTGCTTTTTTTTTTTTTTCTTAAAAAATATGCTTAATATTAACTCGAAATATTTTGTTTCTAAACGAAACACATTGTACATTTAATACAAATATTTATACAAATATACATTCAATATTTGCATAAAGTAGATGAGCCCTATTTTAAATTTTAAGTAAATCTCTGCTTCATTTAACTTCCAACCTTTTAAAAATAAAGATACATCGTATGATGTTCTTTTCTTACTTTAATGAGCATTCACTCATTTTATGTTTGTGCATTTTAATTTAAAATTTTTCTTATTACTTTAAAAAAGCTTTTTACGAAATCTTCTTGAAACCACATTTATGTAGAAATACTTCTGTTTTAAAACACCTTTTGCATATTTAACAGTGACGAGAGGAGTAATATGTAGCTAAATTACGGTAGCACTATATTTTAAAATGGATCGTTGTTTAGATGCGTTCTTTCATAATAATATTATATGTATAGAAAAAAAAAAATAGAAGATTGCAAGGTAAAATTTATTTTTTTTTAACGAGCTTGTCTTCATACAGAGTTTTGTCGTAACATATTTTCGTGCCCTTTTTTAAAATTTAAAAAAACACCGGAATTAGCTATTAATTGTATTTAATACGCAATGAAAAATGCTAGATATATCCAGTCACCGACATAAATGAAGGCACACATTTTTATTTGGAATTTTTGATTGAATTTCTATAGTACTATTCCATGGATTCCATTGAAAGTTTAGGGAATTAAAAAACGTGTTATAAATAATAAGGTTCGTCTCGAAGACTAAAAGGGATTAGTCACAAAATAACTAAAAAAATGTAATATTTCGGATCACACTGTAAAAAAATTATTATTTAAATAATTATTATTTATAATTATAATTATAATAATTATAATTTAATTATTTTTTATTTAATAAACAATACATTAAATTTGTAAAAAATAAATTTGTAATTCTTAAAGAATACGATTTGATTTTCCCAAACACAATAGATAAACTGGTAATACAACATAAATAGATAAACTGGTAAAATATTATTAAAATTAAGATATTTAATTATAGGGGAATAAATGTGTTTAAATACAAATAAACAATTTTAGAATTTTACTTTATATCTTAAATAGAATTTTTCATTTATTAGAAATTTAATATTTAATTAATAAATTTTTTAATGATATCAATTAAAGCCTATAGGAATAAAGACTCTCACATCTCTCAGTAACTTATCCCTCTATAAGAATGTCAGAAGAGTACGGATATATTAAACAATAGGGAACATCATTAACACGCTTTTATTAGCTTCACCTGTATGTCTGTATGTTTGTAAGTATGTTTGTAAGTTTGTAAGTTTGTAACCACTCTGGGAGCAAACAAAAAATCTATATTGTAAAACAAAAACTTTCCATACGTGATCGTCGTGGCTGCGAGGTAAAGAGCCACGCTACGAACCTAAAGGTCCAGCGTTCGAGCCCAGTCAGGGGAAATTTTTTAAAAATGGTTTTTGTTCAATTCTAAATTATTTTAATTAAAGATTTAAATGTATGTAAATATTATGGTGTGTCACTCGCACGATTTTCTCTTACCCTGCATTTTAATACTAAGATAGATATTTTGTGCTTTTTAGTTCACATTTCTATAAAAGCGTGTTCTTTAATTTTTTAAAACTATAATATTATTTATTGTTAGAATGTAATTTCTTTAAAAGTATCTCTCTATTGCAAAAAAGAGTTTCATTCTGCCGCTACCAATGGCGCTGTTTTATTATTATTATTATTTATGGTGTTTTAGTTCCTTTTTTTGACTTATAAAGAAAACTTTTTTTCATATAAAAACATGGAGTTCTGTCTCTTGTACAGAAATGCGAGATAAAAATGCTAAAATAAACGTTTTTTTTTTTTAATGTCAAAGCATTATTTTATGTGATATTAAATTTTGAAATTGAACAAAATTTTTCGGTTATAAAAATTTTACAGAAAAAAAAATATTCAGGGCGAAATTATTATATTTTGTTAACATATACGTCAGCTGATTGGCTGATTCTAGTTGCACTATGTAGGATATATATATTTTTTTTTTTAAAGCATAAGTAGATGCTTCTTCTTTGAAATTCATACATCTCAAAAAGTACGTGAAATAAGACTCTGAAACTTTCGTAGAATACTAACAAAAATATTTTGATTAATTTATGATTAATTACATCATAATATTTCATTTTATTAATTAATTAAATAAATAATTATAGAAATAAAAAGAAATATATATATATATATATATATATACCTCCTGGATGACTTTTTAAATGAAAAGAATAATAATACTGTTTGATTCACCCATGTTTACAAAAACTACTTTTTTTTTCTTTTTTTTATCAAAAGAGGAAAATATGTGAGTGATTCAGGCAGTCGTGAAGCTGTCTAAATTGAAAATGACGTTGAGGGACCAATTTTCATTTTAGTAGGGTTACTAGATTTCATTCTAAAATAAATATATCGTTTTATTGAGAAAAAAAACTCGTATTTTTGTCTTTTTATTTATTTATTTATTTATTGTTATTTATTTATTTATTTATTTATTTATTTATTTTATTTATTTATTTTTTTTCCTTCTCGTGACTAATGAAAAAATTTGTCGCTCAGTTTTCGAAAAAATTGGATTCCTTTTTGCAAAAATTTCACAAATCCTGAACTACAGAAGGGAGGAAAATATATTTCTCATTAAAAGAAAGAAAAAGAAAATAGTTAAGCAGGGTTTATTTTTAAGACAAGTAGAATCGTGTTAGTTTACGTAAACGTTAGTTATGCGTCTTGCTTAGAGAAGTATTTTAATTTTCAATATACAGTATGTAGTACTCAGAATTTCTTCTTTAATTTATTTTTTTTAGTGCAAATTTAATATAAAATGCCGCCAAAGAAATTCAAATCATTCCGAACAAAAAGAGAGTTGGTGATACAGTTCAGAGAAAAAAAATCTTTCGGAATTGCAGAAAAACTTGAAGAAGACAAAATAAAAAAAATAAAATAAAAATAAAAATAAAAAAGCAAGTCAAAGATATGAAAATATGCCAAAAGAACTTAAGGGGAACGAAAATTTGATCAAATTTAATAGTATTTTGTGGAACCGTAAGTGCATGTACAATAGCATTTAAGTCATTAAAAAAGTAATTATAGCAAAACAGAAACTACAGTTCTGATATATACACTGTAAGACAAAAAAAGAAAAAAAAAAAAAAAAAGACTCACCAAGAAGGCGTTATTCAAATAGGACAAAAATTGGTAGATGTAATGTACATATAGCGATAAACAAATGATTATAGTTAAAAAAAAAAAAAAAAAAAAAAAAAAAAGGATGATTTAATCAAGAGAAAGAGCTTCACAAAGTGAACAGATCACTAAAGCATTGGTCCACTTCTAGCCCTTATGTAAGCAGTTATTCGGCTTGGTATTGATTGGTAGAGTTGGCAGATGTGCTTCTGAGAAATAACGTACTAGATTCCCTCCATCTGGTGCGTTAGATTGACAAACTGGTTGTAGGGCCCTTTTCCTAATGCTCCAAACGTCGTCAGTGGAGGAGAGATGCGGCAACTTTACTGGACAAGGTAATATTAGATCAGCAAGAAAACAAGTAGTAGAAACTATCTTCGTGCGCAGGCGAACATTATCAGACAGAATGATGGCGTGATATGAAGGGCAACACACAGGCCAATGTAGTGCTGGACAAGCACGAAGACAAGCAGGAGAACCAATCGTCGTGTGCGGGTGGAAATTATCATGCTGAAATGTAAGACCAAGATGATGTGATATGAAGGGCAATACAACAGAGAGTAGAATATCGTAGACGTACCGCTGTGCTGTAAGAGTGCCGTGGATTACCAAAGATGTCCTGTTATGAAATGAAATGGTACCCTACACCATCTCTCCTGATTGTGGGGCCGTATGGCTGGCGACAGTCTGGCAGCAGACACATCGCTGGTAATCGGGGCTTATATCAGAGTGGGACTCATCACTTCAGAAAAGTCTACTCCAGCCAGTTTCATTTCATGTCGAATGTGCCCAACACCACTACAAACGGGCTTTTTGGTGTACAGAGGTAATTGGTAGTCAGTGCAAAGGGCGCTATGAGCTCAGCCTCTTTTCTCTGAGACGCCAATTAATGATTTTTGCAGTCACTGAAACACCATTGCACATAGGATTGATAATAATGATGAATATATGGTTCTGAGTTCAGTCCTGACAAGTTATTAGTCCTCGTGTTCTGCTGTCTCTCTAGGCCAACTTCTTTCTTTTTGACTCTGTGTTCAGCCATAGTTCACCCATTTCTGCCAATATCATCTAATAATGGCATAATTCCTATACAAATATTGAGCGAGTCGTCGATTAGAACACGTTTTTTGAGCCCAACTACGCATCTTCTCTCAGAAGCTGACATCTGCGCATATTGTTCGTGCACCTGTATACGAGGCATATTTATCATCTTTCTGAGTACACGGATTGAAAATCTCAAAGAATTTCTGACTTGAAATAGAAATTTCTCCTCTTTAATATTCTGCCAGTTGGCAGTTAACATGCGCAGCAGCGTCACATGATCATTCATTGGCCGCCAAACTTCAAAGTTCTACATCGTCTGTTGAAACCTGCATGTATATCAATTTGTGTCCAATTTAAATTACTTTTTCTTGGTGCGTCGTTTTTTTTTTTTTTTTTTTTTTCCAGCGTAAAATTTTATTGCATTTATTTATGGATATCTAGAGTAAATTAGCAAAACCGCACTGGGATTGGTGAGTGGAGTGAGAAGGAGAAGGAGCTCCCTAGTGATTATAAATAACTTCTTAGATATTGCAAAAAAAGCTAAACGCTATTAAGCCATTGAAACCCGAATTAATTCTACTATACATATTTTGATCGATGTTTCAAATGCAAGCTAATAGGGACTACTGAGAGAAATAGATGTTGTATTCAAACAACTCTTACGTTAATTTAAAATTACAGCATGTCCTCATTTAAAGATACTGAACACTCCATTGTAAAAACTTTGATTTAATCGTATGCTAACATAGATCTCTAAAGTAAAGTATTATAACGGATATTATTATTCATGTTGACATCCAGTACTTGTGTCTGCACAATTATCAAATGTATATGCGAGGACTGAAAGATTACAAAACCGCGATTAAATTATAATTAATTGCAGATACGTAAAAATTTGCAGGAATGTCTATAGTACTTAAATCAACTATTAGTAAAGGAAAACTAATCCAAGGAACTGCAGGAACAGGAAGAACCCACCAACAAGCACTGTGAAACTTTCGGTATAGGAACCTTAACCAGATGGGGGAAGATCTGTCTATTCTCCAGCGAAACCACTGAGGAGGATCAGAAGACCCAAGATCTCTCTAGAGGATAGATATCCTATAAATATATGTATTAATCTTGATATTAATAAGTTTGACAGTAAATTTATGTATATGGATTTCTGCACACCGCTGAGTGAAGTTGAGATTGATTGGAGAGGGAAGGAAAACCGCTCGCAGGCAGCATGCTGAAGAGGTAGAAGCTGAACTACAGGATGAAATTTTAGGATCATTAATCATCCGGAATGTGCTTATTTACATATTGTGTAAGGGATATTTGATATTTAAAAAGTACATAAAAATGATGCTCGCAGGCGTCACACATTCAATAAAATGCAAAGAATTTGAACATATTAGAATTAGAACATATTAGAACATATTAGAATTAGAACATACAATGAAAAACTGCTAAGATTCTATGCGCTATTTTATTAACCGCTTAAAAAACGGCCGTTTTGAGGTAATGGATTTATCACTCTAACAATTGCAAGAGATGCCGTTAAAAATAAAATTTAAAATACTTTTAAATTTTCAGTTGTTAAAATGAATGCTATTAAAGTCGATTTGCCTTTTATTACTTTTTCACTAAGCCCTTTTTTTTTTCTTTTTTTTTTTTTTTTTTTTTGCTGTTTCATTCGAATTTATTAAAGAAGTAATATGAGAAACAATCTTTTATTCCCAACGAATCAGGAGCGTGAAATTAAACTAATTTAACGCTATACATTTTGCAATTTCTTTCGCTTTATTAAATTTCAGTTTTAGTAATATAAACGAAGACTCTCAATGGCTAGGAAGGAGAAAATAAGAAAACGCAATTTGAAATTTGAAGTAGCAGAAAACCATTTTAAAATTGAATGAGAGGTAAAAGAGCTATAAAACGAATACAAATTTTCTTCAAATTACATCTGCAAACGGAATTACAATTTCACAACTTTTTCTGATTTCCATATTGAAATGTTGAATATGGAAACATGCAGTAACAAATTTGCATGGAAAATAGGTTTGTTTGGATAATTATTTTCGAAGATTATTTTATAAACAGAAATATTAAAGAAAAAAAAAATTGCAATTTTTTCAGAAAAAAATTATTTATTGTAATAGTTATGTGATATCTCTCCCTTTCATGGTATATTTATTTAAAGAAAAATTACTACTTGAAGTAAAATTTTTGTAAGAAACATTATTATTTATTAATAAAAACTTTTAAGGATTTAAAAAATGATTTTTATAAGTACATGAATAAATATAGTATAATTCCATATGCAGTTAAAAGGGAATCTGATTACGTTTCTTTCGTGAAGTTTTTCTAATTTTTCTATTTTGTTACTCTTTACTTATTAAAAAAAAAAAAAAAAAAAAAAAAAAAAAATGTATAGTATTCAGTTTTGTGCGTGTTTTGTGTGTTGTGTAATTTTAATGCTTAAAATATGCCTCTTTTTTCTGATAAATTACAAGTGTTGTGCATTTAAATATATTGGAGGATTACTAAATTTCGTGTTTCCGATATTCTCGAATATTTTATCCATGATTTAATTCGTTATAGTTCCATGGATTAAAATGAAAAGTGTCTTTTTTTTTTTAACTGATGAAGAAAAAAATGCTCTCAATAGGAGAGTACTTGCATCATTTATTTATGTTATACCTTCACCGAAATTCCCTGGGTGGAGACTCGTTACTCGTTACATAACTCCTCATCGTGTGATGAGAGTCAGGGAGTCTAGAAATAACTCAATGGAATGCTGACCTAGGCGGAAACTTTTCAATATGACGTCACCATTCCGATTAGTGTATTTCCGATGAACCCCGAAAACCTCTAGAACTAACTTATCGTAATCCTTTTAGGATCGGAAATGGCTCGTGGAATCGGATTAAAAAATTTCGACAGGGGACTACAGTCGGTAACAAAAGTGTCCGAACACTAGAAAAAATTCCTATGTAAAAAAAGTACGATTAATACAGTTTTGCTAAATAAATCCTAGACGAATCCTGTTCTTAGACTGACTAAGAACAGGATTCGACAAAGATTTATTTAACAAAATAGCATTAAGTGTACCTTTTTTTTTATATAGGAATTTTTGCTAGTGTTCGGACACTTTTGTTACCGACTGTACGTCACGGAAATACAAATTCGACAGCCGATTTTAAGATGGCAGCTTTGGTTGTAGCCCCATTAAAATTATGTCTTGAGTTAGCTTATTTTTAAATTATTATAAAAAGCCATGCATAGTCTTAATAGAGCATATCTATGAAGAATAACAAGTCATAATATTTAAAGTTATTGCAAATTAATTAAGTTTAATGAAAATTGTTATAAACATGCATTCTCTTTGTAACAAAATTTTTATTTAAAAAATATAAAAGAAAACACGTTTTAATTTATTGAAAATCAATTAAATTTAATCAAAATTACAATAAATATATTTTTCTCTGTAATTAAAATTCTGATCAGTCATGTATAATATTAATTGCACACCTATTAAGAATAACAAGTCTAATATTTAAAGTTATTAAAAAACAATTAAATTTTATGAAAACAGCAATTATATATTTTCTTTGCAACTAAAAGTCTTATTTAAAGTGTCTATGAATGATGTAAATCCCAGTATATTAAACTATTGAAAATTAACAAAGTTTAAAGGAAATTGTGCTTACTATTTATTTTATACAACAAATCTGTTCGACATTTGCTTCCAAAAATCATTTGTAGGTATATAATAAATTCTAATAAGAATCTTCCATATCTATGTGAAAAAAAGTGGATGGATGGTTGGATGGTTGTGTTTTACCTCGCACGAGCAGGGACCGATTTACTCACTTGGAGGCCCAGGGCACTCATGTTCAATGGGCCTTTTTTCTCATACTTTAATACTACAAAAAACAAAACAAGTCGCATATTTTTAATTTACACGTTTAAAAATTCTCTCCATTTTTCATTTTATCGGTGTGCGCTTCGGATTTAGTTAGCCTGTAAAAGTTTGGAGTGCAGTATCAGTAGTATACAGTTTTATTTGCGTTTAGCGAAAATATTGCAATTTTTTTCAATGAACTGATAGTTTTCTTGATAGATTATACTACTGATTGAGATAACAGTGCAGTATACCTACATCCATTGACTAAAAAACAAAAAACAACGATCACTATAGCAAAATTTGAAAATTTTTCACTTTAAGTATTTTTTTTTTTTTTTTTTTTTTTTGTTAATGTAGGATGGAATTTCTTGGAGGCCCCCTCAGTGTAAGGGCCCAGGGCACATGCCCCTAATGCCCTGCCTTAAACCAGGCACTGCGCACGAGAAAAAAAAAGTTAATGAATATTTAATAATAATAATAATAATAATAATAACTGATTTTTACAGTCTAAATTAGACATATTACGAAAATTCAGTTACAAAATAAAAATAGCTTTCGAGACGGTTTAACTTTTCTTACTTTGACGAGAGATAATTTTTTACTTCGCTTAAAAATTTAAAATTACACAGCATTTATAGGTAATTAATAAAAATATGTATTTTAAGTATTATAATTTGTCAAACGATGAACATCATATTTTATTGTATATTGTAAATCTTTAAAACAGTAGATACAAGCATGCAAATTAAAAGGAAAAATCTGGATAGATGGTTGGTTGGGATTTACGTCACACTAGTGCTGCGCAGATGGGCAATTGGCGACGGTCTGGGACACACCCCTAGAAGTGGTCTGGGAAAAAATCTGGATTGACTCCACTCGACTTTCCGAACATTGAGTAATTAACAGTTTTGCAGATAAAGTAAAGTAAGAGGAGTTGCTATACAAACAAAAAGAGAGAAAAATTATAATAGGGTGTTTGAGTATTTTTCTCCATACAGTACAAGATGTTTAATTTAACGCTACTAAACTTTGAGCCCATAGATCATAATGATAAAGAATTTTTCGTCGTGTCCCTGCAAAAAACCTATAAATGCTAGATTCACCAAAATGCTTATATTTAGCGCAACAGTGATCTGTAATCTGTATATATATATAAATTACGTGTCACGATGTTTGTCCGGGGTAAACTCCTAAACTAAGGAACCGATTTTAATGACATTTTGCACACTGTGTGCAGTTTGGTCCAATTTGAGAGATAGGATAGTTTTTATCTCAATTTATTGTCGCAATATTGTTTTATTGCAATTATTTGTTAATTATAGACCTTTATTAAAGTTGCTCCAAAATATCTGTGAGTTCCATTAATTTAATTGTTGCCAAAAAAAAAAAAAAAAATACGAGTTCATTTTCTTTCGACATAAAAATAAATACATTTAATCAAACGTGAACGTTAAAAAATTATAAAAAGTTAAATTATGCATCTCACGAAAATTGACGTCATAATCAATTTAAAGATTTTATACACATTGATAAAGTACTAATGTAGTTCTATCATAGATATAGTAATATATATAGACCTCTCATCCCCATGTTATCGTACAAAGATTTTTGATGCCGAAAAAATAAAATAAATAAAAGCTTTAGAAACAGCCATTAAGTGGTATTGAAAAAAAAAAGGAAGAAAAGAAAGAAAGAAATATGAATTTGAAACTGTATCTGGAGTCTTCCATTCCCCTTTAGCAAATAAATTATTCATAAATTTTATTTGCTAAAATATTAGTATGTATTCCCGTGTGTATTCACTCGGGGAAAGACGGCCATATTTTGGTAAAAACGTCGTCTTTTCCCAAATGAAAAGGAATAACTTTTTTCTCCCCAATGATCACTCTATTCTATATATGCTATACAATATCTATGAGTTCTATACGCAAGCGAAGTGTGACTCACTGACCGTCTGTGCAGCCAAGAAAAAGATTTCCTATGTTAATTGCCCACTGGATTTTTTGTAAGAAATTATTAAAAATCGAGGAAATTTATTTCCCGATTTTTATCCTTATATTTGGGTATAGATATGTATTAGTTATCGCGGGTGTTAGATTGAATTATTTTGCTGTCAAATTGACAAAATTTTAATTTTAAATTTCAAAACTCTGTCGCCCTTGGCTTTTATTATTATTATTATTATTATTTGGCGATCAAAAGCGTAACACGAAAATATACATGCCAGATGTATGCATTGTACGAAATGTAATATGTATTATTCATTGTACGTATGTATGACATGAAATATGTATTGTACGAAATATTGATTCAGATTATTCATTACTCTTTTAATATAAGTTGTTAAAATACCCATGATTTTTGAAAGGAATTAAATATTTTCGCCAGATAATTTGGCGATATTCTTTTTTTTTCGTCAAGGATGACAGAAATGAAATCTATTTCGCTGCAAAATATTAGTATCTTACATCAGATATTTTATTTAGACATTTGAAAACAAATTTGACTTCAAACTATGATAAAATATTTATCATTTTCCTTTTAATTAGTATATTATTAGTATATTAAAATTTAAAAGCATGGTATATAAAAAGTTTTTTTTTTTTTTTTTTTTTTTTTTATCTTATAATTATTCTTATCTTAATCCTCAATGTTTCCCATCTTTATTAACTTGAATTTACTATTAAAATTTTAACATACCACTAAGCTTTTCCAAAATCTTTTTCTATTTGAAATGATACATGTATTTACTTTAAATGTCCAATATTTCATAAGATTTCCAATTTTAAAGTTTTAAAATATTTATCAAATTTACTTATTTTTCTGGTTTAGCCTTATTGTTTTCCTTTTTATAACTACAGCTGTTGCCCTCTTTAAAATATTTAAAATGATGAGGTCATTTTATAGTAAAATTATCCATTATAGCATATATTATATTTCACTCCTCCATAAAAATTGATTTTAAAATCGTCTGTTTCTTTTATACTTTTATTTTAATAGAATTTTAATAGAATTTAATTTATGTATTAGTCATTCTAGCAATTTTATCCAAAGTAGCATTAGAAATAATATATATCACTTCTCCATTAAAATTTATAGGACCCTACAATAAAATTAATTTGTGCTTAATATCAACACTATGAAAATTTTTATCAATCGCTTCCAAATTTTGACCTAAGTTTCAAATCTCAACCCTGTGGGTTTTTACATCGGCTACAACGTTTTCGTCTTTGTTCGTAAATAATAATTTGACTGTACTAAATAGTTTACAGCCGTATAAATTCAACGTATAACTTAGTCACAGCAACGCGTGGCCGGGTCTGCTAGTATTCATATAAATTTTCAGCTCAATCGAGTAAGGCGTTTAGACACCACCGCAGATTAAAGAATTCGGGCTCATAGGCCATAATGATACAGAATTTCTCTTTGTGTCCCTGTAAAAGAACTGTAAGTGCCAGATTTACCAAAATCTATACAATTCGTGCAAAAGTGATCTATAACATGTGTATAATTTTTTTGCTCAGTTAAATAAGGCGTTTAGACGCTATCACACTTTTAAAAATTTGGCCCCATAGGCCATAATGATAAAGAATTTTTCTTGGTATCCCTATAAAAAAAACTATAAATGCTAGATTCACCAAAATTAATAGGTTTCGTGCTACGGTGACTTACAACACACGTACCTTCAACTCACTCGAGCAAAGCATTTAGACGCTAGCGTGTTCACTCACACACTTTCACAAACACACACACTTCAATCAAGTGTAGGCGCCTTGTTTTTTAGCGTGACACAAAGACACGATAACAAAAATCAAATAGAATCTTCTAATTAGAAAATAATATTTAAATTTTAATTATTAAAAATTATGCATACTATAATCAGTGAACAAAAAATTTATGTGTTGTTCATATTGTATTTCTTTTCTTCCTTCTTTTAGTAAAATAAAATTAATGTAAAATGTAATAGGTAATAGGTAAATTTAAAAAAAGAAAATCAATAAATAGTAAGTAATGAAGAATAAATAAAAAATGAAGATGGATTATATAAAATGTAATTAACAGAAAAAGAATTAGTAAAAAATTACAAAAATAGAAGTAGTCACATAACAATTTAAGTGACTTTTCATTTTCTAAAAGATTAAAATAAAGTTACTACGTGAGAAAATTACACCTTGAGCGCCTTTTACGCATAATTTTAAGGTATTTTAAAATAGAGTGTAGTTTACATGCGTAAAAGGAAAGGGGATTTTCTTCTTTTTAAATTATTAAAGTTTATATTATTATTATTATTATTATTATTATTATTGACTTTCTCTTACATTGTGCTGTGTTTTGTACAAGATATATAATAAATTTAAAAACACATATTCAAGAAGTTTGAGTGTCGTATTAGTAGAAGTCATTCATAGTAATAAATATATAGTAACGTACTTCCCACTACATAAATTTATAAATTGTGAACAAAAATGACTTAATTTGTATTTTTGTCAGCTCTCCATATTTTATAATTTTGTTAGCGACGTAGTTCTAGTGTAATATCCCTTAATATCATTACCTCATAAATTTAAAACGTATCCATTCTTCAAATAGTTAGCTAAAATTTGCTTTTGTAGAGAAGGAAATCAAATCACAATGGAGGAACATTTGCAGGTGTTTTCATCATAATGAGCCGATGAATGTTCCATTGTTGTGTTGAAAATTTACTCGCATGAAATAATAAAGGAAGTGGCTTGCCTTTACTGATTCAAGAGTCTATACTTTAATTAATTTAAATTATTTGGTATGGAAGGATCAGAAATCAGATATTTAAAGTATCATATAAATTTTGTATTAGAAGTTAAATTCTACAGCTTGCTATTTATTCTTTATTTTTATATGAGATACTATGACAATATTTAATTTGTTTGCACGATTAATTTTAATAATCTAAACGGTATTTTTCGTGTTTTTTTTTTTTTTTTTTTTTTTTTTAAACAAATTAAAAGAATTAAAGATGTCTATGTGTGTCTGTCTGTACAGTTATGCATACAGCTAATATGTGTCGCAGAATTATAAAAATCGGCATATGGCTAGAATAAAGAGCACAGGAAATAGTAGTTAAAAAAGAAAATATTTTTAATTGGTTGCGAAGTTATTAATTAAAACACCAAAAGAATCGTAATTAATATAAAGGTTCGATTGGATACTCCCTCTCTAAACACATTCGAAGAAGTATGTGACGGGGGAAATACGGCTGTTTTTAAACTGTCGTCGCTCTGTAACAATTTTTTTTCTTTTTTTAGGAAGTATTTTATTTTTTTTTTCTTACAGAGAAGTACCTTTAGAAAGATAATTTTACGCTTTTTACCATTTGCTTTTTAACCGAATTACGGAATTTCGTTTTGAATTTTTTAAGCTTTCGCAACATCTTTTTCCGATACTAAACATTTTATAACTCGAAAATTTTTTAAGATTAACGCATCCTTTTTTCCCTCTAAAGACAGAACTCTGAGAGACAAACACATTCTCAAATGATTGTAACCAATAATTTCTCGAGTTATGACTTTTTGCGTGTGTGAGCAAGCAAATGATTTTTTTAAACCGCCTATATTCATATTCATTTAATGAACCACGTGTGTTAGCGACTCATCTTGAAATCAGATACTGTTTTCAACTTCCACTCAGAAATATATATATATATATATACACACACACTACTAGCCATTTAAATTGCAGCACCAAAAAGGAATGCAAATACCAGAATGATATTTATTGGGCACATAAATTATAGTAGGAAAAGCATTTGATTAAAGTTTCAAGAAATTTCGAGTAATATATCCTCAGAAATCAGTACATGAAGCAGCGACCTCTGGGGGCAATAACAGAACTTTTCTGCCATGGCATTGAATCGAACAGTAATTAGATGACATGCTTCAACACGAAGATTCAACATCTTCAGCTCTCCATGAAGCTTCAACATGATGCCACAGTTCATTGAACGTTGTTACTGGTGAATGGTGACGTGCTAGTCGCTTTTCATTAATTAAATAGTCATATTCATTGGTGTGAGATCTGGAGACTGCGTTTGCCAAAGCAATAGTCGTGCACATTCTGTATTAAGAAAGATCTGGACAATACGGATAACTTGCGGTCGTGTATTGTCTTGCTTAAATGTTGCGAACGGAGGCCTCAAAAATAGGGCAGGGCGACGGGTCTTAATTCGTCAGAAAGGTAATGGTCTATATTCACAGTACCGGGAATGAGAACAAGAGGTGATCGAAATGTGTATCCAATAGCATCACATACCATCACTCCATGTGATGACACAGTATGTGGCTACAAAAGCTTCAGTTACCCTAAGAGCTGCATCACTGATATGGGCGCCTTTAATGTGTGATCGACGACGAATCTACATTTTCAGGCAGATCGCAACGCTGTTTACATTATCAATGCCGCATCTGTATTTGGCGGCATTGTGAATTGTTGGTGAGAAATAAACTCAAAATGACATTCTTTCAATAATTACAAAAACTTTCATTTTCATATTATTCTAAAAACATTTCATTTGACTCTTTTATTTCTTCATGCATATATACATCTACATTGGAGCGACGCTGTGACGCATTTTGTTCTGATTGGCCGTCTGTGTTTCTATGTACATGTAATGATATATTTTTCGTTTTTTTTTCTCCTTCTTCGATGTTCAGTTTTCATAATAAAAATGTGATTAAAAGGAAAACATGTGGGTTCTTTTCTTCATTCCCACAAATTATATATTTTTTCCTATTCATAAACCAAGCTAAAGAAGGCTGGTTTAATTCAATTAAAACCATCGATTAATTAATATCAAATTATATATTTTAAACAGCATCAGTCAACTGATAGTTCCTGTAACTCCAATGGATTTATTTTCATTTACAAAATACAACATCTAGGAAAGCTGATATAAAAGAGGATACTCACAACCAAGGTGAGTGCATTTTACTTACCTTATAAACCTTGAACTATTTTTATAAAATATATAAGAAGTAAATTGAAATATTTATCAATAATACTTTTGTCAATATGCAACAGATTATGTCAACTGATGCGCTAAATTGAATTTTTAAATTTATTTTTGACAAAAGTTCTTTCTTTGCATATTTGAAGAAACATTTGCTACATTTAAAATAATATTATTTTGCTACATTTAAAATAATAATAATGATAAAAAATGTAAGCGAAAATAAATAAATATGTTTTCTTTTTGTTTCTTGAAAACGAAAGTATAGAAATCTGTATAAACATTAAAAACGAAAGAAGTGAAAATATATATTTAAGAATGTTTAAAATAAACATATGAATGATTAAATATAGAATCTCATTTATTATAAACTAGAAAGAAAACAAAATTGAAATATTAAAATGAGTATCCTCAAGGACACTATAATTGAAAAACTTAACGCACAAAACTACGATGTTTGGAAATTTAAATTGGAAATGTTTCTCCAAAAGGAAGATTTATATTCCGTGGTTCTTAACGATGCTCCGAATCCCATTACGGACACATGGAATAACAAAAATAGGAAAGCACGCGCCATTATAAACCTCTTAATAGAGGATAATCAAATAATCCATGTCAAAAATCTTGAGACCGCTAAAGAATGCTGGAACGCCTTAAAAGCTGTACATGAGCGTTCAACCCTCAGCAGTAAACTATTTTTGCTTAGAAAGCTTTACTCTACGAAATTAACTGAGGGTGGCGATATGATAGACCACTTAACGAACATTTATCAATTGCGAGATAAGTTAGTATCACTCGGAGAAGAAATAAATGACAGGCACCTTTCAGCCCTAATGCTCTGTTCCTTACCTCCAAGTTATGATGTATTAATCACCGCTTTAGAATCGCGTGATGAAAAGGATCTTGTACCAGAGTTTATACGCTCGAAATTGATTGATGAATTTTCTAAAAGAAAAGAAAACAAATCTGAAAATAATTCAGTGTTAAAGGTTAAATTTAAACCGAAACCAGAAAATTCAAAGTTCTGCCGTTATTGTAAAAAAAAAATCGCATACAATTGAAGAATGCTGGCATCTTAAAAATAAAAATAAAGAAAAGACTCTGAAACAAACAAAAGCCAGCAATGCCAGATCAACTTTCAAATCTGGTATGTACTCTCAAGACAGACATAACGCGGATAGGGCTCTTATTACTGAGAGTGAAAATAAAAAACCTAACGATAAAATATTCACTCTATTTATCGGTGAGAAATCTAACAATTGGTATGTAGACTCAGGTTGTTCAACGCATGTATGCAATGATAGGAGTAAATTTCATGAATTTAATCATTATAATTCACGCGTAACAATCGCGAATGGACAGGAGATAGAATCCCTGGGTCATGGGTCTGTGAAATTAAACACCATAAATTCCAATAACACACATAATACTATAATATTGAAAAATGTTTTATATGTACCAGAGATAGAGACAAACCTCATATCTGTAAAAGAAGCTACTGAAAATGGTTGTGTAGCAATATTTGAAAACAAATCATGCAAAATAATGCATGAAGGAGAAACATGCATTGAAGGTTACATTAACAACAATTTATACGAATGCAAAGTTAACTATGATACAACACACACTATAAACATGGTAAAAATATGTGAAAATACAAATTGCATTGATAAATGGCACATTAAATTAGGCCATAGAAACATTAGTCATATAAAACAATTGGTAAACAACAACATGGCAGTTGGGATAAAACTAGACAACTGCAAACATGATAATGCATGTGAAACTTGCATATTAACTCAATTAACGGACAATCCTTATCCCAAAAAGGCTCAGTTTAGGGCAACTAAAGCACTAGAGTTGGTACACACTGACTTGTGTGGACGAATGACAACCCCCACGGTCGGTGGAAAATACTATTTTTTAACATTAATTGACGATTTCAGTAGATTTACAGTTATATACCTACTGAGAAAAAAGGATGAAGTTTTCACAAAATTGAGGGAATACATCGCGATGACATCAAACAAGTTCGGACGAACTTTGCATGCAATCCGCTCCGACAACGGAGGGGAGTATACCGGGACAGAATTAAACGATTACTTAACAAAATTAGGTATAGACCACCAATTCACTGTTCCCTATTCAGCTTCTCAAAATGGAACTTCTGAACGTAAAAATCGTACTTTAGTTGAAATGGCACGTTGTTTATTAAAGGATGGCAATTTACCAAATTCTTTTTGGGGGGAGGCAATAAATACCGCAGTTTACTTGCAAAATAGACTCCCAACATCTTCGTGTGAATTGACACCTTATGAATTATGGACAGGTCGAAAACCTGACCTATCGATGTTAAAACCATTTGGTTGTCGTGCCTATGCATACGTACAAAAGGTACACAGGGGAAAATTAGATAATACGGCACAGGAAGGTATATTCGTAGGGTACGATAACAGAAGTAAAGGATATAGGATCTGCACAAATGGGAAAAACATAATTATTAGTCGAACCGTAAAATTTGTAGAAAATGAAAAACAAGCGATACTTAAATATGAAACATCACAAAACAATGATGAGAAAAGTGATAATAAAAATCCATCACCAAATTTGCAAATAATAGACTCAGAGATAGATGAAACTAATGATAGTGTTGTGTCAGATAATTCTCAAAATACTCCACGTAGATCACAAAGATCTAATAAAGGGGTACCACCAGATAGATTCGCATTCACATTACACAATGAAAGAATAAGTGAACCAAAATGCTGGGATGATATAATAAGTATGGAAAACCCTGTAGAAAAGGAAAATTGGATCAATGCTACATTAGATGAAATAAATTCACTCAAGCAGAATGACACCTGGGATTTAGTTGAGGTTTCACCAGGGATGAAAATAGTAGGGTGCAAATGGGCATTCAAAGCAAAATATAACAGTCAGGGCCGTGTTGAAAAATACAAAGCTAGGCTGGTTGCGAAGGGCTTTTCACAGAAATATGGAATAGACTACGATGAGACTTTCGCCCCAGTGGCGTCTCACACAACTTTGAGAAGTTTTTTGGCAATGAGTCTTTATAAGAATTTAAGTCTTAGACATATTGATATCAAGACTGTATTTTTACACGGTAAATTGAGTGAAGATGTTTATATGCATCAACCAGAAGGATACGTGGTATCCGGGGAAGAACATAAGGTGTGTAAATTAAAAAAGGCAATATACGGGCTAAAGCAGACCGCGAGAGCATGGAATTTAAAATTGAATGAGTCATTACTTAACTTAGGCTTTATTCAAAGTCAATTCGACAAGTGTCTTTATAAACGTAAACAAAACGATGTAACTACTTATGTACTTGTGTATGTCGATGATTTGTTAATAGCGGGGGATGATCAACAAATAAATGAAATTGTAAACAAACTAAAACAAGAATACCCGTTAACAGACTTGGGAGAAGCAAAACAATATCTTGGGATAAATATTAATCGCCCTAATGAAAATACAATGACTCTTGATCAAACACACAAAATACAAGAACTTATAGTCAAATACGGTTTAGAAAATTCAAAACCTACAGACACTCCTATGGACACAGGTTACATAAAATTAAATGACGAAGAAAACCTTTTACCAGAAAATACACAATATAGACAGGCTGTAGGCGCATTGTTATATATTTCAACCGTGTCACGTCCGGATATTAGCACCGCGGTAAATATTTTGAGTAGAAGAAATGAGCGCCCAAGAGCAAAAGATTGGGAAGCGGTAAAAAGATTAATGAGATATTTAAAAAGTACAATTAATCTTAAATTGACATATAATAATATTAAAGAGCCTGTCTTGAGGGTATATGCAGATTCCGACTGGGCAAACGATCCCAGTGATCGTAAGTCTACAACAGGAAATTTGTTCTGCATAGGAGCAAATACTGTATACTGGACAAGCAAAAAACAAAAATCTGTATCAATGTCATCAGCGGAAGCGGAATATATTTCTGCAGCAAGTGCCGCGCAAGAAGTAAAATGGCTTATAAACCTTTTTGAAGAAATTGATATGCAACAAAATTGTCCTATTACACTCTATGAAGACAATCTTTCTTGCATCAAATTGGCCGAAAACGATAAGTTTCGACAGAAAACTAAACACATCGAGCTAAGATACCATCTGATTCGAGACCTTGTTGAGCAGGGCACAATAAAGATTGAGTATGTAAGCACGGAAAATATGATCGCCGATGTGCTCACGAAGCCTCTGCCGAGACATTCTTTTCGAAAATTGCGAATTTCCTTGTTGAACTGTGAATAAATGTCATCGAGTTTACGCAGGGGTGTTGGTGAGAAATAAACTCAAAATGACATTCTTTCAATAATTACAAAAACTTTCATTTTCATATTATTCTAAAAACATTTCATTTGACTCTTTTATTTCTTCATGCATATATACATCTACATTGGAGCGACGCTATGACGCATTTTGTTCTGATTGGCCGTCTGTGTTTCTATGTACATGTAATGATATATTTTTCGTTTTTTTTTCTCCTTCTTCGATGTTCAGTTTTCATAATAAAAATGTGATTAAAAGGAAAACATGTGGGTTCTTTTCTTCATTCCCACAAATTATATATTTTTTCCTATTCATAAACCAAGCTAAAGAAGGCTGGTTTAATTCAATTAAAACCATCGATTAATTAATATCAAATTATATATTTTAAACAGCATCAGTCAACTGATAGTTCCTGTAACTCCAATGGATTTATTTTCATTTACAAAATACAACATCTAGGAAAGCTGATATAAAAGAGGATACTCACAACCAAGGTGAGTGCATTTTACTTACCTTATAAACCTTGAACTATTTTTATAAAATATATAAGAAGTAAATTGAAATATTTATCAATAATAACTTTTGTCAATATGCAACATGAATAATGCTCATTGTCAGTTGGCATTCGACATTGTCAGACTGGCCCATCACCTGGAGTGATGGTATGGGGTCCCATTAGATACATGTCTCGATTATTCTTTTCTTATTTTTAAAAAACTAATTAAATATAGTGACCAGCGATCGAAGCGGGCAAAGCCTGCTAATTTTAAATAATTACTGGATATTTCGTTAGCGAAAACTGAGTACTAGTAGAAAAATTCATTAAAAAAAATCAGTTTTTTTTTTTTTTTTTTTTATCATTGATCTTTTTTCCTTCAAATTCAAAAGCTCATAAAATGCAACTAAGCAAATCAGTAATGAATTGTTGTATATTTTTAGTATATTTATGAAATCTCTATTTATCATTTTCAATTAGACAACCAAGGTTGGCTTCTAAAATGAAAATGCCGGCGAAAATACACGAATGACAACAAACAATGGATTCTATTGCCAGTTTATTCAGTTTGTACGAATAGTTAGACTATGTGCTCATGTTCCTTCAGCAATAGAGTACCGTCGATATGCTCGAACGCGGATCACATTCAAGTGCCATCTGATTTCCGATACAATTGCTTTCTGGATAGTGAGATTTTTTCTCACTTGGTGATTCGGATGATGACGAGGACGGCAAGCAGGCATGACAATCTTACTGTCCGGAAACTTAAAGGTGAAATAGGCATGAGTTTGTTATGAAGTAATAACGTGCAGCTTACCTAATTACATCCAAAAATGTGAAAACTCAGAGTTTCCCCGCAGATGCTCTATGCCTTTTAAATGTTTACGGACGACCTATATAAAACTATGAATATTTTTTTAACGTTCTGATGTATTTCTAACCTGTTTCATTAAAAATGTTGTTAGTTAATATGTTATCATTGAACTTTGGACCTAATTGTATACTCATGTTCACATTATACTATTATTAAAAGTATATATTACCCAGTTTTAAATCTAATTTCACCCTCTTCTCCCTCCTTTGATATATCTTTTATAGACCTTAAATAATTTCTTATAGAGATCTTGGTAGTCTCCATTAACCCTCTCGCTCACTTATATCTGATATGAGGAACTAGTACGAGGCTCCTTAAATTTTCCCTAATGGTATAAAGCTAAACAAATAACATTTTTTTAAATACAATTTAAAATAATAATTTAAGAATATTGATTCATATAACTTTTTTTTTCATTGTTATATGTATATATATACACACAATTTGTGAGCGTCAGGATTAATCTAAGCAGCAGTTGATGGATTTTCATTATTTATACAGATTACGAAAATCATTCTCTCTGCACTGTTCCCATTGATATTATTCTCAGAAATTTCTGCTATAGATCGTACTATAAGTGTAAAAATATTAATGTGCGTTTCTAAGACAAAAGAGGTTGGGGACTAAAATTCCTCTCCTACGTCAAGTTGAGCTCCAATATAATTACCTTATCCGAATATCAAACATACTTTATACATACATAAGGAAACATTCTTTATCATTATGGCTTACGAACCCAAACATTTTAAAGTACGATAATATCTAAACGCCTTATTCGATTAAGCTGAAAATTTATATACAATTTATAGGTCATAGTCGCACGAATTGTGTAGATTTTGGTGAATCTAGTCCTTATAGAATTTTTCAGGAACACAACGAAAAATTCTTTATCATTATGATCTATGGGCTCAAATTATTTAAAGTGCAATAGCGTAAAATTAAACATTGGGGAAAAACACCCTATTATAATTTTTACTTCTGTTTATTTAACGGCTTGTCTTACTTTAATTTATTTACACAACCGTTAATGTTCAGAAAGTCGAGTGGAGTCACTCCAGATTTTTTTACTTTCGAACATACTTATGTAAAGAAAGTATTGTAATCATGTCAAAAATCCGACTTTGAGATTTTGGTGTGACGACGGTTATGATGATGATGATGATGATGATATTATATCAGTTTTGTAATAAAATAACATTAAAATATATTACAATTTCCCAATTAAGAAGTTATTTTATATTTTATGTAAGTGAGGACCAAAAATATGATAATTAACTATAAAGTTTGTCTGTCTGTACCTCTATACATTCAGCCCCCATTGAACGTTGAAATGCAAAAATTGATATAAGGGTGCACAGAAGCCTTTTGGGAGGGATATGAAAAAAAAAAGTGTAAAAATACATTAATTATTTGGGGAGATATTAATTAAAAGGTTGAGGTATGTAAATTAATAAACGAGTCAATTCTGAGTTCAAAAAGCGTTTAAGGAGCGTTAAATAACCAAATAAATTAGAAATATCGACCCGTGTTTTTCAAATCTAGTACCAAATGAAACATGCAATTTTTCTGAATGTAAGGGTGCAACACCTTATCTATGTGACAGTTAAAAATCTTTAATTAATTAAAGTAAAAAATATTAGTGGAAACACTTCATTCCAGTCAAGATGTTGTCGGCGAGAGGAATGGAAACGCTTCCCTCATTAAAAGAAGCACGGGACTCTGAATTGGGTGTTTGGGAGTAAAGCCGATTCACTGCGCTAGAGTGCTAGACCTGAGAAAAAGTGCACTCCACGGGAGATCTTTGTAATGGGGTCCTAGCTCGTATTTACGCAAATTTCGACTTTGAACTAGAAAAAAATTGTCATTTTCAAACTTCTTCAAATTTTAGCCGATTTATAGAGAAATTAATAATTGGCCAGGATGACACATGATAAAACTACAGTTCAATTTTTATTAAAGTCAGTGAATAAACAAACTAGTTACATTTTTATTACGAATTTAAATTTATTTTTATTTTTTGATTTGGCCGACAGACGATAAGATTATATATACATTAGATTTTGTAGAGTTTCAAATTCAGATTCGCCGTTGAAATTTCGTACGAAGATGTTTTCAGAGATCGGGAATCGATTGCGAATACTTTTGAAAGTATTAAAGTTATTAGAAAGAGGCCGAAGGGGTGTCAAAGGAGCAAAATTTTAGAAACACATTGGTTTTAATAGGATTTTTCGGGGCGAGGAATCGATAGCAGAAGGTATAAATTTATTACATATTCTGTATGGGACAGAAGTGGAGTGTGAATTTTTTTAAGCAGAGAGGAGACTTGAAATTTGATAGTTTTAGGTATTTGAGTGTAAAGAATCAATTGCAGAAAATTTTGAATGTGTAAAACTATTAAGGGCATAACTTGGGGGTCAGATGAGGGGATAAAGCCTGGAAATTGGTATTACTAACTTTTGGCTGTGATTATAATGATTGTGGATATTTTCTAAAGAGTAAAATTATTTGTGGGAAGGTGGACAGAGGAGCAAAAATGCAGAAATAGAGTTAGAGCATTGAAAATTAGTATTATTAGGTTTGAAGAGGGGGGTGAAATCGATTGCAGATATTTTCGAATGTGTAAAATTTTTAGGGTGGGGCAGAAGGGAACGCAGGAGCAAAAATGTTGAAATAGAGTTAGATCGTTAAAAATTGGTAGTATTAGGTTTTTGGGAGCGAGGATGGATTGCAGAAATTTTCGAATGTGTAAAACTATTAAAGGGGGCGAGGAGGGCAAAATTTTTAAACTAGAGATCGAGCCTTGAAAATTGGTATTAGGCTTTTAGGGATTCGATTAAGCTTTTAAGGATTCGATTGCAAATACTTTCAAAAGTATAAAATTATCAGGGGAGAATATGGAAACGCGGTGAGACAAAAATTAAAAAGAGAAAGATAAAGAATGAAAAATTGTTTTTATAAGATTTTGGAAAGTGGGGAACCTATTACAGATACTTTTGAAAACTTTAAAATACTAGAGAGGCAGGGAGAATTTTTTTTTAAATAGAGTTAAAGTCTTCAAAATTTGTATTATTGGGTTTTGGGGGTTATAAAATCGATTTTAGATACTTTCGAAAACATAAAATTATTAAAGAGGGGGGGGCAAATTTCAAATAGAGATACAGTCTTGAAAATTGGTATTATTAGGTTCTTGGAGGTGGAATATTTATTCCGGATACTTTGGAAAGTGTAAAATTATTATAGAGGCAAATCAGGGCGGAACAGACGCCACTGAGAGGACATTTGCTATAGTCAGAATTTTCAAAGGTCGTTTTCATGGTGAGCGAACAATCTACTTCCCATTACAGAACGTCGAGTGGTCACCGCAGACGCCAACGAACAAGAATTTGTTGCAGTCAGAATTTTTAAAAGTGAGCGAGCAGAATGTTGTAGTTTGAGAAAGGAAAGGGGGTACCATAGGCGGCACCAAGTGAAAGTTTATTACGGTCAGATTTTTCTAGGATTGAGATCCAGCTGTTCGCCGAAGGCGACTAGTGATAAATAATTTCTTTGCTAAGTTTTTATCAAAATATTTCAAAATTTTCGAAATTGAGACTGTCCTCGAATTTTAACTACATTTGGTTAACATAGTTTGTCTTTTTCACTTCATTAACCCTCGGATGCATCATTTTTACGGAATAGGGAGGACATTGCAGCCCAAAAGGATTTTACGTGCACCAGCTACCTTTAATATACACTACGTTCTTTTTCCAGTTCGAATATCAGTTCCGCAATTCCCCGATTAGTAGCACGATGTTCTGCAAACTAGGCTACCACTGACCGCTTTGAGAAGATGCACACAAAAAAATAAATACTTAAACCAAGTAAACGCAATTTAAGCATATGATAGACGACTGAACAGGAAATATTTTTTCTATGATATATTTAAATTGTATACGTACACAAATGTTTATCGCAGTTTTACAAAATTTATATATTTACTTTAGCAGCCTCGTTGTCGTCACACCGAAGTGGCTGTCGAAGGCACCGAAGCATACTTAGCGTACTTCTGTATTACACGTTTTAAAACTGTCCTACTGTTGTTGGAATGATATAAGAGGAGATGGCACGTCTGGAAAAGCATGAAGCCAAAATCGTAACCTCAAAATCCATGAAGTAACACAGTTATATAAAAAGTTTTGCGCTGTTATTGTGAAATTATGTAATATCGATCATTCGAGATTAAAATCATTTTAACTACAGTTCTCAAAGCTATTATATAAATAAAATAACGCAGTAGTAGACAATGTGCTTGTATTTAAACTTCAAGCCTTCTTCACACACCATAAAATTAATGTAAGCACTAACGGTTTCGAAAGGATGTGGCCTTTCTTCTTCAGGTGCAAAAACACGGGCTACATCCTTTCGAAACCGGTAGTAATTACGTTAATTTTTGGTGTGTGAAGAAGTTTTTTAGTTTAAATATTTATTGTACAATGTTTTTGGAGATTAGATATGACTTTACTGGTAGCCTTGTCTGCTATTGCGGCATCCATCTTGAAGAGACAACAGTTATCTTCCTTTATTCTGCATGCTGATATTTTTTTTTCTTTTCTTTTCTTTATCAAAGTAAAGAAGAAACTTTTGACGAAATAAGAGATTCTTCATTTCTTACGGATTGCATTGAATGCATTTTTTATATATTATATAAATAAAATGTTTTTAACTATGTTCTATCGAACCAAAAATTTAATTTTAAAAAAATGCACTTTAAAACACGTATAAAAAGATAAATTTAACTAAAATCATTAAAAATTACACAAAATACTTTTCATATTGTCAAAGCTTTTCGCCCTGCCTATCAGGGCATCATCAGGACAAACTCAAGTCATTTTTAGTTACAAGTGCAGTAACAGTTCAATTATACATATATTAATAAAACATATAACAGTTACAGTTAATATAGACGAAGCAGTTTATATTAACTGTAACTATTATATGTTTTATTAATATATATAATCCAACTGTTACTGCACTTGTAACTAAAAATGAATTGAGTATGTCCTGATGATGCCCTGATAGGCAGGGCGAAAAGCTTCGACAATATGAAAAATATTTTGTGTAATTTTTAATGATTTTAATTAAACTAGTATCGCCCAGTGGTCGAAACTCGACCATTTTTTTTGCAAAGCGAGGCAAACAAAGTTATTGCCTTGTCCTAAACGGAATGCAATTGCAACACAGCTGCGGCAATTGTTTGCCAATATTCACTCTAACTGAATCAGCAGAGTTTTACTTAATATAACTATTTCTCTCTGTAGATGTTAGCCTTTCTTGAAATGAGAGAAAATCGCAACGTGAAAACGCCCCTTGTTGTGTGATACAGTCCAGAAGCTAATAGGTACCATGTCAGACCAAGGTCCAACCAAGTATCAAATTCTGTTAAATTAATTCGATTGGTTCATAAAGTACAGTGTTTGAACAAAGAAAAAAAAAAAAAAAAAAAGGTATTTTTCAAAAATGGTCGAATTGAGTTCGGGAAATTTTAAAACGTGTAACTTTATCGAAAACCGAAAATCTAAAACATTTCTGAATTTTATATTTTCTACTTATATATGCAGAAAAAAGAATAATAAATCCACTTTTTAAAAAATAAAAATAAGTAGTCAATTTCACTTAATTAAAATGCAAGGAAATCTTAAAACGTGTAAATTCATCCAAAACCAGAAATCAAAAGTTTTTCTGTATCTTCTACTTGCTTCTTCTACCCACAAAAGCTAGCAATAAAGACACTTTTTTAAAAAATAAGTAGCCAATTTCAGTTAATTGAAACGTAAAGAAAGCTCAAAACATGTAAATTCAGCGGAAAACGGAAATCAGAATTTTTTTCGTATCGTCTACTTATACATGCAGCAGTTAGTAACAAATCCATTTTCCTTTTATTTAGTATATTAGTTGAATATTTATTGTTTAAATATCACCCTTTGAAATGAAATGTTTATGTTTACATTCGAAACTGGAAGTTTGCCTTTTTTTTTTTTTTCTGGAGTTTTGTGATTTTAAATTAAAATTTTATCAATTTTACAGAAAAAATAACTCAATCAAACACATGTAGACAGTAACTTATATATAACTATACCCAAATATCGGAATTAAAATCGGCAGATAATTTCCGTTATTGTTTAATAATTTTTAGAAAAAATTCAATGGACAATTAACATAGAAAATCTTTTACATGGCTCCATGGACAGACAGTGACGTCATCACTTCGCTTGCGTATAGTGATGCTACATTATACAAATTACTGTGTCTATGGTTTTATTTGAGCTTTATGAAATTGCCAGATTTAACTACTTTCTACTTTTAGGTATTTTTTAATGTGAAGGAATACGTGTATAAAAAGGAAAATGGGAGAAAATGCATAAAAAATAAATGTATTTTTAAATACCTTCTTGACATCGTAAGAAAATAATATTTGTATTCGCACCTTCCGGCTAACCATACCTTTCGAATGATACCATTTTCAACCCTCTACTCCCATAATTAATATGTTAAAAAGGGACAACAAATTTTTTGCTTGCCTATTAATATATAGATTTATATTTTTATACGTGTTTTAAAGTGTATTTTTTTTTACCAAATTTGTGGTTCTCTACAATGACACGTGTTTCTGGATATCTCTATATGGGATATGATTTCATTTATGTTCTATCGTATATCATTGTTTCTAACAAATGTTGAGTCATTCTGTATATACATTTATAAAATATAGGAATAAGTTTAGTTTAAAAAAATCATTCTATATAAGAAGCATAGTTTGAGATGTAAATATTGATATTAAGTTGGTATACTTAAAAATATAGATTTTTGGATAGCTTATTTTATTAGACACATTACTATTGTACGGCAAAGTTTACTTTTAAGATATTTGTTCTATTTCTTAAAAGTTATAATTCCACTTTCATCCCATATTTATATAAAATAACATATAATAACTCTCTTATTGTTAGAGTTGTCTTTGTAATTAAAGTTTGTGAAAGTTTATTTGAATTAAAGTGACAAGGTCTTTGAATGAATATTTAATAAAGTTTGAGAATGGCGCAAGCACATCTCATTTTAATTAAGTAATGAAAGAAACCACATTCAATTTACTCTGCATTATCTAATTAAATTAAGGTAATAAAAGTGATGAATAACTGTGCTAGGATCGCTCACAATAATATTATTGTTGTTTCCATCCTAAATCACTTTCAGATGGAAAAGGTGGGAATTCTTTGCAATGATTATTTTTTGTCACAAACGAGTGATAGGATGGCAAAAAATTTTCTTTTATGTAAACTTGACTTTAAAAGATAAACTGGTAAGTTTAAAGTCAATTAATATTATTTTTTTCAAAAGTTAGAAGATTATTATTGAATAATATATTTACACTGGGTTTCAAAATGATATGAACACAACGTTTTTCAAATAAAAAAAAAAAAAAAAAAAAAAACTGCTACAAAATAAACTTAAGTCTTATCAATGTTAGAAATAAAACAAACATTTTTATTTTATAGCAAAATGTAATTCAAACAGACGTTTTTATATAAGGAAAACTCCATTTTTCGTTTTTGAGGTATTGTATAATGATATGAAAACGACCCAAAGATATAGATTCGTAGCCAGTGTATGCACCAGATTTTGTAATTAATATAAAAACATGGTCAGGTATGGAGCGAACCAAGACTTTCAATGTATTTTGGTAATTTTTTTTTTCCCATTGGGAGATAATAGAAGCTTTTAATTCTAAAATTGTGACGTATTGCATTCCATTTGCATAAATTGCTCTAACCAGTACGCTGCAAACATTTTCCATCGGGTTTAAATCAGGAGAAACAGATGGGTATGGAATTACATATACACTGTACTTAGGAATCATTCACAAGTGCAGTTTGCTGTATGGGTGGATGCATTGTCATGTTGGAACATCCAGAAAGGTCCGCCAATATCCTTGGCAAAAGGCAATAAGTAGCTCATAAGGAAATTAGTATTTCATCAGAATATTATGCTGATAGTGATATATATATATATTATTTATTTATTTTAAGTATTTATTATTTAAATGCTTATCTATATCATTATATAAAGCGCAAAAAATTGTATGTTTGTGGAGGGTAATCTCTGAAACTACTTAACCGATTTAAAAAATTCTTTCACTGATCAAAAGCTACACTATCCCTGATTGTTATAGGCTTTATTAAATTTTGATAAAATAAATTTTAGTTTAAAATCTGAGCATTTTAATTAAAATCCCCATAAAAGCCATAATAGAAATGGAAATAATGAAATATTAAAAAAATTAGCTGTTGCCAACATAAAAGAAACATTTACATTTTGTTTTTAAAATATCTTGACATGAAAAGAAAAGAAATATATTTGCACGTGAATTAAATTGAAATTCATATAAAGCTTTGCAAAATGTTAAACTTACACGTTAAATCTGACGTCATTATAAATTTAAAGTATTTATTTTTCTAATAATATAATTTGATATGATATGATATAATGTAATGATCTAAGCGTTACTTTTAAACTTTTATTAAATTATTTATTTTATAATTGTTGCCCAAAAAATTTACGGGTTAATTCATTTTTCGACATATAATAAAATATATTTTCTCGCGAATAATAATATAAAAGGTGAATTAAAAAAATATCGTCTGCATTTCATTATGCATTTGTTAAAAGAATAATTGAGAAGTTTTTTAATTTATTTGATGACTATTTTTAGCAACTAACAGTTATGACAAGTAGCTCAATATACATAGCGCATACAACCATTACTGCAATGCAAATAGCATTTAATTATTTGAGTTACATTATGTTGATTAGAAACCTATTTAATCTATCTATGCTCTATACTAATATATAAAGAGGAAAGGTTTATATGTATATGTAGAGAACGATCGCTAGAACTAAAAAGCCGATTTCTATTTCTTTCTTTTTTTATACTAATCAAAAGTTACACTGTCTCTAAGAGCTAGAGGCTATAATAAATTTTGGTAAAATACATTTTTAATTCAAATTTTCAATATTTTAATTGAAAACAAAGCATAGATTTGATATCGGTCGTCCTTGGCGATTTTTGTATTTCGAGATCGAAAACGTAATACGAAAATCTGTATATTTTCGTATTAAATACGAGATCTATGTTTTTACTTCAATTACCGTACTACCGTAGGTAGTGGAAGTATTGTATTCAGTCCAAAAATTTGATATAGAGTTTCACCTGATTTATATGTTTTAAGGCCTCCTGAGTCCAAAAAAGTAGTTTTTGGCAATGGGTCAGTGTGTGTGTGTGTGTGTGTACGAATGTGTGAAATTTTCCGGGTGTCATATCTCCAAAATTAATAAAGATAGAACTACAAATCTTCACAATTGATTCAGGTCTGATGTACAGATGAATTTTCCAAATTTTGGTGAAAATTGAAAAACCGGAACTGGGTCATCGAAAACCGGAAATGGGACCGTAAGCCCGTACCTCTTAAACAGCCCTAACGATTTTCTTCAAAGTTACTATATAAACAATCTATTAGATGTCCTTTCGAATGATATAATTGGTTAGTTCAGGAAAATTGATAGGCGTCCTCTATAAACAGCTCAATTTCAGATCTCATAAGTGCCTTCCTTTAAAAACGGCTGTACGAATTTTTTTCAAACTCGCCATGTTAACTTAATACTAAATATCCTTTTGTATATAATTATTGTTTTCCGGTCAATAATTGAGTATGCCAAGTTTTGGTAAAAGTTGGTAACTCAAAAACGGCTCTAACGATTTTCTTGAAAATTGTTTCATTAATTCAATTTAGATAACCTTTCTCAAGTATTACGTGCATATTACATGAATACTAACGGTCCTCCTGATTAGGAAGTTCAGTTTTAGATCTCGGTAATTCGTGTTTAAAAAAATAACTATCTATTTTTTCCCCTTATTTTTTAACTCACTATGTAAACTTTGTTGTAGGTGTCTTTATACGTGTATCAAGTTTCTCTTACTGGAAAATCTAAAAAAAAAAAATGCATGTACTTAATATCTCCAAGAAATGTATATAATACGTTTAATAGTGGGTAATAGAAGTCGTGTGGTTGTTTCGCACCAGATTTTGTAATAGTATATATTATACGAATATTGTTTCATATTATTGATTTTTTCCCTTAATATACATTATTAAAAACGATCAGTTATGGAAAAAATTAAATATATTTGCGAGATAACTTGGCAATCATTTTTTTTTTTTTTCCGCCAAGGATGATTGATATAAAATCTTTTCCGAAAGTAAGTAGCGCAATATACAGCCGCTAGGGAATTGCAAATGACATTTGATTATGCAAGTTTCATTATGTTGATTGGAAACACGGTTCATTTAAAATAAATTAAATGTGCATTCGCGTTAGAAATCTACTTTTGTATAGGGCTTCTTTGACGATATTTAAAATTTGGCAACGCAATAGCTAGGACGTTTCACTCGAAGGACTTTACGTATTTGCGATAACCTTTTTAATTCACCGCCAAAATCACAAAAAATATTAACGATCACTAATGGAGAACCATTACTAAAACAATAACCAGATTACTTTGCGGACGTTAAATTTAAGAAAATTAAAAACACATAAGCTCTGTGTTTAATAGAAATTAATATTATAAGAACAAATAAATAATAATTAAAGCAATTATGACGTCAACTTTATCAAACACATATTCATGTTATAGGTTTATTTTTCAATATTTTTTATTCATGAGTAAAGGCATGCTTCTTTTTATGAAATAAATAAATAAATAACATAAAGTAAAAATTACCAACATTTAACAACTTGAACAACTGATTGAAAAAAATAATTGTAAAATTATATTTTGACTTTTCAGTTGATAATATTGCCTGACTATAACATATAAACTGATATTTTTTTTATTTTTTGCATATCAATTCATCGTTAACTAAAATTTGCTCATCCGTGCGAAGTAGGACGGGTCAGCTAGTCATTATATAAAGCGCAAAAAATTGTTTGTTTGTGGAGGGTAATCTCTGAAACTACTGAACCGATTTAAAAACTTCTTTCACTGACCGAAAGCTACAGTATGCCATATTGTTATAGGCTATATTTAATTTTGATAAAATAAATTTTAGTTTAAAATATGAGCATTTTAATTAAAATCCCCATAGAAGCCGTAATAGAAATGGAAATAATGAAATATTAAAAAAATTAGCTGCTGCCAACATAAAAGAAACATTTACATATTCATTTCGTTTTTAAAATATCTTGACGTGAAAAGAAAAGAAATATATTTGCACGTGCATTAAATTGAAATTCATATAAAGCTTTTTTAATTGTTAAACTTACACGTTAAATCTGACGTCATTATAGAATTAAAAGTGTTTATTTTTCTAATAATTTAATTTGATATGATATGATATAATATCTAAGCATCAATGTTTAAACCACGGAGTCTTTATTACTCCGTGGTTTAAACTGATGTGTGTAAACGAAATTGGAATTAAAAAATAAATAAATAAATAAAATAAAATAAAATAAGAAATTCTATTTTATAATATTATTTATTTTAATTTATAATTGTTGCCAAAAAGATTTACGAATTAATTTATTTTTAGACATATAATAAAATATATTTTCACGCGAACAATAATATAAAAAGTTAACTGGATTTTTTGTAAAAAAATAATAAAGATCGAGGAAAATTATTTCCCCATTTTAATCCCCATATTTGGATATAGATATGTATTAGTTATCATGTGCATCCGTTAGATTAAATTGTTTTTGTTGTAAAATTGATAAAATTGGAATTTTAAATTTCAAAACTCTAGAAAAAAAAAAAAAAAATGGCAAATTTCAATATTCGATTAAAAACATAAACATTTCATTTCAAAGGATGATATTTACACAATAAACATCCAACTAATAAACTAATTAAAAGGGAAAGGATAAATATTCTATCATAATTTGAAGTCAAATTTGTTTTCAAATGTCTAAATAAAGTATCTGATATAATATACTAAATTGTTGCAGCGGAATAGATTTGATATCCGTCATCCTTGGCAGAAAAAAAAAATATCGCCAAAATATCTGGCGAATATAATTTAATTCCTTTCAAAAATCATGGTTATTTTAAAAACTTACATTAAGAGTGTAACGAATAATATGAAACAATATTTCGTACAATACATATTACGAAAATATACATCTGGCATGTATATTTTCGTATTACTTTTTGATCGCCAAATACAAAAAACGCCAAGGGTGACAGTTTTGAAATTTAAAATTAAAATTTTGTCAATTTGACAGCAAAATAACTCAATCTAACGCATGCATACAATAACTAATACATATCTATACCCAAATATGAGGATTAAAATCGGGAAATAATTCTTCTAGAATTTTAATAAAAAAAAAAAAAAATCCAATGAGCGATTAACATGGAAAATCTTTTTCTTGCATCCACGGGCGGTCAGTGATGTCATACTTCGCTTGCGTATTGAGATGTTAAAATTTATTTGGCGACTATTTTTAGCAACTAACAGTTATGGCAAGTAGCTCAATATACATAGCGCATACAGCCATTACTGAAATGTAAATAGCATTTAATTATTTGAGTTACATTATATTGACTGGAAACCTATTTAATATACCTATGCTCTATAGCTATACTAATATAAAAAAAAAAGAAAGGTTTATATGCATATGTAGAGAACGATCGCTAGAACTAAAAAGCCGATTGCTTTTTTTTTTTTTTTTTTTCTTTCAATAATCAAAAGTTACACTGTCTCTCTCTAAGTGCAAATGCTATAATAAATTTTGGTAAAATAAATTTTTAATTAAAATTTTCAATATTTTAATTGAAAACAAAGCATAGATTTGATATCTATCGTCATTGGCGATTTTCGTATTTGGCTATCGAAAACGTAATACGAAAATCTGTATATTATAGTAGTAAATACGAGATGTATGTGTTTACTTCAATTACCCTACTACCGTAGGTAGTGGAAGTATTGTATAGGTTTTGGCAATTGGTCAGTGTGTGCATGTGTATATGTGCACGTGTGTGTGTAATCTTCTGGCTGTCATATCTCCAAAACTAATAAAAATAGAACTACTAAACTTCACAAGTGATTCAGGTCTGGTGTACAGATAAATTTTCCAAATTTTCGTGAAAATTGAAAAACCGGAATTGGGTCATCGAAAACCAGAAATGGGACGCTAAGCCCATATTCAAAAACACCTCTAATGATTTTCTTCAAAGTTGCTATATAAATAATATATTAGATGCCCTTTCGATTGAAAAGTTGCTTAGTTCAGGAAAATTGATAGGCGTCCTCTATAAACAGCTCAATTTCAGACTTCGCAAGTGCGTTCCTTTAAAAACGCCTGTACGGATTTTTTTCAAACTCGCCATGTTAACTTCCTATTAAATATCCTTTTGCATGTAATTATTGTTTTTAGGTCAATAATTGAGTATGTTAAGTTTTGGTAAAAGTTGGTATCTCAAAAACGGCTCTAACGTATTCTTGAAAAAATTTTCTTTAATCCAATTTAGATAACCTTTCTCAAGTATTACGTGCTTATTACAGGAATATTAACGGTCATCCTGATTAGGTAGTTCAGTTTTAGATCTTGGAAATTCGTGTTTAAAAAAATAACTATCTATTTTTTTCCCCTTATTTTTTAACTCGCTATGCAAACTCTGTTGTGTCTTTATACGTGTATCAAGTATCTCTTACTCGAAAATCTCAAAAAATGCAAGTAATATCTCCAAAAAATTGTATATATTACGTGTAATAGTGGGTAATGGAAGTCGTGTGGTTGTTTCACACCAGATTCTGTAATAGTATATATTGTACGAATATTGTTTCATATTATTGATTTCTCCTTTAATATACATTATTAAAATAATAATCAATTATGGAAAAAATTAAATATATTTGCGAAATGAAAAAATAAATAATAATTAAAGCTATTATGACGTCAATTTTATCAAAAACATTTTCATGTCATAGGTTTATTTTTCAATATTTTTTATTCATGAGTAAAGAAATGCTTCTTTTTATGAAATAAATAAATAAATAAATAAATAGCATTAAGTAAAAATTGCCACCATTTAACAACTAATTAAAAAAAATAATTGTAAAATTATATTTTGACTTTCCAGTTAATAATATTGCCTGACTATAACATATAAACTGATATATTTCTTGATTTTTTACATATCAATCCATCTTTAACTAAAATTTGTTCTTCAGTGCGAAGCCGGACGGGTCAGCTAGTAAAATATAAATAAATTGGTCAAGTTTTAACCACTGGGCGATACTAGTTTTAAAATATATATATATATTAATTACTATTAATTAAAAGTAATTGATTCCACTATGATGCAAAAATAAGCATTCCCATATTTTCATTCATCCAAAAACAAACTTTTAACAAAAATTCTTATATTTTGATTTTCTGTTTTATTAAGCATAAGATAAGATAACTGCGTGTATAGCATTATTTTTCAACTAAAAAACTATTTTGTATCATGCATTATAGTTTTGCAGACGATGATTTTAAGAAAAAAAATTTTCTTTCTGATCTTGGTTTTGACAAAGCAATTAATTTTTGATTAAACCCTTGGGATAACTGTGCATGATTAACGATTAAAAAAAAGAAAAAGAAAAAACTTCAGTTGGATAAGTGTGCTTCCGTTAAATGAAAAATTAAAAGTTTGCATTTAAAGCCTCTGGAAATATGAATGTTTATTTATATAATTAGGCATTATTTTTCATTTCAATTTTGTAGTCAATTACTGTTTTCTCGAAGTGTTGTTTACAGTCTAACATGTTAATTAGGAAATAAGAAAATATATGCTAAGAAAATTATTAATTGTTTTCATTAAAATGCCTTATAATAAGAAATTTTATTTTGGAAAAATTTTGAAAAAAAAAAGGAGGGAGTGAAAATTTTTGAATATGAGAAGAATGTCTGGTGCTGTTATCTGTTGAGTGAAAGTGATAGTCTACCCGACAAATGCCTGTCCAAAAAATATTGTTCTTGAATGATAAGAATAAAAGGAAAAGAAAACAAGTCCTTCCGGCTCATTCGGTAGGGTAGGGTAATTATTTTTTCTTATGAAATAGCCGCAATTTTGTTACAAAATGACGGCTACAAATTATTAATGTACTTTGTAGAAATACTGATGTGAGCTATGTGCATATGGAGTTTTAAGCAAATCGGTTCATAAATATCTTTTTATGTGAATTTGAAATTTTCAAGTGCCCGACACTTGAAAAAAAGATGACGTTCCAAGTTGGTAAACAAATATATCAAATTTATAAAATAAGTCTATTGTACACATTTAGTTCGAATTTATTCAGAATTTCAAAAGTTAACACGTTGAAAAATTAAGTGACTACCACTTAGATCAAAATGGTAGACAGGTTGCTCAGTGAATTAATCCAAGATATTTGTAAGATAAGTCCACTGCCCAACTTTGATTAAAATCAATTCAGTATTTCAAAAGTTATTACGATAACAAATCCTCAAGTGGCCGCAACTGGGAAACACAATTGTGAAAAAACTTGCCCATAAAAATCATAGATATCTGAATAATAAGTCCATTTTTCAACTTTGGTTTGAATTGACTTAGTATTTCAAAAGTTATCATGATAAAATATTTTCAAGTGGCCGCCACTTAGGAACAATATGACAATTCAAGTTGGCCAACAAGCTCATCCAAGATATTTGAAGCATAAGTTCACTGTCCAACTTTGGTTCGAATTAGTGCAGTATTTCACAAGTTAATGTTATGACAAATTTTCAAGTGGCAGTCTAAGTAGCTGCAACTTTGAAACAAAATGGCCAAGCAACTTGCTTTGCGAAATCATCCAAAATATTTGTATGATAAAATCACTTTCCATCTTTGATTCAAACTAATTCAGTATTTCAAAAATAAAGCGGAGTGAGATGACCATCAAACTTATTTGAGATATTGTAATGATAAATCCACTACCCAAAATTGACACGAACTGGTTCAGTATTACAAAAGTTATCCTAATGACAAATTTTCAAGTGGCTGCCACTTACAAATAAAATGGCAGAGCAAGTTACCAAGCGTACTTATCCAAGATGTTTGAACCGTAAGTTCACTATCAAACTTTAATTTGAATCAATTTAGTATTTTAAAAGTTATCGTGATGGCACATTTTCAAGTGGCAGCCTGATTTCAAGTGGCCGCAACAAAATGTCGGAACAGATGCAAGGTATTTATATAATAATTTCACTATATATATTCAAGTGGTAGTCTGATGTCAAATTGTCCTACTTAGTTTATAATATCAGTACTTTGTTAAAAATGGCGTATAAAGTTCGTTAATATACTTCGTTGACTCCCTTATATCAAAATTCAAACAAATTCATGCTTAAATACGTTTTTTAAAATGTGAATTTGAAAGTTGGTCTCTACTTGAAAACAAAATAGCTGAGCAACCTGGTTAACAACTCATTTATGACATCTATAAGATAAATTCATTGTCCAAATTTGGTTCGATTTGGAGCTTTATTTCGTAAGTTATCGGGATTTTAAATTTTTAAGTGGTAATCTGATTTCAAGTGGCCCCACTTAACTTAAGATATTCGCTACTTTGTTAAAAATGGTGGATAAATTTCATTACTAAACTTGATTGAGAACCTTATGTGGTCTATATTTACATCAAAATTCATGCAAATCTGGCTTTAAACACGCTTTTTACAATGTGGATTTAAAATTTTTAAGTGGCCGCCACATGAAAAAAAAAAAAAAAAAAAAAAAGAAGGCGGAGCAACTTGATTAACGAACTCATCCAAGATATTTATAACATGAGTGTGCTGTCCACATTTGGCTCTAATCTGAGTATTATTTCGGGAGTTATCGTGCTGACAAAATTTTCGTTACAGATAGACACATAAAGGCAGTGATTGAAATAGGTCGATTTCTATAGGAATCAACCTAAAAAGGAAAATTGGAGAAGAAATATAAAAGAGTGCAATTTATTTGTCATGTATGTAAAAAATAAAAAAATAAGTCATGTACCTTTAACAGAATAAAGTATGAGAAATACAGAAAACACCTTAAAAGTTGGTTAAAATATTGGATGTTCCATTTGTAATGTATTTTTCTATATAATATAACATACCGTTATAATACAGCATAAATATCCAATAGCATAAGGTTCATATAAATATATTATACATCATTTTATTGTATAATTTTTTCTTTATCTAATGGTATATATATTTTTTTATGTTAGTTTTGAAATTTTTAAGAGAGATCAAAAGAAAAAAAAAAAGCAATAAAAATTCTACAAAGACAGAATTTAGTTCAGTACGGAAAACCATTAATTTCAATCTGTAAAATTTTTATCTTTATCTTTTATGTTTTAGTTTTTAGTTTTTAATTTTTATGTATTTTTTATCTCATTTTTGACCTTAAAACTGGGCCACATACTTTTTCAAATGACTGAAATGATTTAAAATGAAACGTTGCACCCTAATTTCCTACTTTAGTTAATTTTAAAAAATTTAATTTTCGTGTCGAAAAACTGTTTGCTTCCCTAGATTCAGAAAAATTTCCCCTTTCATTTGATACTGAATTTGTCACGACAGGACTGATATTTCTAATTTGTTTTGGTGTTACACAAAACGGGTGTACAAAGACTCCGGATTGAAACTAATAGCCCTCCGCCCTAATAAAGCTACGAAAACCCTAATGTACAGCTTCTTTTCTTTTATGAATATAAAAGATAGAAAAATATATTAGATATTCTGCTGCCTAAACAACATAAAACATTAATGCTGCATTTGGGAATGATACTGATAATGGTTCTGTGGTGAAGCTCTGTTTTGAGAAATTCAAATCAATCAAGAGATTTTAGCTTAAAAACCGATCTCTGTGATAACCTGTGGAGTAGCCTGTCTATTAAATGTTTAAAGGCAACTTTTGAAGCAAATCCAAAATCTAGTATGTTGTGGCCACCACATGACTTTCTTCTATATTTTCCTATACAAATTAACTAAGTAAAAATAATTTATTAAAATTATTATTTAAAAAAATTAACTTCTATGATTATGCAGAGGATTTCCATATTAGTGAAGTAGTATAACACTAAAATAATAAAAAAATAAAAAATCAAGTCAATTTTATTGTCAATATTACTTTTTTTTAATGGAAAAAAAATGATAGCTTTATTTTAAATTATCGCAGATCGATGGTTCAGCCATCGATTAAAGGTATCGTTTTAAAGGTATTGGCGAGCTCTTTTGAAAGATACCCATCATGAAAATTTACTCCCCTCGAGGGGGGACTTCCCCCCCAGGGGGGGGTGGCGAGGCTCCTACACATACAAAAAAAAATTTCACCGTTTACTATCTCTATTATAAATAACTCTTATAAATTTCGTAATGATTACTAAAAAATTAATTCTCTTTATGCACATTTATACAAAAGTTTGTTCAATATCACCATTTTAAAAATTTAGAAAAAGCGGGATGGTATCTGTAAGAAAATTTTTAGCAAAAGATGATAGGCACTAATTTATGTTAAGGTGCAACTACGTACCAATTTGTATAAAATTCTGTGCTGTAGTTCCTGAGATACAGTTGCCACAAAATTTTGTCAGACACTCACACACAGAGACAGACAGAAGGACATTTTCAAAAAATGGTCAAATCGTGTTCTGCAGCTCTCAAAATGTGTAAATCCATTAAAAACCCGAGGTCGAAAATTTTTACGAATCCAATACTTTCTTCTATTGAATATAGAAGAAAGTAATGATTGTTAGAATATTTGCTGATGGTTCTATAGTAGGCATAGCAAAAATTTCCAGCCATCTTGAAGCTCTTTAAAAAGTGAAAAATGTCAATAAACAATTCCATGCTAAATGCCAGAGAGTCGGAATTGAAGATTTTGCATATCTCTGAGTATTCAACAACGAAATCACATTTCTATTTTTTTTTAATGCGTAACCATTTGTAATGAAAAGTAGATTCTATATGACAATCGAAAACGATCAGCGCAATGGCTGAATGGAAATGAAAGGCAGAGGTATATGTATCTAAACCTAGCTTAAATGCGATGAAAAGAATGTTGACAGTTTTGTGAGAAAATAGGGGATGTCTTCATTTAAGATTCCTGAGAATAGGTCAAAAAAATTATTGTCAGTATTACTATGAACAAATTCATATTATGCACCAGAAATTATTGTCTACAAAGTCGGTGAATCCAAAGATTATTCTACCCATGATAATACAAGACTTCTTTTTTCACTAGTCACCAAATAAAAACTGAACAAAAAGATGTTTGATATTCTATTTATGCATCATGTTCTCAAGAGTTATCCCCTATTGGTAACGTCTTCTTTAAACATGTGGATCATTTCTTAAAGAGTAAAAGAGTATAAGCTTTGCCCCTGAGGAAGTTGTAGAAAACAACTTTTAGTAGCATTATTCATACCAAATCCATGACGTTATTTTAGTGAAGTAAATTCTGTCAGGGGTCGCGAACCAGTTGATTGCTGAGAGCGAACCTGAGTCTGCGATCAGTGCTGCCAGATCTTTTTATTCAATAATCACCAAAAATTTTGAGAAATGATGTTTGATATACATAATAGACTGTCAATCTTCGATGTGATTAGGCAAACGTTGCAATTAAAAATTATTGGTGATTATTGAATAAAAAATCCGCCAGATCTCGCAACACTGTCTACAAGTAAGCCTACAAATAGAGCCTTGAGGAAGTTATCAGAGACTGGTATAAAAGATACAAAAGCAATGTACATAATCATTTTTATAGTACATATTGCATTATTTACTCCGTTTTATTAAATCTAGACAAAATATTTGTAAAGGTACCCGTACATAATTTTTACAAAATACTAATAAAAACAGAGCAATTTGATTTAAAGAGAAATGAGATAAAATTTATTTGCAAAACCACTTCTTTTACAGAAATGAGTTTCAATTACTTTCGGTAACGAATGTATTATGCACAAACGAAGATTACAAAATTATTTATTTAAGAAGTAATTTAGCTTGTTAAAGAATTATGCTAATTTTTATTACCCATATATTCTTATTCTTAAAAACATCAAATTTCTGATAATTTTTGCAAACAATATATTTCGTTTTCTTGACACATTATATATATATATATATATATGTGTGTGTGTGTGTGTGTGTGTGTGTGTGTGTGTTACCGTTAAAGTGTATAATTCAGTTATTTCATAGAAAAACTAAGTATTTCATGAAATAACTAGGCAAGTCAGCTAAAGATATAATTGATGAAAAATTTCATACTTGACCTAGTTATTCTATGAAATAACTAGTTATTCTATTGAATAACTAATAATAGACCGTTAAAGTGTAAAATAAACAATTTCAAAGTTATTTTATAAATTAATTGATCATAAAATATCTAGTTATTCTATGAAATAACGGATTTCACACTTTAACGGTATGTTACCGTTAAAGTATATAATTCAGTTATTTTATAGAATAACTAGGTATTTCATGAAATAACTAGATACGTTAGTTAAAGTATATAATAGATGAAAAATTTCATACTTTACCTAGTTATTCTATGAAATAACTAGTTATTCTATTGAATAACTAATGATAGAATACATAATATAATATGCATAATATTTCATACGTTAACGATCAAGTAATCTTTATGCTATAGAATACCTAGTTATTCTATGAAATAACGGATTTCACACTTTAACGGTAACATATGTATGAAAAATATATCAGTTAAAATGATTTGAGTGAATCCATTTCTGCAACCTTAATAATAAAAAAAAGATTTCATAGGACTATGGCTTCTTCAGCACAAAGACCCCACCCCTCTTTTCAATAAAGATAAAATAAATTTTTAATTTCATTTTGTTTTATAAGTTTCTCTAGAACTGAACATGTCTTCTTATTTTAACTGAATTTTAACATTAAATGAAGAATTATTATGTATATAAAATATTATGTCAAATTAAATGTGTAATTTTCTTTTTATCATCTAAATGAATAAACATCCTTTTAAGAATATTTAAGCATTTTTTCATTATTTGAAAATTCGGGACAAAAGAAAGATAAAGGAATATGTTTACAATTGAGACCTCAAAGATGTGTCACTAATGACCCTAAGGAGAAGTATGATAAAAGAATGTGGAAACTTAAATCCTCTTAATTTTCATTTCAAAACTCATAGCTCTGAAAACAAAATAAATGAATCTTTACAATTTCTGGAGGGCATTTTTATAACGTTTTTTTCTTTGTAAATTTTCTCCTTGTCATCTCCTAATTCCAATTGGTCTGACATGGCCATTTGTTGTTATCTACAAAAATGAAGATAGTTTTTTGGGAAGATCCGAAAAGTAATCTTATAGATTGTTTACGGTGATGTGAATTTAAAGAGTAATTGTGTTTTTACAGTGTTTAATTTAAAACACTAAACTGTGTCTGCGTTTTCTAAAACGAAATAAAATTAAATAAGAGGTCATATAGGGTCCTGTTATACGGTATCTAATTTTATATTATTAATATCACTTTTTTCATAAAAATGTTCTTTTTTCTTTTTACTTTCCGAGAGTATTGCAATCATGAAAAAATTCAAATTTGAAATTTATTGTGTTTATACTTTCTAAAGTCTCTAAAGCTCATTTTATTTATTTTTATTTATTTATTTTTTTTTTATGGTGATGTATACATGTATGAAGACACGCTCAAGAATTCTAATAGAATTCGCTTTCGAAGGGGACTAGAAAAAGTTTTATAAGGAATTTATAAGGATGACATGGGACTATTTTTTCTAGAGTCACAATTTAGATTCTAGATGTCAGTTATAGAATTTTTTCTCATTGTATTGGTGTGCCTTATACTCATCGCTCGGAAATCTATATTTCTAGTTTAGTGGTTTAGAAAAGGACTACATATTCGTTCTAAATGAAAGCGGTATATATATACTTTTTTATTTCTCAGTGAAGCTAATTTCTGTAATTCTGCGACACATACTCGCTAAATGCATAGCTGCACAGACACACACGGGCATTATAGATGGCAACTTATTTTTATTTATTTATTAGTGCTAGAGGCCTATTTCAGTCGGTATAGTTGTCGAATTTTTATAGGTCACTCTTAATTAGTGCTAGAGGCCTATTTCAGTCGGTTTATTGAATGGGGATTTATTGAATGAAGTCCCCCCCCCAAGGCACAACTTTGACATGAGTCCCCCCCCAGGCCCAACTTTGACATGAGTCCCCCCAAGGTACCCCTATTTCAGTCGGTACAGCGTTGTCGAATTTTTATAATACACTCTTAATAGTGCTCAGGGCCTATTTCAGTCGGTTTATTGAATGGGATTTATTGAATGATGTCCCCCCAAGGCACAACTTTGACATGAGTCCCCCCCAAGGTACCCCTATTTCAGTCGGTACAGCGTTGTCGAATTTTTATAGGTCACTCTTAATAGTGCTCAGGGCCTATTTCAGTCGGTTTATTGAATGGGGATTTCTTGAATGAAGTCCCCCCCCAGGCCCAACTTTGACAAGAGTTCCCCCCAAGGCACAACTTTGACATGAGTCCCCCCAAGGCCCAACTTTGACATGAGTCCCCCCCAAGGTACATCTTTGACATGAGTCCCCCCCAAGGCACACCTTTGACATGAGTCCCCCCCAAGGCACACCTCCCCCTCATTGGGAAAAAGAGCAAAAAACGTTGTTTTGCGGCTATAAGACAGTTTGGACTTCCAACGTTATTTGTTACAGTATCTGCAGCTGAAACACATTGGTTTGATTTAATGAAAACTTTATCATGGAATTTAGATCGTCACGAATTAACTAAAGAAGAATTTGTCGATATTAACAAGTTTAGCAGTAGGCCTCTGGCACTAAATTAAAATCTGTCAATGTCAGATTTTCATGTTTTAAATAATGAAATAATGTCGTGTCTGTATATATATATATATTTTATTTATTTATTTATTTATTAAGCTATTGCATAGCTTTTATCGCGGGCTTTGAGCGCGGCGACCGAATCAAGAAATTCCGTAACGAAAATAAACCTAACACAGTTCGGCAGACTTCGGCAGACTTCGGCTGTACGAAGCTCACACGGATCGAGACGAGCTGCTCCGAAATTGGACGAATACGTAAGCAGCTGTTTGTGAGAAAGTATATAGGTTTATAGGTATCTATCATCTATGTACAGTCGGTCAAAAAAAAAACGAAACACCTACACCTATCTCATTACCTAATTATCGCAGAAACATGCAGTAGGCACCAATCGTCAGAAATTTATGTCTACTTTTATTATATGTAGGAAAAAATGACATTGGGGGTCGTCTACATATTAAAAAAGGGTCCAACTTTGAAAATTCGAATGTTAATACACTAATTTGACGACAGAAAACATAACTCCTAAACTTATACACCATATGACTTCCAAATTTATATCTGGGGATGAAATTGACTGTAGAATCGATATCCGAAATCAAAATTATATGTTACCATTGAAAAAATTAAAGTTTGACACGATTTCAATATGGAGACGGCCCCTTAAGCTATTTTTTTCCAATTAGCTTAAAAGAGAACAAAATTCCCTGACGAATGGTACCTTCGGTGTCTTTCTGCAACAATTTACTGATGAGATAGGTGGGGGTGTTTCGTTTTTTTTTTTTGACCGACTGTACAACAGTGAATAGCTGTACGCGTAAAATTTGTGTATAAAGTGTTTTAAATATGAATAAACAAAGTGCATTTATTAAAATCCCCCCAAGGCACAACTTTTACATGAGTCCCCCCCCCAAGGCACAACTTTGACATGAGTCCCCTCCCCAAGCAGGGCCGGCTCGACCATATAGGCAAACTAGGCGATGGCCTTGGGCGCTCAAATCTAGAGGGCGGCACAATCCAGACAACAAGATCAATTTTATTTATTACTATCTAACGGCACTTTAGAATAGATAAAATGTAGTCTTGGAAACACAGCACTCATGTTGTGGGAAATTTTTAAACACTTACAATCTTTGTCTAGAAAGGACTAAAAGGTACAAGTCTGCTGCTATGACTTGGAAACATTTACTGAGTTTTTCTTGGCGTGTTTTCAACTGGACGTGTAAAAATGAAGTAAATAGATAATCCTCGAATTGACTTTTCAGGGCATCAAAGTCAATTTAATTTATCTGATGAGAAGCGCTAGAGAAAGGTTCACAAACAACTGGCTTGATTTTACCATAATAACGATCTATTTATTTCAAAAACTTACAACGTCGAATTGAGTTTTGAAAACAGTCCGTCATTAAATCTGTCCATCTAATTGTTATCAGCTTTACGCTATATCTAAAAGTCACCGAGTCATTGTTTAATGGGGCTGTACTTTATTGGAACTATAAAGTTTTGACTTTCCATTCAAGGGTCTAAATTGAACATCATGTTTTCTAGTAGCTCAACTTAGTAATAAAATGTGAAATTTCGTTTTCAGTACAGTTGATACTTGAGACTAGCTGTTAAAAAAAAAAAAAAAAAAACAATATGGAGTAACAATTTTGTAAGAGAAAATTAGAGAAAAAATATCATTAGCAAAGCAAATTAGGCTCACTTGAAAAGTTATTTTCGTCCGAATCCTAAAGAAACACTATCAGGATAATAATGTGAAAAAATCTGATGTGGGCACCACATGACTTCCTTATACACTTTTAGAAATATACATAATGTTAAAAAACATTGACATTGGACCCGAAACAGTTGGCTAAAAATATTTTTAAAAAATGAATTATCACCGTGTTCTGAGCTTTTCTGAAAGTTACTTAAAAACCGATTGCAAGATTTGTACTGGTAAGGCTGACAAAGGCAGCAGGGACCCGAAAACATTGGCTAAAAGTATTAAAAAAAGGAATTTTCACCGTGTTCTGAACTATTCTGAAAGTTTCAAATGTCTAGCTAGTCGGGAAGTTAGTTAAATAAATTTTCTGTTTGAACCACATAAACGCTGACGAAGGCAGCAGGGACCTGAAACAGTTGGCTAAAAGTATTAAAAAAATGCATTTTCACCGTGTTTTAAACTATTCTGAAAGTTTCAAATGCTTAGCTAGTCGGGAAGTTAGTTAAATAAATTTTCTGTTTAACCATATAAACGTTGCCGAAGGCAGCAGTGACCCGAAACAATTGGCTAAAAATATTTTAAAAGTGCATTGTCACCGTGTTCTGGGCTTTTCCGGAAGTTTTAAATGTCTAGCTAGTCAGGAAGTTAGTTAAAAATCGATTGCAAGATTTGTACTGGTAACGCTGCTGAAGGCAGCAGGGACCTTAAATAGTTGACTAAAAGTATTAAGAAAATGCATTTTCACAGTGTTCTGATCTATTCTGAAAGTTTAAAATGTCTAGCTAGTCGGGCAGTTAGTTAAATAAATTTTCTGTTGAATCACATAAACGCTGCTGAAGGCAGCAGGTATCGGAAACAGTTGGCTAAAAATATTTAAATAATGCATTGCCAATGTGTTCTGAGCTTTTCTGAAAGTTTCAAATGTCTAGCTAGTCGGGAAGTCAGTTAAATTGCAAGATTTGTCCAAACTGTTTTTGAGTTATTACCGTTTTTTGATACATTATGGCCAAAATCTATGTATTTTTGGTCATTATGAACCTAATTTTCCTAAATATCTCCAAAACGAAAAATCATACAAAGTCCAAAAAGGGAGGTGCACAACTAGATGTTATAACAAACCTATGTACCAATTCGCAACTTTCTACGTCCAACCGTTTTTGAGTTATACGACATACTCACACACACACACACACACACATACATACAGACGTCACGAAAAATCGTGTAAAGTCGCTTATATCTCTAAAACGAGAGCTCGTGTTAAGACGACACTTCCAGGTGTACAACTAGACATCATGACAGTCACATCTATAAATTGGCAACATTCAGCGATCATTCGTTTTCGAGCAATGTGAAACACAATATCCATTTCGCAAATTGGGATTACTATACTTCCTTATACTTTGTATAAGGAAGTAAAAACGAAAGATTTTTCCACCTGAATCTGAATAGGCAAAGTCTTGCTTCATCTTCCAAAATAATTAGTAAATAAACAATAGTTTGGTATGAAAGAAATAAAGATTGAAGCTTTGATAAACAGAACATGGAAAATGCTTCCGGTTTCACTTTGAGTTTATGTATCCTTGCAATGTGAGAAAATTCTATGGGTAATCTGCAGCGAATAGACGACGTGACTCTCTGACGTCATTCATAGTCCTGACGATTTTCTTTTATTTAACCTGTAGGAGTCTTCTTTTAACCCACAAACAGTGGAATGTAGCCTATCATAGCACTGCTTTTTCCCACAATCATTGAAAGCTCCGCCTCGTTCTAGTTGTCAATTCTTGACGAACACAAGGCAGATTATGTATAAAAAATGTTAATTTCCTATTATAAAATAGGTGAAGAAAGTTTTCGTCAGTACATAACAAAAGACGACGCGCCAATGGTGAAAATGTGACCCAAACTCCACTACTAAAAACAAAATTTTTTTCTTGGAAAATGTAAAAGTGATTTCGGATTTGATAAACAGGAGGAATTTTCAGAAGAAATTAATACTGAGGTATCATTCCCATTCGAGTCAGAGCCAGCCCGATTACGAAAAATGAAAAAGAAGTTTAATTATGCAGTCAGCTGATAAATCAACAAGTGATGCTAAACATTATTTTAAGATTAATGTTTGTATTTCTTTTCTTGATACAGCAAGAAATTCGAATGATAAGAAGTTCAAACAGACCAAAAAGATAAATCATGTTTTCTGGTGCCTTTCTAACGATTGTGAGCCGTAAAAAAAAAACTTTCAAAGTGATTTTGAAATTATGTAGAAGATTAGGAGATTATCTGACTCAAGGAGACTCTAAGGATGTTGATGAAAGTACATTACAGGAAGTTTTGAATAATTTTTGTGAAAACGAACTAGTACATTGCGTATTGAATTTAGTAACAGCAATAAAATTGTTGCTGACACTTCCTGTGTCTGTGGCCAGTGGAGAATCCAGCTTCATATAATTGAAATTAATAAAAACTTACCAGCGTTCTATAGTGACGTGAGAACGATTTGTAGGACTATCACCATTATCAACAGATCAACATGAAGCTAAAACAATTCATTTGAAGGATATTGTTTCTACTACCGCTAAACGTAGTGCCGAAAAAACAATAATATGCAATATGTAATAAAAATAAATAGTTGATTATTTATTACAGTATTTGTATGTGTATAATTGTCTGCGTGTCTAAAAAAATTGTTTTCATGGGGCGCCACGAAAATTTTTCGCCTAGGGCGCCAAATTTGCTCGGGACGGCGCTGTCCCCAAGGCACAACTTTGACATGAGTCCCCCCAACGCACAACTTTGACATGAGTCCCCACCAAGGCACAACTTTGACATGAGTCCCCCCCCAAGGCACAACTTTGACATGAGTCCCCCCAAGGCATAACTTTGACATGAGTCCCCTCAAGGCACAACTTTGACATGAGTCCCCCCAAGGCACAACTTTGACATGAGTCCCCCCCAGGCCCAACTTTGACATGAGTCTCCCCAAGGCCCAACTTTGACATGAGTCGCCCCCAAGGTACAACTTTGGCATGAGTCCCCCCCAAAGCACAACTTTGACATGAGTCCCCCGAAGGCATAACTTTGACATGAGTCCCCTCAAGGCACAACTTTGACATGAGTCCCCCCCCAAGGCACAACTTTGATATGAATCCCCCCCAAGGCACAACTTTGACATGAGTCCCCCCAAGGCACAACTTTGACATGAGTCCCCCCCAAGGCACAACTTTGACATGAGTCCCCCCCAAGGCACAACTTTGACATGAGTCCCCTCAAGGCACAACTTTGACATGAGTCCCCCCCAAGGCACAACTTTGACATGAGTCCCCCCAAGGCACAACTTTGACATGAGTCCCCCCAAGGCACAACTTTGACATGAGTCACCACCCCCAGAACTTGAATTAATATCAAAGAAATAAAAATACTGCATAAATAAAATAAATAAATAATTATAATTGCATAAGATGATAAAAAATGCTATGCAATAGCTTTACCGCGGCAGTCCCCGAGTGCCACACGTATTTTTATTATTATTATTTATTTTATTTATTTATTTATTTATTTATTTCATTTTGAAATTATAATTCAATTTTTACTTTTTCTGAGCGCCTTTACTCAATTTGCATACTGTAGATATAAATATTCAATTGGTTCAAAAATTTAAACTGTAACAAAAAATGCTAATTTATTTTTTACTGCTTTCTAAATTGAAAAAAAACAAGAAAGAAAAATCATGCAGTACGCATTGATTAGTAACACTTTCCAACTGTACGCAATTGTATCGAATAACTTTTAATATTCTTTGCCTACTTTATCACACAACAGACAGAACGACTGAAACACATGCAGATAGACTAATTGATTTTAAAATTACTCTTAGGCATTTTGGGAAGTGTTAAAAAGGCTTAACGCAAAAGAAAACCCAGCCGTTAGACTATAATTACAGCTTTTAATCTCTCTGAATATTTTAGTGTAGCCCTGTAAATCTGAAAGTTAATCATATCATGTTCTATAAAAAACAATATTTTGGAATATTAATAATGCATGTCAATGTTTCTATGATTTTTAGAGTAGAAATATTTTTAAATATAACTTTTAAAAAATTCTGTCCTAAAACTTAATACATTGTTTGTTTTTTTATTGTTGTTGTTGTTGTCCCTGTAAACAAACTAGTTGTACAGGACCTATTAATGGCATTTTAAATAGAGAACATTAAATAAGGAACTTGAGTGTATAATTTTTTAAATATCTCAAAGTATTCACGGATGATAGGAGCCGGAGACAAACAGATAGAAAGGTAGACAATCGGACAGACAGATGCACAAATTGAAATCATATTCCCACTAAAATTATAAGAAAGTTTTAAAACGCTCATGTAAACAAAAGTGCAATTCCAGCAAATTTTTATTTATAGCAGCTCTTAATGTAACTGATTATTTTTGTGTGGCCCTATAAATCTAATGCTAACCATACTATATTACAGAGAAGGTAGTCTTTTGTGCATACGGATAACATATTCAGAAGAACAGTCAGACAGATACAGAGATTGAAATTATATTCACACTAAAAAAATGATAGAAAGTTTCAAAAACGCATAAAGTAAACGAAAGTACAATTCTAGCAGTTTTTTATTAATAGCTCTTAATGTAACTGAATATTTTTGTGTCACCCTGTAAATCTAATGATCACCATGCTATATTCTATGCAAAGCATTCTTTTGTGCATATAAATAACATATTTTAATTTCCTAAAACTTCGTGAAAAGTAAAGTTATTTTATAGAAATATCTCGCATAGAACGTAATGCTTTGGAATACTATTAAGTGTCCCTGTACATTAATCAGTAGTGGTATTTGCTCCATTTTTTACAGGAAATATCCAATAGGGAATCTGAATAACATATTGAATTTAATTGAGATATGTCCACAGTAAAAGTAAGAAAATATGGTTTATCGAAATACCTCTCATAGAACATAATGTTTTGAAATACTTTCGGGTGTACCTGTACACAAACCAGTAGAGGTACAAACTCCATTTTCAATAGGGAACATCCGATCGTAAACTTCAATAACATATATCAGTTTCAAGAAATTCCATAAATATTTACGGGAGTAAGAGCTCGGACAGACAGACAGGCAGACAGACAGACGGACAGGCAGATACAGAAAACTGAAATCACATTCACACTTAAAAAATGTTAGAAAGTGTTAAAAATGCTTAACGAAAACGAAAGTACAATTCTAGCAATTGTTTATTAATAGCTCTTAATGTAACTGGATGTTTTTGTGCCACCCTGTAAATCTAATGCTAATCATGCTATATTCTGTGCAAAGCATTCTTTTGTGCATATAAATAACATATTTCAATTTCCAAAAACTTCGTGGAAAGTAAAGTTATGAAAATTTGATTTATAGAAATATCTCTCATAGAACGCAATGCTTTGGAATACTTTTGAGTATCCCTGTACATAAACCGATGGTGGTAATTCCTCCATTTTATACAGGAAACATCCAATAGTGAACTTGAATAACATATTTCAATTTCATTCAGATATGTCTACAGTAAAGGTATGAAAATATGGTTTATAGAAATACCTCTCATAGAACACAATGCTTTGAAATACTTTCGGGTGTCCCTGTACACAAACTAGTAGAGCTATAAACTCCATTTTCAATAGGGACCGTCCGATACTGAACTTGAATAACATATATCAGTTTCAAGAAATTCCATAAATATTTACGGGAGTTAGAGCGCGGACAGACAGACGGACAGACAGACAGACAGACAGACAAAAAGAAGTCATAAATACTTTTCAACCTTGTTTGAAAGTGTTAAAAATGTTAGATAGTGTTAAAAACGCTTAACGTAAATGAAAGTACACATCTAGCAATTTTTATTAATAGCTCTTAATTTATCTGGATATTTTTGTGCCACCCTGTAAATATAATGCTTATCATGCTATATTCTATGTAAAGCATTCTTTTGTGCAGAAAAATAACATATTTCAATTCCCTAAAATTTCGTGGAAACTAAAGTTATTAAAATTTGATTTATAGAAATATCTCTCATAGTACGCAATGCTTTGGAAAATTTTTGAGTGTCCCTGTGTATAACCCGATGGTGGTTTTCTTTCCATTTTATACAGGAAACATCCAATAGTGAACATCAATAACGTATTTCAATTTCATTAAGATATGTCTACAGTGAAGGTATTAAAATATGATTTGTAGAAATACCTCTCATAGAACACAATGCTTTGAAATACTTTCGGGTGTCCCTGTACACAAACCAGTAGAGGTACAAACTCCATTTTCAATAGGGAACGTCCGATAGTGAACTGGAATAACATATTTCAATTTCATTAAGGTAAGTCTACAGTAAAGGTATGAAAATATGGTTTGTAGAAATACCTCTCATAGAACACAATGCTTTGAAATACTTTTGGGTGTCCCTGTATACAAACCAGTAAAGGTATAAACTCCATTTTCAATAGGGACCGTCCGATAGGGAACTTGAATAACATATATCAGTTTCAAGAAATTCCATAAATATTTACGGGAGTTAGAGCGCGGACAGACAGACAGACAGACAGACAGACAGACAGACGGACAGACAGACAGACGGACAGACAGACAGACAGACAAACCGAAGTCATAAACACTTTTCAACCTTGTTGGAAAGTGTTAAAAAAGGAGGGTATCAGGCAATTAACAAACAGCTCCTTCCTTTATCTGTATCAGTAAATATTTTGTTTTATTTATTTATTTATTTCCTTTTTACAGAAATAATTAAAAGAATATGTGCTCCATAAAAAATCATTTAAAATTCAAATATTCTATTAAGCCTAGCTAAGCATTTTTATTTATGAATTAATACATATATATATTTTTTTCCAACAAAGTTCTAATGGAAGTTCGTTTTTTATTGTTCTTCATATTCATATAAATTATGCCCACCAGCGGCCGAGCGGTTCTGCGCTCAAAGCTGGTAGACGTGAGGTACCGGGTTCGATCCCCGGTCGCCCTCGTCGGCCTAGCCGTTCGGAGTTTTCCGTGGTTTTCTCCGAAACTTGCGTAAATACGGGCTAGGACCCCTTAGAAAGACCTCCACGGAAGGCACTCCCCTCAGGCCCAGGACCTACAGCAGTCAATCGGCCTTAATCCTAAAACACCAAAACATCATATAAATTATATGCATTATAATCAGTTTTTAAACATTTATATATAGATAGATAAATATATAGGCAGACAGATATATAAATCATGTGTATTTAGATGGAAAAATAAGAGGAATTCATTAAATTTTTCGTAAATGGAAAATATTAAAAACATTTTTTAAATACTTCTATTTAACAAGTTTTAATTTTAACTACAGACGTTGTGTCTTTTTCAAAGACTTCTTAACATTCATTAATTTAAAAATTCTAATTATAACTATTATCAGTGTGTCATTTTAACTATATTTTATCCGAAAATTTATTATTTTAAGAATGTGAGTGATTACGCCTTCTAGCTATAATAAGGTCTTTAAAAGTTTTAAAACAAGATGCCCTTTAAATGGCCCCTTCCAGTAATATTTCGAATAATGTGAATTTTACTAACCTTTCTTCTTACGTATTGATTTTGCCAGAATGTTTCTTAAAAGACTTTCATTTTCTTCGAAAAGAAAGTATTTTGATTTGGAATGACTGAAAGCTTTTCTCGTTGTTATTTTAAACATTTTAAAATGTTAAGTTTAATGTATGTTTTTATTATTGCATACAACTAAGTTTCTCATATAACAAAAATATGATGATTTTTTTTTTTTTTTTTTTTTTTTTTTAAGCAAGGTTATTATTTATTTCAAATGAGTGTACTAAAAGATGTCTGAACAATATTATTAATAAACGAAGATTAAAGAACATACATGGAAGCTGTTTATATCTTGACGTGGAAGAAAAAAGAAAAGTCCTTATACCGGATATTCGAACATATACAATTTATTCTGCACCATTGTTAATGCTCGCTTCTTCTTCTTCTTCTTTTTTTTTTTTTTTTTTTTTTTTTTGGCCACACCACAACCGTGCGATAATCATCGTACACATAGTTGCGAAGTTTTCAAGTTAGACGGGAGGCTTCATACCGGAAATTTTCTATAGTAAATTTCACTTTGCTTAATCGTGAAATATTATTATGAAATGTTTGTATCAAATAATACTGATGTGAAACCTGATTTAAAAATTATTAATGCTAGCAAGTATTATCGCACGGTTGGCAACACTCATACTTACCAACATCTTAATTAATATTCCGTAGTGTTGTTAGTTCGGCCCTTTTTTCACGCCAATAATTTTTTAGAGTAATATTCTCCAAATGCAGTTACGATTAAATAAGAAGTAAAATGCTCTATAAAGATACTGGTGTGAAAAAGAAGGCGGGGCTTACAATACTACGAAATATTACTTTCCATGTTGGCAAGTATGCAACACTGGATCCATCTCTAAGAAAACCAGGTTTTTGCCATATTTTGCAGCGGGCGGAATGAGGGTTAGTAGAGAACGGTAATTTCCTTAAATATGAGAATATGTCCAACTGGTTCTTTTTCTCAAAAAAAACCTTTATCTCTAATTTTTTATTAAAATCGTTATATCTAGTTTTCGAGTAAACCCGATTACAGCCATATCTTGTAATCGGCGGATAAAGGGTTAACAGCGAACGCAAACTCTCTTGGATATAAGGATTAGTCAAATCGATTTTTTCCACAGAAATTTCTTAATCCCAAACTTTCATCTAAATCCGAGAATCCTAAAACATATACACTATATATGTGTGTGTATGAGAGTGTTTTTTCAAGTGACATTATTAACTTGTTTAACATAAGCAAAGGATAATGATAATTATTTTTAATTATTTTGTTGTTGTCCTCTGCCAGGTCAATTTTTGTAACTGTGCTAGGTTAAAAGGGGTGAGGTTAACACATTTTGGCATCTATACTGCCATCCAATAATTCCATTACGCTTGTATTTTGGCCTATCTCTTTCGTTGATGGTAGAACGCATGCCTCGTTGGAACACGGTTTAATTTGTTATAGTGCACTTATATCCACTGCCAATTATGCTTTTGCAGTATTTAAGATAAACCTGGGAGAGATTGAACACAAAGAGCTTCAAGGAGAAGATAAGTAATGGGCGAGTTGCGACTCCCGTTAATTATAGAATAACAATAGTGTAGTTCCTACTTGAATATCTAATTTGATTGTTTCAATCCTCTAAGGTAAAAAGGGGTTGTTTTGCATGGGTGATAACATCCTAATTAATAATCCGTAGTATTGTTAGTACCCGTCTTCTTTTTACACCATTTTTTTTTCTTTATTTAATCGTAATTACGTTTGGAGAGAATTACTCTAAAAATAAAGTGGTGTTGAAAAAGGGGCGAAGACTAACAATGTAACGAAACATAAATTAGGATGTTGGCTGCTATGATCTTTTCTTGTTTTCAAAAGTAAATCCTTTGTGAATTTTCATAAACACTTCCTAGCAACTTCTGTAAAATGAAATAGGTAATGATAGGATGAAATTCTGTTCATCCTATCTCTCGTAACGTAATTCTCTCTGTCTGTTTCTCTTTCTCTCTCTGAGTATGTGTCGTATTGTATATAGAGAGAATAATAATTTCATAAAAATACTTTAAGCTACAAATACATTCGTCGTTCATGTATGTGATTTTGATGAAATTTGTTGCTGACTCAAAATAATTGTCACTGAGTCTTAAAACTAGCGTGAACATTTTTTATATTAAATATCTTAGTGTCAGCTATAAATAAATATGTGTTTTTATTATAATTTTAACTATCTGAATAAATATACACTCCTGCTCAAAAGCTTAGCAAGATTTGGAAACGACCAGTTTTTCTCAGTTTAATAACTTATCGCTCGATGAAATGTTTTCAAACATTGGGTATTTAAAGAACTGGGTCTACCTCATGTTTTTCAGTGAAAATTGGTTTAAGAGAACATTTAGGGGGCGGTAACAAATTCAGCAAAATCAATAATGTTTGTGATAACCCTGTACTGTTAATTGAATGAAATGAACTGTAACTATAAAAACAATAACTATAACAGTAACTATAAAAACAATAACTATACATATTTCTTTATGAACTGTAACTTTAGAATATGTTAATATAGACCCAGTTCAATATGTGGAAGAATTTGTGTGACGATAGCATATTAAATAACGGAGATATAAGCATTTATTTTAAAACTCAAAAAAAAAAAAATAATAATAATAATAATAATCAACATATTTCTTATTTATAATGTGCAGACTTTTTAACTCAAATTATTCCCACTTTCAGATTAGTTGGAAAAACATTTTAAAACAATATACTGCAATCGGAATACAAATAACTTAAATATCTCATGAGATATGAGCATTTTTTGAAAATCATTTTCACTGCGCATGCGTGAAAGATAAAAACTTTTATTGCCTAAGTTGAAATCTAGATATATTGGGCAATTTTTATCAAAAGTTCATTTGAATAGAGTCAAAATTAAGCAAATTGTTGGCAAAAGAACGAGTTAGATTTTTGTAATCTTCCAGAGTTGAAAATTTTCTAATGAGTTTTTCTAATATCGCGGAATTAATTTGAAAATCCAATTATTTTAACCACTTTGCAAAAGTTCTTTTTGTGAAAAACTCCTCGCGATCTCATAAATCTCAGTAAATTTAAAAAAAAAAAAAAAAAAAAAAAAAATGTGTTAGAGTGACAAGCTTATAAAGGTTTTTTTCACAAAAAAGTACTCTTGGCGCGTGGTTGAAATAATTGGATATTCAAATTAATTACGAAGCATGTGAAAAATCCCTTACGAAATTTTCAACTTCGGAAAATATCTTAAATCTAGTTCATTCTTTAGCCGATAATTTGTTTAATTTTTACTCTATTCATATGAAATTTCTACAAAAGTTGCCCAATATATTTAGCTTTCAACCTATGCAATGAAAAATTTTGTACTTTTCGCGCATGTGTAGTGAAAACGCTTTTTTTTTTTTTTTAATGCTCATATTTCATAAGATATCTTAGATATTTCTATTCCGATTGCACTATATTGTTTTAAAAGTCATTTTTCGATTTGAAAATAGCAAGACAAAAGTTATGTCAAATTCCTTTGTATCTCCACTGAAGATCATTGTTGATATGGATGAATTAGAAACGGTGTTTCCCCCGTGTTTAAGAATTTCTAGTTTTATTTTGGTGTTCGCGCTTCAAATTGCAATACTTTGGGAACGAGAGTTCTCCATTTATTATTAGAATATGTGCCATTTTTTATTTTGTGTGCCGATGATGTAAGCGCAGTGAACCAACCACTGCCAGTCCTTCTTTATCTCAACATTTTATTTGAATTAAATGTTTTATGTGATGTTCACGACTAGCAGTATTTCTTTAAGCCAGCGCCTATAGAATTATAGTTCACTCATCTATCACAAACATAGTTTTGGTCCGCGCTTCATCGGAATCTTTAGTAATTTGTTTTATGTGACATACAGAGCATAATGACAACAATAACAGCCAGTGTTATTTTAAATAGAAAGTGAAGTTCTATAAAAGGGCAAGTGACAAAGATAGCAAATATCCACAAAAATAAAGAGTTTACACAAAGGGAACTCGAATTAAAAATCAGTTCCGTTCAAAACTTGAGAAAAAATCTCGACGATCTACGAAATGAATGTTACAGTACCATAAGTGATAAGGATTTAGAGGATTTTGAAAATTGTTTGTCTGAGTTTGAGGATCATCTCGAAGATATTGTGGTAAGTCTGCTTAACTCAATAAGTCCTATTTCTGATCAATTGACTTCTAATTATAGTTTTGTTGAAAATGTTAATGCAAATAATGTAAAGATAAAATTAGCTTCTATTGCATTACCGCAATTTTCAGGACATTGTACTAAGTGGATGAACTTTAAATAATAGTTTACCACTCTGATTGATAGCAATAATTAATTAACTGATTCACAAAAATTATATTACTTACAATAAGCTCTTACAGGTCTTGCTTTTTATCTTACGCGCTTCAAATTGAAATAGTTCGGGAACGAGAGTTTTCCATTTATTATTGGAATATGCACCATTTTTACTTTCCGAACACTATAGTGAGGAAAGTATTGTAATCATGTCAAAAATCCGATTTCGAGATTTTGATGTTTCTACACGTTTCGAGGTCCAACGAGTCCGTTTTCACTATTTCTACGATGATGTATGTATGTGTGTGTGTATGTATGTGTGTATGTATGTGTGTATGTGTGTGTGTATGTGTGTGTGTATGTCTGTGAGTGAACACGCTAGCGTCTAAACGCTTTGTTCGAATAAGCTGAAAGTTGGTACGTATATTGTAAGTCAACATAGTACGAAACCTATAGATTTTGGTGAATCTAGCACTTATAGTTTTTTTACAGGGACACAAAGAAAAATTCTTCATCATTATGGCCAAGGAACCAAAATCTTACAAGTGCGATAGCATCTAAACGCCTTATTCAATTGAGCAAAAACTTTATACACATATTATAGGTCACAGATACTCAATCTGTATAGATTTTGGAGAATCTAGCACTTATAGTTTTTTTACACGGACACAAAGAAAAATTCTTTGCCAAATTTTTAAAAGTGTGATATCGTCTAAACGCCTTATTAATCTCAGCAAAGAATTTGTACACATGTTATAGGTCACATTTGAACCAACTGTATAGATTTCGGTGAATCTAGCACTTACAGTTTTTTTACAGGGACACAAAGAAAAATTCTTTATCTTTATGGCCTATGAGACCAGCGAAAGCATCTAAACACCTTATTCAATTGAGCTGAAAATATGTATGAATATTATAAATCACGGTTGCACTAACTATAAGCATTTTGGTGAATCTAGCATTCATAGATTTTTACAGGGACACAACGAAAAATTCTTTATCCTTATGATCTAAGGGCTCAAAGTTCAGTAGCGTTAAATAAAACCTCGTGTGATATATGGAGAAAAATACTCAAACACTCTGTTATGGTTTTCTCTTTTTTGTTTGTTTAGCAACTCCTCTTTCTTTATTTTATCTACAAAACTGTTAGTTACTCAATGTTCGGAAAGTCGAGTGGAGTCACTCCAGATTTTTTATTTTGTGTGCCGGTGATGTAAGCGCATTGAACCAACCACTGACAATCCCTTTTCAGCTTAACATTTTATTTGAATTAAATGATTTTTGTGATGTCTACGACTTGTCAACTCGTGCCTATAGAATTATAGTTCACTCATCTATTGCAAACAAACGGTATGCAGTTATACTTATCTCAGACAAGTCCTTACAATGAACGGGAACATCATGGAAGAAATTAACAATCGAGTTAAACTTGCTTGGCGAGCATTCAGAAGAAATAGTGCCATATTCAAAAACGACCTCCCAATTTGTTTGATAAGAAAAAAAGTTTTTGGTCAGTACATTTTGCCTGTTTGTACTTATGCTTCAGAAACTTGGATATTAACATGTAAAGCTATACAAAAACTGCAAACAACCCAAGTAAGCATATAGAGATGTACGTTAGGATTCACCGGAAGAGGCAGAAAGCGAAACAATTGGATTAGGAAGCAAACCAAAATTACTGATATTATTTCTAGAGTCATGAAGTTAAAATGGAGCTGGACTTGGCACCTTACGAGAAGAAATGATGATAGATGGACCACCAAAGTCCTATTTTGGATACCAAGAGATAAGAAAAGACCAAAGAAGAGACCATTGTGTCGTCAAAGAGGTGAAATTGTGAAGTTTGGAAGAGCAGAATGGAGAAGAATTGCAGAAAACAGAGCGGTTTTGAATCACCTAGTAGACTTCATCCTGCAGTAGATTGATAAAGGCTGATGATGATGATAATAATGATATTATAAATAAAAACATGTTGATTTTTTTGGAAGTTTTAAAATAAATGCTTATATATCCGTTATTTAACATGCTATCATCACACAAATTCATCCACAAATTGTACTGTGTGTCTATATCAATATATCTTAAAGTTACAGATCATTTTGTTCATTTAATCATACAGGTGATCACAAACATTATTGATTTTGCTCAATTTGTTACCGGCCCTCTAAATGTTACTTTAAACCAATCTTCACTGAAAAGTAGGACGAAAACCCAGTTCCTTAAATACCCAATGTTTGAAAACATTTCATCGGGAGATAAGTTTTTTAATGAAAAAAAAAAGAAAGAAAGAAAGAAAAAGAAAGAAAATTAATTGTTTACAAATCTTGCTAAACTTTTGAACAGGAGTGTAGTTATTTTTAGAAATAATGTAATCATATTTCTCTAATCATTATTTGCTTAAAAGTTCAAACGTAAAAGCAAGTTTTTTTTTTTTTTTTTTTTTTTTTTAAATATCATCTATCTACATGCTGGCATGAAAGTTGCTTATATTAACCCTTTGCGGCGCAAGACAATTCGGATCATTTAAATTATACTGCCACCGGAATTCATGAACTAAATTAAACTAAAAGAAATTTTAAATTTTAAGGTTAAAAAAACCGGCCTTTTTCTGCTATGTTATAAACGTAAATTTTTGCTAAAAAATCTCCGGGATGAATTTTTGCACCTAGATCTTAAATTGTGCGTCCTCGCAGCGATGACAGCGCGCGTTAGGGGTTAAATATCTCAGTGTTACCTATGTTAATTTGTACGTTTTTATTCTAGATTTAACTATCTGAATAAACTTAGTTATCTTTAGAAAGATCATAATCATATTTCTCTAAATATTATTTACTAAAAAAATGCAAGTGTTAAAGTAAGTACAGAACAGTAACTTTTATTGTCACAATTTTATTTACATGAAAAAAAAAAAAAGTCCAAGTATATGTTTTTTTTTTTCAAAGTTCATAAAAACTGTGATAAAAATGTATAAACAGTAAATTTATGTTTTACAAAATTTTCATGTTTATTTAGATATTCTTTTATTTCACCAGCATTATACAATCGAAATAAATCTTAATTACTGTAGTACGTTTCTTATTATAGGGGAAGCCGGGGTAATAAGAGACAAAAGGGGTAATAAGAGACAAAAAATATTAATAAAATCCATACTATTAATCTAAATAACTTGAAATAAATGTGTCGTATTAATTTCGTTAAATGGACTGCTCTTGATTTTTTAGGTGATTTTTGAACTTAAATTTTTGGTTAAAAAAACATTTAAATTTTCATTAAATCCTGGTTCCTAATAACCCCGCGTGGGGTAATAAGAGACCAGGCTTGTAACTGTCCCTATATAGCAATGTAAAATCATGTGGATAATAAAAGACACCTGGAAACAATTCTGAATCAGCCAATAGTTTTTAATTTTTATTATTTACAACCATTCAAAAAATATGTTTTCTCGAAAATTATCTCTCATAAATGTGTTTGTGAAATTCATTTCTTTTAATATTAAGCCTTAAATAATGTAATATTGTACTTAATGATAGTTCTACTTAATCAACATGGATTAACCAAAAACATCAATATAATTTTTAAAGTGGGCAGAAAAAATTTTACGCATTTTCTAAAGTGTAGTCGAAAATAGCCAAAAAACCATATCTTTGAAGTGTATACAAGCGAACAAAATGTTATAAAAAAAATTCTAATAAATATAAATGAATTTATTTATTATGTAAGGAAGTATTAATGACTAAATACTAACTTATAGACATTCTGAACATAAATTTACATAATCATAAACCTTAAATATGGTCTAGCCTGATGAGTAAAACTGCTTTTTGACTTAAAGTGAAAAAAAAAAGTTCTCTCGGTAAACTTAGACTAGGCCTAACACTAGGTAAACTCCTCGTAAACTAGTCAGCAGAATTAACAGGAACTACAAGGGGGGGGGGGCACAGGAATTAACAGTGAGGGTAATAAGAGACTCATGTCTCTTATTACCCCCACAAAAAATGAAAATGGGGTAATAAGAAACATGCCTAGAACATGTAAATGAAGAATGCTTTAAAGGTTTTAAAAAATTGTACATTAAAAGCCATAGTCTTGGTCAAAAGGTTACACATTAATAAATCCCAAACATCTAACCCGCAAAAAAAAATTACATAAAATGTAGAAAATGTCACGAACTTTTAGGGTAAGTTCAAAGTGAAGGTTTTTTTTCATCATATAAAAAGAAATTCAAAATGTGATATAAACTTCTCAATAAGCGTATTGTAGTAAAGAATACATATGATACTTAATATTACATATTTTTAAAGTTGTCTAAGTATATTTTTTGGAGGTTTTTTTGACTGCGTCTCTTATAACCCCTGTCTCTTATTACCCCGGCTTCCCCTACTTTTACTAATGAAAGAAAATAACGTAATTTATCTATCAATTGCACATTTATTTTGAGTAAGTTACACTAACTGAAAAGAACTAGAAGATAATAACTTCAATATTAGGGCAGTTCCTGCAGAAAATGATAAATTATCCATAGATTATACGATTTACTTAGAAGTTGACATGTAGGCAGACTCTCCCAGAATGATTGATAAATAGAATTGTTTTACTATTATTAACGATACAATATATGTAACATTAACAAAATTAGATTCGTAGAAAGAAGCTTTATCTGCAATGCTTAACAGATATTCAAATTATAAAATTTAAATATTGAATATTGAGTTGATTATTACGTGATAAAGGTTAAATTTGTAAAATAATAATAATAATAATAGTTAAAGATGCTCATAAGTACATAAAATTTTACAAAAACATGCGAAATTGAGAAAAAAACGACAAATAGTTAACCTTTTTTTTTTTTTTTTTTTTAAAAAAAATAATGCGATGCGTTTTATAATGTTAATAAATTTTATACTTTAATTTATTTTAAAATATTTTTTTCATTAATGAGTCATTATATTTAAGAGGTAATTTTTCTTATACTCTTTTTTTTTCTCCAGGTTGACAGACAATGCGATGTTTTCAATCTTTTATTAAATCATTTAAAAATAAATTAAAACAATTTAATTTTTGCTATAAAAGTAAATTTCTCGAATAAAAATTTTGTAATTGAAATGAAATTAAAAATGAAAATATGAATGAAAATGCCACATATGTATATATATATAGATATATAGATATAGATATAGATATATATAGATATCCTGGAAATGGTATATTCTAGAACAATTCGCATTTAATAATTTTCTTTATACATTTTTCTTTACCCACAACTAACATAAAACAGAATTAACAGCATTATGGTTAAGTCAAATCATCAAAAGTTTATGTTTCGAAAATGATATTTCACGCAATTACTAAAACTTTGTTATTTTATCATATCTTAACAGAATTAGCGGTTTTTGTTACGTTTGACAAGAGCTTATTAGCAGAAAGTGTGTTGTTTTTATTCTGACAAAGGAAAACGCTTTTCCTAAGAATTTAATTAAGATATAAATCGTCAAGAAGAAGTAATTCAATTTTCGTCAATACTAATTAGGTATATTTCATCTTAGTAAATCGTATTTTGAAAGCAATATTTTGAAGACGTTGATTATCATAGACAGGCCTACAATATAATCATTTAAAATATATAATATATGTACAAAGTAAAACATTTTTGCGAATTTACAGAATTTTTTATCATGAATCTATAAATTTGCAATGAATAATAAAGTAAAAATTTATAATGAATGCAGGCGAAAAACTTAAAGATGGAAATAGTCTAAAAATCAGACAGAAAATTATAATTTACTCAAAAAACATTAAAGCCATCGTCAGAAAAGAGCTTGAACGCAGAATATAAACAGTATGACGTTTCAAGAGCAGTAACTTGTTTCGAAAGTAAATAAGGGTTTTTTAACCTTTCAAATAATATATTTATATATGTACATATATAGGGTGATCCAAAAGTCGGTTAACATTTGAAAATTCAAAAATTCGCGGAGTAATGTACAGTCAGTAACAAAAGTGTCCGAACACTAGCGAAAATTCCTATATGAAAAAAGTAGAGTTAATAGTGTTTTGTTAAATAAATCGTTGTCGAATCATGTTCTTAGACTGACTAAGACCATGATTTGACAAGTATTTATTTAACAAAACACTATTAACTCTATTTTTTTTATATAGGAATTTTTGCTAGTGTTCGGAGACTTTTGTTACCGACTGTAGGTAAAGAAGTAAAAACTGACACACGTATTTGAAAAGACATGGAATTTTATTGAAACCAAAGAAAAAACATGAGAAAATGCCCAGCAGATGGGGCTTAGCATTACAATTGATTTTTGGCAAAGATGATGTTCTTTATAAAAAATGCTCAACATGTCATACGTCCTTCATCAATAATACCTGTTGTCAAGGGACAATGTTGTGAGGCTACTATACAGCATTTGTGTAAGTATGGTGAGAAATTGCAGTTAGATATTGTCTTTTAGATATGACAAAGGAAAACGCTTTTCCTAAGAATTTAATTAAGATATAAATCGTCAAGAAGTAATTCAGTTTTCGTCAAATACTAATTAGGTATATTTCTATCTTAGTTAATCGTATTTTGAAAGCAATATTTTGAAGACGTTGATTATCATAGACAGGCCTACAATATAATCATTTAAAATATATAACATATGTGCAAAGTAAAACATTTTTGCGAATTTACAGAAATATTTATCATGAATCTATAAATTTACAAAGAATAATATAGTAAAAATTTATAATGAATGCAGGCGAAAAACTTAAAAATGAAAATAGTCCAAAAATCAGACAGAAAATCTATATATTAATTTGAAACGTGTTTTTGTTTGTCTCCACTAAATTGAGATAACGACTAGGTGTAAGGCACTAGGCAGCGGTAACGACTAGGCAGCGGTAATACGAGTCAAAGGTTCGTTCGGTTCAAGTTTTATTTTTGAGAAATTTTTCATGTTATTAGCAGCCTGCATATACGTGGCGCAGGCACTGGGTCACAAACCCGAGTTCAGTTCTGTTTGAGGTAATTTTTTTCGTGATACTTTCATTTAAAAATAGAAATTCAAACAAAATCGAATAAAATGTATAAAATAATACAAATTTAAGGTTCATTTAAGGTATCATGGGCCCGGGCAACGCCGGACAGGTGAGCTAGCATATAGTCTTAGTATTAAACGAAATAGAAAAAATAAGATAGCATCTGTTTATTTGGAGTCACTTTGACGTCACATTGACAGTACTTTGTAGAAAGGGATGTCATATATATTATTTCTATTTATAAGCATTTAACCGACTTTCTTTTTTTAAGTGAAATGTCGTAAATTATATTAGACGTTTTAACTTGAAATACATTTAAATAATGATGCGACGATTTTTGAAACATTACGGTCAATAAAGTGATCGTCGAATTCGATGGGTTTTAGCTAGTTATAATTTACTCAAAAAACATTAAAGCCGTCGTCAGGGAAGAGCTTGAACGCAGAATATAAACAGTATGACGTTTCAAGATCAGTAACTTGTTTCGAAAGTAAATAAGGGTTTTTTAACCTTTCAAGTAATATATTTATATATTCACATATATAGGGTGATCCAAAAGTCCGTTAACATTTGAAAATTCAATAATTCGCGGAGTAATGTACAGTCGTAACAAAAGTCTCCGAACTCTAGCAAAAATTCCTATATAAAAAAAGTACACTTAATACAGTTTTGTTAAATAAATTAGAATTTACACAGGGAATTGGAATTTAGACATGTAATTTTATTGAACCAAAAACAAAACATGCGAAAATGCAAAGCAGATGGTGCTTAGCATTATAATTGATTTTTTGGCAAAGATGATGTTCTTTATAACAAATGCTCAACATGTCATACGTCCTTCATCAATAATATCTGTAGTCAAGGGACAATGTTGTGTGAAGCTACTATACAGCATATGTGTAGGTATGGTGAGAAATTGCAGTCAGATGTTGTCTTTTAGAACTTGTATCTGTTCGACAAATACTTGACCGATTATTTAACACAGAGTTTCCCAACCAGGGTTCCTCGGAACACTTATGATTTGAAAAACATTGTCAAGGGTTTTGCAAGTAATAGGAAAATGACAGAAACATCATAAAGGGGGAAAAATTCTTTTTTTTTTTTTCTCCTGATTTGAAGTTTTCGAAGAAAATTATTATACATTCAATAAATCAATAAATAACGATCCATGAGCACCAATGACAACAGTAGTTCTTTTTATTCAAGGATAGACCTTAGAGGTTCAAGCAATTATCCCAATGAGAAATTCGGAAAAATATTTTAACATAAATTTGCCCGCATTGCTTCAAACGACTTTGCTTTTTCCTGGCAGTTGTGGTACAGTGTGTTTCAAATGCAGACCTTGACCCTTTGATTCCAGTCATAATGGTGGAATGAGGCCTTGTATCCTGTAACGATTTTCGACAAGAAATTCGTAATTTCGTGCGCATAACGTTGCAGAATTTTTAGTGACATGGCCATGCGAAAGGCTTCTTGTGCTGCTTCCAAAGGATGAGGAACCCATTTTGCGCAGAATTTTCAATACTGAAGCATGTTCTTAATAATGCTATGATCTGTGCCGACACTCAGATTAGCATTTTCCGCTATGCTGAAAATACTTCGACGTCTATCCTGACGAATCAATTCATTCACATTAGTGACAATGGCATCACTAACTTGCATTGGAGCGCCAGATGCGTTCGTCACCTGCCAACGATACTCGGCCTTCGTTAAAACGCTTGCGTCATCACAACTTCAATCTGGAAAGATATATGCAGTGTCCCCCGTAAACAATGAATATTCAACTGAGAACTTCCGTTCCACCACATCAAATAGCTTATAAAATAAGCGTTGACACTTCTAAGAACAGCTAGTAGTATGTTTTAAAAACTGCCCTCTATCGGTTGCAAGGAAAAACTTTCACAAATCACATCGGAATTTCGCAGAATTTTTTTTAATAATTAAAAGTAAAGTCAATGATGAAACTAATATCCCATAATACCTTGCAGAAAACACTTTGCGCTATTCTTTTCTAGCTATTCTTTCGAATAGTAATTATACTGCAACCACGTTTCTCGTACAGTCGGTAACAAAAATATCCGAACACTAGCAAAAATTCCTATATAAAAAAGTAGATTAATACTGTTTTGTTAAATAAATCCTTGTCGAATCATGTTCTTAAATTGACTAGGAACATAATTCGACAAGGAGTTATTTAACAAAACAGTATTAACTATACTTTTTGTATACAGGAACTTTTGCTAGTGTTCGAATACTTTTGTTACCGACTGTACCTAATATTAAAGATGATTCTAAGGCTTGCAGGGGTGCCAAATTGACAACAGGTTGGGATTTAGTAAACACCCAGTGATTCGGCGTTCTCTTATCGCCTGTTTACTCTTAACGACAAAGGTCATCACCCCTATTTTAACACTAGACTCATTAAGTCAGAACTTGCACAGAGATTTCCATGATCGCAAGAAACGTTGTTGAAGAATCGATTTCTGATATTATATTTCCTGATTTTTTCTAATTTATTATTTTGCCTTGCAACCTCCAAAAATTAATGGCGCATTTATTCTGCGACTGTTTTTAATGTTGAGTGACGAGGATGACGCTTTCATACGCACACTTTGCTCCACGTCCATCAGCTGCAAAGAATCGCACTATGTTCTGTAGTTCATATTTTGATGTTTTCGTTTCAAAGTGTGAATATGAAATGCATTTTGCATTGAAATTTTATAAAACTTAAAATAATTTATAACTTTTGTCTGTTTGAAAATTTCAAAAATCCGGTTTGGTGTGAAAGGTTTCGGTTATTTATTGAATGCAACTTATATTTTTCATCTCTGTCAACAGGATTGGATAAGGAATCCATTCTATCGTATTTAAGTTCATTTAAAAATCCTAATTTTAAAAGAAGAATTTTATGACTTGCAATCGGATGGTTTACGGAAAATAAGATTTAATGACATGTATTTAGATAAATTCTAGACCAGTTAATAGTAGTTATAAAACGATTCATAGAAATGCAGTTAACATGCACAGTGCGTCAAATAAATTTTAAGACTGGTTCTGTAAAAAGGAATGGAAACAAGAAATCAATACCTGTTTTGGTTTTTTATTCAAAATAGGACCCTCCGGCTTCATTGCACTTTTTACAGCGGTTTATTAATGAATCGAACGCCAGTAATAATTCACCTTGTGGAATGGCCTGCAAAGCACGCGTCGAAGCTGCTTGTATGGTCAAAATAGCCTCAAAATAACAGCCTTTTAACTTCATTTTAAGATTTGGGAGTAGTCACACGGTACTAAGTCACGGTGAATGGTTCAACACACAGACATTACTTTTTGCTAAAAATAGACGAACAGTAAGGTGAGTGGGTGCATTGTCGTGTAACAAACACGAACTGCTTTCAGTCCGATAGTCTGGTCAGATGCGACGAATTCTGGCCATCAAACGATTTAAAACAGCTAAGTAGTATTCGCCTGTAATTGTTTGTCCAGTTGGAACAAATTCTTTGTGGATAATACCTTTACTATCGAAAAACGTAATGAGCATTGTTTTTATTTTGGAGGGAACTTTCCTTGTTGTTTTTGGCTTTTGGTGAATTTTGTGTTTTCCATTCCGTATTTTGTAGCTTTGTTTCAAAATCATATTGAAAACCCCACGTTTCATCACCTGTAACAATGGACTTCAAGAAATCGGGATCGTTTTCAGCGGCTGAAATGATGTTTGTGCAATGTGCACTTCTCATTGATTTCTGTTCTGGGATTAAATTGTGTGGAACAAATTTAACACACACTTTTGTTTTGCCCAAATCTTCATGCAGGGTGGTTCGAATTGTTTCTTTGTTGATGTTTAAAGAATCTTTCATCATTCTCAGTGTAGCACAGTGATCGTTTGTTACGAAATTTTGTGCTTTCTGAATAACTTCAGATGTCCTAGATGAAATTGGTCTTCCACTACGCTGGTCATCCTCTAACGTATCTCTTCCGTCCAAAAAATGTTTGTGTAACATAAAAACGTTTCATCTATATAAAAAAGAGCCACCGTAAACTTTTTTCATGAATTGGTATGTTTCCGAAGCACTTTTAACAAGTTTTGCGTTAAATTTATTTACAGCTCTTTGTTCCATCTTAAAAAAACAACATGACAAAAATTCACTTCTGCAATGAACTGTAGCTGTTTCAGCTACTTAACAAATGTTCTCAACTTGTTCGCACCGTGCCAGCAGACGATTTATGATGCATGCACATTTACACTCACAGCGCTTTACAAACCGCGCTCTGGGATGAATCTTAAAAATTATTTGAGGCACAGTGTACAGTCGGCTGCAAAATTATTCGAGCACTAGCCAATAATTCCTATATTTAAAAAGTACACTTAAGACTGTTTTGCTAAGTAAATCCTTGTCGAATCATGTTCTTAGACTGATTAAGAACATGACTCGACAAGGATTTATTTAACAAAGCTGTATTAAGTGTACTTTTTTTTGGCAAGGATTATTGCTAGTGCTCGAATAATTTTGCAGCCGACTGTATGTCTAAAGTTTTCAACGTCGTACGTGTGTGAACAAGGTTTTCCTTGTTTAATAAGTACGGAGAATAAGGATAAAAAATAATTTAATTTCTGTGGTTTATAAAATTTACGTATGTATACAAATGAGACGCCGAATTCAACATTTACGTTCCAAAAAACAAGTGTACATTTCACACTGACACTTGCTATAAATTGTTATGATAATAAAGAAATTTACTATGCATATAGGTATAGCTAAATATATTTAGAATTATACCCGTTGCATATAAATGCATACTTTTTTTTTATTTGGAATAAACAGTTTGTTTCCATCAATAGCACAATATAAAATATTGTGCATTTAATATGTTTCTGCCATCATAAAGCTTTCTTTTATGTCATTCTGTATAACAGTTATGCATATACTAGTTAACACATGCTCAAAAAATTAATCATAGCTTCTCGCAATAAAGATGCACAGTTTGGTTCAATTTTAACTAATAGAGGCTGAGAGGAAACCAAGTGTAAAAACATAGGAAGTGGCAAGTAGTAGCGTCACCTGTTTGCCGATATGTACAGGAATTAGGTCAACGTTAGTTTTTATAATAGTCATTACATATATCTAGTTTGGTGCATTTTATGCCATAGAAGTTGGTATATAAGCCTTCTTTGTCACCGGGTAAATTGCAGCACAGCAGCGCCATCTCTCAGCCGATATGAACACAACTTATATCAGCATAATATTTCATTCTCTCGCATATCAAATTTTGTACAATTATACATAACAGAAGCGGAGATATAGCCTCTTATTCACGAAAGGAATCGAAGCATAGCAGCGCGATCTGTCAGTCGATATACGTCTAATTTGAATCAGCATAGTGTTGCATAATGTCCCTCTCACTTATAAAGTTTTGTGGAATTCTACTCAACAGAAGCTGCAATATAGCTTCCCTTAAATGGGAAAAAAATATAGCAAAGCACCACTAAATAAGCACAAATTTATATCACGGTGAAAATAAACATAAACTTGTATAAAATTCTGTGGATTACTTTTCTCAGCTAGAGCTACTGGAAATTCTTGACACACGCAGGAAAAGAGAGGAAAGAAATCACTTTGAAAATGGTCAAATCGTATTTTGCAGCTTTTAAAATGTGTAAATCCATTAAAGCTGGAAGTCGAATATTTTTACAAATCCAGTACTTTCTTGTGTTAAATAATAAAAAAGTTTTTTTTTTTTTTTTATGTGATCACAGGTATACGCTAAACCTTGAACGATATAATAAGTGTTCCATAAAGGGTGAAAAGGTTGGAAAACGCTGAACTAAACAACCGGTGGTTACGAATTTCGTAATCATTTTCTTCAGAGCTACACTTATCTCAGGACCTTTACCCTTCCGAGTACCCTTCTCATAAAGATAGGATCGTGAAGCTGCAGGATTCTCCATTCACATATTGCAGCTTCACTAACAGTGTATTTTTTGGAAAAGTCAAAGCCGCGACAGCTGGAGGTGCTGCTTTTGATACCCTGTCTCACTAAATGTAAATCTCATTTTATACACGATTCTCATACGACGTCACTAACGTTTTGCTACTCAGAGCCACCTGTTGGCTATTTTATAAACTTTTTTTCTGTTTCAATAAAAGCCCGTGTCATTTCAAGCAAGTGTGCCAATTTTTCCTCTCATCTACATTATTTTGTGAAATACTGAATTTTCAAATATTAATGGATTTTTGTATCCGTATATTTACTGTAAATGTAATAGTTTAAATTCGTTTAGCACTAACGGGAATGTAAAGTGTATACAGTATTATTTTTTACCAATGCGTTAAAAGGGTATAATATATTTTTGAAATATTAATATATGAAAATCTTCGATATATTATGAAAAAGTATTACTATATTTATATTTATATTTGAAAATTAAGTGTGTGTATATTAAAAAAAAAAAAAAATGTATGTGCATAAACATCAATTTAATTTATAATTTTGTTGAGATATATCCATTTATTTATCATTATTTAAAAAGTTCACAACAGCAAAGTGGAAAAAAAATATATTAATTTAAGATTGAAACAATTTACAATACTTATTAAATATGAAGAACGTCATGAGATAAGAAAGACTTCCTATGCAGTGAAATATGTACATGCATTGTTTTTGCTGCAAATAAATATTCCGTCGATCATAGACAATAAGTGGCCTATAAAGTTCAGTGAGAGCATCCAAATTCTGCATTCGATATTTCACTCTAATATATCCCACAAAACTATGAAAGCATTCCAAATTCTGTCATTAAAGATATTTTATGCGATAAATAACGTTTTTCTTTTACTACTACGGAGTTTTTCTGACATTAATGTAACAACATAACTCCTCTAATATGATTTGTAAGCACACATTTATATATTCATTCATTCTTCTCTATAATTATTTATGCGCTGTGAATAAAAACAAAATTCCATAAGTAAGAATTATATAAGTTGTTTTTATTAGAATAAACTAACTAATTACATTGTATAACCTCATTAATAAACTTTCTAGGACTTTTGATTGATTATCAAACATAAAATCACCCCATTGTTTATTGTTCTATAAACTGCTAAATTTCTTTCTTGTTTATATTTCTCACTTTGAAAAAGACGTTGTTTATTAAATGTAAACACAATCAGATCTTCTCTTGTACTATTCACTGTCTCTTGCTTTTAACTGGTTTACATTTTCAGAACTTTTAAATGTTTTAAATATATAATTATGCAATAGGATTTTGTAATTTTTAATGCCTAATTATTATTATTTTTTCATAGTTACAGATTGATCTTGTCTTTCAAGATTAATCAACATTTATATAAATATCCATAAACATGTATTATCAACCTAGAAAATGGAAAATTAGTAGAGCACTCTTAATTAGTTCATTAGTTAGTAAAGATCCTTTCATTTTTAGAGCTCTTAAAAGGTTTAAATATATACTAATACAATAGCATTTTGTAATTTTTCATGTCTAAATGCCTAATTAAATTTCTTTTACACTTAAATATTAAAAAAATCTTTCAAGATCAATCTACATTTATATATATTCATAAACATGTATTATCGATCTACAAAATCCATAAATTAAAAATTCATCTCATAAAAAATGGTGCAACTGTGTACACGGGCATGAAGACAAAGCAAGATAAGTGATATTATTTCATATATCATTGTTAATACCAATTATATCAACTAATTAACAAATTAGAAAATTTCCATCATACGACATTTATCAATATTTCTAGTTTCGTTATAATCGTCTGTACTTACAAGCTCAATACCGTGAGCATAAATTGAATAAAGTTATTTTTATCAGTTTTCGAGTAGTTATTCTATGGCCTAAATGAAACTTACTCGGCCTAAATATTTATATACCTTTTAATAAATTGGTACGATACATATTCTGACAATTATTACTCAGAAGATTGAGCTGATATTCCGTAGCTTCAACGGTTTTGTGATTGCTTATCGTACCATAACTGCACATAACTCCACCAAATTAATATAAACGATATTTATATTGCGAATTTGGGATATTTATATCTCATTTAGCTAGATTGTTATTGCTATGATTATGATTTGCTTTGTTTAGGAATATCTACTACGGAAAGAAATTCAGACAATTATGAAATCGCACAACGGCAAGAAAGGTGACACGGGTAAAGAAACGGCAATTTTGAGTTTATGTCATTGAAAAATGTGTATAAAGAGCCGCAACGTGCACAAAATGCGTCACATGTCTATCTCGAAAATCATGTGTATGAGAGGCAGTTATGTCAGTTTTATTATAATGTTAGTCAATACGTTATTGTTATCTTTATATTTTGATTCTGCATTTTTGAGTTGTCACTTTCTTGCCAGATTTCGAAATGGAAGCAGCTTATTGTACAAAATTTAGACTTTTTTGCATTAATTATATATTTTTATTCATTTGAGTGACATAAAACAAAAAGTAATATCCCTGGCATTACTGTTGGCGTGATTTTGAAAGTGAGAATAATAATGGAAAAGAAACAAAAAGAAAAAAGAAGAAGAAAAATATTTAATATAAATAAATTAAAAAATTTGTGAAATATGTCAGATTTTTTTTTAAAACCACTGTAAAATTAACATTGTATTATTTTCAACGGTCAATAGAGTTTATTCACACTGCTCGCCATCCAAAACCCAGCACCATAAACGAACCATGCAAAAAGTGCTAGAAGAGAATAAGGCAAAGAAGAGAATAAGGCAAAACCGTACAGCCGGCAAACCGAACACTTTCTATTTTGTATAATTATGTAAAATGTACTATTTACAAAAATGGCCTAATAATAATTAAAGCAGCAGTCTTTACAAGCAGTTGGAGCTGTTTTCCGATTTTGCCAGTTGTTGTTCAGCTATGAACAAATTTTGAATTTTTCAAATTAAAATTTTAAGGTCACAAAGATATAATTTTACATTTAGCACAATTTTTTATTTAATGTAGGTAACAAATTATATGAATTTACTGTATTTAGCAACATGTTTTAGCACAGGAGGGAATTACGCCTTTTTGGTGAATATCTGAAAATCGTTATTTTTCTTTCGACGCATAATGCTGGGTAAAATCGCGCTCTACTACACGGGGTAAAATCACATCGTGGTCGCTTTTGCCCAGATATATTTTACTATGAAAACATATTTGCATAGTTTTAACATTAAAAAGCACATTGATTTTCTTTTTTTTTTTTTTTTTTTTTTGAAAATATAATACAGGGTGGTCCAAAAGTCCACACCCTCTCCTAACTCGAAAATGAGTCGAAATTTTGAAAAATGGAGAAAACAAATTTGATGAATTCGAGAGGGACGCTTTTGGTAAAAAAAGTTTGTGCCCGGGCGGGGGGGGGGGGGTAGGAGGGATGCTACGGAGGCAACTTTAAAATTTCAAACGGGAAGGTATGTCTTGTGATACATCCCTGCAAACATATTTTCTAGACAATGAATTTGATATAAATAGTTTCGTCCTACGATGATTATTAAAGGAGATACATGAGTTTTTAGACTTTTGAAATGTGGATTTCATACTTATGTATCCCCTTTAATAACCACTGCAGGACAAAACTATTTATACTAAATTCATTGTCTTGAAAAGACGTTTCCCGGGATGTATCACAAGGCATACCTTCCCATCAGAAATTTTAAAGTTGCATTCTCTAGCGGCACTCCTACCACCCCTTTAACCCGGCCCCAAACATTTTTGGGCAAAGTATGTCTTGTGATACATCCTTTGAAACGCCTCTTCAAGACAATGAATTTTATATAAATAGTTTTGTCCTGCAGTAGTTATTCAAGGGGATACATAAGTATAAAATCTACAAATGTCTAAGAACTCATGTATCTCCTTTAATAATCATCGTAGGGCGAAACTATTTATGTCAAATTCATTGTCTTGAAGAGAAGTTTCCAGGTATGTATCACAAGACATACCTTCTTATTTGAAAATTTAAAGTTGCCCCCCTGGAGGCCCCCCGGGCCCAAAATTTTTTCACCAAAAGAGGTCCCTCTCGAATTCATTAAATACGTGTTTCGCCATTTTTCAAAATTCCGATTCATTTTCGAGTTAGGAGGGAGGTGGGGTAGGACTTTTGGAACACCCTGTACAATCGACACTCATTATAACGACCACACATTGTAAAGACCATACCGTTATAACGACCAGTGATAAAATCCCCAACTGTTTCTCAATACACTCTGTGTTATTTTATTTCTGGTGCAACGACTCTTCTGTATCGTCTAGTTGAATATAGCATCCAAAATCAGCAGGCAATCTTCCTGGTATTTTTCCAAATAGAACATGTTTTTAAGCATGTAACTTGAAGTGACCTCAATTTCTATATTACCGAGCTTCGTAGATGTAGAGTCTACGGTGTAATGGAGAATTATGTTTTGCAAAAGTCACATATACAGAAAAGACAAAGAACTATTTTTGACATTTTCTTGAAAAAACGAATGTTTTCCTATTATATAATACCATTTTTTTTTTTCTAATTTAAATTCCGTTTTAGAAATTACATTTTTAATTCATAAAATTTCAATTCATATTAATTGTAAAAAGTAATTTGAGTAGTTAGTTGGAATCTCTTTGAAAAATGCCTATTTTTACACAACTGCTGAATGTGTAATTTTTTTTAATTGTGTCCGCTATAGAGATATCCCGTTATAAAGACCTTTTGCTGTGGAACTCAGAAGGTCGTTATAACGAACGTTGACTGTATATGAAATTTAGTAGAACCGGTAAAATGCAAAATGTTATGAAAGTGTCTCAAAAATCAAGGATATTGCCATTTGATAAGAATAAATTTCCTTTGTTCTTACACATTTATGCACACCTGAAGCAATCATTAAGCAAAACCAGTCCTTGATGTCTAGCAGAGCCTTAGATGATGTAGAACTCAAGTCTTCGACTTTTGAGCGTGCACCAGAGGATGAGAAAGAGCGTATCTCGACTTCTGGAGAAGCATCTTATGATGTAGATCCCACTTTTAACTTCTGGAGAAGCATCACATGCGAGACAGCTGAAAGTCTCACCATGAATTATTTAATATTAGCCATCCAATTCAGAAGAATGTGAACTGTTTAAAAAATTTTCATCTGAATTACTCGTACCTTACCCTCAGAAAAATCTGGACAATTTAAAAAGAAGAGAGGTGGAAGAAAGCAGAGCAGGACTGCGATTTTAACACCATCAGAATAAATTATATTTTAGAACTAGAATTTGAAGCAAAAAATGAGAAGTTAAAAAAAGAAACGGAACCACCAAAAATCAATGGGCAAAGAAAGGAAATAAATAATGAAGAGAGCTAAAAGAAAACTAGAGCTTTTATATGGACGAAAGCAAAACTAAAGAAAAATGAAAGACATACCGAAAAAGTTTAAAAGAGGAATAACACAAGATTAAGGCAGAAATTTTTAAACAAATCCCTACCACGTGTCACTTATCTTAGGAAGAAGGAGATGAGGAAGATGCCTCTAATTTTGCAGTGACTAATGCACTAATTCGATGGATAATAATTGGTAGATCCAGTGCACTAAGGATGGGCCAGTTTATATTCAAAATACAATGATATTTCTGTTTGTCACTTTGCTTTTTAAAATTAATTTTTTTTTAGTCAGACAATTATACTTGTTTTATATTCTTTTGCACAATCTTGAATTTCTTAAGTTTTCTATAAATCTTCAGTAAAGTTATTGAAATGACTAAATTTTCCATTGAATTTATAAGACATCTTGTTTCAACCCTTCCAAGGGGGTAAAATGTCATTTTGTAGAGATTGAGAAAATAAACAATAATAAAATAATAGTATATATTAACAGTTCATAATTGAAAAGGTTGCTTCTTAAACGTATAAAGAAGGATACTGACTAATTTAAAAAAAAGTGTATGGATGACTAGTTTATTTTTTAGTGTAAAGCTTAGCGGGTCGGCTTTGCCCTACATTCTCCTATATCTCAACGGTTTATGGAAATTATGCACATTGTAACTCAGACGAACATCATTGGGGCCTGCCAACATACGCTATAAAAATACTGCAAAGAAAGCTTTTTTTAACTTCGATCAAAAAAAAAAAAAATCACTGTAAGTTTGAAGTGTGTGTGACACTGTATCTTCCAAACGAATAGACTGATTTCAATATGGGATTTTTATGTGGTAAAGTTGCTTTTGCGTGCTCTTTTTTTTTCTTGTGACAAGTATGGCGATAATCAAATTGTTATTTATAGTGATTATGGATTTTCCTTCAGAGAAACTCATGATCGTCTCAGACGTAACAAAGCCACAAGGCAATAGTGCAGTATAATACGTAAATGAAATTAAGATTGTTCCACATTGCGTACTTCATCAGTGTTGCCAGACTTTGCCACTTTTTTATTCAATAGTACCCAATAATTTTGAGAAGTGATATTTGGTATATAAAATAGACGAATCGAATAGAAGAAATGTCTATTATGTATATCAAATGTCACTTCTGAAAATTATTGGTGACTATTGAATAAAAAATTCGGTAAGTCTGGCAATACTGACCACATACAGTATCATATTATCTTGCTGAAATATAACTGCAGGCAGTGCTTGAACGTTTGTTAAGACCTCCAAGTCTGTATCTTTGCATATATGTTGGTCATCGTACCGTAATTGTTTATTTTAGGACTTACGCAGGTGTGAATTGAAATACTATTTCAAACCATAATATCATGTAAAAGACCAGTATGTTGATAAATAATGCATAAATTGTACAATCTCTCGCTACGGAACTGCCTGAATTACATATGATTATCATAATGTGCTAAGCAGAAGGGTGTTTCGTCTAAAAAGATAATATCATGATATTTTTGTAATGCACCGTTACAAACACAAACGAATGTCTTCTAAAGTCAATGATAATTGAAGCAATGAGCGTCTTTGCTTAAATTCTACGGTGCTGGAAACACCGTTTAATAAATGTGCTGACACAGAGTTTTGCTCAAGAGACCCTACTTCTTGCGCAATGGTTTATGCTGTACAGTATATTCTATCATTGTCTTGTTTCCATTATGCTTGACCACAAATGCATTGGTGCTACAAGGCTTATTAAATTGTTTCCAGTGATTAGTCTGTCCCTTTTGCAACCACTGAATAATTGATTTATTGCATTATCCTATTTATTTATTTTATTTATTATTATTTTTATCCTATTGATTTAATGCATATCTGACAAACTGCAACTTAATTACGTTTAACATGAGCAAAAATTTCTCAGAAAAATAATCCGCAATTACCATGATCTACTTATGTTCTCCTGACAAGTTCAGAAACATGCTTATTCACACCCGCATTTTTTCCGTGGCATGCTAAAGCTTCCCATAAAAAATCTGCATCAAAATGTAATTTCAGTACAAAAAACAGCTTTCTGCACAATCTTAATATAGAACTCGCAAATGACGTTACACTATTAAAAATAAAATGGTATGTTTCACAAAAGTAAATGGTTACAATTTATTTTTGTTGAAACAAATATTTTGGTGCTACTTTTCCTTTTTTTAACTGTGCTTACGCATCAAATGGAACTACTAATACGTTGAAACAGGGCACCAATATATTGGTTGTAGCAAAATTGGGACCATTTTCCTGGTGAAACATACCACTTTTTTTTTTTTTTTTCACAGTGTACTAGAGACACGAATATGCATTAAAACGAAAATTTTAATGACTTGATGGACGATTTATGGTACTAATATCGCCCTTTTTGGATGTTTTCTTTATTATGTTTTATTTTGGATGGCCAGCAGTATATTACAGTTGGATCATCTGATGTTGGTGTGTTTGTGTTTAGTCTAAGGACAGACTACACAAAGAACCTAGGCTGAGTTGAGAGTACTCCGTGTGTTGTTTTTCTTAAAGTTTATAGCCCGTATTCATATGTTTTTCAGAGAAAACATCGTAAAAAGGATATGCGGACGAGAGTAACTTGGGTTTGAACCTAAAACCTCTCACCTACCAGCTTGGAGAAGGTCAGGTCCCAACTTCATATCTTTCATAAGGAAAAGTATATATATATATATATATATATATATAACTAAACTAAAATGTAACATTGTAGAAGTATACTATTTAAGTATTTTAAAAAAAAAATTATTTCCCAATATATTTTTTCTATGATATGAACTTATTCCATAGATGTTTGCTATAATTTGAAACACGTTTCTCAATTAAATATTATATTGTTTTTCTTCCGGTGTATTTTTCCGATGTCACATACAAAAAATTTATTACTTTATCTCTTGAAACAAAGTAAATATGTGGCAGTTGGTATTCAGGGCTTAATAACCAGCAATCTACTTCTAGCATCAAGTTTGCTAATAACAACGATTTCACATACAAATCTAGTATCAGATTAATATAGCAGGAATGTTCGGCAAAAGTATTTTTTATCGTAATCGTATAGAAATATAATAAATTTACTGATAAGAATGTTCTTGGAACTATTCTATTATTTTATTAATATGAATTTTTCTATTGATTTGTGATCATTAAATTATACTTGCCAACATACTAATTAACACTTTCGCGACCGCTTACGTAGATTCACGTCACTTGAAAATCTCTAACTCCATCAGTGGGCGTTTTTCTCGTAATTTGTATGCTATTTATTTCTTAAAAATGTACTCGATATTTATATTTGTACTATCAATATACTATTGATATAAATACTTTGATTAGAAAGAGTACAACAATAATGTATAGGGGAGACCCGTGTACCTAGGACCATCATGTACCTAGGTACACACCACTTTATTTGAATAATATTTAGTTTTAAGTTTTAATATTCTGTTGGGCGTAACAGTAACAACACCAGTTACAACATTTAGAATCACTTTGAAACCTTTCAAGAGAAGGTTTTTACAAGTTACATGTACAAAAAGAATTTACATGGTTTGAAGTAAAATTTTTCAGCTCATCTCTTTTGCTATTTTTCAAAAGTCAGTCAAATAATTTTCTTTTATTTCTAGTGTATAATTTTTCTTGTTATATTGAGTAATAAATGAGATATTTAATTAGCCCTCTCTCTGTGCGGGTTTTTTAGTGGAAGGTATTTCGAATGAAGTTACCGAAACTTGCAACTAGGGCCACATAGCTGAATTGTACCTAGGGTCAACCATGGCCCTACGTACAATTGCAATCTTATTCTTCATGTTGTTACAATTTATATGAAAAACGTTTATAATTAAATGAAGGATATTGTTGTATGAGGGACATTGCTTCAACCCACCACCAGTCATAAGCTTCAACCGTTGGATAGAGGTATGTTTGGACCTTATAAGATATACTACAGTACAGCCTGTAGTAATTGAATGCTGGCTAACCCTGGCAAACTAATCGCTATATATTACGTTGCTGAAAATGTTGGCATTACTATCCGTCGGTCTTTACTCCTGTGAACATTCTATCAGGTTTCCGTGTAACTGGCATATAGCCAGGGAATCAAAACATATTCACTGACCAGGAAGCCATCCCATACTGTAAACATAAAAAAAAAAAAAAAAAAAAAAAAAAATCCGAACAAGCATTAATCGAAATATGTTTCGATTAGCCTTCGTCAGCTCGTTTTCCAGTTATAAATTCTGAAAGTTCGCTAATAATCGGTGAAACCACGCCTAAATTGATAACACCACGCCTTACTGAAATAATGAATGAAATCCAAAACAAGCAGATATTGAAAGAACATTGACAAACTTGTTCTTTGATGCATTCGTCAGTTCCCTATTTCATCTTTAATATATATTCAGTTGAGATATAATGCCTAAAATTTCGCTAAAATAGAAACTAAATATTAATAAAAGTCATGGTTCTAGCAGATTTTGATGAGATTCCTCCCACTCCTTTCTCGTTACTAAACTTTTACTTAAATATAGATTTCTCGAGAATGGACTTATGAGGGGTAACAGTTTGTGCACCGAAAATCATGTTATATTATGCCCTCTCGAATGAACATAATTTAATTGATTTCTATTTTTACACTATTGGGATGGTTTCCTGGTGAGAGCGAATATTTAAATTCAAATGTGGCTGAGTGACAAGCTCCCTCAATAAATTTCCAAAAAAAAAGATTTTTCTTCAGGAAGAAAGTGAACCGACAATGATGAAACTGATGTCTCTGTTTCATGTCCTGTTGAAATTTCGAAACCTTCATCATCTAACGTATTTTCGTGTGTCATGCTTGAACAGGTACAACTTTTTCTGAAGCAAAACCTCGTACAAAAACTTCTCAAACAAAAGATGCGGCCATAAACCAGGAAGATCGAGAAATTTAAGAAACATTCGAGAAAAAAAAAGAAAAAGAAATGCTATTAGGATCCCAAAGTAAAGAAGAGTGAAAAATTCGGTTTTTCAAATTAAGGCAACATCATGATAATTACCATATGTTAAATAAATGTGCTATTTGATATTGTTTCTTTTATAAAATATATGTTTATATGTTTATTTTCTGTTTATTACAAAGTGAAATCTAATTTTAAGGGCATGACCCTAGGTACACTGAGGTCCGGGGTACAATGAGGTCTGACCCTATGTACGATGAGGTCTGGCCCTAGGTACAATGTGGTCTGACCCTAGGTACAATACGTATTGTACATAGGGCCATGTGTGAAATTTATTTTAAAACCTTCTATTTGTCAGGATTTATTATTTTACGTATTTACATTAATCCTAATTCGAAGTAAAAATAATCCTAAAGATATGTAAATATCAGTTTCATAATTTTAAACAGGTCAAGGGCTCTGTTTTCGGCCTCTGAAAGAAAGCGGCCCTAGGTACACGGGTCTCCCCTATACATTTGTAATATAAACATACATGCAAACATACTAATTAATATTCCGTAGTATTTCTACCCCCCTCCTTCTTTATCACACCAGTATCTTTTTAGAGTATTTTTCTACTTATTTAATCGCAATTGCATTTGGAGAATATTACTCAAAAAATTTATTGGTGTTAGAAAAAGGACGGGGCTAACAATACTACGGAATATTAATTAGGATGTTGGCAAGTATGTATAAATGTGAATATGGAAAATTTTGTTCTGAAACATTGTAACTGGGGAGAATGACGCCCACAGGCGGACCTTAGTGTTAAAAAGACAAAAACATGCGGTCGTGAAGGTGTTAATATTCCGTAGTATTGTTAGCCCCGCTTTCTTTTACACGACAATATCTTTTTAGAGTATTTTTCTTCTTATTTAATTGTAATTGTATTTGAAGAATATTACTCTAAAAATTTACTGGTGTGAAGAAAAGGGTGGAACTTACAACATTACGAAATATCAATTAGAATGTTGGCAAGTACGTTAAAATATCATTTCATTTTTAATTTTTTCTAAGATATCCTTATGTTCTTTAAATAGTGCAACTGTATTATTTTCATTATTATGTATGCTAGAAATTTTACTCACATACCCAAAAAATAAATTGAAAAATAATTCTAAAATTCATTTTAAAAAGTACGAAATTCGTTGCCTTATCCAGACAGAGTTACCAACATTTTAATTAATTCGGGAGCATTTTTAGCCCCGCCTTTATTTCATACCACTTTTATTTTAAGAGTACTCTTTTTCTTATTTTTTCGTAGTTATATACTGAAAAAATATTCTATAAATAAAGTGGTGCGAAATAAAGGCGGAACTAAAAATACTCCGGGATAAATTAAAATGTTAGCAACTATGTCCAGATCAAAACTGAAATAGTGATGCTTTGTGATCCCGTTTTGTATCTCAATTTGGTACAATTTTATAAGATAAAAACATAGATATTGCGCAGAAAACTGTAAAATATAAGAAGAATTAGAAAGTTAGAAATAGCATCTGGCATAACGAATCTCTTGTGATTCCGTACTGCAGATACTGAGTCGGTATTGTTGCATATTGATATTGTTTGTTGATGCTAACAAACTATCAATAACTATAGTTTGTTATCAACAAACTGTAGTTTTTCATAGTATCAATAACTACTAACTAAAAGTTGTCAATAAAACCTAATTATATTAAAAATTGTACCTACATTGAAACTGTTTGCTCAAATTTCAAATTAGAATTTCAAATGGTCTTTTTTTCAGACAAATTACAGTACATATCGATTGTAAGATTAATAGTAAAAAGTTCAGAAACAAGAAAGTCGCATCCCCAAACATCTTTTATTTATGAAAAATCCTTACACTTTATACAGATCAGTACTTCTACAAAAAAGAATTTTGCAAATTCGATGAAAAAGGAATGTATCATTTTTTAACATTTCTGTTGCTTGTCAGAAAATGGTCAAAAAATTTACTCATCGTTGTCTTCCAAGTCTTCATCTTTGAATGTTTTGTATGGATCTCTTTTAATAAGGTTCTGTTTTTCATTATGTGAAGCTGTTTCCAACAGTAAAATATCATCTTGGACAAACAATTACTACACATAGGAACTTTGCAAATCGCATATATTACAGAATAATTTATTTCGAATTTTCTGTAAAAACAAGCTGTTTGGTATAATTTTTTTTATATAAACACAGAATATTCTTTAGAGTTCTAGAGAAATTGGCGGTAGCTCTATAGAATTTGGTGCAAGAGCTTTTTCTCTGTTATTCCAGCTTCATTGTTGTTGAACGGAGATACACCCTCAGGGAGAGTTGTCGAGCAGTTGCCTAAATTGCAGGCAAACTCACTATTTTGAAATTATTCTTCGAGAGTGCATTCTGAAACTGTTGTAAATAAACTTGGTACAGACCTGCTTTGTTGTCACCCGTATATAGATAGACTATAATTTTGGCTTCAGCCTCAGAAACTTTAGTCCTGATGATCTCACGTATGATCACTACAAATGCCTTTACAGCAATCAGTCCTTCACTATCCTCGTAGGTTTCCCTCGACGCATACCAGATATTAAACAGGATTATGTAGCCTGTGTTTGGAATGTATATCATTGTCTGTTTGTGTTTTTCATTTTCACTCAACATAATGCCATCCTCTCTGTATATTTTTATTAATTTCTTTAGAATTTAATGAGATTTTTAAACAGGACATGAATAACTATGAAGAATATACCCCAGTGTGAATTGGTATATATTCTCATTCTTCACCATGTAGTTGCAAAAGAAATCTATACAGTTAGGCACCTCACAAGCAGTAGGCTGCTCAAGACTACTACTGATCATTCGCTAAAATTTTGTGGTTTCAACAAATTTATGTAACAGGATCGGTGATATCTATCATCAGATATATTGCTGATCCTGTGTAAATCATTTCCTCTCCATACATCATTTCATTACTTTTCTTTTCTTACGATGTTAATTGTTTTAATAGTCATAATCTCGTGCACAAATTCTCGTCTGTTTCATTTTTTCTTCTTTTTTTAACCAAATTATAACTTTTTTTTTTTTTTCCTTTAACCAAATGAAAAGTTAAAAAGCAACAAGTCTTTTTAATGTACTAGTTACAATATCGCAAAAATGGATATAATTCTATAAAAATTATGCTATTTGATTGAAATTAGCTGCTTGTTCCATAATAACATTTCAATTTGTTCTGTCTTCTTAATAACTTTTATTTATAAAAATTACAAAGAAATTATTAATATTTTAAATTTTAATACTAACTTGAATTGTTAGTTTTATAAACAGTTTTCTTTTATAATTATATTTCTAGACTTATAGACTTCATAAACATAAAATTAAACATAATAAACATAAAATTAAATCCAATTACGGCAATGTGGGGTAATTTTCGTCTAGAAAACAAAATCTATGATTAAGTAAATCCTATAATGTTTAAATATAAATTAAATTAAAGACACAAAAGCACGTCACCCTTGAAATCTGCACCAATGTTCGTCACCCTCACAAAAGACTTGTTAAAATAGCGTTTAATAACATCTATGAATTTGAAATCACCGGCACTAGATTCCCTAGAACCGGAGAATCTAGCTCGAGCGGTGTCAAATCCATAGATGTTAATTAACGGGTATATTAACAAGCCTTTTGTGAGGGTGACGAGCACTAGTGCCTTTACCTTACACATATAAAAAAAAATTAAACAACGCTATTAAAATATTTTTAAGAAAATATAATACATTTTTTATCATATTTGAAATTATGAATCAGTTTGCTTCATAATTTCAAAAATAATAAAAACATTAACAATATTTTTGCACTATTAATTATGTACACAAAAATTGAAACTTACAAATTAAAATAATAATCTCTATATATTATAAAAAGGTTACTGTCGCTGGAGTCTTCTTTTTTTTTTTTTTTTTTTTTTTTTTGTCTGCGAGCGCATCTGCTCTCGGAGGGCAGTGTTTTTCACTTCATGAATGTCTGAAGAATACTCGAAGGAAGATATTTCAGTCAGTTAGAAATTTCTAGCATCTTAATTAAAGAAATTATTAATTGAAAACGTCGGTTTATAAAGGTACTCTATTTGCTTTCTTACAAAATGTTTCTGAAATCATTGTTCTTTTTATCTTATGACGTCATTTTCCACAAGAAAATTAAAATGTGATCAATGGTGTAAAAAAAAAAAAAAAAAAAAAAAAAATCAAATGTCAATATATCTATTGGTAACAAAGAAATTTTTTCGTCTGCAAATAAATAATCAAAGAGTTATTGTTTGTTTAATTAGAATCTTAACTAGACAATAAGAATTGCAACCTAAATAAATAATAAATCTTGCGAAAACTAAACTTTATTTTTACGTCCACAAGATTAAATTAAATATGACTCACCTTCCTCCCGCCTTTCCCTCGATGCTTCAGCTAAGAAGAGCCACATATCACGAAAATGATGAATACGAATTAATTATAAATTTAAATTTAATCATACTTTCCATTCAAAATATTGATGAAACAAAAGGAATATCATCGTTCTACAAATTTTTCACATCGACTAAAGTTTTAAAAGGAGTTTCGAATTATACTTGTTGTACATATTTTTCTGATTTAAATGAATTATCACAGAACACAGAATAAAGTTTAACAAGGGATAATAGTCATGATTGCAATATCATTTAGAGTCGATTACGAATGAATCCATATGTTTTATCTTCAATTGAAGAATATGTTCAGAAAAACAATAAAAAAAAAGGAGGAATGAAAGTTTTTGTCTTTCTACTCACGTGACTGTGTACTTCTAGTTAACTGGCGCTAGTATATCTGCTGCGGTTTCTTCAACAGTTACCTTAGCTATTTTCAATTAAAAAATAAATATTTAGGATTGTAATTTGTTATCTGGAGATGCCTTTTTTTTTTTCTACTTTTAGAAAATTAATTTTCTTGCTGGCAATTTCTTATGTTGTTTATAATATGTATATATATATATATATATATATATATATATATATTGTGTGTGTGTATATGTGAATAATAAAATTACGTCGTGTCTTTATAATGGACTGCATTTCTTTTTATCTCTAAAGTGTATTTATCTTTTTTTTTATTATTTAAATACCTTTTTTATTAAATACTTCAAATTTTGGCACAGAGAAATATTTTAGACTTAAATTCAAACTCTTTTATAAATAACAGCAGCTCCTACTTTCGCGTTGATAATTTGTTAACGTTATAGAATTAAACATTTCTACAATGATACGTTTCATATTTCTAAATATGAAAAAAAAATCATCACTTTAAACGCTTATAAAGAATCAAGTAGATTTTATTATTCGTTATTTTAAGAAGTAGGTACGAGAGAATTAAAAATTGAAGCTGTAGGGGATTTTTCCAAATTGAAATAATAATAATAAAAAACTTTTTCTCTTTTCAGATATTTTCAAATTCCTAAAATTTTTATCTAGCCGTATATTAAAAATATATAAAGAGTATTATATACTGCCCTGTGCCCTAAAATAACTAAAAATTTCAATAGAAAAAAGTATAGGCATTAGAAAAAAATAGGTACTAGTTTTTTTGTTTTTTTTTTTAACAAACTATACCAAAACATTCATCGCCAAATAGTGACAAAAATTTAAAAACCGTCAAGGGTGTCATATACTAAGGCTGTAACGCAAAATGGTCTAGTAAGTACGGCTTTCTTTCTATTCTGAAAAAAAATTTACTGTTTTTAGCATAATGTTTCATAAAATAATAAAATAAAATAAATGCTATAAATATTATATATTTCAATTTGACATTGTATCTGCTTTTGTCTTGTATTATGCACTATTAATATTCTTTTTCAGTGAAAAAAAAGAGAAGTGAATAGGAAGTCAGAGCTCCACGGTGGTTAATAAATGAAGCGAGTCGGGGAAAGGCAAATTCTCCCTCGGGGGTTGGTGAGCGGAGCGAGCAGGAGACAGAGCCCCCTAATAATAATAAATTTTTAGTCTTGTTAACACTTTCATAGCGTACAGAAATTGAAATCTTATAATAAATGAATATTAATCCGCTCATGACGAACACTAAAATAATACCTCCGTTACTAATCACGCAAATAATAACTAATAAATACGGCCATCATATACTAAAATCTATTTTTTGCTAATAAAACATTTGATTTTCCTTGCTTGTTTAATTTTTGTGACATAACTTTTTGAAGTATTGTAATAATAAGTTAGAAATATCAACTTAGAATAAGACTGAATAAACTAATAAACCCTTTTTTCTTTCATACAGAAGAAAAGTAGATTAAAGAAAAATATTTCAGAACTAACGATATCTCTCAGCGAACAGAGTGTACTTTAGTATCTTGATTAGTATTAAGTTCCTTGAAATACAAAGTAAGAAACTGACATCCAGCTATCAACAATGAAAGAATAACACCCACGAAGATTACTTTCACCAAATAAACGGAATGATAACGTCTTATTACGCAAAGCTATTTCTTGCGAATACGTCATTTCATAAAAGAAAGAAAAGAGAAGCTAATAGATTTGGTTATTTCAAAAGTTACGAACAAAGCAAGTATAAATAAATAAGTAGGAAATGATATTTATTTTTCCTAATGATTAGCTTGCGTTGGTCTTCATTTTATGTAGTATATACCATTGTAATAAAATGCATTCTAAATAGATTTGTTTCCATGAATTCGTAAAATTATATAAGGCATTCAAAAAGAAAGTTATACTTGTTTCCTTACAGATGGTAGCATTGCGAAACAAGGGCGAAACTTGCGCATTCGATATGCGTTCCACGGCTACCAACGGTAGCAGTTTCATTCTAATGCTGTCAACCGTTGCTGCGTAGTATGAAAAAAACGAGGCATGTCAAATGGAAATTTGCTCCAGCATTGATGTACGCGAAACAGCCCCTTTTTGTGAACAAAACCTTGGGTTAGTTCGGAGATTCAATGCGAAATATTGACAATATACAGGACTTATCCCATTCATCCATTGTGAAATGGTGATAATAGTTTGATTATCACGATCACAGGATCGCACAGTCTTAACCAATATATTAGGTTGGAGAAAAAATCCTGTTTTTATTTTTGTTGTTGTTGTTGTTTTTAATTACCTTTAGGTAATTTTACCTGTCAGGTCAAGACAAGTAGGTAGAATGCATCCTGTGGGGTCTTATTATTTAGTGTACCTATGAATAAGATGGCAGTGGATAAAGTTTCTTTAAGACATTACATTTGACATGAATTCTAGAAAGGAAACAATGCATCGGTTGCTTGTAAAAACTTATATGACCCGCTAAGAAGTAAAGTTATAAGTATTTGGACTTGCTGAAGATAATTTGCCCAATTTCATCCCTGAGATTTCAGTTTCAATGAAGATCATCGATCCGTGCGACCATCCAAGATCGATTATGACATTTTGTGGTCCATGTTGGACGGTAACCCCCATCTAACTACTAGAACAATTGCAAAGAAACTCGGCATCAACCATTCGACTGCTGAGGAACATATCAAACACACTGGATTTGTCTAGAAGCATAGTATTTGTGTTCCGCATACTTTGGCTAAAAAAAATTATCGGATCGCAAGAGAATCAGTTCATCTCTGTTTATGTTAGAGACAATGTGGAGCCGTTTTTGCACAAGCATATTATTGGAGATGAAAAGTGGATCCTTTACGAGAGAATAAAAAGAAAAAGTTTTCTGCAAACCTTCAACATTCGCCACAAAAACTGCAAAACCAGACCCTCATCAACAAAAGATGGTACTCTCTACTGGTGGTGGGATAGAAAAGGTCCAGTATACTACGAGTTGCTTAAACTGGAGCAAACCATCAATGAGAACACCTATTGTAACCGACCTGATTAACTTAAGTTATCAAAGAAAATCGGCCAGTACTAGCTAACAGAAGGGAAATTCTGTTCCACCAAGATAATGCAAAATCACATACTGCAAAAGTGACGCACACAAAAATTGAAAGTGCTTGTATGGAAAATTCTTAGTCACCCACTATATTCACATAATATAGCTCTATCGGATCATTATCTATTCCGATTGCTTCAGAATTACCTGACAGAAAAAAAATTACTTTTTTTGAAGTTCTCTCCATGGTAATCGCATAATATTTTAGATTGGAAAAGAAGAAGGTGCTAGGGTGATCGGCAAGCTGCCTGGAAGATGGTAACTAGTGGTTACAAATATTGAACAGGGGATTGAACAGGGGAACGGCCCCAGCTCACCGCTCGAAGAGCGGTGTTGAGCTATACAAGGACCGAAGTCCAAGTAGAGCCGTCCCGAAGAGAACCCCTTGCACGCAGGAGGATCAAAGGGCCAGTTCCAGCCCTGCCTGACGTTTATTGAAAAAGCAAAATAAGTTTTACATAGGTCACCGCCAGGCATTATACCTTCACGCGACAGTGGGCGGTGAGAAAATACATAGGTCATTTACATTTTTCTTGTTGGTCCGCATGCCGGGCCCAGCCGACCCCACGCGACAAATGGCATGTGGACTTACTTTGGTGTCACAGCTGAAAGTTTTATTTTGATCTTAAGATCTGGTCACAGTTCGTGAGAGGAGGAGCTTTCCACACATTGAGCACAGGGTTCACATTCAGTGAGCACTGGGTAGAGAAAAGTATTAACTTGGGGAAAAAAAAAAAATTAATTGACTTTAACTTAAACATTATTTTACTTAGTCTGTGCTATTAGAGATATCCATTAAAAGGGAGAAGATTTTATTGAGTTTGTGAATTAATGGCTTTCGCGTTATGATGTTAAGGAGCCAGTTATTAGGTCGGGGGGAGGGGTTTCTTAGATGATAATTTGCAGTAAGGGGGCAGAAAAAGTAATAATGGTCAGGAGTTCCCTCCTCTTCGCAGGGACACAGGGACGAGCGACGGCAATGAAATCTTTTCAGATAGGAGGGGAAGGGACCGTGGCCACTTAGGAAGGCAGTTATGGGGGGGGGGGGGGGGGGGTGAGCGTCCAGAAATTTGTGCTAACTGCTGGTATTAGTTGGTAGGTGTGACGTCCTTTGTCTGAGGAGGACCAATGGTCCTGCCAGCGTTGTTGAATTAGAGATTTTATTTTGTTTTTGACATAAGAGGGGGGAGCGGGGAGGGGGGCAGTAATTTCTTCTGATTCCGTGGCTGCTTTTGCCATGGAATCTGCGATTTCATTGCCTAGCACGCCCCTATGGGCAGAAACGTGTGCCAGGGAGCAGTTACTGTTAAGGTTACTTAGCGATTCTTTTATTGCAATTACTTGAGGGTGTCTGCTCCTGTGGCGGGCGATGGCTTGCAGACCCGAGAGACTATCACTGAATATACTTATGTCCGGGAAAGTGACTGTGGTAATCCAGTCAATGCCTTTTTGGATGGCTAGGAGTTCAGCCTGAAACACTGAGTTATAGTTCTCCAGTCTGCCAGCCCACCGATGGATCACCGAACCCGATTCAAGCACGCAGAATGCTGCTGCTACTCCTGATTCCGTCTTTGATCCGTCAGTGTAGACCGCCACAGGCACCGACGGCGAGAAGCTGTTTTTGTTGCAGTCAGTGATTTGCGGGGCAACATTCTTGCCTGGATGGAGAGTCCAGCTGCAGGTCAGGTGTTGTAATGATGTGTTGGGGAAGATTGTGGAACTAAGTTCCTGGTCTTTTAGCTGGAGGATTTTCGATTTTATATGTGTTTCGGCGACCTGCAGGTGGGCGTGGGGAATTCCAGTGATTACGGTGATGGCATCAGTCGATATCGTTTTAAAACCCCTTGCTATCTGAAGCAGGAAGGGTCGTTGTACCGAGTTTAGCTAGGTAATCGCATCACTCCTCAAATGACCACCCCAAATGGAGGCACCGTAAGTGATTATCTTTTCAATTATAGCATGATACCAGGATTTGAGGAAAGATGTGAATATTCCCCATCTTTTGCCTACCATTTTGGTTGAGTTGTGGTAAATTTTTAAAGTTTTCAGTTTGAGGTCCTTAATATGGGGCAGCCAGTTGAGGTGCCTGTCAAAAGTTACACCCAGGATTTTAAGATTGTCAACATGGTGTACACTGATGCCACCAATCCGCATCTTGGGATATCTCCTTCTGCTGAGGGCTTTTGGGAATGGGTTACAAATATTGACTATTATATCATTCATTAAAATATAAATAAACGTTATTAAAACTGATTCAAATGTTTTACTTAAAATACGACAGAGCATTCCCGCCAACCTAATAGAGAGGCAAGGAAGTAGAACAAGGTTGAATACATCAGACATGGTGCAGTGGTTGGAAGGCATTATATTCTCAGCAATCAAAGAGTGAGCGTCTTACAAATTGCACAGGAGTTGGAAATATTTGTTGGTGGTGTTCATTCCATTGACATTCATCAGTCCGTCATCCGCCGCTAGTTCTACAGCCATCAGCAAAAGTATCCAGACACTAGCAAAAATTCTTATATAAATAAAATACTGTTAATACTCTTTTGTTAAATAAATCTTTGTCGAATAATCTTCTTAAATTAAGTTGGTTCCAGAACCAAGGAGCGATTATTTATTATTAGGGCATCTAACAATTCGTGCAACATTTTGAGAAATTTCGGCAGTGACTCGGAAATTGTGTAGAAATGTAGTATGTTGTGTGTATGTCATATTATACAGGGTAAGTCAAAATGAATATAGCGGTTACAAACGGCTATAACTATTTAATGGAAAAGAATTTATCGATAAGATTAACACGAAATGTAGACGGAACTCCAAAATTTTGTATACATACGTCATAGATGTTCTATGTGACACACGGACAACATTTAGACGGTTGTCCATTCCACGCCATACATTCTAAAGCATGTCTGCAGTCACCGACGCAAGCACATTACAAATGCGTACTTTGAGACCCTGCGATTTTTTATCTATGGGTTTATGTGAAAAACAGGGTGTATGTGCTTCTTATTCTCAAAACAATTGAAGAACTCAAAGTACGCATTTGTAATGCGCTTGTGTCGGTGACTAAACAAATGCTTCAGAATGTATGGCGTGAAATGAACTATCGCCTAGATGCTGTCCGTGTGACCAAGGGAAGCCACATAGAACATCTATGATGTACGTATACAGAATTTTGAAGTTCCATCTACATTCTGTGTTAATCTTATCGATACATTATTTTCCATTAAGTAGTTATAGCAATTTGTAATCGCTATATTCATTTTGACTTACCCTGTATTATAACGCACTTCTGAATAAAGTGATTTTTGATCTACCTTTTTCGAATGTAACTTACTTTTTTAACGCTCCTAGTACAAAAACCGTGATACATAAAGATGATAAATACTAAAACAAGTATTAAGTATCCACTGCATATTAAAACGCAAAATATAACAAGACAGTTAACAATATGTTAAAATTTAAAAATCATCATAAAACTGTATGCATTAGTTTGGTATGCGAAAAATATCTTAAATATAAATTTCTTCAAACAACAGGTCATATATAGAAGAATCAGACATAGACAATTCTCTGCATCTCAAACGAGCTTTATGGAATTTCGATATCGATTTGAAATTCCTTATACTGAAATGTTTAAAGTTATAGTCGTCTGTGACACGGTGATGTGATGACAAACGATCTAGTAAAGTCATCGCATATAAAAATAGCATGAAATCAAAATCTACAAGATGTATGTAAATCAAGTAAAACTTCTATCTCTGTCTTTTAGTATTCCATTTCATTTGTATATATTTTCTTCAAATTTCAACTTCCATATATAAGGATATCCTATATATGGATATCTTATATATCTTAACCAATAACTTTAATCGTTATATAGTGACGACGAGTAGCGATAGCAAAAGTGGGACTTTAGTCGGTTTTCATAAATAGGCAGTAAATTATGACAATGATTTTAGATGCCTAAAATAAAATTAAATGGATAAATACATGGAAAAGAGGAAAATTCAAGATTCAACAGAATCCAAAAACTTATGCTGATGGCTTCGTTTTGACCTACAGCTAGCATCCTGTAGTTGCCGTTAACTACAATTTACCACGGAGATCCGTTCAAGATAGTTCAAGTGGGTCATAATCAAGAAATTGTCTAGCTTCATGACAAAGCTCTGTCCTAAAGTGCTGCAGTCATTCAGAGGCGAACTGAAAAATCGATTAGCAAAAGTTCGATCATCCCTCCACTGTCCTAATCTGGCCCTGTCTAAATCCCATTTTTTCCACCGCGTAAAGCGTTACCTTGCAGATCATAGAGCATTCAAAGCAAAGTGACACATAAAAACGCTGTAGACAAAAAAGGCTTCCATTATTCACGGGAACTTTTTTTGAGGGAAGTATTGATAAATTAATCATTTGAAATGATAATTATCTCCACATCGGCAAAAACTATGCAAAAATGAAGTTCAATAAATGTTCTTTCATATAAAAATAATATCGGCTTAAAAAAACATTTGTGGTCTTTCAATTTACAAAATAGAATTTACTTCCTGGACACGCCTCTTATAAACAGCTATACATTAAATTGAATTATTTAATATTTATAACAAATATATTTATTATTTATTTTCAATTCCACAGCATTTAAATCTTGTATTTACCTTCTCAATCTGAAAAAAAAGTACATTCATGCAGTTACCCACGACTTATGATTTATAATGGAGGGCAGCCCTCAGCAGCACATGACAGCTATGCACATCGACCAGAGGTCTATTATACCCAAGCCCAAAAGCATCCTTAAAGTCTCGTAGCTGAAGCAAAATTCACCAGACACCTGACAGGAATATCCTGCAGCTCCCAAGGCTCAATAAGATGCCGACCAAGATGCTAAAACCTGTGAGCTGAAAAGGCCTCACAGGCACATTAAATGTGCCGAGCAGTCTCCTCTTCCAGACAACTACAACGGCAAATAGGATCAGAACTGATACCCATAATGTTCAGATACCTCTTAAGGGTACAGTAACCAGTGGGAAATCCAATAATCTTCCTGAAATCATTTCTGTTAAGCTTTAAAAACTCCTTATGACGAAGACCAGGACAGTCACGATTAAGCTCTTTTGCTTGCCTTTGACCATCAGACTTACGCTATTGCCTATAATGCCGAGTTTCATCTCTGGGACAGTAAACACCTGCCCCAGAATGAAAATTAAGCTTAGAGCCATCAGCATACCAAACCAAACAGTTGCATTTAATCCAACTAGGAGACATAAGCCAATCCTTTCTGGAAGGGAAAAAGATCTTAAAAGGTTTATGAAAAGCAAATTTCATAACCATGTAGTCACTAGGCATAATGAATGAAGGAAGATCAGCAACAAATGAAATGAGGGCACCCCAAGATAGATGTTTAGAATAATCCTTCCAGAAGCCCAGACACATGAAACGTTTCATGCAAGTTAAAGCCTCAGCTTCAATACGCAAATGAAGTGGAAGCAGCCCAAACAAACACTCCAGGGCAGCTGTAGGAGTAGTCTTAATGTAACCTAAAAGAGCAACACAAACCATCCTTTACAACCTATTATTGCAAGCACTAATTGTAGTCAGCTTAGTCCCAAACCACCAGACAATACTTCCATAGATAATCATGATGTAGATCCAATGGACAGCCTTGAGACTTAAACCCCAAGTTTTCCCAATGGAGCTCTTACAAGCCCAAATACTTCAATGGCATTATGTAAGCAAAAGTCAACACGCGTACACCAGTTTAATTTGGTGTCAAAGAACACACCTAGTAACTTAACATCATTTGAGGTTAAAAGCTTATTTCCCAGGAAGTAGACACCACCAAGATTTAAATGTCTCCTCCTAGAAAAAGGAACAAGGCCACCCTTAAATGGATTTACAGATAAGCCCAAGTCAGAGCATCAGTGTGCAACATGTTGAAGAGAACCATTCACAATATCAGAGACACAGTTACCAAATTTGCCCCTGGCAACAATAGCCACATCATCAGCATAGCCAACACATAGAATACCAAGATTGGCAAAGTTGACTAATAAAGAGTCGACAACAATGCACCGCAAGATAGGTGAAAGCACTCTTCCCTGTGGACAACCAGAGCTAGCATAAACCTTCATGCAAATTCCTATAAGTGAGGCACAAACATACCTAGAAGATAGCAAATTTGCAATCGGTCTGGTAATAATGGGATTAGTGTCTGTCAAGTCAAGAACACGAATGATAGTATCAAAAGAGACCTTATCAAACACCTCATCAAAATCAAGAAAAGCAACAAGGGCAATTTCTTTATCATTAATGCACTTTTGCAAAAGAAGGAAAAGTTCATACAATGAGTTATTAGATCTTCCAGGTTGAGAAACATGCTGTGAAGAAGACAGCGGCCTATCAACAAGAACAGAATCTCTAGGTATCTGTCAACAAGCTTCTCTAATGCTTTCAATAAAAAAGGAAGAGAGGCTAATAGTTCTAGAAGATTTGGCCTCAAAATAGTTATCCTTCCCAGGCATAGGAACGAAAACTACCCTAGTATTCATCCAAGACTGAGGTATCTACCCATAAGTAATGCAAGAACGAAAAATTCTGCAAAGAAAGGGAGTAAGAAAACACCCTTGATAAGAAGCACGGGAATGATGCCATCCATCCCCGGCGACTGGTTCAAAAGATTTAATAGCCCAGACGACCTTGTCGTGAGTAACCACCAGTTTAACAGCTTCCCAATTGTTCTTACCGCAAGTATGAGAAGAGAAAGAGCTATGTTTATCACAATCAGTAGTACCAGAGTCGGGAAAATGAACTCGCAGCAGTTCAGCTAGTCTCTTCACTCGACTCAAGGTAACTACCAATAGGAAGACGAATAGCATTCAGACTAGAACTATATTCACTACTCAAAATTTTTGCTACCTTAGAAGAGCAGAAATACCATTAATGCCATCACAGAAAGACTGCCAAGAAAGTCGCTTAGCAGTCCTAATAGCCTTATTGAAGGTAGTGAGGGCTTCCAGATAGGCCTGACCATAACAAAATACGAAATTATCCATAATAAAATACTAAAATCTAAATTTTTTTCTAATACATGGTAATTATTATTTTATACCAAATTTGTATACAGTTTCGAATCCTTGCAATTATTATTAGCCAACGAAATATTAAGGGAATGTGAAGTTTTGTCATATAAATTTCTAGTTCATTTGGATAGTAAATGTTTTTTTCATAAAATTATTTTTTTTTTTTCAATTTGATTTTGAATTCATGATTAATCAAATGTTCTAAACGATATCTGCATTTTTATTTTGGTATAGGTGATGTTGAAGTGGACCATTTATTTATTATACAATTAAAGAGAGAAAGTAATTAATTATTTGGTATGATTGTAATTAATTGAGTATGTGTAATATATGAGAGTGTGTATGGAGTAATTATTTGAGTGTGATGTATATTTCATTAAACAAAACAGAGTCAGTTAGTTATCAGTTAATTTTATTCCCAAATTTAAAAAATATTTTGATAATAGTATTTTATATTTGTTTATTTATTTATTTATTTTTACTAAATTATAATTATGCTACATATACATATATTGTAAACCTTTCACATCAGAACGTAACTAAGCATATTCACTGAAACCATTTAAAAAGATATAGCAACCTAACATGAAAAAGTATTCAGAAATATTTCATCAGTAAAGTATGATTTAAATCCAGTGAAATCCTAATTAAAATGTAAAGGATGAAACAGATACAGTGATAAAAATTAGAAAACCTACAAATATTGTGAAACAAGAAAATTATGTTTCAAATCGGTTGTGCACGCTCTGTCTTCAGTATACGATAAAAGATATTTTCTGTTTAGAAATAATTACAAGATAAAAGAAATTTTTATATACCACGTTTTAGTTCCCCATCATACTATAGGTATGGGGAACTTAGGTAACCGTGAAAATTTTCGACCTCGGTTTTTTTATTTTTTACACGTTTTCAGGTGTGGGGAATCCGAAAATGACAAAATTTGTATGGTGTCTGTCAGTGTGTTAGTCTCTTAGTGCGTTAGTCCGTTAGTTTGTTTGTCTGTGTACACGATATCTCAAGAACAAATTGTCACAGAGAGGTCAGATCAGTTTTAAAATATTACTTTTGACACTGGCAAGAACCCTATTCATTTGCAACATTCGAATTTAAAATCTTCGCAAGTTATTAGAAATTTACGATTTTCTTAACATGGGAGAATAGGACAAAAATTCACTTAAACGTGCATTTAATAGAAACTTTTTACTGTAAAAATGTCAGACCAGTTTTAAAATATCACTTTTGATGCCAGAATGAACATCAGTAACTATAAATATGCTAATTGGAAAATTTCGTAAGTTATTGGAAATTTACGAATTTCTTAACATGGCAGTATAGGGCAAAATTTGACATAAACGTGAATTTTGAAAGATATTTTCATCGTAAAGATGTCAGACTACTTTTGAAATATTATTTAGGACACTGGCATGAATATTAATGACTATGAATTTTCCAATATAAAAATTTCGTAAGTTATTAGAAATTTACGAATTTCTTAACATGGCAGAATAGAGCAAAATTTCACATAAACGTCAATCTTGAGGGATATTTTCATCATAATGATGTCAAACCACTTTCGAAATTTTATTTGGGATACTGGCATGAATATAATAGACTATGATTTCTCCAATTTATAAATTTCGTAAGTTATTTGGAATTTACGATTTACTTAACGTGTCAGAATAAGGCAAAATTGAGCATAAACTTCCATTTTGAGGATCATAAATACATTAGACAACTTCAAAATTACATTTATGATATTTGTTTGAACATGATTGAATACAAATATTCTAATATGAAAATTTCGTAAATTATTCGTAATTTACGATTTTATCAACATAGTGAAATTGTAAATTTTTCATATAAATATGAATTTTGAGGATTATTGCATTGGAAATAGTAGAATAAAAACTAAACAACAGAATTGACCCTGATAAAATAAATTAATAGATTAGAATAAGATAAATATATCGAAGTGAACGGTGGATATCCTATTAGGCGGGGATTTCATTCTGTCACTGTATCAAGCTTTGGTCAAATTCATTTCTTTTAACATGATTATAATATGTCTCGCACTAGAAATTTATCAGAATATACGAGGTGTGGCTATTAAATAACGAGACTATTGCTGCTACAGATGAACTAAATATGCCCCAATTCCGAACGACTGACAGCTGTGCAGCGTAAAGCCTTCTCTTTCGATTGCAGCGCCTCCCGTGTTTGTAGAGAAATCAGTTTGGCCGTAACCTTCGTTTGTGTAAGAGGTGTTTGTTTCGTTTTGCCGAAAACGTGAAGTAGAGCAACGAATGTGTCGTGAAGTTTCAAGTGAAACTTGGTAAAACCGCTAGTGAAACTTATCTTTTATTAAAACAAGTTTATGGCGATGAATGTTTATCACGTGTGCGAGTTTATGAGTGGTACAACCGTTTTTAAGATGGCTGAGGAGACTTTGGAGATGATGACCGAAATTAAAAGCGATGATGATCCTTTTTTTTCGACATTCATGGTATTGTGTACCTTCACTGGGTTCCTGAAAGTCAAACTATTAATCAACATTACTATCTTGAGGTGCTTGCTCAACTCCGTGAAGGGGTAAGGAAACAACGACCCGAATTGTGGAAGAACAAGTCATGGGTTCTCCATCAAGACAACGCGCCGGCTCACACGTCATTGTCTGTCAAGACGTTTCTAGCCAAATACAACATCCCAGTTTTAGACCATCCGCCTTATTCGCCTGACCTGGTCCATGTGACTTTTATCCGTTCCCCAAAGTTAAATCTGCATTAAAAGGATCAAGATTTGAGTCAGTTAAAGCTGTGAAAGAAAAAGCGGCACGCCTCATGCAGGAGCTCACAGGACAAGACTTCCAGCACTGTTTCGAAGAATGGTAAATTCGCATGGAGCGTTGTAGGGATATAGGATGGGTGTATATTGAAGGTGATAATAACTAAATATGTATAAATTTAAAATAAAATGTTTTACAGCAAAAGTCTCGTTATATAATAGCCACACCTCGTAAATGTGATGGGGAACTGAGCAGAGTCCACCTGTGCCAACTAGTTTAAATTTTCTGTTGAATCACACAAGACAATTTTGTGTATTAATAAATATTTTTTATTTATTTATTTATTTATTTATATTTTATTTTATTTATTTACTTTTTTTTAATGAATTATCCCATCAACTTGAAAGAAAATTATCATATTAGTAATAAAGAGAGCAATGTTCTGAGCTGTTCTAAAAGTTTCAAATGTCTAGCTAGATGCGAAGTTAGTTAAAAGTAGATTGCAAGATTTGTACTGGACGAACAAACAAGAAAGCGTGTTAATAAAAACCTAGTAATTATTAAGTCCAGTCCCTCCGTAAAAAATTCTGTCTAAACTTCATGTATACATATACATATATATATATATATATATACAATAATATATATATTAATATGTATATATATATATATATATATATATATATATATATTAGATCTGGCATTTAAAATGTCATATAACATACAGGGTGCGTAAGTTATTTGAGGACAGATTGAAAATAAAACAAATTTATTCGTATTTCTTGCAAAATTTATTAGATTTACATATTTTTTTAATACAATGTTAATTGACTCTGTGTCTATACAATTATTCAATAAAATTCCCATTAGCGGCAATAACTGACTCAATACGTTGTCAGAAACGACTGCATGCCCGAATCAAATACTGTTTGCTCATATTCATCATTCTAGTGAGCCAGGGTATTAAGGTCCGGGGAGCTAGGTAACCATAAATTTTGGGGGGTGGGGGTGGGGGATATGGTCGTGGAAGTTGACAGCCATCCAATCTTGAGTTGTCATGTCTTTGTGTGCTGGAGTAGAGTCTTGTTGGAAGATATCTACGTACACTGTCAATCCACGGTTTCACAATTTCTACTAAAACCTTGATATAAGCGGCAGCATTTATTCGACACCCTTCCTCAGAGAAGTGGGGTGGCATAACGTATCCTTCATTGCTTACAACCCACCAAAACAGGGACGGCATGAAACTGCGTCTGCATAACACGGGGAACCTCTGTAGGATCAGAGCATAGCCACCAGTTATTTCTTCAATTTATTATATGAACTTTACCGACATTTTTTTCGTCAGAAAAAAACCACAACATGTTTGGAATTTCGGGGTGCTTCAGTTTGTTCAAGAGACGTTTTGATCGAATGAATCTTTGATCCCGAGTTTTTGCCGATATAAACTGTCTTCTGCGCATAACGTAAAATTTATAACGAAGGTCTTCGTGCACATCTAGACGGTTTAATCCTTCTGATACATTAAGTTTCGTCGCAATGGCTCCCATGGACGTCAAAGGGTTTTCATCAATAATCTCCAGTACAAATTCTGGTATTCTAATAATGTTTGAACGTTCCTCATGTTTTTTGTGTTTTGCAACGCTTACAACATCGCCATCTGATCTTTCCAATTCGCGTCGTACCTTATGTACGAATGATCGGGCGCAGTTGAGAAAGTTCGAGATTTCTAAATCGGTGTGTTTCATGCATATCGCGACAATAACTGCATGTCTCTTCCTTTCTTGTGTTACTTTATAATCCTCCATTGATGATCTGAAAAGAAAAAGACGGAAAATATTTAATCTCCAGAAATTACAACCACATATATGAGTGTCCTCAAATACCTTACGCACCCTGTATAATGAAACAAAATTTTCAGTCCACATAAATTTAAGTTAAGATAAACACATAACTGAGATGGTGGAAATGGTGTTATAATTTATACTAAAAAAAAAAAAGAAAAATTCCTCTCCTTTATGGGCAATGTCAAACAAATTTTAAGAGATATGTCTGTTTAATTAGTTATCTTATATTACCTAATCAATATTACAAAATTAAATAAATAAATAAATAAATACTTTATAAGTGAATCTGAGAATGTTCATTTTTACTAATCAAAGTTCTTAATTAAAAATTGGATTAACTATGAAAAAGATTCAATGAAGAAATATTTTAATTCAAGTGCGTAGAGAAAATATATTTTATCATACTAAGAATTCCATTACAGTGAAATAATGCAATTTTCTGGGAATCTCAAGTTTCACTGAATAAAGAAATCTGTTCTAGATTTTTTTTTTTTTCCGATAATGTAATCAGATAAATGATACTCTTTGAATCAAAAGCAGAAAAATTTCTTTTACGATTCTTATATGATCCTAAGGACATGTTAGATTATATATTCTTCTATTATCTGAATTATATTTTTGATAACATTTAATGAAAATATTTAATGGAAATCACTGTAAAATAAAATATTTATGTCTCTATGTTTAGCATTCATTTAACTATTAAAATGTTATCAGTTAAATATTAGTTGCTTAGGAAAATGATAGAAAACGTTGTAAAATTACGTTATCTGATGTGAGAAATTAATTGAATGAAATATTTTTCGACAAAAATGTTTTTATCTGCCGTTATAGTTTAAGAAAGTTAGTGTAAAAATAATTATTAATTCATTCCGTTTCTCAAAAATAGCATACAAAAAATTTTACAGGTTATCAGAAATCAGCATACATTTTGGTTTCCCTAATAAATCTAGTGTGATGTGGCCACCACATGAATTTCTTCTATATTAATTTTACACAAATTTCATTCAACACAAATTATTTATTAAATATTTAAATTATTTTCCATTGTAAATGCAGACAATTTTTATCTGACAGAATTATATCACTAAATGCCGAAAGAAAGTCAATTTTTTGCAATTATCAGAAGAAATAGGATTTTTTTTTCTAAGTTTTTTTTTCATTAAAAAACAAAATCGATAACTTTGTTTTAAATTCTATATAGTTCAACCATTCGTTTTTAAGGTATTGATGAGATCTTTCGAAAGATACCCATATTAAAAATTTACTCCCCCCCAGTAGGGGAAGGGATGCTCCCACATGCACAAAAATTTTTTCCTAGTTTGTTACTACTATTATCAATAATTCATATTAATTTTACAATTACACATTAAAAATAATTCTCATTATGTACATTTATACGAAATTTTGTCCTATACTGCCATGTTAAAAATTTAGAAAAAATGCTATGACAGCGCCATCTGTTGAGAGATTGATCCTCAAATCTAATCAGCACCAGTTTATGTCAGGGTCCAACTAAATACCGAGTTTGGTTAAGTTTCGTTCATTGGTTCATGAGATGCAGCGTTCACATAATTTGTGATACACACACTCAGACACACACAGAGACAGACAGATTGACAGACAGGCATTTTCTAAAAACAGTTAAATCGTGTTCAGGACGTCCCAAAACGTGTAACTCCTTTGAAAACTGGAGTTCGAATATTTTCACGTATCCAATACTTTATCTATATACACATATAGAAGAAAGTAAAAACAATTCAAAGTTCTTCTGAGCAGGAAATATAATATATGAGTGCAATTTAACCTATAAGCTTTAATACATTGTTGAACCATCCCTGGCTTTGATCATAGCATCTACTCTTTTAGGATAGAACCAACAAGGTTTTGCAACAGTTTTTTTCCCCTCGGATAACCTGAAAAATAATAATAATAATAATAATAATAATAATAATGCATTACCTGCATAAAATGTCGTCCGCATAGCACAAAACTGACACCTCTTTTTTTTTTTTTTTTTTTTTTTTTTTTTTTTACAGTTTTGGTTATACAATTTTATTGAATAATAATTAAAAAATTACTTCGTACCGCGTAAGTTTGTATAGAAATATATAGAAAAAAAATTTATAATGGCCAACATATATTAATTTACTAATTTCTACATAAATTTTCAACACTAGTTATAAACAAAAATAGTAAAAAATCTGGTATTTAATAAACACATGACTTTCATTACCACTACTACACACATTATAAACACTTTTTGGAAATAGTGTGATCAGAATCCATAAAATAGATTTGACGAGTTAGACACCTAACAGTCTTCCTGTAAAAGAAAACAGATATATACTTTGTGAAGACTTATAACAGAGAATTTACATACCGAGTTTAAAAAAGAATTGTTAGATCCGTTTATCAAAACACCTATTTCCGAGATCTACAACTGATCTACCTAATCAGGACGCCTGTCAATTTTCCTGTAGTAACCAGCTAATACATGCTAAAGGTCACGTAAAAAAGGGCTGATATAGCAAATTTGAAAAAAATCTTGGAAGCCGTTTTTCGGATACCGACTTTCGTTTCCACTACCGATTTCCACCAAAACTTGGCAAACTCATTCGCTTAAAAGGAACCAACAATTACATATGAAAGAATATATATAAGGGAGTTTATATGGCGAGTTTAAAGAAAAATCGTAGAGCAGTGTTACAGAAACGCTTTTGCGAGACCTAAAACTGACCTATTTCTATAAGACTTTTATCAATTTCTTAAACTAACCAACTAAAAGATACAAAGAGACATCTAAAAGGGTGTTTATATAGCAACTTCCGGTTTTCCAATTTTTACTAAAAGTTGGAAACTCATCTGTACACAAGACCTGTCTTATCTTGACCTGTTAATAATAATCTGTCTTTCGTCGCTGTATCTTTATTAGTTTTGACGGTAGGGTAATCAGAAGATTTTCCACATACTTACATAAATACATACACACATACAGACCGACCAATTTGCAAAAACCACATTTTTTTTATTTAGAAACCTTAAAACATGCCAAACAGGAGAAAATTCGATATTGAAATTTTTAACTGAATAGAATACTTCTGTTACCTACTGCAGTTGTGTATTAGAAGTATTTATTTATTTGTTTATTTTTCGTGTGAAAAGCATAAATTTTAACAATTGCATTTTTCTTTCCGTATCATTGTGAAATGAATAGACATTCCAATAACAGAAACTAATTTACATTTTAGATCATCAAGAGAAAATTTATCAAACATTCGCTTACGAGTTAATTAGGAGATTATACATTTATAATATATAGTTTTGGGAAACTCAGAAACCAATCTAAGTTTACTTTGAAATTCCAAAGAACTTATTAGCTTACTCTGTTTATTAAGTAATTATCGTAACATTCTAACAATACTTCAGATCAACTTCAGATCTCTATATAGCTTTCAGCAGCAATTTTCAACATGACATTAATGATTGCGTCACAGTCTAGACGATATGAGTAATTCCTAGGGATTATACTTTAATTACCGATACTTTAAGTATCGATATTTAATAAGTTTAGATATAGGATTATTTAACCTCGTGAAAATAATTAATTAAAATGTTTAAATGGATTTTGCAAAAGTTTTTCATGACAATATCGAAAGAAAACTTATTAAAATTAGAAAATATAATTTCGTAACAACGTAATAAAATTAATATAAAATTAGAAAAATGTATAAGCGTAACAACCTACTAAAATAAATATAAAGTAAAAAGATAAAAGTGTATTAATCGTAAGTTTGCAGTATACTTAATCTCAGAGCCAGTGAAATAGAAGTAACTATATAATGAAAGTTTTATGCCTTCTTATAAAGTTTCAACTTTAACAGAAAAAATATATTTCATTTCTTTAGTTTTTAATGGTGGAGTAATTTAATTTTCTGATTTAAAGTTCTGAAACGAGTTGAGTACCCGCGGTTTATCCGGTCTAAGAATTGTGTGTGCATTAACCTTTAACCTAAGGGTTTACACGCATGTCTGACTTTAAAAAAATTATTTTCGAAAAATATTTTATGCTGTTTTATTAATAATCTAATCTTTTCAATGCCTAAATTTGAATGGCTAAAGAAACTCTGTCATCCTTGGTGTTTTTTGTATTTGGCGATCAAAAACGTAATACGAAAATATACGTTTTACGAAAATATACGTTTTACAATGCATATTACGAAAATACACATGTTAGATGTATTTTTTCGTAATATGTATTGAACGAAATATTGTTTAATATTATTCATTACTCTCTTTATATAAGTTGTTAAAATAACCATGATTTTTTAAAAAAAATTAAATATGTTTCCAGTTGCATGGAAATGTTTAAAAGCATATAAATCCAATTTATGTGTTCACCATCATCAGAAATTAAAGTTTGCAAATGATTTCGAACACCGCTAATTGCAGCTGCTGTCAGCAATTCTTAGCTGAGGTGAAGCTTCTTCAACAGTAACGCTTTATCCACAAAGTCAGAATCGCAATTAAAACTTCACATAAGCACAAATAGGAGGGGAAATAAGAGATGAGCTGTTAATCATAAAACAGACCAAATTATTGAACTCTGATTTGCATATTTCTGGTTACGCGTCTATGCAACGTTCTTTATCGACAAAAAATTTAATATATACATACATGCATATATATATATTTTTTTTTTTCTTTGTAATAAGTTTTAATAGGAGGTAATTCCTAACCCTTTTAACCCTTTCGCTACCACAGCCTCTGGAGAAAAACCGCCACCACAGCCCAGCCGTCCTATTATTTAAAAATGATACCAATTGTCATTTATTTTTGTGGGATGTATCTATAACGTTCTAACTAAGACCAATAACATCATGTATCTATTTTATTGTTTTATAACATAACCCGTCTGTGTGCGACACGATTTGGTGCAAACAATTATCATAAATTGATAATAAACACCCGTCACATATTTGTGACGCCGGGCTCATGTAAGAAATTCGGATCGTCACATATATGTGACGCTGGTAGCGAAAGGGTTAACATTAAACTCAGGCTTAAATATCTATTTAAAAGTTTAGGTTGAACAAAATATTTCTCATATGATGTTATACATTTCTATAACCCAATTGTTTACAAATCCTAAACTAATGTAGCTTAGAATACGTGATAGAGAAAAATAGCTTCAGTTTCTGTTTCATCACACCAAAAAACTTAAATTAATTAGTTAAAATCACCAAATCAAAATTTTAGATATAGATCTGCATAATTTATTACAAAATATTTTTTTTTTAAGGTTATAAAAAATGTTTTCGTATAACCTTGTGTTTCTAAGGAATATTATTTCGCTAGAAATTTTTTATGAAAGTTTACTCATCCGCTCGATGCCTGAAAATTCTCTTTATCTATGCATTTTCCAGATGTTAATTCCAGATTTCTCAAAACAGATATTCACAAAGGTATCTTGCTAAATTTATTCTTAAAATTTTTATTTAAATTTTAGTTCATATTTCTTTACTTTCTTTTTTGAACATGCAACTAAAACGATTTTAATATTTTCTCTGATTGTCAGGAAATACTTAATGTATGTTTCAGCTTGCCTAATGACGTTAGAATGCAAATGAGGTAGCATTGTTTTTAAAAAGCCATTTTACTAAAAGATGGCAAAATAAATTTTGTGGTAAATTTATAAGCATATCTTCTTTTAAGATTATTACTTTCTCTTACCCATAGGGTCGAGAAAGTATTGTTTAAGGGTCAAATTTTCAAAAGTGAATTTTTGTTATATTTACATTTTCTGAGATCCCCTGAATAAGAAAATTATGTTTTTAGCGAATGGTGTGCGTCTGTCTGTCTGTGTGTCTATTATCAGCATATCTCGTAGCAGAAATTCCAAACTCGGTATTCTAAATGTGTATCATATAGAGATACTACAGTAAGATATTCGTTGAGATAGAGCAAATGGTTCGTGTACAGGGACATTTAAAAGTATTGAAATACATTACGTCTATGGGGGAAATTGCAGGTAAGTAGAGTTTAACATCTATAGACTGCACTAAACAAAATAAAACGAATATATATTTTTTGTAATAGAGATAGTCAACTGGGGAAAAAATTTGTGCATGTAGGAGCCTCGCCGCCCCCACCTCCTGGGGGGTAGTCCCCCCTTGAGGGGAATAAATTTTCATGATGGGTATCTTTCAAAAGAGCTCGCCAATACCTTTAAAACGAATGGTTGAACCATCGATCTGCTATAATTTAAAATAAAGTTATCGATTTATTTCATTTTTAACATTTTTTTCCCTGTAATATTGAGAAAAAATTCAACTTTTTTTTGGATATTTAGTGTTATACTACTTCTCTAATATGGAAATCGTCTGTGTATGGAAATCGTCTGTCATAAAAGATAATTTTTTTAAATAATAATTTTAATAAATTATTTTTTAAAAACAGAATTATTTTTTAATAACCGAATTAAGTTCTATATAAATGTAGGTGCATTAATGAAACAGGAGTTTTAGGGGGGTGGTAGCCCCCCTCACACAGAACTAATTATCATATAAAACTCTTCCGAAGCCTAATTTGAATTGTTTAACATAGGTTTACATAACAGTACTCTTTATCGTACCTTTTAATCTCCAGCCTATAATTATAGTATTAAATTTCAGAGTAAGAGAAAGTCGTGTGAGTGACACACTAGATTATTTTTTAAACAGTCTAAGTGTTTTCCTGAACAAAAATTAATGAAATGAAAATAAGATAACTAAAACAAAAAAAATCTGAAAGTAATTTTTACTAAATTAAATAAAGTTTTTCCGTGTATACTCAAGCTTAAGTAAACAACATAAAAATCATATTTTAATATTATATTTTCACTTAGAATCAAGAATTTTGATTCCAAAGCTCTTTAAAGTTGCCAATATTTCTTACATTAACTTATATTATGAAAATTTACATTGCATACAAGGTTCATACAGTCTTTATTTTTAAGTACCAGTACATTTTTGTAGCAATTTTTATCATAAAATAAGCTTATTAATCATAAAATAAGCTTATTATAAAAATATTTTGGTAGAAGAGTCGTAACAAAAGAGTACGCCCGTACAAACGCTGGCATACCTGCCAACATTCTAATTGATCATTTAAATAGATGATAAAATACCTAAATTTCCGATGGTGGCCTTAACATTTTCGGCGTGGATCCTCACCGTCGGTGGTTTGACTTGGGGTAAAAATGCAGAAGATTATGTTGTATGCTTCTAACCCTTATGAGGTGGCACCACATACAACCTATGCTTGCGACAGACTCGTTGCTATTACAAGAATTTTTATTTTTACTAATTTCTGTTGTTTCTATAAACTTGGCATACCCTTTGTAATTATAATTGGCAGTTTTTTTCGAAATCTATTTTGATTTTATTTTTGCGATGGGTTTTGGTCAAAACGGCAGTTAATTTACCGAATTTGATATCGTTAAAATGTTCTTTTACGCGGGTTTTAATTTTATGTTCGGTCATTCCTATATAGCAACCTTTAGTGTTTTCTTCGTGGGTAAATAGAATTTTATATAAGACTGCTACTTAAAGGGGAGGGGAGGTCTTTGTCATTTTTAATAAGTTGATATATGTTTGGGTTGTGTGCTAGGAGAATTTGAAAGCATACCTTATTTTAAATTAATGGTCGTAACGTTTCCGATGAAGATCCCCGCAGTAATACTCCTATCCTGTAATGTTATTATTTCCTATAATATTATTATATTATTTTATAATATTATTATATTAATTCCATATATTTTTTTTTAACCACCAATTAAGACTAAATTTTGCAGTTGCATGTACCAATTATTATAAATTTCTCTTATAAAATAAATTCAATAAATCCACGGAGATAAGTCACTTCATGGTATATACAGGGATGAAAAATTTCTACGTTTTTTCCGTAATTATATCTGTACAAAAACCATTATGGTATTTTATAACAATTTTTTTGTGATTAAATATGATAAATATTATTGTTTAAAAATAGTAGTATCGAAAAACGCGAAAAATTATCCCTTTTCTTATACACATGTTTTGTAATTCGACGTTACATTATTCAGTAGTCGAAAAAGTATGTATGCTAAAGTACGTAAATCGATTTTATATTTTACTAGGTGAAAAAAATACGAATATAATGCTTTTAAATATATGAAACAAGAAAAATTTAATAAAAGAAATATATCAAAAAAGTAGGGTAAGTACACCAGTAGTAAAAAACTATCACTATTAGACATTTTGTAATGGCTGATTTTTTGCCCTATTTTCTTCTTCCATTTTGATTACTGGATGATATTTCTATGATGCAAATGAAGACAAATCAGGTACACAAACATAACTTTTCTTTATTTAGAGCTTTAAACTGAAGGGTATAGTAGATTTTCACACTATTAAATTAACATTCCCTTAATAGAACGTAAACAGATCTTAAACTTAAAGAATCAGTAATTTATCTCTTACCAACACTTGCTGTAAAGCTGCTAATTTCAACCTCTAACTTGCAATGGTAATCGTAGTCTCAATTCCTTCACTTTTAACAACGATTAAACATTTAAGGCTTTTGTATCGTTGCTGAATTCACAATCTAAAAAGCACGATTAAATAACATAGCCTAAAGTCTCCGTCCAAAAGCACACTTCTGTCATTTCGGAAGTTTCATTTAAAGAATAAACTGGAGAAAAAAAAATTACTTCAATTACCTTAAAACATTTAACCTAGAAATACCGAAATCCAACTGAAAATCAAAACCTCACAATTTCTTCTAACACTTCCTACCTTTCCACGGGAACCAAATTGCCAAGCTAAATTAAACCGTCTTTCAACTTCCTCCTACACTAACCCAACTCTTCCGTGGACAAACTTACACTTACTTAGAGACCATCCCCAGCGAACACTAGATTCAACTGGTAACTTTCTCTCCCAGCCTTACGGCCTTATTCACCATTAACTTCAACTCCCGGTTCAACGCCAAAACTTGAAAAGCGTCTAAAGGCAGAGTATAGCTTTCAAAGAAAATTTGTTACACTTCTTCTGCCATCTAGTTTCAAAGTTTTCATATAATTTTTTATTGGTTATTTTCAGCTAAAAAACCTGAAAATAACAATGCCGCTAGATGGCAGATGAAACTCGTCAAACTTTGCTAAAATGTTGAACCCTGACTTTATACGCTTTTCAAGCTTTTGTGTTCAACCGGCAGTTGAGCTTGTTGGTGAATACGGCCGTTACTCTTTCTGGACAAGCCCGATTTCGAACATTTAAAACCGAAAGAGATTCAGTTAGGCCTCACATCCTTACAACTCTCGCCAACGAAACAAAAAGTTTTTTGTGTGTTAGTAAAATTCGGATCCTGGTTTCTGCTTGATTGGAGACACAATCACTTAATATTAAATAAATTCAGACGTGGCTTTGAAATAAAACACCTCGTACTTAAAGACGAAAACATTTAATAAGACACTACTAAAAAAAACGCACAAAACATAGATAAACATTTAGAACACAAATAAAAATATTCTTCTCTAATTAACTAAACATGTCATTCCCTCGTTCCATCCAAAACTCCGTTCTTTCCTTGGCTGTTGCCACCTATCTCCTGTCAAATACCACTTCATGTCGTCATGGAACTTTACTCGTCCCTCCTTTTTGAGCTCATACGTCACAGGAGTGACTATGATGCTACCAAACTTAGATACTGTTTCATGATATAGAGAGTTTCTACACAAATGTTCACATTCATGATAATGCTGAATAGTTTTTGATATAATACTAAGAGTTTCTAAGAAAATGTTCACGTAGGTACCACAAAAATTCTTTTTAGAAAATGTTTATAAAATAAATGTTCATATATGTAAATCCTAAAAGTTTATATCAAGAGTTTATAAAAAAAAAATGCATATATCATAAAATCTTTAGGAAGAGCTTCTGCATATGCCCAAAGAAAAAAAAAAATTAAATGCATAGTATATTCAGCAATAAACAACAACAACAATACACACAAATAATTGATCTAACATTAAATATCTTACAAACAACCCTTATAATATGCACATGAATTATATAGTATATCACGAGGTAAATTAAATTTGAATAATTAGATATAACTGAAATATTATTAAAATATTTTAAGGAAGTCTAGATAAAGAATCGGCATTGCCATGATTTTTCCCCTTCCTATACGTAATTTTTAGATTATATCTTTGCAAAACTAAAGCCCAACGTGCTAACTTTGCACCGTGTGGCATTGTTTGGGTCAGAAAAGTCAGAGGATTGTGCTCGGAAATTACTTCGACTTCTGCACCGAAGAGCCAAGTATCAAACTTTCGTAGAGCAGTCAGCACACTGTAAGCCTCTCGTTCGATCGTTGACCATCTGACTTGGCACGGAGAAAGTTTTTTACTAAAGAAAGCAATCGGATGTTCTTTGCCAGAATCGTCCGACTGAGATAAACATGCTCCTATAGCTTTGCTCGAAGCATCAGTGTATAATTTGAATGGCTTTGCTATATTAGGCGTATAGTTGTAGATATGGCATATTCATTAAATGGTGTTTCAATTTTTGAAAAGCTGTTTCTTGGGCATCAGACCAGGGAATTTCATTAGGTACGCTTTTCTTTGTTAATTCAGTCAAGGGAAGAATTTCTGAAGCAAAATTTGGAATGTATTCCTGGTAATAATTAGCCAAACCAATTACACTACGAAGTTCTTTTTTGGTGATAGGCCTGCAAATTTTTCTTATAGCTTCGGTTTTTTCGGGATCGGGTGTATGTCTTCCTGATCCAATAATATGGCCTAAAAATTTCACTTCATTCTTTCCGAAATCGCATTTCTTTAAATTAACTGTAAGAACAACTTCTTGGAATGTTTTGAGAACTGCTTTCAAATGTATTATATGTTCACTCCAAGTGGTAGAAAATACTGCAACATCATCGATATAGGAACGACAATAATCTTTATGACACTCTAAAACTTTGTCTATAGATTTTTGAAATGTACTACCAGCGTTCTTCATACCAAACGGCACGACATTCCATTGGAAATGCCCTGCGTGGGTAGTAAAAGCAATATAATGTTTGCTGTCTTCTTTCATAGGTATTTGCCAGTACCCTTTCGTGAGATCTAGAACAGAAATAAACTGAGAATTACCAATCAAGTAAATAAGATCATTGGCAATCTTCATGGGGTATGCATCTGGGATAGTATAGCTGTTCAATAAACGAAAATCAACACATAACCTAACAGTTCCATCCTTTTTGGCAACGCAAACGACAGGATGAGCCCATTCGCTGTTACTATGTTCTATTAGTCCAAGTATAAGCAATTCTTGAATCTGTCGATCCACTTCCTTTTGCATAACTATCGGTATTCTATATGGACGTAGTCTTTTAGGTCAGCAATCTCTAGTAACGCGGACACTGTGTCCTTCTACTTTAGCGATTCCAGGTTTAGTGCTGAAAACATTATTATATTTGCATACCACATTTTTCAAATCATTTTTCTTTTCAAAAGTTAAATCTAAACTATCAATATGGTCCGCTATCTCTTTAGGGGTTAAGCATCCATTTCCGAATGGTGCATAATGAATATCACCAAAATCTTTATCTTCATCAAATATTAAGCCAACATGGTCAATTCGAGCAACATATGGTCTGAGCTTATTAAAATGCAGTTCTCTTCTGGACCCATTCTCTAATTCAACTAAGGCTGAATGTGGTCTAGTGATTTCAACAACAGTAGCAGGGCCAATCCAAGTTTTAAGTAATTTATGCGAAGATGAAGGAACTAGTATTAGTACTTTATCACCAACATTAAACTGTTTATCTCTTGCTCTCAAATTATACCGCGAAGTATATCTTTCTTGAGAATCCTGAGCATATTCTGATGCAATTTCATGTGCTTTTCTTAGTTTCTCAACTAGTTCTGATATATATTTTTCAACTGATGCGGAAACTGAAGTGGGAATTTTCCTCTCACCAGTCCATACGTCTTTCAATAGTGACAATGGTCCAGGATCCAAACGCCCATAAACTAACTGAAACGGAGAAACACCTGTCGTACTATGAGGAACTTTTCTGTAAGCAAAAAGTAGATATGGAAGATGCAAATCCCAGTTAGATCCATATTCCTGTATATTTTTATTTAACATATCTTTCAATGTTCGATTCCAACGTTCCACTGCACCCATACTTTCTGGATGACCTGGCGTTGCAAACTTTGGAGAAACTCCAAGAAGTTCCACAAATGCTTCACTTAATTTAGCAGTAAAATTAGTACCTTGGTCTGTAAATATTACTTTGGGGAACCCTGTCTGTGTAAATATTCTCATCAGATTATTGCAAGTTGTTTTAGCATTGATGTTAGTCACGGGAATAGCTTCAGCCCATCTAGTACATAAGTCAACTGCACAAATCACATATTTATGTCCTCTTCGAGACGGGGGTTCTAAAGGTCCAATACAGTCCAAACTCCAGACTTCAAATGGAATTTCTGGCCTAACGATGGGTTGTATCGTTAACGATCCCTATAGGAAACTGTTCTGCGTAATTGGCAGGTTTTGCAACTTTCACAAAATTTTTTAACGTCTTCTTTGAGACTTGGCCAATAAAAAGAATATTTTATTCTCTGCTTTGTTTTCTGTTCGCCTAGATGACCAGCCAATGGTATTTCGTGTGCCATCCTAAGAACTTCTTTTCTTTTGCATGTGGGCAGAACAACTTGATCAACATTTTCTCCACATAAGCATTCTGAATGGACAAGAACTCCATTACTAATTTTAAATGAATTCTTCCCATTTTTGGCATAAAACCAGGATTTCTTTAAATCTTCATCATCTAATTGTAATTTTATAAAATCTTCTTTATTTCCATTGCTTTTATCATCGGTAATCTCAGCATTAAGTTGAAGGGACGTTGAGATGTTTTTCTTTTCATCATGTTCTTCCTGATTTTCTTTTTCAATGCTCTCATTTAACTTTGCAAGTGCATGATTCATACATCCATTTAATTCTACATTCTCCATTAAAACTTCATAGGCAGTTGAACAAATTAGCATATCATTCACAAGTTTCTTCGACACTGCACAAGTTACAGGTACATTGCCGTGTTTCCCATCATCTATCTTTAGGTTAAAAATCTTTAGAGCAGCTACTTCTTTTTCACCGAAAGCCGAAAAAATTTGGATTGTTCCATCCCCTTCTCCAAAGTCGGTATCGACCAAATCTGCACGTAAGACTGAAATTTGTGCTCCAGTATCCACTATTGCCTTCAAAACCTTTTCTCCACATTTGATATTTACGTATTTCAAATCATCAATTCCACCTTTAATCGGCATAGAGGTTGACACAGGAATGGACACCTTAGCAGTTACAACTTCGTTCGCTGTCTTTGGCTTAACGTCTTTGGCTTCAACCACATTACTTACGGCATTACGAGTGGATGTTTTCTTGGAATTCTTGGGACAAACTCTAGATAAATGCCCCACAGATCCACACGTAAAACAAGTAGGTTTAAAACTTGTATTTTGATCAGTTCTTGAAGGAAATGATGTCCTAAATTTCCGAGATGGCTGTTCGTCTTTTTGTTTGTTGCTAAAGTCTTTAAAATCAGGTTTGTAATTACTAGTTGTTCTATGTTTCATATCACCTAAACCGGATCCCTTAGCATTCAATTGTACACTTTCGTACTCATCCAACTTATCGGCTAAAACACCCGGAACAAGTAACTTAGCCCAGTCATCGACGAAACGTTCTCGGATATCACCTGGAACGCGTCTTTTTAACTGATCCGTAATCATAAGATTCTTCAATCCTTCAAAATCATTTACTGCAACTCCTTCAAGCCATTCCTCAAAGTAGCTTGTTATTTCGAAAACAAAGTCTCGCCAAGATCGAGTAGGGTTTCGCTGATGTTTCACAAATTTTTGTCTGAAATGTTCAGGGCCTAATTTAAATCGTTTTAATAATAAACCTTTGATATAATCATAATCGTCAAATTTTTCTTCTGATTCACGAGCTATTAATTGAGTGATTTCTTTTGGCATAAGAGCTAAAAGAGCTGACACCCAGTTACATTTATCTAGATTAATTCTCTTGGCTTGACGCTCAAACAAAGTCAAGAACAGCACTATATCTCCATCTCTCATTTCGAATTTTGGAACGATTTTTGTTAAATCTTGCGTACTACTCTTAGCTTCAGAAATCGGTGCTACTTTAAACTTTTCAGCTTCCAAACGGATTTTTTCTAACTCAAATTCATATTCGCGTTTTTGTTTTTCAATCTCTTGCTCTTGGAATTGCTTTTCAGCGTCTTGTTTCTCATGGAGCTTCCTATCTTCGATAATAATGTCGAGCTGATTCTTAGTAAACTCTTCGTCATATTCTTTATCTTTGGTAATTAATTTGCGTAAATCGCTTACAGTCATTTCATTCGTGACCTGAAGATTCAGCTCCACAGCCAACAATTTCAAATCATCTTTCTTTGCGCGACCCAAATATGCCATCTTATACACATAAAATTTTCTGAATCAGAAACTTAGCTAAAATTCCTCAAGGTGGTGCTGATTAAAACACTTTGTTAAATATTAATGGAAATAAAATTATATACCATACGCAAAACCTATAATTTATACCTAAAGCAATTGATATCTATAAAAATTTCTTTACTTAGCTTATGAATCAATTTGACTTTAAAAATACATGAATGATATTTTCACACATTATAAATAATTTAAAACACACTGTCGTGCATATTTACATTTCCTTACGCAATGAAATATAAAATAAAATTCTTTTCTTATTTATCCAATTTATTTTTTATTGAAACCAACACTTTTATTTCATATGAAATGAATAAACAAACAATTCTATCATAAGCTTACTTCAACGTTTGTAAAAAAAATAAACAATAAAAAAAAATGTAATCTTTAACACTTTTTATATAATTACCATTTGTCATAAGCATAAACACAGAAAAGAAAAAAAATTTTACTCTTTCTATAAAATAATGAAATGGAACAAAAAAAATAAAAATAATAATAACGCAGACGATTTTCGTCAGCATTAGCTATTTCGTTCGAAAATGAACTAATTTATTATGGCTCGTTATTAAATGAAATAAACAAAACACTATTTGTGTAATTTCAGCACTTAATAACTAAAATGAATCAACTCTCATAATATATTTCATATTAGGTACATTCATTAAAATATAAATATTCTAAAGAAAAATAGATTTTCCAATGTCAGGAACAAAATACGATATTTACTCTTATTTATTTCATCACACAATATACTTTTAACTCTTATTTCGGAGAGCAAACAAATAAATTATATAGATATGTATATATATCAAACTGAGGGGGAAAATATCAAGATCTACTGTTGTAGATATTTAACAGATAAACAGCTCTATATTTTTTGAAGTAAATAAAAAAAAATCACATTGTATTAAAATTAATATTCACTGGCGGGAAATATTAAACCTTTATTCACTGCCGTAAATAAATGTAATTAATACATATACGCTGTATTAAAATTAAACAATCACTGGCGTGACATCGTATGCTGTTATTTACCAGCGTAAAATATAATACACTTAATACATTCACACTGTATTAAAATTGACATTCACTGGCGTGAACTTTATTCGAATGTATTTGAGAACAAAATCTTAGAACTGGCGTTCTATTATCATTTTATGTTATAAAAAAAAAAAAAAAATTAAAAGGTACATTTAAAATATTTGGGCATATACACGAAAGCTCTTACCTTCCCCATTTTCTCGGTATCGTTTTCTATCCTACCAAAAGGCTGCGCCAGTAAAATTCGGATCCTGGTTTCTGCTTGATTGGAGACACAATCACTTAATATTAAATAAATTCAGACGTGGCTTTGAAATAAAACACCTCGTACTTAAAGACGAAAACATTTAATAAGACACTACTAAAAAAAACGCACAAAACATAGATAAACATTTAGAACACAAATAAAAATATTCTTCTCTAATTAACTAAACATGTCATTCCCTCGTTCCATTCAAAACTCCGTTCCTTCCTTGGCTGTTGCCACCTATCTCCTGTCAAATACCACTTCATGACGTCATGGAACTTTACTGTGTTACATCTGGCTCAAAAAAAAATTCATCACTTACATTAGTCTTATCTAAAACAACTATTACCATACTAAACCAATGGTTAGTATGGTAAGTTATTTCAGTACGTAATCAGTATGTTATTTCAGTTAGTTATTTTAGTACTTTAATTTCGTCCAATATGAAGTAAATTTTAGTTGAGAATAAATTAATTTAACTTGAACAAATGTAGACACTTAAGCGAATTTTGAATATTAGTTCAGCTAAAGAACTTCAAATCTGACCAGCTAAAAGAGCATTTTTAGAAACAAAATTTATTATTTATTATTTATTTATTTATTTATTTATTTATTTATTTTTATGTAAAAAGTTATGGCGTTTTCCTGAAGAAAACATTGACTAGCTTAAACAGGATATACAAATGATTAAGAATTTAATTTTTCTTAATTATTCAAGCATGTGAAAGTTAATCTTACAAAGGGAAAAGGTCTATCTGATAATGCAGGAACATTTAATTTGAAAAACATAAACATTTATATAAGACATTTGGGGGTCATATATTTTTCTCTGTGAGATTAACCGTCTTTCTGAAAAAATATAAAGAATCTTAATGTATAATTAGTGATCAAAATAAATACAGATGTCTGGAAAGAATATGATATACATTTGCTTCTATTAACATGAAAATGTTCAAACAATTTGTAAGCCTATGCAAAGAATTTCTTATTCAAGAGCCATAAGTAGAAAAAACTTTTCAGGAGTAAGTCATGGTATTATGATAAAGTTACACACGGCTTTATGCTCATAGCTCAACAAATAAATAAACAAACAAAAATAAATAATAAATAAATAATAATTTCTCCCAGTATCAATGCACCCTAGAATTTCACGAACAGTTCTTGAAACGTCTTACTGTTTCCATCCTGAAAATTGAGGGCCGCCTCTTGATAATGCACTATGCTTTTTGTATTTGTTATATATTCTATTTATTTATTTATTTATTTATTTTGCTTGTTTTCAGTTTCATTTTCATATTATTCTAATGCATGTATGCGTGTGTTTGTGTGTATTTACTTTATGTGAAATGGTTTATTAAAATTGCTTTAAATCCTTTTTTATTATTATTGCAAGTTTTTCTTCGTACTACAACTTAATTCTTATTCTGTAATCATTGTAATCATTAAAACAGAACCTTCTGAAACGTATTAAATAATAAATAGTTACTACGGAACAGTACATAGTATATTGTCTTAAGGAATACGAATTAGTTTTCTTCGTCGTTAGAGTGTAAATAATTGCCATTGTTTGTCCCGGAACACAACTTTACAGGATCGATCGAAAGAAGTTGGAAAACTCTCAATTTGGAAGTGTAGTGATTAGAGAAACGAGTTAAGAAGTTCAGCCTGGACGATAAAACATTCTCTCTATTTTAAATTTATTGGTTAAAACTGGAACAACGGTTTTACTTTCTAGAGAGAAATATTTCTAGAGAGAAACTTTGTATTACTTTGAGATGACTATATTTTAGTTTAGAAAAGGCACTTCTTGGTATTCATTATTTTGATAAAGAAAGCGCGTTTTAAAAATGGTGGAAATATATAAATTTCCCTATTCAGAATAAAAATTGTTTCAAATTATAAATTTAATATCTGACAGTTAGAAAAGGGATCTTTTTTCTGCATATTACATGCACCTTACTTTTTTATATAACATTGATTTTTAGAAGCTTTTTATATGAAATTGACTCTGTCTTCATGTCTTCGTGTCACGCTAATAAACAAGGCGCCACCATTTTAAAGTAAATATAAACTGTTCAGTTTATCGCTCCATGACTTAGTTGGTTAGGGCGTCACGGTAGTAACACGGAGGTCGAGAGCTCGATTCCTAAAAGTCCGGCGTGTTAATTTTTTTGCAGATAATTAGTAGAAAATGTGTCAATTGATAAAAGAAAATTTTTCGTTGATTACACAGTATCCTAAGAATTTTTGAAGTGTTTTTTCAAGAAGTTTTTTTTTTCTTTTAGATATAAAAAACACAAAATATTTTAGATATTAAAAAAGCACAAATTAAAAAGTTTTAACTAAAAAAATACATAAATAAATATTTTTAGAAGCTTTATATATATATATATATATATAATATGAAATTGGATTTGTCATCGCGTTTTCTGTCACGCTAAAAAACAACAATGTAAACGTAAATGTCTTAAATTCAGTTTAAAAAGTGTATTGAATGGATGGTCATTTTTTAAGTGAGAAAAAAGTCTTACTTTTAAGACACATTTTTGCATCTTAAATTAAGACATTGCAATGTCTTAAAGTGCCGCCATGTTTTAGGCTTAAAAACACCGCCATGTTAGGCTTAAAAACACTACCGCTTTTAAGGCTTTTTAATAAATAAATAAATATGGCATGCGATTATGTTTTTCTGTTATAAATTTCAGAATTGTTTAGAGCATTAATGAAATATTTATATGTTGAAAAAAAAGTCCCATTATCCGGTGTTGGGATTTGAACTCACACTGTCCAAGGAAACCGAAACATCGAGCATCGTCGATGTTAAGCATTTACCAATCACGCCACCGTCGAATACAGCGATACGTGTTTTTATGATACAATATACTACAGTATTCGCGAACCAAAACGCAGTGCTATGTTTTATTTCTAATTTCTTACCATAAAACTATTGGTAGTATGGTATCTTAAACTTAATAAATATTATTACCTTAAATTTCTTATCTTGGGGTCTAGAATTTTTTAATAATGCATAACAAGTATGTGAAGGTTGCATCCCTCGATGATAACGATTTCTTTCTTTAAAGTGGCATTTAAATAAAAACAAACTAAAATCATGAATACAGGAAAATTTGTCATTTTACATTTAGATGTAGGTTAATATGCCAAAGAAAAAAGTTTTCAAATGAATAATAATAAGAAGAAAGGAAGAAAAAAATTGTGCACAAATTATTCATGATTCTTCACTTATAAATTCGCTTTCTTCTCTACAAATTTCTTGCTTCGTCCGTCTTCACTTTTTTTTTTTTTTTTTTTTTTTTAAATATAAGAAAGCTTTAAAAACATTTTTTTTTTTTTTTTTGAACGAAATAAGTTTTGTATCTAAACATGTTGTTTATGAGTTATGTTAAAGATAATAGCATGCAAATATCATTCACATGCCTAGAGTATTATTCCATAAAAATTTAATTTCATAAAGCTACCATAGTTCAAGTAGCTTAACTGGTTTTTATATAAAATAATAATCTATTTATTGAATGTGGAAAGAAGTGGGATAAGCATATTTTCTTAAAGGATTCCATATGAAAAATTTTCTAAGTAATGCAAGCGTCTGAAAATTCAAACCCGTTTCCTGTCTGAAAATTTGCGTATTTATGTGTTTGAAACATTTTTGTGTTTCAGACATTTTTGTGTCTAAATTGGTATTTCAGACATATTTCTGTCTTAATTAAGATATCTATAATGTCTAATCTATATTTTAAGACATTTACGTGTATTAAATGCCGTTTCAGTTATTTTTATGTCTTACTTTAAGACCCTTTTATTTGCAGTGAAGACGCCTCCCCTTAAGAAAAAAAAAAAAAAAATGGTTAGATCGTCCTGATGACAACGCAAGAGTCGTGTGTTTGATCTTCGCCGGGCCGAGGTGTTTATTTTTGCAAATAATTAATAGAAAAGTTGTCAATTGACAAAAGAAAATATTTCGTTGTGTACACAATATCCTAATAATTTTTGAAGAGTTTTTTAAACATCTATCTAGTTACTAAAAAGCACAAAATAAAAAATTAAGTAAACATAAATAAATAAATAAATTTTTTAGAAACTTTTTATATGAAATTGGATTTTGTCATCGCGTCTTCCTGTCACGCTAAATTAATAAGGCGCCTCTATTTTAAAGTAAATATAAGCATCTCTGTTTGTCGCTCGTTGGCTTACTTGATTAGAGCGTCATGTTAATAACACGATGATCGAGAGTTCGATCTCCGATGGTTCGGCGCGTTAATTTTTGCAGATAATTAGTAGGAAAGGTATCAATTGATAAAACAAAAATTTTTCGTTGACTACACAGTATCCTAAGAGTTTTTAAAAAGTTTTTTAAACAGCTTTTTATCTGTTTACTAAAAAGCACAAAGTAAAAATAAATTAATTAATACATTTTTTAGGAATTTTTTATTAAAAACTTTTCATTAAAATTGGATTTTGTCTTCGCGTCTTCGTGTCATGCTGAAAAACAAGGCGCTTCCACTTTAAAGTAAATGTAAGCTTAACTCTGTGTTGTTCATTGGCCCAGTTGATTAGAGCGTCATATTGATAGCGCGATGGTGGTGGATTCAGTTCTTGAAAGCTGAGGTGTTCCTCTTTCGCCGATAATTAATAGAAGAAATGTAATTTGTTGAAAGGAAAGCTTTCATGGTCTACACAATATCCTAAGAAATTTTGATCAGATTTTTTAAAAAGCTTTTTTTAGTTACTAAAAAGAAAAGAGAGTAAGAAAATACAATAAAATAGAATTTATTGAAAGCTATTAAAGTTATTATATTTCATTTTAAAAATGCATAACATCTTCAAACTTATATTGACAGAATAAAAAAGATGAAATAAATAAAAAAAATTCAAACAAATATAACTTTAAAAGACACAAAAATTAAAACACATACAGATTAAAATAAGTAAAGAAAGAAAGAAAAGGAAAGAAAACTATTTTTTCCCCGAATGAAAAAAATACAACACAGCGTGCTGTAAAATTACAACACCAGAGATCTCATTTTCACTTTAACGAGTGCCTAGTAGGTAATGTGCAGACTATCTAGGTAATTCGCAGATTACCTAGGTAATTTGAGAAATGAAACAATTTTCCTCACTTTAACAGATTGCCCTAGTTAATGTGCAGATTACCTAGCTAATCTGCAGATTAACTGATTTCTGCACTTTAGCGGTAACACACACACACACACACACACATATATATATATATATATATATATGTATAAGGGAAAATATTAATTACATTTTTCATCAAAAAATTGCGCTATTTTCACAGTATCCTCTCACATTTCAAACTGATCCGCCTGATTGAATAACGGCATATTGCAAATGCTAAAGCTCTTTTTATGAGAATTTCAAACGTTTGACTGTCATTCTAATAAATGACGACCATCACATTAAGCATTTATAACCTTAGTTACGTTGTTCCACGTTCTGTAGTGCTGTAAAATAAATTAATTTTACAATTAACGCACCACTTGATTAAGTAAATTTAATTTGCTTATAAATCTTTTGTCACCTAAAAAAATCCCATGTTTTTCTATGAGTTTCAGTGAAAATCACTTATTTTAATGGTCAATACATTTTGAATAATATATATTTTTTTTTCTGTGACTTTTGTATCACCCTGCATATGACCAATGGTTAAGGAAATAACGGCCTGTTTGCGACATTGTATACCACTCTGTATGACTAACTGTTGTAATATTTATAATTTAACATAACAATAATTAATTTTCCAAAAAGATGCAAATAATTTAAAGTGCTGTATCACCACTGGCGATAACCTTAAAATTTCAACTTTTATAATCTAACAATATCCGGTTTCTTTCTAACCATCGAAACACTTAATCAAATTAATTTTAAGATCTCTGACAATATTCAATATTCGTCAGCTATTATTGTAAGAAAAATAAATCAACCTTTATACAAATGAGTTGATAATTAATTACTATAATTTTTCTTAGAACATAACTTAAATGATTAATATTCAGTCGGTGAATGACTCTCATTTTTCATAAGTGCGTTGTTAGGTGGTAGTTAGAAATATAAGTATGTTCCCCAACTAGAAAAGAGATAATATTTCAAATATTTTGTTAAAACAACTGCGGATGACATTCTACTCCATTAATTTCTGTAATTTAATTTCAAGTGTTTTAAAGTGTTTTGTATGATTACATTTTTTTAATTATGTATAAAATATTATATTTATTACGTATATTCACTTCTCCGTTGTTTGTATTTAGAGAAATATTTGCAGATTCATTGTATGTAAATTGGAAAATGAAGCTAAAGTAGTTTTGTTTTTAAAATAAAAATTATTTGACAAAAAGAAAAGTTCGATTTTTGTCATGAAGAAGAACATTACAGAGCATAATTTAGTTTATTGTATTTGGTTAGAACTTTCTTATTTCTCCATCTAGCAAAACTTTATTTTTCAGCTCATTTTACAGCTCTTAAAGCTCTTAAAGAAATATTTCCTTTATTAATAACTTAACCTCTTAACTACCCCGAACGTAAATATACGTTTTTCAACAATACGATACTTTGTTTTTTACTGTTTCTAATAAAACTATCGACACGGCTTGACAATACAATAATATACCCCTGAAAGTAATCTTTACAATGTTTTCAAAAGATTTGCTCACTTCAGATTTGAAAGAGACAAGTTGCACTTTGAAGCGACTCTCGGAAATTTCCCTCGGCAATAAAGGGATAATAAATCTTTGAAATTTATGAAGATTAGTTGTATCAATTACATTATTCTTTTTCTCTATCTTTAAATGCTATTTTTTCTAAAATTTGTTAATTAATTTTTTCTACAAGGTAATGTGTATTAATATATGATTGTAAATTAAAAACAAGTCTATTATACAAGTCGGACAACTTGTTCAACGAAACCTTTTCTTTTGTTTAGAACATTTACGTCTTTTTTAAAAGTAGTGAGCAATTTCACAGTAACATAAACAATATTAATTTGAATAAAAAATTTCAATATCAAATATCAAGTTATATGCTCAAGTGGTTTGGAAATTGCTCACAACCCTCTTTTTGGCCCCATTCCACCTACATATATATGACTATATATTGCTTCTATAGGCTGCTTTTATCAAAATGAAATGATTGCATAATTTTTTTATATGCTTAAAAATATGTTTCGTGTAGAATGTAACATGAAACTCATTCACTATTCGTTGACAGGGATACCCTAAAGAACTAGAATATAGTGGGAATATACTTGCTTGAAATGCATTTCAAGTTGTATTGTGTGTAATTAATATAAGACTGTATTTAAATACACGTTGTGTTGTGCACATAATTTATAGAAGACATAGAGGGCTACCAATAATTAAAGAAAACTTTTTTTTTTTTTAATGTAATTTGTGAAAAGTCTTTATTATATTTTACCATGACCACAAAAACTGCTGAGGAATGAAAATTAATTGCTCATGACTATGCCGTTAATAAAGTAATTTTTAAGTTAATTACGTGTGTTGAGATTTCCTGAACATCTATCATCAGCGTAACTTAAAACACATAATTGCAGGCAATTGAAATGTTATATTTGAATTTCATATAAGGTTGAAACTTGAAAAGTTTGATCAAGATTGGTAAGTTTCAAGAAGGTGAAAGTTGTCTGCATAATTTGAAATAAACTTAATAACAGCCTTGAATTCCATATAAACGTAGGTACTATGTTCAATCGAGAGCTTGAGGGGGGGAGGAAAGGTAACCTTTTTGATAGAGAATTGTTTGGCAAATAAATCTATTCTTAAACCTAGTTTGAAATATTTTTATCGTAAGTTTATATGTAGTACTTCTTATCTTAACCCTTAATCTGCAATCTGTCTTTATAGTATTGAAAGCAGGGTTAGAGAACGCCGTGTGAGTGCCTCTCCAGATTATTTCTTCTAAATTTTCCCATTTGAATTTTTGCTTATTCGTCACAAAAACATTTAATTCAGTAATGAGCGCAATGAACACTGATAAAATTACACAGGTCGACATGTAAAATTTTGATTTTATAATTTTGGATGACCTTTATGTTTTTTGGTGTGCTGAAACCGAAAATGAACCCAGTTTTTCTCTATCACGTATAGATTTTTGTCAAAACAGGGTGCCTACCTATACAATGTCTTCCATTGCTCATCAGCCAATATAATTTTATGGTAAGTTTTATAGGTTTCTATGATTAATTAATCATGGATACCAATTGTTGTAATAGTACAGCACTAATGTGACGTAATACCATACCAACCAATCAACCAACCTACTGTTATGGTGGTATATGTAAAAAATTGTGTCGGTAAACACCCTGTATTGACAAAAACCTATACGTGATAGAGAAAAGTGGACTGCATTTTCGGTTTCAGCATATCAAAAAACATAAAGATCAGCTAAAATCATGAAATCAAATTTTGTCGACTTCATTTTTGGCGACTTGTGTTATTTAAAAATAATCTGTTATTATTTAACTGGTATTGAACATAATGATTGCAATATATTACTTTCTATAATTTTTTCTTCTTTCATAAAAAAAAAAAAATACAAATTTTTTACGTCCTGTTTTTAAGAGTCTTATGATTTAAAAAATCCTCAACTCCTTTTAACAGTTTTTGGAATAATATCTGTAAGTTTGTGAATTTGTGTGTGTGTAACAAAAGATTTCGGGAGCTCTAGATTGAAAACCGATATACGGAATTTCATGAAACTTTATATTTAATTTCTTCTTGGCATAAATTAAAGCCTGAAGTCTCAACAAAAAATATAATTAAACGCATTATTTTTATAAGTTTATAAAATAAAATTAATGAATTAATGTTTAAATCACACATTTTGACATTTTAGTTTCTTGGGCGATGATACTAAAAGCATCATTGAAAAAAAAAAAAAAAAAAAAAAACGGGATTTTTAATATAAATGACAATAAAAATAAAACAAAATTTTGTGGCTTTTAACCTTTTAACGTTCATTGGTTGTGCAATGAAACAAAATATTCCTAAACGCTTCTTTTTACAACAATTCTTCACTATTTTTCTTTGTTTTAACCGATTTTTATATTTTTGTTTATTTTTTGTTCGGTAGGTAACGTAACTACTCCAGTATTTAATATATGATGTTAGAGGAGGCCATGTGCAGAAGTTACTTTAAATTTAAATGATAATTAACTTATTTGATATATAACTGCTTTAGAAAAAACTTTAAATCACTAAAATTCTGAACAGTTGTTTCAAGACAAAATATTAGCACGGTCCTTTATTAGATTAAAAAACTAGGCACGTGTGCATCATAAATGCAGCAAGATGCACACGCGCTTGTTAAGAAATTAATCAGGGTAACATATAAATGTTTGAAAACCAAAACGTTCTTAAAAATTAAAAATGCTTTTTTTTTTTTTTTTGTGACATATTTATTATTAACTGTGTAAGTCTAATAGCCGTTTTTAAAATTAGTTTAGCAATAAAAAAAAATTGAGTGAACGTGAAAGGTTTAAAATAATAAAGTAAATAAAAGTTCAGAGAAAATAATTAATCACTTTACTTTCTGCGTTTCTTATTGTCATTACAACTAAAGCTAAAATACATTTCCTAATTTCCCATTAATTCTTAACAATACACAGGATGTTGTTTTAAGAAAATGGAATTAGTTTTGTTGTCAGAAAGTAAATAACTGGCCTCGTTTGCCCCAAAACATAACTTAATATGTTTTCTGGAGTTGGTGAAACTCAAAATTTGGAGGCACAGCCTTTTATTTTGATTAGATAAATTGTTTCGCTATAAAGCTAGGAATTCGGAAATTCTATCTAACGATAAAAATTAGATTAGGCGTTTTAATCTTCAAACTTGAGTAATTTAATACAAATGTAATGAAAGATAATTTGACATGCTGAATACAAAATTTCATGTAAAGAGCCAGTTTTTTTTTTTTTTTTTTAATCTGGCAAATTCAGCATGTTTGGATAGTTGACATTTTTGATTTTGCTGAAAAATTCGGAAGATGTTCTTTATGTAAAACTATTAAACACATATTTTTTTTATTTTTACGAAAAAAAAAATTTTTCTTGATGTTTTTAGGGGTAAAACAAGGGGTCAAAGATGGAGTCCTCTGTTTCCTTTTCTTTTTTTTTTTTTTTTTTTTTTTTTTGTACGAAAAGCATACTTATTTACGGAAGCCAATACTTTTGCGCCAGAAGTAAACCATGGTACTGATAGTTATTTTGCATTGCTCGGAAATCTATATTTCTAGTTTAGGGAATTAGAAAATGACCATTTATTCAATCTAGATGAAGGCGATATCAACAATCTAAAAATTTCAGCTTTTAAAATCTAACAATATCCGGTTTCATTCTAACCATTTAAAGACTTAATCAAATTAATTTTAATATCTCTAAAAACACTCAATATTCGTCAGTCATTCTTGTAATTAATATTCACTGATTAATATTCAGTCGGGGAATGACTCTCATTTTTCATAAGTGCGCTGTTAGGTGGTAGTTAGAAATATAAGTATGTTGCCCAACTAGGAAAGAGATAATATTTCAAATATATTGTTAAAACAACTGCGGATGACATTCTACTCCATTAATTTCTGTAATTTAATTTCAAGTGTTTTAAAGTGTTTTGCATGATTACATTTTTTTAATTATGTATAAAATATTATATTTTTACGTATATTCACTTCTCCGTTGTTTGTATTTAGGGAAATACTTGCAGATTCATTGTATGTAAATTGGAAAATGAAGCTAAAGTAGTTTTGTTTTTAAAATAAAAATTATTTGACAAAAAGAAAAGTTCGATTTTTGTCATGAAGATGAAAATTACAGTGCATAATTTAGTTTATTGAATTTGGTTAAAACTTTCTTATTTCACCATCTAGCAAAACTTTTTTTTCAGTTCATTCATTTTACAGCTGTTAAAGCTCTTAAAAAATATCTCCTTTATTAATAACTTAACCTCTTAACTGCCCCGAACGCAAATATACGTTTTTCAACACTACGATACTTTGTTTTTTACTGCTACCAATAAAACTACCGACAAGGCTTGACAATGCAATAATATAGCCTTGAAAATGCTCTCGACAGTGTTTTCAATAGATTTGCTCACTTCAGATTTCAAAGAGGGAAAGTTGCACTTTGAAGCGACTCTCGGAAATTTCTCTCGGCAATAAAGGGTTAATAAATCTGTGAAACTTATGAAGATTCGTTGTATCAATTACATTATTCTTTTTCTCTATCTTTAAATGCTATTTTTTCTAAAATTTGTTAATTAATTTATTCTACAAGGTAATGTATATTAATATATGGTTGTAAATTAAAAACAAGTCTATTATACAAGTCGGATTCTAACTTCTTCAAAGAAACCTTTTCTACAACATTTACGCCTATTTTAAAAGTGATGAGAAATTTTTCAGTAGTTTAAATAACATGAATTTGAAAAAAGAAGTCCGATATCAAATAGCAAGCTATATGCTCAAGTGGTTTGGAAATTGCTCACAACCCTCTTTTTAGCCCCATTTCACCTACATATTTAGGAATATATATTGCTTCTATAGGCTGCATTAAACAAAATGAAATGATTGTATAAAATTTTTTTTATGAATAAAAATATGTTTCGTGTAGAATGTAATATGAAAATCATTCACTATTCGTTACCCTAAAGAACTAGAATATAGTGGGAATATACTTGCTAGAAGTGCATTTAAAGTTGTATTGTGTGTAATTAATATAAGACTGTATTTATGTACACGTTGTGGTGTGCATGTAATTTATAGAAGACATAGAGGGCTACCAATAATTAGGGAAAACTTTTTTTTTTTTTTTAATTGGATGTTATTTGTGAAAAGTCTTTATTATATTTTATCATGTTCAGAAAAACTGCTGAGGAATGAAAATTAATTCCTAATACCTATACCGTAAATTACGCGTTTTGAGATTTCCTGAACATCTGTTATCAGCGTAACTTGAAAACAAATAATTGCAGGCAATTGAAATGTTATATTTGAATTTCATATAAGGTTGAAACTTGAAAAGTGTGATCAAGATTGATAAGTTTCAAGAAGGTGAAACTTGTCTGCATAATTTGAAATAAACTTAATAACAGCCTTGAATTGCATATAAACGTAGGTACTATGTTCAATCAAGAGCTTGAGGGGGGAGGTAACCTTTTTGACAGAAAATTGTTTGGCAAATAAATCTATTCTTAAACCTAATTTTAAATATTTTTATCGTAAGTTTATATATAGTACATCTTATCTTAACCCTTAATCTGCAATATGTCTTTATAGTATTGAAAGCAGGGTTAGAGAACGTGGTGTGAGTGTCTCTCCAGATTATTTCTTCTAAATATACCCCATTTGAACTTTAGCTTATTCGTCACGACAACATTTAATTCAGTTATGAGCCCAATGAACACTGATAAAATTATTTATAAATAATCTGTTATTATTTAATTGTTAGTGCACATAATGGTTGCAATATATTACTTTTTACAATTTTTTCTATATTCAAATAATAAATTATTAATTTTCTACTTCCTGTTTTTAACAGTCTTATGCTTTAAGAAATCCTCACCTCATTTTCACCGTTTTTGGAATAATATCGGTAAGTTTGTGATATTTTGTGTGTGTATCGAAAGTTTTCGGGACCTCTAGATTGAAAACCGATATGCGAAATTTCATTAAACTTTAGATTTAACTTCTTCTTGGCACAAATTGAAGTCTGAAGTCAAAACAAAAATATAATTAAATGTATCATTTTTATAAGTTTATAAAATATAATTAATGAATTAATGTTTAAATCACACATTTTGACATTTTAGTTTCTTGAGTGATGATACTAAAAGCATCATTGAAAAAAACCGGATTTTTAATATAAATGACAATAAAAGTAAAACAAAATTTTGTATCTTTTAACCTTTTAACGTTCATTGGTTGTGCAATGAAACAGAATATTCTTAAACGCTTTTTTACAACAATTCTTCACTATTTTTCTTTGTTTTAACCGATTTTTATAATTTTGTTTATTTTTTGTTCGGTAGGTAACGTAACTACTCCAATAATTAATATATGATGTTAAAGGAGGCCATGTGCAGAAGTTACTTTAAATTTAAATGATAATTAACTTATTTTATATATAACTGCTTCAGCAAAAACTTTAAATCACTAAAATTCTGAACAGTTGTTTCAGGACAAAATATTAGCACGGTCTTTTATTAGATTAAAAAACTTGGCACATGTGCATCATAAATGCAGCAAGGTGCACACGCGCTGGTTAAGAAATTAATCAGGGTAACATATAAATGTTTGAAAACCAAAAAGTCCTTAAAAATTAAAAATGCTTTTTTTTTGTGTGTGTGTGTGACATATCTATTATTAACTGTGTAAGTCTAATAGCCGTTTTTAAAATTAGTTTAGCAATTAAAAAAAAAATGGAGTGAACGTGAAAGGTTTAAAATAATAAAGTAAATAAAATTTCAGAGAAAATAATTAATCACTTTACTTTCTGCGTTTCTTATTGTCGTTACAGCTAAATCTAAAAGACATTTCCTAATTTCCCATTAATTCTTAACAATACACAGGATGTTGTTTTAAGAAAATGGAATTAGTTTTGTTGTCAGAAAGTAAATAACTGGCCTCGTTTGCCCCAAAACATAACTTAATATGTTTTCTGGAGTTGGTGAAACTCAAAATTTGGAGGCACAGCCTTTTATTTTGATTAGATAAATTGTTTCGCTACAATGCTAGGAATTCGGAAATTCTACCTAACGATAAAAATTAGATTAGGCGTTTTAATCTTCAAACTTCAGTAATTTAATACAAATGTAATGAAAGATAATTTGACATGCTGAATACAAAATTTCATGTAAAGAGCCAGTTTTTTTTTTTTTTTTTTTTTTTTTTTTTTTATCTGGCAAATTCAGCATGTTTGGATAGTTGACATTTTTGATTTTGCTGAAAAAGTCGGAAGATGTTCTTTATGTAAAACTATTAAACACATGTTTTTTTTACTTTTACGAAAAAAAATTTTTTTTCTTGAAGTTTTTAGAGGTAAAACAAATCAGGGGTAAAACAAGGGGTCAAAGATGGGAGTCCTCTGTTTTCTTTTCTCTTTTTTTTTTTTTTTTTTTTTTTTTACGTAAAGCATACTTATTTACGGAAGCCAATACTTTTGCGCCAGAAGTAAAACACGGTACTGATAGTTATTTTGCATTGCTCGGAAATCTATATTTCTAGTTTAGGGATTTAGAAAATGACCATTTATTCAATCTAGATGAAGCCGATATATGTTTTTCCTCAGTGCAACAATCTAAAAATTTCAGCTTTTAAAATCTAACAATATCCGGTTTCATTCTAACCATTTAAAGACTTAATCAAATTAATTTTAATATCTCTAAAAACATTCAATATTCGTCAGTTATTCTTGTAAAAAAAATAAATCAACCTTCATTCAAATTAGTTGATAATTAATTACTATAATTTTTCTTAGAACATAACTTCACTGATTAATATTCAGTCGGGGAATGACTCTCATTTTTCATAAGTGCGCTGTTAGGTGGTAGTTAGAAATATAAGTATATTGCCCAACTAGGAAAGAGATAATATTCCAAATATATTGTTAAAACAACTGCGGATGACATTCCACTCCATTAATTTCTGTAATTTAATTTCAAGTGTTTTAAAGTGTCTTGCATGATTACATTTTTTTAATTATGTATAAAATATTATATTTTTTACGTATATTCACTTCTCCGTTGTTTGTATTTAGGGAAATATTTGCAGATTCATTGTATGTAAATTGGAAAATGAAGCTAAAGTAGTTTTGTTTTTAAAATAAAAATTATTTGACAAAAAGAAAAGTTCGATTTTTGTCATGAAGAAGAAAATTACAGTGCATAATTTAGTTTATTGAATTTGGTTAAAAACTTTCTTATTTCTCCATCTAGCAAAACTTGTTTTTCAGTTCATTCATTTTACAGCTGTTAAAGCTCTTAAAAAATATCTCCTTTATTAATAACTTAACCCCTTAACTGCCCCGAACGCAAATATACGTTTTTCAACAGTACGATACTTTGTTTTTTACTGCTACCAATAAAACTACCGACAAGGCTTGACAATGCAATAATATAGCCTTGAAAATTCTCTCGACAGTGTTTTCAAAAGATTTGCTCACTTCGGATTTCAAAGAGGGAAAGTTGCACTTTGAAGCGACTCTCGGAAATTTCTCTCGGCAATAAAGGGTTAATAAATCTTTGAAACTTATGAAGATTCGTTGTATCAATTACATTATTCTTTTTCTCTATCTTTAAATGCTATTTTTTCTAAAATTTGTTAATTAATTTATTCTACAAGGTAATGTATATTAATATATGGTTGTAAATTAAAAACAAGTCTATTATACAAGTCGGATTCTAACTTCTTCAAAGAAACCTTTTCTACAACATATACGCCTATTTTAAAAGTGCTGAAAAAATTTTCAGTAGTTTAAATAACATGAATTTGAAAAAAGAAGTCCGATATCAAATAGCAAGCTATATGCTCAAGTGGTTTGGAAATTGCTGACAACCCTCTTTTTAGCCCCATTTCACCTACATATTTATGAATATATATTGCTTCTATAGGCTGCATTAAACAAAATGAAATGATTGTATAAAATTTTTATATGAATAAAAATATGTTTCGTGTAGAATGTAATATGAAAGTCATTCACTATTCATTACCCTAAAGAACTAGAATATAGTGGGAATATACTTGCTAGAAGTGCATTTCAAGTTGTATTGTGTGTAATTAATATAAGACTGTATTTATGTACACGTTGTGGTGTGCATGTAATTTATAGAAGACATAGAGGGCTACCAATAATTAGGAAAAACTTTTTTTTTTTTTTTTTAATTGGATGTTATTTGTGAAAAGTCTTTATTATATTTTATCATGTTCAGAAAAACTGCTGAGGAATGAAAATTAATTCCTAATACCTATACCGTAAATTACGCGTTTTGAGATTTCCTGAACATCTGTTATCAGCGTAACTTGAAAACAAATAATTGCAGGCAATTGAAATGTTATATTTGAATTTCATATAAGGTTGAAACTTGAAAAGTGTGATCAAGATTGATAAGTTTCAAGAAGGTGAAACTTGTCTGCATAATTTGAAATAAACTTAATAACAGCCTTGAATTCCATATAAACGTAGGTACTATGTTCAATCAAGAACTTGAGGGGGGAGGTAACCTTTTTGACAGAAAATTGTTTGGCAAATAAATCTATTCTTAAACCTAATTTAAAATATTTTTATCGTAAGTTTATATATAGTACATCTTATCTTAACCCTTAATCTGCAATCTGTCTTTATAGTATTGTTAAGATGAATTTCGGTTTCCTACAAAAACTGTATTTCTTAGATGTTAATATTTTAAATTTTTGCTATTATTTTAAATTTTAATATTTTATTTTCATCTTCTGTAATATTTTATTTTCATCTTTATTCAAAACTTTTATATTATTACAAGAATTTAAATTTCACTGGAACTGTTTCTTTTTTTACTTTATTCAGAAACTTGTTTATTTTTACAAAAAACTATATTTTTCAGACCCTTTTCTCAGAAAACTATATTATTTAAAATTTATCAATTATAAAAGAAAAAGTTAAATGTTACACGAACGGTTTAAATTTTTACTTAAAAACTTAGATATACTCTTTTAAAAGTTTATAAAAACTCAAGTTTTTCCTGCCTTAGCTGTAGGTAGCGGCACTTAAGAATTTTCTAATTTTTTTTTCTTCTCGGAAAGCAAGATGTTTTGGGGTAGACTGACTTTTCCAGATGTTGTTGAATGATGTTTACTGGGCTTCCCCTAACTTTCTGGAGAAACACTTTGTGTGATCACTTTTCCCTGGAAACTGAGCGGTTGATGACTCGAAAAATGATATCTAGCCTGTGAAATGCCAGAGTTCAGATAGGGAGACGAGAAACTTTAAACTTTTTATGTTTCTGAGGACTGCGTAAAGCCGTATTTATGATACGGGGATGTCAGAAAATCTGTCGAATTCAAAGAGTTTATGACACGGGTATGTCTGAAAATCTGTCAAGTTCAAAAAGTCTAGGTCTGGAATTTTGTGGGTTGACGGAGAAATCCCAGATGTTTTTTTTTTTTTTTTTTGTCAGGGGCATCTGGCGGAATTCTTTTATTTTTTTTATTGTATAGGGGTGAGAAAGGCTCCTCCTTGAGGCAGCCTAGTGGGCCTATCATCGCGTGGGGGTAATCACGAAGAGGTGTAGGTTTTTGAAAAAATTGGATTTCCATTGGACAATGAATAATTGTAGGAATACATTTTGGCAACAAGTGAGAATTGAGTTTTTTTTTTTTTTTTTCGATGTGAAGACTCCATCCAGGACGGAGATGTAGAAAAATTTTCCTTATAAGGAGAAGGGGGCCTCCGGGCTCCCGGAGATGAGGTATTGAGCTGGAGAACTTCATACGTAAAGGTTCGTTGTCTTGGCGCTCTCGCAGCATCACCGAAGGCAGGACTGAACGGTAGCGGGCCCTGACTCACTCCAGTGGCGGCGACTTGCAAGTTATGACGGTGAATCTCGACATCGGTAATGACATTTGAGGCCAGCGGCTATATACAGTCAAAGGTTGGACCTTAATTGATTATGTTGACAAAACAAAAGGCTTTGCCGACCACCCCAATCAGTGAAGACCTTTTTATAGGTGGGAGATTGGGGCGGCATTAAGGCCATCGTCCGTTTTTGTTTTTAGTAGCATCCGTCTTTTTTTTTATTCGTTCAAGAGGAGCAGAAATGACCCACGAGTGGAAAAATGAGGTCATTGTAGCCATATTCTACGAAATTAAATCCGTCCTTGAAAAGATAAGTTTGAATGAGACAACTAATGCCCTGGTACTACGCCCCAGCCGACCTTCAACGGCGTGAGGAAGGACTTCTCCCGGCAGCATACTCATACTAGTCCCAGTGTTCAATTTTGAAAGCCATGATTCCTGATAGCCAGACTCCTGTTTAGTCTAAAAGAATAACAGCCACAACTCGAGAAGACCTTAATTGTAAGTTGTTAAAGCTTTTTTTTTTTTATTTATTTAGTGTTTGCATTTAAAAAAAAAAAAAAAAAGGGTTTTAAATGATAAAGTGTTCGAAAGTGTATGAAACTCTTGGTTTCTTACGTTTATTTTTTTCATACGAAGTTGTCGTATGTTATATTGTGTTAAAAGAACGTAATATTTTTCCTGATTATTTATATATTTCTTATGTTTTGTTTGTTTAGTGTAGGATAATGAGATCAAATAAATATTATTGTTTGTATTTTAAGAGAACTTAGTTTTTTTATAGATTCTGTTGTTATTTTTTTTTACTATTTTTTTTAATTTATATAATAGTATGTTTAAGTTGGAGTTTCCAGGAGGAAGCCATCCTTTAAATACCTAAATTTTTTATTATGGGAGGAGGTTCTCTAATTCATTAGAGAATTCTAGGGTAGAAAAATTATGTTATTCAGCCGAAACTAGAGATTACTAATAAAAGAAAAATCTTATTGTTTAGGAAGTACGTAAGATGATAATATTTGGGCAAAAATTAAAGTCTCCAATGATGTACAGTGATGACAGTATACCTTTATTATTCTGGAGTAGGATGAATTTGTTAATGAGAATTTATAGATACACCTATTGAGTTAGAGCTGGTTAACTCTGTTATAATCTTTAATAACCAAGCTTTAATATAGAATAAATGTATTTGAATCGATGTGTCTTCAAAAAATAGATTGAATTTTAATTTTAGGAAAGTCTAATGACAAGGACTATATTAATATATTAAAAGTTGTAGGAACATTTTTTCAAATGAAATCATTAAATAAAATCGTAACTGGACACCTTCAGTTAGCTACTTTAACCTTCTGATTGGGAATTGTGAAAAAAAAAAAAAATAAATAAATAAATAAAATAAAATAAAATAAATTGAAGTTAAATAAGTTGTATAATCAAATCTAGTGACTTAGATATTAGGATTTAAAATCTGGTCAATAAACGATTCCCAAAGAGGGTTGAGGTGGTAAGTTTCCCTTCCAGGTGGATCCTGATAGAAGAAATAAATAAAATGTTTTTTTTCTTGTTCATGTATTTGTGGTGTCTGTGTACTGAAAGGTCCAGTTGTATTGGAAGATTTAGGTATAAAATTTGTCTACATTGAGGTATATGATTTAATAATATAGTAACATAAAAGTAACATCGCTGTCATCATTGTCCTTCATTTTACTTGGGTTTCTTATGGGTACACAACGCAGGTTTTTTTTATTTTTTTATTTAAAGTAAATTATATTTCATTTGTGAGAGCTAAATCGAAAGGTGAAGTAACGATTTTAAATCTTCTTTGACACTATACGTTTTTTTTTATTAAAGAAAAAAGTCTGGTGCTTTCTTGTAAATTTTTAGTAAACAATTCTGACAGGATATCAAAAGTTTGATTGTTATAAAAGTTGCATTTAGCATTTTATAAGAAAACCAGAGAAAAACTCTGGATTTGTTTTTTTTTATCTTTTGGCCTTATTTTCGAAACTTGTTAGATATATATAAGAGGTGACTGGTAAAGATAATAGGTTCAAATTAAATTTAGACATGAGTTTTTTTTTGTTTAATTCTTTATTTTATTTTATAATCTTTTATACAAAAAAAAAAAAATCTGTAGATTATAGAATCTTAATATTTAGTAATTTAATATATTTTATTTGAAGTTAGATTTCTTATTAATAGAGTTAAAATTCCAGGCAGAATTGAATTTACTAATTTAGAAGCAGATTGATAGTTTATATCATTCATAAAGTGTAAATAGTTTTGTTTAAAGAAAGCATCAACTTTAAGAAAAGTAAAGAGAAAAGGCCAGTATATCAATTAAAGTAACTGAGTAGGATTAGGAAAATTTATATGTGTAAAAGATAAAAAGATTAAATTCAAAAAAAAACAATGTGGTGAAAAGTAAAAAGTACAGTGCAAAAGGTAAAAATATCATAACATAATAACTGGCAAATTTAAAAATTATGGTGAGAAAAACTAACCAAGCTATACCATTAAAATAACTGGCGCCGTGAGTACAGGATCTCACATAATTGTTATTGCGGGATAGAAAAGAGTCTTTTAATTGTGATGCTTAATATTTTTAATTTGCAGTATAGTATGTATCAAAATTATGTATGAAAATCCTCTTTGGGGAAAATAATTTTTTTTTTCATTGTTTTATTCTTTGAAATTATTTTTCTTTTATTATTGTGTTTTGTGCTTTTATTGATTTTTTTTATAGAAGTATATTTATACCCAAGGTATTAATTCTTTCTAACAATATAATTAATTGTGGTATTGCCCTCTCCTTGCATGTGAGGTTTCCCCTCAAGGGAAGGATATATTTTTTTTCTTTCTCTCTCTCTCGTTATATATTTTTTTTTATTTTTATTTACTTAGCCCCCATATATATATAATCCAAAATTAATGATAACAAAATTTTTTTTCAGTCTGTTTTTATTTTAAAATTTTACAAAAATAAAGGGGGTAAACACTATTTGATAATTTATACTCAGTAAACTTTTTAAATGCTAAGCTTTTACTAAACTATCTTTAATTATATGCGTAATTTAGAAATTTTCTAAACTTTTATTTCAAAAAAAAAAAAAAAAAAAAAGAATTAAAGGGGGTGGATAAATTTTTTTTTGATAACATCTGGCTAAAATAAAATTAGAATAAATAGATTGTACTGATAAATTACTAAAATGTCCAGTAGTAAAGAAACGCAAGTGGATTCAGAGCTGGGAGGTAGTGTACTCCAAAATGAATCCCTCTTCTCACAAAGTCAGAATTCGAGTACAGCCCTGACAGTGGGGGTGGAAAATGCGCAGAGTCAAAGAAGAGCGCTCCTCTTAGATAACCTTTCTTTAATTCCGGTTTTTACAGGAAGGGACCCCACATTCTCAGTTAGTGAATTCTTCTCGAAATTTCATGAGTTCGCGGGTTTTTTGGGTTGGAAGCAGGAAGAGCTGTTCTTCGCTGTCACTCAGCGGTTAGCGGGAGCAGCACAGAGCGTGTACAGGGATCACAAAATGCATGTCAAAAATTTTGGGGAGTTAGAAAAATTATTAAAAGATAGATTTGGAGCAAAGGAAGATTTGCATCGTTGCATACATAATTTTTGGTCCTTTGTACAATCACCCGACATGTCAGTATCGGATTTCATAGTCAAGGCTAAGGTTAGAGCCAGGAGAGCTCTAGAAGCCCAAAAAATCCCCAGCGAAAATTTAGCGCAAACGGAAAATGAATGGTTGCTAGCTCTTTTATTAAAAAACTTGAGGCCCGAGATTAGAAAGGGGGTTATAGCTAGGTCCCCTACTACGGTTGAAGAGATTGAGCGCATTGCGCTTGCAGAAGAGGAAGCTTTTCTCTCGGTTAGCCCCCAGCAAGTATCTAGCTCAAGCGGCTATGTGGCTGAGTTGGCTTGCGCGGCCCAAGTAGCGACCCAGGATAGGTCAGCAACTCCCCACCAGACACTAGCGAATCTTATTGCTGATTTATCAGTACAAGTTTCGCAGCTCTCCTCAAAAGTCCAAAGCCTCGAGAGTAGGAGAGATGAGCGACCATCTCCGAAATCTAAAAAGGACATTGTGTGCTATTATTGTGGTAAAGACGGGCACTACAAGAGCGAATGTTTAAAGAGACAGAAAGATGTTCAACAGAGTAGGAACTCAGCCCAAAATTCTCAAAATTATACTTTCAGAAGCGGATATCGTTCCCAGGGTAGGGGAGGTGCTCAGGTAGGCACTGAAAAATTGCCAAATAGTGCCCACCATGAAAACAAACCTTTAAACTAAAAAGGATCTCACCTAGGGAGGTAGAGGCTTGGGATCTGGCACCTTCAACACAAATACCTCAAAATACTGAATATTTCTATTCAGGTTGGAACAAATCTTTTGTAAATAAACTGCCTATATTATCCTTTTTTTATAAAGGTGAACATCATAATGTGTTAATTGATTCTGGGTGTTCCTGCAATTTGATAGCTAGTAATATTGTAAAAAATATTAGGGGAATAAGTAAACAGATTTGTTCAACAAATCTCAGAACACTTTTAGGCGGTGAAGTTACCTTAAGAAATAAGGCAGAGCTAGAGTTTAAATTGGGAAAAACGGAATTTTCTGACATTTTTGCTATATGTGATGGCTCTCTATCTCCAAGTTTTCAAGTTATTTTAGGGATACCTTGGCTTAATAAATACAATATTAAAGTAGATTTCAAAAACAAAACACTTACTGGAGATAATTTTGAAATTTTGTTTGGGTCTCAGCAAGACCAGTCTGTTAATTTTGGCACTGCAATGCTCAACCCCATCCCTATATATGCAAAAACAAAAAAAATTATTCCTTCTCTCTCAGAATCAGTAATTCCTGTAAAAGTAAGAAACATGAACAATTCTAGTTCCAAAAATGTGTTTATTTACCCTCATAAATTTATCTCTGATTCCATTGTTATTAGTCATACAGTTTGCCTAAATAACCCGGATAAGTTGTATGTAAAGGTTTTAAATCTAACAGAACAGCCTTTTCATTTAAATAAAAATTGTCAACTTGGATATTTAGAGGAAATTAGGGAGGAAGAGCCAAAGCCCCAAGTAAACTTTGGGGAAGTGACAGAAATTGGAGAGTTGGAAAATATAAATTTGCAATGGGACACCGAGTTTAAATTAGATCACTTAGATGAAAATTTAAAAGAGCAGGTACAAAAATTTTTACAAAAGAACTCGGATGTTTTTGCTGCCTCAGTACTTGATTTACCAGGGTGTGACACTGTTATGCACAACATAAATTTAAGTGATGACACCCCTGTTCGGAGTTCTCCCTATAGAGTCCCCTACAACTTAAGAGAGGAGATGAATAAACAAATAAATACACTCATCGAAGCAAAAATTCTTGTGCCATCTAATTCTCCATATGCATCCCCCATTATTTTAGTTAAGAAGGCGGACGGTTCTTTTAGGCTAGCATGTGATTTCAGGAAATTAAATAAGAAAATAGTTAGCGACAGTTACCCCATCCCTAACATCTCTGAAACTATAGATTCTTTGGCAGGCTCCAAATATTTCTCCACTTTAGATCTTACTAGTGGATTTTTTCAGCAAAAGATACCTGAAAATCAGCAGCATATTACAGCAATTGTGACGCACGATAAGCTATTGCAATGGACCAGAAGTCCATTCGGTTTAAAATCTTCCCCCGCAGCTTTCCAAAGATTAATGAATTTTATTCTAAGTGACTTACAGCATTTAAACATTCTAATTTATATAGATGACATCTGCGTCGCTTCTAAAGACATAAAATCCCATTTTGAAAAATTAAATTTAGTTTTTGATAGGTTAAGAACCCATAATTTACGTTTAAAGCCCTCCAAGTGCCATTTTTTTAAATCTCAAATAACATTTCTTGGGTTTAACATTAAAAATGGTGAAATTTTTCCTGCTAACAAAAATGTTGAGATAATAAGTAAAATTAAGCGACCTGTAAACAGAAAACAAGTTAGATCTTTTCTGGGATCTGTGGGATTTTACAGAAGGCATATAAGTGATTATTCGAAAAGAACAATAAACTTAACTAATTTGACAAAAGAAAAGACTAAATTTCAATGGACAGACAAAGCTGAACGAGAATTTTTAGATATGAAAAATGAAATTGCTAAAATTCCTTCTTTGTTACTTCCCGACATGAAAAAAGATTTTATTTTGTATACAGACAGTTCAGCAGAAGCCATGGGGGCAGTTTTATGTCAGTATGACAACTCAGGTTTTCCACACCCTGTAGCATTTGCTAGTAGAAAATTAAAAGAGGTTGAGAAAAAGTATTCGGCCACGGAGAGAGAACTGTTGGCCCTAGTTTGGGCAACTCAGTATTTCAAATGTTACATTTTCCATCGAAAATTCATTATTTACACTGACCACGCGGCCCTCACGTATGCTTTAAAACTTAGAGACCCCACATCTCGAATTGCTAGATGGTTATGTGCTTTAAGCGAATTTGAATTTGTCGCCAAACATATAAAAGGAAAGTGTAATTCCGTAGCAGATTTTTTGTCGAGGTTTATTGACCATGATCTACAAGTTGAGAATAACCCTACCATAGACTGTAATGTACTGGAAAATGTCAATCGAGAAATTCACACCTTAAGTAATGTAGAGTTTTTAGAGGAAATCCGGCGCGCTCAAAGTCAAGATAAATTTTGTAAATATGTTAGTGCTAGATTGTGTAAAGGCTTACCGATTGCGCCTAAAAATTATAAATTTTCAGTAAATAATGAAGTTATTGTATGCGAAAAAATTAACCCAATTCACAAAAAGGAAAAAGGTGAGAGAATTGTTTTACCTAAAGCGCTTGTGCCAAAGGTTTTTCATATGACACACGAATCTCCAGTAGCATGTCATGCTGGTTTTTACAAAACATTTTTTAGGATAAAAAATAATTATTTCTGGAAAGGGATGTATTCAGACGTTAAAAGATTAGTGGCTTCCTGTCAATCTTGCTTAGAGTTTAGAGCACACAAACCTAAAAAATTAGCTGAGCTCCAGAGATTAGAAATTCCAAATAAACCGTTTGATACCATACACTCTGATATCTGTGGTCCTTATCCCATTACTGAAAAGGGAAATAAATATATTGTATGTTATGTTGACAGTTTTAGTAAATGGCCAGAAGCCTATGCAGTACAAAACATCACCTCTGATACTTTGGCAGAAACCTTGGCCGACTTTATTTCAAGACATGGGGCGCCCACAAAAATAATTACTGATAAAGGTAAAAATTACATGAGTGAAGCAATAACACAGGTATACAGTAAACTGCAAATTACTCACCGACACACTTCCAGTTACCACCCACAAAGTAACGCACAAGTTGAGAGACAGCATGCAACAATGAATAATGCACTCGCGCATTTAGTAAATAACAATCACAATGACTGGGATGATAAATTAAAATTTGTACTTTTAGCTATGAGGTCAGGTATACATTCCACAATTAATGAAACACCCTTTTTTGTTACATACGGCAGAGATATTCAACTTCCTTATAATATTTTCTGTCAAAAAGAGCCTATTAACTATAACGACTGCCCGACATACTGTGAGCAACTAATTCCCTCTCTAAAACATACATTCTTACAAACCAAACAATTATTAGAAAAATCTGCTGAAAGGCAAGAAAGTTATAGGAAAAAGTTTGCTGTTGATAAACATTTAAAGGTAGGAGATCTGGTGATGCTGTATACTCCAGCAATTAAACCAGGCCTTTGTAAAAAATTTAACAAGAAGAACTCGGGTCCTTTTCGTGTTATTAGAAAACTAGGTTTTGTAAATTTTGAGATACAGGAAGTGAAAAATCCAAACAATGTTCAAATTGTGCATGTTGACAGATTATCGAAAATGGAAATTAAACCCATATTCCCTGTCTTAGATAGTATAGAGAATGAACTGACAGAAAACATTACAACACCACAGGTACAAGTTAATGGAGACCTACACCCTGTAGTGGAGGATATGTGGGAAAAGTATAGGTTAGCGAGAAAAGAAAAGAGGAGAAAACGATTTCTCTTAGATTTTGTTGGTCCACCAGAAAGTGACTCTCAAAGTATTCACAGTTCTCAGGGTCAGCCAGGTTTTAATACAGTTTGCGAGTTAAATTCCTCTCATAGGACACTGGATGGGCAGGTGACAGGTTCGATTCCCAGCCATACTCTACCTTCCCAGGTGTTTAACCCTCAAGACTGCTCGCCTACTGTTAGCGAAGCAGAGAACGAGGAAGTACCGGGTTCAAATCCCATATACTCTTTACCCTCTCAAGTGATTAAGCAAAAATCAGTCTCTCCTACGGTCAGTGAATCGGAGCAGGATTTTTCGCATTTGGTAGGCCAGTCAAAAGTGAAAAGGTCGAGAGATAATTCAAAAACTGCGTCAAAAATCCCCACTCACCAATATTCACTGAGAAGCAGAAAGTAAATTTTGTATATATAAATTGTTGTAAATACACATTTTGTTTGATTTTTTTGCATTCCTATAAATATATTAGCTTATGTAAACTCGTAAGTTTGAAATCTGCATTTTTCAAGCGTGAAACATTTGGTTAATGTCAATTTCTGTTTACGCACTTCTATGTTTGAAAAAATGCGAGTTGCATTTTTCTCTTTCTGTGGTTTGGTGTTTTGTTCAAATGACCAAAAAATTTTTTAGGTTAGTTCAAATAATCACACGGTTTCGTGCATTCTTGTGTGCGAATTCACCACAGGAAAGAAATTTTTGGGTTTCTCATTACTAAAGCTGCGTTTTCTTTCTGTATCATTTGTTTACGCTGCCCTGTCCTAGGTTAGGCTATGTTGTATGTATATACTAAAATTACCTTATATGTAAATTTCTAAAATACTGGGATCTCATTACAATTTTTTTTATGTGGGCTGGAGTTTATCACAGGCACTGCATGATTATTGATTTTTTAGGACTATAAGGTCAGAAGTGGATAGTGTGTTTTTCAAAATTCAGTTAGTTTCTGAGTTAGGAAAAAAGGAAGAGTATCTCTTGTCTATATATACATCTATTAGAGGTGTATATCTTTTCATAAAATGTAAACAATCTCTCTCTGGAAGAAATTTTTTTTTGTTTTAAAGCTTATACAGATGTTTTTAGAGAGAGAGCGAGAAAAGAGAAAAGATTTTCTTGCCTTGGATTGTTTATCCTATATATAATGGACTTTTGCTTGGTATATTGGTTTTTCGGGTGTAATCCCATTGCAAGGAGAGGCTAAGCAACCGCCATGGTTTATTCAAAAAATTTTTTTTTGGATGTCACTGGGTATTTGTTTATATTTAACTACTAATATGTGTTACTTATTTCTGTGTATTTATATACCTACCAACTTATATCATCTATTATTCCTTATGTTTTATCATTTATTATTTGTATATTAATGTTATGTTTATATTTAATTATATGTAATCTTATGCCCACCGGTGGGCCAAAACAAATCTATGTAGCATCATTATACATGTATCTTGTGATGTCCATTTATTTTCTTATTCTTATCATGGTTATTATCGCATAATCTGTAAAAGGCTTTTTCCGGTTGTGGCTCTGTCCTACGAATTAGATTACTAACCCTTATTTGTCTAGGAAAAGTTCAATCCCAAAAATGTCTAGTCCGTTGTTCGTAAAGCGGGTAATTTAGTTTTTTTTTCGGAAATGTTTACATCACCGCTTCAGCAAGAGTTGGAGTGAGAGGACTCATCAACTGGAGGGAAAAACGTTCTCATCGGTTCATCAGACGGAGTGATTGACAGCCGTTGGCTCAGGAGAGGAGAAACTGCGTAGGGTTCTTCGCGGTTTGATTGATTGGTACCGTGGAAGGATGAGGAGAGAAAAAACTCGTCTGAGATAGATCTCCCATAGAGAAAGGGATAAAACAGCTGTGTTTTGTTTACATCGCTACGGGGTAGATATCGTGGCTTTCGCTTCTTGTTTTTCGTTCCGGATTACTTTATATATCACTCAAAAAAAAAAAAAAAAACTAATTTAGACATTATGTGAGGAATATACTTATTAAAAGAGGCTACTTGTAGTATTTTGAATGCAATTATAATTTCGGGAACTTAGCCTTTTGTAGAGAAGGACTAGAATTCTCAGGTACCCGGCCGGATTTGAGTTTTCTAGTAAGATGAGTGTTCGTTTGCTCCAGGCGGAGTAGGGATCGGCGTTTGATTTATACTTTCGTCTGGGACACTTTAACATTCTCTTCTTTTCCTTCAGAAAAATTTAGGGATTTTTGCACACTTACAAAAAAAAAAAAAAAATAAATTTATTTTTTTTTTAACATAAAAGGGAGGGTGATTGTTAAGATGAATTTCGGTTTCCTACAAAAACTGTATTTCTTAGATGTTAATATTTTAAATTTTTGCTATTATTTTAAATTTTAATATTTTATTTTCATCTTCTGTAATATTTTATTTTCATCTTTATTCAAAACTTTTATATTATTACAAGAATTTAAATTTCACTGGAACTGTTTCTTTTTTTACTTTATTCAGAAACTTGTTTATTTTTACAAAAAACTATATTTTTCAGACCCTTTTCTCAGAAAACTATATTATTTAAAATTTATCAATTATAAAAGAAAAAGTTAAATGTTACACGAACGGTTTAAATTTTTACTTAAAAACTTAGATATACTCTTTTAAAAGTTTATAAAAACTCAAGTTTTTCCTGCCTTAGCTGTAGGTAGCGGCACTTAAGAATTTTCTAATTTTTTTTTCTTCTCGGAAAGCAAGATGTTTTGGGGTAGACTGACTTTTCCAGATGTTGTTGAATGATGTTTACTGGGCTTCCCCTAACTTTCTGGAGAAACACTTTGTGTGATCACTTTTCCCTGGAAACTGAGCGGTTGATGACTCGAAAAATGATATCTAGCCTGTGAAATGCCAGAGTTCAGATAGGGAGACGAGAAACTTTAAACTTTTTATGTTTCTGAGGACTGCGTAAAGCCGTATTTATGATACGGGGATGTCAGAAAATCTGTCGAATTCAAAGAGTTTATGACACGGGTATGTCTGAAAATCTGTCAAGTTCAAAAAGTCTAGGTCTGGAATTTTGTGGGTTGACGGAGAAATCCCAGATGTTTTTGTTTTTTTTTTTTGTCAGGGGCATCTGGCGGAATTCTTTTATTTTTTTTATTGTATAGGGGTGAGAAAGGCTCCTCCTTGAGGCAGCCTAGTGGGCCTATCATCGCGTGGGGGTAATCACGAAGAGGTGTAGGTTTTTGAAAAAATTGGATTTCCATTGGACAATGAATAATTGTAGGAATACATTTTGGCAACAAGTGAGAATTGAGTTTTTTTTTTTTTTTTTCGATGTGAAGACTCCATCCAGGACGGAGATGTAGAAAAATTTTCCTTATAAGGAGAAGGGGGCCTCCGGGCTCCCGGAGATGAGGTATTGAGCTGGAGAACTTCATACGTAAAGGTTCGTTGTCTTGGCGCTCTCGCAGCATCACCGAAGGCAGGACTGAACGGTAGCGGGCCCTGACTCACTCCAGTGGCGGCGACTTGCAAGTTATGACGGTGAATCTCGACATCGGTAATGACATTTGAGGCCAGCGGCTATATACAGTCAAAGGTTGGACCTTAATTGATTATGTTGACAAAACAAAAGGCTTTGCCGACCACCCCAATCAGTGAAGACCTTTTTATAGGTGGGAGATTGGGGCGGCATTAAGGCCATCGTCCGTTTTTGTTTTTAGTAGCATCCGTCTTTTTTTTTATTCGTTCAAGAGGAGCAGAAATGACCCACGAGTGGAAAAATGAGGTCATTGTAGCCATATTCTACGAAATTAAATCCGTCCTTGAAAAGATAAGTTTGAATGAGACAACTAATGCCCTGGTACTACGCCCCAGCCGACCTTCAACGGCGTGAGGAAGGACTTCTCCCGGCAGCATACTCATACTAGTCCCAGTGTTCAATTTTGAAAGCCATGATTCCTGATAGCCAGACTCCTGTTTAGTCTAAAAGAATAACAGCCACAACTCGAGAAGACCTTAATTGTAAGTTGTTAAAGCTTTTTTTTTTTTTGATTTATTTAGTGTTTGCATTTTTTAAAAAAAAAAAAAAGGGTTTTAAATGATAAAGTGTTCGAAAGTGTATGAAACTCTTGGTTTCTTACGTTTATTTTTTTCATACGAAGTTGTCGTATGTTATATTGTGTTAAAAGAACGTAATATTTTTCCTGATTATTTATATATTTCTTATGTTTTGTTTGTTTAGTGTAGGATAATGAGATCAAATAAATATTATTGTTTGTATTTTAAGAGAACTTAGTTTTTTTATAGATTCTGTTGTTATTTTTTTTTACTATTTTTTTTAATTTATATAATAGTATGTTTAAGTTGGAGTTTCCAGGAGGAAGCCATCCTTTAAATACCTAAATTTTTTATTATGGGAGGAGGTTCTCTAATTCATTAGAGAATTCTAGGGTAGAAAAATTATGTTATTCAGCCGAAACTAGAGATTACTAATAAAAGAAAAATCTTATTGTTTAGGAAGTACGTAAGATGATAATATTTGGGCAAAAATTAAAGTCTCCAATGATGTACAGTGATGACAGTATACCTTTATTATTCTGGAGTAGGATGAATTTGTTAATGAGAATTTATAGATACACCTATTGAGTTAGAGCTGGTTAACTCTGTTATAATCTTTAATAACCAAGCTTTAATATAGAATAAATGTATTTGAATCGATGTGTCTTCAAAAAATAGATTGAATTTTAATTTTAGGAAAGTCTAATGACAAGGACTATATTAATATATTAAAAGTTGTAGGAACATTTTTTCAAATGAAATCATTAAATAAAATCGTAACTGGACACCTTCAGTTAGCTACTTTAACCTTCTGATTGGGAATTGTGAAAAAAAAAAAAAATAAAATAAATAAATAAAATAAAATAAAATAAATTGAAGTTAAATAAGTTGAATAATCAAATCTAGTGACTTAGATATTAGGATTTAAAATCTGGTCAATAAACGATTCCCAAAGAGGGTTGAGGTGGTAAGTTTCCCTTCCAGGTGGATCCTGATAGAAGAAATAAATAAAATGTTTTTTTTCTTGTTCATGTATTTGTGGTGTCTGTGTACTGAAAGGTCCAGTTGTATTGGAAGATTTAGGTATAAAATTTGTCTACATTGAGGTATATGATTTAATAATATAGTAACATAAAAGTAACATCGCTGTCATCATTGTCCTTCATTTTACTTGGGTTTCTTATGGGTACACAACTCAGGTTTTTTTTATTTTTTTATTTAAAGTAAATTATATTTCATTTGTGAGAGCTAAATCGAAAGGTGAAGTAACGATTTTAAATCTTCTTTGACACTATACGTTTTTTTTTATTAAAGAAAAAAGTCTGGTGCTTTCTTGTAAATTTTTAGTAAACAATTCTGACAGGATATCAAAAGTTTGATTGTTATAAAAGTTGCATTTAGCATTTTATAAGAAAACCAGAGAAAAACTCTGGATTTGTTTTTTTTTATCTTTTGGCCTTATTTTCGAAACTTGTTAGATATATATAAGAGGTGACTGGTAAAGATAATAGGTTCAAATTAAATTTAGACATGAGTTTTTTTTTGTTTAATTCTTTATTTTATTTTATAATCTTTTATACAAAAAAAAAAAAATCTGTAGATTATAGAATCTTAATATTTAGTAATTTAATATATTTTATTTGAAGTTAGATTTCTTATTAATAGAGTTAAAATTCCAGGCAGAATTGAATTTACTAATTTAGAAGCAGATTGATAGTTTATATCATTCATAAAGTGTAAATAGTTTTGTTTAAAGAAAGCATCAACTTTAAGAAAAGTAAAGAGAAAAGGCCAGTATATCAATTAAAGTAACTGAGTAGGATTAGGAAAATTTATATGTGTAAAAGATAAAAAGATTAAATTCAAAAAAAACAATGTGGTGAAAAGTAAAAAGTACAGTGCAAAAGGTAAAAATATCATAACATAATAACTGGCAAATTTAAAAATTATGGTGAGAAAAACTAACCAAGCTATACCATTAAAATAGTATTGAAAGCAGGGTTAGAGAACGTGGTGTGAGTGTCTCTCCAGATTATTTCTTCTAAATATACCCCATTTGAACTTTAGCTTATTCGTCACGACAACATTTAATTCAGTTATGAGCCCAATGAACACTGATAAAATTATTTATAAATAATCTGTTATTATTTAATTGTTAGTGCACATAATGGTTGCAATATATTACTTTTTACAATTTTTTCTACATTCAAATAATAAATTATTAATTTTCTACTTCCTGTTTTTAACAGTCTTATGCTTTAAGAAATCCTCAACTCATTTTCACCGTTTTTGGAATAATATCGGTAAGTTTGTGATATTTTGTGTGTGTATGGAAAGTTTTCGGGACCTCTAGATTGAAAACCGATATGCGAAATTTCATTAAACTTTAGATTTAACTTATTCTTGGCACAAATTGAAGTCTGAAGTCAAAACAAAAATATAATTAAACGTATCATTTTTATAAGTTTATAAAATATAATTAATGAATTAATGTTTAAATCACACATTTTGACATTTTAGTTTCTTGAGTGATGATACTAAAAGCATCATTGAAAAAAACGGGATTTTTAATATAAATGACAATAAAAGTAAAACAAAATTTTGTAGCTTTTAACCTTTTAACGTTCATTGGTTGTGCAATGAAACAAAATATTCTTAAACGCTTTTTTACAACAATTCTTCACTATTTTTCTTTGTTTTAACCGATTTTTATATTTTTGTTTATTTTTTGTTCGGTAGGTAACGTAACTACTCCAATAATTAATATATGATGTTAGAGGAGGCCATGTGCAGAAGTTACTTTAAATTTAAATGATAATTAACTTATTTGATATATAACTGCTTTAGCAAAAACTTTAAATCACTAAAATTCTAAACAATTGTTTCAGGACAAAATATTAGCACGGTCTTTTATTAGATTAAAAAACTTGGCACATGTGCATCATAAATGCAGCAAGGTGCACACGCGCTTGTTAAGACATTAATCAGGGTAACATATAAATGTTTGAAAACCAAAAAGTCCTTAAAAATTAATTTTTTTTTTTTTTGTGACATATTTATTATTAACTGTGTAAGTCTAATAGCCGTTTTTAAAATTAGTTTAGCAATAAAAAAAAAAATGGAGTGAACGTGAAAGGTTTAAAATAATAAAGTAAATAAAATTTCAGAGAAAATAATTAATCACTTTACTTTCTGCGTTTCTTATTGTCATTACAGCTAAAGCTAAAAGACATTTCCTAATTTCCCATTAATTCTTAACAATACACAGGATGTTGTTTTAAGAAAATGGAATTAGTTTTGTTGTCAGAAAGTAAATAACTGGCCTCGTTTGCCCCAAAACATAACTTAATATGTTTCCTGGAGTTGGTGAAACTCAAAATTTGGAGGCACAGCCTTTTATTTTGATTAGATAAATTGTTTCGCTATAATGCTAGGAATTCGGAAATTCTATCTAACGACAAAAATTAGATTAGGCGTTTTAATCTTCAAACTTGAGTAATTTAATACAAATGTAATGAAAGATAATTTGACATGCTGAATACAAAATTTCATGTAAAGAGCCAGGTTTTTTTTTTTTTTTTTCCTTTTTATCTGGCAAATCCAGCATGTTTGGATAGTTGACATTTTTGATTTTGCTGAAAAATTCGGAAGATGTTCTTTATGTAAAACTATTAAACACATATTTTTTTATTTTTACGAAAAAAAAATTTTTTCTTGAAGTTTTTAGGGATCAAATATGGAGTCCTCTGTTTTTTTTTTTTTTTTTTTAATTATTATTATTTTATTATTATTATTATTTTTTTTTTTTTTTTTTTTTTTTTTTTACAAAAAGCATACTTATTTACGGAAGCCAATACTTTTGCGCCAGAAGTGAACCATGGTACTGATAGTTATTTTGCATTGCTCGTAAATCTATATTTATAGTTTAGGGATTTAGAAAATGACCATTTATTCAATCTAGATGAAGGCGGTATATGTTTTTTCTCAGTGCAACAATCTAAAAATTTCAGCTTTTAAAATCTAACAATTTCCGGTTTCATTCTAACCATTTAAACACTTAATCAAATTAATTTTAATATCTCTAACAATATTCAATATTCGTCAGTTATTCTTGTAAGAAAAATAAATCAACCTTCATTCAAATTAGTGGATAATTAATTACTATAATTTTTCTTAGAACATAACTTAAATGATTAATATTCAGTCGGTGAATGACTCTCATTTTTCATAAGTACGCTGTTAGGTGGTAGTTAGAAATATAAGTATGTTGCCCAACTAGAAAAGAGATAATATTTCAAATATATTGTTAAAACAACTGCGGATGACATTCTACTCCATTAATTTCTGTAATTTAATTTCAAGTGTTTTAAAGTGTTTTTCATGATTAAATTTTTTTAATTATGTATAAAAATTTTATATTTATTATGTATGTGCACTTCTCCGTAGCTTGTATTTATGGAAATATTTGCAGATTCATTGTATGTAAATTGGAAAATGAAACTCAAGTAGTTTTGTTTTTAACATAAAAATTATTTGATTAAAAGAAAAATTCGATTTTTGTCATGAAGAAGAAAATTACAGTGCATAATTTAGTTTTTTGTATTTGATTAGAACTTTCTTATTTTTCCATCTAGCAAAACTAGTTTTTCAGTTCATTTTACAGCTGTTAACTCCCTTAAAAAATATTGTCTTTATTAATAATGTAACCCCTTAACTACCCCGGACGTATATATACGTTTTACAATAGTACGATATTTTGTTTTTTACTGTTACCCATAAAACTACCGACACGGTTTGACAATGCAATAATATACCCTTCAGTGTTGGGCATAATTAATTAAAAAGTAATTGAATTACAATTAAATTACAATTACTTTACTGTTAATCGATTAACAAATGATTGATTACAAATAAATTGAATTACTTATTCAATAAATTTAATTACTTATTGAATTTATTTGTAATCAATTTCTTGTTAATCGATTGACAGTAAAATAATTCTAATTTAATTGTAATTCAATTGTAATTCAATTACTTTTTAATCAATTATGCCCAACATTGATACCCTTGAAAGTGATCTTGACAGTGTTTTCAAAAGATTTTCTCATTTCAGGGTTGAAAGAGAACAGTCGTACTTTGAAGCAAATCTCGGAAATTTCTCTCGCAGGTAAAGGGTTAATAAATCTTTAAAATTTATGATGATTTGTTGCAGCAACTAAATTATTCTTTTTCTCTTCCTTTTAATGCTATTTTTTTTTCTGAAATTTGTTAATTTATTATACAAGGTAATGTGTATTATTATATGGTAGTAAATTAAATACAAGTCGGACTCTAACTTATTCAACGAAACCTTTTCCTTTGTTTAGAACATTTACACCTATTTTAAAAGTGGTGAGCAATTATTCAGTAACTTAAATAACATGAATTTGAATAAAAAATTTCCATATCAAATATCAAGTTATATGCTCAAGTGGTTTGGAAATTGCTCACAACCCTCTTTTTAGCCCCATTTCACCTACATGTATATGACTATATATTGCTTCTATAGGCTGCATTAAACAAAATGAAATTATTGTATGAATTTTTTATATCAATAAAAATATGTTTCGTGTAGAATGTATTATGAAAATCATTCACTATTCGTTGACAGGGATACCCTAAAGAACTGTAGTGGGAATATACTTCCTTGAAGTGCATTTCAAGTTGTATTGTGTGTAATTAATATAAAACTGTATTTAAGTACACATTGTGGTGTGCATATAATTTATAGAAGACATAGTAGGCTATCAATAAAGAAGGAAAACTTTTTTTTTTTTTTTTTTTTTTTTTTTTTTTATTGGATGTAATTTGTGAAAAGTCTTTATTATATTTTACCACGTCCAAAAAACTGCTGAGGAATGAAAATTCATTCCTAATACCTATACCGTAAATAAAGTAATTTTTAAGTTAATTACGCTTTTTGAGATTTCCTGAACACTAAAGTCAAGTTTTAATGGTTGACATTTGTGGGTATCTGTTATCAGCGTAACTTGAAAACACATAATTGCAGGCAACTGAAATGTTATATTTGAATTTCATATAAGGTTGAAACTTGAAAAGTTTCAAGAAGGTGAAAGTTGTCTGCATAATTTGAAATAAACTTAATAACAGCCTTGAATTCCATATAAACGTAGGTACTATGTTCAATCGAGAGCTTGAGGGGGAAGGAAGGGTAACCTTTTTGTCAGAGAATTGTTTGGCAAATAAATCTATTCTTAAACCTAGTTTGAAATATTTTTATCTTAACCCTTAATCTGCAATCTGTCTTTATAGTATTGAAAGCAGGGTTAGAACTTCTAAGTTTACCCCATTTGAATTTTTGCTTTTTTGTCAGGAAAATATTTAATTCAGTAATGAGCCCAATGAACACTGATAAAATTAATTAAAAATAATCTGTTATTATTTGACTGTTAGTGCACATAATGATTTCAAAAATTACTTTCTACAATTTTTTCTACATTAAAAAAAAAAAAAATTACAAATTTTCTACTTCCTGTTTTTACCAGTCCTGTTTTCACCTGTTTTTACCAGTTTTAAGAAATTCTCAACTCATTTTCAACATTTTTGGAATAACATCTGTATGTTTGTGAATTTTTCTGTGTGTAACAAAAGTTTTCGGAAGCTCTAGATTAAAAACAAGCGTATCATATTTATAAGTTTATAAAATATAATTAATATTTAGATCACACATTTTGACATTTTACTTTCATGAACGATGATACTAAAAGAATTATAGAAAAAAACAGGATTTTTAATGTAAAGGACAATAAAAATAAAACAAAGTTTTGTAGCTTTTAACCTTTTAACGTTCATTGATTGCGCACTGAAACAAAATATTATTAAACACTTTTTAGTTCCCCATCATACTATAGGTATGGGGAACTTAGGTAATCGTGAAAATTTTTTAGTTCCCAATCATACTATCGGTATGGGGAACTTAGGTAATCGTGAAAATTTTCGACCTCGGTTTTTTGACTTTTTTACACGTTTTCGGGTGTGAAGGATCCATAAATGACAAAATTTGTATGGCGTCTGTCTGTAGGGTGTCTGTTAGTGGGTTAGGGGGTTAGTCCGTTAGTTTGTTAGACTGTGTACACGATATCTCAAGAACAAATTGTCGCAGAGAGGTCAAATCAGTTTTAAAATATTACTTTCGACACTGGCAAGAACCCTATTCATTTGCATCATTCGAATTAAAAAATTTCGTAAGTTATTAGAAATTTACGATTTTCTTAACATGGGAGAATAGGACAAAAATTCACTTAAACGTGCATTAAATGGAAACTTTTACTGTAAAAATGTCATACCAGTTTTAAAATATCAGTTTTGATGCCGAAATGAACATCAGTAACTATAAATATGCTACTTTGAAAATTTCGCTAGTTATTGGATATTTACGAATTTCTTAACATGGCAGAATAGGACAAAATTTGACATAAACGTCAATTTTGAGAGATATTTTCATCGTAAAGATGTCAGACTACTTTTGAAATATTATTTAGGTTACTGGCTTGAATATTATTGACTATGAATTTTCCAATATAAAAATTTCGTAAGTTATTAGAATTTTACGAATTTCTTAACATGGCAGAATAGAGCAAAATTTCACATAAACATCAAACTTGAGGGATAATTTCAACATAAAGATGTCAGACCACTTTTGAAATATTATTTAGGATACTGACATGAATACCATACAGTATGAATTTTCCAATTTAAAAAATTCGTAAGTTATTTGGAATTTACGATTTACTTAAAATGGCAGAATAAGGCAAAATTGAGCATAAACTTCCATTTTCAGGATCATAAATACATTAGAAAACTTCAAAAATACATTTATGATACTTGTATGAACATGATTGACTGCAAATATTCTAATAGAAAAATTTCGTAAATTATGAATAATTTACGATTTTATCAACATACCGAAATTGTAAATTTTTCATATAAATATGAATTTTGAGGATTATTGCATTGGAAATAGTAGCATGAAAAATAAACAACGGAATTGACCCTGATAAAATATATTAATAGATTAGAATAAGATAAATATATCGAAGTGAACGGTAGATAGCCTATTAGGCGGGGATTTCATTCTGTCACAAGCTGTGGTCAAATTCATTTCTCTTAACATGATGTCTCGCACTAGAAATTTATGAGAACATAAATATGATGGGGAACTAAGCAGAGTTTACCTATGCCAACTAGTTTTACAATTCTTCACTATATGATGTTAGAGGAGGCCATGTGCAGAAGTTACTTTAAATTTAAATGATAATTAAATTATTTAATATATAACTGCGATACCAAACATTTTAAATCACTAAGACTCTCAACAGTTGTTTCAGATCAAAATATTAGCACGGTCATATATCAGATTAAAAACTAGGCACGAGTGCATCATAAAAAAGCAAGGTGCACACGCGCCTGTTAAGAAATTAATCAGAGTAACACATAAATGTTTAAAACCAAAAAGTTCCCAAAAATTAAAAATGCTTTTCTTTTCTTTTTTCGTAACATATTTATTATCAACTATATAAGTCTAATAGCCGTTTCTGAAATTAATTTACCAATTTTCAAAATAATAATAATAATAATAATAATAATAATAATAATAATAATATGCAGCGAACGTTAAAGGTTTAAAACAATAAAGTAAATTAAAGTTTAGAGAAAATAGTCAATCACTACTTTACTTTCTACGTTTCTTATTGTCATTACAACTAAAGCTGTAAAAGACATTTCTTAATTTCCCATTAATTCTTAACAATACACAGGATGTTGTTTTAAGAAAATGGAATTAGTTCTATTGTCAGAAAGTAAATAATTGGCCTCATTTGCCCCAAAACATAACTTAATATGTTTTCTGGAGTTGGTGAAACTCAAAATTTGGAGGCACAGCCTTTTATTGTGATTAAACAAATTGTTCGCTAGAATGCTAGGAATTCGAAATTCTATCTAACAATAAAAATTAGATTCGGTGTTTTAATCTTCAAACTTGAGTAATTTAATACAAGTGTAATGAACGATAATTTCACATGCTGCATACAAAATTTCATGTTAATTACTAAAATGCACTGCACCCTTTGTCGAAAAACATAAGAGAGAGATATTAATGATCAAATAAAGTATTTAATTTCAAACTATGTAATTTCCCAATTACCTTTAAAAACCAATCAATCAATCATTTTTGAGACTTTCTGTAAGTTGTATTGAGGAGAATGGGCGAGCCAGGTTAAAGAGATAGTCAATTTCGAACACTAAAAAATTTTTTAAAAGATAAAATAACTTCTGTTAAAGAGTTTTTTTTTTTTTTTTTTCGAAAACTAATTTTTAACTTGTGATTAAATTTTTGTAACTTGATTTTTAATTAAATTATTATAAAGATATAATTAATCCTAAAAATTTTCTAGTTTGTAATTAATAGTTAGATCACATATTTAGACATTTTATTTTCATGAGTGATAATACTAATACAATTATTGAATAAAACAAGATATTTAATACAAATGACAATAAAAGTAAAATAAAGTTTTGTACCGTTTGAAAAAAGAAATAAAATAAAAGTTCAGAGAAAATAATGAATCACTACTATACTTGCTACGTTTCTTATTGTCAATACAATTAAATCTATAAAAGACATTTCCTAATTTCCCATTAATTCTTAACAATACACGAATGTTGTTTTAAGAAAGATGAATTAGTTTTATTGTCAGAGAACAAATAACTGCTCTCGTTTGCCCTAAAACATAACTGAATACGTTTTTTGGAGTTCGTGAAAACCAAAATTCGAAGGCAGGACTTTTGATTGTGATTAGATAAATTGTTTTACTGAAATATAGTGAGGAATTCGAAAGTTCTAATTAGTAGAAAAATTAAATTTGGCGTTTTAATCTTCAAATTTCTGTAATTTAGTATGTGGTGCAATGAAAGAGAATTCAAAATGCTGGATAAAAAATTTCATGTGTATTGCTAAAATGCACTGCTCGCTTCGATGGAAAATTTAGTTTTAGAGCTGCAGATCAATCAATGAACATACTTTTTAATTTCAAGCTATCGAATTTTGCAATTATCTTAGAAAATAGTTCAACCAATAAATCAGTCAGAAAATCTGGTAAGTATTTTTTCCTAAGTAGTAGATTAGTAAGTAAGCTTACTATTTCCCCAGGATACCCAATATTTTAAATAGAAAACTTTTTTTTTTTCAAATTTAGTACGATCTCTTAAGCCATTTCTAAAAATAAATGTAATGTCTTTAAGAGCAAATGTACACCTCGACCACTTACTAAATAAGATATTTTTAAAAACGTGAATGACCACGGAATTACGATTTTGCCCATCATGTTCCACTATTTTCTGGCTTAAACAAAACTGTGGGAGAAATATTGTTAACCTATTTGTATCATAATGAAATATGAAAACAAGAATCACCTTCTATTTCTATGTATACGCTAACGAACAATGATTGTGACTAACAACGTTGAGCGTATAAATACGGCACCGCTGATAGTGAACATAGAATTTGAGTGTATATATGCGCTCCGATTATAATGACCAAGAAAAATGAATTTATATTTACGTAAATGATGTAATTGTGTTAATTTCTGTTCCATTTACGATTATATACTAAATTTGATAATAAAATCCTTTAGGTCTTTTTAACCGACTTCAAAAAAGGAGGAGGTTCTCAATTCAAACCATGTGGGTTTTTTTTTTTTTTTTTTTTTTTTTTTTTGTTAGCTCATAACTCTTGAACGGATGCTCCTATTCTGATACTTTTTGTTTTGTTGTAAAGGTCTTGGTCTGAAATAGGTCCCACTGCAATATTTTTACGATCAAAAGAAAATACAGGGTGCCCAAAAAATTGAGTCCCGACAATTTTAACTGCTGAACGGCTGCAGCTATAGTCATAAAAGTTGTATGTAGGTATAGTAAAGTGGTCATGCACAACGTGATTCAACCACCTACAGCACCATCTGGTGGAAAACAGTGGAATTAGCGTTCCTATCTCGAAAACGGTTCAAGATAGGGAAAAAAAGTGAATTACAAAGTTACAGGACATCATCGATTTAGAACGAAAAGATAGTTTGTAGACATTAATGCTAAAAGTAGAACGATTAAAACGATCATTTGTTTGTCCACGAATACCTATTATCTGAACACTTTAACGACATTGCATACGTTGTAGCGTAGCGAGTGACATTTATGCTATGTAAAATTCAAAGTATGGTTATTGTAAGTAGTCCCATCGATTAACGTATAGACGTTTTAAACCAATTTCATAACGGAGGAAGTTCTCAATTGAAATCATGTTTTTTGTTGTTGTAGTTGAGGTTTGTTAGCTTATAACCAGGCCCTGACTTACGGCAGGGCATACGGGGCAAATGCCCTGGGCCCCCCTTCTTGAAGGGGCCCCCCTACAGGCGTATGCAGAAATTCTGCAACCTAAAGACCTCTTATGCCACTGCAAGGGGGCCCCCCAGAATAGGCTTGCCCCGGGGCTCCCGGTAGTCTAAGTCGGGCCCTGCTTATAACTACGTAAAAAATGCTTTAATTTTAATACATTTTTTTTTTTTGTTGTCGCAAAGATCTTGACCTGAAATAAGTCTCATTATGATTTCATTAATATCTAAACAAATTACAGGGTACTCACAAATGTCCGTTCTCACTCTAACTGCTGAACGGCTGCCTCTACACTCGTAAAAGTAATATGTACTGTAAAGTGGCCATGCGCTATAAGATATGACCGATTACAGCGCTACCTGGTGGGAAGATAGTGGAGTTAGCGTTTCTATCTCAAAACAGTATAAGGTATTAGAGAAAAGGTAAATTACAAAGTTGTACAGTATCATTGATTTAGTAGCGAAAAGACAACTCGTAGAGATAAATGTTAAAAACAATGTGTTTAAATGTGCATCTGTTTGTTCGCAGTTTTCTACACTGTAAACAAAACAAAAAGCTTTTATTTCGATGTTGAAACTTCTGTTCGTCAGAAGCAAATGCATATTTTGATCTTTGTTTGAACATTACGCTACACGCATTCCCGCGTGACACATATTCACTGTAAAGTTCAATACATGCCTAACCGAATTTTTGGTTATGAATACAGCGTATCCATTCTTTACATTTCTAAAGCCTTTTATTTAATGCGTGTTGATCCAATAGATAAATTTTTCTCATATCCGATAAAGACAAGAAAAAAGACACAACTTAAAAATGCAGTATTTAAGAATAATCAACTTAAAGATAAGGCATTGACTAGAATAAAACTGACACAACTGTCTCTTGAGTGGATAATTTTTTAGATTGAGATATGATATTTTTTGTTCATGTTTGGGGCATTTCATATATTTTTCTGTGACATAAACTCGAAATTACCATTTTTTAACTTGTGTCACTTTTCTTGTGGGTAGAGATTTGTCAAACCGTGATTGAACGTCTTTTTATGTTCTGCTACTTGAATAAATTTTCACAGAAAAGAAAAAAAAAAATTTTTTTTTTTTTTAAATAAAACCGACTCTAAAAAGCAACTACTATTCAAACAACTAAAAATGAAAAAAATTGGCAGAAAATGAAACTGTAAATTGCACCTAAAAGTATAAAATAATTTCCTTCGCCAAAAAACCTAAATACTACAATTAAACATAACTTTTGAAGTCAGCGCAAAATTAAATAAAAATTGATACCTTTATTCAATACAAAAATAAAATTTTATTCAAAATATTCATCTCACTTTAGCATCTGGAAAACACAGCCGAAAACTACTTTGATTCAAATAAACAAATAAGATTTCATAAACTGCAAACGTTGGCGGAGCTGCTGGTATCTGGCATCTTTGGTGAAAAAAAAATCGCCAAATTATATTGGTAAACATATTTAATTCCTTTGAGAAATCATGCTTATTTTAATAAGATATATTAAGATAACAATCAAGAATATGAAACAATACTTCGTACAATATATATTATAAAAATATACATCTTGCGTGTATATTTTTGCATTACGTTTTGATAGCAAAATCCAAAAGACGCCAATGATGATAGTTGTCAAAGTTTTATCAAGTTTACAAAGAAAACTTTAGTAAATTTGTAGAAACATAAATACCGAATTTCAAAGACGTTCACTTTCCTGTGTAGATGCTACCAATGGACCAATTGTACACAGTGATAAAATAATAAAGGAAACATGAAAATCGATCATTCGAGACAACAGCATTTGTAGCTACCGGTCTAAAAACAAACCTTTAAAAACGAATTAAATTTTATTTAATTTTGCGCCGACTTCAAATGTTATGTTTAATTGTAGTATTTAGGTTTTTTGGCGAAAGAAATTATTTTATACTTTTAGGCGCAATTTGCAGTTCCATTTTCTGCCAATTTTCTTTCCTTTGTAGTTGTTTGAATAGTAGTTGCTTTTTGGAGTCAGTTCTGTTTTTTTTTTTTTTTTTTTTTTACAAAAATATTTTATTCCTAACTATTATTGTAAATAAATTCTCGTACACGATTTTTATAAATGCTTTTAGAATTATATTTTATCTTTTTCTTACATAAATCACTAATCGATATGACTTTCTTCTTAAAATTTCTGATAATGTAGCACAAAACACATTAAACTGTTTATTTATTTATTTATTTATTTTATCATCGAGCCTGCTACCTTAAAAGTTACAATATATATATATATTTTTAATTACTTAAATTCTTTTTAAATAGTACTATTACTTTCTGTGATTTTCTAGATTTCTATGTCATTGGATTTATTGGGGAAAATTGCACAAAATTGAACGTATGAGATTTTATTATGGAAATTGTGAAAGCTTAGTTGATTAAAATGTTTTGCATCTTAATCCGTAGCTGACGCTGTTAAATAGAATGATATAGAAGAAAGTTTTGTGATGGCCATATCATAATAGTTTTCATTCTGTTAAACATTATTTTTACGAAAAATAATACTTTTAGTTTAATGTATATTTGCAAATGGTCCCCCCCCCTTCATTCAAAATTTCAAATGAAACTAATTCTGGAACATTGTTAGGTTTTGTGTGCTCATTTCTAGTGCATTTTAACCTCTTTAGAAAAAATGTTTGAATATAAAAACACTTAAAAAAGCTAATTTTATTGTATAAAAGAAAGAGTTAATTGAAGTATTGAGTACTGTTTTTGTCACAGTACACAAAAAAATAGCCGTAAAATATTCTTAATGTGTCCATTACCCGTACCATTACCTATTATTCTTTTAAGAAAAATCATAATAAACATTAAAATGTCATCAATGAATCAATATTTAAGTGAGAGTTTAATCTATATGTTATCCCCTTGATTGTGTTTTTCCTTAATGTGAAATTGTAGTTTAGCATTTTTAGCAATAACCAAAATTTAAAAAAATACTATAATTAATATCTACGAATCAAAGTTTAGATGTTTTGTCCGTATTAAAGTCCTTCGCTCTTCTCTTTAATAAAATAAGTGTGAAATTTTTAAGATTTTATTAACTGAATTTCAATAAAAGCTTTGTGTATCTAAAATTAAATCCTTTTACTAATATCAGTTTTTGATATGGTCATCAATAACCAAAAATTATCATCCCTCAGTACTATTTATTGTTATATAACAATAAATCTTTTTTTAAAATATCAGATTTCATAAAGAGAAAAAATATTGTACTTCTATCTTGTAAAGTCTTCTTGTATTTTCATAAATAATTAAAACTTAAAAAAATATTCTGATAAATGCATTTTTTTTTTTTTCAGATAAATATAGGTATATCAAATTTCAAATAACAAAAATGTTGATTATTTAACTGCTAAGTTAGACTGTTTTCAATATGGCCTCGAATGAATTATTAAAACGATTTTAAATACGTAATTTATATGAATTCGAGTATTATGCAGTCGATAAATACCATTCAATATAGCCTTTAAAAAACATTTCTTACAAACTAAACTTTGAATAAAAAATAAACCTTTATGATATCCCACTTTTTTCAAATATCATAAAATCGAAGTATGCTTTTTGTCATTTAAAAGATTCAATTATAGTTTAATTCAAACCTATCTAAATATCGTATGAAATGGCAATTTGTATTTATTCTTAAAAAAAAATTCAGTACTCTATAATTTATTTTACTTTTACTGTAGCAATGAAAAATTCATTAAATTATACAGTTTATTATTCAAAAATGGTGCATTTCGTCTCTATTGCTATTGATTTTTTAGAACATTGTTCGTATTTGTGACGTTTATTTAAAAGTTCGAATACTTCATATTGTAAAAATTTGGCTCATTCGTCCGTCTGATAGTCGTTTCATTTATATGCGTTTCTCCTTCCTATAACAGGACTACTATTTTTAAATTTACCTTTTAAAATTATTAAAATCTAAATAAAACCGGTTATAAGCAACAAAATCAGTGAAATTTTTTTCATCAGTATACGGACAATATTTTGTACCAAGAATGGACATTAATTATATGCGCAAATATGAATTGAACGAAAGGAGTATCGATTTAAAGTTTAAATGACATAACTTTTTTCTTGTAGGGAAAATAACACATTGTATCAGCGAGTGATGTATAAAATAGCAGCATAAATATGAGAATATAAAAAGGAACTTTACGAATTCTGTTTATCGAAGACAACGCTATCAGATATGCGGATCGAAATACTCATTTTTCTTAACCCTCTGACCGCCTTTGGAAAGGGTAAAATTTTAATGTTATTTTCACTACATAGTTTTTATAATGTATTAAAATAAGGATTATTCAACTTGAGATTAAAATTGTAACTGTGTACATCGTAATGATCCTTCTGACTATTATGAAAGACCTTTAAACTTGGAAAAACAAGTTAAAAATTCATAATTATATAATATTGAATTACAAGTGTGTTGGGGAAAAAAAACGGCTCAATGACTGGATATATCCGTCAGCGGTGGTCAGATGTTTAAAATAAATATCACGTGATTCACTAAATCTTTGTTTAGAGTTAGTTTTTTGTTTAGTGAAAATTTCACTGTAAATGCGTGTTTCATTTCTTTTCCTTTTACAATTCTTTCTTTCTTTCTTTTTTTTTTTTTTTTCAAATTAAACAAACAACAATTCAAACATTATACCTGTTAAAAGAAAAAAAAATTAATAGCATTTGTTTAAATAGTATACAAAAAATAGTTATATCTCGAATTATTTAAGCTTTATTTTTGCTTAAGCAAAAAAATAAAAAAATCAGGTTATAAAATTCCACCATAACTGTTTCGCCATTTGACGAACATTTGCGCGTCGTCTGTATTTCATTCGTATGAATTCAACATTCAATGAGAATATGAAATTGTGATTCTCACATTGCATACTTCACAGTGTATTAAAATGATTATACACACGACTATGTTTAGTAATATTTTCTGAAACGTAAAATTTATGACTAATGTCAGTAAACTTCGATAGTGTGTTTTGTATATATATACACCAAGTGTATGCAAAGTTATATATCCTGAATTATTTAAACATTGTATCTGTATAAGCAAAAAGTAGATATAGATAAACGAAATGCACCAGAACAGATCCGTCATTTGATGAAAAATTCTTTATGTAACCATTGCTCGTATTGTTCACAAATTATTTTAAATACCGTTTAATTATTTTTTTAAAGGAAATACATAATATTATTTGACATTAAACGTTTCATAATAAAACAAAAAGATTTTATACATTACTATTTTTTATACTAATTTCTTCATCGTTTAGAACATAAAAATGAAAGGAAGGTGTAAACTGGACTTTATTTCTGTTGCTGCTCTAGAATCACCTGCATTAAAAATCTATTGGATATTGCAAAATGGGGAAACTATCCACGTTTGGGACGCTGAACTTATACGTATTCTTTCACATGCTTTTCAAGCTCCATACAAAATAAGTGTACCTGTTGATGGTGAAGTCGGTACTCTTTTACCTGATGGAAACTGGACTGGACTAGTTGGAATGGTAAAACGTTCAGAAGTCGATCTAGCAGTGGGTGGTATTGAAATTCTTAACGAAAGATTTCACGCTGTGAACTTCAGTTACCCTTATCTTTATACTGAAATGTCTTTCATGACGGATAAGCTTAAACCATTATCAACAGAACTAGCTTTATTATATCCATTTTCAATAGGTATGTGGATTTTAATTACGACAGCAATTTTTCTTGTTTCACTTATATTATTTATTTTTACAAAAAGGAAACAAACGTATGGAGATATTCTTTTCATGATAATCGGAAGTTTAATCGAAAAAACCACTCATTGTAAAGTGCAGAAAATAAGTTTTGGATTGCTTCTAAGCACGTGGCTAGTTTTTGCCTTTGTCATTAGCAACAGTTACAAAGCACTTTTGTTATCCTTTCTCTTATTTCCTCCCCTCACTGGGATTCGAAATATTCACGATTTAGCTAAGGCTGCAGAAGAAAATTCAGTTACATGTTTTACATATCGAGGAAATATATTTACGCATATCCTTCTCGAATCAGAATTTGACACTTGGAGAACTATTGGTGAATGTTTAAAGCGGAATGTGGCTTTATTTGGAGAACCAGAAGAAATGTTCATCACTGCACGTCCGAAGAAGGCATTCTTTCTGGGGAAAAATTATTTGATTCCATATGAAAAAGATTATTTCATTCCTGAAGATTCTTTTTTTAATACTATGTTTGCCTTTGCAGTTTCAAAAGAATTTCGCTGTCTGACTCGATTAAATGAAGTCGTTCAACGTCTGTTTGAAGCAGGTATATTCTTAAAACATTTGCGAGATGAATATCTGAACTTAAAATCGTACATACCACATTCGAATGAAACTGAGACGATTTCTCGTAAAATTTTACGAATTACCGATCTTCATGGAGCTTTCCATATTCTAATTTTTGGATATATATTAGCATTAATAACGCTGTTTATTGAAATAGCTATAAAATATTAATTTTATATTTTATCATTGTTGAAATACAATTTTTAATTTTTCTTCATTTTTTAATGTGTGACAATCAGCATTAAAACTTTTTCATACCAATAATAAAACAAAACTTTTCTTTTACAAAACAAATTAAATAGCATTGCACAAAATTGTGTATTTTATATTAATCTTATAGTAAAAAAAGTAATTTTTAATAACGTTATCGTTCTTCAAGTGATTTCGGAAGAAAAAACTTATCACACATTAATTTTTTCTCTCGAGCTAAAACAGAAGTTTCATTATTTTATTTGTTCTTAAATCAATTTCTAGCCAAAAAGGTTTAATGCTATCTCCATTAATATTATAATGTAGCATTACAAGGCCCTTCTTCGAAGATATTTTGTTTCATAAATCTTTCGCTGTCTGTATGCATATTATGAATTCCAGTGCAACAAATGCTGGTAATATTTTCAGTTTTTATGCTTTATGTGAGATTTTTCTTCTTATCTTTATATTCATTTGAAATAAAAGACAGTTTCAATTATTAACTATTCAAAAAATATTATTAAAATAAAAGATAGTTTCAATTATTAACTATTCAAAAAATATTGTTAAAAAGTTAATTTGTTTTGCAGGTAGGTAACATACAGGTAGGTATATACAGGTAGCTCATAATGTATTAGTTCCTTTTTCTATGCTTAATGTATGAAAATACATATACAATATATATATATATATATATATATATTATTTTTTTTTTAATTTAACGTTGACAAAGATGGTAAAGAAAAAAATATAGTTAAATTTTTTGTAGGTGATAGTTAGATACAAATAGTTAAATTTTTTGCACGGACGTGAAAGAAAAATCTGCCAATGAAAGTCCTATAAATTGCAAAATTTTGCAATTAGAACAGTTTATTTCTTATTTTGACTCCTACTTGTGCATGCATATAATTGCGATACTGACTTGATGGATAAAGCGTTATTGGTGAAGATGTTTTCCCTCAAGTAAGAACCGCCTACTAAAACTACAGTTAGCAGTGTTATAACTCGTTTGCAAACTGTAATTTGTGGTGACGACGACGGACACATTGGTACATTAGTACTCTAACTGTGGATCCCAAACCTTGAGGTTATATAGGGATTTTTGTTCCCACAGGAGAAAAAAAAATGTCTACGGTCCTGCTAGGGAAGAAGATCGTAGTTTAATTTAGCAATAGAAGATATACAGAAAATTGTATTTAAGATTGCTTTTGGGAAAGCTTAAAAAAAAAAAAATAAATAAACAAATAAATATAATTATAATAATAATAATAATACTTACAATTAGACAAATTACATTTCGTTATCAGAGAAAAGTAAGTCAACGGATGTAGAGTTAAAATTTATATTTAATAAATGAGTAATGTTTGTTTAAGGTATTATAAATATATTTTAGCTTATTATAATTATCTGGATTTAATAATATTGCTTTTATGTTTTGTCTTATTGTTTTATTACTATTAAATTTAAAATTGCTTTTAATTAATGAACATTTTTCAAATATACAATGAAAAGGGCTACCTAATTTTTTACATTTGCAGAGTGCGTTTAGTAGTTTAATGATTTTAAAGAGGAAAGTGGGGAAACTACCATGCCCTGAGATAAAATATAAAGATATTTTATTTGGACATATGAAATTGGGGTTAGCTGTTTTAAGAACTGCGTAGGTATCTCTACCTTTAAGGGAATGTTGCCACTCTCGTTACCAATCGCTAAGAATTTTTGCTTTTATAGTTGATTTTATAAGGGAGATCGGGAAAGGAAGAGAGATTTCATGATCATAGGAATTATTTATTAATACTTCTTTTGCTAGTTCATTTGCTGTTTCGCTGCCAAAGGTACCTTCAGAAATCTTTGTTAAGTATTAAATTATACAATCTAAAAAGATATTGTGTTTAGGAAATGGATTTTTTAGTGTTTCAAAAATTGATTTGTTATCTGTTAGTATTGTTACTGGGATGTTTTAATATTTTGAACTTAAATACCATTTAATTGCTCTATGATAGGTAAGAGTTCTACTTGAAAAATATAATTATGTATATGTAATTTGATTTATAATTTATGCATAATTCTGTTACTTTCGAAGACAGCGGAAGCCCAAGAGGTTCCCCTTATCATTTTTGAACCATCTGTATATATTTTGAGAGCTGGGTAATTTAGATTATCTGTGATTGTTATATTTTTATTAATGTAATAGTTTGGAAATTCGTAAGTTAGAATTGTTTTCATGATTTTGTTGTTGTGAATTATAGTATTATTGATATTGATTGTGGAAATACCTTTTAAAATATTATGTTGACTAAATTTATTGCTTAAAAGAGTTATAAAGGGAGGTGTGCCTGTTAAAATGCATAATGCATCTGTAGAGATACTCTTGTATGGTTTTAATATGTTTAGTAGTGCAAGTCGTTGATTGGAGTAGAGCTTTCGATAGCTATGTGAATGACGATCCTCAAACCAAACATCATAGCCACATTCTGTTATTTTTAATGTGACAGTATTGCACCATGTTTTAATAATATCAAGTTTGATGCCTTTATCTCTTATTCTAACGATTCTAATATTATTTATGAAATTCAGTATTTTCAAACGATTTTTTTTTTTTTTTTTGAAGATGGTGAAGTCTTAAATCCAGAGTAAGGCCTAAATATTGCAATTTGGATTTATCTGCAATAATTTTGTTTTGGATTTTAAAGATACGGGATCTTGATTCAAAAATAAGACTGCCTAACATCATTCCTGTGGTTTTTTCTTGAGAAATAATAAGGCTTAATGAAATAGATGTATCAGAAAATGTTTTAATTAGTTGATTACTCTTGATTTCTAATTTTTGTCTTGTATTTTCGCCTATTAATATGCAAAAGTTACCTCCGTATACGATTATATTTTCATCATGTAGTTTATAATTTTTTAATAATTCATCTGCTATGACTAACCATAACAATGGTCCGATGCAAAATCCCTGAGGACAACCTTTTGAGGTCTCTCTCCATCCGTGTCAGTATAAATTTAGTTTCACATTTTATATTCTTGATGTAACTTTTAATAATTAATTTTAAATAATCAGGAAGAGTGGAAAGAAAAAGAATACTATTCAGGAGATTCAAATCAATGGCATCTAAATCTCTTTGAATATCGAATAAAACTAAAGAACAATATTTATGATTAGATAATATCTCATTTTTAATTTGTTTTAATGTAGTTACAGCTGTTATAGTACTTCTCCCTTCTCTGAAACCGTGTTGTGAGTAGTCTAGAAATTTATTTTAGTACTGACGTCGTCCTTAATGTTATGATTTCTTTTTTTTTTTTTTTTTTTTTTTTTTTTTTTTTCAAATAATTTTGCTATTGTTGGAAGAAGTGTGATTGGGCGATATGATTTAGCTTGTGTTTGATCTTTGTTTTTCTTACTAAAAAAGATCACGAGACCTCTCTTCCATGCAGTGAGAAATTCCGAAAGTTCTAAGCATTTGTTGAATAATTGTAATAGTATATTTGGAAAAATTTTACAAATGTTTGGCGTTATTGAGAACAACTCCAGGGACATTATTATAAGCTAATAAACTTGAGCAGTAGTCAACTTCCTTTATTGAAATATAACATTTTCTATTAAAATCATTATTAGTTATTAATTCTGCATTGCTATTTTGTGATTTATTATCAATAGGAAAGTGAGTAGCCATGAGTGTATTTAATACATTATACAGTGGTGGACGTAATTATAAGACACCTATCTAATTTGACAAATAGTGAAAGAAAAGATTCAGAGCTAAAAAATGTTTTATCAAATACGTCAAAAACATAAATTTATTCTGTTATCATGCATAATTGTTTTATAATAATAATATTTTCATACAATTTAATGAAAAAACTTAAAAACATAATGGACAAAATTATAAGACACCAACCGTTTTTTCCAAATACAGTGGTGAACATAATTAGCAGACACTAATGGTGTAAAAGAAAATCCTCTAACATGGTTATTCAATATTTGGTGGAACTTCCATTGTTTTTTATAACATGAAAGATGCGATTCGGCATCGAATCTATGAATTCTAACAAAATATCGCAACACAGTTCTTCCCAAGCACATTTGATAGCATTCTTTAGGTCTTCGACTCATATAAACTGCCTCCCATTTCGGTAAACCGCACGAGCTAAGATCCCTTACAAGTTTTCGATGGGATTCAAGTCTGGGGAGCGAGAAGGCAACGAGAGAACATTGATACTTTGCTCTGAAAGCCACTTTTTTATTTCGTGTGATGCATGAATCGGCTCGTTGCACTTGCTGGAAAGTGTAGTTTTCGCCACAAAGAAGTTCACCGTATATGGCTAGTTGATCTTTAAGAATATTCTTATATTTTTCGGAATTCATTCTTGAATGCACAAAAACAATATCCGTTTTCCCTTGAGCCGAAAAACCAGCCCAAACCATTACTGAGCCTTCACCCATTTGGTGGCTCATTAGTACACGAGAAGACTTCCGTAAATCATGCCAATAATATTGAAACCCGTCAGGACCATCGAGGTTAAACTTTTTTTCATCTGAAAATAACGCAGTGTACCATTTGAAGATCCAGGCCATAGTTTGTTTAGCGAAGTTTAGACGCTCCATTTTGTGCCGGCTTAGACGCGGTGGTTTTTTCTGGTGGTCACGTACAGCGCTCTCTATCGACAAATAGCTTAATTATTATTTTTTATTTACCAAAAAAATATATATATCCCCCTCACGAGAATTATTTTTTTCGCAATCTGCGTTTAATTCTATCAATTCATTCAATAGTTATGAAATTTTTAAATGTCTACATACTTATGGGACACCCTGTATAAATATATATATATGTGTGTGTGTGTGTGTGTGTGTGTGTGTGCACCTTTTTGAATTTGACAGTCAAGAAAATAATTCGAAACGTGATATAATTAACGTTTTGATAATTTTTCTACTTTTTAATATGGTTATGTGTCTTCTTAAAATGAACAATAATAATAATTCATATTCATCAGAATAACATTGTAGAATAACATTATTATTAAAGAAAACAACCATAAATTGCTAATATATCTGATTTCAGAGGTAATTACTTTTAGTCTACTGTTATCAGCAGATTATAAATTTCAATGTTACGGCATTCTGAAACAAAACCGCGCTTTGTTTAATTTCTGTTAACAAACGAAATTTCAGTAATATTTTTCGATTAATGTGTTTACAAATTATATATTTCGGGAAGCCTCATATTTCTAGTCCGTCAATATTGTTAAAGGATATATCATTCTATCAAAATGTATATACATATATATATATATATATATATATATATATATATATATATATATATATATATATATATATATATATATATATCTGTATATATATATAAATTACGTGTCACGATGTTTGTCCGCGATGAACTCCTAAACTAAGGAACCGATTTTAATGGAATTTTGCACATTGTGTGCAGTTTGGTCCAACTTGAGAGATAGGATAGTTTTTATCTCAATTTATTGTCACAATATATTTTTATTTCAAATATTTGTTGATTATAAACCTTTGTTACAGTTGCTCCAAAATATCTCTGAGTTCCATAAGTTTAATTGTTGCCAAAAAAAAAAAAAAAAAAAAACGAGTTCATTTTCTTTCGACATAAAAATAAATACATTTAATCAAACGTGAACGTTAAAAAAATTATAAAAAGTTAAATTATGCATCTCACGAAAATTGACGTCATAATCAATTTAAAGATTTTATACACATTGATAAAGCGCTAATGTAGTTCTATCATAGATATAGTAATATATATAGATCTATCATCCCCAGGTTATCGTACAAAGATTTTTGATGCCAAAAAAAAAAAAAAAAAAACTTTGGAATTAGCCGTTAAGTGGTATTGGAAAAAAAAAAGAAGAAGAAGAAGAAAAGAAATATGAATTTGAAACTGTATCTGGAGTTTCTCATTCATCTTTAGTAAATAAGTTATTCGTAAATTTTATTTGCTAAAATATTCGTATGTATTCCCGTGTGTATTCATTCGGAGAAAGACAGCCATATTTTGGTAAAAACGTCGCCTTTTCCCAAGTGAAAAAGAATCACTTTTTTCTCCCCAATGAGCACTCTATATATACTATATTATATCTAGGAGTTGTATTCGCAAGCGACGTGTGACTCACTGACCGTCTGTGTAGCCAAGGAAAAGATTTCCTATGTTAATCCGCGATTGTAATGAAATGCTCGGCCTCTGGTGGGCTAAGGTGAAATTACAATAAACATGGTTTAATTCGAATTCCATACAGCCGCCATTGCTTGCCGATATTTAGTTTCACATATATTTATTGAATAAAAATGAATAAATACGGTAAAAAAGATAACACATACTTTTGTGTGCCACAGTGTAACTCCAAAGGATCAAGAAATCCAGAATTGAGCTTCCATTTATTTCCAAATGACAAATTTAAAATTTCAGTTGCTTCGGCTAATGGAAGTAAAGAATTAATCAGATGATTTGAAACTAATATTTGTTCAACTTCAGTTAAAAATCTACTTCCGATCGAGCTTTAAATAAACTGAAACATTTTTTTCCAAAAGCAATCAATTTTCCATGATGTAATGGCGGAGAAATTATAGTACGAATATTAAGTAGAATAACAAAAAGAACACTAATGGAACACACGTGGCTATGTTTACTAACAACTGCAGTGTTGAGAAAGCGCCATCTATCGATCATTACAATCGCGGATCGCCCATTGGATTTTTTGAAAAAAAATATATATATATATATATATATATATATATATTAAATTCGAGGAAATTTATTTCCCGATTTTAATCCTTATATTTGGGTAAAGATATGTATTAGTTATCGCGTGCGTTAGATTGAATTATTTTGCTGTCAAAAGAACAAAATTTTTATTTTAAATTTCAAAATTCTGTCGTCCTTTGTGTTTTATTATTATTATTATTATTATTATTATTTTTTGCGATCAAAAGCGTAACACGAATATATACATGCCAGGTGTATGCATTGTACGAAATGTAATATGTATTATTCATTGTACGTATGTATGACACGTAATATATATTGTACGAAATATTGTTTCATATTATTCATTACTCTTTTAATATAAGTTGTTAAAATAACCATGATTTTTGAAAGGAATTAAATATTTTCGCCAGATAATTTGGCGATATTCTTTCTTTCGCCAAGGATGACAGAAATGAAATCTATTCCTCTGCAACATATTATTATCTTAAATCAGATATTTTATTTAGACATTTGAAAACAAATTTTACTTCAAACTATGATAGAATATTTATCATTTTCCTTTTAATTAGTATATTATTAATGTATTAAAATTTAAAAGCATGGTATAAAAAAAAAAAAAAAAAAATTATCTTCGAATTATTCTTATCTTAATCCTCAATGTTTCCCATCTTTATTAACTTGAATTTACTATTAAAATTTTAACATACTCGAAACCTACTCATCACTTTGTTAAAAGATACTAAACTTTTCCAAAATATTTTTCTATTTAAAATGATACATGTATTTACTTTAAATGCCCAATATTTCATAAGATGCCCTATTTTAAAGTTTTAAAATATTTATCAAATTTACTTATTTTTCTGGTTTAGCCAATAAAATTATCCATTATCCGCGTTTGTAATGATCGATAGATGGCGCTCTCTGAACACTGCAGTTGTTAGTAAACATTATAGCCACGTGTGTTCCATTAGTGTTCTTTTTGTTATTCTACTTAATATTCCGCCATTACATCATGGAAAATTGATTGCTTTTGGAAAAAAATATTTCAGTTTCTTCAAAGTTCGATCGGAAGTAGATTTTAACTGAAGCTGAACAAATATTAGTTTCAAATCATCTGATTAATTCTTTACTTCCATTAGCCGAAGCAACTGAAATTTTAAATTTGTCATTTGGAAATAAATGGAAGCTCAATTCTGGATTTCTTGATCCTTTGGAGTTAGATTGTAGCACACAACAGTATGTGTTATCTTTTTTACCGTATTTATTCATTTTTATTGTATAAATATATGTGAAACTAAATATCGTGAAGCAATGGCGGCTGTATGGAATTCGAATTAAACCATGTTTATTGTAATTTCACCTTAGCCCACCAGAGGGCGAGCATTTCATTACAATCGCGGATAGCATATTTTATATTTCACTCCTCCATAAACGTTGATTTTAAAATCGTCTGCTTCTTTTATACTTTTACTTTAATAGAATTTTAATAAAAATTAAATTACATATTAGTATATTAGTCTTTTTAGAATTTTAATCCAAAATAGCTTTAGACATATTATATTTCACTCATCAATAAAAATTGATTTTTTAAATCGTCTACTTCATTTATACTTTTATTTTAATAGAATTGTAATATAATTTAATTTATATATTAATCATTTTAGCATTTTTATCCTAGGTAGCATTAGAAATAATATATATCACTTCTCCATTAAAATTTATAAGACCCTACAATGAAATTAATTTGTGCTTAATATCAACTCTACGAAAATTTTTATTAAACGCTTACAAATTTTAACCTAAGTTTCAAATCTCAATTCTGTGGGTTTTTACATCGGCTACAAGGTTTTCGTCTTTATTCGTAAATAATAATTTGACTGTATTAAATAGTTTACTGCAATGTAATTCAACGTATAACTTAGTCACAGCAACGCATGGCCGGGTCTGCTAGTATATATATATAAGATGACTAGCAGACCCGGCCACGCGTTGCTGTGACTAAGTTATACGTTGAATTATACGGCTGTAAACTATTTAGTACAGTTAAATTATTATTTACGAACAAAGACGAAAACGTTGTAGCCGATGTAAAAACCCACAGGGTTGAGATTTGAAACTTAGGTCAAAATTTGGAAGCGATTGATAAAAATTTTCGTAGTGTTGATATTAAGCACAAATTAATTTTTTTGTAGGGTCCTATAAATTTTAATGGAGAAGTGATATATATTATTTCTAATGCTACTTTGGATAAAATTGCTAAAATGACTAATATATAAATTAAATTCTATTAAAATTCTATTAAAATAAAAGTATAAAAGAAACAGACGATTTTAAAATCAATTTTTATGGAGGAGTGAAATATAATATATGCTATAATGGATAATTTTACTATTAAATGACCTCATCATTTTAAATATTTTAAAGAGGGCAACAGCTGTAGTTATAAAAGGGAAAACAATAAGGCTAAACCAGAAAAATAAGTAAATTTGATAAATATTTTAAAACTTTAAAATTGGAAATCTTATGAAATATTGGACATTTAAAGTAAATACATGTATCATTTTAAATACAAAAAGATTTTGGAAAAGTTTAGTGTATTTTAACGAAGTGATGAGACGTTTTTGAGTATGTTAAAATTTTAATAGTAAATTCAAGTCAATAAAGATGGGAAACATTGAGGATTAAGATAAGAATAATTATAAGATTTAAAAAAAAAAAAAAAAAAAAAAAAATTTTATATACCATGCTTTTAAATTTTAATATACTAATAATATACAAATTGAAAGGAAAATGATAAATATTCTATCATAGTTTGAAGTCAAATTTGTTTTCAAATGTCTAAATAAAATATCTGATGTAAGATACTAATATTTTGCAGCGGAATAGATTTCATTTCTGTCATCCTTGGCGAAAAAAAAAAAAAATATCGCCAAATTATCTGGCGAAAATATTTAATTCCTTTCAAAAATCATGGTTATTTTAACAACTTATATTAAAAGAGTAATGAATAATATGAAACAATATTTCGTACAATACATATTACATGTCATACATACGTACAATGAATAATACATATTACATTTCGTACAATGCATACATCTGGCATGTATATTTTCGTGTTACGCTTTTGATCACCAAATAATAATAATAATAATAATAAAAGCCAAGGGCGACAGAGTTTAAAAATTTAAAATTAAAATTTTGTCAATTTGACAGCAAAATAATTCAATCTAACACCCGCGATAACTAATACATATCTATACCCAAATATAAGGATTAAAATCGGGAAATAAATTTCCTCGATTTTTAATAATTTCTTACAAAAAATCCAGTGGGCAATTAACATAGGAAATCTTTTTCTTGGCTGCACAGACGGTCAGTGAGTCACACTTCGCTTGCGTATAGAACTCATAGATATAGTATAGCATATATAGAATAGAGTGATCATTGGGGAGAAAAAAGTTATTCCTTTTCATTTGGGAAAAGACGACGTTTTTACCAAAATATGGCCGTCTTTCCCCGAGTGAATACACACGGGAATACACACTAATATTTTAGCAAATAAAATTTATGAATAATTTATTTGCTAAAGGGGAATGGAAGACTCCAGATACAGTTTCAAATTCATATTTCTTTCTTTCTTTTCTTTTTTTTTTTTTTTTTTTTTTTTTCAATACCACTTAATGGCTGTTTCCAAAGCTTTTATTTTTTATCTTTTTTCGGCATCAAAAATCTTTCTACGATAACATGGGGATGAGAGATCTATATATATTACTATATCTATGATAGAACTACATTAGCACTTTATCAATGTGTATAAAATCTTTAAATTGATTATGACGTCAATTTTCGTGAGATGCATAATTTAACTTTTTATAATTTTTTAACGTTCACGTTTGATTAAATGTATTTATTTTTATGTCGAAAGAAAATGAACTCGTATTTTTTTTTTTTTTTTTGGCAACAATTAAATTAATGGAACTCACAGATATTTTGGAGCAACTTTAATAAAGGTCTATAATTAACAAATAATTGCAATAAAACAATATTGTGACAATAAATTGAGATAAAAACTATCCTATCTCTCAAGTTGGATCAAACTGCACACAGTGTGCAAAATTTCATCAAAATCAGTTCCTTAGTTTAGGAGTTTACCCCGGACAAACATCGTAATTATAAAGTTTTGATCAATGAAGCACAAATAAGTAAAAAACAGGATTAATTTCACTGTATTATCTTCATTATAATATGAATTCAATTTACACTTCAGTCTAAGTAACACGTGGCCGGCTATGCTAACACCAAAAATTTAAAAAGTGGAAATAATTGAATTATACGAAATTTATTAATAGGTTAAAAAGTTGAAGATTCTTTGTGTAGATGGCAGCACCAAATATATTTCAGCTTTCATTTCAACCCAGTCGAAAGGTATCGACATCTGTTAGAATCATTTGGAGTTAACAGATAATTGTGACTGTCAAATAATAACAGACAAATAATTAGCAATAAATTAAAATTGCGACTATAATTTGAGATTTAAACTATCCTATCTCTCAAGTTGGATCGAACTGCACATGGTGTGCGAATTTTATTATAATCGGTTAAGTGGTTTAGGAGTCCATTGAGGACAAACATTGTGACACGAGATTTATATATATTAAGATAAATAATTTTCATTTGGCAATAATAGTTTTATATTTCCTTTGTTTTTTAGTTTGATAAATACTAAAATTTTTGTTTTTATCTCGAGGACTATTTTTAATTCAAATAGTACACACCACAAAGATTTATCAAATATTTATTAGATGGACATTTGTTTTTATACACATATAAAAAGACACAAAAGGTCCACAACGTAACCGGGATTTGAACTCTGATCTGTTATTTCAGTGATCAGCTCCCAGTCAACCGAGCCAACGAACCGGCTGCTTTTAATTTATAAATCTATTTATATATATAAGTATAATTGTTTATTTGAATGCTTATTAAAATATATTACTAATAGAAAATAGTACAGTAAAACTCTGGTTATCCGAGTTTTCACTTTAAGTCAGCTATCAAATATTTCGAGATTTTTTTTATTACATTTTCTATTTTTAAAACTACCGAATTCTAAACATCTTCTGAGAAAGTCTCCGGAAAATGAAATCCAATAACACTACCCCTTTACTCTTCATTGCATCATGGACCTTTCTACCTCGTCGCTTCTTTTGAAAAGAGAGTATCATCTAGTCATTTGACCCCCTACGGCCAACATGGAATCGGGATATGGTTTCAACTGATTACATTTTCCACAATGTATTGTGATTGTTATTGATTAGTATGTTTGGATCTGGAATGTATGGTGGTTACGTTCAGTCAATTCTACAGATTCGAAACGAGTAGCAATAACACTGAAAAAAAAATCTATAACTGACATCAAGAATTTAAATTGTGGCTCTAGTAAAAATAGTTCCATGTCATCTTTATAAATTCTAGTCCCCTTTGAAAGCGAGTTCTAGAAATCCCTATTAGAATTCTAAAGCGTTTGCCTATATTATCGAGATCAAACTTATTTGAAAATGAAGCGAAAATTTCTCGCAATACAAAGGATTCATAATATTGTTTCACCATCTAGAAAAGTGTATACTAGAAATTCTCTATCATTTCGTCTATTCACCTTATTGGCGTGCCTTATACGCATAGCTCGAAAATCTATATTTCTAGTTTAGGGATTTAGAAAATGACCACTTATTCGTTCAAGATTAAGGCGGTATATTTTTTTGTTTTCAGTGAAGAGAAAGCGAACCTTGTTTCTGTTGAAACAAAATTAGCATTTCTGCAGAAAAACACCAAAGTAACGTAAAACAAAAAACAGTTAAGGATTTTACAAGGAAGAAATCTTTAATTATCGTAACAATATGAATTTCATGTAGTGTATCCATGTAAGTTTTGTATTTCTTAAAATATACATTTAAACCGAACCGATTCATTTTATTTACAGTTTTCGTTTTAACCGATTTTTCGGTTATCTGAGTTAATCTTGATCCACATTAACTCATATAATCGGGACTCTATTGTATTTTCATATATAAAATTAAAAAGTGTAATTGTACAATACCGTCAAGTAATGTTACATTTTCACAATTTTTACTTTTTTTCATCCAAATTTAACTGCTCGGTCTTTAATTTTGAAGTTAGTTGATGGAAAACATTTGAAAATGACGTCATTTTGGCTAAAATATGAAAACACGCTTTTTTCTTTTTTTTTTTTTTTTTTTTTTTGTAAGGTTATCTATTTGCTTTGTTTTAAAAATTAGAGTTGCAGTAATGAACAATTTTTCTCTCAGAATACCGGGAGAGTCTTTTATAACATTTATTCATATTTTTTATACATAAAAAATTAATAAACGAACTCTATTCATACATCTACAAAGGAAGAGTTTTGTATTAAAAGAAATATTGAAATTCGATAAGTACTTGAATTATATCGATGAAGTTCCATTCTGAAAATCCTTCGAATAAAGAAATAGAATTCCTACTGTAAATACCGGACGTAAGACTTTCTCATATTTCTACGTTGAGATCATTTTAACATGCTTTTTCCATTCAAAAAAAAAATATATATATATATACCAATAAATAATAGATGTCATACATTAACAGAGAAAGAATTTTCAGGTTTTAAAAAATATATTGAAATTCGATAGGTACATCAGAATATCAAAATTAACAACTTTCTACATATCAATGCTTACTTGCTATTTTGTGCTTATAGAAAGTACTTAGTAATCTTGCAATAAAATGTCTTCCTTTTTATTCATTTTATTATTTTTTTCCTCATTCTTATTAATTTTAGCAGTTTAGCTAATATATATTGTTAATGTGTTAGTCGATACTCATTAAAATATTCTAAGGGAACAAACTAACATTAGAGTTCGTACTAAATTAACCTGTCAAAAGTATTTTGTATGTATATTGTATACTTATTTCCTCTATTCAACGAATATTCCCGAAACAAGCCAATAAAACTGTTGTCCGCATTATAAAAGTAATTATTATAGCATTATATACATCACAGAAAACGAATATCGCTTACTCCAAAAGAGTAATCAAAATCTTATTTCAAAATTTCTCGTTAACAAACGCAAAGCTCAAAGTTCAGTGGAATTCAATAGAGAATGGACGGCTGCCTTTTATATTCTTCGTCCAAATTTATTGGCAAGAAACAGTACATTATACAAAAAAAAAAAAAAAAAAACCTTGCCTTTATTAAAAATTGAGAAAAAACTTTCACATTCTGGCAACCCTAAACCATTTTCCAGCAGTTTAATCACCAATCTCCTCAAGTCACAAAGTTCGTCACCTTGGCAAATCTCTATTGATGTCAATAAAATGCAATGCCATTACATTCCTCCTATCTTTAAATTTTCATTTCGTAACAGTTCTAAAAAAAAAAAAAAATAGTTTTGTACTTGGTAACTACATTAATAATAGATTCTGTTAAATCATGTAAAACGGTAGGTCATATAATAGCCAAACATATTAAGTTTTTGCGGTTATCTCCAAAACGGTTGGTTTGTTGGGTTTAACGTCGCACTGCGCGTTTAACTGCGCAGATGGGCAATTGGCGACGGTCTGGGACTCACCCCTAGAAGACACTCCCATCTCCAAAACGGAAAATTATATGAAGATAAAATAAAAGGGGCAGGGAGTACGCAAATACATGCAATAATAAATCTGAATGCATAAATTTGCAAAGTTCTATGTATTAGCGTTTTAGTGTTTTACGCGATACACACACACATACACGCACAAATGCAGATATCACGAAAAATCTTGTAAAATTAGGAAAAACTCTAAAGTAGAAAATTATATTACGACCAAAATTAGACATGTACAACTACATGTTATACCATTCACAAACATAAACTGGTAATTTCTATAAAAAAATGTTTTTGAACTACGCGATATACAAAATACATTTCGTAAATTAGTTTCACGATACATCATTATTCTTTGCATAAGGAAGAAAAAGAGTGTATTTTAAAAATAATGGAATATAAGTTATTAGGTATTAATTTAGAGAAGAAAATGTCATTTGTATTTAAAGCAGAAAAATGTCCTTAAACTGAAACGTTAAAAATATCGATAATAAGTACCATTAAACAGAAAAATTTTATTGTTATCCACAAAAACTCCAGAAGTGCTGAGTTTCTATTTTAATTTAATATTTTTTTCTAAAACAGATTGTGTTAAAGTCAATCTTATAGCTCTTTAAGTGGAGATGTTATTGTCAACAAAGAAATAGTTTCTGACACAATGCTTTTAGCAGAATGGAAAAATTATGTTGTCTAAAAATTTTAATTTCAGAACTTTCATTCCTTTCTATTTTAGTCACATTGGTATGGTATTTAATAAGCCCTTTTTCAATTCTTACTACTATAATTTTATTCTTTATTTCACTTCAGTTGTTTTTATCTTTATTTATAATGACTGTTTCTTTTTATCTTTTTATTAATAAGAGAAGCAATTTCTACTTTGCATGTTCTCCATATTTTACATTTTCTCTACTTTCTGATAGTTTTTTCTACAATGTTGCAACAGGTTATTTTTATTTTACGAATAATTATCTTGTTTTCTGTAATATGTCCCTTTACTACAAGCTGGGCCTATAAAAAATTATTATGCAGCTCAGTACTCCTCAAATAATTACAGTATATATATACATATATATATATATATTAATTTTCTTTTCCGTGAAGGTTTTAAAGTTCATTGACGTAACTAAAATTAAAAATTAAAATTTAACTAACTTAATCAACAATTACACTGTGACTTTTATCGTTAATGAAAATGCTCAGTTGTTATTTCTTTATCGATTAATCGAAGTTAGCAAATAATTTAATTTTAATTTCATTAACATGATGGCAACTTCCTTTTCTCCATGTTGGGTTGACAGCATTACACGTGGTTACTCCGATTTTGTTCTATTTTTCTCACTGGTTTTCTTGATGATTTGATTTAATATTTTATTTCATTTCTCATTCAAAATGTTTTTGCTGCTCGATTGGGGCCTGAACAATATAAATTTGCTATTATTAGCTATATTGTTTTACAAAATCGTTTCAACTTTCACAGCTTTATGAAGTACTTGCCCCCTGATGTGTTAATACTTCTACTTTTAAGCATTTTTTATTCCAATTATTAATCCATTTTTTATTCCAGTTATTATTCTGAAGTCCTTTAATTACTTTATCCGCCATTATGTTTTATGGTCTTTTTTCTTTTTTTTCTTTTTAGTGCTAGAGGCCTATTTGAGTCGGTACAGTTGTCGAATTTTTATAATACACTCTTAATTAGTGCTAAGGGCCTATTTCAGTCGGTTTATTGAATGGGGATTTATTGAATGAAGTCCCCCCAAGGCCCAACTTTGACATGAATCCCCCCCAAGGTACCCCTATTTCAGTCGGTACAGCGTTGTCGAATTTTTATACGTCACTCTTAATTAGTGCTAAGGGCCTATTTCAGTCGGTTTATTGAATGGGGATTTATTGAATGAAGTCCCCCCAAGGCACAACTTTGACATGAGTCCCCCCCAGGCCCAACTTTGACATGAGTCCCCCCCAAGGTACCCCTATTTCAGTCGGTACAGCGTTGTCGAATTTTTATAATACACTCTTAATAGTGCTAAGGACCTATTTCAGTTAGTTTATTGAATGGGGATTTATTGAATGAAGTCCCCCCCAAGGCACAACTTTGACATGAGTCCCCCCCAGGCACAACTTAGACATGAGTCCCTCCCAAGGAACAACTTTGACATGAATCCCCCCAAGGCCCAACTTTGACATGAGTCCCCCCCCCAGGCCCAACTTTGACATGAGTCCCCCCAAGGCCCAACTTTGACATGAGTCCCCCCCAAGGTACAACTTTGACATGAGTCCCCCCCAAGGCACACCTTTGACATGAGTCCCCCCCAAGGCACACCTCCCCCTCATTGGGAAAAAGAGAAAAAACGTTGTTTTGCGGCTATAAGACAGTTTGGACTTCCAACGTTATTTGTTACAATATCTGCAGCTGAAACACATTGGTTTGATTTAATGAAAACTTTATCATGGAATTTAGATCGTCACGAATTAACTAAAGAAGAATTTGTCGATATTAACAAGTTTAGCAGTAGGCCTCTGGCACTAAATTAAAATCTGTCAATGTCAGATTTTCATGTTTTAAATAATGAAATAATGTCGTGTCTGTATAATCTTTAAATTATTTTTTTTATTTTTTTTATTTTTTTTATTTTATTTATTTATTTATTTATTTATTTTTGAAGTGGGCGAAAGTAATTTAAATTGCTTTTGTCTCTTATTGGATCTTAACATGTATCGCAACCTTTTTGTGATAGCTTTAGCAATGTGTTATTATCAGTTTTATTTTTGTTGTGTTGGTATTGACATGTATCTATTAAATGATAAAATAATAAGGTTAAAGTTTATTAAGATATCTATCATTTATATATATATATACATATATATATATATATATATGAATCTATATGGAAAAAATAATTTGTATTAAATCATATACAACTAATTTTTTGATAAATTCTTCAAATAATTTTGAATATTAAGATTGGTGAGATAATAGAAATAATAATAAGGATAAAGTTAAAATGTGATTTCTTTATATATTTTTTTTCTTTTTTTTTTATTATTATTATTATTATTATTATTATTATTATTATTTTCGAATGAGTTGATTTTTTACCTGAGTCATTGTTCCAAACAAAATTAAAATGTCTAGTTATACATTTCAAACAAAAATAAATTTTAAATGCGTCATCTGTAATGAAAGTTTTTAAATTCCATCCCTTTTATTATTTGTTTAAAATAAAATGATAGTATGCAAGAAATTAAAAAATATATAAAGAAATAAAATAAGTGTTAAAGAAATGTTTAAAAATTTACAATTTATAACATAAATTAATGCAAGATAATTTCAGATTCCCTCCATCTAATTAAAAAGGAAGCGTAGAAAAAGATAACTTTAAAAAAGTAAAATAATAATAATAATAATAATGCCTTATTGTCGGTTATCGAATTAAAATGTTAATGCTTAGAAAATAAAAACTTTATAAAAAGGGTAATTTGAATCCTCAAACAAGTAAGTACTATAATTAGTATCGTAACTTCTCTTTAAATGACATAATAGACTTCCAATGATTCTTTTTTTCTTGAAACTCATTAATTCTACTGTTTTTTCTCTATAATTACAAAATTGTATTTTTTTTTTTTTTTCAAGTAACACGATTTCATTATTATCACCGTTATTGATTTAAATATTTTTTTACAAGATTTGGTGATATTTTATTTGTTTATTTTGTAATATTTTAATAAATTAATAAAATAAAATTGATAATTTCGTAAAATTTCTTAATATGGATTAAATTTTCTTTTACGTTTAAAGGGAAATCTTGAAATTTATCAAATTCAGCAGTATTTAAGCATTTATTTATAACAAGTAAGGAGGCTAAATATGAAAAATTTGTTACTATAATCAAAGAAAGTAATATTTATATTAAGTAAGGAACTGATCATGAAGAATAGTAAAAATGAGTCAGTTTTTTAAAAGTTTCTTTAACGTACTTATGTAACAGGTGCATTAATATATATATATATATATATATATATATATCATAGTATAAAAAAAATTAAAAACACAGTTGGTGGAAAAACATAGTCGTGAAATAGAATGAATAGTCATGAATAGAAATCCGATTTCTTTAATATACCAAAAAAATTTAGTCGATGAAAAAGTACATTGAATGTGTAAAATAGATTTCTGAAAAGAAGGACACCAAACGGAAGGTTCTACATTCGATTTTATTATCCAACAACAATCTCTGAAAAACTGGCACATGTTCTGGCCAAAACAAAACCGTCTTAAATATTTTCTAATACAAATTCATTCAGGACAAATTATTTTCCGTTGTGAATGCAGACGATTTTCATAGCAGAAAAGAGTAACACAGAATACCGAAAGAAAATCGATTTTCTGCTTGACAATCATCTTTGTCAATCATCTTTGTCATCACAAAAAAAACACTTTTTTTTTTTTTATCTACCTTTAGTTTAGATTATCATATATCTATGGTTCAACCATTCTTGTGATACATATTGAATTCTTTTTTCTCTAACCCTTTGACTGCCTTTAAAAAGGGTAACATTGTAATGCTGTTTCCACTGCATAGTTCATTGAATGTAATTAAATATTGCTTACTTTAACTTGAGAATAAAATGTTCTTACGCAAGTGATCATATTCCATATGAATATTATTTACGACATTTAAACTTCAAAAATAAGTTAAAAATTTACAATTATATAGTTTTAAATGTATGTATATTGTAGAAAAGAGAACAGTTCAGTCACCGAATATGTCAGTCAGCGGCGGTTAGATGGTTTCTCATTGAAAATTTACAGCCACGGAGAGGTGGAAGCTGTGTTTCTTTGTATACAGAAAAAGGTATTGCAAATTATTTATTAAAATTATTTTCCAAGATAAATGCAGATGATTTTCATCATAGAGAAGTATAGCTCCGAATGTTCAAAGAAAATCACTTTTATGCAATTAAAAAAATATCTCCGGATTTTTTTTTTTTTTTTTTTTTTTTTTTTTAGGGAAAAAAATCGATAATTTTGTATTAATCTATCAGAGATCTTTATTTAAACCATTCGTTTAAAAGGTATTGAGGACTTCTTTTGGCAGATACCCATATTGAAAATTTCCATTCTCGGGGGGAGGCGGATTTCCCCCATGGGAAAGGGCAGCGATATTCCTGCATGCATACAGTTCTTTCCCTTGTTTATTACTACTGTTATAAATAATTCATTTTAATTTCATAATGATTCCTCAAAATTAATCCGTATTATGCACTCTATAACAAAAAAAAAAAACGACGCACCAAGAAGAAGTGGGGACAGAAATTGGTAGATGGGGTGGAATGGGTGGTCCGAATGGGACAAAAATTGGTAGATGTAATGTACATGTGGAGAAAAACAATTGATTACACTTTCAGAAAATTTGAATGATTTAATCAAGAGAAAGGGCCTCACAAAGTAAACAAGTCAACAAACCTCACCTCACAGGTAAACAAAGTAAACACGCGTTGATCCACTTCTGGCCCTTATGTACGCAGTTATTCGGCTTGGTATTAATTAATAGATTTGGCAGATGTGCTCCTGTGAAGTATCCTGCCAAATTCTATTAAATTGCTGCTTTAGATTGGTAAAATCCCGAGCTGGTTGTATGACTCTTTTTATGATGCTCCAAACGTCTCAGTGGAAGAGAGATCCGGGGACTGAGGTCAACCCCACTGAGCCGCCTATTAAGGGTATTTGAAATCACTGAAATACCAGTTACACGTAGGATCGACGATAATGATGAATTGGTGCTTGATTCCATCAAAACCTGTATGTATGTCAATTTGTGTGTAGTTTGTATAGAGTATATTTAGGTGCACTATGTGGTTTGTACATATTCGTCAAAAGATATACAGTTTTGCAAATATTTAAGCGATAATATTCTTTTTTATTGTTAGTGGAAGGTCTTTACTAAATATAATATTTTACCATGTCCAGGAAAGCTGCTTAGGGATGGAAATGAATTCTTCATAGACATATGATAAATAATGTATGTTTTTAAGATAAATATTCATCGCTTGCTTTTTGTGTATTTACACGTTTTGAGGCTTCCTGATTACCAAAATCAAGTTTTTTAACGTTTGATCTTTGTCTGTGTCTCTTAGAGTAACTTAAAAACGAATAATTTCAGGAGATCCAAAAGTTGTATTTTGAAATTAATATAAATTTGTTGCTAGAAAAGTTTGGTCAAGACTGATAAGTTTCAAGGAATGTTGCGTGTGAAAGTTGTCTGAATGATTTTAAGTGAATTTTTAATTTTAATAACAGATTTAAATTCTATATAAATATAGGTGCAGTAATGAAATGGGGGTTGAGGGGCGTTAGCCCCCTCACACAGAACTAATTATCATATAAAACCCTTCCAAAGCCTAATTTGAATTGCTAACATAGGTTTACATAATAGTACTCGTTATGTTACCTCTTAATCTCCAACCTGTATTTATAAGTATTAAATTTCAGGGTAAGAGAAAGTCGTGTCAGTGACACACCAGATTGTTTACTTTCTTCTCTTTTCTCTCGCGATGCATAGTTTCAATTGAGGAGAATTTGTAAATATAATAGCCATTGAAACTTCTCAAGTTAAAAAGTTAAGAATATGAAATGTAAACTAAATTGAAATTTTATTGAATTGATTTTGTTATTTAATTTTACTTATTTTTTCTTATTACATTATTAATTCTCATAGAATATTCACCTGAATTAATATTTTTGCGGTTTTTCTATGCATATATCGTTATCAACATAAAGTAAAAACAAAAATTGCAAACAAAATTTCTTATTTCACCCTTACATATAATATCTGTTTTACACATTTCCAAAATTTTATATCGACAATTATATTATATTTATCAAAATATTAATCTATTGATAAAATCTATTTTATCAAAATATTCTTTTAACAGAAGAATTATTCATTAAAAACATGAAACTTCATTTCTTTTTTTTTTTTTTCTTTTTTTTTTCCCCAAATATATTGGCTCTTGCTTAACTAACATCATTAATAAAGAAAACATCTGAATGATAAATCGAAAATTTTTAAAAAATAATATTTTTTCTAATTGAATTATTTTCAAGTTATGTAATACTTTATATTTTTGCTATAGTTATTTTCCGTATTTAATTAATCAAAATGCAGAATAGCATATGGTGCAGTAGCGTAGCTACGGTGAGTGGGCTGGACTTAGAAACCGCCTCTAAAAATATTTCATCAGAACTTTTGCGTGATAAATAAAAAAATAAATGAAAAAGTGAAAGCCCTTTAAAACAAACATAAGATTCTTTTCTAAATCCCCACCCACAAAATGTTCTTTGTTAAGAAGAGAACGTATTTCAGTCCTAATAATAACTTCCAACGGAAATACTTTCTGTGTTTTTATCAGTTTTATTTTCAAAAAGCAAAAAACTATACAGTAACATCTAAAATAAAATATTAAATAAAATATTAAATAGAAAAGGAAGAAAATATCTTTGCAGATTTAACGATGTGATAGTTTTTTTTTTTTTTTTTTTTTTTTTTTTTTTTTTCCCTGCAATTAAGATTTTTCGAAAATTCTCCCTATTACATTATTGTTTTGTATTAACCATAGCACGTTAACGTTCTCATCTTAACCTTGCCGTTAAGAGAAACCCTGCAATTTAGTTAATATTGAGAAAATAAAAATTAAATGTATCGACAGAATTTAATACATATCATTTGTTTTAAAATAAATTAATAGAATTCTAAAATCTCTTAAAACATAATTTTACAATAAAAATATAATATCTTAAATTTATATATAAATCATTAATTATTGTCCTACCAAATTTTTTACATAATTTTCCTTTTTATCACCTTCTGAATTGTATATCTAAAAGCCGCTGCAATATTTTAAAGTGATATATAAAACACAAATTATAAGTCATTGTAAAATGATGTAAAATTTCAGGCTGTTTCCATTTTTGGACTATAATCATTCCACTTTTGAATTTATCTTGAGTTTTCTCATTTTTAACACTTTCTAATAAAACTGGGAGAAAAAAAAAACTTTGGTTTGTTGTTTGTCTGTTTATCAGCGCTCTAACTTCTGCACATACTTTTAGAATGTCTGGGAAATTACAAATACTATTAAAAATTTAAATTACAGTGAGAGATTTCTTACTTCATAATTTCAACTAATACATATTTTTGTGCGTTCATCATTAACATAAAATATATTGAAATGTAAACGGTATAACGACTGAGTACAGTTGGTTTTATAATAAATGCAATGTGCATGGTTTTACATTCTTGTTAATAAATATATAATAATCGGTCGTTTAATTTCTCTCGTTTCATTAATCCATCTATCATCGTATTCTATTGTGGCTGAAACGTTTCTCTGAAAAAAGCGCAAAAGTTAGTTGAATCTGAACTTTTCTTACGTTCTACCAGTTAGAGAAATTATTTTCTTTAAAAAATGGTTTCATTTCTGTTTCTGTTCGCCCAATTCAAAAAATCTGAATTTTTGTCACGGTTTGTCAATTAGCGAAATTATTTCCTTTAAAAAGTAGTTTCCTCTCCGTTCCTGCAGGCCCAATTCAAGATAAAATTGTTTTAGGGAATAGCGACAAAGTAGACATAGCTGCTAACATTTTAATTTATTCGGGAGCATTTTTTCCCAGCTTTTTTTCTTTCTTTCTTTCTTTCTTCCTGTACAATTTTATTTATAGAAAAATTTTCTCCAATATATAACTTCAATAAAATAAGAAAAAATTACTCTTAAAAAATTAGTGGTATGGAATAATGGTGGGGCTAAAAATACTCCTAAATAAATTAAAATGTTGGCAGCTATGAAAAACATACCATTTCCTTCCTATGTTGCCGTTCAAGTTCAAAATCATACAAAAAAAACTTCTCTGATATGATTTCAGCTCATGATCATCTCTGCTTTTGTCTGTCTCCAGACAATCAAAACCCATGTTAAACTATGCTGAAATTTATTTCCCCAGTTACTCATTCCCGTATTATAATTCCGTTTTCACATTCAGAAAACTTTCAATCAGTACTCGCTTTTGAAAAATTTATTTTTCTCATTTTTAATATTTTAGTTTTTAGATAATAAACACGAAAAAATGCACTTAATTATTATTTAACAGAAAAATTAAAGTTAAAAAAATTTAATATATATATATATATGTTTTTTTTAAGGAGTAATAATTTAACGTTTGTGAATTTTCTGAATGTGAAAACGGAATAAAAAAAAATCTTAAATATATATTTCCATAGAATAACATGGACCTATGGACCTTGATTGTTGGCTAGATAAGAGATATTATTCGCTCTTAACGCTAACGTTTTAGTCTCTAGTCCATTTTTACTTTCCGAACATACATATGAAAAGGAAGTAGTGTAATCATGTCAAAAATCCGAATTTGAGATTTTTGATATATGTATACGTTTTGAGGTGCCCTGAATCCGTTTTCACAATTTTGCTAGCATCTAAACGCTTTACTCGAAAGAACTGAAGATTATATTGTAAGTGAACGTAGCACGAACCCTATTGATTTTGGCGAATTTGGCACTTATAGTTTTTTTTTTTTTTTATTATTATTCTGGGACACAAAGAAAAATTCTTTATCATTATGGCCTATGGGACCAATTGTTTTAAAATTCGATAGCGCCTAAATGCCTCATTAAACTGAGCAAAAAATTTATACACATATTATTGGTTTCAGTTGCACGAACTGTATAGATTTTGGTGAATCCAGCACATAGTTTTTTTTTTTTACAGGGACAAAGAATTTTTTTTTATCATTATGGCCTATGTAACCAAATTTTTAAAACTGTGATAGCGTCTAAACGCCTAATTCAATTGAGCAAAAAATTCTTGCACATATTATAGGTCACATTTTCGCAAAATGTATAAGTTTTAGTGTATCTAGCTCTTATAGTTTTTTTACAGGGATACAACAAAAAATTCTGTATCATTATGGCCTATGGGGTGAAATTATTTAAAGTGCGATAGCATCTAAATGCCTTATCCATTTGAGCTGAAAATTTATATGCATGTTATAGGTCACAATCACACAAACTGAATTGATTTTGGTGACTCTAACACGTACAGAGTTTTACAGGGACACAAAGAGAAATTCTTTATCATTATGAGCTATAGGCCCAAATTATTCAAAGTGCGATAGCGACTAAACGCCTTATTCAAATTAATTTAAATTTTTATACGCGTTATAGGTTACCGTCACACGAACTTTATGAACTTTAAAGAATCTAGAACTTGTGGTTCTTTTTACAGGGACACAATACAAATTTGTGTATCATTGTGTCATATTGACTCAAACTGTAAAGCGTGATAGCGTCAAAATGCCTTTTCCGATGGTGCTATGAATATTATAAGTCACTGTTGCACTAACTATATGCATTTTGGTGAATCCAGCATTTATCATATTTCACAGGGACACATCGAAAAATTCTTTATCATTATGATCTATAAGCTGAAAGTTCAGTAGCGTTAAATTAAACATCGTACTGTATGAAGAAAAATATTCACCCTATTAATAATTTTCTTATTTTATTTTATCTACAAAACCGTTAATTACTTAGTGTTCGAAAAGTCGAGTGGACCCACTCCAGACTTTTTTTATTACTTTCTTTTATATAGAGAGAGCAAAAGTATTGGATACGTGTAAATTTCTGAACTCCAGTTTTCTGTGGATTTACACGTTTTAGGATGTCTTGAACACGATTTGACTGTTTTTAGAAAATGTCTATGTGTGTGTGTATCACAAATTTTGTGAACGCTGTATCTCACGAACCAATGAACGAAATTTAATCAAACTTAGTATTTAGTTGGGCCCTGACATAAACTGGTGCTGATTACATTTGGGGATTCATCGCTTAACAGGTGGCGCTGTGATACCATTTTTTCTAAATTTTTAACATGGCTGTATAGGACAAAATTTCGTATAAATGTCCATAATGAAAGTTTCTTTTTAGCATGTGATTGTAAAATTAATAGGAATTATTGAAAATAGTAGTAGAAGACAAAAGAAAAAAGTTTGTGCATGTGGGAGCATCGCTTCCCCCCCCCCCCCCCACACGAAGTGTAAATTTTCAGTATGAGTATCTTTCGAAAGATCTCGTCAATTTCTTTAAAACGAATGGTTGAACCATAGATCTGCGATAATTTAAAACAAAGTTATCGATTTTTTTTTTTTTTTTTAACGGAAAAAAATTAGAATTTTTTTTTTTTTTTTTTTTTTTTTAATTCTTCTGACATTGGCAAAAAAGTGACTTTCTTTCAGCAGTTAGTGAATTCTGTCAGGTAAAAATCGTCTGCATTTATCATGGACAATAATTTAATAAATAATTTATATCCCATGAGTTTTGTGTAAAATTATTTGGAAGGAAGTCTTGTGGTGACCACATCATACTTGTTAATCTCATGAATATTGTCAATTAAAATAATTTTTTATGTTTTCTGTTGTCAATGAATAAAGTTTTAGTAAATTTGCCTAAAATCATGCCATTTAATGTGCCAAACCTCTAGTTAGATTATTTAATTACTCCCGTTATATAATTAATGTTGATTTTTTTTTTCCAACTTCATCTTAGTTTTATTACGCATTGTTTAATATTTATTATTCCATCAAATAATACAAATAAGAAATATTTTTGAAAAAATAAATAAGAAAAGTATTACTAGTTGAATATCTTTCATCGAAAAGAACCAGGTTTTCTATTTTGGTCAGTTTAGTTTCTGAGCATCGCTGGTTTATGAGGTAACATTTGCCTTCGAAGCATACAAAAATAATATCCATTGAGAAATATTTCTTATGACTAAAGAAGAACGATAAAGTCTCACGCGAAGTAAGATTTATCTTGAATGCACATTTTCATGAAAAATAAATGATGCTGGTAGTTATTCAGCTATATCAAAGTAAGTGAGGGACACACATATATATAAGCAAATTCATGATAGCAATAATAAATTTATATATATATGCTAATATCAAAATATAAAGGTGGAGCAAAAAAAAACTGGTTTCGCCAAAAGAAAACGAATTTTCTTCATTTTTATTATATTTCAATACAATAGTGCATATTACAAAATGTTTAATCTATAAGAATGCATTGAGAGAATTAAACTCATCTCATTTAAAATAATAATAATAATAATAAGTATTGCAAAGTATCTTAATAAAGCAAAAGAGATAATTCTAAAAAAAAAAAAAATTAACGTTTCAGAAGATTACAAAGCTTCCACCTCCCCCCTCGTTTTCTTTTCGAAAATTATTTTACTAAATAATTTGGTAAAATCAGTTATAAAATAAACATTCATAACAAAAATAACATCGTAACCTTATTCGTACAACTGACTGTATAAAACTTTTAAATATTTGTATATTTCATACTTTAGCAAATAGTATGTTCCTTCAAGAATACATATTCTCAGTACTTGTTATAAAATAATACACATCCATATTATTAATGTTGTTATTATTAATAGAAATTGTTAGAATTCATTCTTCAGATAAGGCGGAATATTCATAGATTTATTTTCAAAAAATTACATTTCTCCAATAAATCAATTTCATTCATATATGGGAAGAATTGAAAAATATATAAAGGAAGCTAAAACTTAAGTATAATTCTATTAAAAGAATTAATTGATCTAATAAACGTTTTGTTTATGTCATCTTCATTTACTTTTTTAATCTAGACAACAAAAGGGTTAAAGTAAAGATTTCCTGGCTGATTATTACCTTTCACCGATAAAACTTTGATGCTCCATTTCAGTCGTTTTCCTTCTCTTCGTTTCTTATACATATAAATTCATGAGATAAATTCCTATTTCAAGAATAGTAACATAATATCCATTGGGTATATATTTTCTAACTAAAAAAACAATAACGTCTTACGAAATAATACTTCTTGGGAAAGTATAGTTTTATGAAAGAAAGGAAAAGCTGATAATTCTGCCTTTTCAAATAAGAAGTAGCAGAAAATATGAATTATTATAGAAATTACTATGGTGATTGCACTATAATGCTTGGAATAAAAAAGAAATTCGCTTTCCTTATAATCCATCTACTAAACTAAAAACTTTAAAAATATTTTGAATGGAACAAACATTTATCTTTTTTTATATATATAAACCACACATCCATACACTGAGAAAAAAAAATATACCGCCTTCCTCTAGAACGAATAAGTGGCCATTTTCTAAATCCCTTAACTAGAAATATAGATTTCCGAGCTATGCGCATAAGGCACGCCAATAAACTAAGTAGACAAAATTATCAAGAATTTCTAGTGTACACATTTCTAGACGGTGAAACAATATTCTGAATACTCTAAATATTCTGAATCATTTATATTGCGAGAAATTCTCGCTTGATTTTCTAGAATTTGGTAATAAACCAAGATTATAGTTGCAGAAACCCGCCTCTTGTAGTCTCATTTATTTGCAGAGATTTTTAAATAACTTTGCCCTCGAGAATATAGGCAAACGCTCTAGAATTCTAATAGGGGCTTCTAGAATTCGCTTTGCAAGGGGACTAGAATTTATAAGGATGACAAGGAACTATTTTTTCTAGAGCCACAATTTAGATTCTAGATGTCAGTTACAGAATTTTTTTCTCAGTGTATGAATGTTTTTGTAATAAGTCTTTTCTCAAAGGGTCTGAGCTAAAATTGCTGAAAACGTAGATTTAGAAAATAACTTTTGACAAGTAGGAAACTTAAATTCTATCTTTAAAAAATATATTTAATTTAAATTATTAACGAGTACAAAATAAAATATCATCAAGAAAGAAAATAGTTATATTATTAACTTTTCGCGACTGTACTTACCCATTTGATAGTTAAACGTTGTCTGTGTTTTACATACTGGATGACATCTTTAAATGTATTTGTTTTTTATAAAAAGGAAGAAAAATCTTTAAAATTATCTTTATTCTTATATATATATATATATATATATATATATATATATATATATATTGTCTAAACATAACAATAATTCAAAAATGCATTTTCGTTTTAACTTTGGAGGAAAAAATCTAACAAAGGCATCTTTATAGCTTTATTTCTAAAGAGGAAATATTAAAACGATTGGTACAAAACTTTGAATAAACACCAAAATATACAAGAACTCGCAACAATTATTTCGGACCGAAAGAAAACACGACCCTTAGTTAAGCGAATAAAGTAGGCACGAGTGCCTACTTTATTCGTCTGACGAAGGGTCGTGTTTGCTTTCGACTCGAAACAATAGTTGCGGCTTTTTGTATTTTATGGTGCTTATTCAAAGTTTTGTACCAATTAATTTTAAACGTCAGCTCTGTGGTGCTTTCTTATAAAATTAAAACGATTGTCTTTGCATTGGCCTATATATTGTCTAAATTTGTATCATATATTCACCGCATAATGTACTAAAATAATTCCTCATGCGAATGAAAATTTACTCTGACCAACTTCAGTTTATATCCCATAATATATCCGAAAAACTTTGTGGGGCGTTGTAAACCAATCGTTTACTCTAATAATACCCTTATGAACAGGAAAAATGGTTTTGTATATTTTAATAGTGTAGGGGAGATCGGGGCACAGTGGACCACTTTTACACTCTTAATTTTTTTTTTTTTTTTTTTTTCACAAAAACCAGAAAAGCAATGTACTTGAAAAAAATAGCAAACAACCGCTGTCTCTTTTATGCGCACTTCCTATAAAATTTTTAACGACATCGGAACGACATCGGACATGTAAGAGGTCCAACCAAAAAAACATATTCCACACGTCGTCAAAAGATAACGCTGCAAAAGGTATATAAAATACGAAGGCACAAACCGTGTTTACTCTAGGTGTTATGGTGTTTCATAACTGTTTGTTCATTTTTAATATTTCATAATTAAAATTTCTATTCTGTGAAAGGAAAAAAAAAGCGAAAAGATAGGTTTTTCTTAACTACACTTTTGGTTTCAAATCGACTTGTAATCTCGTGTATTGCACGTTAAAAAGGAAAATAATCCTTTCTTGAAAAGTATTTTTGTCGAGAGCCACTTTGTATATTTCTTTTGTGATATCTTGAAGCAAACTAATGGAAGCATTGCCCCGTGCATTCTCTTTCACAAAAGGTATTTTTTCTCTCTCTTTTTCATTCCTTACAACCGTGAGAGAATATCTGTGTTTCTTGTTCCAAGGTGGAGAAGAATGTAACTTTTCTTCCGTATCTGAAGGTCAGCGTGGGGAGTGGCTGTCCCAAAGGGCAACAGCTGTTTCTCTCAGCTGTTTTTTTCTAGCGGTTGCAGCGGAGGTGTGAAATGGGGAAAATCCCTTGGAGATTAAAATATTTGTTTACCTGGGGGGGGGTGAAATTGGGTCTTACAAGGTTAGCTGACTGTTTGGGCGTGAGAATTTTGGTTTGAGAAATATTTTTAAATGAGGGCGTATTAATTTTTAGTAGGAGTGACCAAGGTGATAGTTTCGGTTAGTTATAGCGAATCAGACTCTCCTTTTTTTAGCTGAGGCGAGTGGCAACTGTTAGGTTTAGGAATCTAAAATATTGGCGTGTTCTTGACACTCAATGTTTTATTCAGTTTCACTCCCTCTTTAGTTTAACTATTTTTCCTTTTTTTTTATTAAAACCGATGGTTATTAAAAATCTAAGTAATTTATCTTCTATTTACTTTTATAATTTTAAGTTAATAAATATTTAAAAACTCATAGTTTATTTAAAGTTTATTTTAGCATAAAATATTAATACGTTAGCCGAAGCTATCCTTATGCAAATGACATAAGCCTACGTCATCTGCCTGAATTGAATAAGTAGCGTAGCAGAAATGCAATCGTGGGGCTTTTTCCGTGTTGATGCCGATGTGAATCCCGGTAATAAAGAAGCTGGCATGAAACGTAGTTTGTATATTTCAGTTTAAATTTTTCCTTGATAACCTCGACAATATTAGCTTGTGTAGAAAGCTGTTGTTTTTCAGATGAGGTTTAAGTAAATATTTTTAGATTAATTCGAGGATGATAGTTATTTTAAAACTGCAAACTTTTAAGCTTCTTTCAGTAATAGTATAGGCTTCAGTATCTACTCTGTACTATTATATCTGCCCTGAAGAATATTAAACGAATCGTCTAAATGTATTATAATTTTTATTTTCGTTTGCCATATTTTTATTTCACTAGATAAATCAATCTAGTTTTTAAATAAATGATTTTATCTAAAAGAAAAACTTGTCATATTTCTTTTTACCTGCTCAATACAGTTTCCACTGGGCTCTATTATTTCAACTCTGCTTAACTTTGAAGCTTTAAGATAATCATGTCAGGGTTATAAACCTGACATGATTATAGCGAATCAGACTCTCCTTTTTTTAGCTGAGGCGAGTGGCAACGAATCATATGTTGGTCACGTTGTGTTCAAGTGATTGCGTAGTTTTTTCGTGCGATGGGGCACTGAAAGAGTATTGGTTTTTCGAGAGGTATTAAGAACCTTTTTTGTTCTGAGTTTTTTTAAGGGAGAGGGGCCTTTGGCCCCCTCTCAGATATGCCTAGAGTTCTCTCTGAGATTCAGCTGGCGTCTCGCTGAGAGACTTTTGGAGTCTTCATCTCTCTTCGATTTACCGACCGAGGTTCTCATCATCGTTCCCTTGGCCGGATGTTTGGTTTATCTATGACGTAGTTCAGTGGTGAAATATAACGATAAGCTGCATTCTTCGGAACGTGATCGTAGAAGTTTTGGAATTGGCTTTTAGAACATGAGGTACTTCGCTCTACTTCCTTACTGCCGATAGTGAGAGGCTGAAAACCTAGAAAAAGGTGAAGTAGTAATGATGGCTGAAAGGTCATTCGCAGAGGGCTACCTACGATTTTGGCTTCTCTTCTTAGCAAGTGTTATGACTTGTGATTGGAAATGATGTGACCCCTCCTGGCAGCCTGTTAAGTAGTTTATGCTCATTTTTTCTTTACTCCTTTTTCTTCATAACTATTTAAGTATGTGCAAAAATAGTAGAATTAATATACTTTATCTATGCTCTGTGGAATCGATATTAAAGCCTTGACATATGTTATTTAGAAAAAAAAAATATTATCACTTCCTTTTCCTAGTCATCGTTTGGTGATTGCAGAAGTAGTTATATCTTGTAAAGAAAAAAAAAAATTTAGATGCTAATCAAAGAAAAAAATTCTGTATTTTATATGTGACTTGTCTTTAAATAATGACTAAAAATTTATGATGTGTGTAATATGTTGAGAAAATCAAAATTCTACTTTTAAAATAAACCTTTTTCAGTTTTAAAAACTAATATTATTTGTATGTTTTATTTAGATGCTCCTGCCTATTTACTGTGTGAATTAAAATTAATTTTACCTATATGGGGATTTTGATAGAATAATTTAAGATTAAATTTTTGCTTGAAAAATTGAAAGAAATGAAAGGAAAATTCTTCTTATGTGAAAAGTGTTATTTCACCTCGAAAATTGGTTATTAATTTACGGTGCTCGTTAGATCTTAGTAAAGGACCAAAAGTTTTAGAGTTAATTCTTCTGTAGAATGTTATTCCATATATTTTATTTTTATTACCTTTTGCTTGTGTGGTGAATATACTTACTGTATAATCTGGAATACAATTGCTTTGAGATAAAAAATTAAAAAGTCAGTTCTGTTACCTTAGTGAATTACTTGGAAAATTGAATTGGAAAGATAAATTTAGATTTTTAGGCAAGAAATGAATTGTTTGTCCTGTGAAGTAATTCCATATTATACAATGTTTTTGATTAATTAACTATTAATTTTAGATGTAATGATTTTAGAAGTAATACTTTGTAACGTAAAAAGTTTTAAATCTTTATTTAATTTCTTTGGGGTCAGGATTTGGATCTTGTGTTGTTCTGTATATTCACCAACTGTTTTTATTTTATTTTTATTTTTTTTTTTTACTTTGAGGGATGTTGTAATTAATTCTGGGATTTTTAATGTAACTGGGTTTAATGCTAAGTTAATTATTTCGGGTTATCTAATGAGTACTGTACGGGCGTTTTTGTACTAAATACCAGTAATAAATAAAAAATTGTCACTATACGATCGTTGCCGTTGGAAAATATGGTAGTTCAAAAATAGAATTTAATTTAAGAGTTTTCAAAAAACTAAAGTAAAAAAGAAAAATCATAATACTAGGTGTTGCTGTCGCATGCAGCAATTGTAACTTCCTGATCACTTACACTATGATCTTTGTAGTTGTGAAGTTGTAGGCATTCATTTATTTTTCCGTCAACTGCAAGATGTGAATTGTGATAAGGTTTTTTAATGCACCAAAGGTAGTGCCGATCGAAATTTTTCGTCAGTTATTTTCTCTGTATAGCCTGGATGTGATGAGCGAGAAAATATTTCCAAATTTTTCCGAAGTTAAGCAAAATTTTCACGGCGAACAACGCGGCGACTGGTCATCTGTCATCGATAATGAGATTGGTGGATTAGGTGCGACAATTACTGCACTCAGAAACATTTTCTGACGATGTCACGATGCATGTAATCGTCAAGATACATCTGTTATTTCGTAAATTATGAGTCAAAGGGTTTTTTAAGAAATTTACACTCAAACACCAAACTAAACGCAGGGGAGAGAATTTACTTTTCTGTAAAGACACCGTGACGAAAATAACGAGTTTCTTAACAGGGTCGTTACGGGTGATAAGACTTGAGCTGCTCACTTCACCCCAGAAAACACGCAACAATCAATACATGTCGTAAGAGACGGGTTGCATGCCTGACCAAATTCAAACTAGTTGTATCCCTAAAAAATTGGTTAACATGGCCTTTCAAAACAGCAAAGGAATTTTGCTTGCTGATTTCTTATCGAAAAGTTCTATGATGAACGCTGAACGTTAGATAAAATTCCATAAAAATCTGCTGCAGATGTTTCGCTTGGAGCTGTTTGACAATCTACCACACAGCCCCAATCTTGCTCCCACCGAATTTCTCTTGTTCTTGCATTTGACGAAATTCTTGTCTTACCATCAATTTTCCACAGGTGAAAACCTGCGGACAAATGACATTCTGGCTCCATTACTAAACTTCAATGACTCTGGACAACAAAAACTTATTCCAGAGTATGAGAAGTGTTACAATTTAAGTACTTTTTATTCTAAGAATAACTGAAATATTGCTGCATATTTTAAAGTTAATCTCTCCGGGTATCATTTTATGAGCCTTGGTAAATACGGCTGTAACCATGACATTTGACTTTTTTAATTTTTCTTGAAGAAAGGGTTTTAAATCCTTCGTATGTACGCACCCAAACTAACTTTGTGAATTAATCTTTGTTAAGCTCAGACAATTACTTTTAAAAAGAGGATTCAATTGTTAATTCAGCCTGCAGAAAATAGGATATTAGAATGTTTTTCATTGTATTATTGATATATTCATACTTTTTTGTACAATGGTTTCTTTCATTAAGATATTTTTTAAGCACGGTTATAAACTTTTTTTCTTTTTTCTTTTTGGATATTTTTAATAAATTCACAAAATAGTATTTATTTTTTAATATAACATTTTTCATTTCTATGAGTATTAAAATTTTATAACGTAACTAAATCCTATTTAAATATATAGATATTTATGCAATACTTAATTTTTAAAATGTTTTAAAAGCGTTGTTATGGAAAAAACACACAGTATTAAAATATCCTTCATTCTAAAATCTTGCTAGCCTTTTATTTATTTATTTATTTTAATTGTTTTGAAGTGAGTAAATTGAAAACGAAGAACAAAATTAAAAGACTAAACAAAATTTTAGTTATTTCTTTAATACAAAATAAATAGAGTAATATTATTTCATACTTAATTGATTCAATGAAAAACGCTTCTTCTTTTTGGTCAGTTATATATCTGAAGTATACAAACTTATGAAGTAACATTAACCTTTGATTCATAAAAAAATTAATATCCAGTGAGAATCATTTTCGCTGACTGAAGCAAAGAATTAATGTCTTGAAGAATAAGATTTCTTAAGAATTCATGGCTTTATGAAAGAAATACGTTACCCTTTTCAAAATACGATACAGTAAGGTATAGAATACTAAATGAAAGAAAAATAAATATACTGATGATGCTTTTGGGTTTTATCAATGTATACTCTTACTACTTAATTTAATATAATAAGAAGTTTTTTAGGGATTTTGCGTTTTTACGGAAATTGAAGTTGATTCTACTTTTAAAACTTTTTTCTAGTGTTAGCACATATTCTTTTTGTGTGTGTTAGCTTTTAATAGAATTAAATTAATTTGCACATTTTTAAAGCGTGAAAATAAGGATTGGAGGAATTTTATTTCCAAACCTTTCTACTACTTAATTAAATATTTAAACAAATTGAAATTGAAATTTAAGAAAGCCTCTTTTATTCTAGAAACATTTATACATATTCTGCTTAAAAAAACAACTAAGTTATTTAAACCTTATTTTAATTTTAAGAATTTTCATATTTATTTATTTATACTTAAAAAAAAATAAAGATAAGATAAGAAGCAGCTATTTAGAAAAGTCATTCAGTTATGCTGCATTAGCTACTTGATTTGCTCAGTATTAGTGAATTCGTTATTTTGTAGAAAAAGAACACAGTTTTTATAAAAATTTAATTATCTTTATGAATATTTAAAAATATTTTGCACCAAAAGTAAAATTATTAAAACGTCTTTCTATATTTTATATCTCATTTCAAGTTATTCAAAAATACATTAGACAGCTCAAAAAAATTATGTTTTTAAATTGACTATGTAATGTACTTATTACAAATAAACTCTTTAATAGAAATAGATTTTTTAAAAACCCATATTTTGAAATACAAATAAACTACCCTTTGTTTACAATAATTAATTCCAAACAAGCATCAATATAACCTCATATAAAATTTATTATTACTTCCACATATTTTTTTTTTTTTTTTTCAAAAGAGAAATTTTGTCTTTACATTTGAATCAACATTAAGGAATATCATAATTCTTTATTGACTAAGTTTAATTTATCCTGAGAGTAAAACAACGTAAATTTAATTTTAGTAAAAAATTTGTTATATAAAATTAGTTTAATTTTTTCAAAATATATTTGTCTTCAGATCTAATATTTTGTCAATTCTGTTCTGATTTTATAAATTCTTTTTATAAAAATAACTTCAAAGTTTGCATAAAATCGAAATTCTTGAAATTTATACAATATTCTAAAAATAAATAAAATAGAATCATCTTATATTTTATTTTAGCTATAAATCAATTGGTATTTAGAGGTATTTTTCTTTAGTTTTATTTATCGTGTAATTTCATTGTACCACCTATACTACTTTCTCCAGCTGTACATTAATACAGACATTTATTGCAATTTAACCCTTAAATACATAATGATGTAGATCTGCATCGTATGCTTAAAACCTCATACCTCTTTATGTAGCAAGCAACCTTTGCATAATCTTTTTTTTTTTTTTTTTTTTTTTTTTTTAACCAAAACTGTTTTATCGTTTCAGAACACAACTAGAATTTTTGACACTTTATTTCTTTATCTGTGACAATTTTCATTGTTGGTGCGCTATCTGAGTATAATCTCATTTCAGCGCGGGTGTTACGAATTACGATTATTTATATAAAACATAATAAAAACATACAGAAAAATTTCTTTTTGGATAGAAATAAGGTAAGAGTAACGAAAAATACTTATATTTTTGCGCATATACTGATAAATTTAAGCAAGAAAAATGTAGTTTTTCTTTTGATAATGTGGAAGTACATCAATGGTTTTTTTTTTTTTTTTTTTTTTTTTTTTTTTTCCTTGAAAAAAATTCTTATGTGGAATTTTTTATTTATTTATTTATTTTTCAAAAACTACATCCATTTCCCGGCTCATTTCAAATGTTATTTATTAAAGTGAAAGTTCATTCATTTAAGGGATAAAATGGGAGGTGAAGTACTCAATAGCCGGCGCATTCATTTTTTTTTTTTTTTTTTTTTTATGCTTCTATTTTTATAAAGTATCTCCATTTGTATATCTCCGTATTATTCAATTGAACATGACTACTGCAAACTATTACTAAATTTTTCTGTATTAAAAAAAAAAAAAAAAAAAAAAAAAAAAAAAGACAGCACCGACCACTGGGTGATGCATTTGAAAATTTATAGTATACTTTAATACTGTTGAAAACTATTTACATTAAACTATTGTGGGTGGGTGGGAGAACCAATCCCTAAACGCCATTTCCATATTAAAGCTACATAAATAATTTCTCTCAAATTATTCGGAGACTTTTCACTAACACCATTCTAATCGACTAATTTTCGGTAGCACTGTATATTATTTATAAATTGTATACACACAGCAACAGTGTGCTTAAATTTAGCTCAGAAAAATAAATCATAACGCAACAGGAAATTTTCTTAGAGTCAACTCCAACTATAGCTTTAACATATCTGATAAATCTATCATTGGCTTCGCATATATACTTTTTACAACGTATACTACACGAAACATGCTTGTTTTGCATGTAAAACTATTTGTTTAGTGTAGTCTAAAGACGTTAAATTGTACCGACAAAAAGTTTTCCTTTAGACAAAATTTATTTGAACACCTTGACGTCTGACATACACGAACCCTTTTTGATATTTCAATGAAAATCTTCGAGTATAATCTCCACGTTATGCAAGTTTAGAATATCGAATACCTAATTCTTACCAATAGACTACCTACCAATAAGTATTTGGACACTTTCGAATGTATACGTTTTGTCAAATATCTAGAAAAGTTCTTGAGAAATCATCTTGAAATTTTAGTTCTGTAAAGTTTCAGCAAAAGTTTTCTCTCGAAGAGAAAATGAGGACCAGAAAAAAATTTAACAACAATCAAAATGTTTTGAATCACCCTGTAAAAAGTAATTCTTGAAATTCGTTTTGGCTCTAGTACTTGATTATGAAGATTCCTCTAATTATCTGCATAAATTTTTATGAGACTACCACATTTATTTATTTATTTATTTTATTTATTTATTTATTTGTTTATTTATTTATTTTATTTATTTATTTATTTATTTATTTTAATTGCAAAAAAATTTACCACTTTTTCAATTATAGCACGTAGAGTATTAGACTAATTAAAAAGTTTTTTTATGAAACTTGGTGTACTATATTGAGCACAGTATACAGCAATCAGAATAAAAAATGTTAAATATCTTTCAAAATATGAGCATTTGTAATAAATAATTTTTAACTGCTTATGTTCAAGCTTTTAAAAAACATTATTTTGCATAATTTTATATCCAAAAGCAGTGAGCTATTTATATGAAAACTCCAAACAAATATCATGTAAATTTAAAAAGTTGAAAAAGATAGAATCAACAAAATTTCAGTTCTTCTCAAAAAAAAAAAAATGATTGGGGTTTTTATCAGTATTTACTTACAATCAGCGAACACTGCTTTACCATTTGCCATTGATTGAATCAAAATAAAAATGTGAGTAAAACTACTTATAGTTTAGCTTTTATTTTGAGAGGAACTAAAACTCTGTTCATTCTAACTCTCACAACTTTTTGAATTGACACGATGTTTGTTTGGGGCTTTCATATAAGTAGCTCAATAGTTTTGGCTATTAAATTCTACAAACGAAATTTTTAAAAAGCTACCGCATGCGTAGGTAAAAAAAATCTTTTGTAACATTTTTGCATTCTGATTGTTGCATGCTGCGTCTAATGTAGTATGCCAAGTTTCCTAAAAATGGCTTTTCACTCGTTCTAATACCTGCGTGTTATAATTTAAAAGGTGTCTTTTTTTTTTTTTTTTTTTTTTTTTTGTTGTTGTTGTTGTTGTCGTTGTTGTTGAAGAAACCGTTGGACTAAAAAAATAATTATATACAGATAATTAGAAAAACTCTCAGAATCACTTACTACAGCTAAAACGCATTTGAAGCATTACTTTTAGCAGGGTGACCCAAAATATTTTTATTTTTGTTTTACTGGTTATTTTACTGGTCCCCCTTTTTCCTCTTCAGGACAAAACTTTTGCTCCATTATATGAGGTATAACATGTTCTTTATACTCCTAAAGTTTCAAGGTGATTCCTGAAGACTTTTTCTAGATATTTGACAAAAAATTTCTAAATTCGAAAGTGTTTAAATACTTATAGGTAGATTGTGTATTTCCTGTAGAATTATATTGATGATAAACTCTCTCATACACGGGTAGACAAGAAATCAACAGATAAAAACCTGTTTTTTAGATTCAGGGGTCCTTCAAATACATAACTTTACAAAAAACTCAATTTTGAAAAATTGACAGAAGAACAATGCTTTTTCTTCCATGTAATGGTTAACAAAAAGTAAAACCATGTGAAATTTTACCTCGAGTGCAATGACATCGTTATAGATATAGAAATCAATCTAACCATTACACGCAGAGGTTTTTAATAGTGAAAATAAAGCTAAAAATTACCGCTTTTGTTTTCAAATATGTACACCTTTTTTTTTTTTTTTTTTTTTTACATAACATTTTTATGATATGCATTTGAAATACAAATTAATTAATTCCTTTATTTTACTTTTTTTGTAGGAAATATATTAATTTGCTGTCACTGTTTCAAAACAAATGTATTTAATATTATTAATTGTAACAAACCAAATAATATTACCATTGTATGAATCATTGTATTTCTAAATGCTGTAAGATTAATAAATAAATGAATAAACGTTTAAGCATTCTAAATACGCGCTCTAAACTTATAAAATCTACCAAATAATACTCTAAACTTTTAGAAGATATAGAATATAATTACTTCAATAAAAATTACAGAAAGAGCATTAATAGATAAGAAGTTCTGTAAATTGAATTTATTATATTGATATGATAAACATTTTATTATCATTATCTTTTTTATTATTATTATCAACTAAAACCCTTTGTGTGACCCTTTCAGAAATAAATTCATTCATTATATTCATTATCGAAAATGATTAGTTTTTCCTTCACTTTATCTGCAGTTAATTTTAAACTTTAATAAAATGTAAATGAGATACTTTTATTTTCCTTAAAAAAAAAAAAAAAAAAAAAAAAAGAATCCATCAAGCGTGTTTTTTTTCATTTCAGACATTAATTTAGCTAATTATATACCTTTATTGAATTTACTTTAATTAAATAAATACCCTATGTAGTATAATCCATTTCATTATCTCACATCTATTCAAAAAAGTTATCTTATTTGGTTTAAAATTAAAAAGTTTACAATTCATTTTAATTCTAATCTTATTTTAAAATACATTAGGCAACTTTTATCTCATCCCCCTAAGAGCTGTGACTTTCTGAATTACACATTTAAACAAAATTTTATTCATCTATTACAATCTATCATATCAATATAATTATATCCTCTTTACTACATTTAAGCTTCGTCTTAATATCTCTTATATAATTATTGAGATATTATACATTAAATAATACGAGATTTAAAAGTAATGAAAATTGAATAATTACAAATTAAGTGCTAAACCTATAAACTTCCCTCTTTTCAAAATAATCTTTTAATCTATCCATATTTATTAAGTTTGTGAGACAGCTTTGAAAGTATTAGAGTTAATAATACTTAGAAACAGCTCATCAAATTAATAACATTATTAAAGCATAGGGATTATTCTAAACCAATTTTCTCTAATTGGTGGCATTTCTTGATTTTATCATTAAATGAGATTTAAAAATAACAATGAAAGTAATTAGAATATTTTAATACCTCTTTATTTATATTACGCACATACATATATGTAAAAAAAAATACATAGTTTTAATTTAAAGAATTCATTTAGGAAGATAAATATATTTATTCTGTATTTTATTAATTTAAGTATACACTTCACCTAACTGACAGGAAGCTTTCGATTTTAGCCATTTTGTGAAGGATCTAAAGAAATACTTAACGAATTGCAATGAAACTTCCGGGGTGTAAAGAGCATGTTATACAACATATATATTTTAGTATAAGTTTTATCTTGGAGACAAAATGGGGACCAGCATGGGGACCAGCATGGGGATCACCCTATAAAATATAAGGTCTGAGACGTGTTATAGCTGATACGCGAGGATTTATTATTTGTTCTGTATTTATTTTTATTTAAGTTTACGTACATCCAGTGAAATATAAAAGTTTCTATAAAAAATTCTCAAACAGAATTGTCAGTTCTTTTTTGCTTTCCGAACATACATTGAAAGGAAAGTATTGTAATCACGGCAAAAATTGAACTTTGATATTTTGGGGGTTTATATGTTTCGAGGTTTCCTTTTTGCTATTTTTATGGTGATGTATGTATACTGTGTGTATGTGCGTGTGAGTGAACACGATAGCGTCTAAACGCTTTGTTCGAATGAGTTGAAGGTTTGTGCATATGTTGTATGTTATCGTAGCACGAATCCTTTTGATTTTGGTGAATCTAGCACTTATAGTTTTCTTGTACAGGGACAGTACGAAAAATTCTTTATCATTATGGCCTACAGGCTTAAATTATTTGAAGTGCAACAGTGTCTAAATGTCTCATTCGATTGAGCGGAAATTTCAAATGCATATTATAGATCACCGTCGCGCTAACTATATCGATTTTGGTGAATCTAACACATATAGTTTTTATACATGAATACAAAGAAAAATTCTTTATCATTATGGTCTTTGGGCTCAAATTATTTAATACGCGATAGCGTCTAAATGCCTTATATGATTGAGCTGTAAAGTTATATATATGTTACAAGTCACAGTCACAAGAACTGTATAGATTTTGATGAATCTAGCACTTATATATTTTTACAAGAACAAAACAAAAAATTGTCTATCATTGTGATCTATTTCCTCAAATTATTTAAAATATGATAGGGATAAATTAAGTAGCATGCTATATATGGAGAAAAATACTCAAAAACCCTACTATAATTTTCTCTTTTGCTTATTTATCGACTTCTATTACTTTAATTTATTTATACATCCGTTCATTACTTAATGTTCGGAACGTCGAGTTGAGTCACTCCAGAATTTTTATTAATATTATGGCATATAGGGTATTTGAATCAATATAATGCCATTTTTAGGAAACTTGGCGTTCTATATCAAGCACAACATACTCCATTCCTAATATAAATATATTAAATATTTAAGAAATATGAGTATTTTTACCAAATTATATTTAACTGCTTATGCGCAAGCATTGTCAAAATAACATTTGCATAATTTATTTGCAAAATCTATCGTACTACTTACAATAAGGAAAGGGCACGTGACGTCAATCGCAGTCAAGTTATGGGTAAAGTGGCATAACATTGGCATTTCCACCAATACAGGTTGATCTTTTGCCACTCGAGAGTGGCAAAGATTGATTGACGGAGCGTTTGTTTTAAACATGCCCTTTCCTTGTTACTATTAATATTACTCATTAATGTTATTTATAATTGATAGCAGTTTTAATTACTCTAATATATTAAAAGTGCGTTAATATTCAGTCAAAAGTTTTTTGATTAGCTATTAATGTGCTCTTAAATTGCTATAAGTTGATTACTTGTAAGAGTTTTTTACTTAAAAACTACCACTAATTTTCAAAATGTTTGATATATATGATAGTCGATTAGACAAATGTTATATTTAACAATTAGTGATGGATATTGAGTATATAAGTCCCTACGAGTTGAAAACTCTACTCGTAAAACTTTTTACACTAGATAGTATTATCTGCTATGGCTTAGATAATTCAGAAGGCTTTATAATTTTTTTAAAGTCCAATGTTTATTTTAGCACTAAGATATATGATAAAAAAAATATCAGAGAGTCTGTATCACTAACAAGGGAAGTATGAGTCAGTAAAATCCCCATTGAAACCAAACTAATCTTAAATTAAAGAGCACGGTCGAAAATATAGGGTAGAGTACAAATTTGCTGCGACACCCCTTCATGGAGCGCATCAAGACAGCGCACAGTGGATCGAACAATGTTAAAATACGAACATAGGCCCAAAAATCAATCTCTAAATAACTGATATTTTGTAGTGAAATAATTTAAAAGAGTGTCTAAAAAATACAAATATATGGTTATTTCTTCAATTACACGAAGTTTTATTATATATAAATAAGTTCAAAACGAAAACTTTCAGAAATAAGATTTTCGATGAATTTCAATGACTTTATTTGAATAGCCATCAAGTGGCACTTAAGATAACTATGAAAAAATATGAAATAAAAATACCTTTAACAATGTCCTAATAAAAGTTTAAGGTACTTCTGCGAACATTTTGTTGGTTTTTTATGTTGTGATTCACGCATGAAATGTGAATATAAAATTAACAACAAAATTAAATTTATAAGTTGTGTAACTTTTTTTGTCCAAAATTGTCCAAAATTTCAAACACATTTTACTACTCCCAAAAGTATACATTTTCATCTGTAAAAAGGATTTTCGCCACAAATCGCCACTTTTGGAGAAAAATAAATTTTTATTCTGTATACCGCCAAATTATCAATCGAGAAATTTATCTGAATAACTGTATTCATTAATGATAGAAAATATATTATTATAAATTTTTATAGTGAAAATATTATAGAAATTAGATGATTAAAATAGATTTACTAAATCAGAAATTATTTCTTATTTTTTTAAATAATTAATTTTAATTTAAAGCTACTGAAAAGTACCGTTGGACACAAAAAAGGAAGAAAATGTAAATAGTTGCTGTCATAAAATGTTAAAATTAAATAAATATTTAGTGTTCAATTACTAAATGTTAAAATTAAATATTATAATCCCATATTACAATTTAAAGTAAAAGTTTCTGTGCAATAAAAATAAAGACAAATGTGAATTTTTCATAGAGTTTGTCAGTAAATGCTTGCATGAATTTTCTATTGAAATACTACACAAAAAAAGAAAGAAAAAGGAAGCAGTAATGTGATGGTATATTTAACATTGTGTGCTAAATTACCGTAATTTCTGGTAGATACCCCGCAGGTTATATAATCCAGTTTTGCACCAGAAATTTCAATTAATAAATAAATTTATATTTGTACGAGCTCTTCCTTCGAAAAAGTATAGATTTTTCTATTAAATAAAATTAAATAAATGACACATCTTACCTGCGGCTTATCTACCAGAAATTACGGTAATTGTGTTTTAAATGTAGGTTTTCTTCACGAAATTTTTATTTATTTCCTTTTATTCTCTTCTTTTTTGCAACATTTGTTCCGTTATTATGTATGTTTCTAAATTCCTGTTTGCAGCAAAAAAATATGATACCGTTTAACCCCTTTATAATGCCACTTTTTCCTCAAATGGTACATTAAACTAATTTCACGAATAAAAATTGGTGTAAAGAAAAAATTCATTTAGCTTATTAGAAATAATTAATTTTAATTTTGACACATTATTCACTTAGTTAATCGCAAACTTCTCATAACCCATTGTATTAGCATAAGCAGAATTGCCACAAATGACTACTTTTTTGTATATTTTCGCACCAATATTATAAAAATAATATTTATACTGATATTTGTCTACAGAAAAGATACACAGGAATCATTATTTTTTTTAAAATGGTGCCAGTTGAATAAAATGATAACAAATTTCGTGGTGAAAATATTCCTTTGGCCTTATAAAGGGTTAAAAAAAACATAGAATCGCTTTTAGTATCATACATATACACATATTTAAATCAAAATGTGACAAAAAACATCATACATAGATAATAATAATACCATAACCTTCCTATGTTCGCCACTGCCTATACTTCGATCCACTGTGCAGCGTGGCGCAGTGGTTAGAGTGTTCAGTTTGAATGAGGAAGGTCTTGAGTTCGAACCCCGATGACTGTTTGCATTTTTTTTTATTAATATAAATGAAATAAAATATTAAAATAAATTAATATTTTAAAGGGGAATATGTATTAAATTTAATTAAAAAGTATATACTGATATATTTTAAAAGATTTTATTTCAACTAAAATATATATATATATATATATATATATATATATATTTTAATCCCGACCCTTTCAGCTCTTTCATGTATTTTTCTTCACAGTTTTTCCTACATTTTCTGATCAGTGTCGTTTTTTTTACTTTCCTGTTTTTTTATCCTGAAAAATCGTGGTCTGGAAAATCTTTTGAGAAATGCTGCATATATATTCATATAAAATCAGTCATGTGCAAGAATTGGGAATAAAAGATTACGAAAAGCACGTGATTAGCGCTTCTTGTACAGTCGGTTACAAAAGTATCCGAACACTAGCAAAAATTCCTATATAAAAAAAGTAGAGCTAATACTGTTTTGTTAAATAAATCCTTGTCGAATCATGTTCTTAGACTGACTAAGAACAAGATTTGACAAGGATTTATTATGTATTGGACTTGTTTATTATTTGACAAGGATTTGTATTGGAATATATTATGAAGTGCACTATGATGTAAATTATAGTGTTGCTCCACTGCGCTCATATAAAAAAAGGTTAAAATTGTGCGGAAGAAAAACATGATTATGAATACTTTGCGTAAACTAATACGCCTCACGAATTTGAAAGAGATGATGAAACTGGTGAAATCCAATCTATTTAAGCAAATTGTATTTAAATTTCAATTTTATTACGCTAAATAAAAAATATTTAAGTTTTTTTTTTTCTTTTTTTTTTTTTTTATCTATGTAGTTTATATATTAAACAATATTAACACTTCTAGTGCGGAGTGTGTAATCTGCAACATCCGGAAATCTATAACTTTGCTTACGGCGACTATATGCTACAATATTTCTTAATACTAGCAGACCCGGCCACGCGTAGCTGTGACTAAGTTATACGTTGAATTATACGGCTGTAAACTATTTAGTACAGTCAAATTATTATTTACGAACAAAGACGAAAACGTTGTAGCCGATGTAAAAACCCACAGAGTTGAGATTTGAAACTTAGGTCAAAATTTGAAAGCGATTGATAAAAATTTTCGTAGTGTTGATATTAAGCACAAATTAATTTTATTGTAGGGTCCTATAAATTTTAATGGAGAAGTGATATTTATTATTTCTAATGCTACTTTGGATAAAATTGCTAAAATGACTAATATATAAATTAAATTCTATTAAAATTCTATTAAAATAAAAGTATAAAAGAAACAGACGATTTTAAAATCAATTTTTATGGAGGAGTGAAATATAATATATGCTATAATGGATAATTTTACTATAAAATGACCTCATCATTTTAAATATTTTAAAGAGGGCAACAGCTGTAGTTATAAAAAGGAAAACAATAAGGCTAAACCAGAAAAATAAGTTAATTTGATAAATATTTTAAAACTTTAAAATTGGAAATCTTATGAAATATTGGACATTTAAAGTAAATACATGTATCATTTTAAATAGAAAAAGATTTTGGAAAAGTTTAGTGTATTTTAACGAAGTGATGAGAAGTTTTTGAGTATGTTAAAATTTTAATAGTAAATTCAAGTTAATAAAGATGGGAAACATTGAGGATTAAGATAAAAATAATTATAAGATAAAAAAAAAAAAAACTTTTTATATACCATGCTTTTAAATTTTAATATACTAATAATATACTGGCGAAAATATTTAATTCCTTTCAAAAATCATGGTTATTTTAACAACTTATATTAAAAGAGTAATGAATAATATGAAACAATATTTCGTACAATACATATTACATGTCATACATACGTACAATGAATAATTCATATTACATTTCGTACAATGCATACATCTGGCATGTATATTTTTGTGTTACGCTTTTGATCGCCAAATAATAATAATAATAATAATAAAAGCCAAGGGCGACAGAGTTTTGAAATTTAAAATTAAAATTTTGTCAATTTGACAGCAAAATAATTCAATCTAACACCCGCGATAACTAATACATATCTATACCCAAATATAAGGATTAAAATCGGGAATAAATTTCCTCAATTTTTAATAATTTCTTACAAAAAATCCAGTGGGCAATTAACATAGGAAATCTTTTTCTTGGCTGCACAGACGGTCAGTGAGTCACACTTCGCTTGCGTATAGAACTCATAAATATAGTACAGCATATATAGAATAGAGTGATCATTGGGGAGAAAAAAGTTATTCCTTTTCATTTGGGAAAAGACGACGTTTTTACCAAAATATGGCCGTCTTTACCCGAGTGAATGCACACGGGAATACATACTAATATTTTAGCAAATAAAATGTATGAATAATTTATTTGCTAAAGGGGAATGGAAGACTCCAGATACAGTTTCAAATTCATATTTCTTTCTTTCTTTTCTTTTCTTTTCTTTTTTTTTTTTTAATTCCACTTAATGGCTGTTTCAAAGCTTTTATTTATTTATTTTTTTTTTTTTTTTCGGCATCAAAAATCTTTGTACGATAACATGGGGATGAGAGATCTATATATATTACTATATCTATGATAGAACTACATTAGCACTTTATCAATGTGTATAAAATCTTTAAATTGATTATGACGTCAATTTTCGTGAGATGCATAATTTAACTTTTTATAATTTTTTAACGTTCACGTTTGATTAAATGTATTTATTTTTATGTCGAAAGAAAATGAACTCGTATTTTTTTTTTTTTTTTTTGGCAACAATTAAATTAATGGAACTCACAGATATTTTGGAGCAACTTTAATAAAGGTCTATAATTAACAAATAATTGCAATAAAACAATATTGTGACAATAAATTGAGATAAAAACTATCCTATCTCTCAAGTTGGACCAAACTGCACACAGTGTGCAAAATTTCATTAAAATCGGTTCCTTAGTTTAGGAGTTTACCCCGGACAAACATCGTGACACGTAATTTATATATACAACCCCTGGCAAAAAGTATCCGATCACTGAAAGATGTGTCTAAGATACGTTACTATAAAAGGCTATTTTTCTAAAAATTTATTACATTTTTTAAAATAAAGTTTTTTATTACAAAAGTATCTTACTTTGTGACATGATAAAAAATAATACCATAAATTGCAATTAATTTTTACAATACAGAGGAAAATTAATATAAAGTATTCAAAGAAAAAAATGTCCGATCATCACATAACCGGGAAAAAAATATTCGATAAATTTCAATTTAAAACTTGGTTGGTCCTCCTTTTGCTCTAATAACTGCCTTTAAACGGCGGGGCATGGATTCAACAACCTTATCACATAAATGTGATGGAATTTCCTTCCAGCTTTCCTTGATGGCTAGACGAAGTGCATTCATATTGGTCGGTCTTCTCTTTTCTATATTATTTTTCCAAACATTCCAAATATTTTCGATCGGATTAAGATCAGGACTATTTGCAGGCCAGTTCAGAGTCTTTATTGGAGAATTTCCGTTTTTATTTAAGAAATCCTTGACCCGTTTACCTCTATGGCAGGACGCATTATCATCTTGAAATAGGAAATCGGAGGAGTCACCAAACGCTTCCTCGATGCTAGGTATCAAATAATGCTCTAAAATGTTAACATATACTTCTGAATTGATTGTTTGCAACACTATACACAATTTACCAACTCCTTGAGATGTCATGCAACTCCACACCATAAATGAAGGCTGATATTTAGCTTTAGTTTTTAGGCAATCTTCTTTGAACTTTTCATCAGCTCTCCTCCACACAAACATTCCAGGGTTATCCCCAGTTCCTAGACAAACACGAGATTCGTCACTGAAAATAACCTTCTTCCAATCATCAGAAGACCAGCATTTGTATTTCTTGCACCATTGAAGACGATTTTTCTTGTGTTTCTTAGTCATATATGGCTTGGTTTTGGCTTTGCAGAAGTGATATCCTTTATTATTTAAACGATTTCGCACTGTACGTGCACATACCTTTACTCCATACTTTGACCACTCGGCATTCAGTTGTTTAGACGTACACCTTCGCATAGATTTGGCAAGATCAACTAATTTCCTGTCTTGTCTACTTGATGTTACTCGTGGTCGACCGCTTCGAGGCAGATTTCTTACATCATTTCTTAAGCGATATTTCTTCCAAATTTCGCAAACAGTACTTTGAGCACATCCAAATGTCTTAGCAACCTTTCTTTGGGAAATTCCGCTTTTTAAGCGTTTAACAATCAAAAGTTTTACATCATTAGATAATTCTCTCTTTCGAGCCATACTTCAGCAGATGCGAAACTAACTTGTAACTTTCAAACTACAATTTGACCTTTTATACCGTCTTCTTCGAACTTGAACGCATGCGCCGAGTAAAAAAAATTTGCATATATCATTTAACTGTGTTGCTTTTGTTTGCGATCAAATACTTTTTTCTCCACACAATGATGATCGGAAATATTTTTCCTTTGTGATTCAACGTATTTTCTCGTGTAAACTCTTAACTGATATTGTAATTTCTATTACTATTTAATAGAATTTGACAAAATTAGTCATATTTCACAAAAGCATACTCATAGGTTTGAAAAAAGTTTGAATTTGTGAAAAAATAACCTTATGTTTTAACGTATCATAAGCACTGTTTTCGGTGATCGGATACTTTTTGCCAGGGGTTGTATATACAGATATCCAATATTCGTCTTTCTACAATTGATATATGATGGACACAAATACTTTGATTAGAAATCGTATAGTTATAATCTACAGGGTGTTTCTGAATTCATGGGACAAACTTTTAAGATTAGATAAAATACATATAGGGGAGCATTTTTTGCATAGCTATATGGAATATATCGATTTGGAGAACCAGCGGGCAAGAATTTTTAGGTGATAGATAATTATCAAAATAATAAGTCTCATAATAATAATAGAGATAATAGTCTCTATATTAATAATAGAGACTTCATAAATAGTAAGTCTCATGTTGTTTTGACAAAAAAAATGCAGGTATCATTTGCATAAATAGCTAATGAGGTGTGAGTATAATAGGACATGTTGTTAATATATAAATTAAATAATTTGGAGCTGATTTTACTTAGTGAAAGCAAATTGTTCCGGGATCATAATGGTGTTATCTGCAACGTTTCAATCAATTTAATGAGCAATAAAGACTATGGCAAGTTTGCTAAGAGAGTTTAAAAGATACATTAGCATATAGCTGGTGACCTATACCCCCTCCCCTGCGAACAGGTTAGATTTCGGGGGGGGGGGGGGTAGATTTTTTGATAATAGGAGTGGTAATAGCAGTGTTGTGATTAAGGCCAATTGACTACCTTAGGTTCCACTTTCTTGAAAAAAAAAAAAAAAATTAAACGTAATGCATTGGTAGGTTTTTAAGAGCATCACTAGTGATTCCACCAATTCCTGGATTTTTCTTTTTCTTAAGCTTTTATTTTTAGAAATGACATCAGCGTGAGTAACCAAAAAATTGGAAAAATCAAGATTTACTCCGAAGAACTTCCTAACAGAAAAATTAACTTCTCCCTATTTTTTTTTTTTTTTTTTTTTTTTTTGCTAAAAATTGGAATTCTCTGGAATTGCATTTGCAGGTTCATAGTAATAGCATCTGCCTTTTCTTTGTTATAGTACGCACAGGTTTGAGAATTTGGAATAAAAGTAAGAGAAAAGATGCTTTTTCCAGATGGAATTATCTTGTTATATTATGGAGTAAGAATATATTTCTTTCAAACTTTGTAAGTAAATTTATTTTTTTATTTTTTATTTAAAGAATATGATACAAACTTTTAGCATAGTATTTTTGATAAGTAAAAATATATCTTAAGAGTGAAAAATAATTCTAATAAATTATTACAAAAAACTTCTTCCTCCCTCGATTGCTTTCTTTAATGCAGTGTGGACAATTCAATCGAATTTAATCATTTATACTGCTAAAATTACTTTTATTCTAATTTTTTCTTCAGAAAATCTTAAATATTTCATAAACATTCTCTTTTATAAAGTTGCTAAAATTGAAATGAATTTGAAAGAAATAGCTATATTATTTTATTCATTGTTATGAAACATTATGCTTACTTAAACTTTGAAACTGATATTATATAATTCCAAAAAGAAAAGCGAATTTCTGATTCTTATTTATATCTCTTATACGAAAAAAATAATAAGGTTAAAAAAATATTCTCTATTCAGAGCAAATATGATATATTACATTACATTTTTTCAACAAAAATATTACAGTCTGCGAAAAAGAGAATAATACGCCTCACAATTTCGCAACAGTTAAAAAACAAGAAATGCTTTTCATCGGATTAAAGTACATCTGTTTACAGTAAAACCTTTATAGATTTATTTTGTTTGATATAAAGATTTATTTTGTGCTATTTCCATTTTTTTATTGATTTATGGCACAAGCGTCTTTGGACAACAAATTCAAATTCAAATATCTTATTAATTTCAGTATTTAATATTATTAATAATGATATAGATGTCTTTAACAAGTTAATAATAATTTACTAGATAGTCAATGCCATTTTCCTAATAAAAAAGAAAGATAATTATTTCAAATTTAAATACAGTTTCAATTCAAAATGTGTATAAAATATTGCAATTGTTTAGTAGAATTATCAGAAATTAAAATTCTGTCGGCATTAAAAGTACTTAAACTTCAACGATACAGTATAAATTTTGTCTATTACAACAAAAATGTAATTTTACACTATCAACAAATTAAATTCAAAGAAAACAAATCAATATATTTGTAACATGGTGATGATCTTTGCATTGCACACTCTTTTATTTGTATTATTTATATCATCAGAGCTGTTTATACACTGAGAAAAAATATATACCGCGTTTCTCTTGAATGAGTAAGTGGCCATTTTCTAAATCCCTTAACTAGAAATATAGATTTCCGAGCTATGCGCATAAGGCACGCCAATGAACTGAATAGACGAAATTATCAAGAATTTCTAGTGTACACATTTCTAGACGGTGAAACAATATTCTGAATACTCTAAATATTCTAAATCATTTATATTGCGAGATATTCTCGCTTGATTTTCTAGAATTTGGTAATAAACCAAGTTTATAGTTACAGAAACCCGCCTCGTAGTCTCATTTATTTGCAGAGATTTTTAAATAACTTTGCCCTCGTGAATATAGGCAAACGCTCTAGAATTCTAATAGAGGCATCTAGAACTCGCTTTCCAAGGGGACTAGAATTTATAAGGATGACATGGAACTATTTTTTTCTAGAGCGACAATTTAAATTCTAGATGTCAGTTACAGAATTTTTTCTCAGTGTATTCATTAAAGCCTACAAACTAAGATCTCAACCTGCTACCATGTACATGTAGAGCTAATTCTTTCTGTTATTAATTTATAGAATTGTTTTAATCATTCGTAATATTAAAATATTAACCTTTCCTGCTCAGAACATCTGCGTGGTAATACCTACATACGTAATGTGATTTTCATACAAACCTCATACATAAAATCCCTGGAAAGTTTCTGTTTTTTTTTTTTTTTTTTTTTTTAATTATTATTATTATTTGTTGTTGTTTTTTTAATAAAAAAGATATTTTCCTTGACATTTGCATTATAATTTCAATTTTAGAAAATAATTATTTCCGTTGCTAAGTTAAAAATTCTTAGAATCAAATTAAATTATTGCTATATTAAAAATCAATCATTTTCTAAAATTTGTTGGAATTAAATTACCATACCATCATATGTAACAGAAATTCTATACATAATAAATGAATCTACAAAATAAATACATAAATAAAAAGAAATGAGATTTATTGTATTTATAATGAAGGAAAAATCTAAAACAAAATATGGTGCAACCAAATTCTTGCCGAATAGCCACTGTTTAATGCGACCCAAACTGTCTTTAAATTCTTCAAAATATACTTCAAAATATAAAATTTTGAGCTTACGTTTAAACACAAAAATTAATATTTTTTCAATTTCTTTGTGAAAATGTACATTTCAAGTGCATTAGATTAAATTTATGTACCCGAAATCTCTAGCCAAAGACCTTATAATCGCTTCGACTCCAACAGATTATCTTATAGTTTGGGTCTGGTTTGACTAATTATATGACACTTTACGTCACTATCGTATCGTTTCGACAAAATTTCATCGTAACTGGTCCACATTAGAGAAATATTATATTGATACGTCATTTTCTCATGCATTCGATCTCTAAATGTAGAAGTTGTCTTTTTATTATTTGACTTGCATTGTTTTAGTATTTCTTGATTGGTTTTGATTGGTCTGCTTTATCATGATCATCTTTATATCATATTTAGAACTCTCTCTTGTGTATATGGAAAAGTTCTCTTTTCTGAAATGAAAGAAATCCTTAAGTTTTACGGAATTTCTTTTTTTTTACTACGTACAGTGTCGCAAAGTGCTATACCGTAACCTTGAGTGAATAAACTCTCGTATCGAAATTTGACTCAGTTTAATTTTTCTTCCAAAAGGGATTTTTATGAATCTTTAAATCTTTAAAAAAAAAAAAAAGAAAGAAAGAAAGAAATGTATGTATTAATCTGTAATTAATTTCCTACATTTGCAAAATTTTGCAATGTTTAAAATTTCCATAATTATTTTACACTTTGAATAAGTGTCTTTTTAGCTGTCAATCAAAACTTTGTTCAGATAACATTCAATGAACCAGTGACTTATTGATTCATTAAATGCCATATTATCTACTGTTTTTTTTTTTTTTTTTTTTTTTTTTTTTTTTTTCGAGCCGTCTACAAATGATTTTTATAAATCGTTGATTCTTTAAAAAAAAAAAAAAAAAAAAAAGATTGTCTGCATTCATTTGTATAAAATTTCTTACATTTGCAAAATTTTGGTATTTGACTCATAATCCTTCACAGCTACATTATAACTTATCCGCTAGCAATGCTAAAAAGTTCCATGATTATTTAATACTTTGAATTATATGTATCTTTTTAGGTGTTCATCAAAACTTTGTTCAGATGACATTTAATGAAGTAATGACTTATTGGTTCATTAAATGTCATATGATCTACTGGGATTTTTATGAGTCGTATTTAAGTACTATAAGTGATTTTTATGAATCGTTGACTCTTTTTTTTTTTTTTCTTCAATAAGATTGTCTGTATTGATCCGTATTAAATTTCCTAGATTTGCAAAATTTTGGTATCTGATGCACAGTTCTTTTTAGCTGCATTATAACATCCATCAGCAATGCTTAAATGATTATTTAACACTTTGAATAATAAGTGTATTTTTAGGTGTCAATCAAAACTTTGTTCATATGACATTTAACGAATCAATAACTTATAAAGCAGAAAATTTTACTCTGAATTTCTAAACAATATATAATTAAACAACATTATTATAGATTAGAAACACTTATTTTTGAAATCTAGTTGAATTAAAGTTTTTTAATCGAAGAAAATCGGTTGAAAAAAAGATCTCATTTTCAATGAAGTGGAGAAAATTAACGATGTACGTTTCAGACTATGAGGAAATGGCCCCTTCATTAAAGAGTCTAAGATGGAAATAGCTTACATACGCGGCAGACACTATATCAAATACGAAAATTTCCGTAACATTAAAGTAAAAATTAATGTTTTTGAAATCGATGTCAAATAATAAAAGTAATACAAAGTCCTATTTGAAAAGAATGTAATAAAGTGTGTCGATTTAAATTTATGAATTATTTCGTTTTCTCATTTAGAGTAGAGAAATTTTAAAATTGCTATGAACAATAGATTTTATTACATGGAATATTGCTCATAATATACAGATCTACAATCGTATCTACATCTTTATATTAAACTTCTGTAAAACGATGTTAAACCAAGTCGTCTGTATGTATTCGATATTCTTGAAACAAACCAATAAAAATGGGAATATTAATTACTAAGAAATTGTGTGCAAAATCCATGAAATGAATTCATACGCTGTCAGATATATACACATATCTAGTGAAACCGTGTCATTTAAAAGCGCCTTGCTGAAATTATTGAGTGCCAAAATATTTCACTTAATTATGAAATTTTAATCATATTTCAATAATTTTCGAATGTACATGAATGATAGCTGCATAATTCCAGAGTTTGAAATTATAGTATATCATTAATTAAAAGAAGCTATTATAGAAACAAAAAATTAACCTTAAGCTTAAATAAAGGAAGAATGTTCTTTAAAAAAAAATTTCTCCTTCCGTATATTTATTTACTAAAATTCGAGATATAAATTTCAATATATTATGTATCCATTCAGTGAGAAAAATATTTTTAGAATTCTCTAAAACAATTAGAACATGTTACATGTTACTATATTTTAACAATTTTTACTTTCTCTTACCGAGAAAGTATTGTTTTAGGGCCAAATTTTCGAACATGAGTTTTTGTTGAATTTATATGTTCTGACGTCCTCTGAATACGAAAATCATGTTTTTAGCGAATGGTCTGTGTGTCTGTCTGTGTGTGTTATCAGCATATCTCAAGAACAAATACTAGAAGAAATTCCAAACTCGGTATGCTAAATGTGTATCATATAGGGATATTACACTAAGCTTTTCGTTGAGATGAAGCTAATGGTTCGTGTACAGGCACACTCAAAAGTATTCAAATACATTACGTCTATGGGGGAAATTGCAGGTAACTATAGTTTGAAATCTATGGACTGCACTAAAGAAAATGAAACGAATATATATTTTTTGTAATAGAGATAGTTAACTGGGAAAAAAATTTTGTGTATGTAGAAACCTCGCCTCCCTCTGGAGGAGGGGGGGGGGAAGTCCCCCCTCCAGGGGACTAAATTTTCATGATGGATATCTTTAAAAAGAGCTCGCCAATACCTTTAAAACGAATGGTTGAACCATCGATCTGCGATAATTTAAAATAAAGTTATTGATTTTTTTCATTTTTAACCAAAAAAAAAAAATTTTTTTTTTTTAATGTACAGTCGGTAACAAAAGTGTCCGAACACTAGCAAAAATTCCTATGCAAAAAAAGTACACTTCAAACGGTTTTGTTAAATAAATCCTTATCGAATCCTGTTCTTACACTGACTAAGAACAGGATTCGACAAGGATTTATTTAACAAAACCGTATGAAGTGTACTTTTTTTACATAGGAATTTTTGTTAGTGTTCGGACACTTTTGTTACCGACTGTAATATTGAGAATAAATTCAACTTCTTTTGGATATTTAGCGTTATACTATTTCTCTAATATGGAAATAGTCTGCATTATCATGGAAGATAATTTTTTTAAATTATAATTTTAATAAATTATTTTTTACTGACATGGAAACATTCAAAAGGTGTCATCCTCAAAAAGTATTGAAAAATATATATGTGATTCTACTCTTTATAAAACACCAGAAAATGAAAAAATTATCGGCTGAAATTAATTACAGCGACCACAAAAAATAATCAAAATTAAGCATATTTGGCGATTTAGCGCTATTAGACGATACGTTTGCTAGCACCGAGACTGCCGTGTACGAACAGAACCATGTTTTGCTTTTCCGCCAAGTACTCAAAATCAATCGCCTAGCAGTGTGAAATCGCCAAATATGCTTAATTTTGATAATTTTTTGTGGTCGCTGTAATTAATTTCAGCTATTTTTTTCATTTTCTGGTGTTTTACGAAGAGTAGAATCACATTAATTTTTTTTCAATACTTTTTAAGGATGACACCTTTTGAATGTTTCCTTGTGAGTGAATTTGTAAAGAAAAATATAGAAGAAAGTCATGTGGTGGCCACAACACACTTGTTATTTGTTGTTAGTGAATGTACTTTACTAATAATATTTTACCAGGAAAGCTGTTCGGGAATTGAAATAAATTCCTCATAGAGATATGGTAAATAATGTATGTTTTAAGCTAAATATTCGTCGCTTGTTTTTTGTATATTTACACGTTTTGAGGCTTCCTGATTACCATAGTCAAGTTTTTTAACGTTTGATCTTTGTCTGTATCTTTTAGAGTATCTTAAAAATGAATAATTTTAGGTGATCCAAATGTTGTATTTTGAAGTTAATATAAGTTTGTTGCTGGAAAGGTTTGATCAAGATTGATAAGTTTTAATGAATGTTGCGTGTAAAAATTGTCTGTATAATTTTAAGTAAACTTTTAATTTTAATAACAGAATTAAATTCTATATAAATGTAGGTGCATTAATGAAACGGGGGGGGGGGGGTTGAGGGGGGCTACCGCCCCCTCACACAGAACTAATTATCATATAAAACTCTTCGGAAGCCTAATTTCAATTGTTTAACATAGGTTTACCATAACAGTACTCGTTATCTTACCTCTTAATCTCTAACCTGTATTTATAGTATTAAATTTCAGGTTAAGAGAAAGTCGTGTGAGTGACACACCAGATTACTTTTACTAAAAATTTGTTAAATATGTGACTTTAAAATTACTTTATTAACCTTTTTTTAGGATATTTTATAAGTCAATTTAGACGTAGATCTTAACCAAACAGGAATGCAAATGCATTACAATTTTAAGTCTTAAGGCCTTTAAAATAAAAAATAAAATAAAATAAAATAAAATAGACTTAAAAAAAAAAAAAAAAAGTAAAAGAAGAGTGTTTAAAATGTTATAAATCAAAACAGTTGATAGGTACACATGTAAATAAACTGTTTAGATCCCAAAATTAAGACTATATTTTTCCTTCCCTGTATCAGTAAAAATTAACAGATAAGAAAATTTTATCCGTTAAGCAAGTTCCTATAAACTGTGTTAGATATACTGTTGGGTGCGATAAAGAAATTTAGGTTCTTTTTTTGTAAATTACGCAGCAAATAAAATTTAATTATTTTGGGGGAAATAATACAAAATTATGATTTATAATATTAAATTGTTTTATACAAATTCCTTGTGTTGCAATTCATAACTGCGATAACTAAATTATATATTTTGTACAAAAAATATAAGCATAATTATGATGAAATGCTAGTGTTTCTAATGCTTGTAAAGTGAACCAATAAATCTTTTCTGGCAAAAGAAAATGGAAACATGACAAATGGATTATTTTAAAGGATGGTTACTTATGTATCATAACAAATATAAGCAAAAGGATTGTGATATGTCATTCGACTAATTTTTCTCTTTAATAGTTCTGTATACTTAAAAAATGTACACTTTTTTAACCGAAATCTACAATTTCTTTTTATAAAATAAGTAATATTTTTTAGTCACTTAAAAAAAGTATCTTGGCTATAAAATGTAAATTAAAACATAAAACTACGTTTTAAACATATTGTTAATTCCAAACATGTTTTAAAATATTAAATAGATATGTTTTTATTATTGTTTGTTTGTTTTTATTTTGTTTTATCATTTTTGGCATTCAAAGTAATATGTTTGATATTTTTATATTGCTTCCCATACATATAAATTAATCTCGAAAATCAACAAGAAGGCCAGAATTAAATTAGAGTAAAAAAATAATATTTTTTAACATTCAATGCTTCATTAAAATAAAACAGAATAAAAAGAAGCATTTCTGGAATTAACCTGAATATACCAATCAATCTTGTTAAAAAAAAGAAAAACTTGAGATGTGTTTTCGGGTTTTAAAACTAAGAAAGAATTAATTTTTTCTTTGATTCAGAGAATTTATTCAAAGACATGTTAAATTTAAATTGTAATGAAATAATAATAAGCTGGTATTGGATTGAAAAACAAATGCTATAAAACAAGATTAATTAGTATAGAAGAAATTATTTCTTTGATTCCCTAAAAATGACTTCAAGTCAATCTAAGTTTGGGTCACTATTAGATATAAATGTAAAAGAATTGCAATTGAATTTTTAAATTCTTTATTTGTATTCAAGGATAAATGGCTGTTATGTAATATTTATCATTATAATTCATTCTTAAGCACTCAAGTTTTTTAACCAAGAAAAAAATTCATACCGTTAGAAAATTTCGAAACATTATAAATATAACAACATTATAAATTTTTATTTCGAATCAGCAATATTACCATTAATTGATTCAAAATAAAAATTAAATTAAAATCCCTTGCTTTTTTTTTTTTTTTTAATTTGAAAGAAACTGCAATTCAATCGATTTTATCGATTATATCAAGATATTTTATATATTCTGATTTCAGCGTGTTGTATCTATTATAGTATGCCAAGTTCTCAAAAAAAGGACATTTTAGGTTTCAAAAACTTGCATTTCTTAAACAAAATCGTTCGAAATTTTTCCTATGTTGTTTGGAAAAACTTTTATATCTCTATAAACATACGAGGTGTGGCTATTAAATAACGAGACTATTGCTGCTACAGATGAACTACATATGCGCCAAATCAGAACGACCGACAGCTGTGCAGCGTAAAGCCTTCTCTTTCGATTGCAGCGCCTCCCGTGTTTGTAGAGAAATCAGTCTGGTCGTAACAATCATTTGTGTAAGAGGTGTTTGTTTCGTTTTGCCGAAAACGTGATAAGTAGAGCAACGAATTGTCGTGAAATTTCACGTGAAACTTGGTAAAACCGCTAGTGAAACTTATCTTTTATTAAAACAAGTTTATGGCGATGAATGTTTATCACGTGTGCGAGTTTATGAGTGGTTCAACCGTTTCCAAGATGGCTGAGAAGACTTTGGAGATGATGACCGAAATTCAAAGCGATGACGATCCTTTTTTTTCGTCATTCATGGTATTGTGTACCTTTACTGGGTTCCTGAATGTTAAACTATTAATCAACATTACTATCTTAAGGTGCTTGCTCAACTCCGTGAAGGGGTAAGGAAAAAACGACCCGAATTGTGGAAGAACAAGTCCTGGATTCTCCATGAAGACAACGCGCCGGCTCACACGTCATTGTCTGTCAAGACGTTTCTAGCCAAATACAACATCCCAGTTTTAGACCATACGCCTTATTTGCCTGACCTGGCCTCATGTGACTTTTATCCGTTCCCCAAAGTTAAATCTGCATTAAAAGGAACAAAATTTGAGTCGGTTAAAGCTGTGAAAGAAAAAGCGGCACGCCTCATTCAGGAGCTCACAGGACAAGACTTCCAGCACTGTTTCGAACAATGGAAAATTCGCATGGAGCGTTGTAGGGATAGAGGAGGGGTGTATATTGAAGGTGATAATAACTAAATATGTATAAATTTAAAGTAAAATGTTTTACAGCAATAGTCTCGTTATTTAATAGCCACACCTCGTATGTACTATTGTCATACAAATGAATATACATAATTAAAAGAATTACCATTATCATATGCCATAAAGTCGCATTTAAAGCATTATATTTAAAGAGTTATCACAAAAAAAAAAAAAAAAAAAAAAAAAAATCTTCAATTTTGTAATGTTCTTCTTTTGACCTCGGAACTAAACTTTTGCTTCAATGTATAAGCTGTAACACATTCTTAACACCCATGAAGTCCAAATAGAATCCACAATTTTTTTCTTTAGAGATTTGATAAGACATCTAAATTAGAAAATATTCAATTACATTTCCCGTAATATATATGTATATAACATACGCCATTTATTAAATTGCGAAACTAAAAGTTCTAAACAATTACATTAAATACTTTTCACTAGCATAAAAACACAATCTAAAGCGAATTATGCTGCACATAAAGCTTTAAAAAGTCATTTTACACCTCACGAAATGCTTATATGTTTGCAGTAGTACAACGACATGCCAGTGATTTACTAGTTATATGTATATGCCAGTCATTATGCCTCACGTATTTTACATGTTCTGAGGTAGCTGTAGATTATTGCAGTTACATTTTGGAGTCTGTCCACTTCCAATATTTTCTTTTAACATAGTTTTCAGGATTGGAATATCGTTTGATAATAAGGAAAATTTTTGTCTTCCTGACTGAAAATCCTGAATAAATTGATACAAAAATGCCTCATCAAGTTTTTTTTAGGAGATATTCGTCTGCATATTATGTTAACAGATATACCATTCTACTATTGCTTTACTTTTAATATATACTCTAGAAACTTTAGGACTGTACATAGTTTTTAACTCTATGAAAAGACAATCCGTTAGGCTTAAAATGTAGGCTTAATTGCGTGGAGTACCTTCAAGAGCTGCTATTTCAGCTATTCCATTTTTTATTTTGCGCATTTCAAGTTTCAATTGGTTTCAAAGTTTTGATTAAAAACATATTTTTTGCGTATTTAATCAAATTAACTACATATATATGTGTGTGTGTAGCAAATTAATAAGATAGAAAAATTTATGGGACCTTATATAGAAAGATATAAATTAATATAGAAACAAAAATAAACTTTTTCTCATTTTTAATACTTTTTTTTTTCAAAATTTCGATATTGCTTATTTTATTACAAATACGCAGTTAGTTTGAAACAAAGAGAATAATTAAAGTTGTGAAGGAGTATCTTCACATATATTTGTTTTATTTACAGTTTCAAACAAATTTAATAATTAAATATTATATTTTCAATAAATGAAATTCCTACTGAAATATCTAACGAAATCCTAAATTATCTTTTATATTTAATCACATTTGTCTCTCTATAAATAAATATCTTAATTTTAATAATATTTTATTTGTTAATCTATTAAATAAATCTGTTGAGAATAAAAACATATTCTTTAAAATTAATAATTTATTCCTAGTAATCTAAATACACTTTTGTTAAAAAACGCTCTTTCAGATTTCTATTCTTCCAAAGCTAAATCGTTTTATAAAATAAAATATTTTCATGTGTTAACCGTTGCTTATCCATAAATTACAATTCATTCTCTTAAATTGCGCAAGCTATTTTATTATATAGCTAAATATAGCAATAAATGTACGTTGAAATATCATTAAAGGGTAATTTATTTTTCTTAATGACAGGATGTCGTAATAATTCAGTCTTTTCGTCTTCCGAGCGCAGAAGATTTTTGAGGCGAAAAGTTGGCTTAAGTGATTGGCACAAATTTTTATAACGAACTTTCTAAATTCAAAATATTTGTATTAATTTATTCGAGAGACAAAGGAATGTATTTGGCTACGAAATTGGTGATTTTTTTTAACTCTTGGTACATTTCGCACAGTCTACTAGAGACTGTCGTCAAGCGAACTACAGACCCTACAAACTTCGCTCCTAAACCACTGCTCAAGTAAAACGAAACCCTCTCTCTATATAAAAGATTGCTGTACACCACCTGCAGGTATTGAAGACGATATTTAGTGTAGCATTTCTAATTTAATATAAAATAACCTACATTCCCGAGCTGAGATGTTATGCTTGAAGAAAAGTATTGTAATGCTCAAAGATTGTCTTTTTTTTCATGCCTTGATTATCTAATTCTCATGGAGTAATTTGCGAATTTCGTCGCTTAGTTTAAGATTTTATATCATGGTATTTCATCATAAATTTTACCATAAACTTAACATAATATATATAGCTAATATATATATATATATATATATGTGTGTGTGTGTGTGTGTGTGTGTGTGTGTGTGTGTGTGTGTGTGTGTGTGTGTGTGTGTGTTTGAGTAGCTCGTTACATTATAAATATAACAAATATAACATGTTACATGTTAGATTTTACTTACGTTTTAAAAATACTGCTGGTTGATGACAGTTTGTTTTTTCAAATTAAAAAGAGTTAATTGTCTCTTAGTGTGTAAACTTATTTGGAATTATTTTAAACATGAATTATAAAAAAAGATAATTTATCTTTATTGGTATTCAATTTGGAAAATAATTCTTTTAGGGCATGGGTAATTAAGATAAAAAGAAATGAATTGTCTCTCGCATTCACGAACAACCCTTTAAATTATTTTGAAATTACATCATCATAATTGCACTAAAATGCAAATTAACTGGCATTACACTTACATTTCATTTCTTTAAAACATTAATAGCTGGAGAACATTCTATTAAAGGCAGTCTGTAAAATAAATATTTCTTTAAAGTATTTTTTAGAACTGATAGTCGCAATCTAAAATTAGGATTTTTTTTTTTTTTTTTTTTTTTTTTTTTTTTACAAAGTAAATAGAAAATTTATTTTCTAAAATTAGTATACTTAATGTATGAAGCTAATATTTTCAAAATTAGATTTTGTATATTGCATTACTTTGTGCGTATGCTTTTATTTAAATTTTATATACAATTCAGCAAGTTAAACATGAGACTAATGTTGTTTTTCGATGAATTTTGGACCATCGTTTCATAAATATGAAAAATAGAGTAAGAGTTTTAAAGGCTGATAACACAAATAAATAATGTTTTATGGCCACGAAATTCAAAAGCTGATGAATGGTTTGTTTTCAGTTAAAGACTATGTAGTTGTATACTTTCGGTTATAAGATTACTATGTTTAGTTGCCTTTTTTATGGTATAAATTTTATTTTAAACTAACTTTTGTTATATTTAGGAATCGGCGGTGTCACTATTTCAATATCACGATATATTGTCAAGGCAAAATCGCGATATCACGATGTATCACGATATTGGACTTAATATTTTTGAATCCCTTTCATAATGCTATTTAAATGTCAATTCTAGATATATATATATACATATATATATATATATATATATATAAGTTCGAATTGAATGTGACAGGCTCATTATATCATAAAATATATAGAATACACTAACTTCTTTTATAGTTTAATGCAACACCATATCAACATCAATATAAAAAAATCAAATTATGGAAATACGTTTATGCACAAATAATGTGCTGTCATGCAGCAGTATTATATCACTTAAACACATTCAACCGTCACAGAATTTTACTTAAAATATATTTCTAAAATACATTATTAAGTCAATAAACTTTTGCAAAATATTGTTAATAAAATAGAAGCCCAAATTTGCCTGAGATAATGTTGAAATTAATGTCATAGCTACAAGAATAAAGAAAATAACTTTTTTCGGTAGTTTGGAGGGATGAATAAAATAACTGAAAAAGGATGACTCAACAGAAAAAAATTGACGTCACAATTGCAACAATGTATTGAGAAAAAATAAATTTTACCTGCGGTATGAAATAAATAAATCGAGAATAAAAGACAATTTAAATGAATAGATGTAATTCTATGTAAGGATCATCAGTTAGTGATAAACTGATTTTCTTTCTCGGCCACAACTGTAAATTACCAACTTGCCATAGCATAGTATTTCAAAATATACATTTTACATTCTAAGTTTGGTGCAATTATATATAATAGAAGTTATATTGCTTTAACGCATACAGGATTACATTGCATCATAACAGCATTATTTCTTAGCTAATATGCACACTAATTGAATAAACATAGCTTTTCGTCAGGACTCTCATTCCTATCAAGTTTAATGCATTGATACGCTATAGAAATTGCGATATAGCCTTATCTGACATGGTGGAAATTGCATATAATGTATTTGGGCGGTATATTTCAAAATCTAATCAGCACCAATTTAAGTAAAGGTTGAACCAAGTATAAAGTTTTGTTGAATTCCGTCCTTTTGTTAATGAGATACAGTATCTACGAAATTGTGCTATCGCACGACAGACGTTTTTTAAAAATGGTCGAATCCTGTGTTAAGACTTCTGAAAATGAATAAATATTCACTGAAAACTGGTAATCAAACCCAACATTTTCGTCTTTTGTAAACAAAGACATTAATAAAAACATGAAACCTAAATTCAAGCGCACACAAAATAAGTAAATAAGTGAATGATCATATAAAAATAACGATATGAATTCTTTTATTATACACTATCAGGCATTGCCCGCTTCGCCGGTCATTATATTGAAATGAATTCTCAAAATACCATATCATTAATAATAATGAAAAAAATCATTGAAACCAAACAAAATTTAAGTTAAATTTCTCGCTACCTTCGATAGCGGTTTTTCTACTCGCCACACTTCACAAGATCCCTTCATTGTGCATGTTGGATACGCATACCTAACCGAGACATTAAAAAATCGGGATCCAGAGATTATTTGAAGCAGAGTTATGTTTTAAAACATGTTTTTTAGCCCCCTCCCATCCCTATTCCGCTCTTAAAGGTAAGAAGGCGGAGGGAATTTCGCAAAATATCTTTATACTATCAGTTAGATACATATAACTGACCCACACATCGAAAATCTCCTTCCTAAGATAATTTACAGCAGAGTTACGCATGAATACATATTAACCCCCCCCCCTACCGCCCCCTAAGAGGCGGTAGGGTGGAATTTCACAAAATCACTTTTGTAATGTGTTCAATACGCATAAGCAGTCCACACATCAAAAATTGCCATTCAAAGATAATTTGGAACAGAGTTACGCATGGAAACATGTTTTTTACCACCCCCAACTCTCAAGGGGGGGACACAACAGAATTTCAAATAATCCCTTTGTAGTCTGTGCGTGTTGAGTACTCATAACCAATCGACATATCAAAAAATCGCTTTCCTGAGATAATTTGGAGCAGAATTACTCTTTAAAACATGTTTTCGCCCCCCACTCCCCGCCTTTAAAGGGGGGAAAGGGAAATTTTCACAATATCCCTTTATAATGCGCGTTGGGAACGCATAACCAGCCCGCACGTAAAAAATCGCCTAAGATAGTTCGGAGCAGAGTTGCTCAGGAAAACATGATTCCCCCCCCCCCAATCCCGAAGAGGGATAATGATGAATTTTAAAATATCCCTTTGTAGTGTGCGTCTTGAATACGTATAACAAATCGATATCAAAACATCGCTATTTTGAAATAATTTGAAGCAGAGTTACTCTTAAAAGCGTCCCCGCCGCCCTTAAAGGGGGGAATGGGAATTTTCGTAAAATTCCTTTATAATGCGTGTTCGGAATTCATAAACAACCTACACGTAAAAATTAATCTTACTGAGATAATTTTAAATAAAGTTATGCTTGGAAACATGTTTTTTGTCCCACCCCCACCCCCAAGAGGGGAATAGGACAGAAGCTTGCAAAATCCCTTTGTGGTATGTGTCTTGAGTACGCATAACCAATCAACATACCAAAAAATTGCTATCCTGAGATAATTTGGAGCAGAGTTACACTTATAAGTGTGTTTTTGCCTCCCCCCTTTAAGGAGGGGAAAGGAGAAATTTCGTAAAATCCTTTTACAGCGCGTGTTGGGAAAGCATAAACAACCCACACATAAAAATTAATCTTGCTGAAATAATTTGAAGCAAAGTTATGCTTGGAAACGGATTTATTGCCCCGCCACCCCCAAGGGGCGAAAGAGGGGACTTTCGCAAAATCCCGTTACAATGGGTGTTAGACACACGTAAATAAGCCACACACTAAAATTTGTGACCTCAGCTCCTATTGATTTCCCCGGACGAATTTAGCGCTAAAAGAGGGGCTCGAATTTGCCCCCTCGTAACTTCCCCCCCCCCCCATCAAAAATCGAAAATCGCAAAAAACCAAAAATAAGTTTTTGGAAATATCCTCAAGATGACTCATGGTGGTTTTCTATGTCTTTGTGCTATTATTGGTAGAGTTTTACTCGAAATTTAATATTTTGATAAATTTGCCTCCGAAAATTGTTTTTACTCCCTCCCCCCTTAAAAATCCAAAATTCCAAAACCGCAGAAAATTATTTTTTCGTACTCAAGTCTAATTAATCTCTCCTTCTGCAATTTCTTCACAGTGACACAATTTGGAGCCGAGTTATGCTTATAAAGGTGTTTTTCCCTTCTACGACCCCCAGGGGGAAACGAGGGAGTATTTCGCAAAATCCCGTGTTAGTGCGCGTCAGGGTTCTAAAACCAACGTGATCACGAAAATTTGCAACTTTATCTCCCATGGAATCTCCACGGCTGTGTTGAGTCAGTGAATGAGTGAGTTTACTTTTATATATATATATATATAAATATAGATAAAACAGCTTAGAATGATCTCCACGAAAGGTACTTCACTCAGACTTAAGCCAATCGTGTTGTAGTCGGCTTTAAAATCGACAACACAACACAACACAGCGCATGACTTAATTTTAGAGGCTATAGTAGACACTGCCATAAGACTGTTAAATATTTTGACACATTTTTGTGCATTATGGGCGTTCTGAAATTTAATTATGGTGAAATTTTTCATCGTGATATAGTTGCAACTGATGAAGTTTCAAAATTTCATACCATCTGGCAACAGATTTTCAACAGCATATAATAAAAAATATCAGGAATTTTAATACTTGCTGCAACCCAGTTTATAGAATGATTCCTCTATTTGACGCGATACCATTTCCTGTTAACTTTATCGTTATATTAATTCAAATATGTCATTAATATAAATGACATATTTGAATTTGATCGACACTTTCACATAACATGGAATACAAAATAATTTTCGGGTTATACAAATTTTTACCATCATTTGTTATTTAAACAATGTATTCAATATTTCAGTTCAACAATTGAATGAACAATTGCAACATCTATTTAATAAAAAATATTTGTTTGATAAACAACAATGTTTATATATATACTTTTACAACAATGAAAAGCTTCTCTTTTTAACAATTTTCTTCAGTCTAATTACTGACCCTCATCTGAGAATGACTTATCTTTTGTTCTTGTGTGTTTTCTTCGTGAGTTACTTTTTAAAAAAGTTTCTCATGTGGTTTATTTTTAAACTTTTCGAGCATCGTCCTATGGAGGATGCTCGGGAAAGGTATGCGTGTCCAGTGACTCCCATCTTTGCTGGACGTTATTTGTTAAGGAATAATGATAGTAAAATTTTTTATAACCCAGCTTTATTTAAAGCTCGTGTTCGCAAGCATCCAAAGTTGGATATAAAAAAGCTGCCAAAAGTTGATTATGTTATTCCACTGCCTGATACTGTTACTGATGAACCTCCGTTCCAAACCGAAGTGGACTCAGTTCAGTCTCAGGTAGTAGACACACTCAATGAAAAAGAAACAGATTTTACTGCACTGCCTGATAATTCTACTGACGAACCTCCGTTTCAAATCGAAGTGGAATCAGTTCTTTCTCAGGCAGTGGAAACAATTATTGAAAATCAACCAGTTTCTGTTTCTTCACAACATCATAAAAAAAAGAAATTCCGAAAATTGAGGAATTTTCTGAAAATATGTTGTTGCTGTTGCATTCGTAGAGTAAAAGGCTAAATTACCTCGGGATGCTTGCTGGCAGTAGGCAAGGGGGCCTGCCATATCAAAACTCCCCATGAGAAACGATGCATGGCGACCTCCACGTGGTGTTTCTCGGGTAACGCTAACAGCCATGCGCATGTAATTTAGATAAAGTCTTTAATATAAGGTTTCGTTCGCACGTATGTGTGTGTGTATTATAGTTATTGTTATAACATATACCCAGTTTTTTTCTATAATGAATATCCGCTTTTTAAATTACAAATTTCAAAAATTTCAATTTTTCGTATATTTATAACCTACTTGAAACTCGATATTATAAATTTTAAAGTAAAATTAAACTCACACATTTCATTTTTACATGGAAAACATATCATTAATTCCAATAAAAATACATCAAAATTTACTTTTTGAGCATGCTTAAGCTGAATAGCTCACATCAAAAAAGTTCGAAACTTTAAAATGTGTTATATCAACCAAGTTCTATAAAAGTAATACCTGTAAGAAATAATAAAATCGTATTACAGTTTAATATTAAAGAATACTTTTAATTTAGGATTTATTTTCGAATTTTCTGAGAATTATTAGATTAATTTCCGTTCAAAACCGCCAGTGTAATCAAACAGGATAGAAGTACCATTTTATCCATTAAAACTTTAACCACAAGAAAATTTAGGGAAAAACGATAAACAAATTAAGAAAATAATTATTTGTGGTCACTCAGTTTCATAAAAAAATGAAGATGATTTGTATTAATGTTATGTTATATACAAGACCGTAGGCAAAGGGAGGGTCCCCTCATCCTCCCACCGAAATAAATGATGAATGATTGTTTTCGTGTAGTCTCATGTATGAAGCAAACATTGCTGCCTAAAAAAAGGTTTAAAAAATACTAACCCACATACAAATAATTTTATAAAACTCATTAATTAAGTTTAAGGTATCTTCCCATTATGTCCTTTTTTTTCTATACTTAAGCTCTAGAGCGTCGTAAAAAAAAATTCTTCCTTAATCTTGCTATATTTATTCGCTTAATTTCCTCCACCTTCGTACTATAGATATAATGTATTATCCTACGTCATGAATTCAATCTTTTTACTTTCTTCTGTACTGAATAGAAGGAAGTACTGGATTCATAAAAATTTTCAACTTTCAGTTTTCGATGGATTTATATGTTTTGAGATATCTAGAACACGATTGGGCATTTTTAGAAAATGTCTATCTGTGTGAGAGGAAAATTTTGTTCCAATTGTATCTCAGGAACTATTACACTGCACAGAATTACATGTAAATTTATAAGCAGTTGCACCATGACATAAAATTACGATTTCAGATGGTAGCTGACAAGGATGACCGTCATGTTGAATATATCCTGTTGTAATAAAATTTGTGAATTATCACAAATGTATGCTAAATATGTAATTCATTAAAAAATGTCTTCTGTATCGAAAATTTACTCTTTTTTTTTTTAATTCGTTCAAGGAAATCCCCATACCTTTATTATGTCCTACACAAAATTTCATAACTTTCTCAACAACAGTTTCGCCTGTAGCCAACTTTAAAATAGGGTCGTTTGATTTCGGACTGGCCTTTTTACAGAGATTTTACTGTTTTTTACTCCAATTTTGCAAACGGTAATTGTTATAGAACATAATACAAAAATTATTTATTTTATTTATTACTTATTCAACACTAGTCCTCTCATGCATTTTTTAACTGCTGTGAAACATATTGTTTGATTTTTTTTATCACCTGTGTTAAATTATTACAAATGAAGCGTAAAATAATATGCTGATAAAAGCATTTATTCTATTTCATCATGGAACATAAGCTATCTTTCCTCTAAGAAAAAGAAAACATCCCAAGAAGATAAGAAATGTGATATCCAGTGCTTTTTGTAAAACTCATAATTTATAGTCTAAACTTGAAGTTTTTCTTTTTCTTTCCTTTCTTTCAGACATAAGATTATTTTCTTTTTCTAACAATAAGATATTTTCTTCAAACTGTATCATGTTTTTCTCTCCTTTCACTTGACGTACATGTAATAATACTCCGCTTTTTGAAGTTATTTATTCAGTACGTATGGCTTAATTATGCTGTCTTCATTTTAAATGTAACTGCTTATATACAGAAATAAAATATAAGCTTTCTGTGGCAATTGGAAAAAGAACAGAGTGATCATTACATTTTCAAATAGAAAAATAAGTTATGAAAGAAGGATTTGTATTACTAAACTGAAAAGGAAAGTTCAAAAACGCCATATTTTGATATATAGTTTAATTTTTTACTAATTGCAGTAGTTCAAAAATATCAAATTTTAACGTGTTATTAATCGCACCATTCAATAATTAAATTCTAAAAGAATTTTCTAAATCCTGCACCAACCTATGTGCAATAAATGCTGTTGGAATTTTCTAAACAATTAATTGTTAAAAAAATTGTTTGCTTTGCTTTCTAAATAACAATTGTTTTCTATTTGTTCGAACTTTGAAAGACTATTTCTTGGCACTACATTTTTTTATTAACTAGTTCCACTAATGCTAAAATTAACAAAAAAAAAAAAAAAAAAAAAAAAAAGATTGTGTTTATTAGTGTAATGATTTTGCCGAGAAAAGGCATATCTCTACTTTAATTTTTCATTTTTTTTTTTTCTAGATATTTTAAAATGGGTTTTGGCAATGTATTACTACACTATTTTTATGCAAGTGGGGATTTAGTAAGCAATTGTGGAAGCATATTTTTATGCAAGTGTGGAAGTACTTGCTTTGAAAAGCATTTAAAATTAAAAAAAAATCTGCTCGACTTTCCGAATATTAAGTAATTAACGGTTGTATAAATAAATTAAAGAAAGAAAAAATGTTACAAGAGAGAAAATTATAATAGGGAATGTAAGTATTTTTCTCTATATAGTATGTTGTTTAAATTAACACTATTGTCTTTCAAATAATTTGAGCCCATAGATCATAAAAATGAAGAAATTTTCGTTGTGTCCCTGTAAAAATCTATAAGTAATAGACTCACCAAAATCTACAGTTTGTGCGACGGTGACTTATAATATGTATATAAATTTTCAGCTCAATCAGATGGCGTTTAGACGCTATCGCACTTAAAGTAATTTAAGCCCATATGCCATAATGATAAAGAATTATTCTTTGTGTATCCCTGTAAAAAACTATAAGTGCTAGCTCAATTGAATAAGGCGTTTAGATGCTATCGCACTTTTAAAAATTTGATCCCATAGACCATAATGATAAAGATTTTTTTTTTTTTTTTTTTTTGTGTGTGTGTGTGTGTGTGTCATTGTAAAAAGAACTATAATCGCTTGATTCGCCAAAATCAATAGGGTTCGTACTATGGTGACTTATAACATACGTACCAACTTTCAACTCATTCTAACGAAGCGTTTAGACGTTATGGAATTCATTCACAAACATACACACATTCACACATACATACATACATTATCGTAAAAATAGCAAAATTAACTCAGGGGACCTGAAAAAGTATAGAAACACCGAAATCTCACAGTCGAGTTTTCGACATGATTGCAATACTTTCCTTACATATGTATGTTCAGAAAGTAAAAATAAATTAAATTTTGTTATATTCATGATACATATTGATAATTTTTAAACTTAAATGTGTCTAATCAAAACATGTATTATAATAAAAGAAGATTAATTTATTTATTATTGCCTTTCTTTAAAAAATAATAATAATAATATAATAAAAACTCAAAGAAAATGAGAAATGTGCTAACTTGCGCTCTTTTGTAAAAATCTTATAATTTCTAATTTAAATTCAAATTAATTATTTTTTTTCAAACGCCTTTTTTTTCTGACAATACACTTTTTTCAAACTGTATCAAGTTTTGCTCTCATCCCGTTTGACACACATGTAATAATACTCCGCTTTTCAAAATTACTTATGGGCACATGGCTAAATTTTGTTTTCTTCTTTATTTTGAAAGTAGCTGTTTAGATAAATAACTGAAATATAAGATTTCTGAAGGCAATTAGCAAAACAACAGATTAATTTTTCAAATTTTAAATGTTAAAATACATTATGACAGAGGCTATTATTGAAGTAAAAGCTCATTTATCAAAAAGAAACAAAATCATATTTCTGTAAATATTTTTTAAGTTCCTATTACTCGCAGCTTTCAGTAATTAAATTCTAAAATGTTCTTCCAAAGCATAAAGAAACGTGTACGATAAATACTGTTATTTCTTAAAGTTAGAGATTACATTTTTGTCATTCAAAATTTGAAAGTTGTTTTGACAGTACACTTTTCAAATAACCTATTTGTCTTTGTTAAAAGTAAAAATAAATTATAAATAAATAAATAAATAGTGTGTGTTCCAATACAGCTGCACTGTAGAAAAGAAGCTATATCTCTAACTGCTTTTCTCAAGCATTTTAAGAAACGCTTTATTGTGTATTTTTTTTCTTTTATTACCTGACTACCGTAGGTAATGGAAGTATTGTATTCGGTCCAAAAATTCGATATCGATATTTCACCTGATTTACATGTTTTAAGATCTCTTAAGTCCAAAAAAATGGTTTTTAGCAATTGGTCAGACTGTGTGTGTGTGTGTGTGTGTGTGTTTGTTTATTTGCTGCGCTAAATTTAAATACACTGTTAGGTGCGTGTATAATTCGCAGATAATATAGAAAGCTACTCAAAATAACTGGATTGATTTTGATAGAGTGGTGTTAGCAGCAATTCTTTAAGTTTTTTTTTGTTTTTTTTTAACGACAGTTTTAAATATTTTATGAATGTAGCTACAGCATTCAAACGACGGGTGTAAAGGGTTGTTAGGCCTCTCAAACAAAAATTTGCTTCAAATGGCATTGTTTCTAAAATATTTTGGAGCAGCTTTTTAATGCTTTTTGTAAATTTTTAAATGAAGATCTCTTTTTTTAAACACTAAATTGCAATAATATATTTATAGCAATATAGGATAATATTGTAGAAAATAGTACGCGGATCACGCCATAATGCAGTCATTTGCAAAAGTTTAAGACCAGTAGCTGATTTTCAATATTTTAACACGTTGCATCATTTGCGCAGATTATTATTGCTTCATCTCATGTGCTGATTACATCAGACGCATTCTACTGCTATAAATAAAGGTGCCCTGCACGTTTATAGCCGGTTGTTTATTGGTTTTCGTTGTAAACAGTGCTGTTGTGTAATTATCGTAATGGGAAAAAAACCTTTCACTTACTGTTACAAAAAGGTCAGAAATATTGACCCTGCATAAAACTGGATTTTCTGAACGTCAAATAAGTTCAAGGACAAATGTGAGCAAGACAGCTGTGCACCAAACTATTAGTAAATTTAAAATTTCGGAAAAATTTGTGGACCTTAAGAGCCCTTTTTTTTCATACTTGGAGTAAGTCGAGGTTTCCTTGCAGGTTTATGGGATGATAAACCAAAATCTTTGGCCAAACGTCTTGAAATAGTACTCAAACTGCCGTTGGCGCCTTTTGCAGCCAGAGAATGTTAATCGTAATGCAGTAGCTTCATGGATCTCGTACGACCATCCTTATCCCATGATCATCATGTACACTCGTTTTTCTAGGGCCACCGCTTCTCTTAAGGTCAACATTTTTTTCCGAAATTTTAAATTTACTAATAGATAGATGCACAGCTGTCTTGCTCACATTTACCTTCGAACTTATTTGACGTTCAGAAAATCCAATTTTATGCAGGGTGAAAATTTCTGACCTTTTTCTAACAGTAAGTGAAAGTTTTTTTACCCATCACAATAATTACACAGTAGCACTGTCTACGACAAAATCCAAAAAACAACTGGCGATAAACGTGCCGGGCACCTTTATTTATAGCAGTAGTATGCGTCTGATGCAATCAGCACATGAAATGACGCAATAATCTGTGCAAAGGATGCAATGTGTTGAAATACTGAAAATCAGCTACTGGTCTTAAATTTTTGCAAATGACTGTATTTTAATTTAAATAAGCATTGTTTGTCCAATACCTGTGTGTAATACCCAATGCTATTGTTTAGATTTAATTTTTACGAATTAACAATGATTCAGTTATTTAGTTAAAAGTCATTTCAAGACTCTGTTTCATAATCATAAGTTTTTAAGTAACAATAATAATATTTTTATTTTAAAACACATTTCAGATAAAAATTATTTCCCACTTTTTCTTTTGAAACAGGTCAAAAAATATTTCAAATTCATCTCTGAAAAATAACAATAAAGTCGAAAATTATTATGCATTTATAATAATAAATACATTGAAAGATTTAATTGTCGGAATCTGTGATCCACCAATAACTACTGATGCATTGAAACATTTTCATCACCTTATAAAATTAACGTAATAATAAACTTTCACGATCCATCTGTAATATTCAGTTTAGTTTTATCATAAAAGAAAATGCGTAATAACGGCAAACATTTCTAATAATCTCTCAAGCAAGGTTTGAATTGCTTCTTGAACTGGAGGATTCAATTAGCTCTTAATTAAATCCGCAGGGAAACCGTACTCATTTTGCTAAAAGTAAATTGCCACGCTTTGTTCGATAAGCTCTTACGGAGAAATTTTTTTAATTGCAATTTGCAAAATAACAAGAGTTTAATTCTTTAATTAAACATCATTCCGGAATTTGTATTGAGGAACTACTTACGTTACTTATGGCGATATTAAATTTATTTTATTATTTATTTATTTATTTATATATATATATATATATATATATATATATATATATATATATATATAAGACAAAATATTAAAGTAACAAAACTTGCTTGTAGTGATAATTTGTTTTCGATGCACAATAACACGAATTTTTCATGTTCTTATGTAGTATAGAATGTTAAAATTAACCACTTAATAATATATTATTATTTAATATACACACAAATGTCTCATAATATAAGATCTCAAAAAATATGTACCTCTGAAACGCAATTCCATTGAAATCGGTTAAAACCTCGATAAGGATTTTCTCTATTATAGTGTACCGATGCTAGAAACAACTGCCTGCGTCGCAGCCTGATCTGGGAGCGCTGTGTACGTGCGAAAACGAATTAACACACAAATTCTGTTAATAAATGTCAATCTTTGTCGTATAGAGATCGAAAAGAATAATTTTAGAATAGTCGCTTACTCATAAAAATAAATCGATTAAATAAGCTGGTAAAATTTCATCGTATTGCATTCCAATATAATTTGGAAATTGAATGTAGCTTGATTTTAGATGAATTTATTGAAAATATAGATAAAGTTTACAGACGTTGCAAGCTATTATAATTCAAGAATGAAGTGGCTTAACTTCTAATATATTCAGAGCCATATTATATTTTGATGCGCATTCGTAGCGGTCAGCATCGAATAAGTTCAAGTTCTATTTATTTTATATTTTTGAAAGATTTATAACGTCATTTCAATCAGAAGTTTTTTACTCTTACAAGTTTAATTTTTTATAAAGTTTTATTTCAATTTCATTAAACACGTGTAATGTGACCGGAAGCTGATATCAATAGTAGAATGAATTAATATTAAAAGTAACTACATTATTTAACTGTACATCGCGCTACAAGACCTTATATTTATATTTTGAAGCCCCTAACTTCCCTTCTATTCGTCAAATCGAGGATTTCAATACCTTTAAACATGCTCTAAACAACGCAGATCATTTTCCACGAAAACCGTGAGTAAATTGGTTTTAGCAGTTTTTTAGCCTATAGCGAACATGCGTTATGTAGATAGATAAAAAAAAAAAAAAAAATAGATAGATAGGTAGATAGATTTCAGAAACCTTCTCCTTTTACGCATTTAATGCAATTCACTTAATACCTTTAACATAAAATGCACTTCACGTACATAAAATTGGCGAAAAAAATAATATTAACTTGAAATACAATTTCAATAATAAAGTTTATTTTTTCAAGTATCTATGTATTTTTTACCATTTTTATAGATACTGCTTTCAAATTCGTATGAACTTTTTAAAAAATCTTTACAAATTATTTTTGACTTGGAAAGCCCCACGTCAGTATTCTATAAATCTATGGCTTTTTAAAAGAAAAACTCAAATTTCTAAATAATAACTATGCCTTTGTAAAAGACATTTCTTATTTACAAATTCCAATTTATCTTCTTTAAATATCACTGCAGCTGTAGGAAAGAGAGAGAGATAAAATAATCTCTTTCAAACATTTTTCCTTGAAATATCTCAAATAGTCAACACACAGACGAAATTTGCGTTTCCCGTCCACGATCAAATGTTAGGGAGATTTATTTAGTCTTACCTCCATCGCTGTAAATGTACAGAAATTACAACCTAATGTACTTTCGTCGTAGTATTTCATGTAGAATTGCACTTACGGTTTCTTTCACAAAACTCGCTCTTTTCTATACATCAGAAACTCTCAGAAAATCCATTAGAAAAAGCAAATAAAATACCTTTCACATGGAATATAAATCTTATTCTCAATTCATTGTTGTAAACCCTTTGGCAAACTTCTTTAAAACTTTTACAGACATTAATTAAACAGTGTGTATCAGTTGAAGTTAATATGCATAAACTGGATGACATCGGTATTTTCTGTATTTCAAAGTACAAAAGAGAATCCTTAATGTCTTAACTAAATGTCACTCAGAGTCTCTCATTTTATAAACAAAATTTAATAATTACTAAATGTAAATATGGCTTAAAATTTATCTCTCGTGATCCTTTAACAAATTTATTAACACTTTTATGATGCATTCCTGAATTACGTTAAAATCTAGCATAAATAGCACATATTAATTACGAAGAGAAACTTTTGAAAACGTTATATATAAATCGAGCATACTAATCGTAAAACATTTACTTAAACATATATACACTCTCTAAGAATATCAAAATACTTTTAAGCTGGCAATAGGAACTATTTCCATACTTTACAGAACGAAATAAATGCAGTATAGAGCTCATTTAAAATTATGTTTCTTAATTCTTTAACAAATTTCAAAAAACGTCTACGACCATTAACTTAATGATGCGTGCCAATTATAATTACAGAGCTTAATAAGTCTAAATGTATAAATGACAGGATTTTATTAGTTTAACCATTTGTTGCATATTAATCACCTGGGAAACTTTAAAGGAAATTATTCTGTTTTTCCTATTTAAAATTACCCCAGAAATCAGGGAAGAAAATTGTTTCATCAAAATTTTGTTTATTTTAAAAGTTACAGTTTGTCCACTGTAGTGGACAGTATGCATATAGAAACTGAATATCTAAAGTAGAAGTGGTGATGAAAATAATAAAAACAGTCACTTTTTTCATCGATACACAAATGAACTTTGCATTTTAAACATGAATATGTAGACTTTCTGGAGCATAACTCCATCTTACATCTTTGAGCACTATTTGATATTTGTCTAGCAAAATGATCCACTCTATCGTAGAGGACAGAGCTTGCATTGGCCGACATTTTTTTTTTTTTTTTTTTTTTTTGTAGGTTTTTACACTGACATTGGCCCTGTTTACGTAAGTCTTTCTGTATCTTGTTCATCAATTACTCTTGATACTGCTTGTCTTAGTCCTCTGGCTATGGGCATCTTGAAAAATCCTAGTTGCATAGAACATTATCATATGACAGCTTTGTAAAGAAGCCAAGAAATTAACACGGTAAAATCTATAAAATGGAATAATACCCTTTTGTACCACTACAATGGACAAACGAAAACAGTCCTACATTAGCCTACGTTTATAACGTCCACTGTAGTTGACAAAAATAAAAATACATCAATTTTCATGAAAAAATAGCATCTGAAAATAAGTGTTCTATTCAAACATATTCTAAAATGCCTAAAATTACTATTTCAAAATGCAAAATGTCAAAATAAAAAAGGTTTAGCACTCATATACAATGTTTACAATGAGAGATCATAGTAACTTGGAAGTAGAGGTTGACGCCATTTTCAAACTAGCAATGCAATCTGTAATTTTATATTATGCTGCTATCTATGAGCAATAGTTGAAAGCTTAAATAATACAAAAAGAATAAACATTGAAACCAAATCCGTAAAACCATTTGTGTGAAAGGAAAAAAATTTAAACTTTTGTCCACTACAGTGGACACGATGCAATAAACGGTTAATACAGTTAAAAACATAGTAGAAATTTAGCAAATTGCTGTCATGTAGTAGGCATTTCTTTCTAAACATTTTAAACCTTAATGAAATAAAACCTTAAGTAGTAAGAAGGAAGAAGTACACTTTTACGATTTATAGAAAGTGATTTGGCAAAAAAGTGTTATTTGTTCATTCTTATCCATTCATTTGATAATGTCATGAGTTTGAAAAATTGAAATTCTGAAATTATTTATGACCTAGTAAACCTACACTAAATATACTAAGCTGTTCTAGGCTTGATTTGAACCTATAGAGATATAAACTGCATACTGATCAACTTTTTTTGATCCTCTATGCCTATCAATGGCACTTTATGCTTTCTATGTTGAATTCAATGACATCAGTACATTCAATGATAAGCCTGTATTATTCTTACTCATTCCTGTTTGTCGAAACTAAGTTCAAACATTAGAACTGCAACATATTATATGGCTATACATTAAGAGATATAAGTACAAAATAGCGCTCAGTCATTTATTGCTATCTTTTTTTTTTTTTTTTTTTTTTTTTTTTTTTGTAGTTATAAAGCCCTCATTATAAAGAGTGCACTGTAAATAAAAAAATAAAATAAAAATTGCTGTATTACACAACAATATTAAGACAGCCTATTTGCCACAACTATGCAGAGAAATGTTACCAGCAGTAACTGTGTAACCTTACACATTATGCACTATGAAGCAGCTACACAGGTACAGTTGATAACATTTCTCTTCAGGGTTGTGGTATTTCCCTACATGGTAAACTGTCTCAATATTGTTGTGTAATATAACACAATTTTTTTTACAATGTGGCATACCACAAGTTCAATAGATATATTTACTTACAATGCCATTAAAAAAATTGTCTCTTATTAAAAAATATAGTTATAACTTATTAACGATTTATATTGACAAATAAGTAGTTAATGAGTGTGACAGGCATATAAATAATAGTATAAACAAGTAATTATTGAATCAAAATAATTACTAAAAACTGAATAATCCACAAATGAGATAATGAAAAGAATGCTTTTTTCTCTTACAGAACATGATTTAAACCAGGGGATAGTCAACCTTTTTTATCTAACGCGCACTTTTGTATGTCCGTTAGTAGTAAAATTTTCTAACCGCCTACCGGTTCCACAAAATGGAGATTTATAAAGTAGCAGAGAATAACTTTATTTTAACAACTTGCAAAACAGAGTTATAGTAAGAAAAACATATAGTAATAAAGCACTTTTCTGTTTCAATATTTTTAAAAAGACAAAAAATAAATAAATAAATGAATAAAGTGCTTCAGTATCGGAGGAAAGTCCTACCGCCCTCTATCAAGGCCATCTTGAATAAAGGATGTTCTAGGATGCCCTGCCTCTATAAAAGCTTGAACTCCCACTAGTGCGCGGTAGGTATTAAGTTGACTACCACTGGTTTAAACCATAACAGCAATAAATAAAAGTTAAAAAGCAGGTCTGTACAACTGCTTTTTCCTTCGCTAGGGCAATAGATTTTGTTGCTCCTGACGAGTAGAGACGTAAATAAATTACTCCTAAAATTAAAATTGTGAATTTAATTTTAATTAAGTTCTTTTTATAATCGCAAACTTGTTGCAAAAATGACACAACTCAAACAATTCTGATTTCGATATTATGACAAAATATGCATTTACAAAATTCTGTAAAATTAATTGCATTTTTAGGCTCAAGTTTATGAAATAAGTTAAATAAAGCACAAAGAATATATTTCATACTTTTTTATAAAGTTTTGTAATCTTTCCTTTAATACTTTTGCTGTAATATAAAGCTAGAATTTCCTATTCCTATTTAGATTTCAGTCTTCGTGGTTTATGTGAGATAAAAGAAATTAAAAAACAGAATGTTATTTTTCAACTATTGCGAAAGTCTTGAAAAGTTTGATAAATAAGTTTGCTTGTTCATGATATTTTATCCAAAAAAAAAAAGGAAAAAGAAAAGAATCGAATAAATAGACATTACACCATTACTTCTTTTTTTTTTTTTTTAATCCTTTTTTAGCAGTTTATATCGAGGGTTCATAACATCAATGTTAAATAATCCGTCTTTGCATACACTTTTATTTATTTTATAACCTTCCACTGAAATCTGCATAATGAGAGGAAATCGGTTTATAAATTTATATTATAATATTTAAACACCAAAACCAGAATTTAGTACAGCAACTGCTATGTGGCAAAAATATGTCTGGTATTAGATTCGCAGAAATTTTTGACTTCCTGTTTTCGATCGATTTACATGTATTGAGATGTGTTAAACATGATTTGATCAATTTTGAAAATGTTTTATCTGTCTTATTCTTCAATTAGAGCTCCCACAAATTTCTTGTGACAAGAATTTTGAGTAGCTTTAACTCAAGAAGTAATGCACAGAATTTCATAAATGTTCGTATTCAGATGCACATTCATATAAATTGGTGCATATCAATTTTTGGTAAAAATTTCATTACAAATGGCAGTGCTATGCTGCAATTTCTGCTTTTTACGGGGAAGGTATTTCTTAGCTGTTCTATTGTGTTAAACTGCCCAAAACTTTATGTAGGAACACATCATTATGAGACACTAAGCAAAACTTAATAAGTATGACATGCGCATTGAACAAAAAAATAAAGCTAAGGTTGAAAATAATATTTGAATGGATAAATCGGCATTGCAGTCAAGTTATTTCAATATGACATCTATATCATAGCAAATCTGACCCGGATTATGTCTATAATTAAGTAACCATTACACCCTATGGTAAAGCGTGACAGATGCTGTCACAGCCCCAGCATCTGTCACGCTTCACCATAGGAATTCGTAAGAACCCCTCTCAAAAGGTAATGGAGACCGAAAATGATGAACACTATTGGCTAGTTACAATAACAATGAACTTATCGCAGTTAATAAAAAATATTAAAACATTATTTTGTAATGATAATACTTACATATTGCAAAAAAAGAAATTTAAATTTTAAAAATTCTGCTTGCCTTCTTTCTAAACAGAATTTAATTTAATATGACAGAACTTATCTTAATCTATTTTTCCATGTAAAGGTATGTAGTAACTGTATTCCATTCTCTAGCATCGGTTACTATATTTATTTCTTAAAATTACTTTGGTATAGCTTTAGCTTAGAAGCCCCTTGGCGGCTTTTAAATTTTTGTTATCATATCGGCGATGAATTAAAATGGTTATCGCAGTTGCAGGAGTAAAGACCTTGACGAGAAACGTCCGAGCTAATTCGGTGTCACATTTCAAATTTCGCAAAAGTACTGAAGCTGCTGCTCTATTTCTTTAGCACGGATTTTCTCAATTTTATTGTAAATATTTTTTCAAAAAATTGCTCGTTCTTTATTATTATTATTATTATTATTATTTATTTATTTATTTATTTATTTTTGACATCAATTTGTTTATATATATATATATATGTGTGTGTGTGTGTGTGTGTGTGTTAATTCTTTATTGATTAATCGTTGTTTGCAATGCTTTTATTTTTAATTTGTTGGCATCTTCCTATTCTCCAGTTCGTGTAAAAGTCTTACATGTGGCTACTCTGCTTTTTTTCTAGTTTTCCCTCTGGATTCCTTGAAGATTTGATTTAATAAATTATTTAATTTCTTATTCAAAATGGTTTTGCTGCCTCGATCGGGGCTGAAGCAATATAAATTGTTATGATTAGCTATATTGTTTTACGAAATCGATGCAGCTCTCACAGTTGTATGAAGTACATGCCCCCTGAAGAACCTACTTCAATGTTTAAGCATTTTTTCCCTATTATTATTTCTGTGGTCCTTTATTTACTTTCTCCGTCATTAAGTTTAATGGTACTTTTTTATTATTATTATTCATGTCGGCGTAAGTAATTTAAATTGTTTTTGTCTCTTATTGGTTCTTAATCTGTATTGCAACATTTTTGTGTCAGCCTTACCTATATGTTACAACCAGTTCTATTTTTGTTGTGCTGGTATTGTTTTATATCTAATTTGGTTTTATATCTATTGCTAAATTTTAAGGTTAAATTTTATTACGATTACTGTTATTTATTTATTTATTTATTTAAAGTTAAAAAGGGGTTTTTACTTAATATTTTTTTAATCAATTATCCGATTGAACTAAAAAATACAGCGTTAGATAAATTTTGTCGTTATTAATAAGTGTATCAATTTATGATGAAATCTAATAATCCGGGCGGATACAATGACAAACTTTCAGCGTTATATATTTTTAATAAAAACAAAAATGTTTTCAAGTCCATTCAATGTGTAATACAATAAATAGAGACAATACAAAATCGCTGCCTGAAAGAAATAGTTCTGTCGTACTAAAAATTAATTTTTCAGCTCTAAATAATCTGCAAACATGAATAAATTTTTACAGTTCTTCATCGAAAGTCTAATCTTTTAACACAGACTCATTTATTAATACTACATCTTCTATATTAAGAAAATTCTATTAATAATAAATAATCGTTTTTCCACTTAAGCTAATATATAATATATTTAATAAAATTTTTCAATTCATGTAATTTTTTCAAACTTTTACTAACTATAATACATTAATTCGTGAAAATATAAAATTTAGCTAAAATTGTAAAACTACACGCAATACATCATTTTTCTCTATTACAAAAATAATTTGAAAACTAAAAAAAAAAAAATGGTAAAGTGCTGTAAAGTAGAAGTTATTTGAAACGTCTCATGATTAATATAGTTTACTAAAGATGGAGATGAATTTGTGAATGTTTTTTATGTATTAAAATAACGTTTTATTTTTGTAAGAGAACTAAAAAAGATTTAGTAATCTTATTAATATTATTATCAGAAATACTATTGGGAACGTAACGTATTTTCAAGAGTTAGTATAAATAATTAATCCAATATAAAAATTTTGCCAACATTCGAATTTAATCTCTCTTTTTTTTTTTTTTTTTTTTTTTTTTTTTTTTTAGATGAACGTAAGAAATTTTTATAAAAAATAAAGCTACATTGATATTTAGAAATATTTAGAAAATAAATTTAATCTTTATCAGTAGATAAAATAGGTAAAACTAAAGTAAAAATAATTATTGTGCATATGTAAAAACATTTGATACAAACACCTTAACGCCCTTAACGCCTTCCTTAATATAGTTTATAAAGAAGATAAACATCGAAAATAATACCGTATAAATTAATGTTGAATACTTTTCACAAATAAATAAATATTATTCTGTTTGGAGACATGTGATAATTTCATTATACGTGAAGAGAACGTATCATAGTCCCAATTTTATAAGTAAAATGTCGAAAAATCAAGATATTCAGTATAAGAGTTAGTAATATATTGTTTAAGAGCCTCTGGAACTGTATTAGGCAGAACCTCATCCATATTAGCAGTGTGGAAATTAGGAAGTAGAGAAATAAAAAATTTTAATCTTTCGTTTCGTCTTATATTGAAGTCAAAGACATACAGCAATGCTTTAACATACAAAACTCGTGTTATAAAAGAAGAATTTATAATATCAGTATAATCACTTGGCTTGAATCCATTAAAATCTGTGGGAAATGCTCTTACGTGATGTATTAATATTTGGGGCAGTGCTTTTTCTAACACATAAGTTGAGGTATTATTGTAAGTTAGAGACCACAATTGTAAAACAGTCTCTAAGATTGTCTCATAATTTGCTAAAAATTGTATGACAAGCCTTTGTTCAGACGCTGACATTTCTGGATAATTACATATGTTTTTTTAGTATTTTCATAGTATTTTGTTGAAGCAGTAGTTAGATTATATTTTGAAATTTTAACGTGTACTTTTTTATTTGTTGGATTGGACGATTTAATTTTTAAGCAAAATTTTGTATTGCCATGCATTTGTAGAACTACATGTGGACACATCCATTGTCATTTTTCTCAAAATCAATAGCTGAAACACGTGTATTTATTAAAAATTCAAACGGTACCTAACTTTTAGAGCGGTGTATGTCTTCAAAAAAAATCTACTAGTTACTGTCGACTATTTTTATTAGTTTTATTCGATGTTTGTTTTATATTTTATGGGATGTATAATTTTTTTTCCCCCTTTTTTGGTTTGCCTGATGTTAATGTTAGGAAGATAGTTACTTAAAATTATACCGAAAATGCAGAATGACAATAAATAAGTTCCCCATTGAAAAATTGCCAATATATATTGTGTGTACCTTGTTATTAAACAATCCTAATAAAAAGATTTATTTTGCGCATGTTCATTTGTTTTGTCTATCCTTTTTCAGTTTTGTCCAAACGATATTAAATTTTATCGTCAAAACATTTTACAAAAACAGCAGAGTCTCTTTACTGTCTCAAGAGCATTTTCCAAATACCTTAAAAAATTCAAAGAACTGTTACTCGATTAATTAAGAAATTCAAGAATCATTTGTAAAACATTATCCACAATATCCGTTGAATGGCCTCTACTTTCCCAACAGAAAATATTGAGAACACAATTGCACATGATAACAGATTCATATAACATGGGATTTATTAAACGTAGAATTACATTTTTCTTCTGTATAGTATGAAAGAAACGTTTTTCTTCATTCGACTCTTTTGAAATTTCATTTTGCTTTTCGAACTACTTTTATTTTTATTTTTATTTTATTTTTATTTATTTATTTATTTATTTATTTATTTATTTATTACTTTCTCTTACTAATGTGATTGGCAGAGAAAGTATTGCTTTCAAATTTTCAAAATCGAGTTTTTGTTATATTTACACGTTTTGAGATCCCCTGAATCCAAAAATCATATTTTTATCTGCTGGTCTGTGTGTGTCTGTCTGTCTGTTATCAGCATATCTCAAGAACAAATAACAGCAGAAAGTCCAAACTTGATATTCTAAACGTATATCATATAGGGATGCTACACTAAACTTTTCGTTGAGATCAAAAAAATGGCTCGTGTGCAGGGACACCCAAGAGAATTCAAAAACATTACGCCTAAAAGGGAAATTGAAGTAGAGTTTAATATCTATAGACTACAGTAAACCAAATGAAATGAATATATATTTACTATATGCGTAAAAACATATTTCATGTAGAATATGGTATGGAAATCATTCACTGTTAGTTTAAAGGGCTACACAAATTATCGTGCGAAAATACTTGAAAATTGATGGAAGTGTATCTCAGGTTGTGCCGTGTGTTATTGATATAGGATTATATTTATGTACACCATATGGTGTGGACATATCCTGGAGCAGATATACACGGCTGCCAATATTTAAGCCATAACATTCTTTTTATTGTTCGTGGAAGTGCTTTACTATGATATTTTACCATGTCCGGTAAAGCTGCTCAGGAACTGATATGATTTCCTCATGGCCGTATGGTTAATAATGTTTTTAAGATAAATATCCATTATTTGTTGTTGTTGTTTTGTATATTTACACGTTTTGAGGCTTCCTGAATACCGAAGTCGAATTTTAAACGCTTGATCTTTGTCTTTGTCACTTAGAGTGAATAAAAAAAACAAATAATTTTAGGCGATCCAAATAATGTTCATTTTGAAGTTAATACGTTTGTTACTAGAAAATTTTGTCAAGATCGATAAGTTTCTAGGAATGTTGCGTGTGAAAGGGTTGTCTGTATAATTTTATATAAACTTTTGAATTTAATAACAGCTTTCAATTCTATATAAATATACGTAAAATAATGAAACGGGGGTTAAGGGGGCGGTAGCCTCCCTCACACAGAATTATTTGTCAAATAAAGCTGTTCCGAAGCCTAATTTGAATTTTTTTAACATAGGTTTACATAACAGTACTCATTATCTTACTCTTAATCTCCAATCTGTATTTATAGTATTAAATTTCAGGGTAAGAGAAAGTCGTGTGAGTGACACACCAGATTATTTTACTTGTAAAAGTGTAATTTAAAATAAGGTTTTGAACATAAAAAAAAAATTAACGCATTATTAACACATTTATGAATGCGTTCAAAATTTAATGAATGTGAAATTTCCTTACGAAAACTTATAAAATAAACTTAAGACGTATCCTATGTTTCACTTTAGTCATGATATTATTAAAAACATTCATCTGATTGTTGTTTAATTTTATTCACTATTTTATTACGTTCTCGTAAACCTAAATTCATTTTCATTAACTAGTAATAGAGCTTCACCACACAAAGCATCTAGGTGTTACAAGATTGTTATTACTGCCAATGATGTTTACTATTAAGATCGACAGAAGAAACTTTCGTATATTTTCGATGACTGTAAAGTTGAAATGCTTTAATGATCCGTACTATCATTTAGGAAATTTTCGAAGGTAATCTGTTCATGAAAAAAAGAAAAGTCATTCTGGTACTTCACATCATTAATATTTATTCTAATATTACGATAGTAAAATTATCGTTAAGGAGCTTCATTATGAAATAACAAGCATGCAATTTTACAATTTAAATATTATCAAATTTATACGCTTCAATGATATGCAATTAATTAAGATTTTTTGAAGTAGTTTTTTAATGTACCACTGATACATAGAAGTCAAAAAAAAAAATATTTGGACCTTGAAAAAGTAAAAAAAAAATATTTACTGTTTGAGGTTCTTATATTTTTTCTAAAGTTGATGAGAGATTTTTGAAGTAATGGGTGGGAGATTCTTGCATTAGGAATGAATTATAACACACATAATGAAGGCTGTCATAGGCGACTTTTAAATTTATTATTATTATTTTCGTACCACTATTTCCAAAACAAAAAATTTGTAGTAAATTTATGTAAGTAAAGTGCAGATATACCTGTAAAATTATATTATAAATTTTGTTTTTTGGAAATAGTGGTACGAAAAGAATATAAAAAAATCTGGTGTGAAACGACCACTTGACTTCCATTTCCCACTATTACACGTATTATATGCACTTTTTGGAGATAGTGTGACCAGAAGACATAGAATTGACCTAATGAAATAGACACCTAACAATTTTCCAGTAAGAAAAAATTAATACACTTTTGCGGTAAACGCATGAAAACGTAAAGACATAAAATAGAGTTTGCATAGCAAGGGAAGAAAAAAGTTAGAGTTTTTTTTTTTTTTTTTTTTTTTTTTTTTTAGGAATGAGGACTATTAGTCTCAATCTACGGATTTTTACGATACCAGCTTTACGATAGTTGGACATTTATCGAAATCGAAAATTTCTCGAAAATATAATTGAATAATTTGAAAGCGATGTTATAATTTAAAAAAAAACTAGTATGTTGTGGCCACCACAAGACTTTCTTCTATATTTTCCTATACATATTCAATCAGTAACAATATTTAAAAAAAAAAAAAGATTTTTTTTTCCTTTTTTTTTTTTTTTTTTTGTGAAAATTAATACATATTTAATCACTAACAATATTTAAAAAAAAAAAAAAAAAAAAAAAAAAAAGAATTTTTTTCTAAGTTTTTTTTTTTTTTTTGGTTAAAAGTAAAAAAAATCGATAACTTTGTTTTAAATTATCACAGATTTATAGTTCAACCATTCGTTTTAAAGGTATTGACGAGACCTTTCGAATGATACCCATCTTCAAAATTTACCCCCCTCCCCGGGGGGGTACTTCCCCCCCAGGGGGGGAAGCGATGCCCCCCCCCATGCACAAAATTTTTTTCCTAGTTACGTACTACTATTATCAATAATTCATATTAATTTTACAAACACAAGTGTAAAATAACTCTTATTATGCACATTTATACGAATTTTTGTCCTATGCTGCCATGTTAAAAATTTAGATAAAATGCTATCACAGCGCCACCTGTTGAGCTATTGATCCCCAAATATAATCAGCAACAGTTTATGTCGGGGACCAACTAAATACCAAGTTTGGTAAAATTTCGTTAAAAAAAAAAAAAAAAAAAAAAAAAAAAAAAACGATTATTTTTCTAAGTTTTTTTTTTGTTAAAAGTAAAAAAAATCGATAACTTTGTTTTAAATTATCACAGATTTATGGTTCAACCATTCGTTTTAAAGGTATTGACGAGATCTTTCGAATGATACCCATCTTCAAAATTTAACCCCCCCGGGGGGGTACTTCCCCCCCAGGGGGGGAACCGATGCCCCCCCATGCACGATTTTTTTTTCCTAGTTAACTACTACTATCATCAATAATTCAAATTCATTTTACAATCACAAGTTTAAAATAACTCTCATTATGCCCATTTATACGGAATTTTGTCCTATGCTGCCATGTTAAAAATTTGCATAAAATGCGATTACAGCGCCACCTGTTGAGCTATTGATCCCCAAATCTAATGGGCACCAGTTCATGTCAGGGTGCAACTAAATACCAAGTTTGGTTAAATTTCATTCATATGTTCGTGAGATACAGCGTCCACAAAAAAATGATACAGACACACAGACAGACACACAGACAGACAGACAGACAGACAGACAGACACACAGACAGACATTTTCTAAAAACTATCAATTCGTGTTCAGGACATCCCAAAACGTGTAGATCCGTCAAAAAACGGAGGTCGAAAATTTTCGCGAATCCAATACTTTCTCTATATTACATATAGAAGAAAGTAAAAAACTATAGTCCTTTGTACTAAACTAAATTCTGCTTTTGCCAGAATTTCATCAAAATCTTTTTTTTTTTTTTTTTTTTTAAATACATCAATTTCCGAGATCTAAAACTGATCTTACTGATAAGGATGACTATTAATTTTCCTGTAATAACTACGTAAAGCATGAAAAATGTTAAATGGGTTTCTGTAACAGTTTTCAAGAAACCGTTAGAGCCGTTTTTGAGACACCGATTTTTACCAAAACTTTGCATATTCAGTTGTTGACCGGAAAACAACAAATACATGCAAAAGGATATTTAAAAGAGGGTTAATCTTGCAAGATTGAAAAAAATCCATACAGCCGTTTTGAAAGGAATCCACTCGCAGTACCTAAAATTCAGCTATTTATACAGGACTCCTATCAATTTTCCTGAACTAACCAACTATATCATTCGAAAGGACATCTATAGAGTGTTTATATAGCAACTTTGAAGAAAATCGTTGGAGCCGTTTTTGAGATATGGACCACCAAAATTGGAAAAATTCATCTGTACACCAGTTCTGTCTTAATTCTGAAGTTTCGTAGCTGTATCTTTATTAGTTTTGGAGATATTATAGTCAGAAGGAGATATTATAGTCAGTCCCACACACATACACTGACCAATTGCCCACTTTTTTGAACTTAGGAGACATTAAAAGATGTAAATCAGGTGAAATCGCGACATCGAATTTTTGGACCGAATACAATACTTTCATTACCTACGGTAGTCGGGTGATGGAAGTAAAAGTCGCCTGTGTCCACCCTGCGTGAAGGTCACGTAAAATGCCAAGTGAAAACAGCGAGAGCACTCTGTAAAATCCTTTCTGGAGCAAAAACGCCTATATGTAGAGACTAGTGCCTTGTAAGTGAGGTTTATACGTTTTGTCCGTGTAAATAAATGTCTTTGATATTTCTTCCATAAATTCGGTTTTATACGCTTTTGAAACAAACAGTATTTTAAAGTGCCGACGGTAGATAAAAGGTTAAAGCAGTTAAAACCGGCAAAAATTAGATATCGAATTTTTTGACTTAATATTATACTTGCATTACTTACGATTGTCAGGTAAAAGAAAGAAAATTGGTTTTTTGCTAACGCGTTCGTTATTTTTACTTTTATTACCCGACTACTGCAGTTAATGGAAGTATGATATTCAGTCTAAAAATTAGATATAGAGTTTTCACCTGATTCACATGTTTTAAGGTCTTCTGAGTCCAAAAAAAGTAGTTTTTGGCAATTGGTCAGTGTGTGTGTGTGTGTGTCATATCTCCGAAACTACAAATGAAAGAACTACGAAACTTCAGAATCGAGGCCGATCAGGTGTGAAGATGAATTTTCCAACTTTTGGTGAAAATTGTAAAGCCGGAAGTGGGACATTGGTAACCGGAAGTGGGACCGTAAGTCCGTATCTCAAAAATGGCACTAACGATTTTCTTCAAAGTTGCTATATAAACATTCTATTAGATGTCCTTTCATATGAAATTGTTCGTTAGTTCAGGAAAATTGATAGCCGTCCTGTATAAATAGCTCAATTTGAGGTCTCACAAGTTCGTTCCTTTACTAACGGCTGTAAGGATTGTTTTTTCAAATTCGCCATATTGACCCGCCTTTAGATATCTTTTTGAATTATAATTGTTGTTTTTTGGTCATACAATTCAGTATGCCAATTTTTGGTGAAAGTCGGTATCTCAAAAACGATTCTAACGATTTTTTTTTTCGGGGGGGGGGGGGGGAGTTACATAATCACATTTCAGATATCTTTTTTCATGCATTACATGGTTATTACAAGGTAATGAATAATTATTCTAATTAAGTAGGTCAGTTTTAGATCTCGAAATTGGTGTTTCAAAAAATATAGATCTACCGATTTCTTTTTTTTTTCTTATTATTTTTTAACAGGTTATGTAAACTCTGTTTTATATGTCCTTTACACGTGAATCATTTTTTCCTTAACAGAAAATTTTAGGTGTCTACTTTGTTAGGTCAATTTTGCATGTTCTGATCACATTATCTCCCAAAAGTGTATATACTACGTGTAATAATGGAAAATGGAAGTCGTGTGATTGTTTCACACTAGATTTTTTCTTTCTCAAAACATATATCAGCTGTCATTTTTTAGAATTTATCAAAAATAGTTCATACCAATTTAAAAATATTTTTATAAATTTATAGCCTTTTAGAAAAAATCTAGTGTGAAACAACCTCACGACATCCATTACCCAATATTACACGTATTATATGCACTTTTTGGAGATTATGTGATTAGAAGACATAAAATTGACCTGACAAATTACACACCAAAAAATATTTCAGTAAGAGAAAGCTGATATACACGTAAAGATTTATAAAACAGATTTACATAGCGAATTTAAAAATAATAAGAAGAAAAAAATCGGTTGAGCCATTTTTTGAAACATTAATTTCCGAGATCTAAATCTGACCTACCTAATCAGGATGACTGTTAATTTTCCTTTAATAACCACGTAATACGTCAGAAAGGATATTTAAATTGGGTTTATGCAACAATTTTGAAGAAAATCGTTAGAGCGGTTTTTGAGATACCGACTTTTACCAAAACTTGGCATACTCAATTTTTTACTGGAATACAATAATTACATATAAAAGTATATGTAACAGGTGCTTAATTTGGCAAGTTTGAAAAAAATCTGTACAGTTGTTTTTAAGGGAACACCCTTGCGAGACCTGAAATTGAACAATTTATACAGGACGTCTACCAATTTTCCTGATTTAATCAGCTATTTCATATGAGAGGACATCTTATGAAATATTTATGCAGCAACTTTGAAAAAAATCGATAGAGCCGTTTTTGAGATACGGACTTACGTCCCACTTCCGGTTCCGGATGTCCTACTTCCTGGCTTGCAATTTTTACCAAAAAGTGGAACAAGCAACTGTACAACAGATCTGTCTCAATTTTGAAGTTTCGTAGCTCTGTCTTTAATAGTTTCGGAGATATGGCAGTCGGAATATTCCTCACGTACATACTCATACACACAAACATACACTGACCAATTGGCAAAAGCTACATTTTTAGACTTAGAAGACCTTAAAACAAGTATAGCAGGTGAATACTCGATATCAAATTTTCGACCGAATACAATACTTCCATTACCTACTGTAGTCAGGTAATGGAAATAAAAATCAATATTTCAGAGAATGTTTTAAGCTCTTTCAAGATATATTTTAGGTTTTCATAAAAATTTTGCTTCAGTTTTTAATTTAAGAAAATATTTTGTTATGTTTGTAATTTGAAAGTGTCACAAGTCAGTTTACAAAACTATGCAAATAATATTTCTGAAATTTTTTTCCTTTTTTTTTTTTCTTTGCAGTGTCTCATAATAATCAAAATGCTTATCTGAAGTTATAGATTTTAACCTGACATTAACGAAGCTTAAATTCTTTGAAACATATTTTTATGTATGCATACTTAAGATATTGTTTAAAATCACAAACTAGAAATATTCAATAGAAAAAAAATGCTTTCTCATGAACAAGAATTTTTAATAAACTTCCATTCAATCGTTAATGCTATTTTACTTCGTTTAAGAAAGAAGTTTTCTAATTCAGCTATAAAGATTCTAAGAAAGTTGTAAATAGTTTTGCAAATAAAAAATAATACTTCGAATTTTCTTTTTAAACGACATTCTTCTTTACACTTTCAAAACATTTTTTTAGTGTAAAAATTTCTTTAGTTCTAAAAATAATCCCTAGAACGATTCTTTTATAAATAGAAATCGTTCGCAAATTTCGTAAACAGAAATGACATTTTATCGATAAAGTTCAAACAAAACGAGAAAAGGGGTTTAAAATGATCATTAAAATTCTTCTCGTTCTCTGAATGATTTGAATGATAAACAAACTATAAATATCTACAAAAATTTTATTTTTCGCGTATCACATCATATGAATATAAAATATGCATTTAAACCTTTAATGTTCTCTCCATATTTTCTTTTGAAAATTTCTAAACTAATTTCAAGAATGGCTATTAGACACATAGCTTAATCATAAATATGTGAAAAAAATAGCATTTATAATTTTTTATTTTTCTTCTTGTTGTTGTATAATTTTGTAAGTAAACCCTATAAACTGCAAAAAACGCTCAACAGTTGTTTCAGGTCAAAATAATTAGAACAGCCATTTATAAGATGAATGCGCTAGGCACGAGTACATTACTAAAGTAGAAACTATGAACTTCCGTCTACCAAAAAAAAAATTTTAAGTGGCTGCTGCATTTGGTTTCCTTTGAAACGTCGTTACCTAAATTTCGGAATAGTGCTACTAAATACAAATTTGGTGGATATTAGCACTATAAGTTAAACTAGTATGTTGTGGCCACCACAAGACTTTCTTCTATATTTACCTATACATATTCAATCAGTAACAATATTAAAAAAAAAAAAAAAAAAAAAAAAAGGTACGATTTTTTTTTTTTCTAAGTTTTTTTTTTTTTTTTTTTTTTTTTTTTTGTTAAAAGTGAAAAAAATCGATAACTTTGTTTTAAATTATCACAGATTTATAGTTCAACCATTCGTTTTAAAGGTATTGACGAGATCTTTCGAAAGATACCCATCTTGAAATTTTGCCCCCCCGGGTGGGAACTTCCCCCCCCGGTGGGGGGGCAACCGATGCCCCCACATGCACAAAAATTTTTTCCTAGTTAACTACTACTATTATCAACCTGATCTTTCGAAAGATACCCAATGTGAAAATTAACCCCTCTGGGGGGTATTTTTCCCCTAGGGGGGAAGCGATGCCCCCCCATGCAGAAAAATTTTTTCCTAGTTACATACTACTATTATCAATAATTCATATTAATTTTACAATCACAAGTTTAAAACAACTCTAATTATGCACATTTATACGAATTTTTGTCCTATGCTGCCATGTTAAAAATTTAGATAAAATGCTATCACAGCGCCACCTGTTGAGCTATTGATCCCCAAACATAATCAGCACCAGTTTATGTCGGGGACCAACTAAATACCAAGTTTGGTTAAATTTCGTTAAAAAAAAAAAATATTGCGATATTTTTCTAAGTTTTTTTTTGTTAAAAGTAAAAAAAATCGATAACTTTGGTTTAAATTATCACAGATTTATCGTTCAACCATTCGTTTTAAAGGTATTGACGAGATCTTTCGAAAGATACCCATCTTGAAATTTTGCCCCCCCCGGGTGGGAACTTCCCCCCCCCGGTGGGGGGGCAACCGATGCCCCCACATGCGCAAAAATTTTTTCCAAGTTAACTATTACTATTATCAACGAGACCTTTCGAAAGATACCCATCTTGAAAATTTACTTCCCCGGGGGGGGATTTTCCCCCCCAGGGGGGGAACCGATGCCCCCCCATGTACAAAATTTTTTTCCTAGCTAACTACTACTATTATCAATAATTCCTATTAATTTTACAATCACAAGTGTAAAATAACTCTCTTTATGCCCATTTATACGGAATTTTGTCCTATGCTGCCATGTTAAAAATTTGCATAAAATGCGATCACAACGCCACCTATTGAGCGAGTGATCCCAAAATCTAATCAGCACCAGTTTATGTCAGGGTGCAACTAAATACCAAGTTTGGTTAAATTTCATTCATTGGTTCGTGAGATACAGCGTCCACAAAAAAATGATACAGACAGACAGACAGACAGACAGACAGACAGACATTTTCTAAAAACTATTAATTCGTGTTCTCCATATCCCAAAACATGTAAATCCATCAAAAAGTGGACTTTTCTTTTTGGTTAAAAGTAAAAAAAAAAAAAAACGATAACTTTGTTTTAAATTATCACAGATCTATAGTTCAACCATTCGTTTTAAAGGTATTGACGAGATCTTTCGAAAGATACCCATATTGAAAATTTACTCTCCCCAGGGGGGAAGCGATGCCCCCAGATGCACATTCCCCCCCCCCCCCAGTTAACTACTACTATTATCAATAATTTATATCAATTTTACAAACACACGATTAAAATAACTCTCATTATGTACTTTTATATAAAATTTTGTCCTATACTGCCATGTTAAAAATTTAGAAAAAATACGACCACAGTGCCACCTGTTGAGCGATTGATCCCCAAATCTAATCAGCATCAGTTTATGTCAGGGTCCAACTAAATACCAAGTTTGGTTAAATTTCGTTCATTTACAGCGTTCGAGATACAGCGTCCACAAAATTCGTGATACACACACACAGACAGACAGACATTCTAAAAACAGTCAAATTGTGTTCAGGACATCCCAAAACGTGTGAATCCATCGAAAACTTTCACGAATCCAATACTTTCTCTATATTACATATAGAAGAAAGTAAAAACAAAAGTTTAAAATTTGATTAAACAAGGAAAAAACATTAAAAATTTTATGTATTAATTGATGTCTTTAATTAATCAAACTAATGGATGGAACAAGTTTAGTTAAACTAAATTTCTTCTTTTGCAAAATATTGCTGATGTCAGCTTAGGCGCACTGAGGAATTCATTTATCATACAGCAAGTTATAATAAAAAATCTGATTTCGATTTAAGTACCTCTTGCTAATGTTGTAAGATCTGTTTCTTCTTAGTGGATGTGCTCACAAGTATCCGTATTCATTGGAAGCTTCTAAATATAGAACATTTTGTTCTATAATGAGAGAGCCGTCTCATTTCAATACATTTATGAATTTTTAAAATTGGATCGTTAATTACTGTTTGAATTTCGTGTAGAATATTTTCATTTTTTAGCGATTTGCGAACAAAATATGTGTATTGCAGTGAATGCATAGAATTTTTCTGTTTGCCTTTTATAAAAGTTTCTTTCTTACAACCTCCTACATTTCCTGTCCTAATGGAAACGCTATCAAATCCAAAGTCAATAATACTATCGTAATTTAAACCAAAAGCATCCAACTCCTTCTCAATAGTCTTTGACCTTTCTCATAGTACTTTTTTAATAATACTACCGTAAATTAAACCAAAAGCATCCAGTTCCTTCTCAATAGTCTTTGACTTTTCTCATAGTACTTTTTTCACAGTATGCGGTTTTCAAAGATAATTGAAGACAAAGAAGACTATCTCAATCAGTGTAGAACTGACAAAGTCGTATCTCGAAAAATTCTGCGAGAAATCGTTTCCCCTCTCCTATCTTCAGAATGAGATACCTGAAGAAACATAGCTTGGAGCTCCTGGTAGGCGCTGAAAGCTCGAAACAAAATAAATAAATAAATACAGTTTCCAGTATTAAAAGTTAAAATTATTTTTATAATTAGAATAAAACTGATTGAATTTTCTTCTGGGGGGGGGGGGGGTGACGGAAGTTTCGTTCCAGGAAAAAGTAGACATTCTGAAGAGATACCTGAAAGAAACTTTGATACAAGTTGTCCTCAAAAAGAAAACACTTGTGCGTTCTCAAAAAATTGCACAAACATTTCACAAACTTATTTTTATTTCAATTACCCAACAACCATAGTTAATGTAAGTATTGTGTTCGGTCGAAAATTTTAATATCGAGTTATCACTTGATTTACATGTTTTAAGGCCTCCTGAGTGCAAAAAAATAGTGGTTTTTGAAAATTAACCAGTTTGTATGTGTGTATGTATGTATGTATGTGTGGGAATCTTCTGACTATCATACCTCCAAAACTATTAAAGGTCGAACGACGAAACTTCAGAATTAAGACAGGTCTGGTGTACAGATGATTTTTCCAACTTTTGGTGAAAACGGAAACACTGTGAGTGGGACATAGGTCCATGTCTCATATATGGTTCTAATTATTTTCTTTTAAGCTATTATATAAACACTCTTTTAAATGTCCTTTCGCATGTATTAGTTAATTAGTTCACGAAAATCTACGCACATCCCGTATAAATAAATCAATGTTAGATTTCACAAGTACTTTCCTTTAAAAACGGCACTACGGATTTTCTTAAAACTCAACATACTCCCTTTTGGGTATCTCTTTGCATGTGCTTATTAGTTTCCGGAGAACGGCGAAATTTGCTACGTTTTGGTGAAAATCGGCAGTGAGACAGAAAGTTGGTTTCTCAAAAACGGCTCTAACGATTTCCTTACATAGACACCTTTTTAGTTTTCCTCGATTATGCATTACTTTGTTACTACAGGAAAACTGCAGGAGTCCTGATTAGGTAAATCAGTTATAAATCTCGGAAAAGGGTGTTTCAAAAAAGGCTCTAACGATTTTATTTTTAAACTCGCTATGTAAACTCTTTTTTATATGTCTTTACGACATATGTATCAGTTTATACTTAAAGGACAAAAATATTGTCAGGTGTGTAATTTGTTAAATCAGTTTTATGTCTCTTGACCGCACTATTTCTAAAAGGAGTCCAATATATGTTGTAGTAGTTAATGGAAGTCGTGTGGTTGTTGCACATCAGATTTATATCTACTCTAAATTAACGATAAATGTTGAGACTGTTCTCTTCTAAATTCGAGACATGGATAAATAAAATATAACTTTTTTTTTTCTTCCTTCTTCTTATTGTTATTGTAAAGACTCTTTTTTTTTTTTTTTTTGGTGTCTTTCTTTTACCCATGTATGCATGGTAGAGAAATTGTTTGGGTGCTGATTTCGGGTCAAGTTTTTCGAAATTGAGTTTTTGTAAAATTTATGGGTTTTGAAGTCCCTTGAATCCAAAAAACAGGTTTTTAGTGTTTCATCTGTAGTTCTGTCAGTGTGTGTCTGTTTTTTGTGTGTGTGTGTGTGTGTGTGTGTGTGTGTGTGTGCGTGTGTTTGTGTGCGTTTCTGCTATCAGCACATCTCGAAAAAATTTGTAGCACTAAGCCTAAACTCAGTATTCTAAATCTGTATCATATAGGGATGCTACACTAAACTTTTTGCCGAGGTCAAACAAATGATTCATGTACAGGGACATCGGAGAGAATTCAAATACGTTATGTTTGTAGAGGAAATTTCCTATACTCAAGGCAAAGTAAACATATATTTTTTTTATGGATATAAGCATGTTTCGTGTAGAATACGATATGAAAATCACTCATCATTCGATTACAGGGCTATTCAAAAAGAATTAGAATATATTGAGGCTATACATGGAAATTGCTGAAAGTGCATTTCAGGCTGTGCTACGTATTTCCAATATAGGACTATATTTACGTACACAATGTCAGTGTATAAATAATTTATAGACAAAATACTGGGCTGCCAACAATTAAGTAAAAACATGTTTGTTTGTTTTTTTCTGTTGAATGCAATGAAATTCTTCTTTACATTTTACCATGTTAAGGAAAGATACTGAGGATATCTGTACGGTATATAAAGTTTCTTTTTCTTTTCTTTTTTTAATTTAAAAACTTATCTCTCGATGAAAAGTTTTCAAACGTTGGGTATTTAAAAAACTGGATCTTCCTCATATTTTCAGTGAAGACTGATTTAAGACAACATTTAGAGGGCCGGTAACAAATTGAACAAAATCAATAATGTTTCTGATCACCCTGTATCGTTAAGTGAACGAAATAAACTGTAACTTTAGGACATGTTAACATAGACCCATTTCAATTCGTGGATGAATTTGTGTGACGATAGTATAATAAATAACAGAGATATAAGCATTTATTTTTTAAAACCCAAAAAATTAATCAACATGTTTTTCATTTATAATATACAGAGTTTTTAACGAAACCTATGTCTACTTTCAGATAAGTTGGAAAAACACTTTTAAAACAATATACTGCGATCGGAATACAAATATCTTAAATATCTCATGAAATATGAGCATTTTTATGAAAAACGTTTTCACTGTGCATGTGCGAAAGATTAAATATATATATATATATATATATATATTGCATAGGTTGAAAGCTAGATATATTGGGCAACTTTTTTCAAAAGTGCATTTGAATAGAGTAAAAATTAAGCAAATTATCCGAAAAAGAACGAGCTAGATTTTAGATATTTTCCAATAATTGAAATCTCTTAAGGGGTTTTTCACATGCCGCGTAATTAATTTGAAGATTCTATTATTTCAACCACGCTCAAAATGTACTTTTGGTGAAAAAACCCTTATAATCTTGTAACTCTAACATATTTTTGTTTATTTTCTAAGATTTGGGAGATGATAAGCGGTTTTTCACAAAAAAAAAGAACTTTTACTAAGTGGTTAAAATAATTGGATCTTTAAATTATTTACGCGGCATGTGAAAAACCCCTTAAGAAATTTCAACACCTCTGAAAATATCTAAAATCTAGCTCGTTCATTTTCAGATAGTTTGTTTAATTTTTATTCCATTCAAGTGCATTTTTGATAAAAGTTGCCCAATATACACTAAGCGACAAAAAAAAAAAATCCGCACTTGGATATTTTCCTTTTCGCCTGCTACAACCACCAATTTTATCGTTTAAAAAGCAAATTTTGGAACAGATTTTATTATGTTGTCCTCCACATACATTTTAGATTTGAGTCCAGTGTTAAAAACAAAATTCAATTGTCAGTAAAATTGTAATTTTAGAAATTATTTCAAAAATGATAAGAAAAAGGCAGTTAACGATGCCACAAAAAGTATAAATTTTTGAATGTAAATCAAAAAATATTTTAATTCATGAGATGGCAAAATAGTTAAATGTTAACGAAATATTGGTAAAAGGATTTTTAGCAAGATATAAAATTTTTTGGCTGTTTAAACTGGAAATTCGATTTTAGGCGGCCATGTTGCCCATCCAAGCGAGATGACCGTAAGTTAAAAAGCCATTGCTTATAAAATCGGTTTGTATTACATTTACAACATAAAAGAGATTCAGAAAAAGTGTTTAGCAGCATAATTTCTTTAACTACAGTACAGCAACTATTAAACAAAGGAGGTTTAAATGACAGAAAATTTGAAAAAATTCCATTCTTAGTGGAGAGAAGTAGAAAGCAAGACCTCAGAACGCTAAAAAAATTAAAAAATGATTAGTTAATTATTGGGCTGAATTGGTTCCCTTTGATAAGTCAAGTTTAACTTATTTCGAGCTAAAGAAAACAAGCAGATCTGACGATGAAAATATGACCGACTTAATGAAAATCGCACTTTTAAAACAGTGACACATTCTCCGTACTTTATGGTACGGAGGTGCATAACTTTTGAAACATTTAGGCAAATTTTTATGCTCAAGGGATCAATTAACTCCAAATAAAACACAATCTTCATAAAAGTGGTGCCTGACCGACTATTTTGGATGTATCTTGGACATTTCCGCAAACAGCATTTCAAGACAACATCATCACCTTACTACACGGCATCTGCGGTAAGTTTATTCACTTCAAATTGTCAAAATTTCCTATCCATTCCCATAAGAACCTATAATTCTGTAAATAACCATAACTTTTTTCACTTTAAGTTAAATCCCATAAAGGATATAGTAGAATTTCTTCTTTACCAGACATGGAAATAGTCCTAAGCGCGATCTGCTCGAAAATGTTTCGTCTATAAAAAGGCGGGGGGAGAGGGGAGAGGATTCGAAATTTGCAGCCTATAACTCTGCCAGAACTAGAAAACATCATTTGTGATATTTGGCACATTGAAAATTCTGAGATTTATATTAAAACACTGTATAAAACTATGCCATTGCGCATTAAAACAGTAATTCCATATAAAGGTGGAATTAACCCAGTACGGAATACATATTTTTTTATAAAAAATAGCTTAGATCTAACAAATAAATAGTTTTATTTCATATATTAAGATATAACTTGTTTATTTCATATAATAAATCACAATAGAATACAATGTCTATGGTTATTGCATTATGTTCAAAAAGAAAGTTTTATGCAGATTTTTAAAAAGTACTTCGTAGAGAGCAATAAAGCGGATTATTAAATCGAAAATGTACATACGTAGATATTATTTCACCCCTTTGGTATTATGCAAACAAGACAGTTTTATTTGTTTCTAACATTAATTTTAAAGTTATTACAAATAAAAAATCTATAAGTCATTTTTTCTGTAGTGCGGCCTTTATTTTATTTTATTTATTTATTTATTTTTTTCGCTTAGTGTATTTAGTTTTCAACCTATGCAATATATATATTTTTTAATCTGTCGCACATTCCCAGTGAAAACGTTTTTCATAAAACTGTTCATATTTCATGATTTATTTAAGATATTTGTATTCCGATTGCAGTATATTGTTTTAAAAGTGCTTTTACAACTTATCTAAAAGTGGGAATAATTTTGTTAAAAACTATGTATATTATAAATAAAAACATGCTGATTTTGTTTCTTTTTTTAGTTTTAAAATAAATGCTTATATCTCCGTTATTTAACATGCTATGGAGAAACAAATTCATCCTCAAATTAAACGAGGTATGCATTAATATATCCTAAAGTTGCAGTTCATTTCGTTCACTTAACGATACAAGGTGATCACAAAGATTAATGATTTTGCTCTATTTGTTATCGGCCCCCTAAATGTTGTCTTAAATCAATCTTCCCTGTAAAACATGAGAAAGACCTAGTTTTTTAAATACCCAATGTTTGAAAACATTTTATTGAGAGATAAGTTTATAATTGAAAAAAACCATCGTCTGCTCATCTTGCTGAACTTTTGAGCAAGAGTGTGTAATGGTCAACGTGTATATATAGGAAGAAACGTGTATATGTAGAAGCATCGAAGGGGGGAGGAAATTTCCAACCTGGATATCTTTCAAAGAATTCATCAATACCTTTGAAACGAATAGTTGAACTATTGATCTATGATTATTTATAATAAAACTATAATTTCAATTAAATTAATTTTCAATTAAATAAAAAAAAAGCATTTTTTAAGACTCCATTTGTAGCTACATATAGCTGACTTTCTTTGGATATTATCTAGTGTTATATTTCTCATGAAAATCGTCTGCATTCATCATGGAACATAATTTTAATAAGTAATAATTGTAGTAAATTATTTGTACTCAGTGTATTTGTGCAGGAAAATATAGCAGAAAGTTTTTTGGTGGTTACAACATTCTAATTTTTTTAACGTTATGGATCAAAATTTTAACTTGAACTATTTTAATTACACAAACTATTTTTTTTTTTTTTTATGTAAAACAAAAAGTACATAGCTACAGTGGGTAACAAGATTATAAAACTATTTTACAAATTTTATAAATCTAAATTAACAATTTTTACAAATCTATGTATTTTTAATAACACGAAATGTTTAAATTTTTTAAGGAAAAAAAATCTCTTATATTAAAATTTTAATTGTATATGTATGTACATTGGCGTTATATTACCTTCTCTTATTTAATTTAATCCTAACATGAACTGTAATTTTTATTAGCAACTATGTTTTCTGTGTAATACCATAGAAAAAAATTCAATAATTATACAAAAATATTATTATTCAAAAACGAAATTCCTTTATAAAACAAATATTCTCCTGAAAAATATTGTTTAGAGTAGCTAAGCTGTGTTCGCACTTTAATTATAGAAAACTAATTACGAATTAATTTAATAATATTTTTAGTGAATAACTAACTTCATAATTAACATTAAAATTAAAAATAATAGTGTATGTGATAACGCACTTTACGCATAATAATCAAATATGATTATTATGCAAAACTTATAGCTACTAAAAAATTCGGAACATTTTTTTTTTTTTTTTTTTAAGAATTCGTGTTTGTGATAATCTTACAGATGAAAGATAGAAACATTTTTTAAAATATTTTTGTAAATACGAGTTATTAAATGTAAAGAATTATATATCAACAAAATGGTAAGAAATTTTATGCAATCAACGACAGACTAAAATTAATTCAGTACAGCCAATCAATTAATATGATAAACAACATAAAGTTTTACATGGAATGCCTGAATAATTATATTAATTTTGCTCTTTGTATTATCATTCATAACAAAAGTGTATGCAATTTGAGTGATCGAGCTTACTAAATTGATTCAAATGCACAAATTCAAACTATATTTAATTGCAACTTATGTTTTGTTTGAAGGAAAGTGACCAAATTATCATGAGTTAAAATTTTGAAAGATTTTCTTGCTTGAAACATTTCAAGCATTTTTTATTTTTTATTTAATCATAGTTATTTTTTAATTTAGCGGTAGGGACGGCAACTTTAAAATTTCAAATGGGAAAGTATGTCTTGTGATACATCTCTGGAAGCCTCTCTTTAAGATAATGAATTTGATATAAATAGTTTTGTCCTACAATGATTATTAAAGGAGATACATGAGTTTTTAGAATTTTTGAAACGTAGATTTTATACATATGTATCCCCTTTAATAATCACTGCAGGACAAAACTATATGTATTAAATTCATTGCCTTGAAGAGACGTTTCCAGGCATGTATCACAAGACATACTTTGCCCAGAAATGTTTGAGCCCGGGGAAGGGGGCGTTAGGAGTGCCGCTAAGTAGTGCAACTTTAAAATTTCTAATTGGAAGTTATGTCTTGTTATACATCCCTAGAAACGCCTCTTTAAGACAATGAATTTGGTATAAATAGTTTTGATCTGCAGTGATTATTAAAGAGGATACATAAGTATAAAATCCACATTTCAAAAGTCTAAAAACTGATGTATCTCTTTTAATAATCATCGTAGGGTGAAACTATTTATACCAAATTCATTACCTTGAAGAGAAGTTTCCAGGGATGTATCGTAAGACATACCTTCTCATTTGAAATTTTAAAGTTGCCCCCCCCCCCGCCCCTAGCCCCCTGGGCCCAAACTTTTTTCACCAAAAGAGGTCCATCTCGAATTCATTAAATACGTGTTTCGCCATTTTTCGAAATTCGGACTCATTTTCGAGTTAGGAGGTGGTGTAGGACTTTTGGAACACCCTGTATTTTTAAAAACAATAAATTCTTTTTCCTTCATTTCATTTAAAATAACATGACTTTTGAAAGTTAAAATATGTCTCCTTAACGTATTTTACAAATACTGAACAATCAAGTAAACATTATTATTGGTATTTTATTTAAAAATAAGGATCCTTTACTAATAAAATTATCTAGAGTGGCTAGTATCATTCTTAGAGGGCATTTTAAGCTGATGATTCATTAAAATGTTCTAAATGCATGTCAGGTAGATGCGTAAGAACGTTTGCCATAATTATTTTAGCAGAAGATATATACCGTACTTATTGTTTCGTTTTCTATTGCGTTACGTTGAACATAACTGCATTAAGGTTAATTTACAATGCTTATTAAATTTTTTAATCTCTTTAGCATGTGTGTTTTACAAAAGCGCTCGTAATCTAAATCTTTGTAATTGTGTATTTATTCATAACCTCCTTAAAATGATTTTAGTTACTTCTTAAAATCCAAAGGATGACTAATATTAACTGTGTCTATAAGAAAACACAGATGATCGGCCATCATTACTTAATTGTGTGAAACAAATTTTTATCTGAGGTAATATATATTCTTTTTAATAGTTTCTAATTTCAGTTTTAAATATCCCTTTCCTAAACTTGATTACTTGTTCAAAAGAAATAATTTATATTTTAATTGGTGTTATTCTAACATGTTTTTACATACAAATATAACACATTTAATTTGATATTTTAGATTTGGGAAAATTATTTTTACTCCTTTTTTCTGCATTTTAATACTTAAGAGAAAAGCAGTAAAGAAATTTGTTTTACTGTTCTACATTAGGAATTCATTTTAATTTGTTGGTAAATCGGACTTATTTTTAAATATTAATAATTAATAGAAGTTCCTTTTTGCAGTTTTTCTTTTCATTAAAAGATTTTTTTTCCAGTTTTATGATTTATGCATGTTAATTTTAAGAAAACAGAATGAAATCTTTGGAAATGCGCCTTTCTTCTTTGTCTTAAGAGAACTTCTGATAACTGTTTAAGCTTAAACTAACATGATAGTATTTTTTTAACTACTTTACAATAAATCATTCAAAACTAGTATGTTGTGGCCACCACAAGACTTTTTTTTTCTAAGTTTTTTTTTTTTTGTTGTTGTTGTTGTTAAAAGTAATGCATATTCAACCAGTAACAATATTTTTAAAAAATAAATAAATAAATAAATAAAAAAAATACGAATTTTTTTTCTAAGTTTTTTTTTTTTTTTTTTTTTTTGTTAAAAGTAAAAAAAATCGATAACTTTGTTTTAAATTATCACAGATTTATAGTTCAACCATTCATTTTAAAGGTATTGACGAGATCTTTCGAAAGATACCCATCTTGAAAATTTACCCAGGGGGGGAAGCGATGCCCTCACATGCACAGAATTTTTTTCCTAGTTAACTATTACTATTATCAATAACTCATAGTAATTTTACAATCACAAATTAAAATAACTCTCATTATGTACATTTATACGAAATTTTGTACTATACTGCCATGTTAAAAATTTAGAAAAAATGCGATCACAGCGCCACCTGTTGGGCTATTGATTCCCAAATGTAATCAGCACCACTTTATGTCGGGGACCAACTAAATACCAAGTTTGGTTGAATTTCGTTTAAAAAAAAAAAAAATTATAATTTTTTTTCTAAGTTTTTTTTCGTTAAAAGTAAAAAAATCGATAACTTTGTTTCAAATTGTCACAGATTTATAGTTCAACCATTCGTTTTAAAGGTATTGACGAGATCTTTCGACTTGAAAATTTACCCCCCCCCCCCGGGGGGTACTTCCCCCCCAGGGGGGGGAACCGGTGCCCCCACATGCACAATATTTTTTTCGTAGTTAACTACTACTATTATCAATAATTCATATTAATTTTACAATCACAAGTTTAAAACAACTCTTATTATGCACATTTATACGAATTTTTGTCCTATACTGCCATGTTAAAAATTTAGATAAAATGCTATCACAGCGCCACCTGTTGAGCTATTGATCCCCAAACATAATCAGCACCAGTTTATGTCGGGGACCAACTAAATACCAAGTTTGGTAAAATTTCGTTTAAAAAAAAATATATATAAATAAATACGTTTTTTTTTTGTTAAAAGTAAAAAAAATCGATAAATTTGTTTTCAATTATCACAGATTTATGGTTCAACTATTCGTTTTAAAGGTATTGACGAGACCTTTCGAAAAATACCCATCTTGAAACTTTGCCCTCCCCCCCGGGTGGGTACTTCCCCCCGGTGTGGGGGGGAACCGATGCCCCCACATGCACAAAAATTTTTTCCCAGTTAACTATTACTATTATCAACGAGACCTTTCGAAAGATACCCATCTTGAAAATTTACTTCCCCCCCAGGGGGGGGGGACCGATGCCCCCACACGCACAAAATTTTTTTCCTAGTTAACTACTACTATTATCAATAATTCATATTAATTTTACAATTACAAGTTTAAAATAACTATCATTATGCCCATTTATACGGAATTTTGTCCTATGCTGCCATGTTAAAAATTTGCATAAAATGCGATCACAGCGCCATCTGCTGGGCGATTGATCCCAAAATCTAATCAGACCCTTTCCATGTCAGGGTCCAACTATACACCAAGTTTGGTTCAATTTCATTCATCGGTTCGTGAGATACGATAAAAAATACGAAATTTGGCGATCACAGCGCCACCTGCTGGACGATTGATCCCCAAATCTAATCAGCACCATGCCCCGTCAGGTTCCAACTATATACCAAGTTTGGTTGAATTTCATTCATTGGTTTGTGAGATACGGTGAAAATACGAAAATTTGTCCTATACTGCCATGTTAAAAATTTACATAAAATGCGATCACAGCGCCACCTGCTGGGCTATTGATCCCCAAATCTAATCAGCACAATGCCCCGCCAGGGTCCAACTATACACCAAGTTTGGTTGAATTTCATTCATTGGTTCGTGAGATATGGTGAAAACACTAAACCACAGACACACAGACAGACAGACACACAGACAGACAGACAGACAGACATTTTCTAAAAACTATCAATTCATGTTCAGGACATCCCAAAACGTGTAGATCCGTCAAAAAACGGAGGTCGAAAATTTTCGCGAATCCAATACTTTCTCTATATTACATATAGAAGAAAGTAAAAAGAAAAAGAAATAGAAAAGAAATAGCTATTATTGTGTATACTAATTACGATATTCGGATGTTAATATATGCTCTGTATTTATTTATTTATTTATTTATTTTTTAATAAAAGATCTATTAATATAAGATTTATTTCCATTAAAAAAAATGTATATATTCATATCAATATTATTAACAATTTTCTTGCTATTGAAAAATGTCGCAATTAATTTACACCGATTTTTAACTACAAAGTTTATTTAATTATTAATTTTTAAATGAACAAGTAATTCATGTAAATTCACCTTTATTTGTTATATTGTGTGTTGTATTTTTCCTTCTTTTACGCTGCAAATTCCTAATAATCTGCGACATTTTCTTCTTTAATATATATATATATATATATATATATATATATAATTATTGTCGTTGGAAGAAGTCATTAGAAAAATTCAAGTATGAACTTTCGCGATAAAATAATTGCATATTCTGGAAATAACATAATCTGGCATTAGTTTACATGCAGGCTGCTTAACAGACAAGAAAGTCCGATTCATTTTCATCAATTCAGAGCCTTTGTCATCAAAAAGATGCGATAAAATTTTTATCTAATTCAAATAGAACCTAATAAGCAACTTATATAAAATTTAAAACTATCAGCACTTTAAAAAAAAAAAAAAGAAAATTATTTATATCTCAAAAATGTTCACAAGGTCATGAAAAGCACTACCCATTTCCAATGAGAAATAGCAGATTTATAAAAGGAAACGACCAACACAATAATAGTAAACAATATGAACTATTGATTAGTTTTTGATATGGATCACTTTTGTTAAATTTACCATTTGCCATCCAAAGCTTTATAGAATTTTAAAACTATATATATATATATATATATATATATATATATATACAATTCCTTTAGAATGTTACGAAATTTTCCAGTTTCTTGCGTAAGGAAAATAATTTGAAAAAAGAAAAAAAAAAAAACTGGCAGGGTCTAGTTCTTGTCGATGAATGCTTTTTATTCAATGAAAATTCTTGAGAACAGTCTAGTAAAACTTTTACTCATATCACAAAAGTCAATATTCAGTTAATATTCGCGCAAAACAGTCTAATGAAATTGTCCCCTGCACCCCTAATATTAAAAAACAGCATTGAATGCACCACAAAACAGGAATTTCGTAGATTCAGAAACCCGCTTAAACCCCTATTTGCCTCATAAAAGATATTACTCTTTTTAAAATTTCTATTATGATATGGCGAAGTTCCGAGCCATTTTTTCTGCCATAAACTAATATATCAACCAAGAAAGTTCCAAAATCTCAATTCTAATTTAAAGTATAGCTCTTAGAATTATGTAACATTAAACAACCATTTTTCGCCATATATATATATATATATATATATATATATATATATATATATATATATATATATATATATATATATATATAAAACTATTCACAGAGATGTAAATATTCAATAATTTAGGGTGGTTATAACTAAATTTCTGCTAAGAGGAGCATCTTGCAGCTAATACGGGTAGACAGATTGCCATTGTTATCTATGTTTCAGGGTATCAGAAAGGTGTTAATTCAAAAAAATTACTAACATAGGTACTTTTCATGGAAAAACGACATATTCGACAAATGGAATAACCCACAAAGAGTCAAAAGCTAATCCATGCATATTCAAATTTTTTATGTATTACGTACGAAGTATATGCTTTGTTATGATTTCCGTTTTTCCCCTCAAAATCCTTGGCGAATATTTTTGAGCTAAACTTTTTTTAATTGTTATTATTATTCCTTGAGCGAATCTTCTGAAACATGTAGATAAAAATTTTGGTAAGAATCCGTCCAACCGCTTTAGCTTCAGGAGACCGTTCAGTTATAATTATCCAGTATATCTTAAATTCAAGATTAACATTAATTTAAAATGAATATTTAAAAGATAATACGAATTTACAATCGATAAGCAAATATATATTACGCATTTTTTTTCTTTTTAACACTTTCAAACAAAGTAAAAAGTGTTTATGACTTCGGTTTCTCTGACTGTCCGTCTGTAAGCACTCTAAATCCTTTAAATATATATGGAATTTCTTTAAACTGATATATGTTATTCAAGTTCATTGTGGGATGTTCCCTGTTCAGAATGAAGTAAGTATCATCTCTGGTTTGTGTTCAAGTACACCTAAAAGAATTTCAAAACACTGCACTCTGTGAGAAGTATTCCTATAAACTACGTTTTAATACCTTAACTTTGCACAAATGAAATAGATATTAATTATACATATGCACATAAACAAAACAAAAGATCTATAGAATAAGTATGATTAACATGGAAATTTACAAAGTAACAGAAAAATATTTAGATACATTAAGGATTATAACCGGAAAATGTTAGAAATGCATTTTCGATTTTATTAAGTGTCTTTAACGCTTTCTAACAATGTTTAAGAGTGATAATGATTTGATTTAGCTCATCTGTCTGTTTTTCTGTCCGAGCTCTAACTCCCGAAAGTATTTATGGATTTCCTTGAAACTGATATATGCTATTTAACTTTAGTATGGAATGTACCCTATTGAAAATGGAGTAAATACTACCCCTTGTTTGTGTAGAGGAACAATTAGAAGAATTTCAAAGCAAAGCGTTCTATGACATATATTTTTTAAAAAACATTTTAATACCTTCATTTAGCACGGATCATACTGAAATTGACACTTATTATTCATATGCCCAAAAAAGTATTTTATATAAGATACAGTATAATTAGCATTTAAATTTACAAGACTACTGAAAAATATTCACATACATTAAGGACTGTGTCTGGAAATTTGATGAAAATGCATTTTTTATTTTAATAATCGTTTTTAACACATTCGAATAATGTTTAAGAATAAATACTAATTAAGTTAGCCTACCTACCTGTCTTTCAGTCTTCCTGTCTGCCCGTTGTGGGATCAAATAGACAAAGTACATTGAAGGTTAAACAAAGCAAAATGTTCGTACATTTTGAAAGTGTTAATAATTTTATGCAAAACCTACTAATTTTCTGGGGTTTTTCTTATGATTTTATTGATTACTTTAATAATATTGATATTTTTACATGCTTTTATTAAGATTGGAATGCCGCTTATTTATGCGCCGCACCGGACTCAAATCTAAGAATTGGATTTTTACCAACTTCTTATCATCCGATTGAGATTTTGTATACATATATAACTCCGATGACAATATATGCTCAAGCAACTTTACTGAGAATACACTTAAAGTATTTTTCACTTTTAAGTATTCTCTAAATCTGACAGTCATTCTAAATGATAGGAGATAAGTTTTAGTATCCGAAACGACATTTCTAAAGAAAGCATTTTAACCCTTTCAGTCGCAGTGTTCCCGCTGATGGAACACCTACTTGTAATTCTCAAGTGCGAAAACCCATCCCGGAAATTTTTTAGCAAAAATTTACATTTATAACATAGCAGAAAAGGCCCTTTTTTTTAAACCTGAAAATTTAAAATTTCTTTAATTTTAATTTTGTTCGTAAATTCCGGTGGCAGTGTAATTTAAATGATCCGAATTACCCTGCGCCGCAAAGGGTTAAGCTTCGAAATATTTTACGTTTGACAATCAGTATTAATAACAACAGGAGACTTGGCGTTGGAATATTAAAACCCGAATAAACTACTACGTCAGAAACGCCAAACAAAAATATTTGAAATGCATACAGCTGTTTCGGTAGCCTTAAGCGTACCGTCTTCAGTGCAAAAAGAAATTTTGCGTCCTTTTCATCCTTTTTGCACGGAAGACGGTTAATAAAGTTATTTTTCACACATTCAACTATTTGTCATATTGGTATCAAATTTACACTAACTACACATTTACAAAATATTTTTTAACTATTTATTTGGTTCCTTAATCATACTTTTTGAGTTTTTCTATAAAAAATATGTTTGTTGTACAAAAAAAAAAAAAACCTTTTATTTATTTTTTTTTTTAATTGCCAGGTATAAAATTATTAATTCTTCTGATGCAAAAATTGGAATAAATATAATATGTTAACTTTCATGTTCAAGGAAAAATACAATAAAAAATGTGGCAACTCAATCAAAATTTCTGAAATTTAAACACATGTAAAGTTTTTTTTTTTTTTTTTTTTTTAATAAGTCAGGCGGGGGGGGGGGGGGATTAACGTTAATGAAATGAAAAAAGGAAAAATTCCAAATTCTAAATGAATACAAACCAAAAAATATGTAGAGAAAAATAAAATATTAATTTTCCGATATGCTAGAATAAGAACAAGCTTTAATGTTCCACAAAATATAATGCTGATCGGGAGGAACACGATTGAGCTTTCTTTTTAAGATTGTTTTGTCGAAATTGTATAAATGCAAACTACAAAAGTTTGTGATAAATTTACTGTACATCACCAACATTATCGTGAACAGTTGTTTTATCTGTCTTTACAGATAATTCACGTATATAATCTTTATCTTGAATTGTCGGAGACTACTCGTATCTTCTAGATTAATACAAATCTTTGAAAAAAAAAATTAAAAGTCCGTATGTATTGAATCATGGCATGAGTAAAAGATAAACGTAAACAGGTGTCCTGTTTCTTACAGGTGTTAAATCATGGAAACAACTAGTACCTGATAAACAAATGAACATGAAAAAATTTTACATACGTTTATTTCTTCCAAAAATTATGAAGACGACTGCATATTTCAGTCTTATTTCAATATGGATTTTCCAAAGCTGGATTTCCCAGTTAGGAGTATACGGTATGCATTAATTAATATTAATTTCATTAGAAATAATTGTAAAAACGACAGTAACTATTGTGACTATTATGAACTCGTAAAATATATAGGATAAAGTGAAGTAAGTGTAAACAAGGGGTGCATGTAACCTCGGCTTATATCATAATTCAACTGATAAACTGAACTTGGACCTTCATTGTATCTGTTTGTTTCAACCTTTATTTATTATATTCACTTTTAAAAAACCAATGTAATATGTGGCAATGGTATTTTTAGAAGTTTAAAAAATTGCTTACATCTCCATTTCCAATAAAGTACCCCCTCTCAAAATTCGACGCTTTGCCATTGTTGTAGTTGTGAAGTAAAATTTGCAAATTTTTGATAAGAAAACAAAGTTTTTTATGTACATTCAGGTAATTATAATTCAAGTATGCATAGATGCCAACATTTTAATTTATTCCGTAGTATTTTTAGCCTCGCCTTTTTATCATACCACTTATTTTTTAGGAATAAATTTTTCTTATTTTATCGAAGTTATATATTGGAGAAAAATTTTATATAAATAAAGTAGTGCGTAATAAAAGCGAGGCTAAAAGTATTCCGGAATAAATTAAAATATTGGCATCTATGGATATGTAAATTCAGGTAAATATAATTTCAGGTTTGTCCTGTTTCTTAGAATTTCTGTTTTTTTTTTTTTTTTTTTTTTTACGTACCCTAGGAATTTTGTATGCCGGGGAAGTGTGACCAGGGTATTAACACTTTTCACAAGCATCCCCACTTATAGTTTTTTACTTCGCTTTTTGAAATTTGTCTCTTGGCTTTCAACGAAGGCTAATGGCCTGAACATTTTTAAAATACTGAGAAGATGGCAAATCTGTAACATTTTGAGATAGTCTAAAAAATCAAAAGTCCTGAAAGTTTTCACTATCTGGAAACTCGACTTAAATATCTCTTATGTACTGCACATGGAACAGCGCCGTGGAACAAGTAGAACCACGGAACAAAATTTCTCTCTCTCTCTCTCTCTCTCTCTCTCTCTCTCTCTCTCTCTCTCTCTCTAATGTAACCTTTGCCCTTTTAAGAAGTGTAAGTATATAGAAACTCAGTAAAATAAGGCCAAAGTCGCACTATGTCAAAATGTTGCTACACTTCTCCCACTTCTCCCATGTGTCGTTCATTATAAAAGTGGTGTAACTTCATATTTTTAAAATATGTATATTTTCGCTTAATTGCATTACATTTACTCATATCTTTCATTTTAAGAGTGAGGTAACTCCAATAATTGCGTGAAATATCATAAATGATGTTACTTGTTTTCTCAAGTAACTAAAACTTCTAAACATTCATTATAAAAGTGAAGTTTTTAAGTTACTTCAAATTAACATTCTTATAACTTATAAATTCTTATAACTTTGACTTGTATTAACCAATGAAAAATTTATAGAATTGACTGAATACTTGTATTTTACCCCAGCACATAATCTTGGGGGAAAAGCTCGTTTTTTCAGAATACATTTACAAGGAGATAATTCACTTTTACAATGAACAACACACACACACATATATATATATATATATATTTATATCTTAATATACTAATTGTATCAAAAATAATTATAAGCAATAGCAACTATTCCGAACTATATGAAAGTGTAAAATATATCGTTATATATAGCTTAATAGTCACATTTAAATATTTTGAAAAATTGTACTGTTTTTAAATAATTTTAATGAGAAAATGTTGTTTTCAAAAAATACTGCTTTTTAATAATATTGTGTTTGTAGTTGATCAGTATGAGATTTTTTTAATTAAAAAATTTAAACGCATTTTCAGAATTCCAATAAGTTTATTTTACCAAAAATAAATTCAAAAACTGGCGTACAGACAATAGCAAGAAATTAAAACTTCTTCACACACCATAAATTTTAAATCAGCACAACCGGTTTCGAAAGGACGTAGACTTTCTTCATCAGGTGCAAACACGTGCAACTGCCTTGGAGGCAAAAGCAAGACTGAGTCAGTCTTGCTTTTGCCTCCAAGGCAGTTGCACGTGTTTGCACCTGATGAAGAAAGGCTACGTCCTTTCGAAACCGGTTGTGCTGATTTAAAATTTATGGTGTGTGAAGAAGTTTTAATTTCTTGCTAAGTTTATTTTAATTTCTATAAATTACACCAATACAGGTCACACAATGCGAAAGATATAAAAGTTTTATCCTTGATAATAAAAAATATCTCCTACTTTGAATCTATAAAAATATGACATTAATTTAATGAATTCTTTATTGAAATAGTAATTTCAAACTATAAGCCTATATTTAGGCTAGTTTTTAATCTTCGTTATTTAGAATCGCTATATATTAATTTTCAAATTAATTATTTAAAACTTGTAATTACAGTCGAACCTCGTTAACGTGAACACTGTTAACGTGAATTACTTATAACATAAACTATTTTCACCATCATTTGGGTGCTTATCAGATGACAGTTTCGAAACAAACAGTATCGAAACTATTGAAGCAGACATTTTATATTTGAATCCCAGTTACATATGAAGAACACTGTACGTGGTGTTCATAATATATTCTTTCACGTTATTTTCTATATTTATTTGATTTATTCGATAAACCATAAAATGACAACAATTTCACACCAAATATAATATTGCAATGTGCTATGATCGGCTACATCTATTGCATGAGACAATTAATTTTTGTGATTATAATAGCAATTGAGTTAGTTAATAGTAGTTGGTATATAGAAAAATAAATAATGAAATACTGAAATATGTGGACCTGATCATGGTACAGCCTTAATGTAGCTTCCCTTGGCGACTTTTGAATTTTTATCCTCAATTTAGACAAAAATACATAATTTATGTTATTATTTTGTTTTGTTTCTTTCTTTTCGTTTTTCTTTCCTTTTCTTTCTTTTCTGTTTTTTAACATTTTATAATTTATTTATATTTTTTATGCGCTACTTGGCTTAAAGTGGCTTTTACGAAAGTGGAGTCCTTGGCGAAAAATGTCCGATCTATTTCAGCAACAAAATTTAAAGAATTACCCAGGATTATCAATAAGTAATGCTCTCTTTAATGTAATGCTGAGTTAGCTTTCATGCCAAGAGCGATTCATCTATTTAACATACTATTTAAACAAAAGGGGGGATGATCGAAATTGAGGTATATTATTTATTTTATTTTATTTTATTTACTCCATTTTCATTTTTTCATGTGCAGGAGCAAATTTAATATATATATATACATATATATATATATATATATTTTTTTTTTTTTTTTTTCACGTGAAGCATATTTTATTTTATGTTGGAGGGGAAAAAAATGTTTTTTTTTTTTTTTTTTTTTTTTTTGCAACAATTAAAAATTTGAATATCCATTTTTAAAGCTTTTCCAGGCTATTATTTTCACATTTTATTTAATTTTAAAAAATCTAATAAAAATTTCGTTACTAATAAGATACCAAATGAAAGGGGCATTTTTTCTGATTCCGTCAGTTTAATTAACTTATCGATCGAAAAACTAGATTTTTTTAAATTAACTAAAGTATGAAAAGCTGGAGGCAACAACACACATACAAAAAGAAGAAAATTTCTCATAGCCAATCAACTTGCGTCCAGCAACGGACAAACAGAAAAAAAACTGTTTTAGCCATTTATATATAGAGAGATGTGTACCATTTATTAATCCTGTGCAAGTTCTCCCAAGTATTTGTGAGACAATTTATAGTAAAATATTGTAAAATAAAATTTTATTGTTAAATATTGAAATCAACTTCTGCACACCGGTATAGTTTTGTTGTAAAAGTAGTTTTGCAGAACATGTTGAATAGTGGGTATAACTACTCAACAATACTTAACGAACAGCATGACAATTCAGATACTTGAATAATTAAATTCGCCATTGTTTTTCTGGAAACAAAAAATTAAGCTATGGAGAATTTAATAAGAATTTCTAAGAATGCAGAGAAAGAAATAAGAGGCATTTAATAAAGCTGAGATAAACTTAAAAGTTATATGTTAATATTTTTTCTATGATTAACAATTCAGAGTTAAGCAGTTAATGAGGTTATAAGATGCAATAATATTAAACGCATTGCAATAATTTACATATTATTATAAATACAATTTGATGTAGAATTGTTTGGAAAGTTAACAATTGCTTGAAAGTCTGTGTAAATAAAAAACACCTGTGGCAAAATATTTATATACTACGGTATGGTTGACTAATATGAATAGATACAACAACGTAATAATAAAGAACATTAAAAAATCTTCTTGAAAACACTGCAGCTAACGCAATTTAACGCTATGCGTTTACAAAGCAACAAACGAAGGGGAAAAGGGGGAAAGTGACAGAAATGGAAGGACAGACATAGAAAATTAGAAATTAGAAGAAATGAAAGGAACAAATGAAAAACAAAGAAAGGATAACAAACAGTAAAGTGCAAAAATTACAAGACACGAGAAAATAAACTATGATTAATAAAACGTGAAATAAAAAGCAGAAAAAGAATAACATTAAATAGAAACAAAACTTTTCAACAAAATTTTATTTTATAAAAAAAAATGTGATGATTAGTAATTTGTAGTTAGTATCATTTCCGTTAATTAATTTTTTTTTATATTTGTAATACGAAATGTTAACAAAACGCCTAATTCTGAAATATTCTTAAAATAAATTACTTTTTTTTTTTTTTTTTAACAAATTTGAATATTTACTAGTAAATTTTCTTTGCAGATTTATAATCAGTTCGTTATGTTCTATCAAGGCCGTAGGCAAGGGGGTGGCCCGACGGGCCTAAGCCCCCCCCCCCCCGAAATAAATGATGAAAGACTGATTTCATGTAGTATGTAACAGGCAAACATTGCTGTCTTGAAAAAAAAAAAGTATTTCAAAATAATTTAATAAAACCTATTAATTTAATTAAATTTCCCATTACGTTCTTTCTTTTCTATATTTAAGCTCTAGAGCGCCGTAAAACCCATTCATCCTTAATCTCGCTATATTTATTCGCTTAGTTTCATACACCTTCTTGTCAAAGCTATAATGGACTGTCCTACGTCAGGAATTCAATCTTTTTACTTTCTTCTGTATTCAATAGAAGAAAGTATTGGATTCGAAAAAATATTTTGGTTTCCGGTTTTCGATGGATTTATATGTTTTGAGAGATCCAGAATACGATTTGACCCTTTTTAGAAAATGTCTGTCTGTGTGTGACAAATATTTTGTTCCAGTTGTATCTCAGGAACTACTGCACTGCACAGAATTACATATACATTTATATGCAGCTGCACCATGACATAAATTATTGCCTAACACTTTTTGGTGAAAATCGTCCAACAGGTGGCATTGCCGTCTGAATTTTTCTCAGTTTTTAACTTGGCGGTATAGTACAAAATTTCTTACAAATGTACACAATAAGAATTATTTATCATAGTAATAATCAAGTGGGCAAAAAATTTTGGACACAAAGGAAGGGTGAATTCCCCCCCCGGAGGGGGACAGTTATTCGATATGGGTATCTTTTAAAAGAACTCGTCAGTATTTTTAAGACTAACAGTTGAACTATTAATGTATGATAATTTGAATCTAAGTTTTCCTTTTTTTTCCCCTCATTTTTAACAAAACGAAAAAGGACCAAAAACATTTTTAAAGATATTGTTAGTGAACATAAAATTGACTTTCTTTGGACATTAAGTGTTACATTTCTATTAGAAACAAATCATCTGCATTCATCATGGAAATTAATTTTAATAAATTAAAGTTTTAGTAAAATGATTGGTATTGAGTGAATTTGTATAGAAAAATATATACGAAAGATTTGTGTGCAAGGCCTGATTAAAGCAGGGGCATGTAAGACATGTGACCTGAATAGCACGGGCCATATAATTTGCCCTGAAAATGCCATTTAGCCTTTTATGCCCTAAAAATGGTATCATATAGTGCAAATTCTGACATATTACTCCCATAATCAGGTATATATGTACCTGTGTTTATTGGTGCAGAATGCGAGGAGGAGGCGGATTCACGAAACTATGTGTGCCCCGGGTCTTGCATGAAGTTAATCAGGGTCTTTTTGTGTAGGGTCTGATTAACTTTGTGTGAGGCCCGGGGTAAACACACTTTTGTGGGCTCCACCCCCACCATTCGTACTGTGCAGGAATCAGCAAAAGTACATATCTATATTACCTGTATATGAAACTAAAATAACAAAATTTTGCATTTTATGATACCACTTTTGTCATTTTCAGAGGCAAAAGGGCATTTTCAGGGCCAGTTTTAGGGACCTTTGCTACTCAGGGCCCGGGGCACCATGTGCCCCTGTGTTAATCAGGCCCTTGATTGCGTGTGCGTATGTTTTTTTCGTTGAGTATGCGTATTATTATATTATATCCGATGACCTTGTATTAGAAATGTGATGGGCCCCTCCCGAAAAAAAATCCTGGCTACGGCCTTGTTCCATATGATGAGAAACTTTAGTTATATTGCAGAAATAGGTTATAAATTTACATGTTAAAAGTTTCATTCTTTTTGTCATGCAGGTAATTCGTTTAGGTATGATGATGAAGATGATAATTCTTATGTTACGGATCCGACTTACATGTACTGCCCTGATACAGTTAAAATTCAAGCATCAGTTAACAGAACAGGTCACATTTATAGCCCCCTGTATGGAAAAGAAAATTATCCAAACGGCTTAGGTTGCTATTATGAAATATGGATGCCAGAGGGATGGGTAAGTTACTTAATTAAACTAAAAAGTAAATTTCCTCAGAATAGTATTACTTTTTCTGTTCATAAATACACTATCTTGCCATAAATGACCATATACTTTCGATTTTAGACGTATTGCCAAATGCTTAGAAAGACACTTGATGAACTAATCTGAAACATAAAGTATAAAAAACATGTTATACACATATATTTCAGCGAAAGTTTAATCCCGAAGGTAAAGAGAAGACAATTAATAAATTAACGAAAAAAATAATGTCTAAGATAACCCTGAAAATAATACTTGAAATGCTTTGTAGTTGTAGCATATCATTATGATGTTTATAAAAATTATCTACATTCGTTTGTATGAGAATAGCAAAAATATTCGTGGGAATATAACAGTTTCATATTTTTTAAAATGCCTGCTTTTTTTTTTTTTTTTTTTTTTTTTTTTTTTTTCTAAACATGAAGAGTGATCAAACCAATGCAGCGCTGTTTTTACAAAATTTTACTTATTACAAAAGAGACAACACATTGTAATTATAAAATAAAGATATTTAGTATTTAATAAAACATCAGATTATAATTTATTTTTAAATAATATTAACTGCGCATTCACAAGCGTTTAATTTTTTTTTTTTTTTTCATAACTTGTTAGTTAAATGTATTGAGTTATTTATACACTACCTTTCCATAAATGACCGGAAGATTGCGGGTTCGGTACTCGAGCCGGCCAAAGACCGTCGTGTACACTAATGATGACTGGTGCACGTAAAATCTGTCGTGGCCGCAATGTCCTCCATGTTCCCAACAAAAATTGTACCTCTGGGGGTCACCGAAGCGGGAGAGCCATCCCTTCCGTGGAGGATCAAAATTGTGATGGCATGTCTCCGGACCACCTCTAGGGGTGTGTCCCAGACCGTCGCCAATTTCCCATCTGCGCAGCACTAGGGCGACATAAAACCCAGCCAACCAACCATAAATGATCGGACACTTTTGATTTCAGACGTTTTTACAAATATCTCAAAAAGTACTCGAACAATCATCTTGAAATTTCAGGAGTGCGAATAACATGTTACACCTTACATATTTCAGTGAAAGTTTTGCCCCGAAAATAAAAGGCGGACCAGTAAAAAATTAAATAAAAATGAAAATGTTTGAGATCACCTTGCAAAAAGTAATGCTTGAAATGTAATCTGACTGTAGTGTGTGATTATGGAGCTTCTTAATCTCTGTATAAATTTTTATAAGACTCCCACATACATTCATGGATATATAATTATTTCTTTAAAAAAATTCCCGAAAAATTTGTCACTTTTTTAACTACAACATGCAAGGTTTTAAATGCAGTGCAGCAAAACCCAAAACCCTTTTCAGAAAACTTGACACACAATATTAGACACAGCATACAGTAATCAGAATGCAAAAATATTAAATATCTAGCAAAATATGAGCTTTCTTTCAAAATAATTTTTAACTGCACATGCGCTAGCTTTAGCGAAATTTCATTTGCATAATTTAATAGCCAAATCTACTGAGCTACCTATTAAAACAAAAAACCCTCAAAGAAGTATTGTGTAAATTAAAATAATTGTACGAGATCGAATGAAATGCTTTTTAGTTCCTCTCAAGAAACCAGATAAACTATAAGGGTTTTTACTCACGTTTTTATTTTGATTCGACCAATTGTAATATAATGTTCGCTGATTATAAATAAATATTAATATTGAGAAAACTCCTTATCATTTTCCTTATTTTCGAAAACGGCTGAAATACAGTACATTCTAACGCGTATTACTTTTTTAATTTATATTATATTGATTTGGAGTGTAGCCCAATACTATCGGCTATTATATTAGGCAAATGAAATTTCGTTAAAGCTAGCGCATGCGTAGTTAAAAATTATTTAGTAAAAAGGCTCATATTTCATTAGATATTTAATATTTTTGCATTCTGATTACAGTATGCTGTGCTTAATGATATGTGTCAAGTTTCTTGAAAAGGATTTGCACTGTATTTAATATCTTGCGTGTTATAGTTAAAAAATTGACAACATTTTTCCTTATATATGTATGTATATATATATATATATATATATATATATATATATATATATATATGTATATATATACAAGAAACCGTTATATCTCCATGTCTTAGCCTCATAAAAATGTATACAAAGAATAAAAAGGAGCGTCATAATCGCATATTACAGCCAGATTACATTTCAAGCATTACTTTTTACAGGTTGATCCCAAACATTTTCATTTTTATTTAATTTTTTGCTGATCTCCCTTTTATTTTCGGGACAAAACTTTCATTAAAGTATATGAGGTGTAACATGTTCTTCACTCTCCTGAAGTTTCAAGATGATTCTTCAGGTACTTTTTGAGATATTTGAAAAAACGTCTAAAATCGAAACTATCCGGTCATTTGTGGAAAGGTAGTGTATAAAAATCTCAAGCAAATGTCGTTAAAATACAAGTTATCGACAATAGAATGGACTGTATTATCGTTATTCTCGTGAAAAAGCAAACTATTTGGGATTTTACATCAATTTTTATTGTAAATAAATTAATGGCAATATAGTTTTTATTGATTAGAAATACGTTGACATAAAAATGTCATTAAAAAAATGACAAAAAATGTCATTAAAAGTATTAAAATATGCGTCATTAAATGTCAGTTAATTATGAATTTTATTTCATATATGTAAGATATCATAATACAATGTTAATATATAAAACAGAACATTTAAATGCAGATTAAAAAAAGAAACAGTTGATGAAACTTATGTAATATATTTTACCCCATTTGATTTTAAACCCAATTCAAATCAAGATGTTATTACTATTATTAAAATCTTTTTGATCTAGTATGTTCTGTATAAATTACACAAATTCCATTTTTTCTCGCTTTTCCGGAAGAATAAATACCACTTTTTCTTCAAGTAACTTGTAACATATTTATTCTTAGAAAGTTAATATAAAATATTTTACCTTTTAAAATATTTATTTATTTTTTATTTTTATTTTTACTTATTTATTTATTTTGTTTTATTTATATATATATATTTTTTTTTTTTTTTTTTTTTTTTTTAAGTCATAAAATGTGATGTTCAGTTTCACTTTTGAATTGGGAGACTTATGAAATGGGCAAATATGAAATTATTAATTTATGTGATTTACTGGTAAAATTAAAGTACAAAGATAACTTTTTTTTATAAATTAATGTTTAAGTAATATGGTTAAGTTTTGACAAGAAAAACTTTTGAAAGTAGACTTTCGTAAAATTTTAAATAACTTTATTTCAAATTCAAAGTTGACACTTCCTATTCATAAAAAGTTTTGTTTAACAGTTTAATTTAATTTATTTATTTATTTATTTATATTTTTTTTTTCCTTGACCACACCTAATCGACTACGAAATAAACTATTGCAATAAAAAAAAATCTGAAGATAAAATGTTTGTTTCATGCTTCTTTACTCAAGTGTTGCAATTTTAAAACTTTATTGAACTTCAAATATTTTAGCTTTTTTTAATATTACTTCTACAAATATAAAGATAAGTTTTAAAATGCCTAGATAACGTATAGACAAAAATCAATAACTGTGTCTTTTAAAGATGTTTCAAGCTCTCCTTTTTTTTTCGATAAAATAATTTTCAATATTTTGCCAGGAAACTTTAATATTTAAAACGTCCCTAAATATTTCCATAAACAATTTTTCTTTCGACGATTTAAGAATCACAATTTTTTTTTCTTTCCGTCTTCTCGAGCTAAAATCAAAACTATTTGTAATTACAGATTAACTTTTGCTGTAAAAGAATAAACTTGAGAATTTTGTAATTTACTTGAGTATTTATGGACTTTTTTCCCTTAGAACTTAACGGAAAACTTATTTTTATAAAACAAATGCTTCTTTTAACTGATGATTATTATTCGTTAAGTAAAAGTATTTTTTTCACGAAGAAAATATTTTAGAGAAAGTAAAAATAATAATAAATGATGCATCAAATTTCTCTTCTTTCTATTATTTGTAAATTCTTGAATACAAAATGCAAAAAAACGTATCATTAAGTCTTTTTTTTTTTTTTTTCAAATATGACTGCATTTTTACAATAATATAGTCTACCAAAAAGTTTTGTGCGTTTAAAAAAAAAAAAAAAAAAAAAAAAGACACCGGAAACTTACGTTAAATAATATTTATATGAAATTTAAGAAGAAATTTAAGTATGACAGAGATTTTCTTTAAAAGATATTTCTTGTGTCAGTTTTTTAATTGAAGCACACAGAACTTTCTACTAGGTATAATATATAAAACAATCTTTTCAATAGTTGCGCTCAGTTTTTATATTTATTTGTGTATGAATTTCTTGAATTAAATTAATGCAAAGAAATACATTTTTGAGGCAGTGTATTTACGTAGCCATTAGGCATTGCAAATAAAAGAAAAAAATATTAATTATTTTTAGAATATGTTAGACTACAGATTTTTTTCATATAAATTATAAGGCCAATTGCCAAATGCGTAGCTATAATAAACCTACTCCACTCCACTCCATATCAGTTATATGACTTTATAATATTTTATAACCAGTTAATTACCCTTTTTTTTTTCAACATTAATCGTACAAACTTTCTTTTTAGCGAACTAAAGTTACATTTATAGACCTAGACATAGATCCATCCGAGAGCTGCAGTCAAGATTATCTGGATTTCTACGGTGAAGATGGTAGTAATGTACTTGGAGTGTTTTGCGGAAGCGATCTTCCAAGACCTATTTTCTCAGAAAAGGGAGACAAACTGTTCAAGATTTCCTTTCATTCCGATCATTTAGCAGCAGGCAGAGGATTCCATATTTACTATGAAGCATCGCCAGATTTAGGTAAATATAAAAATACTTTTCACTTCTCATCTTGAATTAATTCGTTTTTCTTGCACTTAATAGTGTCACTACTTAGGAAACCTTATGTTATAACGACCCGTATCAACCTCTCTCTCTCTCTCTCTCTCTTTTTTTTTTTTTTTTTTTACTTTCTTCTATATGTAATATAGAGAAAGTATTGGATTCGTAAAAATTTTCGACCTCGGGTTTTTGATGGATTTACACGCTTTGAGAGCTGTAGAACACGATTTGACCATTTTTAGAAAATTTCTGTCTGTCTGTCTGTGTGTGTGCGTGTGTGTGTGTGTGTGTGTGTGACAAAATTTTTGTGGCAACTGTATCTCAGGAACTACTGCACAGAATTTCATACAAGTTGGTATGTAGTTGCACCTTGACATAAATTAGTGCCTATCAACTTTTGGTAAAAATTGTCTTACAGGTTGCGTTGCCATCCCGCTTTTTCTAAATTTTTAACATGGTGATATAGGACAAAATATTGCATAAATGTGCATAAGGAGAATTATTTTTTAGTAATCATTTACAAGAATTATTTATAATAGAGATAGTCAACTGGGAAAATTTTTTTATATGTGTAGGAGCCTCGCCACACCCCCCCCCCCCCCTTGGAGGGGAAGTCCCCCCTCGAGGGGAGTAAATTTTCAAGATGGGTATCTTTCGAAAGGTCTCGTCAATACCTTTAAAACGAATGGTTGAACTATAAATCTGTGATAATTTAAAACAAAGTTATCGATTTTTTTTTACTTTTAACAAAAAAAAAAAAAACAGAAAAAAGAATCGTATTTTTTTTTTTTTTTTTTTTTTTTTTTTTTTTAATCGAAATTCAACCAAACTTGGTATTTAGTTGGCCCCTGACATAAACTGGTGCTGATTAGATTTGGGGATCAATCGCTCAACAGGTGGCGCTGTGATCGTATTTTTTCTAAATTTTTAACATGGCAGTATAGGACAAAATTTCGTATAGAGTTAGTTACATAAGGAGAGTTATTCTTAACCTGTGATTGTAAAATTAATATGAATTATTGATCATAGTAATAGTTAATTAGTAAAATAAAATTGTGCATGTGGGGGCATCGCTTCCCCCCCTAAGGGGAAGTACTCCCGGGGGGGGGGTTAAGAGATGGGTATCTTTCGAAAGGTCTCGTCAATACCTTTAAAATGAATGGTTGAGCTATAAATATATGATCATTTAAAACAAAGTTATCGATTTTTTTTTTTTTTTTTTTTTTTTTACTTTTAACGAAAAAAAAACCTTGGAAAAAAATCTTTTTTTTTTTTTTTTTTTTTTTGTTATTGAGTAAATTTGTATAGGAAAATATAGAAGAAAGTCTTGTGGTGGCCACAACATACTAGTTTTTTTTTTTTTTTTTTTTTCTATACTGTACGTTTCGAAATTGTCATCCGATAAACACCCAAACTGAAGTGCATGGATAAGTCATTGTCGCAGGTAGTTTGGACACGAATACAGTATAAATCAGCGACACCCAAAACGTGATTTTATGCGATTTTAATGGATTTTTTTTTCTATGAAGTTATATAAGAAAATTTAGATTTTTTTTTCCTTTTGAAAGATTTTTAAATATAGAGACCAGCAAAAGGGGCAAAAAATAGTAATAAATTCTTGGGGAAATATTATTTATTTGGTGAGGGACAAGTGTTTTATAAAGATATAAATGGTTCAAAATAAGCAATTTTATAATTAGTAATAAAATCTTGGTAAAATATTATTTATCTGGCGAGGCACAACTGTTTTACAAAGATTTAAATGGTTCAAAATAAACAATTTTATAATTATGTGAAAAAAATATCGTTTAGAGCTACAGAGCTAGCTAGTTTATATTATGCAGCTAGAAAGCTGCATAATATAAACTAGGAAACTAGTCAGGGATTTCACTTTTGAATTACACTGGTGAACAAAATTAAAACAACAAAACCTGTTTTCTCATTCTCTTCCTTTGCACATAATTTTCAAACAAATAAACATATGAACATAAAATTTGAGTGGCCTGTTCATTATCATGTTATTAACCGAATTGTATGTAATTATAGCATAAGAATAGTTTTTAATCTAACAAACATTCATTTTTCTCTCAAAAGTAAGCTTTGGAAAAAATGAAAAATTCCAATAAATTTAGTAAAGAACACTTAATGAAAAGTGGTGGTAAGGATGCATTAGCGATAGGTAAAGACGCGCATGCCTTGAAATGTTAAACTAAATCTCGTTTTTTCTTGCTGTATTAATTTTTCTTTTACTTTTATAATGGACTTTTAAAAAAATATACACGGCTCGACATTGAAAATGAAACACCAAGAAGGAATGATAATAACGGAATAAAATTTGTTGGACACATATACTATAGTAGGAAGAACAATTGATTAAAGTTTCAGGAAATTTGGAGTAATATGTACTGAGAAAACAGTACATAAAGCAGCGACCTCTGTGAGCAATAACAACACATATCTGCCTAGGCATTGAATCGAACAGCGATTGGATGACATGTACGGGTAGAGCACTTCATGAAGCTTCAACACGATGCCACAATTCATCGATCGAAGTTACTGGTGAGTAGTAGGGGGCCAGTCGCTTTTAGATTTTTTTTTTTTCCTTTTGAAAGATTTTTAAATATAGAGACCAGCAAAAGGGGCAAAAAATAATAATAAATTCTTGGGGAAATATTATTTATTTGGTGAGGGACAAGTGTTTTATAAAGATATAAATGGTTCAAAATAAGCAATTTTATAATTAGTAATAAAATCTTGGTAAAATATTATTTATTTGGCGAGGCACAAGTGTTTTACAAAGATTTAAATGGTTCAAAATAAACAATTTTATAATTATGTGAAAAAAATATCGTTTAGAGCTACAGAGCTAGCTAGTTTATATTATGCAGCTAGAAAGCTGCATAATATAAACTTAAATACAAAATAATTACTTAATATAATTACTTAAATATAAAATTTGGAGTAATATGTACTGAGAAAACAGTACATAAAGCAGCGACCTCTGTGAGCAATAACAACACATATCTGCCTAGGCATTGAATCGAACAGCGATTGGATGACATGTACGGGTAGAGCACTTCATGAAGCTTCAACACGATGCCACAATTCATTGATCGAAGTTACTGGTGAGTGGTGGGGGGCCAGTCGCTTTTCAATAATTAAACAGTCATTTTCATTGGTGCGAGATCAGGAGAACGCGCTGGCCAGAGCAACAGTCGAACACATTCTGTATCAAAGAAGGTCCACTCAATATGGACACATTGCGGTCGTGCATTATCTTGCTTAAATTTTGCGCTACGGAGGCCTCGAATACAGGGCAGAGGGACGGGCCTTAACTCATCAGAAATTTAATAGCCGCTGTTCAGAGTGCCAGGAATACGAACATGAAGTAATCGAGACATGTAACCAATGGGAACCCATAACATCATTGCAAATAATGGACTGTATGATGATGTCGAATCCCAGCTGGCAATGTGCATTATTCATAATGCCGTTAAATATGGATAAGTCAATCTTGATGCTGTAAACAGGATTGTGATTTGTCTGAAAAGTGACTTCACGCCATTCCTGCATCCAGGTTCATCGTTGATCACACATTAATGGCGCCCATATCAGTGATGCAGTTTTGAGGGTAATCAGAATTTTGGTAGCCGCATACTGAGTCACCACCTGGATTGATGGTATGTTGTACCATTGGATACACGTCCCGGTCACCTCTTGTTTTCATTCCCGCCACTCTGAATACCAGCCATTACATTTCTGACGAGTTAAGGCCCATAGCTTTGCCCTATGTTCAAGGCCTCCGAAGCGCAACATTTAAGCAGGACAATGCACGACCGCAAGTTGTCCATATTATTTGGACCTTCATTGATGCCGAATGGGTTCGACTGTTCCTCTGGTCAGCGCGTTCTCCTGATCTCGCACCAATGAAAATGACTGTTTAATCGTTGGAAAGCGACCGGCCCCCCACCACTCACCAGTAACTTCGATCGATGAATTATGGCATAGTCTTAAAACTTCATGAAGTGCTCTACCCGTACACGTCATCCAATCGCTTTTCGATTCAATGCCTAGGCAGATATGTGTTGCTATTGCTCACAGAGGTCGCTGCTTTATGTACTGTTTTCTCAGTACATATTACTCCAAATTTCCTGAAATTTTAATCAATTGTTCTTCCTGCTATAATGTATGTATCCAACAAATTTTATTCCGTTATTATCATTCCTTCTTGGTGTTGCATTTTCAATGTCGAGCAGTGTATAATTAATAATTTGTAAACTATGAGCATTACCAGAATAATAAAAATGTTGATAAATAGTTTTATAATGAATATATTATTCAATTTTTATGTTTGTATGTATATTTTTTAAAAACCTATTCACATGCGAAAAAAATAAGAAAAAATAAGAAACAGAAAAGTGAATACAGGTAGAAGATTTGGTTGTAATCTAACATATGGACGCGTATGCATCTTCACCTACACTGTAAAAAATGCTGCAGTAAATTTACGGGCAAAGCCCGGCAGCAGAGATTCCAGTCAAAGCCCGTAAAAGTACAATGAGATGATGAATGGTGTATCGCCAGCAATTTTACGTGACATACAACCAACCTGCAAAAAAAGTAGTATTGACCGTAAAATTAATAGGTAATGTTTGAGTTTCTGGAATGCTTTAAAAAAGTTTCTTGCCATTATTACACATGCGTGCAGGGAGAAATCCACAACACTAAAAAACTAATTTATTTTTTTTACACGCAAAAGCTGATTTATTAATTTTCGTTGCGAAGCAAACCGTCTTGGGTAGCTCGAGATTCGAACTCACAATCACCTGTGTCAGAGGCCAGCGCTTTGCCAACCGCGCCGTTGGGATCACAGAAACATTTCTTTACAAAAACAGCTAAAGTCAACATAAGAACTGACTAGTTAATAAATCTTGTCATACGCACCAAAGGACTTCTGGAAATTTTTTTAAAGCGATTTACAGCCCAATGTGAAGTAACAAATCTTCAATTATTTTTACTGAACTAGCTATACAAATTTACAGCATCCTATGCTGTATTTAAGTTTAACACGTTCGCTGCCGATCCCGCGCCAGCGCGGGATGTGACGTATTGCTTTACAGGTGAAAGTTTACATTAGGCTGCCGCTTGGCGAAATTTCGAAAATCGCCAAGACGGCGCCATGTCGCATCGTATTCCGAATAGCAACCTTACACCGGCGGCATACGAAAGCGAGCTTTTCGGCGATCGAACCTAAAAAGAAAACGCGTCTTGAAAAAAAAAAAAAAAAAAAAAAAAAAAAAATCCGAATAATAATAATACATAGGACAAAAGGAAAATTTTCATAAAATAGAATTAAAAGAAAAAAAAAAAAAAAAACGAAATAATTATGAATTTATAACTAATCACAAATAAAAAAATAAAACTTAGATTATACAATCACACCAAATGTCCCTGAAAAGTGTGGTACTTTAGTAATTGATGATAAGTGTTTAGATGATAGTTTTTTTATTTCCAATAATTTAACAGCTATAAGTACAGTCAGTAACAAAAGTGTCCGAACAGTAGCAAAAATTCCTATGTAAAAAAAGCACACTTCATAAGGTTTTGTTAAATAAATCCTTATCGAATCATGTTTTTACACTGACTAAGAACAGGATTCGACAAGGACTTATTTAACAAAACCGTATGAAGTATACTTTTTTACTTAGGAATTTTAAATTTAAAAGTTTTCAAAAGTTGTATAAAGTAAATTATTTATCATTAATATTTTATTTATAGTCCTCATTCATTAGAAATGAAAAAATAAATCCGCAACTGGATAATTATAGCAAATTTTAACGATTCTCTATTATAATGGTACTCTGATCAACAGATCACAAATAAACAATTTTATAATTATGTGAAAAAAATATCGTTTAGAGCTACAGAGCTAGCTAGTTTATATTATGCAGCTAGAAAGCTGCATAATATAAACTTAAATACAAAATAATTACTTAATATAATTACTTAAATATAAAATTTGGAGTAATATGTACTGAGAAAACAGTACATAAAGCAGCGACCTCTGTGAGCAATAACAACACATATCTGCCACATATAGATAGAGGTATTCACTATACCTCTATCTGAAAATGCAATAAATTAGAAATTATACAAAATTTTGTACTGTAGCAACCAGTATTGGCATGAAATTCAAAAATATGCCTCTAAAATTCAGGACCGTGGTTGCCCAGACGGTAGAGCGCCGGGCTTGGAATTGGAAGATTGCGGGTTCGGTAATCGAGCCTGCCAAAAACCATTGTGTATACTAATGGTGGTTGGTGCTCATAAAATCTGTCGTGCCCGCAATGTTTTCCATGTTCCCATATTAATTATACCTCTGGGTGTCTACGAAGCGAGAGAGTCATCCCTTCCGTGGAGGATCAAAATTGTGATGGCATGTCCCTGGACCACCACTCTAGGGGTGAGACCCAGACCATCGCCAATTGTCCATTGCGCAGCACTAGTGTGACGTAAAACACAATCAACAAACCAACCTTCTAAATTCAAAAGTACCTCTTAAATTCCAACTCTATTCAACCAGCCAAACAGTACTAACGCAAACATCACAAATATTCATATTTCAAAATAGATGGTTGGTTGGGTTTTATGTCACACTAGTGCTGCGCAATGGGCGATTGGCAACGGTCGGGGACTCACCCCTAGAAGTGGTCCGGAAACATGCGATCAAAAATTTGATCCTCCATCCCAGGGTATTTGAAAATAGAATACTTTCTCTCTAATAAAACACGTATCATCAATATGCAACCGAAGTGACGGCGTCAGCGAGATATTTTATCTGCTCAGTACAAACGAAACTATTTGCTATGGAAATTTAACTTATTACTCATTAACTCCAGAGTTTGCTTGTAACGAGCAGATGAATTTTTACACGTTTGACGTAATACAGCGTATTCACGTAACACATGACGCAAACAAGCAAAGATAAACACAAAGCCTATAACATCTGGCGATGTAGCGCTCTTGTGCAACACGTCAAACATATTCGGCGGGTTAAAGGAAAAAAACGTCATTTCAAATTTTTAGTCACGTGAAACCGGCAGCGAACGTGTTAAAAAAAGTCCTTTATTTTTACAGAAATTTTTTACAGTGATTAAATTGTTAACGTTCAAACTATGCATAAAAATTATTTTATTTTAACACTATTTTAAAATCTAAATTTGCTATTTTTTACAAAATTAAGAAGTCAGCCAATTCTCATATTAAAAAAACAAAAGTTTTTTTTCTTTCCAATAAAGACTATGATACTGAATTTTGTGAAAGAAAATCTAACTATTTTTCGAAATCATTTTTATTTGTAAACGGACTGGATTGGATTTGGGAATAAGGCCGATTGACTGCTGTAGGTCCTAGGCCTGAGGGGTAGGGCCCTCCGAGGGATCTTTCTGAGGGATCCTAGCCCGTATTTACACAAGTTTCGGAGGAAACCACGGAAAACTCCGAACGGCTAGGCCGACGAGCGTGACCTGTGATCGAGCCCGGCACCTCACGTCTACCAGCTTTGAGCGCAGAACTGCTCTGCCGCTGGTAGGCCTTTTTTATTCACTAAAGAGGTAGTCTTATTTCAAGGTTGTCATTAGAGGTAAATAATGGGTGAGAATTTCTCACCCTTTTTCAAAAACAAAATGAAACTTTTGAAAACTATGTGAAATCTCTGAAAATTAACCGAGACGCAGAATAAACTTTGAATAATAATAATAAATATTTTACATAAATACAGAGAATTTGTATCTCCAATTAATACGATTTTTTTTCATGGTTTTCGATCTTTATGGTTTCAGTAGTGGGTACAAAGAAGAAATAACTAGAGCCTAATTCTTATTCATCCAAACAGATTTTCATTATAAGGCCGATTTCAAACTGTGTTTATGAACTGTTAGGCGTATTTGCGCTTTTTAGAATAGCTGAAGAGTTTTTTTTTTTTTTTTTTTTTTTTTAAGCTGCATTCTATTGAAGGGAGCTCACCCGCGGCCGAGCGGTTCTGCGCTCAAAGTTGGTAGACATAAGGTGCCGGGTTCGGTCCCCGGTCGCGCTCGTCGGCCTAGCCGTTCGAAATTTTCCGTGGTTTTCTTCGAAACTTGAGTAAATATGGGCTAGGACCCTTTAGAAAGACCCCAAACGAGGGCACTCTCCCTCTGGCCTAGGACATATAGCAGTCAATCGGCCTTATTCACAAAATCCAAATCCATTGAATGAAGAAAGGACTGAAGTATTTCGAGAGCAGAACCTGCTATATATGATGTAATGTACATATCTGATGGTCATATTCAGATAAAACAGCTTATTTTTTAACAGTGAAGATCATACATAATAATCATAAGACTTACCTTCAAATGGTTAATTACACATTCATTTCATATTGAAATAAACTTTATTTTAGCATATTGTAAAAAATGCATTGTGGAAGCAACATTAAAATTTTCCGTTTCCTAAGACTTAACTAAAGGGTTAAGAGCAATTAAAATCCTGCATGCTTTAAAAAAAAAAAAAAAAAAAAAAAAAAAAAAAAAAAAAATGCGTTTAGTGGATAAAACAATTATTAGGTTGTAGTTTGTGTTTTAGAAATCTGGCTTCAAATCAAGAAACCATTTTAGCTTTCTTTTTTAATGTTTTCGTGTTAATAGACAAAGAAAATCAATTTCATCAATATCAATTACTCAGTTTCAGTCAGATGGAATTTTTTAGAATTAAATTAAGAAAACAATAGCTTATAAAAACCAATGGATGTTTCTATGCGTCATGCGTGCATAATTAAACACATTCAATTAGTATAAATAACAATCATAGTTTCAGTTTGAAAATGGAAGAAAATGGAATTCTCTCTTGATGTCACTGAAATGATAGCGTTTGAAGAGATTTTCTCATAAGAAAATGGTTTGGTGAAAGATAAGAGCAATTTGCGCAGATTAACGGCTTTTTCTCATAAAAATTCAAAAATTATACTTTCGAAACATCAACTTACGGGCTACGACCGTTTAGCTAGCAAAACTGTCATTTCCCGTAAAATTATACGGTTATTTCCTAAATTATGCTTCCAAAACATTAATTTACGGATTATGACCGTTTAGGTGGCAAAACGGTCATTTCCCCTAAAATTATACGGTCAAATACCGTGATTTTACAATTTTTTTTGTACAGTGTATCTGTAAGGCATCCTTATGACCATTTTTCCTTAAGTTTTCTTTTCAAAAATTATTGAAATTTTTCATTTTTTCCAAATCTTACATTTGAGAGAAAAATGAATATTTATTAGCTGAAAAACTATTCTTATGCTAAAGTTACGTGAAATTCGGTTAATAATATGATAACGAACATGTCATCCAAATTTTATGTTCATATGTTTATTTGTTTAAAAATTATGTGCAAAAGAAGAAAACGAGAAAATAGGGTGTTGCTTTAATTTTGTTCACCAGTATATATTGAACATATTAACTACTATCTTAACAGTTCAGAATCATTAACGTGATTTTAATTGCATAAATTTAAAACACAACATAATACCTTCATTGATTTGTTTCAGGGAAAAGTTGTTTGTTGTAATATCAACGTTTTGTGTATTTATGTTTATTTTGTGATAATTTTTATATATTTCTTTTATTAAGCACCGTGTGTCATAATAGAACAAAATCTATACTCAGTCAGTACACGTATCAAGTAGATATATCGTTTATTTCCGATTTGTTTTTAAATGGCTGAGTAGCTCTTTTGTCATAACTGAAAAATGCAGTTGCCGGGCTCGATCACAGGTCGCGCTTACTAGCCTAACCTTTCGGAGTTTTCCCTGTTTTTCTCCGAAACTTACGCAAATACGGCTAGGATCCCTTGAAAAAAAAACCACGGAGGGCATTCCACCCAGGATTCTACCCAGGACGGCATTCCAACCTTAGCGTAATCAATCAGTTTTAATTCGCATAACTAGAACCTCAATCGATTTATTTTTATGATTTCTGCGCTGTTTCTTATTTTATGCTTTTTTTACAATCTTATTGTATAAAAAATACTATTTATTCTTTTTTTTTTTTTTTTTTTTTTCAATTTCTTTTCTATCATTGTAACTTTAATATTTTAAGTCTTGTAAAAAGATCAACGAATGGAAATACGCCTTTCATCCAAAAAAGAAAAAAGATAGCATAAAAAATAATAGGAGAAATTTACTTCAAAAGTGAGAAAATATGTTCGATTTTCGACCTTTTAAAAGTTTTTCATAATTGCACAATTATGATGTAAATACTAACATACTTGAATACTTTTGCTTAATGTATGAACAATTTTTATTTTCAATAGAGAATTTTATTTCATGATTTTGGGCTAAGATTATGAGCGGAAAAAAATATTTTTTAACCGTACGTTTTCATCCCTACATTCTATTTAAACATAGTAGAAAAATAACTGAAAATGTTAACGCTGTGTGTTTATTGATGATAATTGTAATGATGTTCTATCGCTGATACTTTTTTTTTTTTCAGATGACTGTCCAGTAAATCATATTTTGTGCAAGAATAGAAATTGTGCTCCGAACAACAAACGATGTGATGGCAAAGATGATTGTGAAGATGGTACTGATGAACAAGATTGTGGTAAGTAAGTTTTAGTATTATCAACTGAATAATTTCTGAAGATGAAAAGGAATAAAATTATATTTGTAAATACGTTTCACATTCTTTTTTTTTTTCAATTGATGATATCGAAAAACTTTTTTGGTGATACTTTATTGAAGAAGCAAAGATATTCATATATTGCAAATTTACATTTCTACTTTAAAATTACCCCTTCAAACCTTCATTGATTTACGCTCGATTATAAGTACACGAGAGATTTTTTTTTCTTTAAAAGTATCTAAATGTTTCAGTCGATTTGTACTACTCACAGCATTTTATACTACACTCAGCATTTATACTACACACACTGGCCAATGAATTTGAAACCTGTAAGAGTTTCTACAAATGCTCGCTGGTGGCGAAGGTGTGCAAGACCTGTTACGAATCTTTGGGGAATGTTCTGCTTGTATGGAAGTGGTCCCCTGGTTTTACTTGAGGATAATCAAAAAGCCATGCAGCACCTTAACATATCGATAGATTAAGTGCATCCCTCGATGTAATGTTTTTACTCCGAAGTTAACGGATACTTTGTGCTCGATAATGAAACCATACATCGCGGCAGAATCGTTCGAGATTGGTTCAGTGAACATCAATCTGACTTCTAACATTTTCCCTAGATGCCGCAAAGCCCAGGTCTTAATCCAATAGAAAATGTTTGGGGCATGTTGTTAAGGAGTATCCGTCAGCAATCTTCACTTTCATTCAATTTACAGGAAATTAAAGTCTGTATAGACAATGTAGGGTAAACTCTGGACATAAATGCACCCCAGAAGCTTGTAGAATCGCTACCCACACGAATACTGGTTGTTATTCATGCAAAAGAAGGTCCAACATGAAAAAAAAAAGGACCAATAAAATATTAATGTAAAGGTTTTTAATTCATTGGCCAGTGTGTGCAAATACAAACTAAGATATAGCTATAATGTTTATCAGAAAAGCACATTGTAGCGGCATCCTTTCTTTAGTAATCAAAATCAAAACTGGGTTATCACTGTTTTTCATAAAAAATAAATATATTAGGTTTGCTGCAATTTTAGGCCATAGTTAACGGGGTATATATAACAAGGATAAAATTTAAACTATACGACTACCTCACTATTTTTTGAAAAGTGAAATGACAAAAATCTGTTTTCTTTTTAATTACTCTTTGACTCTTTGAAGAACAGACATTTCAAAAACAAACATTTGAAACATTTGAGCAAGGCATTCGAAACAGACATTTTCAAAATTTTTTCCTACCCCGTTAGCACTAAAACATTCCGCATTTAACTTTATTTGAATTTTTTCCTGGGTTTCGGAGGGGGTCCTCTTAAAAAATCATCATTTCGAATAATTGGATTACGATTATTCAAGATTCTATTATATAAAGTTACTATCAGATACAACTTTTCCCGGGACTTTTGCGCTAATCATTAAATCAATTTTCCGAAAAAAAAAAATCTTTAAATAACTAATATGCTAAAAAATGAGATTCGCCCAAATTTTCTCTACATTCTCAAGAAAATTTGTCATACCATAAACCATAAACTTTTGTCCGTATTATCTACGTACTTAGAGAGAAATGTTCTGAACCCGTAAACATGCGACTGGTTTACGCAAATAAAAAAGGAATAACCATTAACTCATAAGAGATTTGTATTCAAAGTTTTTCTCGTCATTTACAATTCTTCTTTCTAATTGCGCGAAAAAAAGTTAGAGTGAAAATCGATTCAAATTTTGTAAGGAAGAACTGTTGTCATATCTGAACGAGGCATAACGGTAATTTTGAAATGATTTTTTCTATAGGATTCCCAGTTGTGACGCCTGAGGTTTGTGGTGAGCCATTTTATAAGCCCAGCACGATTTATGGATCTCCAGATAGAATTGTCGGAGGTGAAGAAGCTGTTCCTCACAGTTGGCCATGGCAAGTCTCATTACAACGATTTTATATCGAACCTTCTTCACATTCATGTGGCGGAACACTCATTAATTCTCAGTGGGTTCTAACAGCTGCTCATTGCTTCAAGTTGTAAGTATCTAAAGATTGTGATTAAACGTATACTTATAAAGGGCAGTCTTGTGCAATGACAATATATTGTAATTTAACAGCATTTTTTTAAATTTGTTAATGTTTATAGACAGAACTTGAGGCTCAGTCGGTAGGACGCTGCCTTCTGGAGTACCAGTTCTTAAGTTCAAATTAGAACTTAGGCGTGGATATTTGTAGTGTCCTTATATGTAATAGGGGAGAGTGGGGATGAATGGAACATTTTTCATATTTTTATTAATAACGTTCACCATATGTAATTCAGAATTTAATAACATTGCTCATAAGTACACTTCAGAAATCAGTTACATATAAACATACTAACTTTAATAAAAATTTATCATTTTTTAATTAATAATAATTTTTTTTACATGCATGTGCCTTGTCTCATTCATCTCCACCTATGGTGATGAATGGGACAGGACTGGAGTTAACAAAGAAAAGAAAACAAAATGGAAAGTAAATAAATTTTTTAAGTTAAATTGGTTTATGTGATTTTCTTATACACTATGAAGTTACTGAAATTAACATAAACTGATATATTGACTCAAATTAACGTCCAAAAGCAAAAGTCCTTTAGTTCGCACAGTTTCTAGTGCTCTATGCTTTGGTAATTTAATCTAATAAGATCTAATCTAAAAATAAATAAATAAATAAGACACTAGAAAGAAAGAAATCATTATAATAGAGTACAAATTATCCAGATAAATTTTTGTTTCCGTCTGATCGCGAAAAATAAGCATTCTATTCTGTATTACATTAATAATCACCAGGATTTATTTAATTAGCTTGATTGAAATTGTGACTTTAATCCAATTATTATTAGTTTATTTTTTTTATTTTTTTATTTATTGATATTGATTTAAGTTGCATTGAATAGTCTAACTTATAATTTTTACTTTCTGAACACTATAGTGAGGAAAGTATTGTAATCATGTCAAAAATCCGAATTTAAGATTTTGATGTTTCTATACGTTTCGAGGTCCCCTGAGTCCGTTTTAACTATTTTTACGATGATTTGTGTATGTGGGTGTGTATGTATGTGTGTATGTATGTGCGTGTGTATATGTCTGTGAATGAACACGCTAGCGTCTAAACGTTTTGTTCGAATAAGCTGAAAATTGGTACGTATATTGTAAGTCACCATAGTAAGAACCCTATTGATTTTGGTGAATATAGCACTTATAGTTTTTTTACAGGAACATCAGGAAAAAATCTTTATCATTATGGCCTATGGGGCCAAATTTTTAAAAGTGCGATAGCGTCTAAACACTTTATTAATCTGAGCAAAAAATTTGTACACATGTTATAGGTCACAGTTGCATGAACTGTATAGATTTTGGTGAATTTAGCCCTTGCAGTTTTTTTTTTTTTTTTTTTTTTTTTTTTTTTACAGGGGCACAAAGAAATATTCTTCACCATTCTGGCCTATGGGGCCAAATTCTTAAAAATGTGATAGCGTCTAAACACCTTATTAATCTGAGCAAAAAAACTGTACACATGTTATAGGTCACAGTTGCACCAACTGTATAGATTTTGGTGAATTTAGCACTTACAGTTTTTTACAGGGACACAAAGAAAAATTCATTATCATTATAGCCTATGGGACCAAATTTTTTAAAAGTGCGATAGCATCTAAACGCCTTATTGAATTGAGCTGAAAATTTATATGAATATTATAAATCTTTGTTGCACTAACTATAAGCATTTTGGTGAATCTAGCATTTATAGGTTTTATAGGGACACAACGAAAAATTCTTTATCATTATGATCTATGGGCTCAAAGTTCAGTAGCGTTAAATAAAAAATCGTGTAATATATGGAGAAAAATACTCAAACACTCTATTATGGTTTTCTCTCTTTTGTTTGTTTTACCAACTCCTTTTTCTTTACTTTATCTACAAAACTGTTAATTACTCAATGTTCGGAAAGTCGAGTCTCCAGATTTTTTTAATCATAATTATTATGAACAAAAATCAGAACAATTAATTTCAATCTATTTTTCTCTAAATGCTTGCTGTTTTTATAATTCCATGTTATAACTATTGAACTACAGGTATAAAAATATTGAAAATCTATTTATGATTTGTTTTAATATAATTCTTGTGTACAATTTTAAATGAGCACACAGTAGGGAATGTCCCATTCCTTCCCATTCAAACTGTCTCCTTCATCCCCACCACCACATGATCATATAAAACATGAAATAGGCCTAAGAAACAATTGTCAATATTCTTCTTGAATACCATAAACACAATAAAAGATTATGCCTTTTCAGCATATATGAGTTATATTAGCTTTAAGCAAATAATTAATTTTTAACTACTAATTGTATCAGTAAAAACTTACTCTGGCAGCAGTAAAAGACACTTTAATTTCTTTCTGCCCTGCAATAGACTGCACAATTCTGAAACTACACTTGATGAATGACCTCAGTACTGCCAAGTATCAGAAAAATTGTCAAGTCTAGTACTTGAAAAACATAAAAATTTTGCTATTGTCCCAATCATCCTGCGTTTCATTCATCCCCACTCACCCCTATAAGAAATTGTGAATATCATTCGAAACAAAAGTCATAGTAATTATAGGTCTCAAAAAACCTGATAAAAAATATTAAATTGGTTATATTGATATAAACATATGTTATTTAAATTTGTTATATGAAAACACTGCAGATTTTTCACATTGATATTATTTGTTGTTGTTGTCAAGTGCACAAATATTCTTCAATAAAACTTTTAAAAGGTTCTCTCTCTCTCTCTCTCTCTCTCTCTTTTTTTTTAACAGTACGCCAGATCCTATTTACTATCGCATTAACTTGGGCAGCCATCACAAATATAAAAGAGATCCTGGAGAACAAATTCGATACGCAGAAAAAATTATCGGATATCCAGATCTGGAAATGGATAGGGTATGTATATACTGATAAATTAAGCTTTAAAAGTGAACATAATAACTTGCAAATACACATACCATTTTTTCGGATCGGGATATTCAGCACGATCCTTCATCAGGCAAAAAAAAAATATAAACAATTATTTCCAGTAATGGTATTTTTAGTATGATTTTAACTTACAAATTTTAATTTATCTTCATTTAACATGATACTTGGGTTTATTTTTCTGCAATATGCATATGTTGTCAGGCACAGTATAGGCCTATCAGGCACAGCTCGAATTTTCTAGTTCGAGTAAGTTAAGTTAGTTTTAATTTAGTCCTTCTAATTTTAAAAATTTAATTTTTTCAAACTATGTGAAACCCCACTATTATATAAAATGACAATTTTGTTTAATAAAAAATACTCTTTGCTTGCAAAAAAAAAAATTAAGATTTTTAAGGTGAACTTTTTAGACACATTGCTCTCGAACTTGATATTCTAAACACTGCGCCCCCGACGAAGGGTTAAATTGCAGATAAACTCTCTCTTCTAGGAATAAATATAAAAATGTTGTATGTCTGTACGAGTTGTCATTATCTCAAGCATAATATATTATAAATATTATTTCCTTTTGCATGTAAAAAAAAATAACTTTAATAGTCTTCTTAGTTAGTATGAAATATCTGTATTTACATAATTAACATTGGAAGGGTTTTCAGTAAATAATTCTAATTATTCTCAAAACCAGTACGAGATTTAAGCCCGGGTCTTAGGCGACATTTTCTTTTTTTTTTTTTTTAATATTAAAATGTAAAAACTATTAAATGTTGAACATAAATCAAGACTTACAAAGATACTTCAATTGGTAACCGTTTAGATTTTCTATCAACTATTCAAATTTCAAAGCTTGATGTCTTTTCGACATCATGGACCAAAGATTTTTTCATTTTAAGAATTCACGAATAGAATTAATTTTTTACTTTCCGAACACTATAGTGAGGAAAGTATTGTAATCATGTCAAAAATCCAAATTTGAGATTTTGATGTTTCTATACGTTTCGAGGTCCTCGAGTCCGTTTCCATTATTTTTACGATGATGTATGTATGTGTGTGTGTATGTATATGTGTATGTATGTGTGTATGTATGTGTGTATGTCTGTGAGTGAACACGCTAGCGTCTAAACGCTTTGTTCGAATAAGCTGAAAGTTGGTACGTTTATTGCAAGTCACCATAGTACGAACCCTATAGATTTTGGTGAATCTAGCACTTCTAGTTTTTTTACAGGGACACAAAGAAAAATTCCTTATCATTATGGTCTATGGAACCAAAATCTTAAAAGGGCGATAGCATCTAAACGCCTTTCTCAATTGAGCAAAAAAATTTATACACATATTATAGGTCACAGATACTCAATCGGTATAGATTTTGGAGAATCTAGCACTTATAGTTCTTTTACAGGGACACAAAGAAAAATTCTTTATCATTATGGCCTATGAAGCCAAATTTTTAAAAGTGTGATAGCGTCTAAACCCCTTATTATTCTGAGCAAAAAATTTGCAGACATATTATAGGTCACAGTTGCTCCAACTGTATAGATTTTAGTGAATCTAGCTCTTACAGTACAGGGACACAAAGAAAAATTCTTTATCACTATGGCCTATGGGACCAAATTTTTAAAAGTGCGATAGCACCTAAACGCCATATTCAATTGAGCTGAAAATTTATATGAATATTATAAATCACTGTCACACTAACTATAAGCATTTTGGTGAATCTAGCATTTATAGGTTTTCTACAGGGACAAAAAGAAAAATTCTTTATCATTATGGCCTATGGGACCAAATTTTTTAAATAATTAAATATGTAAGAATTAAAATATTAAATATCAAATAAATAACCAATCTAACATGTCAGTTTTAATTTCCGTCTAAAAGCAGGAATAAACAAAAAGGCAGTTTAATTAAAATAGACTAAAGGTGTAAGTAATTATAGCCATAAATACTCTCAACAAACAAAATTGTTTTAATAATAATCTTTGCAACCAGCATCGAGTTCAAACCCGCATCAAGGACAATAGATGTTTTATAGCTATTAAAATATTAAAGTCTATTAAATTTTCAACGTAAATTAAAATTTACAAAGCTGCTTAAATTTTTAATTAGATTTTCTATTAACTACACACGTTTCGAAATTATTCTTGCTAGCAGAAATCAACAAAAATATTTACATTTCATAAGAAGAATTTTTTTTTTTTTAAATAATTAAGTAGTATGTAAAAACTTAAATATGAAAACATGATATATAGAATGAAAAACCTCTCCAATATATTATTTCAGATTTGGTCTGAATTTCCGTCTAAATGTTAGGGGAAGGAAAAAAGTTATTAACAAAAATTAACTAAAGATCAAACTGATGAAAGTTATAGACAGGTCTTACAGAGGCTTAAAGTTTATTTACAGAATATTCCTGAAGATAAATGCAGGTCTGTCAAACAAGTAATCATTCAGTTTCAGCAGAAAACACAGCTTAAGTAACAGCTGAAAACATAACAATCACAGCATAAACTATACAATAGCATTACCACATAGCAGATAAGCTGTACTTAATCATTAGCAAAGTTCCAGTCAGGCAGCTCTTCACATCAAGCAGCTTGGCGTCAAACTGAACCGAATGGTCGGAACGCAATCCCTTCATATAGCCTCTTATAAATCCAGAATTTCCCAATATCTCGAAGAATAATCGAGTTAGATCTTAGATAAACGATATATTGTTAGTAAAAATTTTCTCGCAAGGTCACCAAATAGCGATAAAGTCGCCAAATTCGTCGCCAACGTCATTACTTGCCCTGGTGAAGCTTTTTAACGGATTTTTAAAGAAAAATGAGCTATTTTAACAGCAAAACAAGCTAGAAATGCAGAAAATTAACATTTTATAATCTGACTAAGCCTCTTCAGATGAAATTATGCAAAATAACTACTACTATTTAGAAATTCATAACAATATTATCATTAAAAATAATAAACACCTTCAAGGTGATTTGAGTAGCACTGGAATATGTTTCAAGAATCAGATACTATTGGTTGAAATATCACTTGAATCTATAGCACAAGACTGATAGCATAACATGTTTAATTTTGAAATTTACCTGAGATTTTTGTTTTATATTTTTATTGAAAAGATTCTTTAAATTACCAGAAGAAAGCATGTTTTTTCGAATGTCGATAAGTTTTTTCTAAAAACAGAATCTAATTACACAAAATTTTGCGTCTTTTTATTTTTTTCTCTCTCCGTTTTAGAAAAAAACAGCGGATGTGTAGATTAGTAACTGAAAGTACAATCAAATATTATTATTGAAAAGATTCTTTAAATTACCAGAAGAAAGCATGTTTTTTCGAATGTCGATAAGTTTTTTCTAAAAACAGAATCTCATTACACAAATTTTTGCGTCTTTTTTTTTTTTCTTTCTCCGTTTTAGAAAAAACAGTGGATGTGTAGATTAGTAACTGAAAGTAAAATCAAATCTTTATTTTAAAAAGAAGTCAAAATGTTACATATTTCTTGTTTACTCACAGTCACTTTGTGAAATTTTTTTTTACGTTTACAGTTATATGGTCACATGGGAATTCGAGATGACATTGCCCTGATAAAGTTAAATGCTCCAGTCAATTTCACCAAAACAGTTCAACCTGCGTGTCTTCCACAGCTAGGATGGGACATCCCAGTAGGAGCACAATGTTATGCAACTGGATGGGGAGAGACCAGAGGTATTAAGATCTAACATTATTTATTTATTTATTTTTTACGTTTTCTATTTTGTTTGTACGTGTGTGTATGCGTGTGATGAAAATAGTGGTTTGATCTGGATGTTTACAGCCAGTTATAATTTGCGCACATGTATGAAAGTAATGCATAATTTCATGAATATGTAAATAAACACAAATGTGATAAATTGCTTTATTCAAGCAGAAATTGACTCTTATTCTTAGCACACAACTAACTGAACTTTCGATATTTTCCTTTTCTGTAATCCACTTTCGTAACATGTGCGCACGCACACACACAAAAAAAAAAAAAAAAAAAAAAAGTGGTGGAACAACCAAAATTTTGTCAAATCAATCAAATTATTTTGTCTATTTAACTGAACAAAAGTTTTGTCCCCAGAATCGGAAGGAGCACATCGCTCACTCATTAGCTATTTACAGAGTAGCTGTAACTTATGACGTAGCTTAACAGACCACCGCACTTTAGGATGTAGAAATCAAGGAAAGAAAGCTAAAAACCCATAGAAACGCGGGAAAAAAGAGTCAAAATTCCATAGAAAAAAGCATTGGATGAAAACAAAAAAACTCACAATGTCAAGTGTGAAAAATAAAAAAGTAAAATAAAAAAACGGCTAACACCGGAAGGAACAAAAGGACAAAATTGACTAGAAAAAGACACTGAGGAGCGGGAGGGTAGGGCTAGGCTATTAGCCCTATCGTCGAGGGTTAATACGACTCACCTAGCAGCGTTTCCAGTGGCAGTGACTTTTCTTTCAGCCATAACCTTCTGGTCAATCCAAACAAATTGGTTTGGTTAACTGTCTACAAAAGCTACAAAATCATTCAGAAAATCTACAAAATCAGTCAGGAAAATAAATTTGATTTTCCCAACAAAACATTCTGTATAGGTTTCGTCAAATATCTCAAGCACAAACACGTGAAACTTTAAATTTTTAAAGATTCTAACATGTGCCTTATCAAATCCGCTGCGCTATTTGTATAAATTCTATTAAAATATTTCATCATTGAATGTGACGTTATCAATAGAAAATGCCTTACACTGAAAAAAATTTCTGTGACTGACATACAGAAACTAAATTATGGCTTTAGTAAAAATAGTTTCATGCCATCTTATATTGGGTTGTTCGAAAAGTAATTTCATTTTTCTCAACAGAGGACTTAATTGTACTTTTTTCAAAACATATTCACAATTAAGCTGCATTATTGATGTACATTGTGACAGCTGATACAGCAAGGCTTGCTTGTGAAAAAGTTTGTTTGATTCATCACAACAGTTTTTGATTGGTGCCCTATCAAATAAGGAAAGTCGAAAGCAACATTTTCGGCTTATTTTATTTTTTACGATGGAAAAGGCGAAAATATTGTTCAAGTAAAAAAAAAAAAAAAGTATCCGTTTTGTATGGAGAAGATTTATTGACAGAATGCCAGTGTCAAAACTGGATTACAAAGTTTTGTTTCTGCAATTTTGATTTTGAAGATGCATTACGTTCTGGAAAGCCAGTTTATGCTGGTGAAGACAAAATAAAATATTGGTTTTTGAAAACCGCCAAGTAACAACTCGTGAGATCGCTAAGAGATCGACCAAAGGGAAGAATATATAATTCAATAAAATATTTATACACTATAAGGAAATCGTCTTTCATTTTCAAAGAAAAAAACGAAATTACTTTCCGAACAAACCAATAAATTCTAGTTCATTTTGCTAGCGCGTTCTAAAAATCCCCATTATAATTCAGGAGCGTTTACCTATATTATCGTGGTCAAACTTATTTAAAAATCTCTGCAAATAAATGCGAATACAATAGAGGCGTGTTTTAGTAATTATAATTTTGCTTTGTGACGCAATTCTATTAAATCAACCGAGAATTTCTCGCAATACAAAGAATTCATAATATTGTTTCACTATCTAGAAAAATATAGATTATAAATTCCCGAACATTTCGTCTTTCCAGGTTATTTGTTTACCTTATATGCATAATTCGGGAATCTATATTTCTAGTTTAGGGATTCGAAAAATGACTGCTTATTCATTCTAGATGAAGTTGGTATTTTCTTTTTCTCAGTGTATACTCTCAACTCATATCAGCAGATAGACGTCATTCCTATTTGTTTATTATACTGTAAATATCCACTTTTAGAATTTTGTGTTATTTTTAAGTGTATTACTCTAAAAAATTATTTTTATTTTCTGAACAAATACCATTTAAAGGAAGCATTGTAATCACCAAAAAGTTTTTAAAATTTTTTATGTTTCTTGCAGTAAATTTTGCTATTTTAACATGGATGTGCGAGTGAACACGATAGCAAATTTATATAACTCGTATCAAATTCTCAATCAAGTTTATCAATCAATTCTATCCGCCGTATTGTTTCAAAGTTGCCGCTGCTTGAAAAGCGCAAAGAAGTCGGCCTGCTCTTCTAACTGAGCTGGAAAGATTTGAATTTACTTTCTCTTACTCATATACGGTAGAAAAATTATTGTTTTTGAATCGAAGTTTTGCAACTGAGATTTTTGTATATTTCATAGTTGCTAATTTTTAAGCTTTTCGGCTACTGGAAAATTTTAATAGAATTTTTTTGTATACTTTTGTAACAGTTTTCACTGATTAAATAAAATAAAAATCTCTATTAAATTTTTTTAGTAGTCAAAAAGCGTAAAAATTGACAACTATGATATTTACAGGTTTTAAGTTTCCCCTAATCATAAAATCAGATTTTTAACAGTCGATCTGTTTGTGCGTTTGACTGTGCATACATGTGCGTCTCTATGCATGTGAGCGTCTCTGTGCATGTGAGCCTTTTATCAACATATTTAAAAAACAAATATTAAGAATTCAAACTCGTTTTTCTAAATTTGCATCATACGGGTATATAATTAAAAAAATATATATTGAAATCGGACAAATAGTTAATGTACACGAACATACAAAATTATTCAAATTCATTTCTTGTCTACAAAATATCTCATTGGAATTGCTTAACATCTTTAAGCTACACTAAACAAAATGAAAGGTACTTGGAATATCATATACATAATAGCATGTTCTATACAGAATATATTATCAAAAATATTTATTCTTCGTTTACAGGGACACGCAAAAGAATTCTGATATACTAGTACAAAAATTTGAAGTGGCTAGAATTGCAATTCAAATCGTGCTGTAAATTTTTTTCTATGCCTAATTCATGTACATATTGTTCTGTTTGTACATAGTTTATAGATACTATACAGGGCTACTCAAAAATAGTTTAATATGTTTCAAAGACGTGTAAGGGCGACAATTCTTTGGATAGCTTGAAGTAGATTGTAAAATTTATCAACTTTTTAAATATTTTATGAATATAACTACAATATTCAAAAAGGATTGAATGGAGTGTTAGGCTTCTCACACAGAAATGTATGTAAAATTAAACTGTTTATAAAACTGTTATTGGAGTATACTAGAAATATTCATATACCGTACTTTTTATTATACAAAAATACAAAGTAAGAAAAATTAGTGTAAATGTCACATCATTTTCTTTTTCTTTCTTTTTAATACTATTCCTTTTTTAGCAAATAAATATTTTATTATTTTCAGGCTCTGGATTTTCTGACAGATTAAAGCAAGTAGTACAGACGATTCAGTCAACGGAAGATTGTTCTCATGACACAAAACATCAAATATGCGTTATTCATCCACAACATTTCAATTCCCCATGTCATGTAAGTAATTAGTTGATACTTTTTTCCTTATACAGTGTGTTCAAAAAACCTTGATCTCTGTTTTTATTCCTTAAACTTTCATCTTAAACGCGGTGTAAATTATAATGCAGCTTAAAAAAAAAAAAAAAAAAAAAAAAGTCACAGACATGACTGTATTCATGCTTTATTTAATTGTACTCCATGGATTACTACTGAAAAGGTTTCATGATTACCATTGAGAGACTAAATATCGATAATTCTATTGTTTTTCTCCATTTAAATAACTTGAATACACTTCGAAGTCCCATTTCTCTGCAACCCCATTAGACACACTTTTACTGAATGCAGCTCAGCTTCTGTTATACATTTTACTCATATTGCTTTGCTTTTATTTTTATTTTCTGTTGTTATGTAAAATCTATATTTAATTTCTAGCTATTACCTAATATGAGTTAGGGGGAAAAAAGATTGAAAACAGAATTCAGCTTTTCCGTTCTGTCAAAACGTGTGGAACCCGTTTATCGCGTATCTAAGTGTATCTGAGTTCAGTAAATAGCGCAATACAAAATATTTATAAATATTTAATCTTTCAATTATCTTTTCAGATATAATCTATAGATTATAAGGACAAATCTATGATAAAGTCATCTGTGAAATCAAGCACAAAATTTTGTAGTTACCTAATACAACCAATTAAAAGTTTTAGGGTATTTAACTTTTAAAAGCATAACAGTTAAATATTTATACAATCCCTAAATAAAAATTTAAAAAATAATCAGTGAATAAGATGAACCCCTTGTTCTAATTAGCTGATGTACAAAATGTCAGCAATGTATCATCAAAAAAATCTCAGATATATAACTAGACATTTAGGCTAATTTAAGCTACTTTAAGCTACTTTAGCACTTCTTGACATGAATTCTCAAAGGGAAAAAAAAAAAGTTTACATCTAGAGTTTCAGGAATCATACATAAATTACGTGCTGAGATAATAATTGCATAAATAAATAAAACATTTATATTTTTGTATATAACTAATCCGTCAACAACTTTGTTTGAACATAATTTTCAAAATTTGTTATAATACAATGCTGAAATTTTCTACATCGTTTACTTAGGTTATGAGGTACATTTTACTCTCTGAAAATTTCTTTGAATGGTTTCTGTATGAAAATTAAAAATTATAATTCTTGAATTTGAATATTTTAAATATTTTTATTGATTTAAAAAATTCCGTACTACTTTTTATGCATCTTTATAATTTGTTAAATATGTTTGTGATTAATATTAACGAAGTTAAAGCCTAGATTAGTGTTTTTTCAAACACCTTTTACATTCATTAAAAAAAAAAAAAAAAAAAAAAAAATCATTAAATGCATATTTTATTTAAGGTGAACATTACTTTCTCATGCTGAAGAATAACAACATAATATCGTATTTTCATATATTCAAATATAATATTTCTAAAACTTCTTCTACTAATACTTTTTTTATTTGATATTTTTTACCTTACCGGTGTAATAATATTTGCTACTTATATGTAAGAGTTATGTATCACGCTTGCATATTAATTATCTATTAAAACTCTGCGAATGTGGGATATTAATATTTTCTGGCTTTTTTTTTTTTTTTTTTTTTTTTTTTTTTATGCGCTACATTGAAATGTTTGTTAAATTAACATTCGACCATTTTTAGAAAATGTCTGTCTGTCTGCCTGTCTCTCTCTGTGTGTGTGACAAAATTTTGTGGTATCTGTATCTCAGGAACTACTACACAGAATTTCATACAAATTGGCAAAAAGTTGCACCATGACATAAATTAGTGCCTATCAACTTTTGGTAAAAATTGTCTTACAGATCCATCCCGCTTTTTCTAAATTTTTAACATGGTGATATAGGACAAAATTTTGTATAAATGTGCATAAAGAGAATTATCTTTTAGTAATCACTATGAAATTTACAAGAATTATTTATAATAGAGATAGTCAACTGTAAAAAAAAAATATTGTATGTGTAGGAGCCTCGCCACTCCTCCCCCTCCCCTGGGGGAAGCCCCCCACCACCCTCCTCGAGGGGAGTAAATTTTTCAGATGGGTATCTTTCGAAAGGTCTCGTCTATACCTTTAAAACGAATGGTTGAACTACAAATTTGTGATAATTTAAAACAAAGTTATTGATTTTTTTTTTTTTTTTTTTTTTTTTACTTTTAACGAAAAAAACTTAGAAAAAATCGTAATTTATTTTGTTTATTTATTTATTTTTTAACGAAATTTAACCAGACTTGGTATTTAGTTGGCCCCTGACATAAATCGCTCAACAGGTGGCGCTGTGATCGTATTTTTCTAAATTTTTAATGTGGCAGTATAGGACAAAATTTCGTATAAATGTGCATAATGAGAGTTATGCTTAACCTGTGATTGTAAAATTAATAGGAATTATTGATAATAGTAGTAATTAATTAGAGAAAAAAATTTGTGCATGTGGGGGCATCGCTTCCCGGGGGGGGGGTAAATTTTCAAGATCAGTATCTTTCGAAAGGTCTCGTCAATACCTTTAAAACGAATGGTTGAACAAAATTATGTGATAATTTAAAACAAAGTTATCGATTTTTTTTTTTTTTTACTTTTAACGGAAAAAAAAACTTCGTATATATATATATATATATATATATATATATTTTTTTTTTTTTGTTTGTTTAATATTGTTACTGAGTGAATTTGTATAGGAAAATATAGAAGAAAGTCCTGTGATGGCCACAACATACTAGTTTTTAGTACGAGAGGTCGTACTATTTCTCTCAGACAGCGATTTTGCTGTCTGAACCATTTTTATCTATCCCCTTGAATGAACGAGCAAACAGTTTTGTTTTTCATTTTTCCTAAATATATAAAGCTGAAAATCTGTTATTCTATCAGTCCGGATTATTAGATTTTGTCAAAAATAGGTACACTTATTATTCAAGACAAAACCTAGCTAACGACAACTGCTTTAGTTCGATCGGATAATTGGTTCAAAAGATATTAAGTAAAAGCCCTATTTTAACTTTAAAATTATAGACAAAATATATATATATATATATATATTTTTTTTTTTTTTTTTTTTTTTTTTTTTTTTTTTAAGAAAGAAAGAAGAAGGGAAAAAAATAACCGTGCAAATATTTTTTTTTTTTTTTTTTATGTATATATATATATATATATATAATTAAATTGAGAAAATTTGTGCCGAAGAAATTAAACAGCTTCAGTATACACTATCTACCAATAAGTAATTGGACACTTTCGAATTTAAACATTTTGGCAAATATGTAGAAAACGTCTTAAGGAATTATCTTGAAACTTTAGGTGTATAAAGTACATGCTATACCTCATATATTTCAGTAAAAATTTTGTCCGGAGAAAGGAAAGGACACCATCAAAAATTAAACAAGTATCAAAATGTTTTGGATCACCCTGTAAAAAATTATGCTTGAAATGCGCTTTGGCTGTAGCAAGTGATTATGAGGATTCTTGAAATTATTTGTATACATTTTTAAGAGATATATTTGTTCATGGAGATATAACGGTTTCTTGTTTAAAAAATTGTTTAAAAAAAATCACTTTTTTAATTACAACACGTAGGGTGTTAGACCCAGTGCGAAGCCATTTTTAGATAACTTGGCATTCTAAAACAGACACAGCATACTACAATCAGCATGCAAAAATATTAAGTATCTTACGAAAAATGAGCATTTTTACTTAATATTTTTTACCACGCATACGTAAAATTTAAAAAAAATTCATTTTTATAATTTAATAGCCAAATGTATCGAGCAATTTATATGAAAGTCCCATGCAAATATCATGTAAATTCAAAAAGTTAGGAGAAATACAATGGACAGAAATTCCATTTCTCTCAAAATAAAAGCTAAACTATAAGGGATTTTACTAAAACCCCCGATCATCTTCCTTTTTTTTTTTTTTTTTCTCCAGAGGAACTGAAATTCTCTTCCTTCTGTAACACATAACTTTTTGAATTTACACAATATATGCCAGGGGTTTTTATATAAGTAGCTCAATATTTTTAGCTATTATATTATGCAAGTGAAATTTTTTAATAGCTAGCGCATGCGTAGTTAGAAAATAATTTAGTAAAAAAGCTTATATTTCGTAAGATAGTTAACATTTTTGCATATGTTGCGTCTAATGTAGTACGCCAAAGTTTTCTAAAAATAAATTTGCACAGGGTCTAATAACCTACGTGTTATAATTAAAAAAGAGGGTTTTTTTTTTTTTTTTTTCAATTTTTTAAAGAGACTATTATATCTCCCTGAATGTATGTGGATACTTCATAGAAATTTATACAGATAACATTGCACTAAAAAAAAACTAGTTGGCATAGGTGGACTCTGCTCAGTTCCCCATCATATTTATGTTCTCAGAAATTTCTAGTGCGAGACATATTACTAGTGGATCTGCAGATCAGGAGCCTCAACGTCCTATTTGCATCAGACATTATTCAACAGGTCATTTTTATTTATTCCTTATTATATAATAGTATATATTGATTCGATCGACTTATTACCAAAATCAAATACATTCCTGAGGGGGGCGGCAGCCCCCCTCAACCCCCCGTTGTATCTCTCTTTGTATACCTATTTGTATATGATATAAAGTGTTACGAAATTGTAAATAATTGCATTTATTTTTGTATAAATTCTTTCAAAGAGGTTTAGTAAGTTGATAAAATGCTAATTTTGTGCCTTTATAGTCGTTTTAGCGTTAAAATAGCCAAATTTTCCTTTAAAAACGCATTAAAAAGCTCCTATAAGGGAAGAAATAAATTTGGCGCCAAATTTGGCGACTATTTCCCTCCTTGGCGATTTTTTGGCGATCTTGGCGAGAAAATCCTTATTAGGGATATACCAAATATGGAAGCTCTAATCTCATTGGCTGATGTGATACGAGAATTTTCCAGAACAGTCTGTTTTCGATAGAAAAGTAAAGAAGGAGCATTATTTTCGCCAAGGCGGTCAGTCTCAGATCTATATCAGTTTCGTCAAATGCTTGCTCAATGGGCTCATGAATATGTGTACCAAATTGCAAGTCAATAGCGTTATTTTGGGGGCCGCTATCGCGGTACATACAAATTCTTCCCATAGGCCATAATGGTAAAAAAAACTTTGGCGTGTCCCTGTACACGAACTTACAAATGGAATGCACACCGAAAACTATACAGCTAATTTCGTGGGCATCATGAACATGTGTACAAAATTTCAAGTCAATAGCGTGTTTTTTGCGACCGCTATCGCATGACAGACAGACAGACAGACGGAATCCAAAATCCTTTTGAGTCTCAACAGAGGGCCTCCATTCACATTTCGGCAAAAATTGGAAGTCAATAGCTTGATTTTTGCGGTGGCTATCGCGGTACATACAGATTCTTCCCATAGGCCCTAATCATAAAAAATCTTTGGCGTGTCCCTGTACACGAACTACAAATGGAATACACACCTAAAACTATACAGCGGATTCCGTTGGGCTCATGAACACGTGTACCAAATTGCAAGTCAATAGCGTGATTTTTGTGGCCGCTATCGCGGTACATACAAATTCCTCCCATAGGCCGTAATGATAAGAAAAACTTTGGCGTGTCCCTGTACACAAATTACAAATGGAATACACACCCAAAACTATACAGCAGATTTCGCGGGGCACATGAACACGTGTACCAAATTGCAAGTCAATAGCGTTATTTTGGGGACCGCTATCGTGATACATATACACTAAGCGACAAAACAAAAGCCGCACTGCAGAAAAAATGACTTATACCTTTTTTATTTGTAATAACTTTAAAATTAATGGTTGAAACAAATAAAACTGTCTTGTTTGCATAATACCAAAGGTATGAAATGATACCTATGTATATTTTTGATTTATTAATTCGCTTTATTGCACTTTACGAAGTACTTTTTAAAAATCTGCGTAAAATTTTCTTTTTGAACATACTGCAATAACTATACACTTTGCATTCTATTATGATTTATTATATGAAATAAACAAGTTATATTTTAATATATGAAATAAAACTATTTATTTGTTAGATCTAAGCAATTTTTTGTTAAAAATATGTATTCTGCATTGGGTTAATTCCACCTTTATATGGAATTACTGCATTAATGCGCAATGTCATAGTTTTATACAGTGTTTTAATATAAATCTCAGAAATTTCAATGTGCCAAATATCACAAATAAATTTTTCTAGTTCTGGCAGAGTTATAGGCTGCAAATTTCGAATCCTCTCCCCTCTCCCCCTCCTTTTTATAGACGAAACATTTTCAAGCGGATCGTGATTTTGACCATTTCCATGTCTGGTAAAGAAGAAATTCTACTATATCCTTTGTGGTATTTAACTTAAAGTGAAAAAAAGTATGATTACTTACAGAATTATAGGTTCTCACGGGAATGTATAAGAAATTTTGACAATTTGAAGTGAATAAACTTACCACAGACGCCGTGTAGTAAGGTGCCTTATTATCTTCAAATGCTGTTTATGGAAATGTCTAAGATATCTCCAAAATAGTCGGTCAGGCACCACTTTTATGCAGATTGTGTTTTATTTCGAGTTAATTGATCCCTTGAGCATAAAAATTTCCCCGAGTGTTTGAAAAGTTATGCACCTCCGTACCATAATGTACGAAGAATGTGTCAGTGTTTTAAAAGTGCGATTTTCATTTAGTCGGTCACATTTTCGTCTTCATTCTAGCTTTTTTCAACTGCACGAAATAAAGAAAACTTGATTCATCAGAGAAAACCAGTTCAGCCTAATAATTAACTGATAATGTTTTTAAATTTTGTTCAACTAAAGTACTGTTTTTTCTAATTCATTTCCTTAATAATGGCTTTTTTCGCAGATCTTCCGTTCTTTAACCCGCTTTGTTTAATTGTTCCTGCATTGTTTTTGAAGAAAGTTATATACTATACACTTTTTAAAAATCTTTTTTAAGTTCTGAACATGATACAAATCGATTTTTTAAACATTCGCATTTTAACTTGCGGTTATCTTGCTTGGATGAGCAACATGACCGCCTAAAGCCAAATTCCCAGTTTAAACGGCCAAAAAAATTTATATTTGGCTAAAATTCATTTTACCAATATTTCGTTAGCACTTAATTATTTTGCCATCTCACGTATTAAAATATTTTTTGATTTTCATTTAAAAATTAATACTTTTTGTGGCATCGTTAACTGCCTTATTCTTACCATTTTTGAAATAAATTCTAAAATTACAATTTTCCTGACAATTGCATTTTGTTTTTAACACTAGACTCAAAGCTAAAGTGTGTGTGGAGGACAACATAGTAAAATCTGTTCGAAAATTTGCTTTTTAAACGATAAAATTGGCGGTTGTAGAAGGCGAAAAGGAAAACATCCAAGTGCGGCTTTTTTTTTTTTTTTTTTTGTCGCTTAGTGTAAATTTCTCCCATAGGCCGTAATGATAAGAAAAACTTTGGCGTGTCCCTGTATACGAACTACAAATGGAATACATACCAAAAACTATACAGCTGATTTCGTGGGGCTCATGAACATGTGTACCAAATTTCAAGTAAATAGCGCTTTTTTGGCGGCCGCTATCGCGCGACAGACAGAGAGACAGACACAGCCCAAAACCGTTTTGAGTCTCAACAGAGGGCCTCCACTGACGTTTCGGCAATAATGTTAAAAGAAATCAATTTGACCAAAGCTTCATACAGTGACAGAATGAAATCCCCGCCTAATAGGCTATCCACCGTTCATTTCGATATATTTATCTTATTCTAATCTATTAATTTATTTTATCAGGGTCAATTTCGTTGTTTAGTTTTCATGCTACTATTTCCAATGCAATAATCCTCAAATTCATATTTATATGAAAAATTTACAATTTCGCTATGTTGATAAAATCGTAAATTACGAATAATTTACGAAATTTTCCTATTAAAATATTTGTATTCAATCATGTTCAAACAAATATCATAAACGTAATTTTGAAGTTGTCTAACGTATTTAGGATCCTCAAAATGGAAGTTTATGCTCAATTTTGCTTTATTCTGACATGTTAAATAAATCGTAAATTCCAAATAACTTACGAATTTTTTAAATTGGAAAAATCATAGTCTATGATATCCATGCCAGTATCCTAAATATTATTTCGAAAGTGGTTTGACATCTTTACGATGAAAATATCCCTCAAGATTGACGTTTATGTGAAATTTTGCTCTTATTCAGCCATGTTAAGAAATTCGTAAATTTCCAATAACTTACGAAATCCTTATATTGGAAAATTCATAGTCATTAATATTCATGCCAGTGTCCTAAATAATGTTTCAAAAGTAGTCTGACATCTTTACGATGAAAATATCTCTCAAAATTGACGTTTATGTGAAATTTTCCCCTATACTGCCATGTTAAGAAATTCGTAAATTTCCAGTAACTTGCGAAATTTTCAAAGTAGCATATTTATAGTTACTGATGTTCATTCCGGCATCAAAACTGATATTTTAAAACTGGTCTGACATTTTTACAATAAAAAGTTTTCATTTAATGCACGTTTAAGTGATTTTTTGTCCTATTCTCCCATGTTAAGAAAATCGTAAATTTCTAATAACTTACGAAATTTTTTAATTCGAATGATGCAAATGAATAGGGTTCTTGCCAGTGTCGAAAGTAATATTTTAAAACTGATTTGACCTCTCTGCGACAATTTGTTCTTGAGATATCGTGTACACAGACTAACAAACTAACGGACTGACCCACTAACACACTAACAGACTAACAGACTAACAGACTAACAGACACCCTACAGACAGACACCATAGAAATTTTGTCATTTTCGGATTCCTCACACCTGAAAACGTGTAGAAAAGTCAAAAAACCGAGGTCGAATTTTTTCACGATTACCTAAGTTCCCCATACCTATAGTATGATGGGGAACTAAAAAAATCGAGCCCTGATACCAATTTTGCTGATTCTTATGTAAAATGACCTCCTGAATCCAAATACGACCTCATTTTGCCCAACACCCACCTTTTTCTTGGGATGCCACCCCTTCCCCAATTTTTATCACTGTTCGGTAATTTTATGGCCATGAATTTGATTTGGAGAATGAAATAGAATTAATTTAATACTAAAAAACAAAAATATATAATGTTTAATAAATAAATAATAATAATAATAATAATTGATTAATAAAATATAATAAATGTAATATATAATTTCAGTGGCAAATCCCGCCCTAAATTTTCCCCTTGCTGCGAATGTTCAGGTTTTAGAATTTTCCAACTCTGTCGCCTCTCAGAAGATATTTAACAGTTAAAATAATTCCTTTCTCCCCTACAAATTAAATTTATAGCCATAAGATTACTAAAATGTAATAAAAATAGGTGGAAGTCCCTAAAAAACGGTGAGTGATAGGGCAAAAAGGGCGTCATATTCAGATTCAAGAGGTCATTTTACATAAGAATTTGCAAAAAATGGTGTTGGGGCCTATTTTCATGCAGAGTAGTGTATTTAGAAGAATCCTCATAATCACATGCTACAATTAAAACGAATTTCAAGCATTACTTTTAAAGGGGGATCCAAAACATTTTGATTTTTGTTTAATTTTTTACTGATCCCCATTTCCTCTCCAGAATAAAACTTTTGCTGAAATATATGACGTGTAATATGTTCTCTTTATACTCTCAAAATTTTAAAATTATTCTTAAAAAAAATTTCTAAATATTTGACAAAACGTCTAAATTCGAAAGTGTTCAAATATTTATTAGTAGGTAGTGTAGAGCGATATATAGTCTGTGTTAGTATTATTATTTGTATATAATTAAAAAAAATCAACTTGCATGTATAGTGTAACCACGTTTTCTACGCCTAGCTGTGAGGATGAGTCCAAAGGCTTGGAGGGGTGCCAAGTTGACTGACTGATTGGGATTTAGTAAACATTTAGTCATTCGGTGTTCTTTTGTCGCTTATTTTCTCTCAACGACAAGGATTATCACCCCTATTTTAATAGTGGACTCGTTGAGTCTGCTCTTGCGTAGAGGTACCTATGGTCGCAAGAAATGTCGTTAAAGCATATTTATTATGATTTCAGAAGGATGGGACGTTGTTAGTTAATTAAGAAATATTATACTTGAAAATATTTAAAATCAATATTTTTGAAATTACTAAAAATAAAGTTAGTTTTTTAAATAATTATGACAACTTTTAATAAATATTTTTTTTTTTTTTATGTCAAAGGCTTAAATTTAACAAAAGAAATGGAAATTTCTGAAATGGTACTTACTCCATTATGTAACTAACTGCTAAAAATTAAAGTGCAAAGCAAACAACCAAACAACAATTGAGAGAAAATGTAGAAGGTTTATAGACAACTTGACTTTTAAATATATTTAAATATATTTTATGTCGAACAAAAATAAACGTGCTTTTTTTTATCACAATAAAATGCAGAAAAATCATGCTAATGAAATGGAACAGCTGCAATGTAGAACCCCTTGCTGAAATTTGAAATTTGGCACCGAAGTAGCTTAGACGCTTCTTGCCAAGATCTTTACTTACGCAACTGCGTTAGCCATTTTACTTCATCCCCAAAATGACAACAGAAATCTTAAAGTCGCCAAATGTCGCCTATACTAAAGCTGTATCAAAAAGAATTTTAAGAAATTAATACAGTAATTGATGCTAAAGAATGAAACTGCATCTATGGAAGAATAGATTAAAATTTGTTCTGCCATACTAAATTAAATTCTGTTTTGGCCAGAATTTTGTATCTATTACTTAAAAAACAAAAATAGGCTTCGGACTTTTTTTTCCACATTTAATGCATTTAAATTTTTATTTCTTTTACAAACGTGGCTGAATATAATTTTATTAATTCAACTTTAATACCAGAAAAAGTAATTTCTTCTTATTATTATTTTTTTACCTATTGTTGCAGTACAGCCATGCGTGAAATTTCCCTTTTACTGTGAAAGAAAGAAAATTTTAGATTTTTCTATTTAAAAGTTGTTTTCAACAATTTCAAAAGTTGTATTCGTTAATTTTAATATTAATAGATTAAGTCTCAAGGGGATATTCTAGATCTAGATTCCCATTAAAGAAACTAATTTTAACGAGAAATTTTATCACATAAAATAAAAAATTTCGAGGTAATATTGTATATTTTTTCTTCTTAATTTGAAATTTAAAATTTTCATTCAAGATATGTTTATTTTACTAATTATGCAAATACTATTCATGTTACATATGACATACAAAATGTTCAATTGTAAACGATGAATGTATGAGGAAATTAGTTGTAAAAACATGGCAATTTGCATTTATATCATCCAATTTTCTGCATCTTTTGTGCAATACATGCTCTTTTTTCTTCTTCGTTTGGAAAGTGTACGTCAGTTTTTTTTTTTTTTTTTTTTTTTAAATAAATTCTTAAAAGATATTTTAAGAAAATTCTGTATTTTCAACAATGGCATATCATACAAAAGCGGGGAAAATTTTTCGAATACAAGTTTTTTATTTTGAAATCCTTTTGAATTTCACAGATATATGCAATATATATGTAAATTAAATTACTTTTAATTTTTCAAAATAAATCTACTGCCAATTTTTTTTTCAGTTATAATTATTAAAAAATCGTAATCCGATTTAAAAATTGAGTTAGAAACATATATATATATATATATATATATATTTTTTTTTTTTCAAAAGCGTATTGAAATATCGAAAAATAATTCAAATTTTTAAATTTATATTTTTCTATATATATATACAAACTCGCAAAATTGCAAATGCAGATATTTTTTAAGTAAGAAAAAAGGCTTTTTAGAGAAATTTTTTTATAACTTTATATATATATATATATATATACGTTCTAACAAAGTACAAAAGTGTTTCCGATTGGATTTGTTTGTCTGTCCGCGCTCTATTTTCTGTAGAGAATAATTACAGAATTAAGAATAATAAGGATTTTAGAATGATTTTAATTTTTTTTTCTTTTTTTTTTTTTTTTTTTTTTTTTTCAAATTTGTTACGTCATGTTCTCTGTTGAAAATGACCTACATAAAGCAAACGATTTGTGTACATGGGCACAGAGCGCACAAAATATTTATGATGCATTTATGTATTATGAAAGATGTTTTTATAAAGCCTATTTTAATATATTTATACCACGTACAACATTACTAAAATAATATATATTATTTTAGTTATGTTGTAATAAGGAGTAATAATTTATGTTATTTATAAGGTGCAAAAAATCATTTATCCGTGTTATTAGAAATATTTTTATTTACTGCAAGTGCTTATGCGAATTTTAGACAATATATAATGCATACAAGGTATCACAAGAGCAACCTTTTGAACGTTTTATCTTTAGAAATAATGCTATAAAAATACTTTTTTGTGACCCTTTTCTCAAAAGATTTTTTTTTCTAGCCATGTGGTTTCGACCTATTGCATGTTTTTTCTTTAAAGTAAAACTATAAGTGATAATATTTAAGAGCTTTCTTCCTCCTTAATGAAATAATATACGTTTTCATACGTTTTAATATGTCAATGTGGAGATAAAATAAACTGAACTTTAAGCGAAGTTACTTATTAGTACAGTTAGAAAGCGTTTATAGTCAATGCAGACCATATATATATATATATGTATATTTTTTTAATGTTGTTTTTATTATTATTATTATTATTATTGTTGTTATTATATACGCTTGTACCAAAAAGCATTTTTTATTTAGTTTTCGTTTCATATGAAACTGCAGTGTTGTTTCCATATCATCTATAAAAATTCATTGTGCATCATAATTTTTTATTACTTTTATCATTAATTATATGATAATTTTCTTTTTTGCTTTCAGGGAGACAGTGGTGGTCCATTAGTTTGCAATTTCGGAGGTAGATGGTATTTAATGGGAGACACCAGTTATGCAACTGCAACTAATTTCATGTCAGGATTGTGTGCTATGCCGGACAATAAAGTTGTTTTCAGTAAAGTCTCCGATAAAATTGAATGGATCAATCTAATTGTTAATAAATACAGTTAAAATTTGTTTACAGATTCATTTAGTTAAAACTTGTTTACTACGAAAATAAATATATATATAGCTAAAAATGTCCTTTTTTTTCCTCTCTTTATTTTAAAGTGATATTTATATTTTCGTTTTTATCAAATTTTTAAAACGTTCATCATTGAAACTTCTATTTGTAAACTAAAAATATAAATAAGTGACAAAGGAAACTGCATATTAATATTTATTTTTATAATCGAAAATACAATTGAATACTGTCACAGACAATTGTAATATCTATTTCTGACAATTAAGCAAATAGAAACTAATTCTAAATTCCTTCTTTACACTTCCACACTTACACTTCTCCTTGAATTTATTTCGAAACTTTTTTCGAAACAGCAGTAGGTTTTCAAATATGATACAGGACCCGATTGGTTAACTAAATATATAAATCATAGAATGTGAGATACAGTTTTTTTTTTCTTTTAAAAAACCAGTGAGTCTGTTAATGGTTCTATAAAATAACATGTAGCAGAATAACATGTAGCAGAAAACTGGAATGTGACTACTTCGAAACCAAACTACAGTGTGTGGATTAAAAGTTCCAGTACTCCAACTTAAAGAACTCATTGAGTCCATAATTTTTTTAAAATATTAAATTTTACCGTCTGCTTATTATTGCATCGATTCTTTAATTTTTATCGTTTGTTTCTTTTCTCGCTCAAGTTGCGTGAGAATAAAGTTTTATGTTATTTTGTTCTTCATAATGAAATGAGTTTATCACGCATTCAGAGAATTACGCTGATTGAAGCTTATTTTGAATGTAAATCGTATGAAAGATGCAAAGATATTTGGCGATATAAATAGCCAGATGATGCAATACCGAGTAAAAATATGCTATATTAGCTCGTTCGACAATTTCGTAATATAGGTTCTGTGCAGGCGTGTACAGGTTTCTCTATAAGAAGTCACTCCCAGCATGTTAAAACGCGTTTCTAAACACATGCGCAAACGAGTTCAGCTTTGCCTCCTAGAAAAGGGTGGATATTTTGAACATTTATTATAAATGTAAGTTCTGTATTTTTTCCTCCGTTATTTTAAATGTGCCTTTTATCATTAGCATAAAAATAATCGTTTTAAGATTTGTTGTTTTGTAAATAAAAATTACATCAGCGTCAGTACTGGAACTTTTAGGACACTCTGTACAATGAACTACATACTCCATATTTCGAAATGACTGACAATTCCTATCGTGTGAATAACTGATCTATTATTTTGTATTGTAATTTTCCAGTTGTCATGAATTAAAACTGGTTTCTTAAAAGTATCTTTGAGTAAACATTATTATAATAAAAAAGCACCACAGAACTGGCATTTATAAAAAAAATAAGTAAAACGTTTTGAGTAAATACCATAAAATGTAAAAAAATTTCCTAACAATTGTTTCGGTTTGAATGTAAACACGACCCTTCGTCAAGCGAACTGTGCAGGCACGAGTATTTCATACAAAGCGGCAACGCAAATTTTTACATTTTATTTTTATGTTTTTTATTTTTTTTATTTTCATTTTTTTCTCCTATCTTTTATAATTCTGGTTATACCAATATTTATACTGACATTCACCTTTTTTTTTTTTTTAGCTCATTTGAAAATGTGGAATGTAATTGAAATTGTTTAGTAAACTACTTGGAATACCTGGTATTTTTTGAGCTCATATAAAAACTAGTATGTTGTGACAACCACAATATTTTCTTCTATATTTTCCTATACAAATTCATTCAATACAAATATTTCATAAAAACTATTATTTATTAAAGTTATCTACCACGATGAATGCAGACGATTTTTCATCTTAGAGAAAATTGACACTAAATATCCAAACTAACAATGAAACATTCAAAAGGTGTCGTCTTCAAAAAATATTTAAAAAAAATATATGTGATTCTACGCTTCATAAAGCACCAGAAAGTGAAAAAGTTATCGGCTGAAATGAATTACAGCGACCATGAAAAATTATCAAAATTAAGCATATTTGGCGATTTCACACTGTTAGGCGATTGGTTTTGAGTACTTGGCAGAGAAGCAAAACACAGTTCTGTTCGTACACGGCAATCTCGGTGCTAGCGAACCTATCGCCTAACAGCGCTAAATCGCCAAAAATGCTTAATTTTGATAATTTTTTATGGTCGCTGTAATTCATTTCAGCCGATAATTTTTTCACTATCTGGTGTTTCATGAAGAGTAGAATCACATTTTTTTTTTTTTTTTTTTTTTTTTTTTTCAAGAATTTTTGAAGACGACACCTTTTGAATGTTTCCTTGTAAGATAGTTTTATTCTCTATAAATATTGGGTGTAGAAAGAAGTTTTAAAGCGAATTTTGTGTGACGTCTACAGCGAAAAAGGGTACTAGTCAATATACTGTTCTTGTGTCATGAGATGGGAACTGGTTCATAGTTATAAAACCAACGTAGAAACTGAAATAAAATTGAAAATAAAATATTTTTGCAAAAAAATAGAACCGACTCCAGAAAGCAACTATTATTCAAACAACTAAAAATGAAATGAAATTGTAAAATATGCTTAAAAGTATGAAATAAATCCCTTCATGAAACAACAGAAAGGTTACAATTAATCATAACTTTTGAAGTTAAAATTAAATAAAATTTTACTATTTTTTACAGATTTCTTTTTAGACTGATAGCTACAAACGCTGATTTTTCGAATAATCTGTCTTCATAGTTTCCTTTATTATTTAATCACTGTATACAATTGAGTCGTCAGTAACATCTATATAAAACAGTGAACATCCTTCGCAATATTTATGTTTGTACGAAGTAGCTAGAGTTTTATTTGCAAACTTTGTATAGCTTCAAGATTTGTCGTACTGTTGATGATAAAATCATAATACGAAAATATACACGCCAGATGTATATTTTCATAATATACACTGATGGAAAAAAAAATCCCAACACCAGGAAGGAGCTGTGCTAGATAAACGAAATTTGGTAGGCGTGTTTATACATCTGAAAGATGACGTCGATTCAAATTTCGAGCTACGCGCATAAGTGTGGCGCTAGTAGCGACACTGTGAACATGCAAATGAGGTTTGCTTTAAATAAGCGCTGTAAGGTTCGTGATCGTTATTTACAATTGAGATTTGACGTAGTGGGTTAATGTTAGTCAAGGATGCCTCTAAGAAGACGAAGAAGCCATTATCAACAGCTCACTGAGTTTGAACGAGGTCGTGTAGTAGGGTTACGAGAAGGTGGGTTTTCTTTCCGCGATATTGCAGAAAGACTTGGCAGGAATGTATCCACTGTGCATGAGTGTTGGCAGCAGTGGTCAAGGGAAGGTACTGCCTCAAGAAGATCGGGTTCCGGGCGGCCACGTGGCACTACTGAGAGGGAAGACCGCCGTGTTCGGCGTATGGCTGTGGCTAATCGTACTGCGTCTGCAGCTGAAATTCGAGCTGCAGTTGGCCCCACAGTGACACAACGAACTGTTACAAATCGGTTACTTCAAGGACAGCTCCGAGCCAGACGCCCTGTAGCGTGCATTCCACTGACTCCAAACCACTGCCGTTTGTGACGTGAGTGGTGTCAAGCTAGAGCTCATTGGAGGACAGAGTGGAGATCTGTTGTTTTTTCTGATGAAAGCCGGTTCTGCCTTGGTCGCAGTGATAGCCGTGTGTTGGTTAGAAGGAGGCCAGGTGAACGCCTGCTAGCGACCTGTCTGCAGCCTAGACACACAGGGCCTACTCCTGGAGTTATGGTTTGGGGAGCAATTTCGTATGACAGCAGGAGCACTCTCGTGGTTATCCCACGCACCCTGACTGCAAATTTGTACGTCAGTCTAGTGATACAACCTGTTGTGCTGCCATTCATGAACAGCATTCAAGGGGGTGTTTTCCAACAGGATAACGCTCGCCCTCATACCGCTGTTGTAACCCAACATGCTCTACAGAGTTCGACATGTTGCCTTGGCCTGCTAGATCACCAGATCTTTCTCCAATCGAGCACGTATGGGACATCATTGGACGACAACTCCAGCGTCATCCACAACCAGCATTAACCGTCCCTGCATTGACCGCCCAAGTGCAACAGGCATCGAACTCCATCCCACAAACTGATATCCGACACCTGTACGATACAATGCATGCACGTTTGCATGCTTGCATTCAAAATTCTGGCGGTTACACCGGTTACTAATGTACCAACATTTCACATTTGAAATGGCTCTTCTCGCCAACGGCTCTACCTGTGATCTTGAAACTTTAATCAATTAAATATGTCACCTAGAAAAATGTATTGCTGAAATTTCATTACTGTACAATAATTTTTTCTTGGTGTTGGGATTTTTTTTTCCATCAGTGTATATTGTACGAAATAAAATTTCATATTATTGATTGCTCTCTTAAAACTGGCCTTATTAAAACAACCATGATTTTTGAAAGGAATTAAATATGTTCAACAGATAATTTGGGGATCTTTTTTCTCCCCCGCCAAGGTCGACAGATACCAAGTAAACTTCGCAAACTTTTGCAGCTTACGAAATCTCAATTGTTTATTCGAATTAATGAAGTTTTCGAGTGTATTTTACAGATGCTAAAGTGAGAGATTTATTTTGAATAGAATTTAGTTTTTGTATTGAATAAAACTATCAATTTTATTTAATTTTGCGCCGACTTCAAAAGTTATGATTAATTGTAGTCTTTCTGTCGTTTGTTGAAGGAATTTATTTCATACTTTTAAGCGCATACAATTACATTTCATTTTTAGTTGTTTGAATAATAGTTGCTTTTTGGAGTCGGTTCTATATTTTTACAAAAAAAAAAAAAAAATATTTTTTCACATTCAGTGAAAATGTATTCATAGCAGAACATGAGACGATGTTCGACAGCAGTTTCACATATCGCAACCCGCAAGAAAACTGGCACAATTCAAAAAATGACAATTTCGAATTAATGTCACTGATAAATATATGAAGTGCCCTATTGTGCACAAAATACTTTACATCTCCTTCTCGAAAATTATGCACTCCAAAGGCAGTTGTGTCAGTTTTATTCTAATCAGTGCCTTATACTTAAGTTGATTTTTCTCAAATACTGCATTATTAATTGATGTTTCTTTTCTTGTCTTTATGCGATATGAGAAAAAAAAACTATCTATTAAATCCACATACATTGAATTAAGATTTTAGAAATATAATGAATTGATACGCTTCATTCGTAACCAAAAATCTTGTTAGACATGTAGTATGAAAGTAACCAATATCAGTATATATATGAAATATAAACTTTCAAAAGAGAAGCAGCTAGAGAAGAATTGATGACTCTCTGTTATTCATATAAGGCTGCTAATTGAGGCTCAAGAAAAAAAAAATTGTCGTATATCTTTATAAATTAAACCAGACATAGAAACGATATAACAATATCCTGAACTGCAATGCACATCTGGATTCTGATTGAATTTTACAAAGCGAAGTGTCACTCGTTACGTTGGAATGGGCTCAAACCGATCACTAGTTCGAAAAAGGATCCAAATATGCATTGCAGCTGACGGATAAAAGTTTAAACATCGAAATAAGGTCATTTTGATTTCTAAAACTGCTTCGGATCGTTAAATTGTAGGAAACTGGGAACAAACAGATACAAGTTTAAACATTTTGTTTATATCATTCATACTTATAAAGTGTCTTCCTGTACTATATCGATAATGCTCAACAACTTTTTAATTTTTTCCCCTACCTCCTACTGATTTCAAGATAGAAACGCTAACTACGCTATTTTCCTCCAGGTGGCGCTGTAAGTGGCCGCATCTCGTAGCGCATAACAACCTTACTATATTTATATACCTCTTTTACGAGTATAGCTGCAGCCTTTCAGGAGATAAAATAATGATAACGGACTTTTGTGAGCACTCTGTAATTTATTTACATCTAATGAAATCATAATGGGACCTTTTTTAGACCAAGATCTTTACAGCAACAACAACAAAAAGTATTAAAATTGGAGCATCTCTTACGAAGTTATAAGCTAACAAACAACAACATCAAAAACATGTGGTTCGAATTAAGGACAGCCACCTTTGTGAAGCCGGTTAAAAATGACTTTGCGATGTTACCGCTTACAGTGACCGTGCTTTGAATTACATGCCATACGTATCACCAGCTACGCTGCAAAATGTGCAACGTAGTTCAAGTGTGCACAGTGTAGGAAATTGCGAAGAAACAAATGCACGTTTTAAGCGTTCTATTTTTAGCATGAATATCTAAAAACTGTCTTTTCGTGCTAAATCAATGACCGAATCGTCTTTTCGTACCAAATCAATAGTGATGTATAATATTTTCATGAATAAGTGTACCAACTTCTGCTTTTAAATATACATTTCTCTGAGAAAAACTTTAAAATTTATTACTACACCCAACAGCATCTTAAAAAATGCGTTTTCATAATGGTTATCTTCATTTTAAGTTTCGTACAGTTATACGCCATAGAAGTTGGGATATTATCTTCCCATTCTCGGAAAATATTGCAGTATAGCAGCACCATTTATTGGTCGATATGCATCAAAATTGAATTAGCATAATGCCCCATAATGACCTTCTAACATATCAAGTTTTGCTTGATTATACGCAATAGAATCTGAGATATAACTTTCTCTTTTTGCGGAAATCACTGTATAGCAGCATTACCATATTAATAGCAGCATTATATATGTATATATATATATATATACTATTATTTACCAGAATTACCAATGTTAATTACGTTACATTATAGCCTTTGAAAAAAAATTATAAAATTGATAAACAAATGTAATATAAGAAAACCGTACAAGTATCGACATTGTTAGAGAATTTCTATAATTAAATGTCACATGTCTTATTAATTTCAGAAAGTATACTCCTGGGAATACCTGACATAATTAGAAACACATCAAACGAGATTAATATGATTCATTTCATTTTATTAAGTAAACTAACATTTGCTAATATCGTTGTCAGAGATATTAAATTTTAATTTCAAATTACAATCTTTTACATAATAAACAACGAAATATAAATTTTACTCCTTAAAGGCGTTCACTCCACAATGTCAAGTTTGTATGATTTCTAGTAAAATATTTGATTTTTAAAGCTGTATTTTTTATCTTTAATCAAACACTATCTAACAGATAGATTTTAATCATCTTAAATATTCTTTTTAAGAAATTTAATATATTTAAAACTAAGCTCAAGTTTATCATTTCTGAATTTAACAAATTAGAAATTTGAAGCACAGTCCCCCCCCCCCCCCACACACACACACACGCACACTTTCTCTCTTACCGATATAAAATTGAGAAAGTATTGTTTTTCGCTTAAATTTTCGAAAATGTGAGTTTTTTTTTTTATATTTACATTCTCTTGAATCCGAAAACAATGTTTTTAACGGTTGGGGTGTACGTTTGTGTGCCTCTGAATCTATTATGAGCATAACTCAAGAATAAATAATAGCAGGAAGTCCAAATTCGGTATTCTAAATAGATTTGTAGTAATCTTATTTCTGTAGTTGTAATCGATTATAAAAATTTTTTAATCATATTGTAATGGTTACTATCGAATTTCATTTTGAAATAATCACTAAGTAATCGTAATGAAAAAAATAGCTGCGACTATAATCGTAATCCAATCATAATCCTACTGTGTTTTACTTCAGTGTAATCTGTATTAATAATCTGTGTATTCGTAATTTCTCTTAAGAATAAAATTACACCATATTTTTCCTACCATTTACCACTTTCTGATCAATTTCTATCTCGCTTCTGAAAACTCTTTCAATTTCACAAACTGTTTTTAGAACTGATCTAGAAGGATAGCAGAAATTATGCCTCGAAATATTTTTAATATGGAGATAGCGAAATCAGCGTAATTGTAGTTTAATCGCAATCAATTTCTATCTAATCGTAATTCATCCAAAAAATTTAATTGTATTCTAGAATCTTATAAAATGGTAATTAAAAATGTAGTTGGAATCTAACTTGTAGAAATCTATATTACGTATCTATTCTTGGAAAGTCAAAATAATCTTAATCTTAATCGATTACAATCTTCTGTATTCGACTAGAAATCTGATTTTAAATCTGTATCATATGGGGATGCTGTTTTCTGAAATTGTCTTGTGTACAGGGACTTACAAAACTGCTTAGAAACACTAGGTATATGGACGAAATTTCTGGATTGTATATTTTAACATTTTAAGACTGCTTTAAACGTAATAAAAATGATGTACATTCTAAAACATATTTCATATAGAATATGGTGTGAAAAATATTTGCACTTTGTTTACAGAGACACATAAAAGAATTTTAATGTAGCAGGAGGACACCGTTTAGAAATGACTCGAAATGCCTTTCAAGTTGTGTCATGCTTTTTTTTTTTTTTTTTCCTGTGATTTGTGTAAACTTAGGTATTGGGTATTTCAAAAGTCGCAGAAAAATTAAAAAATATATTATTCAAAAAGTATTGACTATAGCACTATGCGGTTTCTACTTAAATCCATAGAAAGACATGGGACTTTTTTTAAGAAACGAAAGATTTATTGGGAAATTAGTTTAATTTTTCTCCATCAGGTGTCGTTTTAATTGTTAAATAACTTTTTTCATAGTGGCGCAGTACATTCAACAACGCAACTACAACTAAAAATGTTCAATGGGACGGCTATCATTCATAAAAATTGGCCGTCAGAGGTTGTGCATTGGGAATTCTCGTAATAAAGTCTAACAATCCTTTATCTATTAACATTATCGTAATTTTCTTTTTAAAACGATTAACAGCAGTAATAACCAATAAATGTTTAATTTAAATATTCGCTAACATCTGACATCATATGCAACATGCCAAAGTAAGATTAATCAATATTCGCAATATGGCGTCATTTGAGAAAACGAATCTCCTTAAAATGTGAGAAGATACTGTGAATACAATACCATCTGTTGGTGAAAATGTAATTAATATGTTTTTTTATGTATATATATATACATTCAAAATTAAACAAATAAGTTCCAGGGGATGATATGGGTGACTATTCTCTGAATAATACGAATTAAATTTTACAATTTATTAACAGCCTTAGATATTTTATGAATACAGCTACAATATTTAAAAGAAGGTTGGGAGGGGAGATAGTTCCAACACACACAAAAATTTATGTTAAATAAAACTTTTTCTAAAACTAATAAGAATGTTTGTTTGAAGTACATTAGAAATGCTCAAATCCAATACCTCATAACCTTACACCCTTAAGTTGAAATAATATTTCTACGGTATTATAGGGTAAGAGAAAGTCGTCTGAGTGCCACACCAGATTATTTTCATAATTCGTATTTACGTTAAATGTATATTTGGAAAAACTTATTTAAAAAATATTCACAGATGATATTTAAATAATAGGTAGAATATCAATGAATATCTATATTTCACAAAGAAAGAAATTGAATTCTAATTTAGTATGTTGTGGCTATTCGTTGTGATACAAATTTTCTTGTATACCACAATATTTTATTTCAACAACAAATTTATCTTATTCTTATCATTTTGAGTATTCGTACAGCGTGTACATACAAAAACTAGTATTTTGTAGTCCCCACATGACTTTCTTCCATATTTTCCTATACAATTTAACTCAGAAAAAATAATTTATTAAAATTATTATTTAAAAAATTATCTTCCATGATAATGCAGACGATTTCCATATTAGAGAAGTAGTATAACACTAAACATCCAAAAAAGGTCAATTTTATTCTCAATGTTACACTTAAAAAAGAAAAGAAATTTTTTTTTTTTTTTTTTTTTTTTTTTTTTTTTTAGAAAGGGAAAAAAAATTGATAACTTTATTTTAAATTATCGCAGATCGATGGTGGTTCAACCATTCGTTTTAAAGGTACTAGCGAGCTCTTTTGAAAGATACCCAAATGAAAATTTACTCCCCCCGAGACGAGGCTACATACACAATTTTTTTTTTTCAGTTGACTATCTCTATTACAAATAGTTCTTTTAAATTTCATGATGATTATTAAAAAATAATTTTTTCTATGCACATTTATACAAAATTTTGTCCTATACCACCATGTTAAAAATTTTAGAAAAAGCGGGATGACTATTGGACAATTTTTACCAAACGTTGATAGGCACTAATTTATGTCAATGTGTAACTACATACCAATTTGTTTGAAATTCTGTGCGGTAGTACCTGAGATGCAGCCGCCAAAAAATTTTGTCTCACACACATACACACAGACAGACATTTTCTAAAAATGGTCAAATCGTGTTCTACAGCTCTCAAAACCTGTAAATCCGTCAAAAAACCGAGGTCGAAATTTGTTACGAATCCAATACTTTCTTCTACTGAATATAGAAGAAAGTAATAATAGGTTAAAATATAGTGTGGCAATTGTCCAGCAACAGAGGTCAGCGCGATCCAGATTCTTATAGAGGCTCTGAATGGAGAAACTCGATTGCCATATAACGCAATATATTTTTACTAGAGTTTTGATACTTTCTTTTAATGAAAACGCGGGGAGAATGTTTTAATTATCTTCAGATAGTACGCAGAGAATCATTCAAATAATTTACAGAGTGTAATGGTATCGTCTATAACATACTGAACAAACAAGGAAGATCGGCCGGAGGGCCAATGTCCAGTATCTTATTATATAGAATAGTCTTTAACTTCTTGTTGGAAAAACCGAATCTAATGTATTTACTGGTTATTTATGTGCCTAGATCTCATCCGTAATAAATTTAAATCAGAAAACAAGTTAAATACATATTTAAATTTAAACAGGGAACATAAAAGTGCAAATGTCTCCAAACATTTTTGAAAATTTTCAGTTTTTGTTAATGTTTCTGAAACTTGCGTAAATACGTGATAGAACCCCTTAGAAAGACTCCCATGGAAGGCATTGCATCAGGACTAGGTACCTAGAGTAGACTTTTGGACTTAGTCTTTACACCAAAACCAAATTTTAGATATTACGTTTGTTACAAGTATTCTAGTAATATACCAGCGCTAGCACTTTTATCGACAATGCCCCTGCTAACGAAACTATGCTTTATTTTATGTTGATAAAGTTAAGAGCAATTTTCATGAGTACAGATATGAATAATTGAATATAATTATAACATTTAAAAAAATTAATTTCAAAAAACCTTTCTTTTTTTGTATTTCAAGCAATCTGATAGTTTAAAACGATATTTATTTACTTAATTTTATTATAAATTAATTTTTTTATGACAAAGTACTATTCCAGTAAATATTATCTCATTTCCAGACTAAGAAAAGTGCTATATCGATTGAAACAAAATCAGTTTTCACTTTAAGAAAACTGTTTATAAATCAAACAAATGAAAGAAAAAAAAAACTTCTGCTTCATTTAATCGACGAATCGATTTCTTATATCCTCTTCCGATTCAGAAACATTAGATCAGAAGAACCTGTTTTAAATGAGATACATTTTTGCATGATAATTTTGATCAGGTTGTAAAAAGGAGAAAGTAATTTAGTCTGTTTTTATTTGCTTTTGTGTTCATTTCATATTGGAAGAAATGAACTTCGTTTAAAATGAATTTTGAAATAGCTTTGAAGAAATCTCACTTAAAATTTTTTTCGTTTTTGGAGTGTTGAAATTTTGCTGCTCTTGTTCCAGTTCAAATATTTTTATTTTTTTATCATTTCAAAGAAATGGGAGAATAAAATTTTTTATTTCAGTTTTAAATTGAAATATTTAGTCACGTCACAGTTTTATGAGAAATAACATTTTATAGTCAATATATTTTCAAAAAATTAAACTCGAATACTTTGGAGTATTCAATCACATTTATGAAGGAAATACTTTTTGAAAGAAAAAAAAAATCTACCTAAATGTTTTCTAATGCATTTATAAATAATCTTAAATGCCTATTGTTTTAGTTACCTTTTTCAATTTGCTAAAAGATACAGGATAAATATGAAATCATTTCAAAGTCCAAAATATTTTTGCGTTAAAACTACTGTGCTAAAATTCTTATAATTTTTTATAAATTTGCATCTGTACTGATTGAGTTTCATGTTAAAATTATTGATATTAATAATTCTCAAAGTTTGCCGTCTTTGTAGTTCTTTTGTTAGTTCCTTGACGAAAAATTTCCCAGAACAGGAAAATATGCGATGCAACAGTATCACATTATTGTTCTTTTTATACCATACCTATTTATTTTGTATGGTACAGTATATGAGAGTGTTACTTAGCCAGGAAAGATCTTCAACATCCTGAACGCCAAAGAAAATTAATTACAGCTGTTTCGATAATATTCAGTGTACCGTCTTCAGTACATAAGAAAAAAAAAAGAGAGGGAAGTGCTCCTATATATAGCAAAATATTCGGATTCTGATCAGCCAATACAATCTTCTACATTTCAGGATAAACAAATCAGTCTTTCATTTTCATCAGCATTTTTTTCACAGCTTGTGAGATATAGCAAAGTTAGCGTAATGCTACAATTAAAATTCGCACTTTACGAGTAGAACATGAATGCGAAGAATTTAGGATTCGGCTGATCAATAGAGTTAGTTCCTATGATAAATGACAAATGAAATTGTAATCTGCGATATGTTAATTTTATAAAGTATTTTGGAAAGTGATTGATATAAAAGGAGAAGGAAGATTGCTTTTGGAGTTAGTGAGTTGGAGGGGAGTTAGTAGAAGGTTAGCTGGAAGTAAGTGTGTGGGAAGTTGTTTGTTAGCGGCTATAGCCAGAGATAGTAATTCGAGTTGTATCGTGGTGTCAGGGAATCCTCCCACGTACGAAAGATTACTGAGCCGCGAGGGTGAATGAAATTAATTAAAGTAGTTGAGATTAATTGTGAGTATCTATTGATAGTTAAAAGTATTTAAGAAGGCTGCCCAACTAAGTTTACAAGTTATTAAATATAATTAAAGTCCAACGCCCACCTTCTTATTTAAGCTCAAAATAAAAGCTCATTTATTTTATAAATCTGACATTGTCTTCACTTCATAATTTACTTAAGTATTTCAGTTTCAGCTTCAATTTTAAGTTAAAGGATGATGACGACAAATAGGCCGTCACACTGGCGCCCAACTTTGCTCGAATTCCCCCCCCCCCCCGAGCTAATGTTTTTTGATGGCACCACTAGCGTGCTTCAATTTTTTGATGAGCTTGAATACTTTTTTCATTTTTACTTTCTTCTATATGCAATATAGAGAAAGTATTGGATTCGCGAAAATTTTCGACCTCCGTTTTTTGACGGATCTACACGTTTTGGGATGTCCTGAACACGAATTGATAGTTTTTAGAAAATATCTGTCTGTCTGTGTGTCTGTCTGTCTGTCTGTATCATTTTTTTGTGGACGCTGTATCTCACGAGCCAATGAATGAAATTTAACCAAACTTGGTATTGAGTTGCACCCTGACATGAACTGGTGCTGATTAGATTTGGGGATCAATAGCTCAACAGGTGGCGTTGTGATCGCATTTTATGCAAATTTTTAACATGGCAGAACAGGACGAAATTCCGTATAAATGGGCATAATGAGAGTTATTTTAAACTTGTGATTGTAAAATTAATATGAATTATTGATAATATTAATAGTTAACTAGGAAAAAATTTCTGTGCATGTGGGGGCATCGCTTCACCCCCTGGGGGGGGTTAAATTTTCAAGATGGGTATCTTTCGAAAGATCTCGTCAATACCTTTAAAACGAATGGTTGAACTATTAATCTGTGATAATTTAAAACAAAGTTATCGATTTTTTTTACTTTTAACAAAAGAAAAAAAAAAAAAACTTGGAAAAAAAATCGTATTTTTTTTTTAATATTGTTACTGGTTGAATATGTATTACTTTTAACAAAAAAAAAACTTAGAAAAAAATCGTTTTTTTTTTTTTTTATTGTTACTGATTGAATATGTATATAGGAAAATATAGAAGAAAGTCTTGTGGTGGCCACAACATACTAGTTATAAAATTAACATGGAAAAAAAATATTCTTGGTTAGCATACGCTTTAAGAGGAGAACCGAGACAGTGGCATAAATTAATCGCTTGCCATTCACTTGGGCTAAATCCAAGTGATCCTAATCCATGACGAGTTAAAAAGTAAAGTGATAAGTCTTTTGGCCACTCGGTATGACAAACTAAGATTGCAACATGACCGTTCCCTCCCCCCTCACGAACGTAAGTGGGAAGCGTCAATAAAGCCAATGGAAAAACCGCAAGAAGTTATTAAGTGGCAGGAAACAAGCTCGGTTAATTTAGATCAACCTAAAACTGGCAAAACAAACGTTATTTCTAGTGGCAAAAGTCAAACACTAGTTGTCGCTAACGAGCAAACTTCGCTTTCAAACAGCGATATAGAAAAATCTAGGTCTGTTATTCAGCCCTTAGCTACGGATAAAAAATCCGACAAATTCTCTAGTATAGCGACGGAGATTGTAAACGAAAATGCAATTAAAATTAATGTGGCATCTAAAACCGTTAAACTGAGCGAAAGTGACAAATCATTAAATATCGTGGCTAATCCTTCCGCCAATACTTCCAATTTAGGCTTTGAAATTGTTGAGCCGGCAAACCCTTCTAGTGGTTTAAATTCATCTACTGATAATTCCCATTTAAAAACAGTCAAGTCGGCCGATTCTGTTATTTTCACAGAAACTGTGCTAAAAGAAAGTGAAAAGTTTATCCACTGTGCTTCTAAAGATCTCGTAACTAATTTTGAAGAAAATCTACTTGTTAATGTAAATGAAAGCAGTACAGTTCAAAATGCAGTGTTAACTAATTCTAGTTCTGCACATCCAGTGCATAAATTCAATGATAAAGTCGTAAATCGAACGAAAAAGTCAGATAACTGGGTCGCTAGTTTAAATGACACGTCGCCTAAAATAAAAGAAAATGTCGCAATTTCCTCTAAGGAAGCGAAAGGTTTGAAAGCTTGTAAGCCCTCCAGGACCTCGATCTCAACGAGTAGAGAGCGAGCGGAACCTTTTCCGGGAACGGTAGACAGTGACAAGGTACCGGGCTCGAGTCCGTCCCAGAAAAGTGCCTCTCCGATGCCGGACTCCGCTCTACAAGCCACCAGCGCTGAAAGTTCAACAGCAACTCCACAAGACAGTCTGACCCGCATCGCTAATTTTGCTGATATCAAGGATGCTAGGACAATCTGTCAGGTCGTATCGTTCAGTATTTTATTTTTTCTCGAGTATTGGTCTATCATAACAATTGTGAAATCTACGACATGTAGGACTTTCTTTTGGACTTTCAATCATGAGCTAAAAGCCATGAACTTTTTAAAATTTCAAAATGTAAAATTTAAACTTGGAGCATGAACTTTCAACTCCCGAAATTTCATGTTTTGATTACATGTCATAAATTTTTTCTGTTATATAATATATTCATGTATGTACGTTAATGTTTTCTGTTCCTTTAGCCATCTCCAGCAGTGACTAGCACGATAATTTTTTTTCTTTGTATAAACTTTTCCCCCTCTTTAGTTTTTTGAATGATCTATATGTATGTACTTAAATGTTTTCTGTTTTAGCCATCACCTGCAGTGATTAGTACGATAAATTTTCTTACCTTTTTGTATATAAATTTTCTCTCTAGTTTTTGACATGATCTATATGTATATACTCTAATGCTTTTCTATTTCCTAGCCAACAACGGCAGTTTTGAAAAACTTTTGAAATATTTTGTATCCTTATCTATGTTTTTCTAAATGTCGTAAATTGTATAAAATGAATATTTCTTATGGTACACTTTTGTATTTTTCACTAAAAGTTTAATTAATGTATGTATCTATTAGTATGGGGTAAAAAGAGAATTTTTTTAAAGCTATTTTGCATGTAATTTCGCGTTTAACGACTAACCTTAATCAAACGAACAATTTAGTTTTTCCCGTATGCAAATAGCTAGCTGAAATATTGCTTATCTATACAATTATTATGTCATTTATCTTACTTATTATGTCGTTTATATACAAGTGTAGTTCACGTCTATTTTTGATTTATACGTTAAAAAGAGTTTTAATTCTAGAAATTCTGATGTCCAGTCCTTCACCTGAAAATCCAGGCTGATTTCTTCAAATTGTTACTTTTCCAATGAAAAAAGAGGTATTTTTGGAATCTTGCCAGCGTTTTTCTTTGCTGAAAGTCGAAGGTGCTTTTTGGACGAGTGCCAACAGCGGATCTCTTTTTAAAGATTCATCTGATAGTAGATAACTGGAAATTTTTGATAAACTCTTCTGATAGCTCAAGACATTTCAAGATTTTCTGTTTAATAAAATTATTATGTTACAAGGTGCTCAAGTCAAGACCTTAATGTTAGAAGTTAAATTGAAGAATGATCGCATTTTTGTGTTTAAGCGATCCCTTTTGTACTAATTTTTTTTTTAATTAATGAAATTTTTCTCCTTTCCATGTAAGGAAAGTTGATCTGTCATTCCCCTCTGTATCGCTGGACTTTAACTAAGTTAGTGCATAGAGTTTTCTGCCGTAAAATACCTCAGATGGAGCTTAAAAAAGTATTTTTATCATAAATCTTACCTGAGTGGGCAGTTTTTAAGCTCGGCACTCTTAATTTTTTTCACTATTAGATTTTTAAAAAGCCAATAGTTCTTGTTGGGCAGTTTAATTTAAGTTTTCCCCCCTCTTTTTTTTCTTATGCAGTTTAATTTTAGCAGTAAGTAACTGCGGCTATTTTTCACTTAACATAGCATTATTTTACTTTAAAATTTTCACGGGTAAAAACCTGTTGGGGATTTTTACGTGAAATTTTTTTCTTTTGGGGAGGAACTGTGAGGTATAGCACAGTTAGCGTAATGCTACAATTAAAATTCGCACTTTACGAGTAGAACATGAATGCGAAGAATTTAGGATTCGGCTGATCAATAGAGTTAGTTCCTATGATAAATGACAAATGAAATTGTAATCTGCGATATGTTAATTTTATAAAGTATTTTGGAAAGTGATTGATATAAAAGGAGAAGGAAGATTGCTTATGGAGTTAGTGAGTTGGAGGGGAGTTAGTAGAAGGTTAGCTGGAAGTAAATGAGTGGGAAGTTGGTTGTTAGCGGCTATAGCCGGAGATAGTAATTCGAGTAGTATCGTGGTGTCAGGGAATCCTCCCACGTACGAAAGATTACTGAGCCGCGAGGGTGAATGAAGTTAAATAAAGTAGTTGAGATTAATTGTGAGTATCTATTGATAGTTAAAAGTATTTAAGAAGGCTGCCCAACTAAGTTTACAAGTTATTAAATATAATTAAAGTCCAACGCCCACCGTTTTATTTAAGCTCAAAATAAAAGCTCATTTATTTTATAAATCTGACTTTGTCTTCACTTCATAATTTACTTAAGTATTTCAGTTTCAGCTTCAATTTTAAATTAAAGGATGATGACGACAAATAGGTCGTCACAAGCTATTGTTTCTAAGTTTTTTTTTTTGTTTTTTGTTTTTTTTTTACCAATCCTCCTCTCTCCCTCCCGCTGCACATTCTGCGTTATTCTATCGGTTGATCAGAATCTGATTACTTTCCTATATATAGGAGCAATTTTCTCTCATTTCTTTACTGAAGACAATACACTAAATGCTACCGAAACAGCTTGTCTGTTACCCAGTTTTTCTTTGGAATTCAAGATGTTGAAGGTTTTTCCTGGGTTTAGTTATCTAGCGCCAAGTCTCCTTTTAATAGTATGTGAGAGAGTATTTCATCAAAGAGTCTTTAGCACATTAATTTCTGATACTTAAATTTTGACAGGCAACTTCCGAACATTTACCTTCCGACCAATTACCACATTCCAATGAGGTTAAAAAAAAAATTATTACTTTACTTAATTTGTTTTCTGTCTGTCTGCTTTTTAAATCTCCCAAACTTGTTTGGATTGCAACGCGATTTATAAAATACAGTTTGTAGTATTTATGGCTAGTTTATTACAAAAAAAAAAAAAAAAAAAAATGTATTTCTGCTCGTGTGTGAAAATATTTTTATTATATTTCAGTAGCATTCTATTAACCATAACAAAGATTATGGAGGGCGTTATGGAGGTACTCTACAGCATGTGCCATGCATATCGAATAACACCAATTTTTCATTTACACTGCCACATAAAATTTGTATTTTAAGAGCTTTGTATTAAACGAAACATAGCATTGATATGAAGGTGTACCTTAAGATGTATGTGCCAGGTGAAAAATGAAAATCATAATGCTAAAATTTTTCATTTATAGAGCCACGCAAATGAAATATTTTTTTCGTATACTTCATTAAAATTATTTACATGCATGTTCACACCTAATGGCCAAAACTCATATGATGTTATAACAAATCAGATACCTGTATTCCCTGTAACCTTTATTCTATTCATACTGACATAAGTCAGTCTTTGTTCTGTAGTTGTTCTTTTAACATGTGTATGCAATGTGAAACCAGTAATACTTAATAATTAAAATATGTGTAAAATGAAGACTAATCATACCGTAATAACAATTTAATAATATCCTGAAAACTATACAAATGATGATGATGATATTTTTTAGGCAATTTTAAAGAGTGCACATTTTTGGGCATTGCCTTTTAGGGATATTTATTTCTATGAAAAGGATGCCTTTAGAGAAGATTTTTAATAGAATGGCAGTTGCAATAATAAAGTCATCATTAGGTAAATTTCATCTCCTATGGATAAAACAATGATACAGTTATTGCATCTACCTCTACTAATTTATGTCATCATATAATTGGCTAAAAGTCCCCTTCACTATTTTTATATTAACAATATTCTACTATAGTACCCCACTTTTCCGAAGCACTAAAATTAAGTGTTCTGGTCAAGTCAAGTTAAATAGCAAATAATAATTATCGGATACAAATGATTTAAAAAGACCCTTTATAATGTCAAAATAATCACCATTAAAGCTTTTAATGTTAAAATAATAAATATTCTTTATTTTGATGCATTATACATTTAACTGTATTGCTCTACCATTTTCCTTATCCATTCCGCATTTTCGGATACTTTCGTAAAGACTGTTCTCTGCTTTGGCATGGCACACAGCCCATGCATTAAATTACTTTCCGTGCCATAGCTGGTTAAGCCCATAACGTACCATTTTGGTCCAAGCATGGTAACAAGAGGACCGCCACTGTCACCCTGTAATGAAATATAATAATAAAAATCACCCTATAATAAATTAATGTTTTATAAATGTAAATAATTCATTTATAATACAGAACACAGATAGAAATAACACTTTTTCTTAAATAAATAACTTGTGTATGAAAGACAATAGGTTTAAGGAAAATGATAAATGAAAGTTAAACTGACAGTTAGCTCTCAGACTGAGTCTATAATTCAATGCGCAGAAGGTTCGATCTCTTACTCACATATATTTAGGAATATGAGGCCCAATATACAAAATAATGCCTAGCAAGAATTTTAGAAGATAAATAATCAGTTTTATTTTCACGTAAATTGTAATTGGCAATATATATATTTAAAAAAAAAAAAAGGGCAATCTATCCAATAATCATGCAACTTATTGAAAAAAAAAATCTTCAGACATTTTCGAAAAAATACTCGCCTTACTACATGATGATTACCTCTCTAACTGTGAAAAGCAAACTACAAATTGCCCTTATTAAAAATATCCAATTTGTTAAATAAACGAAGAGTATATTTCGATTAATCTGTCACATAATCACTTTGTTTGCTTTGATAGCACTTGAAAACTGCACTTTCAACACATTACCACTAAAGAATGAAATCGAAGCTATAATATCATTTTATAAACCACATTTTAGGCATTGATCATTTCTGCAGCAACTCATTATTTAATACGGTTGATTAAATTAAATATTTTCTTTAAAATTACGCAATGGATAGAAATGAGCCATCATATGCAAATGGACCTTATATACGAGTGGCAACGACTGCGGCTATTTATCGATTTAAGCGTCTAGTATTGGCTGATAGAGAAGTAAACAAAAGTTTCGAGCTCAGCGATTTTACGAAGAAACTTTTATGTACCCGCAATAACGCGTGGTGCGTGAGGTCCATTTGACGCATCAATTATTGTTGGACTCATAACGTTGTTTATTATGGGGGATCAATGGTGGCTACAAAAAAAAAAAAAAAAAAAAAAAAAAAAATGTCGATGAAGAGGATAAAATATGTACTGTTGGGCCAACCGACATTATTTCAACTAACCAATTGCCAATCACACGACTCACGTTTGTAGGGTTATAAATCTTTTATCTTTTTTCTTTTTGTTTAACAGAAATCTATTCCTACAATATATTACAAAACAATTCTTTCTACTGAAACTTTCAAATCAGAGCTTTCTAGCGGCCCTTCTTTGCTCAATATTTTTAATTGGCTGTGATCCCCTGTTGAATTCATTGGATATAGATACCATTTTTCGAAACTCTGAAGCATTTCTGAGAAAGATATAAGGTGGAAAGACATAATGCAGACCTAGATGTACAAGATTTTTCAAAAATATATCTCATAAATGTTAAAGGGATATGTATGTCTGTTGCTGCTAGAACCGTACGTGATACGCTCAACATTTTTACTAATGGACAGCAATCCATTCACCACCGCTGTTGTAAATCTGTAAATAAACCCCTTTGAGCCTTTTCTTTTTTCATCAAACTTTTTATTTCCTTTGATTTTACTTACTTATATTTTTTACTTATCTATTGATAATGGGTCTTTATGTGCTAGCACTTATCCACAGTACCACCCTACGCACATTTCTACACTAAATCTGCTTATTTTAGATCACTCTGCCTGTTTTTACATTTGTGGAAAATATTTTTGAAGAATTTTGTATATTAAATTTCTGCTATAAACTCAATCAAAAACGAGCGAGAAGATTGTGGTTGATTTATCAAATGCGGTCGAAAAATTCATTTAAAAAAAAAAAGAGAGAAAGAGAAAGAGAGGAAGAAATCATTTAAAATGCTCAGGGCTGCTTTTCATGGGAAAATGGTAAATATAACAAAGGAAACGAAACATAAAGAATGGATAAACTGTTTGGGCATTTCTTATTTAGTTTTTTATCACGTATAAATGTTCCACTTGTTAATTTTACTATTTTCCCATGAAAAGCGCGACATATTCACAATTTTTTGAAATTTTTTTCTAAATTCCTTAAGCTCATCTTATGAATCGTATGCGAACCAAATTTGATGGCAATGCATCCGCCTGTTTTAACTGAATGATACTGTTTATGTCAAAAGTTTAATAATAGCAACTCAATATATATACGCACTTATATGTATTACCATATATACAATTAAACCTCATCGCAGAAGCGCTTGAATTATTTTTAACTTCATTTTCATAGGCCTGTGTAATAATTAAAACGAGTTATAATTTAAGTTCCTACCTTTTAACATGAACGTGCATAACAGGAAGTTTTGTTTGAAATTAAATTACTCGCTATCCTCCCGAGAGAATTCAACGTTAAACATAAACAAAACCTTTCAGAAAAGTTTTAAAAGCTTCCATCTACCGAAAGAACAATGTAATATTTCTTCTCTAAGAACATAATATATCATTGCATTAGCTACTAACTAAACACTTTATAAAACGCTATTTATCACTTAAGGAATAACTGGCAAATATATACATATATATTTGCCAGTTAACCAAAGTTTCACAAAAATCCTCTAAAATTTAGAACAGTAACAAGTGGTTATAATACTTATGTAAATAAAGCAGGTAAAATTTTACAAAATATTTTATAAAATATAATTGATAGTTTAACTAATAGCTCCATTATTAAAAATAGCTATGATATATTATTTAAAAAAAAAAACTCAAATATAATAATGTTAAAATGTATTCAGTTTATATTTATGATTTTCAGGATATATTCAATAGTATTGATATTAAAGATTTGGACAGAATTTTAAATTGGGTTTATGATGAATATGAATTTGATAATGTGGCTGATAAAAATAAATATGAAAATTTAAAAAAATATTACTTTAAAAGTAAACTACACATTAATGAATGATATAATTTATAATCAAGTTATCGGGGTTCCTCGAGGTGCTCCCTGTAGTAATGTTCTAGCTACTATTTATTTATACTTTTATGAAAAAATTTGTAATGATACAGATAATATAGTATATAGATACGTAGATTATGTGATTATTTTTGGTCTTAACTCTAATGCTAATCCAGTTTTGAAATTTTATCCTGAGTATTTAAAATTAAATTTAGCCAAACTTAACAAAAATCAGTACTAATTATTTGGATTTGATTATTGATATTGTTGATAATAAATACTTTAAACATTAAAATTTATGATAAAACAAAATATTATAATTTTCATGTTATTAAATTACAGAATTGGATCTCTAATAAACATTTCTGTTTTTCGTACCGTTAATGTTAATTACTCATTAAGAATTAAAAATTATGCAGTAATCAATATGATAAAATTGAAAATATTAATGAGATTTATAAACAAGCTTTTAAAGCAAACTGTCCTATGGATTTTTTTGCATAACTATAACTTAAAAAAATTTTATACATAATTAAATACCTGCGTTAATTTTTAATGGTTACTTATGTTTACTGGTTACCTAAAAGTGATAATGCTGAAAATCATTAATACATTTTCACTGATAGATCGTAATACTGCTGTAATTTTGACTTCGTAAGAAATTTGAGTGAATTTTTTTTTAAATAGTTACAACGTTGTTTAGGTTTTGTGGCAACTTATATGTAGTGAGAGAATATTTTATGTTTATACTTTTATTCATCTGTTTATTGAACCGTTTGTAATAGAAGTATGTTATTTTTATTTTAATTCATATAAATACATTCTTTAAGGATTACTGCTTTGATTTTCTAAAAACTTATAGGAGGTTTAGTTTTACATTCCAGATAAAATTATTATTGATATGTTCCCTTTATTACATTTGATATTTTTATGTTGCTAATAGCATGGTCTTTTCATAGTTTTGGCAAGCTAAAGGGAGAATACGTATGGCAAAGCTGGCTAAACCTCACAATGTTATCTCAAGTCAACATGGCTTGCTAATTTTTGAAACTAAGAATTCACTCCTGTTTTAATGTTAACTTATGATAATTTATGATTAAGTATTTATGACAATAGTATATATATATATATATATATATATATGTGTGTGTGTGTGTATATATATATATATATATATATATATATATATATATATATATATATATATAGCAATCTCTTGTCACACAAATAAGTAATTCCATTTTTATTTTATTTTTGATTAAAAATTTATTCTACGTTCAACAATTTTTGTTCATACGAAGTTTTCTAACATATAGCTTACATTTAAAAAACTAGAGAAAAAATCATCAAATATAATAATTTAGGATAAGTATAAAAAAGCAAAAACATGAGGAATAAATTAAAGAAATAAGTCATAATTTCTCTTTACCAAGGCAGATTTGTATAGTAAGATACATTTATTCACTAATTAAAGATTCTTTGTTTTCATCGGGATAGCTCTAATGATTTAAAGGTAAATATTGAATCAATTGCAAGAAAACTTTTAATTGGTTCAATATTACAATTGATCCAATAAATTCTTTTTCCAAATATTTGACGATACATATGAACAATAAGCATTAAAAAAAAAAAAAAAAAAAAAAAAAATCTTACGTGGCAAGTAGATTGAAAACCTGGACGATTCTTCACGCATATCTGAGTTGTAGGATCATAACTGCAGTTGGATGTGGGCTGGACATACACATCTACTTGTTTCAAAACACGATTATTACCAGTACCTGAAAATAATGTTGATTATTCAAAGTTTATATCAATATTTAAAATTTAAAAAGAAAATTAACATTGACTTATTATTATTTGTTTAAAGACAAATTTATTATTACAAGAAACATTTTTGGAGCAAATTTAATAAGCAGAAATCATAATTAATTGGAATCATCATCAATCGAAAGCATCATTATTCTTATGAAATATTTACTTTCTATAGTAAAAATCAAAAATGCACTTAGAAGTAAATCATTAACAGTAAAAGATAGACAATGGCAGATTCCTCAAATTAAAAGCCATTCATGGTTCATTCATTTTGGAATTTCATCACTTTTTTTTCATTTTAACATTAGATTCCATTTACTCGAAGTTCGGATTCTTCACTATTTCAGACAGGAAACCAAAGTTAAGTTTTTCTTCGAAGTTAACTTTTCAAGAAAAGTAATTATCTTTATGCTATTGAAGTATAATAATCATTTTTTAGATGTTTCACAGTCTTTTGGAAATTGTGCAACAGCGCGATTCTGCAACCAAAAAAAAAAACCTGCGTAGGCTTTTTTTTTTTTTTTTTTCACTAAATTCTTATAGATTTTTATTCACTAAAATCGAAAATAATAATAAAAAAAAATTTCTAGCACGTGATTTTTTTTTTTTTTTTTTTCAAAATTCATATTTTTTGCTCAATTTTACGTGAAATCATATGGAATCTGGTACAATATTGTTCATCATAAAAGCCATATTTAATGGTTATTTCTTACATTAAACAATATTTATTAAAGCAAATATTTAAAAAAAAAAAAGGAAAGGGAAAAATAAATACGAAATTGGAAATAGAACGAAAGTGGGGAACAGTGGAAGAGGTGAAAGTGGAAGCGTGTTCGGAGGTGTGTCAAAAAGAAGAAAAGGTTTCACATACAAAATGCACGGAATATCAAATATATTGTGAAAGAATTGTTTTTTCAATAAAGAGAAAGAATATGCTTAATTTAAGGTAATAAAATTAGTGATTTTTATAGTCAATCTTTATTATTTTGCAAAAAAATACCGTAGGCAAAATAAATAGGCAAAAATGGAGGTCGTTTTTTTTTATTCCCCATCTTCGAAAACATAAAATTCACCAAGAAATTTCATGCAGGTGAACTTTACTTTATTGATTAATTAATTAATTAATTTTATTTTATTTATTTATTTATTTTTATTATTTCTTTATTTATTTTTCTTTCTTTCTTTCTTTCTTTGTTTGTTTATTTTTATTTATTTTTATTTATTTATTTATTTATTTATTTATTTATTTATTTTGTAATTGTTTTCATGTAAAGTATTGTAAACCAATAATTTTCAATCCCTGTATCATAAGAAAGATTAGATTTAGAAAATTCTCGACTCTAGTGTCACAACTTGGCTGATCGGGGTCTTGAAGACATGTTTCATTAAAGTTGTGTTTCCGCTGATAACATTGGGTGACATAGATAAAAGGTTGATAAACTTGCAAAATTGTTGTTTTTAATTTGGTTGGGAAATTTCCAAGAATGTAGAAAAAAACTGCTGTTAAAGAAATGTAGTTTTTATCCCCCACCAAAAAAAAAAAAAAAAAAAAGAAAGAAAAGAAATAAAACTTTTAAGGGATCGTTAAAAGCTGGGGCCTATTGTGCTTAACGAAAATCACCGGCCTGACTAGAAAATGAATACTCGAAAACCATGAAAAGACTTGGTATGTTGTAAAAAATTATAACGATCTTTAATTAAACTTTATTTTTCAGTTATTTCTCATAAATAAGTTTCCAAGAGTTAGAAAAAATAAATTGTGTATTTAAAACTTATCTATTAAGAAAACTAACTTATCTCTAAACTTATCACTAATTTATCTATTTTTGAAATAAAACCGTTAGACATTAAAAAAAACTCAGCTACAATCATTGAAAGAAAATTTAAAGATATCATTGATTATCACTGAAAGAAAATTTACGTTGGCCTAAGATTGACCTTTATAAAGAAATAGAAAAACAAGTCCTTCTGGCTCATTCGGAAGGGTAGGTTGATTTCTTTTTTCATACGAAATAGCCGCCATTTTGAAACAAAATGGCGGCAACAAATTACACTGCTCGGCATGAAAATTGCTCCCAGCACCACTTTTGCAAATTCTTATGTAAAATTGACTTTCTGAATCCAAATAGGACGGCCATTTTGCCCTACCACCCACCGTTTTTTTAGGGACACCCCTATTTTTACCACTTTTCGGTAATTTTATGGCTATAAGTTTGATTTATAGTGGAGAAAAGAAATATCTTAACTGTTAAATATCTTCTGAGGGCCTAAAGAGGTGAAAAATTCTATAACATTACATTTTCAGCAAGGGAAAGATTTAGGGGGAGATTTGCCACTGAAATTATAAGTTACATTTATTATGTTTTATTAATAATTTATTATTATCACTTATTGTACAGGGTGATTATAATGAAAGTTACGATTTCAAAACGCTATAATTTTAAAACTACTCATCAGAGCGATTTGATATTTTACCAGAGCAATTATGAGGCAATGAAATCTTGTTCGGGAAAAAAAAAAAAGCTCCAAAAGGTGCCGTTAATTATCCGTAAAGTATTTGTTTCATGAAGCGCCTCTTTTTCTCTTTTCACTGTGACTGTTTCCGCTGTAAACATGTATTCTCGTCTTTTTGCTAAAAAAAAATTGTAGTAAACTCTCGAAGTCTATTGTTTCCTGCTATTCCATTGTGTTGCTAACAACATTCCTGTGTTTAATGAGTCCATTTAGGCGTTCCCCCTGACATTACCCTGACAACGCCATCTATAGGAACATGTTGCAACTACTTTTTTCCTCCCCTAAAAAAAATCCCATTGCCTCACGACTGATCTGGTAAAATATCAAATAGCTCTGATGGGTAGTTTTAAAATCATAGCGTTTTGAAATCGTAACTTTCATTATAATCACCTTGTAGTACATAATATATATATATATATTAAGAGTTAAATAATTTTTTCCATTCTCCAAATCAAATTCATGACCATAAAATTACCAAAGAGTGATAAAAATTTATGGGAGGATGTGACATACCGAGAAAACGGTGGGTGATGGGGCAAAATGGGTGTCATATTCGGATTCAGGAGGTCATTTTACATAAGAATTAGCAGAAATGGTATCAGGGCTCTTTTTTTTTTCAGAGTTGTGCTATTAATGGACTTGGTAGAAAAAATTATGTGGGGTCTGAACAAATAGAGTTCTAAGCAAATCGGTTCATAAACACCTTTTTATGTGAATTTGAAATTTTCAAGTGGCCAGCATTTGGAAACAAGATGGCGGGCCAATGCATTTGTGAGATAAGTCTACTGTACAAATTTAGTTCGAATTAATTCAGGATTTTAAAAGTTATCGTGTTGACAATTTAAGTGGCCGCCAATTGGATCAAAATAGAGAAGCAAATTGCTCAGTGAACTAATCCAAGATATTTGTAATATAAGTCCACTGCCCAGCTTTGGTTCGGATAAATTCAGTATTTCAAAAGCTATTGCGAAACAAAATTCTCAAGTGGCAGCGTTCAAATGGCTTCAACTTGGAAACAAAATTGCGAAGAAATTTGCCTGCCAAAATCATAAATATTTGAATGATAAATTCCTTTTTCAACTTTGGTTCGAAGTAATTAAGTATTTTAAAAGTTGTCGTAATAACAACTTTTCAAGTGGCCGCCACTTGGAAATAATATGACGGAGCAAGTTGGCCAGCAAACTCATTCAAGATATTTGAAGCATAAGTTCCCTGTCCAACTTTGGTTTGAATCAGTGCAGTAGTTTAAAAGTTATTCTTATGAAAAATTTTCAAGTGGCAGTCTAAGTGCGGCTGCGACTTGGAAAGAAACGGGTGGAGCAACGTGCCCAGTGAAATCATCCAAGATATTTCTATGATAAGTGCACTGTCCAACTTTGGTTCAAACAAATTCAGTGTTTCAAAAATTATCGTGATAAAAAATTTTCAAGGGGCATCGGGATTTCAAGTGGCCAACACTTCGAAACAAAAAAAGCGGAGTGAGATGCCCAGCGTTTTTATCTGGGATATTTGAATGATAAATCCGCTATCCAAATTTGATACGAATTGATTCAGTATTACAAAAGTTATCATAATGACAAATTTTCAAGTGGCCGCCACTTGGAAATAAAATCGCGGAGCAAGATACCATGCGAACTTATCCAAGATATTTGAACCGGAAATTCACTATCCAACTTTGGCTTAAATCAGTTTAGTATTTTAAAAGTTATCGTGATGTCACATTTTCAATGGCAGCCTGATATCAAATGGCCGTAACTTGGAAACAAAATGTTGGAACAAGTTGCCCCCAAGGTATTTATATTATAAGTTCACTGTCCATCTTTGGTTCGAATTGAATCAAAATTTAAAAAGTTATCGTAATTATAAATTTTCAAGGGGTAGCCTGATTTTAAGTTGTCCTGCTTAGTTTATAACATCCGCACTTTGTTAAAAATGACGGATAAAGTTCATTAATAAACTTGGTTGAGACCCTTTTGTGGTCTATGTATACATCAAAAGGAAATCCGGTATTAAATACGCTTTTTACAATGTGAGTTTGAAATTTTCAAGTGCCCTCCACTTGAAAACAAAATGGCGGAACAACTTGGTTAACAAACTCATTCAAGATACTTCTAAGGTAAAATCGCTGTCCAAATTTGGTTCTATTTAGAATATTATTTCGGAAGTTATCATGATTATAAATTTTCAAGTGGCTCCACTTAGTTTAAGATATCCGCCACTTTGTTAAAAATAGAGAATAAATGTTCATTAATAAACTTGGTTGAAAAAATTTTACATAGTCTATGTATACATCAAAATTCAAACAAATTCGGAATACGCTTCTTATAATGTAAATTTGAAATTTTCGAGTAGTCTCCACTTGAAAATAAAATGATGGAGCATGTTGGTTAACAAACTCATCCAAGATGTTTAAAATATATGTTCACTGTCCAGATCTGGTTCAATTTGGAGTATTATTTCGGAAGTTATCGTAATGTTAAATTTTCAAGTGGTAGCCTGATTTTCAGTGACTCCGCTTAATTTAAAGTACTTTGTTAAAAATGGTGAATAAAGTTCATTAATAAACTTGATAGAAATCCTTATGTTTTCTATATTTACATCAAAATTCAAGCAAATCCGATCTTAAATATGCTTTTTACAATGTGGATTTTAAATTTTCAAGTGGCCGCCACTTAAAAACGAAAAAGCAGAGCAACTTGGTTAATGAACTCATCCAAGATATTTATAAGGTAAGTTCGCAGTACAAATTTGGTTCGATTTGAAGTATTATTTCGGGAGTTGTCGTAATGACAAAATTTTCATTATATATATATATAGATAGATATGTAGATAAACGAAGTAAGTGCAGTAGGTCGATTTCTAAAGAAATCGACCTAGTTGAAAAGCTAATTTATAAACAACAAGTACGTAAAGATATATGAAGTTCATTGATTGACGCTAATATATATATAATCTCTATTAAACCTCAAAAGAACTCAATAAATATTTAAAAAAAAAAATTATTAAGACATTTTTTGCAACATACTCGACGCTTCGCCGGTGGCCAAGCATTTCAGTTCTCGTAGCTGCTTCACGAGAAGAGTCGGGTTCAAACGTAGGTAAGCTCGTCGATGTAGATGCATGAATACGGAATAAGAATTCTTTGGTAGTCCCCTCAAAGAGGACATTTCGTGGGCAGTATGTCTGAAACCTCGTATAATCAATTGGTCATGTATCTACACTGCACCCCCACCATATTCAACAAAGCTAAACACTAGGAAACAATTGCATAAAATAAATGAAAAATTTGTATCTTATACTATTAAGTGAGCAATATTTGAATATTTCACTGTTCTCGAAAACGGTAGTTCGGACAGTCACGAGATTTAACACAAAGGTGCCTGCCGAAGGATCATTGTGCACACCGAAGTCAGAATTTCGAATTTTTGTTTAGTTTTCTTTTAATTAATAAAAATATGAAAAGAATAAGCTAATAATAGCAAAAAAATAGCCATTTAAATTTAATCCATGATTTAATTGTTGCCAAAAAAAAAAAAAACTTATATTATTAAGTGAGCAATATTTGTATTTAAATTTTTAATTGTTGCCAAAAAAAAAAACTTATTCTATTAAGTGAGCAATATTTGTATTTAAATTTTATCCATAATTTAATTCTTGCCAAAAAAAAAAAAAAAAAAAAAACGAGTTTATTATATAAATAAATTATGCATCTCACAAAGATTGACGTTATTTTTAATTTAAAATTTCTTTTACACATTGATAAAGTGCTTATATAGTTTACGATGCTAATATATGTTGTACTAAAATCAGTTTTATTTATAGATCCTCCTGTGTGATTTTTAGATTGATTTCTTTAGAAATCGACATATTGCAATCACTTCGTTTATCTATCTATATTAATATTATAAATACGAAAGTTTGGATAGATGGATGTTTGTCACTCAATCATGCCACAGCGACTAAACGGATCTGGATGAGATTTGGTACAAAGATAGATAATAGTCTGGAATAGAACATAGGCTACTATTTTTGGAAACAAGCATTTGGAAACAAGATGGCGGGCCAATGCATTTGTGAGATAAGTCTACTGTACAAATTTAGTTCGAATTAATTCAGGATTTTAAAAGTTATCGTGTTGACAATTTAAGTGGCCGCCAATTGGATCAAAATAGAGAAGCAAATTGCTCAGTGAACTAATCCAAGATATTTGTAATATAAGTCCACTGCCCAGCTTTGGTTCGGATAAATTCAGTATTTCAAAAGCTATTGCGAAACAAAATTCTCAAGTGGCAGCGTTCAAATGGCTTCAACTTGGAAACAAAATTGCGAAGAAATTTGCCTGCCAAAATCATAAATATTTGAATGATAAATTCCTTTTTCAACTTTGGTTCGAAGTAATTAAGTATTTTAAAAGTTGTCGTAATAACAACTTTTCAAGTGGCCGCCACTTGGAAATAATATGACGGAGCAAGTTGGCCAGCAAACTCATTCAAGATATTTGAAGCATAAGTTCCCTGTCCAACTTTGGTTTGAATCAGTGCAGTAGTTTAAAAGTTATTCTTATGAAAAATTTTCAAGTGGCAGTCTAAGTGCGGCTGCGACTTGGAAAGAAACGGGTGGAGCAACGTGCCCAGTGAAATCATCCAAGATATTTCTATGATAAGTGCACTGTCCAACTTTGGTTCAAACAAATTCAGTGTTTCAAAAATTATCGTGATAAAAAATTTTCAAGGGGCATCGGGATTTCAAGTGGCCAACACTTCGAAACAAAAAAAGCGGAGTGAGATGCCCAGCGTTTTTATCTGGAATATTTGAATGATAAATCCGCTATCCAAATTTGATACGAATTGATTCAGTATTACAAAAGTTATCATAATGACAAATTTTCAAGTGGCCGCCACTTGGAAATAAAATCGCGGAGCAAGATACCATGCGAACTTATCCAAGATATTTGAACCGGAAATTCACTATCCAACTTTGGCTTAAATCAGTTTAGTATTTTAAAAGTTATCGTGATGTCACATTTTCAATGGCAGCCTGATATCAAATGGCCGTAACTTGGAAACAAAATGTTGGAACAAGTTGCCCCCAAGGTATTTATATTATAAGTTCACTGTCCATCTTTGGTTCGAATTGAATCAAAATTTAAAAAGTTATCGTAATTATAAATTTTCAAGGGGTAGCCTGATTTTAAGTTGTCCTGCTTAGTTTATAACATCCGCACTTTGTTAAAAATGACGGATAAAGTTCATTAATAAACTTGGTTGAGACCCTTTTGTGGTCTATGTATACATCAAAAGGAAATCCGGTATTAAATACGCTTTTTACAATGTGAGTTTGAAATTTTCAAGTGCCCTCCACTTGAAAACAAAATGGCGGAACAACTTGGTTAACAAACTCATTCAAGATACTTATAAGGTAAAATCGCTGTCCAAATTTGGTTCTATTTAGAATATTATTTCGGAAGTTATCATGATTATAAATTTTCAAGTGGCTCCACTTAGTTTAAGATATCCGCCACTTTGTTAAAAATAGAGAAAAAATGTTCATTAATAAACTTGGTTGAAAAAATTTTACATAGTCTATGTATACATCAAAATTGAAACAAATTCGGAATACGCTTCTTATAATGTAAATTTGAAATTTTCGAGTAGTCTCCACTTGAAAATAAAATGATGGAGCATGTTGGTTAACAAACTCATCCAAGATGTTTAAAATATATGTTCACTGTCCAGATCTGGTTCAATTTGGAGTATTATTTCGGAAGTTATCGTAATGTTAAATTTTCAAGTGGTAGCCTGATTTTCAGTGACTCCGCTTAATTTAAAGTACTTTGTTAAAAATGGTGAATAAAGTTCATTAATAAACTTGATAGAAATCCTTATGTTTTCTATATTTACATCAAAATTCAAGCAAATCCGATCTTAAATATGCTTTTTACAATGTGGATTTTAAATTTTCAAGTGGCCGCCACTTAAAAACGAAAAAGCAGAGCAACTTGGTTAATGAACTCATCCAAGATATTTATAAGGTAAGTTCGCAGTACAAATTTGGTTCGATTTGAAGTATTATTTCGGGAGTTGTCGTAATGACAAAATTTTCATTATATATATATATAGATAGATATGTAGATAAACGAAGTAAGTGCAGTAGGTCGATTTCTAAAGAAATCGACCTAGTTGAAAAGCTAATTTATAAACAACAAGTACGTAAAGATATATGAAGTTCATTGATTGACGCTAATATATATATAATCTCTATTAAACCTCAAAAGAACTCAATAAATATTTTTAAAAAAAAATTATTAAGACATTTTTTGCAACATACTCGACGCTTCGCCGGTGGCCAAGCATTTCAGTTCTCGTAGCTGCTTCACGAGAAGAGTCGGGTTCAAACGTAGGTAAGCTCGTCGATGTAGATGCATGAATACGGAATAAGAATTCTTTGGTAGTCCCCTGAAAGAGGACATTTCGTGGGCAGTATGTCTGAAACCTCGTATAATCAATTGGTCATGTATCTACACTGCACCCCCACCATATTCAACAAAGCTAAACACTAGGAAACAATTGCATAAAATAAATGAAAAATTTGTATCTTATACTATTAAGTGAGCAATATTTGAATATTTCACTGTTCTCGAAAACGGTAGTTCGGACAGTCACGAGATTTAACACAAAGGTGCCTGCCGAAGGATCATTGTGCACACCGAAGTCAGAATTTCGAATTTTTGTTTAGTTTTCTTTTAATTAATAAAAATATGAAAAGAATAAGCTAATAATAGCAAAAAAATAGCCATTTAAATTTAATCCATGATTTAATTGTTGCCAAAAAAAAAAAAAAAAAAAAAAAACTTATATTATTAAGTGAGCAATATTTGTATTTAAATTTTTAATTGTTGCCAAAAAAAAAACTTATTCTATTAAGTGAGCAATATTTGTATTTAAATTTTATCCATAATTTAATTGTTGCCAAAAAAAAAAAAAAAAAAACGAGTTTATTATATAAATAAATTATGCATCTCACAAAGATTGACGTTATTTTTAATTTAAAATTTCTTTTACACATTGATAAAGTGCTTATATAGTTTACGATGCTAATATATGTTGTACTAAAATCAGTTTTATTTATAGATCCTCCTGTGTGATTTTTAGATTGATTTCTTTAGAAATCGACATATTGCAATCACTTCGTTTATCTATCTATATTAATATTATAAATACGAAAGTTTGGATAGATGGATGTTTGTCACTCAATCATGCCACAGCGACTAAACGGATCTGGATGAGATTTGGTACAAAGATAGATAATAGTCTGGAATAGAACATAGGCTACTATTTTTGGAAACAAGCATTTGGAAACAAGATGGCGGGCCAATGCATTTGTGAGATAAGTCTACTGTACAAATTTAGTTCGAATTAATTCAGGATTTTAAAAGTTATCGTGTTGACAATTTAAGTGGCCGCCAATTGGATCAAAATAGAGAAGCAAATTGCTCAGTGAACTAATCCAAGATATTTGTAATATAAGTCCACTGCCCAGCTTTGGTTCGGATAAATTCAGTATTTCAAAAGCTATTGCGAAACAAAATTCTCAAGTGGCAGCGTTCAAATGGCTTCAACTTGGAAACAAAATTGCGAAGAAATTTGCCTGCCAAAATCATAAATATTTGAATGATAAATTCCTTTTTCAACTTTGGTTCGAAGTAATTAAGTATTTTAAAAGTTGTCGTAATAACAACTTTTCAAGTGGCCGCCACTTGGAAATAATATGACGGAGCAAGTTGGCCAGCAAACTCATTCAAGATATTTGAAGCATAAGTTCCCTGTCCAACTTTGGTTTGAATCAGTGCAGTAGTTTAAAAGTTATTCTTATGAAAAATTTTCAAGTGGCAGTCTAAGTGCGGCTGCGACTTGGAAAGAAACGGGTGGAGCAACGTGCCCAGTGAAATCATCCAAGATATTTCTATGATAAGTGCACTGTCCAACTTTGGTTCAAACAAATTCAGTGTTTCAAAAATTATCGTGATAAAAAATTTTCAAGGGGCATCGGGATTTCAAGTGGCCAACACTTCGAAACAAAAAAAGCGGAGTGAGATGCCCAGCGTTTTTATCTGGGATATTTGAATGATAAATCCGCTATCCAAATTTGATACGAATTGATTCAGTATTACAAAAGTTATCATAATGACAAATTTTCAAGTGGCCGCCACTTGGAAATAAAATCGCGGAGCAAGATACCATGCGAACTTATCCAAGATATTTGAACCGGAAATTCACTATCCAACTTTGGCTTAAATCAGTTTAGTATTTTAAAAGTTATCGTGATGTCACATTTTCAATGGCAGCCTGATATCAAATGGCCATAACTTGGAAACAAAATGTTGGAACAAGTTGCCCCCAAGGTATTTATATTATAAGTTCACTGTCCATCTTTGGTTCGAATTGAATCAAAATTTAAAAAGTTATCGTAATTATAAATTTTCAAGGGGTAGCCTGATTTTAAGTTGTCCTGCTTAGTTTATAACATCCGCACTTTGTTAAAAATGACGGATAAAGTTCATTAATAAACTTGGTTGAGACCCTTTTGTGGTCTATGTATACATCAAAAGGAAATCCGGTATTAAATACGCTTTTTACAATGTGAGTTTGAAATTTTCAAGTGCCCTCCACTTGAAAACAAAATGGCGGAACAACTTGGTTAACAAACTCATTCAAGATACTTATAAGGTAAAATCGCTGTCCAAATTTGGTTCTATTTAGAATATTATTTCGGAAGTTATCATGATTATAAATTTTCAAGTGGCTCCACTTAGTTTAAGATATCCGCCACTTTGTTAAAAATAGAGAAAAAATGTTCATTAATAAACTTGGTTGAAAAAATTTTACATAGTCTATGTATACATCAAAATTCAAACAAATTCGGAATACGCTTCTTATAATGTAAATTTGAAATTTTCGAGTAGTCTCCACTTGAAAATAAAATGATGGAGCATGTTGGTTAACAAACTCATCCAAGATGTTTAAAATATATGTTCACTGTCCAGATCTGGTTCAATTTGGAGTATTATTTCGGAAGTTATCGTAATGTTAAATTTTCAAGTGGTAGCCTGATTTTCAGTGACTCCGCTTAATTTAAAGTACTTTGTTAAAAATGGTGAATAAAGTTCATTAATAAACTTGATAGAAATCCTTATGTTTTCTATATTTACATCAAAATTCAAGCAAATCCGATCTTAAATATGCTTTTTACAATGTGGATTTTAAATTTTCAAGTGGCCGCCACTTAAAAACGAAAAAGCAGAGCAACTTGGTTAATGAACTCATCCAAGATATTTATAAGGTAAGTTCGCAGTACAAATTTGGTTCGATTTGAAGTATTATTTCGGGAGTTGTCGTAATGACAAAATTTTCATTATATATATATATAGATAGATATGTAGATAAACGAAGTAAGTGCAGTAGGTCGATTTCTAAAGAAATCGACCTAGTTGAAAAGCTAATTTATAAACAACAAGTACGTAAAGATATATGAAGTTCATTGATTGACGCTAATATATATATAATCTCTATTAAACCTCAAAAGAACTCAATAAATATTTAAAAAAAAAAATTATTAAGACATTTTTTGCAACATACTCGACGCTTCGCCGGTGGCCAAGCATTTCAGTTCTCGTAGCTGCTTCACGAGAAGAGTCGGGTTCAAACGTAGGTAAGCTCGTCGATGTAGATGCATGAATACGGAATAAGAATTCTTTGGTAGTCCCCTCAAAGAGGACATTTCGTGGGCAGTATGTCTGAAACCTCGTATAATCAATTGGTCATGTATCTACACTGCACCCCCACCATATTCAACAAAGCTAAACACTAGGAAACAATTGCATAAAATAAATGAAAAATTTGTATCTTATACTATTAAGTGAGCAATATTTGAATATTTCACTGTTCTCGAAAACGGTAGTTCGGACAGTCACGAGATTTAACACAAAGGTGCCTGCCGAAGGATCATTGTGCACACCGAAGTCAGAATTTCGAATTTTTGTTTAGTTTTCTTTTAATTAATAAAAATATGAAAAGAATAAGCTAATAATAGCAAAAAAATAGCCATTTAAATTTAATCCATGATTTAATTGTTGCCAAAAAAAAAAAAAACTTATATTATTAAGTGAGCAATATTTGTATTTAAATTTTTAATTGTTGCCAAAAAAAAAAACTTATTCTATTAAGTGAGCAATATTTGTATTTAAATTTTATCCATAATTTAATTGTTGCCAAAAAAAAAAAAAAAAAAAAAAAAAAACGAGTTTATTATATAAATAAATTATGCATCTCACAAAGATTGACGTTATTTTTAATTTAAAATTTCTTTTACACATTGATAAAGTGCTTATATAGTTTACGATGCTAATATATGTTGTACTAAAATCAGTTTTATTTATAGATCCTCCTGTGTGATTTTTAGATTGATTTCTTTAGAAATCGACATATTGCAATCACTTCGTTTATCTATCTATATTAATATTATAAATACGAAAGTTTGGATAGATGGATGTTTGTCACTCAATCATGCCACAGCGACTAAACGGATCTGGATGAGATTTGGTACAGAGATAGAGAATAGTCTGGAATAGAACATAGGCTACTATTTATACCGGGAATTTGATTAGATTTTTTTAAATTAATTAAAATATGAAATTAATAAACTGGTAATTGACATAATATAAGCCATTTAAATTTTTAATTGTTGCCAAAAGTGTTTACGAGGTATTTTTTATTTATTTATTTATTTTTATTTTTTTTTTTTTTTTGTAAAATGAAATATGCTTTCACGCGAAAAATAAAAAATTACTAAATGTTAAATTGGTCGATGAGACAATGACACTTTATAATTTTAAAATAAAATAGTAATATTAGAAATCGAAAATTTTCTTCTGAATTTTATTTCACAGCATTTTTTTATATATCTCAACTTCAGATTTTTTTTTTTTTTTTTTTTTTTAGTACGGCGGATGGAACACGCTTGGCATAAAAGCTAATTCAGCATTATATTAAAGGTATTTTCCTATTGATAATTCTGGACATTTTTTTTTTTTTTTTTTTTTTTTATGCTGAAGTAGATCAGAAATTTTTCGCCAAGGAAAAGATAGAAAGAAATACGCAAGCGAAATGATGATGTCACTCGCCGTTCGTGGATGCAAGAAAAATATTTCCTATGTTAAACGCTCATTGGGTTTTTGTAAAAAATTATTAAAAATCGAGGAAAATTATTTCCCGATTTTAATCCCCATATTTATGTATATATATGTATTAGTTATCATGTCCATCCGTTAGATAAAGTTATTTTTGTTGTAAAATTGACAAAGTTTGAATTTTTAATTTCAAAACTCTAGAGAAAAAAACATGACAAACTTCCATATTCGATTGAAAACACAAACACATCATTTCAAAGGATGATATTTACACAATAAATATCAAAATAATATACTAATTAAAAGGAAAATGATAAATATTCTATCATAATTTGAAGTCAAATTTGTTTTCAAATGTCTAAATAAAGTATCTGTTTTAAGATACTAATATGTTGCAGCGGAATAAATTTGATATCGGTCATCCTTGGCAGAAAAAAAAAAATATCGCCAAATTATTTGGCGAACATAATTTAATTCCTTTCAAAAATCATGGTTATTTTAACAACTTATATTAAGAGAGTAGTGAATAATATGAAACAATATTTCATACAATAGATATTACGAAAATATACATCTGGCATGTATATTTTCGTATTACATTTTTGATCACCAAATACAATAAGAGCCAAGAACGACAGAGTTTTGAAATTTAAAATTAAAATTTTGTCAATTTGACAGCAAAATAACTCAATCTAACACATGCACATGATAACTAATCTGTACTAATATTATAAATGCAAAAGTTTGGATGGATGTTTGTTACTCAATCACGCCACAACGGCTAAACGGATCTGGATGAAATTTTGTACAGAGATAGATAATAGTCTGGAATAAGACATAGGCTACTATTTATACCGGAAAAATGTAAATTTTTAATAAATCTTCTATATAATATAGATATTTCTTCTATAATAAAATAATAAATAATTTATTTTAATTTTTAATTGTTGCCAAAGAATATTTCACCCGAATAATAATAATAATAAAAAATATTAAATATTAAATTTGCTTAGGCACATGACAACATGACGTCATTATAAAAATTAAATAATAAGAAAATGAAAGCTAATTCTGATCTGTATTAAAGAGCTTTATTTGTTGATAATCCTGGGTATATTTTTAATTTTAATACTGAAGTAGATAGGACATTTTTCGCCAAGGACTCTATTTTTGTGACAGCAACTTTAAGCCAAGTAATCCATAAAAAAAATAAACAAATCTGTACATATAAAAGAGTAAACTCACTGATTCACTGACTCAACACTGCCATGACGATTCTGTGGGAAAGAGGGTCACAAATTTTAGTGACCAGGTTGGTTTTCTGACCCCCCCCACAAAGACAGAATTTTGCAAAATACCCCCCCCCCCCTGTCCCCTTGGGAGGCAGAAGGCATAATTCGGCTCCAAATTACTTAACGGTGAAGAAATTGCAGATGGAAAGACCAGACTTGAGTACAAAAAAAAAATTTTCTGCGATTTTGGATTTTTAAAGGGGGGGGGGGGGAGGGAAGGGAAAAGGTTTTCGAAAAATGGTACTCAACACACGAGGAAATCGAACTGAACACACACTACAAAGGGATTTTGTGAAATTCCACCCTACCGCCCTTTGGAGAATGGGGGGCAAAGACATGTATTCATACGTAACGCTGCACTAAATTATCTTAGGTAGGAAATTTTTTATGTAATGGACGATTATATGTATCTGACTCATAGTATTAAGAGATTTTGCGAAATTCCCTCCTCCTTCCCTCCTTTAAGAGCGGGGGGAGAGATTTAAAAAAAAAAAATGTTTTAAAGCATAGCTCAGCTTTAAATAATTTCAGGATCTCAATTTTTTGATGTGTCGGTTAGGTATGTGTATGCAACATGCAATATAAAGTAATTTTGGAAATTTACTCCCCCCCGCCCTTCCCCTTGGGGCGGGCGGGGCAAAAACCACATTTTGAAGCTTAAATCCGTCCAAATTACCTAAGAATGCCGAATTTTGGTGTGTGGGAGTTAATTAAGTGTGCGAAATATGCACTTTGATGAGATTTTGTAAAACTTTCAATTTTAACCGCTAGGGAGGGGGAGTAAAAAGCAGGTAAGATACTGCCGAAGGCATTGGGGCTCCAGACTCGACTGTGACGAGCGGGAATACCGCTACAGAAAGTAGCAGGAACTTAAACTTAAGATTTTGACGGATTTCAATGATTTTTTTTTTTTAGATATTTTATTATTAATGATATGCTGTTTTGGGGATTCATTTCAATATAATAGCCAGCGAAGCGGGCAAAGCCTGCTAGTAATAATTAAATAAACTTGCATAATCTTGAAATCTTTTACTACCTTGTTGCAAAAAGTATAATAGATACGTAAAAGAATATTTCCTAAACTGCTAAATTACTGAACAAATAATGAACTTTCAAATAATGTTACATATAACATTAAAAAAATTCCTTTTTTCTTCCAGAAAGTTACTTATAATGACCCGTAAAAGTTTTTTTTTTTCTTTTTTTTTCTTTTTCGTTAAATCTCAAACCCAACTTTACAACTGACTGATTTAACTTCAAGAAAAATAAGCTTATTCAACTATCTTCACTTTTTCCTTTTTTTTCCCCCTAAAACTCAAATTCTTCCGTCCGCTTCTACTAACTTTAAGCTGGAATTTTTCTCCCATCGTTTAACAGTAACCAGCGTTCTTAACTTTTTTCTTTCAACAATTTACAAATTTTTCAATTTCCTCAGATACGGAATTTTTTTTTTTTTTTTTTTCCCCTTTCGTTAAAATTTTCATGGACGTAAAACGAATTTCATTTATTTTATTACTTTTTAAGAAGTTCTGGTGCTCATTAGACTGAATCGTGTTCCGTTTAGATAAATCCAAGAATTTTATAAATTTTTAACCTTTTTCAGCAAACTTCTTACTGGGCTTCCTTTTACAAAATGTTTAAATAAAACAAGCATTATAGTTACGAAATATCAAATATGATAAATTTGTAAAGTAATATTTTGATTATGTAATTTTTTTCTTGCAGTCAAACAAATTAAATATGATGGAATAAATCAAGCTGGCAAGTTTGTGAATGTTAGTATGCATATACAAGGACTAATTAACGGCGAAGCATTAGGGGTGCATGCCTTGGCTTTCTTAAATCATTAAATACTAATCACACCTTAAAATCGTTAAATACATTTTCTTTTTACCGTGCCGCCATTTCAGAAATGCAGAGGAAGATTTTCTGACTTTGAAAATAATTAAAATAATTAAAATATTTTGCAATCTGAAGTGGTACCAGAAACCGTTACATTACTGAAAAATATTTATCATATTACTAAAATGGACTGTTAAGTAATAACATTTCCAGTAATATAGATAATATTTTAAGGGTATAATATATCTTTATATCCCCTAAACATGTTTATACTGTAAATAAACAAATAAATCGGTAGTTTTTACAGCTGAATGTGCTGGCAAAAAGTGCCAGCTAGCATAGATATCGATGGACCAGGAGCTTTGAGTTATCTGAACCAATTCATGATAGTAAGTTAAAAAAAATTCATGAAACATAAACAATTTATAAATGATATTGTGATGTCGGGAATTTTTGGCATGAAGCAATTAAGACAAGAGCTTGTAATTTTTATTTATTTCACAGTTTCCTATTTCAATTGAGTAATACTATGTGCTACTTTAACATAACACCTAGACCAGGCAAGCCGAGTTTTTTAATGAAACTGGTTTCAGTATCTTTAATAGGCAACTAAAAAAGACTGTTTTAACTGGCTGCTTGGAGAAATCATTAAACTATGCCCAGAGTCAATTTTTAAGTTAGGAAGTTTTCCAAAAGAAAAAAAAAAAAAAATTACTTATGCAAGTGAGTTTGACCATGCTCCGTAGTACTTATTAAAACAATTGCAAATAAAACCAACAAACGTTAGCTTAAGCGCGTCTTTCTCCGCATTTATTAATACTAACGTCACGTTAAATTTGCGGTCTCGTCCTAAAAAGCAAAATCCTCATAAGTTTCGGTCTTCCTCTTGTTCAACGTCCTTACTGGCTACCATGTGCAGATAAAGCACTCAATAAAGAACTTCTATGCTTAAAAAGACTCCTCGTCATTTTGCCATGGTTAATAATTCATGACATATTATGACTTCTTAATATATTATTAAGAAGCCCATTAAGAAGTATTGTTAGTATTTAAGTTATTAAGAAATGTTATTGTTAAAACTTCTTAATATGTCACGAATTATTAAGAATGGTGAAATAAGCGTCGAAGTACTTTACTAAGTACTTTATCTTTATACCGTAGCCAGTAAGTACGCCGATAAGAAAGGGAACATACGATAGTTTTGCGTTTTGGGGCAGGACAGCAAATTTCCTGGGATTTTAGTGGCAACTAATTAATTAGGGTGTCAAAAGACGCTCTTAAGTTTGTGTCTGCCAGTTTTATTCGCGTAATTTTGCAACTAGATTTTAAAAGGCCAGCAGTTTGCCTATTGCTTATTGATTGATTCTCCATCGAATAACATCCTGGCTCCAAAAGAAAACATCTCGTTTTTTTTTTTTTTTTTTTTTTTTTTTTTTTCCCCCTGCCGCGAATAATACCATAATAAGTTTCACTCACAACAGCAAAATTACTTTTATTTTATTTACTTTGTATTCTTTTATAAATGTTCTCTTGAAACATGCATCAAATAATAATTCTAATCAAATGTTCATTTGTTTTATTTTATTTTATTTATTTATTTATTGCGCAAGCTGTAGCTGTACTGTAGCGCAAGCTGTTTGAAAAAGGATTTGATTATTATTTTCGTTGTGAGAAATCGCCGTTACTATTTCTTCGGTCTTGTGTTTATCTATGTTTAATTAATTTTTACCTTTGCGAGGAGAATTAATTAAAAGTATTTTTTCATTGTATTTCCGTCACATAGAATACAGACTAACTTCGTTAACTTCAGTGTTGCCAGACTTGGGGATTTCTCCCCACTTTGGGGAGTTTTGAAGCTTCAGGGGAAATATTTGGGGACAGAGATTTAGTGGGGAACAGTTTGGGGAAAAGAAAAATTTTGGGGAAATACACGGGGATTTTCTTTAAAATTAGTAAAAGATGACATTTTCCTAAGACTAAAAAAAAAAAAAAAAGGGCAATTCTGGATGCTATTTGCATTTCAGAAATAGAAAAGCAACTTTTTCATCTTTTTAATTATAAAATTTATTCTTTTTTTTTTTTTTTTTTTTCCCACTTGTAATCTCTGATTCCCGGAATTATTTGGTTTATATGTGTTGTAGCAAGTATAGTGAATACTAAATACTTATTGATTACTGCTTCTCTTGAATAATGAAACTTATAGTAAGCTGGACTAGCATAAATTTGAATGCTTTATCTTAGCTAGCTTGAATTAAACTTGCAGGGATGGAATATTCAGTTTGACGAAAGCAATTTAAGCTCCCTGGGTATACCTTGTTTTTCATGCATTAAAAAAAACTGTTTTTATATACTTATGGGTTACGTACAAATAATTACAGATGAGGAAACTCAGAAAGTTAGACAAACAGACTCAGACAAATAGCAAAAGTTACACAAATTTAAAATTTTCCAAAAACTAGCGTATTGAAATTTATTTTTGTAAACGGGGATTTTTTTCTATAAAGAGCTTCATTTGGGGAAAAATGCGAGCTTAAATTTATTAAATATTTTTTAACTTTTTCCAAAAAATTTACATTTTTAGTATAAATTGAGTGGGAGATTTTTTTGGGAAAAAACCTTGTTTTGTGGAAATTTGAGAACTGTTTGGGGAAATTCACTTTGGAGCATCTGGCAACACTGGTTAACTTGCAGTTCTTGATTCGATGTTTTAATCCCAAACAGAGGAAGCACATTCCATGTTTCCTTAAAATTTCTGTTTTTTTCTCAACATTTAACGCGTTACAAAAAGGCGATTTGTGAAATAAATCATTAAATAAATATATATATATATATATATATATTGATCTTTAGAAATATTAGTAGTAAAAGTAGATGTCACAGGTACTTTTGATTTCGGGAAAAAAATTACATAATTTTCAGATTTAAAAGTTATTTTTTCTTGGAAGTGTGAAATAGCTTCTTTATAAAATGATATTCACTCTTATTTATTTCTTTAAATAATACCAAGCTCTTTCACGACATTTAATTACCGTTTTTTTTTTTTTTTTTTTTTTTTTTTTTTTCACTTTTAACTAAAATGTCCTGAAAAAATTATAATTATTTCCTAATATGTCATCTATAGGACACAAAACTTGCTTCCTTCCGATATTTAGGGTTTTATTTTTCTGAAATAAAATGCCCTGAAATAAAACGAAATAAATTCGGCTGCACTCATCACCGAAAATAATTTTGATAAATTGTGATTTTAATGAATAATTTACATTGCGTGAATTCGTATAAGAAAATATAGAAGAAAATTTTGGGATGGTCACAATATACTAGTTTATTATAGAAACAGTAATTGGATTTTCGTTAAAGGTGTGTACTTCAATTTTATTTTGAATTTTATTCACTCTAACTTTCTATGTAATAAACTGTTCTCAGTATGTTTCCTGTCCGCTATCTCCTTCTCCGTATTTTCAACTTTACATAATTTTTATATACTATTGTCAAGCTTGTGTAGTGTAATCTGCTTATTAGCTAACCTGGTTAACGTTTCTTCCGAGGTTGTCAACAAAATAGCATAATCTTTTTCAAATTCAGATTCAAATACTTTTTTTGAAATTCCTCTGCGAATTGAAGTACGGTTGCCTTAGGTAACATAAATGACTTTTCTCTTTTTTATTTATTTTTTTTTCTTTAATCATCCTTTGTTCATTCTAATATTCCATACTACCATTTAATTCGTGTATTAGTAATGCAATATTAAATTCATTTCCCGTCCTCTTGTAGCAATGACTTGACATTCTTATAGAAATATCAGCTTGAAAAGAATCGAGCTTCAATGAACATCAGTCGTATAAACCAATGTTTAGCTTCGTTAAACAATGAGTTAACAACAAATGCTTCTTGGACAGTATGCAGCATGAAACAATGCTAATGTTTCCAAAACTATACAAAATCAGGACTAGGTAATTTTTTATAATATCAGAGGTCACGTTTTACAGTAATATTTACAAGTATTCTAATAAATGTAAAGAATACACGATATTTACAAGTTTAAAGAATAAAAATCGGCATTTCTAAAATTTAGTACCCCATTATAAAATAAATTTTAAAACAACTTAGCGAAATCACGCTAACATTCCGTCCAATTCTCTGAAATTGCCGGACCAAAGAGTTCAATTACATCTGCTTAAAAATGGTTATTCACCTTAGAGAACCTGGATAATCTTTAAAAGTCGCTTGTACTTCAACGACATCTGAGTAAGACCCTTCAAAAAAAAAAAAAAAAAAAAAAAATCTAGATCAAAAATAAAGGGAGGCGTTTCATTACATGCACACACATACTAACATTCTTCCATCACCATAAATGTGGCAAAAATTAAATGAATTTAAAATACCTAAAGACGTACAGATACACCAAAACTTTATACTTGGATCTTTTTATAATTACAAAACTTCCCTTATATAGTACGCGTTTGAAAAGTAAAAGATCTTCACAATGAGACGCCTGCTTGCCATTAGAAAAATGGTTTATATACGATAATTCCTACAACAACAAAAACAATTTTGACTACAGAAAAACAAGAAAAAATATATTTTTTTTTGTAATATAATATTTTTTAGTTAGGTGGCCAATATTTTTTCGTAAAAACAGCAAACATTTTTCTTCGTGTAAGTAAGAAAAAAAAATTGCATTAAACATATTCATACAAAATGAAAAATATAATTCCAAGTATTTCTTACCTCGAGTTTCTCCCCATCCTGTGGTATAACAGAGAGTACCTGGAGGAATGTCCCATCCTAATTGAGGCAGACAAACTGGCTGAACACCTTTGGTAAATTTAACAGGAGCTTTCAACTTTATTAAAGCAATGTCGTGCGTGAAATCAATATAGCCTTCAATCTGAAACAAATAATTTTAATCAGCGTTCTTACCCATTTCTATATGGAGAAAGTATAATTAAAATTCGTAAAATTAACGAAATTAGTTTTCAATTCAGAAATTTAATTCATCAACCTGGAAATTAATTTTTGATAGAAAGGAGTAGAAGGCTGATTTTTTTTACCAACTATGTGAAAAATACCAGAGCCGGGAATCGCATCCGCGCGTTAGCGGAAGGCCCGGGGTTCGATTCCCGGCTCTGGTATTTTTCACATAGTTGGTAAAAAAAAACTGCCTTCTACTCCTTTCTATCAGAAATTAGTTTTCTCAAATTTAAGTCAATCTATTGTAGTAGAATAACTTTAAAGAAACCATAGTGTTTGTACATTGTACATGTGTTTTTAATCGCATTCCAATGTAAAAATTGCGAAAACTATTTCTGATAAATAAAAATTATTTTTCTAAATGCAATATAATCTTACAGTCGGTAGCAAAATTCTTGAAGCAATAATTCCTACTTAAAAGATGTGCACCTAGTACTGTTTTGTTAAGTAAATATTTGTAGAATCATGATCTTAGTCAATATGCTGTTTATAAAAAAGTAAGTTGATGATAAAAATTAGCGATCAAACTAAAAAATATACATATATATGAAAAATGTGGACGTGTGTTTCAATCATTTTGCTACCAACTGTACAAACTTCACAATTACCGAAGAAATAGTTTATTTAACTTAAAAAAAAAAAAAAAAAAAAATCTTAAACTAACAAAAACGTTTTGAAATACATTTATAACGATTTTTTTTTTCCATGTTTTATTGCCGATATTTTTTAAATCATTATAAAATTATCAGAATGTTAGGAAAATAAATAAGACAACGTATTTAACCTCGATCGCGATGCGTACAAAAATAAAAGATCTTGTTAAAACGATTACAAAAGTGTGAATTTTATCTTTAAGAGTAATTAAACTTAGTCCAATAGAAAAGGTTTAATCAAGGTAGTAATTTATCATTAAATTCACATTTGTCTAATTCATAACATCGCATTAACATTTCTTACATAACTTATTTTAAATAATCCTTATTATTAACCGAACAATATTTGTATATTTTCGGGATATTAATATCTGCATTCTCCATTTTATGTCTTCTGACTACATTATCTCAAAAAAAAAAAAAAAAAAAAAAAAAATGCGTACGTCGAACATAGTACGTGTAATAGTGGGTAACGGAAGTCGTGTGGTTGTTCCACACCAGATTTTTATAATGGAATGCTTCATCAAGTAACTTTTTCAAGAGTTAAAATAAAAACGTTACTACAAGTACTTTTTCCGATAGAAAATCAACACTATACTCGTAATACTATCTGGAACGTGGAACGACTTAAATCGAAAGTGTTCGGTCATTTATAGAAAGAGAGTGTTATCTTAAATCATTCAAGAATTATAGAAATGGATTACAGTTTTGATAAAGGGCAGAAGATTTTCATTTTCGTTTTCATTTGGACTTATGACTATTAAGACATTGTTGTTTTCATTCTTTAATAAAGTTCAATATATAGAAGATTTTAATTTCAGATTTCATTTAGACTGATTTTTTTTTTGTTGTTGTTGTTGTTGTTGTTGTTGTTTTCTGACTAAGCATTGTACAAGGAGAGGAAGTCCCCAAATCGACAGCTATTTTTAAGGAGCATCCAATGGGCGGCCGTCGCTATCCCTAACAGAGACATACCATCCATGTCTTGTCCGGGTTTCGAACCTGGCCCTACCGTGTAGGAATCGGGGACGCTAGCCTCCACACCGAATGCGCAGCGGACTGATCACTATTAATGCGCTATTGTTTTTGATCGAACATAATAATGTTCAATAAAATCGTACTATTTGCTCATAGTTACTGTTGGACATTTACGTTAGGAATTATATTTATTATTTTATTTCAGATTTAGTGCTTTCAAGTGAAATTCAAAAACAGTGGTATTTTTTAAAGTTTTATATCAAATTTTTTTGTAATGAAATTGTTTGTTTGTTTATTTGTCAGTTTCTTTTATATTTCAGCTTTCTTATTAAATTTGGCTGATTTAAATATTTTATATGATTCCACTTACAACTGTATATATATAAAAAGATATTTTTATTATGTTTTAATTTTGTTTGCAGATTAAATAGGCAGTAACCCATTTCTTTGGTCAGTCTAATTTTATGTTAGTGCATCATTTGTAAGATTTTTTTTTTTTTTTGTATTCTATTTACAATTACATGACTTAAATGTATATCTTCGATTTAAAATCATGCAAAATTATTTTTTCTAAATTCCTTTTAAAATTTTGTATTTTTGCGATAGTTTCACTCACTGCCGGTGTTAGTGGAATTATTTTTCTTTATTTATTTATTTAAGTATTTCTGTGTTATTTCAATAGCAAGATTTTCTATAGTTTTCAGAGGTCTCTATGCATATACTCTGTATCAGGGATCTCCAATTCATATTTTAAATAATATGTATATTAATTTATTATAATAATTGATTCATCTTATTATTTCATGCAAAAAATTTTTATACAATTTTACAGATTTCGTTATTTATCTTAAATATATTGCTAACGTTTCACTCACTAAACTGGTGTCACAGCTTAAATAAATTTAAATTACAAAGAAAGGTTTAAATATGTAAGCATAATTAATTTATATCTCAAAATTTATTTGCAGTAAGAGATATTATAATGATGTTCAATACGATTTCAAGTTAGATTAAAAAATTTACATAAAGAACAATCCCGGATGGTAAGATTTAAGCAGATACAGATACATGATTTAAAACATAGGAGATTTCATGTATGAGAAAGATCAAGGCAATTTAAAATGAGCTTCAACTTAAAAGGAAATTTAAATTACTTCCGAAATTGCTATAAAATCAAAATACCAAGAACATTTGTGTACCGGGTTAAGTTTTAATTATTTATAAATTAAGTTTTAAAATAGCTTAAGATTTGTAAGAATTCAGCAGAGTCTCAAAAAATTTTATATTAATTTTAGTGTTTTCTTAGAAATCTTTCAAGAAAAACTTTTTGGACATTCCATATATTACACTCAAATATGAAATTTAATATTATATAATAGAAATAATTTAACATACAGGATGTAATAAAAACGAATACCACAAAATAAGAAAATCAAAATTGCTGTATTCATTCAAAGTACTTACATCTGATAATGAAATGTTTTACATTTTCCCAAAATGTCTATTAATAATTTAACTGTACAAAAATGTTACGGTCAACATGCAGAAATACCCTCAAAAATATACACTAATTAACGTAAACACTTTTTTAAAAAATCTTAAAAATCAAGTGGCAATCTATAATCAATAATAAATTGAAGAAAATCACAAATATTTTTTATTACCATGTATCATAAAAAGCTACAAATGACTTGATAGACTTGACAATATGACTTGATGATTTATACATATATATATATATAATTTTTTTATTATTTATTTATTTATTATTATTATTATTATTATTATCAATTTCTTTTTTATATTTCTGTATCATAAAAAGCTACAATTGACTTGATAGACTTGGCGATATGACTTTATGATATATATATATATATATATATATATATATATATATATATATATATATATATATATATATTATTTTACTTTATATTTTTATTATTATTATTAATTTCTTTTGGCAAGTTTTTTGCTTGTAAGAAGAATAGGTTTCAAAAAATTTTACAAAACTTGCAGAAAAATTGACAAACATTATTCTGTAGCATAAAATGCACATGTGTAATTGTTGCTTATATATGAGTATTTGTGGGAAATATTTTTTACTGCGCATGCGCCAATATTAATTTTTTTTTTTAATTATTATTATTATTATAGTTATTAAGTCATTTGAATACAGTAAAAATTCAGCAAATTATCGGCAAAAGAATGAGCTAAAATTTAGATATTTTCCAGAATTAAAATTTCATAAGTGATTTTTCAGATGCTACGAATTTAATTTGGAGATCCAATTATTTCAGTCACATCGTAAAAAATTCCTTTTTGTTGAAAACTCATTATGAACTCACAAATCTTGGAAAATAAATGAAATTACGTTAGAGTTACAAAACATAAAGGGTTTTTTGTAAAAAGGAATTTTTGCAACGTAATTGAAATAATTGGATCTTCAAATTAAATACATGGCATGTTATAAACCACTTATGAAATTTCAATTCTTGAAAATATCTGAAATTTGGATCATTCTTTTTCCGATAATTTACTTATTTTATACTGTATTCAAATGAATTTTTGAAATAAATATTTAGCTTTCAGCGTATGTAATAAAAATAAAAATAAAAAAATCCATAACTGTGCACGCCCGCCAATCTCATTGTAGTAATAGAACGAGAAATAAATCAATGACAATGTATGTGTTCGAATCAGTGGCTATCAAGACATTTGCCTCTGTCAAGTTTCAAATAATTAAGAATCATACATAAAACATGTGAGTCTCTAAATTCTGTACGATGTTACGCTAGTGTTCGTTAACTCTGTCCCAGCGTTTTTATGGTAGGCGGTAAGGGTTTTATTGCTGTATGTTTTGACTTGTTATAACTCAATTTCATAAATTTTATAAAGGAAAGTTTACTTACCTACCTTATAAATCAGTTTTTTTTTTTTTTTAACTAGTGGGCGGTTAGAAAATTTTGTTTTTAAAAAACATACAAAAATAGGAAGTAGGTATAAAAAATGTTGATTAACCAATGCAATCGGTTGCAATGTCATCGTATTATCTATAACTTGAGAACAATAAATGCTTCCTTCTGAATATTTATCTATTTATTTATTTCATTTTTTACACCCTTCAGTGTGTAAAATTTCAATATACTATTTTCACTGACTCCATATTTCTATAAAAACGCATTATTATAGTTTAAGATGTAAGGTAAGCGGTGGTGGTTGTATTAGAAAATTTTCGGCATATTTTAAAAATAGTTAAAATTTGTTTTAGAAACAGTTTTATTTGGCATCCATTACTGTGTAAGTGGAACTATAAGCAATAAAAATCTGAGGAACGTTATTTAGTAATCAAAATTTGAACTATATAAAAAATAAAAGCAATTTCTTCTCTGTGGTCTACTTCATGCAAATGTCAAATTTCATAGTTATATCTTGACTAAAATTTATGTTAGACAGCTTTTAAAACCCGTATTATAATTTATGTTAGACGCAGCTTTTAAATATACCTGATTATAATGCTCTAAAAATAAGAAAATGAAATTATCAAAACTACACATTTTCGAAAAATTCTTTTTGTTTATTTTTATTAACACTTCCCCAGAAAGATGAAAAGCATTTATGACTTCGGTTTGTTTGGCTATCTGTTCGTTTGATGTTTTGTCTGTCTGTCTGTTTGAGCTCCAACTCCCGTTAATACCCATGGAATTCATTGAATTTGACATATGATATTCAAGTTCACTATCGGATGTTCCCTATTGAGAATGGAGTGAATATCTCTACTGGTTTGTGTACAGGGACACCCGAAACAATGCCAAAGCATTGCGTTCTATGAGAGGTATTTCTACATTATTAAAAAATAATAGTTCAGTGCTTTACCAACAGAATGGTGAGAGGCATTTTTAGCTGTAACCGACATTTTGATGCTAACTTTCACCATTTCAGTGATGCTTACTAATGAAATGGAACCAATAAAATGGTGAAATATTACACCAAAATATTGGTTCCAGCTAATTAGAGCCTTTTTCTGGTGAAGTGTAGGCTTCTATTTTTAACAGAATAATCCTATTTTAATACCTTTATTTGGCGCAAATTAAATATATATATATATGTGTGTGTGTGTGTGTGTGTGTAGAATATAACTATAAGAATTTATACAGCTACATAAAAATATTCACATACATTAAGAGCAATAAATGAAAAATTCTGAAATTGTATTTTTTTTTTCATTAAGTGTTTTCAAAACTTTCAAATAATGTTTAAGGGGGGGGGGGGTTGTAATTTTAATTAGTCTATCTGTCTGTCTTTCTGTTCATCTAACTGCTCGACAGTCTTTCGGTCTCTCTATTTGTTCGTCTGACAGTCTGTAGCATCCATAAATGCTTTAAGAATGTCTTCAAAAAGATTATATGTTATTGAAATTCACTTTAGCATGTTTCCTATCTAAAATGGTATAATTAGCATAACTGGTTTGTGTACAGGAACACCCAAAAGAATGCTGATGAATTTCGTTTTATGAGAAGTTTATTTTATAGATTTTACTTAATTAACTTTGTACTGAACAAACCATAATTAAATCGACATTTATTATTCATATGCTAAAAAATTATTTCTATAGAATATGGTTTCTTTAGCTTTAAGATTTACAAGGCTACACTAAATTATTCAGATTCATTAAAGGCTACAATTGGAAATTGTTGGAATTGCATCTCTGTTTGTGTTAAACGTTTTTAACACTTTTTAATAATGTTTAAGAGTGTTTATAAATTCAATTAGTCTGTCTGTCTTTTTCTTATTCTATCTGTCCGTTGTGTAATCACGTACAGTGTTACCAGATTTTGCGACTTTTCTTCAATAGTCATCAATAATTTTTGAAATGATATTTGATATGCATAACAGACGATTAATCTTTGATATCATTACGCAACCGTTGCATTTAAAATTTGTGGTGAATTTTGAATTAAAAAGTCGCATAATCTGGCAACACTGATCACGTAGCAAAGTACCTTGAAGGTTAAATGGTGCAACGAATCAATGTCTACAGTTGGAAAGTGTTAATAATCTATGCAGACCGCATGACTTTTCGTTATTGCTTTTTTTCTTTTTAATTCTCAGTATTTCAAATCCAAAAAGATAAAATCAGGAGATAAATCTGATAACATTATTTCTGTTCTCAAGGACAATGGTTTACCCTAAAAAAGAAGATGATTCGATGAACTTAAAAGATTTACATTTTTTAAAACGCTCCTCCTCTTCCTTAAATGATAATCAGCAGCTAACTTCATTATTAATTATCACCATTATTGTTGTTATTATTATCAGTAACAATAATGATAATTTAAATTACTTTTTTTACGCAGCTATAACTCAAAAATTCTATCCTAATATAAGGCGTATAAAAGTCTTACTTTGTCTCCAGTTTTATCAGGCCATATAATGATTCTTTCCACATATCGGATCTGTTCATGTGGACCTCGGATGTATTTATGATGCTTGCCCATGTGAATTCGCCAATTTTCAGGGTAAGGATTTCTAAAAGATATTTTTTTTCCTCATTAAAAAGAAAAAAGTAAATAAATGTATGAAATGCTTAACTGACAGAATAAAAGAAATGATGGGACGTGCAAAGCATACTCTATAGTAAAAAGAAAAAAATGGGATCTGCAAAAACGTAGTGAAAGATTAGAATATTTCATCACTTTAATTACAAATAATTAATGTGATGAAATAGCTGATCATCATAGCGGACATAGTGTCCATAGCTGAAGTGTCCAAAGCTGACACTATGTCAGCTGTCAGTTTCCATAGCTGACATAGTGTCAGCTATGTACACTATGAAAAAGGTGTAGCTACTGCGCAAATAAGGCTATTGTGCAATGCAAGCTGGCAGATATTTAAAAAATAAACCTTAAATGTCCCCTTGCTATGTAAATTTGGAAATTTCCATCGTGATCCTTCGTCATACAGCTACGGAAATGCGTGTTTGGTGTTTGGGAGCAAAGCCGATTGATTATACGGTGCTCCTAGGCCTATGGTGGTGTCCGCTCTGCATGGGTCTTTCTAAGGGATCCTAGCCCGTATTTACAGGAGTTTCGGAGAAAATCACGGAAAATTCCGAACAGCTAGGTCGATGAGCATGAGTTGACATTAAACCCGACACTTTCCGTCTACCAGCTTTGACCGCAGAACCGGGGGCTATAGCCACGGGGGAAGGTTATAGCTAGGGAGTATGCTTTAATGATTCAGCCGACAAAATTCTGCGCAACAGAATTAGTTTCATGGAGAATATAGTATTTCTCCTTCGGGAAATAGGTATGTCGTACTGTAGAAATATAATTTACGGAAGCGATAAAACAAGGCAAAAGATGTTCTTATTAGTAACGTTAACATCTTATCGGTGAATCAATCTAAGGACAATAGTAGTCCCTGGCAAGAGACTGTTCCCACGGCACAACCCTAAAGGCACACCTCCTCCAAATGACATCATCAGGAGGTCCTATGGAGGAAAATGATGTTCATGGACATGTTCAGGTTGTGTTGTGGAAAGTGTGTTGTTAGGGAAGTTCACGTGCACTTTACTTAAGAACAGTAACAACTATACTGTTTTTCTTCAACAGAAGCAACTCTAGGTCAAGTACCTTCCTTTTCATTCCTTTTGTTAATATGATTACGAAAAATACAACCCCCTTACCTCCTTTTTTTTCTTCTTTTCACGGTATTTCCACCTGTTTTAGTCGAAAGTTTAAATAAAAACAAAACGGAGGTTATCTAAGTCTTGATTAAAAAAGAAGGGAAACTTTTGACCTATCTATTCTAAGAAAAGCTATTTGTACGTACTACCCTTCACTAGAACCTATATCTCCTAAACTTTTGGTGACATACATATAACGACGATTGTTTTCAAACGATAGGTATGGCTGCTGATCTATTTAAAACGCCTGTCGTTAACACATGCTCATTAGCAAACATTTTTGCTGTTTTTGTTGGGCGTTCTCGACCGAATATACAGTATTAAATAGCGGTGATGAGTGAGTGAGTTTAACGTCGCACTGTATCTACTATGCAACATCTCCTAAAATAATGAATCTGAACTGAGCTTTACATCACGGATGATCGGCCGATTACATCCAATCCCCTAACAGCACACTTATCCACAATATATCTTCAGGATGTTTCCGGGATGTCTTTACATTCTAAATACATCTTGAAGATATCCTGTGGAGTACATGTGCTGCTAGGGTCTACACCACGTATAAATATTATATAGGAAGTGTTGATTGGATGTAATCGGCCAATCTTTCGTAGCATAAAGCTCAGCTCGCAGGCATTATTATAGGTGTTGGTAACAGACGACAGTCTGGGATTCACCCCTAGGGATAGTCTGGAGACATCACGATTTTTATTCTATGTCCCTCTGTGCTGGGAATGGCTCTCCCCGCTTCGGTAAACCCCATATGTATTAATTTGAAAATTGCGATTATGACTACATCAATAATCAATTAAGGATTTTCAATAAAAATCCAGGTATTTGTTCCAGACTACAGCCGCATCCATGAACGAATACAGCTAGTTCAAATGCTTGGTTAACTTAGGCCTCAATCTTACTTCAAATTTTACATCGATACAGCCTTACGGTAGGCTATGTTTCTCTTTATAGCATCTACAAGTTATTTATTTAGTGACATTTATTTATGTGGGGTTTTTTTTACTCACATATTGCATTTATGTGGTTATGCAAACGTATAAGGTGTGTCCAAATGAAAAGGAGACCTTAGCTGTAGCGACGTTATATCAAATCCCAGTGAGTTAATGTACTGGCCGATATGTTGTTATTAAAATTTCTTCTCATATAACTTTAGTCTCCTTTTCATTTGGGTACACCTTTTGTGCTGATTTGGAGGAATCCATCATGCAACGAACTGCGGAAATGACTCTCCAGCAATGAGGATATTGATGCGAAGCCGTTAACTGCGCATGTGCATGTAGCAATCATGCCATATATCGGCCAACACATTAACTCACTGGAATTTGATATAACGCCGCTACAGCTAAGGTCTCCGTTTCATTTGGACACACCTTATACTTTGCACTTATGTGATTGTGAAAACATGCTTTTCCAAAAGATTTTTGTAGCCTTACCCTTTGAAACAATGGGCAGCTGTAAGAACCCATTGAGCATTGATGAGAGATCCCCCACAAGAATGACTAAAAGAGCTATATTTGTTTTGAAGTGAGACTTGCCATGGCCAACTATTGGGAATTACTTCTTTTCCTCCAATAATGCGATCTGGTGAATCGTGTTCTCCAGGTATCGTCCATATAGTATCAGGAGATATCGGCGGTTCCCCACATTCCACAGTAGGTAGAGGAAAATCTGAAAAAATTAATAGTGTAGAAAATGAAACTAAATTGAATACAAAAATCTGATCTTCTCAGAAAGCATACATAGAAAGATTTTTATAATATATAAAAATTTTTAATTATTATTTTATTATTTTAAACTAATGTTGCATGATATTCTAAAAACCTATGAAAATCCCATTCAAAATTCATAACTTGAAAACAATTCTTAATTTTTTCCTGTAAAGTCTGTTTCACGGTAATAAATTTTCACTTATTTCAGTGTTATTTGAGGTACTAATTAAACTCAAAGGAAGGACATGTGTATTACCTGTAAATTTTATAATTGATTGAAAAATATATTTTACCATTATTAAAAGTAAGACTTCATCTATAATGGAAAAGAAATATATAAAAAAAAAAATTCTGCGATTAAATGTTTTATTGTTAAAGATTTAGTAAATTAAATGTAGTTTAGTTACTAAGGGGCTCTGCCCTTGCCCCCTGCTCGCTTCGCTCATAAACCTGCGGCAGCTTACCTAGCACACTTTGACCACTCGTTACAATATTTAAATAAATTTATAAAAAGAAAGAAAAAATCAAACGTTATATAATAAACGTTATATATATAAACTAGCAGGCTTTTCACGCTTCGCTGGGCACCATTTAAATGAGTTGTCAAAATCCCATATCATTATTAATAACCTAAGTTAAAGTTCCCGCTGTGTTCGGTAGATGTTTCTCCCGCTCGCAGTGTGAGGAGTCTGGGTCCCTAATGCTTTCGGCAGCAACTTAACAGCTTCTTACTTCCCCTTCCCCAGCGGGTAAGTTCGAAGTTTTACGAAAACCAGCAGATCCCATAGATTTTCCTATACACATTTAGTGCTAAAGGGGGGGGGGGGGGGGTCTCGAATTTGCTCCTTCATAACCCCCCCCCCCCACCTCCAAAGAATAAATAAATAAATAAATAAATCGAAAATCACAAAAAAAAAAAAAAAAAAAAAAATGTGTTTTTGGAAATAATTTAAAGACGGCACGTGGCTGTTTTCAATATTTTTGTACCATTTTACCATGTTTTTATTAACTTCGATTCTTGTGTGTTTGTTTGTGGGCTTGTTTGTGTGTTTGTCAGGGACAAATCTTGCAATCGATTTTTAACTAACTTCCCGACTAGCTAGATATTTGAAATTTTCAGGACAGCTCACAACACGGTGACAATACATTTTTCTAATAATTTTAGTCAACTATTTCAAGTCCCGCTGCCTTCGGCAGCGCTTATATGATTCGACAGAGAATTAATTTAACTAACTTCCCGACTAGCTAGACATTTGAAACTTTCAGAATAGTTCAGAACAGGGTGAAAATGCATTTTCTTAAAACCTTTTCCCAACTGTTTCGGGTTCCCGCTGCCTTCGGAAGCATTATCAGTACAAAGCTTGCAATCGATTTTTCACTAACTTTCCGACTAGCTAGACATTTGAAATTTTAAGGCAGCTCACAACACGGTGACAATACATTTTTCTAATAATTTTAGTCAACTATTTCAAGTCCCGCTGCCTTCGGCAGCGCTTATATGATTCGACAGAAAATTTATTTAACCAACTTCCCGACTAGCTAGACATTTGAAACTTTCAGAATAGTTCAGAACACGGTGAAAATGCATTTTCTTAAAACCTTTAGCCAACTGTTTCGGGTTCCTGCTGCCTTCGGCAGCGTTATCAGTACAAAGCTTGCAATCGATTTTTCACTAACTTTCCGACTAGCTAGACATTTGAAACTTTTAGGACAGCTCACAACACGGTGACAATACATTTTTCTAATAATTTTAGTCAACTATTTCAGGTCCCGCTGCCTTCGGCAGCGCTTATATAATTCGACAGAACATTTATTTAACTAACTTCCCGACTAGCTAGACATTTAAAATTTTCAGAATAGTTCAGAACACGGTGAAAATGCTTTTTTTTCAATACCTTTAGCCAACTGTTTCGGGTTCCTGCTGCCTTCGGCAGCGTTACCAGTACAAAGCTTGCAATCGATTTTTCACTAACTTCCCGACTATCTAGATATTTGAAACTTTCAGGATAGCTCAGAACACGGTGGCAATATATTTTTTTTAATACTTTTAGTCAACTGTTTCAGGTCGCTACTGCCTTCGGCAGCGTTCGTATGATTCAACAGAAAATTCATTTAACTAACTTCCCGAGTAGCTAGACATTTGAAACTTTCGGAACAGTTCAGAATACGGTGAAAATGCTTTTTAAAAATATTTTTATCCAATTGCTTCGGGACCCTGCTGCCTCCGGCAGCGTTTCAAGTACAAAGCTTGCAATCAACTTTTAACTAACTTCCCGGCTAGATAGCCATTTGAAACTTTTATAATAGCTCAAAAGACGATAGCAAAGAATTTTTTTAATACTTTTATCCAATTGCTGGGGTTCCGGCTGCCTTCAGTAGCGTTTATATGATTCAACAGAAAATTAAAAAACATGGTTTATAAAATTTTTTTTATCTTATAATTATTTACTTTCTTCTATCTTCAATAGAAGAAAGTATTGGATTCGTAAAAATTTTCGATTTCGGGTTTTTGATGGATTTACACGTTTTGAGAACTGTAGAACACGATTTTACCATTTTTAGAAAATGTCTGTCTGTCTGTCTGTGTGTGTGTGTGTGACAAAATTTTGTGGCAACTGTATCTCTGGAACTACTGCACAGAATTTCATACAAATTGGTATGTAGTTGCACCTTGACATAAATAAGTGCCTATCAACTTTTGGTAAAAATCGTCTTACAGGTTGCGTTGCCATCCCGAATTTTCTAAATTTTTAACAGGGTGATATAGGGCAAAAATTTTCAAGATGGGTATCTTTCGAAAGGTCTCGTCAGTACCTTTAAAACGAATGGTTGAACTATAAATCTGTGATAATTTAAAACAAAGTTATCGATTTTTTTTACTTTTTACGAAAAAAAACTTAGAAAAAAATTTTTTTTTTCTTTCTCTCCCCTTAATTTTATCAAACTCCCACGGTTTCCGTGTTCTGACAAACTTAAACTAATTTTTGCTTTTTTCCCCTAATTTTGTCAAAGTCCTACGGTTTCCGTGTCTTGACAAACTTTAACATAATTTTGCATTTCCCCCCTAATTTTGTCAAAGTACCACGGTTTCCGTGTTCTGACAAACTTTAACAAATTTTCACATTTTACCCAAAATTTTGTCAAAGTCCCACGGTTTCCGTGTTTTGACAAACTTAGAATAATTTTCACATTCTACCCAAAAATTTGTCAAAGTCCCACTTTTTTTTTTTTTTTTAATTATTGTTACTGAGTGAATTTGTATAGGAAAATATAGAAGAAAGTCTCGTGATGGCCACAACATACTAGTTAGTAGAGCTCTGCTCAAAAATCTGGAATTTCTCAAATTTTCCCCCGAAAAACGATTTTTCCCTTTCCACCTGTAAGAATCAAGAATTCCAAAATCGTACATAATGTTTTATTTATACTCAAATCTAGTCTCCACATGTGAAATTTCTTCACAGTGAAGTAAATTGGGACCGAGTTATACTTACAAACTTTTTTAGTTCCCCATCATACTATAGGTATGGGGAACTTAGGTAATCGTGAAAATTTTTAGTTCCCCATCATACTATAGGTATGGGGAACTTAGGTAATCGTGAAAATTTTCGACCCCGGTTTTTTTACTTTTTTACACGTTTTCAGGTGTGAGGAATCCGAAAATGACAAAATTTGTATGGTGTCTGTCTGTAGGGTGTTTGTTAGTGTGTTAGTCCGTTAGTCCGTTAGTCCGTTAGTTTGTTAGTCTGTGTACACGATATCTCAAGAAAAAATTGTCGCAGAGAGGTCAGATCAGTTTTAAAATATTACTTTCGACACTGGCAAGAACCCTAATTATTTGCAACATTCGAATTTAAAAACTTCGTAAGTTATTAGAAATTTACGATTTTCTTAACATGGGAGAATAGGACAAAAATTCACTTAAACGTGCATTAAATGGAAACTTTCTACTGTAAAAATGTCAGACCAGTTTTAAAATATCAGTTTTGATGCCGGAATGAACATCAGTAACTATAAATATGCTACTTTGAAAATTTCGCAAGTTATTGGATATTTACGAATTTCTTAACATGGCAGAATAGAGCAAAATTTCACATAAACGTCAATCTTGAGGGATATTTTCATCGTAAAGATGTCAAACCACTTTCAAAATATTATTTAGGATACTGGCATGAATATCATAGACTATGATTTTCCAATTTAAAAAATTCGTAACTTATTTGGAATTTACGATTTACTTAACATTTCAGAATAAGGCAAAATTGAGCATAAACTTCCATTTTGAAGATCATAAACACATTAGACAACTTCAAAATTACATTTATGATATTTGTTTGAACATGATTGAATACAAATATTCTAATAGGAAAATTTCGTAAATTATTCGTAATTTACGATTTTATCAACATAGCGAAATTCTAAATTTTTCATATAAACATGAATTTTGAGGATTATTGCATTAAAAATTGTAACATGGAAACTAAACAACGGAATTGACCCTGATAAAATAAATTAATAGATTAGAATAAGATAAATATATCGAAGTAAACGGTGGATAGCCTATTAGGCGGGGATTTCATTCTGTCACTGTATCAAGCTTTGGTCAAATTCATTTCTTTTAACATGATTATAATATGTCTCGCACTAGAAATTTATGAGTACATAAATATGATGGGGAACTGAGCAGCGTCCACCTATGCCAACTAGTTTTTTTTTTTTTTTTTTTTTTTTTTTTCCTTCCTGCTGTAAAATTACATAAAAGTAAACTGAAAAACTTTTCGTCAGATTATACGAGTATAAGGATATTTACTTATGGATGGTACAAATGGAAACATGTGATGGTCCCCTAAAGCCAATATGCAAAGAAATATAACTCGAAAATTAATTATATGAATGAACTGTAAACTTGGAAACCCATGTTTTTGATGTTGCTTATTCTGTTCTTGCAAAAATTAATATAGGTCATAATTCATAATTTCTTGGAATAAAAATTTATTCATAATTTTCATAATTAAGAACAATGATTTTTAATCAAAATACGCATGGAATATGTTTGAGTCATTTCCTTCTACGCATTAAAAAAAAAAAAAAAAAAAAAAAATCTGAACTTAATAAGCTTTTAGGATGAATAAATGTCTGTCATATTCGTTTAACATTAGCATCCATTGATTTTGACAACTTATAACTCTGTGAAAAATAAAGAGAAATATATAAATTATATCATTTTCCGATATGATTTGATCCAAATGCTAATTTTTAAAAGTACCAAAAATGGTGGTTGTTATTGAAAAAAATGAAGCTGGTGCCAATTTATTATAAACAGGGTCCCCTAAGCAAGAACTAATGCACCATTAAAAAAATAGACGTTATTGAGATTCGATCGGCACCAGCCACATTGTGGCAAAATTAGTTGGAAAGTGTTTTTTTCCTGCTAACTGTACATTTGCAAACTGTAGAGATAAGAAAAAATTATTTTCTACTTTGTTAAATTTATATAATTCATCTTACTTCCCTTATTAAATATTTATATTTTCTATTAGGAAATCACAAACACTGAAAGTTATTTGTAAATAAAGCTAGGGGGCTCTGCCCCCTGCTCGCTCCGCTCACCAACCCCCGAAGGAGGCTTCGGCTCCTCCCCGACTCACTTTGCTTATTAACACATGCAGAACTCTGCCCGCCTATTCGCTGCTTTCTTTCACTGAAGAGGAATATTAATAGTGCATATTACAAGACAAAAGCAGAAAATTATTATGGAAATCCTCATATTTAATGTCAAATTGAAATAGATAATATTTATATATATATATATATATATATATATATATATATATATATATATATACCAGGTGTATAAGCTTAAATCCGCTGTTTTTTAGTAATAAAAACATATTTATTTTTTATATAAAGCAAAACAAAATTTTATTCAAAATAGTTTCCCTCGCTAACTATACATTTTTCCCATCTTTAGGGCAATTGGTGAATTCCACGCCAAAAGAATTCCTTATCTTTTGAGGCAAACCACTCGTCCAGCCATTTTCGAACGTCTTCGTAAGAAACGAAGTGCTGTTCGGCGAGTGCATGGCCCATTGATGAAAACAGGTGATAATCAGAAAGAGCCAGGTCTGGTGAATTAAGCGGGATGGGGTAACACCTCCCAGTTAAGTGTTTTGAGATAATTTTGGACCAATTTTGACGTGTGTGCTGGCGCGTTATCATGAAGAAAAATCAGTTTGTCATGTCTTTGTTGATAATAAGGCCTTTCCCATGGCATGTAGACGGATAGAAATGGCTGGTTGAGTGACACCTAACTTCTCGGCAAGCATTTTTTGTGATTGGGTATCATCTTCGTCCAAAAGAGCCTGTAATTCATGGTCGTCAAACTTTCGGGGCCGATTTTCACGCTCTTTGTCATTTCAGTCAAAATAGCCATTTTTGAACCGACGAAACCAGTCTCTGCAAGTTGTTTCTGACAAAGCACTGTCACCATAAGCTTCCACAAGCATTCTATGCGATTCGGCAGCTGATTTCTTCAAATTGAAGCAGAAAAGCAGAGCTTCCCGCATATGCTCTTTTTTTGGTACAAAACGAGACATGTTTACACGAAGAAAAATTAATGTTTTTATATGAAATCACTAACGATTTGCACTGATTTATGTGAACAGACGTCAAACTAATACAAAAACAATAAGACATTTAAATGTCCGCTGTTAATACACTCACTAGCGTCATCTATACGCAAACAGCGGATTTAAGCTTATACACCTGGTATATATATATATATATATAATAGAAAGAAACTCATGATATCTAGACTATTTTGCATTACAGCTTTAGCATATGACCCTTTTTATTTATTTATTTATTTACAACCTTAAATCCGGACCACGGTACCCCAGTCAGTAGAGCGCCGAGCTCGTAATCGGAAGATTATGAGTTCAGTTCTCGAGCTGACTAAAGACCGTCGTGTACACTAATGGTGACTGGTGTACGTAAAATATATCATGGGCGCAATATCCCCCGTGTTCCCATCAAAATTATACCTCTCTGGGGCCACCGAAGCTGGGGAGCTATCCCCTTCGTGTAGGACCAAAACTGTGGTGGGATGTCTCCGAAACATCCGTAGGGGTGCGTCCCAGACCGTCGCCAATTATTCATAGCGCAGTAATGGTGCGACGTCAATCACAACCTACCTAATTATCTTCCTACCTACAACCATAGATCATATTTTAATTTTCCCGTGTAAGCAGATTAATTTTCTAAAAGTAGAAAAAAAAAAGTTGATATTTATTTTCTTTGTTTTTTACATCCATGGTTTCGGGCCGCGGTAGCCTAGTCGGTAAAGCGCTGGGCACGTAATTGGAAGATTGCCGATTCCATACTTGAGCCGGCCAAAGACCGTTGTGTACACTAATGGTGGCTGGTGCACATAAAATCTGTCGTGGTTACAAAGTCCTCCATGCTCCCATCCCCACTATACCTCTTGGGATCACCAAAGTGGAGGGGATCCCCTCCATAAAGGTTCAAAATTGTGATGACATGTCTCCGGAACATCTCTAAAGGTGCGTTCCAGACCGTCGCCAATTACCCATAGCGCAGTATTAGTGCGACGTTAAATCCAACCAACCTACCTACCTACGTACAACCATGGATCTTATTTTAATTTTCTCGTGTAAAATGACTTCATGACAGAAGAACAACGTCACTGGGAGAAACTTTTTTCAAAATGGCAAATAGAGTACCTTCATAAACTTGTCGTTTTTAGTTAATAACTTCTTCAATTAAAATGATAGAAATTTCTAAGCGGCTGAAATGTCTTTCCTGGAGTACTCGGAACACATTGATACCTCTCATGACGCGAAGGATCCTGCTCTCCGTTAGAAGATGCTGTCGCAGATAAAAAAATTTGACCCCAGTGACAGTAACTTTTTTTTAATATATAAAGATAAAGTCTTACCACATCCTTCTTCATCAGTTGCATCACCACAATCATCTATTCCATTACATTTTTGTGACTCATCATAGCACTTGTCATTTTCACAAACTTTCTGTCCAGGGCACTGCACTAAAATACATAAATAAAACATTTTAATATTTACCTCACAAAAGAAGTCTAACGTAACTATTTTCAACGAATGGAAATGGAGCAACATATCTGATCGGTAAATTTTTCTTATACACCCTAAAATTTCAGGATAAAAAAATAAATAATTAAAATTGTATTTATATTCTAACAATAGCATGTTACTGTGTTCGGGTTCATTTCGACCCAGAATTGGCATACATGAAAATTCGTATTTTATGTAAAATACTTTCCGTGAAATACAATAGGAACTGTTACATAATTTTAATTCAAAAAATAAAATTTAAAAAAGTAGTACAGATATATATTGAAATGTAAACACTAGGCTCGTTTGGACTTCTTTTGTTTCATTCAAAAATGAATGTATATTTCGTTCATTCGAGATGAACGTTTGTATATAACAGAATAGTACAAATATGCATATGCAGTTTTAAAATTATAGTTATCTTTGGAGAGAGGAAAAATTCCGTCATGATACTATTGTTTTCTTTATGAACAAAGACAATTCAACTTATTATCGAAATCGTAAATATAGAAACGTCTTTTGAATATATGAAATCTGTTAAGAGTAATCAGTACTTTTACAGCCAGTCGTTAGATTCTCCGCTTTTTTTTTTTTTTTTAAGACACTCTCAGAGAGATGAGAAATTTCCGTATTTATTGCTACCATTAATTTTATGTAATAATCTTTACCATATTTAATCACGACACATTATTATGAAAATACCTAAAAAAGATTTCTGCATGAAACTAGAGGTAGCAAGAATTTCCCATCCCTGAACGCAGTATTACCAATTTCAGGGGCTTTTTATACAATATCTATCACTAAGTACACTGCTCGGCATGAAAATTGCCTCTGACACCATTTCAGCATATTCTTATGTAAAATGACCTCCTGAATCCGAATATGACACCCATTTTTTCCTATCACCCACCGTTTTTAAGGAATGTCCCCCTATTTTTATCATTTTTCGGTGATTTTATGGCTATAAATTTGATTTTTAGGAGGGGGGGGATTATTTTAACCGTTAAATATCTTCTGAAGGACTACAAAGTTGGAAAATTCTAAAACATGGACATTTGCGAGAAGGGAAAAATTTGGGGGGGGGGGGATTTGCTACTGAAATTATGCATTACATATCTTATATATATTTTTTTAATCCGTTATTAATGTTATTTTTTAAACTTTATATTATTTTGTCTTTAGGTGTTAAATTAATTCTTTTTCATTCTTCAAATCAAATTCATGGTCATAAAATTATCGAACAGGGAAAGAAATTGAGGGAGAGGGTAGTGTATCTAGAAAACGGTGGGTGACTGGGCCCAAATGGGAGTCATATTCGGATTCAGGAGGTCATTATACATAAGAATCAGCAAAAAGGGTACCAGATCTCGATTTTTTTTTTTTCAGAGCAGTGTTATTAATTCTAATGTTATGCTAATCACGTCGAAGATTAATCGTCTCTCGTGCCTCAAAATTATCGGTGATTACTGAATAAAAAAGTCCTTAAATTTGGCAACACCGTCTGCAAACAGCCAACCATTAAAGAATTATTTTATAAATATTATAATTATGTTGTTATATGAATTGAGAAAAATCAAATAAAACAAATTTCACTGAATATTATATGTTGCATAAAAACTGTATTATCTTAAATATATATATATAGTTTACTTTTGTGTAAACGTGATATTTCCCATCATGTACAAACATGTAACGGGTATAGTTGTAAATTATCAATATTGTTATCGTAAGAATCTTCTATAATTTTTAGATATATATTTTTTTTCATAAGAAACATGCAATCAACCCCTTCTGATCGGATAAAGTGTGTTTTAATGATGCAACGTAAAAATCTTTCAGAAACAAAATTGTATTTATAAATGAGAAGCATGATTCTCAAAAAAAAAAAAAAAAAAAAAAAAAAAAAAAAAAATGGTTTAACACAATTTACTGTTATCCTGAAAACTAATATCCCTTTGCGGAAATATTGCTTAAAATAAATTCTTAGTTTAAACAGCATATATAAAGCAACAATTTAAGTAAAAAAAAAAATCCTTTATTTATTTTATTTTTTATTTTTATTTATTTATTTTTTTTTTTTTTATAATATAAAGATTTTACCAAAATTTGGAGACGATTCAAACTGAATGTGAAAACCTCTTCCGTTCTGAATGAAGTCCGTGATAAATAAGAAATGGACAAATTTTACTCCATCTTGCGTTATAATAGGCTCGGGTTTTTCTGTTCCACATATATTTTTAATAACGTATTCCCTGTGGTTAGCATAGATATGAAGACTATCGTGTCCACAGTAATCTGATGACTCAAGATCTATATCTTTGAAAGTTAGTTTCAAATGCTAAAAAAAAGGAAAGGTATAGCAATTTATAAAATATATATAATAAAGGTATAACAATATTAAAGGAAATGTATAACGCAAAACAATCGAAATTATGCAACTTAAATACATTTATACATCCAAAAGTAAACAAATTTAGATTATGATACACTTTTTTTAGAGGTTACAATTTCAATAAAAGGAGCGGACTCCATATTTCTCCATATGAATAAGGTGATTTTTTTTTTTTCTTTTTTTAGTTGAAGCATGGTACTCAGAATCATCTGTAGCTCGATCTGTCAGTCAGAATGCAACTACATTTTATGAAAAACTAATAAAAAGACAGAGAGAGAGAGTTCTGTTAGTCTCTAATGAGAGGTACGCTAAATTAGCTGGATATTTACATAATATTCAGTTTTTTTTTTTTTGTCCCTTTAAAAATGCAAATTTACGATTTTTTTTAAAAAGGTGGTAAATTTTTCAAATAATATTTAAAATAGGGTGACTACGCTATGCATGTCACTTTGCCTGAACCAGCATTAATAGTTACGCTGTTTTATCATACCATTCGAATGCACTGCAGTTCTTCAAAAGTTTAAAGCATGAAACAACCTACACAAAGGTCTAATATGGTTAATGCATTGAAACCACATTCTTGAAAGTACATTGAAAAAACTAGACTCTTAGCACTAACGTCAGGTAGAGAACAGGAATCGGAATAAACAATTACTGATGCTGCGCTTGCTATCGTTTAAAGTACATAAGGAATAATAACAAGAAGTAGCGATGCCCAGAATGTAGTGTGGCAATTGGGTATGAATTATTCAACCTTATATCTTCCTTCACATCTATCCTATAGAATAATCCTCCTACATGAACTAAAGCACAACGATTATGATAATAATATACATTTTTAACAGCGTTTCATGCAAATTTCAAGCTATTTAGAGAACTAAAGCACCACATTTACTTAGGATTTTTTCGGTGTTTTCGCATTTTTTGATTAAAGCCATCTGACTATACGATGTTCCTGGGCTTGGGGAGTAAGCCCTCTTTTGGAGTCTTTCTAAGGGATCCTAGTCCGTACTTAAGCGAGAGGAAATTTTTTTGAACTAATTTTTTTGATTTATTTATTTTCTAAACGGAATTTTTTTTTTCTCCCTACCACTTTTTCCCATCTTGCTATTAGTTTTCCTATAAAATTTAGTAGCATTTCGGTTGAAAGATCGAATTACAGATAGTTCTGTAGAGTACCTTTTTTTCTTTTTTTTTTATTACCATGTTATAATCCAAATAAACATAGATAGTGTAAATACAAAATACTGATGTTAGGAAAAAGTACCAATACATTTTAAATAAGGCTATTGCGAAATCTTTAAACTTACTTTTCCAATCGAAGCGAAGATGTTGTTGGCGTAAGGTTTAAGAGGATACTTTACCTAACATGGACTGCAGCCTAACCCCATATAATTCTATGAAGAAATTTGTTTTTAAAATTACTTATTACCTAATGTGTTTTTTTATATTCCGTTTTCATATCAATAAAATTCACAAACATTAAACTGATTCCCATTTGTCTTTTTTTTATTATTATTATTATTTAAGTCTTTAATATTTCATTTTAAAACTGTTAAGTGGGGAAAATTAACTAAGAATAATTTTTGCACTTTATAACTTCAACACTCGTAAATATTTTTCTCACATGCATGTATATAAAATTAAAAATGCCCAATAAATAAAATTTCAAAATTTTAAATATCCACACAAACCTTCCTTTTAACCATCTCACCTTATAATTTAGTAATAATCAAAATTTTTTAACAAATAAATTAATAATATGAGCTTTATATAAAATTATATTTCTGAAAATATAAGAGTTTAATTTCGCTTACATGTCCTTCTGGTATATGTATTCTGTATTCACACCATAATCCAGGGGGATATTCGTTCTTTTCTCTGTAGAAGGGACTGTACATATCTCCCACTCTCCCTTCAGTAGCATTGTACTCAAATAGGTCATGGCACTGAAAAGGCTCTTCATCTAGAGGAGAAATTGACTTATACAAAATTTTGACATTTTAAAAAATTTCAACATAACTAATTTTAAAATAAACTTTAACATTAATCTAAATTGTAATTAAAGTAAAATAACAGACGGACACGGACAGAGAGACAGATAGACTAATTCATATCATAATTTCTCTTAAATATCGTTACAAAGTATTAGAAACGATTATTCAAAACGAAAATGCAATTCCAACAAATTTCAATTATACCATTAATGTAATTGAATATTTTTGTATGGCCCTGTAAATCTGAATGCTTATCAAATTATGTTATATAGATAACATTTTCTTATACATATGTATGATTGATATCAATTTCGTTATCAATTGTGAAAATTAAAACTATTAAAATATGATTTACAGAAATACCTTTCATAGAACGCAATGCTTTGAAATTCTTTCAGGGGTTCCTTCAGACAAACCAATGATGGTATTTATCCCATTTTTAATATTGAACATGAATAACTTATATCGGTTTCAAGAAATTCCATGAATATTTACGGGGGTTAGAGCGCGGGCAGACAGACAGACAAATCGAAGTCATCAACACTTTTGAACTTTGTTGTGGAAAGTGTAAATAAAAAGGAAAGCAATAACTTGCTGTTTTATTTTCTTCTTTTGAGCACAACTTTTAAACAAACGAATATAAAAACAAAAAAATTTAGATAGCATATGTATTAAAAATAATTAATATTATTTAACATTATTTTAACATCAGTAATCATTTTTTAACTGATATTAAATCAGTGTTCCTGTAAAATATGCCATTTGAACAGAAGAAAAAAATTAAATGGTTTCAAAAAAGAAAACTGCATTCAGTGTTAATTATGTATTAGTGAGAGACGAGAACGTAAATGCTTTTACTTAAAAAAAAAAAAAAAAAAAAAACTAGTATGTTGTGGCCACCACGAGACTTTCTTCTATATTTTCCTATACAAATTCACTCAGTAACAATAATTTAAAAAAAAAAAAAAAAAAAAAAAAAAGTGGGACTTTGACAAATTTTTGGGTAAAATGTGAAAATTATTCTAAGTTTGTCAAAACACGGAAACCGTGGGACTTTGACAAAATTTTGGGTAAAATGTGAAAATTTGTTAAAGTTTGTCAGAACACGGAAACCGTGGTACTTTGACAAAATTAGGGGGGAAATGCAAAATTATGTTAAAGTTTGTCAAGACACGGAAACCGTAGGACTTTGACAAAATTAGGGGAAAAAAGCAAAAATTAGTTTAAGTTTGTCAGAACACGGAAACCGTGGGAGTTTGATAAAATTAAGGGGAGAGAAAGAAAAAAAAAAATTTTTTTCTAAGTTTTTTTTCGTAAAAAGTAAAAAAAATCGATAACTTTGTTTTAAATTATCACAGATTTATAGTTCAACCATTCGTTTTAAAGGTACTGACGAGACCTTTCGAAAGATACCCATCTTGAAAATTTTTGCCCTATATAACCCTGTTAAAAATTTAGAAAATTCGGGATGGCAACGCAACCTGTAAGACGATTTTTACCAAAAGTTGATAGGCACTTATTTATGTCAAGGTGCAACTACATACCAATTTGTATGAAATTCTGTGCAGTAGTTCCAGAGATACAGTTGCCACAAAATTTTGTCACACACACACACACAGACAGACAGACAGACAGACAGACATTTTCTAAAAATGGTAAAATCGTGTTCTACAGTTCTCAAAACGTGTAAATCCATCAAAAACCCGAAATCGAAAATTTTTACGAATCCAATACTTTCTTCTATTGAAGATAGAAGAAAGTAAATAATTATAAGATAAAAAAAATTTTATAAACCATGTTTTTTAATTTTCTGTTGAATCATATAAACGCTACTGAAGGCAGCCGGAACCCCAGCAATTGGATAAAAGTATTAAAAAAATTCCTTGCTATCGTCTTTTGAGCTATTATAAAAGTTTCAAATGGCTATCTAGCCGGGAAGTTAGTTAAAAGTTGATTGCAAGCTTTGTACTGGAAACGCTGCCGGAGGCAGCAGGTCCCGTTGCGGCGCCATATATGGCTGGAATGACCCCTGCAACACTGATAGGAAGAGAGAAACACAGCAATTCTGTAATGTCGATTAGATGGAACCTCACTCGCACGATACTGGGAAAGAGGAAGAAGATGAAACTATCGATTTTTTTCCAAAAGTCTGCTTCTAAGCTTTCCTTTCCTTTCCATCCTGTACAATCAGCTCAACATGAAGACTCAACATCTTTACCACCTGACAGTAAGTTTTATTATGCTAAATTCAAAGATGGTTAAGTTTTTAGGGAAATTGGATTTCGTACGATTCTAACACCAAAAAATTATATTGCAGTGTTTATGTGGCATATTATCTACAGTGTTTTGTCAAGATTTTGATCAATATAGACACATTACACAAACTCTGGGTAAGCATAAAAAAACTTAACTCCCCCCTTGACTCAGTGAAAAGTTTTATGGCGCATAGTCAAAAAAAAATTATTCACGCTATGCTTTTTGAGAAACAGTTAAGCAAGAAGAATAAAGAAGTATCCGAGAGAAAAAAAAAGTTTGCATGGTGTCATTCATGTGACCAAATTGATTGGCAAATAGGGACTTGCAATTAGAGGGAGCAGGAAAGAAGGAGTTCATGACTTTGATGACAGATCTATCAAACATGGAATTTTTTGGAAATTTTCCTCTTACTCTCCAATTACAATCACTCTATTGTAAACCATGTTAAACGTGTGATTGAAACTACTAAAGTTGCTTTGGAAAGAAGAAGAACGTTTTCGCCCTTGCAGAATAAGTGAAAGTAAGCTGGAAGAGGTAATCAAATTTCGTTTTTAAGTAAAACAACAGTAACCAAGATAATGAAAATCATTAAGGAAGTAATAATAGATGATTTTGTACTTGAAATCAAGCAGGTTTATGATGGATATAATGATGGACGTATCTGGTTTCGATCAATGTATGGGGTATGCGTTTGAGAAAGAAGTGAAAGAGAAATTATTAAGACTGAAGATTATGTCATCGACAACAGCTGGCAGTCTTCTTTAAACAAGTCTTCTCTATGTTACAAATCAAGGAACTGAAGATTGAAAACTGCACTGTCAACTCATTTGATGGAGCATCAAATATGAGTGGAGAGTACAATGGCGTTTCAGCAAAACTCATGAATCAGGAATCTAGTGCCTGATCACGTACACATTTGGTGCTTTGTGCATGTTTTAAATCTTATAATGCTCGATGTGTCTCAATGCTTGCCCCAAGTAATATCACTTTTCAGGCTATTGCCAAAAACGCAGGTATTTATTAAAGAATTGTTTAAGAGGTTGAGTATGTATCTGGACCAAAATTCAAAGGTTCGCTTAACTGTGATCAGAGCTACTAGGCGGAGGGCGAGAAGTGATGCTGCTAACCAAGATCTACGGCGCGTCAGACCCAGACCCACCAAAAAGAGTTTTTATTGACCTAGTTGTAGCCCTGAGTGTCAAATTTAATTACAACGAACTCAATTCAAAGACAAGAAATCAAGCTAGTGCTCTTCTCTCTAAGTTTCTCTCTTTTAAAATGGTTTTGGTTTCTATGATTTTTTTTTTTACGAATTTTTAGTTCAACAACATTTTTATCAAACTCTTTACAAACAAAAACCTTGAACATCGTACAAGCTTGATCATTTATTGCTATAACCCAAACACAGACGACTATGAAAGAAAACAGAAACGAGCTTGATAATGTGTTAAAGGCTGCAAGAAGGTTTGTTTCGTACATGAAGGCAGTCATCGAAGAGAAAATCACGACAGATCTCTCCCTAGACGCAGTAAGGCTATCTAGTGAATCGGAGTTTCCTCGGAAAAGAACTATACACTGTAAAAAAAAAACCTATTACCAGCTGCAATCTGTGATTTATTTTATCCAATCACAGAGAATTTCTTGCAAGAAATTCTCTGTGATTGGATAAAATAAATCGCAGATTGCAGCTGGTAATAGTTATTTTTTTACAGTGTATGAGTAAAAAAAATAACGGTGATTTATCAAAGAATGCCTTCATTAAGTCAAGTGAAGAGGACAGAGAACAAGTTTTAAGTCAGAGTATTTTGTAGCTACATGAATGAAATAAATTAGAGCTTGAACATGAACATGAGGTTTTCTGATCAAAAGGACTTGTACTTAGATCTTGCGTGTTTCGAACCACGCAGATTTTTCCAGCTCAAGAAAGATGGAATAAAGACTGCACTTGATAAAGTTTGCTCGTTAATTGAAGATATTAACAAAGCAAAACTCAAAGAGAAGTTAATCTCTCTAGTTGATGTTTGGATCCAGATAAACACTAAAATATCTGAGCGTTATGAAATGCAACTGGAATCAAATAAAAGTGAAGATTTTTACACTTATGAATCTAAAGATAAGAAAAGAAGCTCTTGTAAACCGGAAGAATTCAAAATTTGTATTAAGTGTGCGTATAAAGTTATATTTGACAACAACATATGTATATTCGGTCTTATATACGGAACTTTATTATAAATACTTTTTAACTATACTATCCCCCTGACACAAATCAGCTGTGAAAGGGCCTTTTTTATCCACAAGTTTATTAAAAGTTAAAACCAGGCTAAGATTGACATTATCCCAGTCAAACCTTGAGGCCCTTCTTGTGATGCGGATTGAAAAGGAAAAGCTTGCAGTAATCGATAATCATTTAATAATTAGCAAAGTCTGTCACGAAAGCTCTGAAATGCAGAGACTCTTAGTATTTTGTGGCTTGAGTAAGAGACATATTGCAGTATATAGTAATTTGTATGTAATTGTAATATTATGTAAATAAATAAATGAAAGTCATGCATTGTTATCACTTATTTTGTATTTTACACCGTTGCCACTATTTCATGTGAAAATAAGAAACAATGAAATATGAAAAAGAATAAAATTTTCCATAGAGCTAATGTTAAAAGCTAAAAGTTTTTAAAAGTAATTTTAAAAAATCTAATTAAAATCTAATAAAAAAAAATACATTATTATATGTCTCCCCTGTTAAATAGTGTGCGTGCAAAATTTGGAACCGATAGCTCAAAGGATAAAGGAATGCGGAGCAAAATAACACACAAACATGCAACTTTAGCAGATTATTATGTAAGATTTATCTGGAAAACGTCTGAACCACCCCTTTTCCGTTATATACAACTAACTAATGAACCACTTGTACCCTCCAAAAATCTAAGATATTAAGGTATGCGCCTTTCCAGAGGACCCAGTCTGCCCCTGATAAATATCTAAAGGAATGACAAATACATCGATGAGAAACAGAGTTGTTACTACGCATATGCCTTTACGGAAACATTTACATGCAAACCTTTTTTTAAAAAATGTAACATTCGACAGCCACGCCTATAACTGGATTTTATAGTTAAAATAACCAAAAACATCTAAAGAGACGAGCGGTTCTGTGCTCAAAGCTAGTAGACGCGAGGTGCTGGGTTTGATCCCAAAACGCACTTGTTGGCCTGGCCATTCGGATTTTTTTTTTTATTTTTTTTTAATAATCTCATTGTTCCTATCTCGTTCAGCCTCTCTTTCTTAAATTTTAAGTGTTGTCCCCTTACCCTTTTCAAATGGCCTCCACTTTTGGTTTTAATTATTGTGTGCACTACTACCTTTAGCGGCTCCCCCAGCGGTTTTTTTTTTTTTTTTTTTCTCCCTCCCTGCCTAAATTCAAAATTGTCTTAATTTTTGTTGTACTCCGGTTATTTCGACTCTCAGCTAGTAAGTGCTCTTATTCCAAATTCCATAGCATCTTATAGGAGCGCAAATTCAATAGGAGCGTGTCTGTGCGTTTCCACCGTGGCTATCTTGTAGGGTGTAGTGCGCAAGTCGAGCTATGTGTCCAAGAAGCAGAAGTCACTACCCTGCAATTCCTGAGCTCTGGTGTTCTAGTCACATTGCTGCCCAGAAGTGACGTAGCAGTTCCATCTAGTTCCTGATGATGATGGATGAAGTCTGAACGAAGAATCATCGGACACAGCTCGTTCTATTTAGCGACTAGATTACTGTCTGGTGTAGGCAGCTTCCATGCGGTGATCTGGCGATTTATTCGCTCCGGCGGACGGCATCCAACCCGTTAAGCTTGGCCGAGCCCAGGCAGGCAGGGGCCGTCCAAAGTTTTCTAAGGAAGTATAGAAATCCCGATTTGCGAAATGGATATTGTATTTCACACTACTCCAAAATGAATGATCGAAGACTATTGCAAATTTATACGTGTGACTGTCATGATGGTTAGCTGTACATCTGCAAGTGTCGTCTTAATACAAGCTCTCGTTTCAGAGATATCAGCGACTTTACACGATTTTTCGTGACGTCTGTATGTGTGTGTGTGTGTGTGTGTATCTCGCATAACTCAAAAACGGTTAAACGTAGAACGTTGCAAATTGAAACATAGGTTTGTTATAACAACTAGTTGTGTATCTCCCTTTTTGGATTTTATATGATTTTCCCTTTTGGAGATATTTAGAAAAATTAAGTTCATAATGACCAAACATGCAAAGGTTTTGGCCATAATGTATAAAAAAACGGTAATAACTCAAAAACGGTTTGGACAAATCTTGCAATCGATTTTTAACTAACTTCCCGACTATCTGGACATTCGAAACTTTCAGAATAGCTCATAACACGTTGACAATGCATTTTTTAAAATATCTTTAGCCAACTGTTTCGGATCCCTGCAACCTTCAGCAGTGTTTATATAATTCAACAGAAAATTTATTTAACTAACTTCCCGACTAGATAGACATTTGACACTTTCCGAATAGTTCCGAACATGGTGAAAATGCATTTTTTTAATACTTTTAGCCAACATTTTTGGCTCCATACTGCTTTCGGCAACGTTACCAGCACAAATGTTTTAATCGATTTTTAACTAACTTCCTGACTAGTTAGACATTTGAAACTTTCAGAAAAGCTCAGAAGACGGTGATAATGCATTTTTTAAATATTTTTAGCCAACTTTTTCGGGTCCCTGCTTTTTTCGGCAGCGTTTATATGATTCAACAGAAAATTTATTTAACTAATTTCCCGACTAGCTAGACATTTGAAACATCCAGAATAGTTCAGAACACGATGAAAATGCATTTTTGTAATACTTTTAGCCAACTGTTTTGAGTCCCTGCTGCCTTTGGCAGCATTACCAGTACAAATCTTGCAATCGATTTTTAACTAACTTACCGACTAGCTAGGCATTTTAAACTTTCAGAAAAGCTCAGAACACGGTTATAATGAATTTTTTTTTTTTAATATTTTTAGCCAACTGTCTTGGGTCCCTGCTGCCTTCGGCAGCGTTTGTATGATTCAACAGAAAATTTATTTTACTAACTTACCGACTAGCTAACCATTTAAAACTTTTATAATAGCTCAAAATGCGATAACAAGGGATTATTTTAATACTTTTAGCCAATTCCAAATTTATTTAACGAACTTCCCAACTAGCTAAACATTTGAAACATTCAGAATAATTCAGAACACGGTGAAAATGTATTTTTGTAATACTTTTAGCCAACTATTTCGGGTCCCTGCTGCGTTCGGCAGCGTTACAAGTACAAACCTTGAATCGATTTTTAACGAACTTCCCGACTAGCTAGACATTTCAAACTTTTTTAATAGTTCAAAACACGAAAACAAGGCATTATTTTAATACTTTTAACCAAATGTTCCGGGTCCCCACTGCCTTCGGTAGCATTTATATGATTCAGTAACCATATAACTTCCCGACTATCTAGAAATTTGAAACTTTTAGAAAAGCTCATAACACGATGGCAATGCATTTTTTAAATACATTTAGCCAAGTTTTTCGTGTCCCCGCTGCCTTCGGTAGCGTTTATATATTTCAACAATCATGTAACTTCCCGGCTAACTAGACACTTGAAACTTTCAAAATAGCTCAGAACACGTTGACAATGCATTTCTACCATCATAGAGATTTCAAAAAAAGCTAATGATAGAGCCAGTAATGATACCATTTTGAAAGTTGAAGACATTTTTGCGTGTAGAAAATTATGCTTAAAGACTTAAGCAGGTTGTTGCCAATGAATGCATTTTATTTAATGAATATTCCTCCTGCATATAGAGCCTATAATGAATGTATCTCATATAACTCCAAAACGGTTGGATGTAGAACGTTGCAAATTGGTATATAGGTTTCTTATAACATCTAGTTGTCCACCATGACCAAGAATACAGAGGTTTTGTCCATTAAATATGACCCTACCATCACAGAGATTTCAAAAGAAGCTAATAATAGAGCTATTAATGATATTGTTATGAAAGTTGAAGACATTTTTGCGTGTAGAAAATAATTTGTAAAGACATAAGCAGGTTCTAGTAAACGAATGCATTTTATTTAATGAATATTCAGCCCGTAGATAGAGCCCATAATGCATTTTTGCAGAATATTCCAGATTTGTCTTATTATCTTACAATCACTCTTCTTTTTTTGATAGGCTTGTGAGTCATTTATAGAACTTTCGAAGAATTTAGTTCTGTGCTATATGCCAATGAATTTTTTCGAAATATTCCAGAACTCTGTCCTTATTGAAGTTAGAGCTTCCAAACTTTGGCAAACCTAAACTACAAAATTTTGCCAAATTCGTTCGCCATGTCGCCAAATTCGATGCCAAGACCAAAAATCTACGCTGGCTACTAATTTAGAGTAAGGCGAGATTAGCCATAAATTTTTGGGGCAAATCTTGTTTTAGGATAGCCAGAAACTCTTTCTCAAGTTTAACTGAGTTAATTATTTTAGTAAAATTTATCTTTTTCTGATACCAATTTTTGCCAAAGAGAACAAAATTGGGCCGTCTGTATTCGAATGATTTTCATTGCACTCTAAGCTATCTGTGCATTAGCCAATGAGATATTCTGTAACAATTCGTTGGGTACTATTCCTGAAAAAAAGAAAAAAAAAAAAACTAGTATATTTGTCTCAGCGGCCATCTATAATCGTATTATCGTGATTTTTTTTTTGGTTCGAATGACAGGTTTTTTGTTGTTGTTGTTGTTGTTGTTTGTTTGTTTGTTTGTTTAAGGGATGTTCGTGGACTGGAACCTGCCTGTTTATTTATGAATCAGTTACCTCATACAGAACTGTCAATGTTTTCTTAAAAATATGTATATTTCTATGGTTGTATAAGAAAGTCATGTGGTGGCCACATCAGATTTGTTTTGAAGAATATACAAAATTATATTTCTAGTGTGCATTTAAACTATGATTAACCATCCATTAGAAATGAAAGAGGAAGATTTGAAAATATGTTTAAAGAATGTTAAAAATTTCAGCCATAAGTTTCAGCCATATTATGGAAAACAGTGATTCCTGACTATTTTACCTCTACTTCCATAAGTCAACATATAGAAATGATGTAATGAAAATCGTACAGGGACGTGATTTCTATCAAATCTCATTCAAAAATATTTTTCTTATTTTAAAAAACAGGGTTTTTTTTTTTTTTTTTTTTTTTTTTTTTTGGGGGGGGGGGGGATAGAGCAGTGAATATTTGTAGAAAATACTGGTGGGAAACACACGTTTAAATTTACTCTGATCGTTAAGGCTCCTCTCTCTACCTCTTACAAGTGCACCGTGTCCGGTCACCAAATCCTATGAAATTCTATGGGAAAATTTGTTTATAGAATGATAATAATTGTATAGCCCAATGTATTTTTTTAAATTCCACATTCGAAAAATTCCTAAACATTAATTTAGTAATCGTTTACCAAAACTGTATAATTTATTTTTTATAGTTCATTTTATAACTAAAGAAATGGTGGTATCAACTCCATTTTTAATAGGAAACATCCTCTAGTGAACTTGAATGACATATATCAGTTTCAAGAAATTCCATGAGAGGGGGATTATTTAAGGAGAGGGGGATTATTTAAGGGAGTTACAGCCATGGGCAAGTTAGGGGCAATGGGGGGGGGCACTTGCCCCCCTCGACCCGACCTGCATTTATAGGTGGTGTCTAACCTTTCCCTGCAAACATATTTTAAATCGACTTGACAGTAAGTTTTTCGGATTAGTGTTGGTTTAGAATAAGCTGTATAATTTTTTATAAGTAAAATGTTTTAGCTTAAATTACTTGCATAAAAATTTGTTGTAGTAAATCCTTACACACAGGCATACTTAATCACCTCAATCAACCAGCCAACCATTTGAATCTAACTGATTTTTTAAAAATATGCTGAAATTTTGCAATTGTAATTTTGCCCCCTCTTGAAAAATTTTCTGGCGACGCCACTGGTTACAGCTCGGACAGATGGACAGAGAAGACAGACAAACCGAAGTCATATACACTTTTCATCTTTGTTGAAAAGTGTTTAAAAAAAGCACAAATTTTACTGATTAGCAGTATACATGTATCAAAATATGACTACCAAAAGTGCGAAAGTGGCTACCATTTTTTATGACTCCGGTAGCCAGTTGCTACTATTCAGAATATGCTAATCTAGAGTATTGATGTATATTTATATATTACCACACTGAGACTCAAAAGTTTGATTCGAATTAATAAATTAAAAATTCGATTTTATCTTACCTCCCAAAACGACCTGTAAAATAACAAAAGAGATAATCCATCTCAATGATGACTTTACTGTCAACATACTTCTTTCAGTTCCTGCAATCAGTGTAATACACTTATTTGCATTGATTCGTATATAGAAAAAAGGTTGCATAAAAAAAAGGTAACATATGCTCCAGTTCCCAAGTTTATCGAAAATTGATATTCTTTCGCCAGATGTGGGTTATAAAGTTTTTTTTCTAAACTTTTTCTTTTGATACAGAAATAAATAAGAACTTTCTGTAAGGAATTTTTGTAAAATACATTTACTTTCCCATAAGGTAGAGAAAGTATTGCTTTAGGGTCAAATTTTCGAAAGTGAGTTTTTGTTATATTTACATGCTCTGAGGTACCCTGAATACGAAAATCATGTTTTTAACGAATGGTCTGTGTGTTTGTCTGTCTGTCTGTCTCTCTGTGTGGTGTATGTTATCAGCATATCTCAAGAACAAATAGTAGCAGAAATTCCAAACTCGGTATTCTAAATGTGTATAATATAGGAATGCTACACTAAGCTTCTCGTTGAGATGTACAGGGACACTCAAAAGTATTCAAATACATTACGTCTATGGGGGAAATTACAGGTAAGTAGAGTTTAACATCTATAGATTGCACTAAACCAAATTAAACGAATATATATTTTTTATATGCATAAAAACATGTCTCGTGTAGAATAGGGTTGACTGTTCGTTTACAGGGCGACACAAAAGAACTAGATAAAAGTGCGACAATCGTTTCAAATTGATGGAAGTATATTTCAGGCTGGGCCATGTATGATTACTATAGGATTATATTTAGATGCATCATGTGGTCTGTATATAATCTTCGAAAGATATACAGGGCTGCAAGTATTTAAGCGATAACATCCTTTTTTGTTGTTAGTGGATATGCTTTACTAATAATATTTTAACATTTCCAAGTAAGCTGTTCGGGAATTGAAATAAATTCCTCATAGAGATATGGTAAATAATGTATGTTTTAAGCTAAATATTCATCGCTTGTTTTTTGTATATTTACACGTTTTGAGGCTTCCTGATTAACGTAGTCAAGTTTTTTAACGTTTGATCTTTGTCTGTGTCTCTTAGAGTGACTTAAAAACGAATAATTTTAGAAGATCCAAATGTTGTATTTTGAAGTGAATATACGTTTGTTGCTGGAAAAGTTTGATCAGTTTCAAGTTATGTTGAGTGTGAAAATTGCCTCTATAATTTTAAGTAAAGTTTTAATTTTAATAACAGAATTAAATTCTATATAAATGTAGGTGCATTAATGAAACGGGGGGGGGGGGGAGTGAGGGGAGCTACCGCCCCCTCCCACAGAACTAATTATCATATAAAACTCTTCCAAAGCCTAATTTGAATTGTTTAACATAGGTTTACATAACATCGTTATCTTACCTCTTAATCTCCAACCTGTATTTATATTATTAAATTTCAGGGTAAGAGAAAGTCGTGTGAGTGACACACCAGACTATTTAATTACAAAATAAATAAAATAGCCGTATAAATAGAACAAAATCAACTTAAAAACAAAGGATTTTTTCCTTTTAAAACGAATATCATTAGAAAGTTTTAATTAAACATAATCATAGTTTCTTTTTTTTTTTTTTTCCCTTAACTAAATGCAGTTATAGTTGTACTAAACGATTTTGTACAGAGTAAAATGGGATAAGTGCAACTGCGTCTTGCAACTCTACTGATAAGCTGAATTTACAGCTAATCAGGCTTTTACACTTGTCTCAAGTACCTCAGTCGCGTCAGTTATATAGTGTTATAGAAAGTTTATATTTGCTATCAAAAAAAAGTATTTGTCCACTTACTTAAGTGTATTTAAAAACCAATCCTATAATCAGCATTTTTCTGATATTTTTTATGATTTAATATTATACAGACTAAAACTCTTCAATTTAAATATCTCTAAAAAACCTCACAAAATCCGATCAAATTCACAGCTTATTCTAAATTATTCTAATCAAATATTTAATAGCATTAATATTTCATCTATTCTTAATGATAAATCATGCATGTTTCCTATTAAAGACATTCATATTTCTCGTACCTTTAAATATCCTATTACACTTGGTCGCCTGCTTTTTAACTATAATTCAGTCTCTAAGTCTAATTTATCTTCTCATGTGACTTATAGTTGTGCTCATCCCTCAAATGTAAAATATGTTGACAGAGATCATGCACATATTATCACTGGTGATCTTAATATTATTAGTGACTCTAATTTAAAGAAATTTATGGAATATGGTACTAAATATCGACTCCCTTCAAAAACTAATATTTCAAAGATTATACAACAGTTTTCTTATGATATTGATTTGTTTATTTATAAACTCTCCATCTCTTATAATAAACCTATTGAATATTTCAATCAATGGAAATTTTTAGTAATTTCAAAACTTAAAGCTGAATTAATTCAACATAGATCAAATCTCACACATTACAATAAATCATATCTCTTTAAATCTATCAAAGAATTGCAACAAAACTTTGTTATTACTTATGTCGATAAATCTCCTAATAATTATGCAATAATCTGTAAACATTATTATCTTTCTTTACTCAGTTCATCTATATCTAATAGTACTAACTTTCATACTACCAATAATGATCTTAAAATCAATAACCGCCAAATTCACTGCTTTTATAAATTGCTAAAGCTTCCATTTAATAATTTTAAATATCCTTATATTGTACTTATCCCTAAATTTCACAAAAATCCTATTAAATTTAGAACTGTCACTGTAGGGTGTAATACTTACAACAACAATGCTAACAAAATTCTCCTTGATATTCTCAAACAAATCTATGACTTAATTAGTAAATCAAAAAATTTCTTTTGCCTTAAAAATAGTTATCAACTTAAAGCCAATGTCTTATCTATGAATAATGTGACTGATATCATGACTTATGATTTTGCTGACCTATTTAATAATATTAATTTAACAGATCTTCATCGTATCATCTTTAACCTTTTTGAAAAATTTAAAAGTCAAATCTCTTTACCAAAATACTTTTCGGCAACTTCATTTAAGACACTTTTAAATTTTATTATTCATAACAATTACATTCAACACTGTAATAAGATCTATATTCAAAAGGTCGGTATTCCACAAGGAGGATATAGCTCGAGTATGTTAGCTGACTTATACCTTTACCATTATGAACAGGGATTATGTATTGAAAATGTCTATTTTTACCGATACATTGATGACATTATAATTTTTTATGTCAATAATTTTTCGCCTAATTTATTTAAATTTGAATATCCTTCTCACCTTACCTTAACTTATAATCATCTCAACAATAACTGTATTAGTTTCTTAGATTTAAAACTTAAACTTGATGGTAGTAAAATTTATACCGATCTGTATGACAAAAGACAAAATTTCAGTTTCAAAGTAAATTTATTTACACAATTTACCTCTTGTCTTCATATCTCTGTCTACAGAAATATTATTCTCAATCACCTCTTTCGTATACATAATCTTTGTTCAGATAGGTTTAAAAACAAAAATATCTCTCACATAATTAATGTTGCTACAAAAATGGGTTATCCTAAAAAATCTATTTATTCACTTGTTTATCAAAAAGGGTCTCTGTCTAACACACACACACAAAAAAAAAAAAAAAAAAACTAAGGTTTAATTTAAAAAAAAAAAAATCAGGTGGATGGGTGGGCAGATGTTTGATTAAGGAGGAAGGGTGGTGTTGTTTGGCTGGTTGGCTGGGAGGGTTTGATGCTGAATAAAATTTATTAAAAAAAAAGTGGGGGGATTGCTGTAAGTTACATTCTTATTTTTTCTGGTTGATGCTATGAATTTTGAACTCTTTTATCATTAAATTTTACTATGTGCTTCTGGCTACTTGAGGCTTCCCTTGTTAAGTTTGAACAATCCATCTAATTGCATAACAAAAATAAAATCTGATAAATATTAATTAAAAAAAAAATCTTTTAAATTTTAATTTTTAATTTTAATTTATGATGACTGCATTATAATGCTTATCCTTATATGTGTGCTCTTTGGCATTATTGCTTGTAATTGACTCTTCTTAAAACTTAACATTTAATACTTTGACTTCAAAATAAAAATATTTTTATTTTAATTTTTAATTTTAATTATTATTGATGACCGCATTATAATGCTTATCCTTATATGTGTGCTCTTTGGCATTATTGCTTGTAATTATGTCTTCTTAAAACTTAACACTTAATAATTTGACTTCAAAATAAAAATCTTAAAAATTATCTTAATCTTGCTGTTAATACTTATAAATTATCTTAAACTTTACACTTAATAATTTGACTTCAAAATAAAAATATTAAAAATTATCTTAATCTTGCTGTTAATACTTCTAAATTATCTTAATGTTTCAGTCAATACATCTTATTTAACTGACTTAATGTTTTTATAGCTAACCGAAAGATGGCGCTTGTACTCAGTAGTCTTATACCTTCATTCTTCAGTCCTTATCTTAAACGATTTAATTATTAATATTTTTGGTACGATTTAATTTAACTCTACTAGTATTAATTTTAACATTATCATTTAATATTTACTCTGTGTATTTTATCTTTAATGTAATTGTTCTGAAGTATTTTCGATTAATCGATATCTGTCGAGCTATTATTTTAACTTCTATTTAGATTTTGGCATCAACCATTTTTCCAGTTTGTGTTAACTGTTTTCCATGTGGATACTCTGATTATTTCAGGTTATTACTTTGGTTTCCTTTAAGATTTTAATTAATATTTATTTATTCTTTGTTTTAATTTAATTTTTCACTTTTTTCTCATTCTTTATGGTTTTTTTGCTGCAATGATCGGGGCGTGAGATGATATAAATTGCTATGATTAGCAATATCGTTTTACGAAATCGTTGCAGCTTTCTCTGCTTTATGAAGTATACGCCCCTTGAAAGTATGCTTCTAATTTTAAGCATTTATATCCAATTGATTATGTGGTTTATAATCTTTTTTCTCTTTCACAAGTTTAATGGTCCTTTTTTATTATCCTTCAGGTCGGCGTAAGTATTTTAAGTTAATATGGTAACTCATTGGTTCCTTATCTATATCGCAACTTTTTGTGTCATTCTTTCCTCTATGTTAAATTCAGTTCTATATTTTAGTGTGCTGTTATTGTTTTGGTTCTATTAATTGCTAAATTTTAAGATTAAATTTTTTACGTTATCTATTATATATATATATATATATGTGTGTGTGTGTGTGTAAAAATATATAAATGTAGGATTATATAAAAAAAATGAAAAATGAATGAAATTAAACCCCAAAAAACACTGAGATCTTCATCAGGGAGGCCCCTCAGTGTAGGGGTGAAAGAGAAGTTTCTGAAAGGACAGTAGCAATTAGCTAATAACTATCCTTAGTCTCCAACTTCTCACCAAACAGAAAACCACCAATAACTGAAGAAAAATCAAACATATATATAATGTATAGAAATACTAAAAAATTTTTATAAAACTACAAAATTACATCTATTCATTTAAAAAATATACAATAACATAAAGAATTACTGAAGGTAAACAAGAAAGTATAAAATAAAATAAAATAAAACCCTTCACCTGATAAACAAACCCACTTCCGCCGACGGGGCTACGCGTCCGTACTTAAATATCGCCCTTGATTGAGGATGTAGAACAAACCGAAATAGGAAAACTCTGGAAACACATAGTTAAAAATTGGGACGGGTAACAGTTAATTTGCAAGGTATTTTTTAGGTCTTCAAGAGCATATTTTAAATCATTTTCATTATTGCAAATAGTACGAATTCTTTTAAGCTGTGCGAACATAATATTTTTTTAAAACTTTTCTACTGATATTTGAAAACCAATTAGCAAGACTATTTACTTTAAAATTAAAATCCTTCCTTTTATGGTATAATCCAATGAGCCATTTTTCTTTATTTCTCTTTATATTTAAATCTAGGAATAAAATTTTATCAGTATCTGTACGGTTTAAAATTAATTCTTTAGGATATATTTTTCCAGAAATATTTTCGAAACAATTACAGTTAAAAAGAATTAAATCATCAATCTATCTGAAGAAAGTAATATTTATAAAAAAAAAAAAAAAAAAAAATTGAACAAATATAAAAATAAATTTGCGAAAGCACTCGAAAAACTCGTTGCCATTGGATTCCCCCTCAGCTGTAAAAAGTAATCTTTCCCGTTAAACAAAACGTTTTCAAAAATACAGGTCTTGATAAGATTAATCCAGTAATTTTTTTCACAATTTAAGTAACTGCCAAATTCCTAATAAATGCTTTCAAAAACTTCTATTACCAAGTTGTGCGGAATACTGCCAAACAAATTTTCAAAATCATAGGTATTTACGGAAGTAATGCTTGCTGAATAAATCTTTAAATATTCTATAACTTTCTGGTTATTGTTTATAATGTTACAATCATTAGCAGACTTTATCACTTTTAAGACTGAATTTAGATATTTAATATGTATATTTGTTATGTATATGTACATATACAGGGTGATTCTGAGGTCATGGGACAGACTTAGAGGAGAGGTAGAGGACATCACAAGAATTCAGAATTGTATAGGAAAACATGGCCGCAAACGTCATTTTAACCCTTTAAGAAATGGATGTTTTTAGTTATTTTAAACATGCTTTTATTAACTTGACATGATGAAACTATTAATGTATGTAACAGAATCTTACAATTCAAGTTTCGGCCATTTCTATTCATCCGATGCACCAGACATTTTGCATATGACTTCATAATCAATGACAATACTATACATAAGTGTTTCCAGCCACCTATCTTATCAGAGGCAGGTTCCAACGGCAAACAAAAAATATATATATATATATATATATATATAAATCTATCGTATGTGGCCCAAGATTTGGCCGTATTTGCATAACGTCAAGTGGCAAAAAGTATTTGTTTTTTTTCTTTTATTAAAAATTTAAAAGAATGTAATTGTTTCTAAAACCTTTTATTTTAACTAAAAATTATTATTATTATTATTATTATTATTATTTTCACATTTTGAAATCTTAAAAGTTAAATCTACATGTATAAAATAGTACTTCCGCTCCATCACTCACTCACTCATCAACGCACAGCAAAATCTACTGGAGCTACTGACTCGAAATTGGGTCAGATTATAGAACATATAGTTTAAGCACCTCTAAGAAGCGATTTTACAAAATTCGCCTCCCAAAGGGGGAGGGGGGGGAGAGGGCAAAACGTGATTTCCAAAAACCTTTATATCTCAAAGAAAAAAACAGATATCCGTAAAATTCTTGCTTTAAAATATAGCTAACACAAGTGCCTAAAAACCAATTTCTGGAATTTTAGAAATTCGGTCCCTAAAGGGGGTAGGGGCCAAAACGTGATTTCACATACGTAACACTTGATTTCACATAACCCTTTATATATGAAACAAAAAAACAGATATCCGTACGATTTTTACTTTAAAATATAAGAAACACGAATACAAAAAACAATTTTTGGAATTTTAGGTATTCGTCTCCCAAATTGGAGGGAGGGGGGAAAAGCGTGTTTTACCTGGGGCCAAAAAGTAATTTCACATAATCCTTCATATCTCAAAGAAGGAAATAGATATCCACATGAGTTTTGCTTTTAAATATTTCAAATACAAACACCTAAAAACCAATTTCTGGGATTTTAAAAATTCGGCGCCAAAGGGGGAGGGGAGGGGGCAAAACGTCATTTCACATTATCCTTCATCTATAAAAGAATACATTTACCACTGAATCAACATTGCTGTGGCGATTCTGTGTGGGACTGGGTCACGAATTTTGGTGTGAAGCTTGTATCTAGTGTCTTTACAACAATGCGGGGTTTTGCAAAAATTCCCCCCTTTCCCCTTGGGGGCGGACGGCAGTAACACGTTTTGAGAGCATAACACGGTTTCAAATTGCTTTACGGTAAAGAAATTGCACATGGGGAGACAAGCTCAATTGCAAAATAAATAAATAAATAAAAACAAATTTTTCGATATCCGATTTTTTTTTTTTTTTTTTTTTTTTTTTTCTTTCTTTCGGGGTGAGGGGATTTGCAAAATCTAGAATTTACATAGAACTCTTTCAAAAATGGCACATAGAAGTTGAAATTGGCCGTGCGTCTTCTGAAGTGTATTTCTAAAAAACAATTTAGAATGTTTTGTGATTTTCGATTTTTTTTTTTTTTTTTTTTTTTTTTTTTTCTTGCGAGGGAAAAGGGAATTGCAAAATCCAGAATTTACATAGAACTCTTTCAAAAATGGCACATAGAAGTTGAAATTGGCCGTGTGTCTTCTGAAGTATATTTCTAAAAAACAATTTAGAATGTTTTGTGATTTTCGATTTTTTTTTTTTTTTTTTTTTCTTGCGAGGGAAAAGGGAATTGCAAAATCCAGAATTTACATAGAACTCTTTCAAAAATGGCACATAGAAGTTGAAATTGGCCGTGTGTCTTCTGAAGTATATTTCTAAAAAACAATTTAGAATGTTTTGTGATTTTCGATTTTTTTTTTTTTTTTTTTTCTTGCGAGGGAAAAGGGAATTGCAAAATCCAGAATTTACATAGAACTCTTTCAAAAATGGCACATAGAAGTTGAAATTGGCCGTGTGTCTTCTGAAGTATATTTCTAAAAAACAATTTAGAATGTTTTGTGATTTTCGATTTTTTTTTTTTTTTTTTTTTTTTTTCTTGCGAGGGGGGAGGGAATTGCAAAATCCAGAATTTACATAGAACTCTTTCAAAAATGGCACATAGAAGTTGAAATTGGCCGTGAGTCTTCTGAACTACTAATACTAAAAGTCAATTTAGAATGTTTTGCAATTTTCGATTTTTTTTTTTTTTTTTTTTTTTTTTTTTGCGAGGGGGGATTTACTACGGGGCAGATTTGAGAGCCCCTTTTTTACGCTAAATTTGTCCTGAGGACAGGGGTGGAACCAGCTTTCCACGTGGCTACATCTTAGTATCTGTTGATTAAAATTAAAACAATCTCCATACGTAAAATCTTTGTTCCTAGAAACTATATTACACTTTTGTGCATGTTCATTTGTAAGTGGTGCTTTTATATAAAGTCACATAGAAGAATTTTTTTGTGGTGGGCAAAACATAATAGTTTATCAGAAATTCATTGTACGAAATAAAGTAAATATTACAATTCGCTTTCATGAAATGTTTGTTATGTCTGTATAACTTAAAAACGACAAGCCAAAGAATGTTGAAATTGTGTAACATTTTATTATTCATTACCAACTTTTCTCTACTTGACCGTACATCTTCGAGATTTCCAGGTTTTGTCGTGATGTACCTTTGCGTATGTATATGCATTAGTATCTCACATTAATTAGAAAGTATTAGTTGCAGAACTATAAAACTTTATTTTATTTATTTATTTATTTTACTATGTTTATAAAGCATCTAATTATGCTTCTTTCCTTTAATCACTATATATAACTTAGTATTTTAAGTGATATTGAAGATAACTTAAAATCTTTTATCAGCGTATGACCAACCGTTTTATAGCTTTCTTTGATAACCCAGGAAAATATAACTGAAGAAGTTAGAAATTTGGTATTTAGGAATCTCATAACTCCTAGTTTCGTACCTCCTGTTTGATCTTCCCACTAACCTTATGATTCCTGATTTAAATTTAGAAAGTAATATTTTGTGTTTTAATTCTTAAAATGTTACTATGTTTCAATTATTCAGATTTTGGGGGGAAACTTTTGTGTTATACCATTTCCATTATTTTTCAAATTCAGTGGCTTCTAAATGTGTAATGTCGTCTTTTTATAAGACAAAATAGAAATATTAAACTTAACTAAGATTATAAATTAAAAGTTAAAATTAGTATTTCCGTTCAGGAAACTTAAGTAGTAATGTATAGATTATTAAAAACCTCTCTACTCAGAAACCTTGAGACAGCCCCTGCCTGCCTGGGCTCGGCCAAGCTTAACCCTTTAACGCGCGGTGGTATAAGTGTGAAACCACCTCCCAGCTGCAAAAACTCATCCCAGAAATTTTTTAGCAAAAATTTACGTTTATAACGTAGCAGAAAACGTTTTTTTTAAACTTAAAATTTAAAATTTCTTTTAATTTAATTTTGTTCGTGAATTCCGGTGGCAGTATAATTTAAATGATCCGAATAACCTTGCACCACAAAGGGTTAACAGATTGGATGTTGTAAACTCTTTCTACTCATAAATAATGCTAGGCTGAAAAATTTGCTGCAGTATGAAAAATTGTAGAAAACAGATTCAGAATTCACACAAACTAATATTAATGATTATTCGAAAGCTATATAGAAATAGATAAATAATGTAAAACAGAAATTAAAGACCATTTAATATGTAGAATTTGTTGCCTAAACTAAGATTTTATTAGAAACTTCTATTAAAAGACTACCTTTCTGAAAAGCCAATTTTCTACACAATGATGGGTGACCCCACTTAGGGAAGTTTCACAGTATGTATCTGTGTTTAATGGATACGAAGATAACATGTTTCTTAAAAACTTCTCTTTATGCACCCTCTACATATTTAATTCTACGGAAAGAAAATAGTATCATACACTCGAAGAATGGTACAGTGATATACAAAACCACAAAGCATACAAACAAATGAAATGGCACAAATATTAATAGTAATACAGTAGAGAGCCAGAAATCCGCCAACCTAAAATCCGCCGAAGTCCGAAATCCGCACAGCTTGTCAGATACAAACAATGAAATTCACAAGTTACAAAATCGCAAATCAAAATTTTTGAAAAAGATCTTGAATGCAGATTTTGTGCTTGTATTTTATGATTACAAAAAAAAATAATAATATGAAAGACTGCAAAAATAAAGTTGCTGATAATGAAATTATTGACAGTATATTAAATTCATCAAAAGAAAATAATGATTATTATAGTAATGATAGCTATCAGGTAAACAATAGCAAACTAATTTTTTTAAATGCTATCTGCTGCATTTTGCTTTCAATTTGTAAGGAAGAAATCGGTAAGATTATTAGAAAAATAAATTTGTGTTACTTAAATAAATAATTCATGCAGGTCCAAGTGTAGTTTAAAGTACATGTGAACAGATTTTATCTAAATTTGACAAGTATTTTTTTTCATTTTTATTTATTGTTTTCATTATATATACATATATATATTAATGTTCATTATTATTCTTATGTACCTAGTAATTTAATATTCAGTGTTATTATTCACTAGTATCTGTTTAGTTTGAATAATATTCTACTTTTATTTATCAAAGTGAAAATAATTTTTTATGGGCCCCAAAATCCACCAAATCCAAAATTTGCACAACCTCTGGTCCCGAGCTGTGCGGATTTTTAACTCTCTACTGTATTATTAATAACAATATTGCAGAGTACATTTGCTATGACGGACACAGAAATAACATGACGAGCCACCGTAAGTAATAAATAGCCATATAATGAAATCTCTCCTATACAGTGTCCCTAAGCCGGGGAGATGGTGTCCCCTGTCGGAGAATTCTGGTGCCATACTGCCTGAGGAATCTATGGGACCTGCATTCACGAATTTTAATGTATGAGTTGGTTATTTCCATGAAACACATACTATGACGGGATTTTGCGAAATGCCCCCCTTTTCATCCCATGGAAGTGAGAAAGGCAAAAAACAGTTTTCCAAGCTTAGCTCTGTCCCAAATTATCTCAGGATGACGATTTTTGGTATCTGTTTTGGCTATGTGTACCCAAGACGAATTATAAAAGGATTTTGTGAAGTGTTCCCCCTTCCCGCTCTTGGGGATTGTGTGTGTGTGGGGGGGGACAAATTTCCAATTGTAACTTTCTTCAAATTTATCTCAGGAAATTGATTTTTCGGTGTATTAATTGGCTATGTGTACCTAAAACACTCTATAAATGGATTTTGTAAATTTTCTCCCTTTCCCCATAGAGAGGGGGGGGAAACACGTTTCCAAACGTAACTCCATTTAAAATTATCGTAGGAAAGCAATTTTTTGTTAGGTGGGTGTATTAAGTTTAAACAACTACACACACTATAAAGCGATTTTTAGAAAGTTCCCCCCCCCCGCCCTATTTCAGGGGAGGCAAAAACACGTTTTCAATAGCAACTCTGCTCTAAATTATCTTATCGGTGACTTTTTTATTTGTGGGTTCGCTATATGTACCCAACACACACTATAAGGGAATTCTGTAAATTCCTCCCCCCCCCCTCCACCCGAGATTTTTGATGGATTTCAATTAATAATTTTTTATACTTTATGAGATTTTTACATTAATAAGTTATACGAAATTTTAAGATTTTATTTAAATATAGTGACCAGAGAAGTAGACAACATCTACTAGTATAATTATAAATTGATAACTGCAATTTGCAAAATGTAAAAAAAATTTCAAATAAAATATAGTGCTAACTATACGTATAATTCATACGTACCTGACATAAACATTTGTTAGTTGCAATAGGTGATCAAATTATTAGAATTTTCTTTTTTATTTTCCAACTTTTTTTTTTCTTTAAAAAAAGTACTGAACAAAATGGCCCGGGACTTCAAACATGCAAAGAACATTTTAAAACTACCACAAATTGAAGAAGAACGTAAATACTTTGGATCATCCGGTATCATAAAAAGCTATAAATGACTTGTAACTTTAATATGTTGTTGCAGATACTATGTATAATATTCATATGTTTTGTTGTAGAAATTGGTTATGGGCACGGTTTTAATTTTGCCTTAGAACTTTTGATAGAGGAGATATGCAAACATACGAATACCAACGGAAAGCTAGAACCTTTAGCTAACGTTTGATGAAGTAACTGTATTGATTTCGTCAACCAGAAAAAACTTATCGCCAATTTTGTGACGTGGTCATTTTTTGTCCAAAAAAATTGTGCATCCGGTTGTGAGCACACTTGAAAAATCCGCTACAAAGGGAAAAATAATAAGGGAAACCATCATAAATACAAAAAATAAGAAACTTTATTCAATTTGTAAGGATTCAGTGGCCAAAATAACAACAGAAAATCACTTTTTTCCCAATTTTATTTGTTATCTTCTTCGTCCTCCAAATCAGAAGTGCGATGCTTGCAACTAAAATAATTTGCATGTATATTGTCACACTTCAAATGCACCAGACGATCATATTCGTTGCATTTGATTGAGTTAGCTATTGTTCGCCATGGTGGCAGGTGCTCCAAATACATGATACAGAAGTCGACATCATCATCAGATTGTGGAGACTCCTATTTTTAGAGCGCTTGGCCGGCAGTTTGACAGGTGGAGTTCCCTTAATTTTTCCAGGCTTCTTTTGGAAGGACACAGATGTTGCGAGAAAATTTATATTCTCGTGCAGTCGATTTTAAGGATTCCTTATCTGCTAACTAATCCTAAATGGCTTTAACCCAGCGCATTAAAATTCATTTCTTTTGAATCGCTTGACTTTTGCGGGGTTGACATGGCTAAAAATGCCTGAATATACATAAAAACACTAATAAATATGCCATGTTGACATAAACGGCCACAATTGACAATTTGTAAGTTAAACACATGCTTTAAATGAAAAACTAAATAAATAAATAAAATAAAACAAGACAAAACAAAGACTGAAATTTCAACTTTGGAAAATACCTAAAATCTAGCTTTTTTTTTTTTCCTTGCAATTTATTTTATTCTATTCAAATGAACTTTTAACAAAAGTTATCCAATATATCTAGCTCTCAACCTATGTAATAATATTTTATATGTTTCGCGCATGCGCAATAAAATAATATGTACTAATATATAATATAAATGCTCATATTTCAACGAATATTACACGTGGGAATTTTACGTTTCTGAATAATGTTTCTCTAATGTTTTATCAATTTTTCTATTCATTTTGTAAAGTTTTTTGGAATTCCTTTCAAGTTATAAGCAAAAAACTTTTTAAAAAAATGAAATCTTTGAAAAAAATTATATCTGTCTAAGTAATCACGCTATTTGCACAACAAAACACATAAATGTATGTGCATACATAGTATGTGCAACAATGTGTTAAAGTTACAAGTTATTTATAGCGTTTTATGACACAGGGTGACCAAAGCATTTGTGCTCTTCTTCAATTTGTGGCTGGCACCCTAATTGCACTCTGAACTGAATCGATAGAGGAAAATGTGTGTTGTGTGTTATTGATCTTACATTACGAAATGTGCTAGTTAGTTCACATTGCAATAAAAGCGTGTTCTTTAGTTTTATTTATTTATTTTTTAAGTACAATCTTATTATTTAACAATAAAAGGTAGATAACTCCGCCTACTGTGTAAATTTTAAAATCTTGTATGCTTCATTATTCCGTAAATTCATACACAATGTTAATCTATCAATGCAATCAGTGCGATAAAATGCATTGATAAAAAACTTTATTATTATGCATATTACTTTCTTGTATATTCAATAGAAGAAAGTAATGGATTCGTGAAATTTTTCGACTTCCAGTTTTTGACAGATTTACACGTTTTGAGAGGTCTAGAGTCTAGAACACACAATTTTTAGAAAATGTCCGACTGTCCTTCCATCTGCCTGTCTGTCTGTGTGTGTGTGTGTGTGTGTGTGACAAAAATTTTGTGACAACTGTATCTCCGGTACTGCTGCTCAGAATTGTATATAAATCTATATGTAGATGCACCTTGACCTAAATTAGTGTCTATCAACTTTTGGTGTCAACCATTCAACAGATGGTGCTGCTATACAGTGATTTCTGCAATTTAATGGGAGGCTATATCTCAGGTTTTATTGCGTATAATCAAACAAAACTTTATATGTAAGGTTATTTATGAGACATTAAGTTGATTCAATTTAATTGCTTATAAGTCAAAAGGTGGCGCTGTTATACAGCGATTTCCGGAATTTAAGGGAAGGCTATATCTCAGGAAATACTGCACGGAATTACATATAAACTCATATGTAGTGTAACTTGACATAAGTTAGTACCTGTCTACTTTTGGTGTCAACTGCTGAACAGGTAGTGCTGCTACACAGCGATTTCTGCAATTTAAGGAAAAGCTATATCTCAGGTTCTATTGCGTATAATCAAACAAATCTTAATAAGCGAGAAGGCCGTTCTGAGATATTATGCCAATTCAAGTTAGATGCTTATAGGCCAATAGATGGTGCTGCTATAGTAGAAATTTCGTCGATAACGGGAAGGCTATATCTCAACTTGTATGGCATGTAACTGCACGAAACTTGATATATGAGATACCCATTATATAAACGCATTTTTTAAGATGTTATTTATAGACAATAAAACTGTTTTTCTTCATATATTTAGTGTTATTTTCTCAATAGTTTTTGTTAATTGTTTTTAATATTTTGAATTTTTATACTAATTAATGTTTCGAAATTAAATAAATTAATACGGTTTGAAAATGAGTCTAATTCAATGGCTGTTTATTACACAGAATTTTTTCATGGAAGTTAATCAAGTTTAATCAAATAACAATGTTTAAAGAAATTAAGATGGAGACAAATGAGGAAGAGAAAAGTGTTTAATCCACCTCTTCAACCCCTACAGTGGTAGCAGAGCACAGTTTCTCCGCTGAAATTGCTGAACTGTTTCCTGCTTACTATAGAAGGTATAGAATGGCTACAAGGGAAGGACAGTTTTCTTTTCCAAAGCTAAATAGAGAAAACTATAAGAGTTGGAAATTTAATGTGGATTTGTATGTGGTGAGTCAGGATTTGCAAGAATATACTTCTAGTGCTAAAGTTCCAGAAGATGATGAAACAGCTAAAGATACTGATGCTGCTTCCAGAAATAAAGTGATAGAGGGTAAGGCATTAGCCATAATATGTTTAATCATTGAATAGGAATTGAAAAGTACAGTATATGGAGCCAGTACCCCCATGAAGCCTGGAAGGCAATAAAGTATGTTTTTGAACCTATTTCCAGAGTTAGAATAGCAGCCCTTAGACGAAAGTTTATGAATGTAAGATACAGTCCAAGTGAAACAATGAACTCTTATATCAATAAAGTGATAGAAGCTTCAAAAGACCTTGAGCAGGCAGGGAGACGAATTGAAGAGGATGAAATTGTGTTCCAAATCCTTGAGCATCTTCCAGAGTCCTATGAAAATATTGTTACCCAGTTGTATAGACTTCCTGTCAAAGAGTTTTCCATAAAAGGAGTAAGGAGTCGAGTCATCTCTTGGCAGAATTTGACAGGCAACAGAATAGAAGGGAATCCGAGGGAAATAACTTTAAAGAGTCGAGCAATGGTTTCAGCAGAGGAATCATAGGTTAAGAGTGAACAGAAAAAATGCTTTGGCTGTGCTGTGGTCTAAGAGGTCATCTGATTAAAATTGTTGTCAACAAAGGAGCAAAGATTCAAGCGGCAGAGGAAATTGCTGATTTTCAGTAAGGGGCATCCAAAGGCCTATTATGTTGCTGCAATGGTGAGTGAAATCAAGAAATTGGAGTTTATCCTTGACTCTGCTGCTATGGATCATTTTTGCAGTTCTAAAGAAGTATTTCTGAACTTTAGAGACTTTAATAGTAAAGCTGTTATTGCCAGTGGGACTACCTATATTCAGGGAGTAGGTGAAATCCATTTAAGGATCAACTCAGGTAAGTTAAGACATTAATTTTAAAGGATGCAAATTATGCACCTAAAATGTTATGTAATTTAATCTCTGTACCTTGTTTAGCTTCTGAGAAATTTAAAATAGTTTTTAATGATAAAAGTGCATGCATAAGTAAAATTGTAAATGATAAAGATAATTTTTTAACAGTACTTTTAACAAATAAATTTTATTGTATTTTTGCTGATTGTGTAACTGTAGGCTTACCAGAAGTTCAAATTATACATAATGAAAAACTGATGACATAGCATAGATGTTTTGGCCATTTAAATGTTAAAATTTAATAAGTTTTTCAAAAACTAAAAATGTAGTTGGGCTTGATAAACTGAATGGGAATTTGACATTTGATGTCTGTAATTTTTCTAAAAGTAAAAGAGAATTTTAATGAATTAGACAAAATAATTAGCTCTAGTATACTTGATCTTTTACACATGGATGTTTGGTGATGCTTCAAAGATAGTATGGGAGGTGCAAGATATTTCTTATAATAGATGATTTTTCAAGGTATATGTTTGTTTATATTTTAAAGTATAAGAATGATGTTTTTATCTATTTCAAACAGTTTAAAAATTTTGTAAAGAAACAAACTGAGAAAAGGATAAAACGAGTAAGTACAGATAATGGAACAGAATTTTGTTCAGAGTATTTTGAAAATTACTTAAGAAATCATGGCACAGTACGTCAAAAAACAAATGTATATTCACCTGAAATGAATGGGGTGTCAGAGCGTTATAACTGAACTTTGATGAAAGGTGTCAGATCTTTGTTGATACAAAATAATTTTCCTAAGAGTTTGCGGCCAGAATTAGTTTGTACCCTAAATTATTTGAGAAATAGATTTTCCCATAGAAAACTTGGAGGTAAAACCCCTTTAAATATTTGGAGAAACAGACATTTTTCTGTTAAACACTTAAGAGTGATAGGAAGTGATGCATATGTTCATATCCCCTATAGATACAAATCTAAACTTGATAAAAGAGCCAGAAAAGGTGTGCAGTTGGCCCTGCTTAAACGAATATCTACAGTCGGCCCTGCTTAAACGAATATCTACCGTTCCAACTATATTAATTCGATTATGCAGGGAAGACTAAAAACACAAATACATGTTTAACTAAAGTGATTTTATGCTTACATGAAAAGATAAATGTCAATACAGTTGGTTATAGAATGTGGTACCCAGGAACAAATACAGTAGACAAGTCTAAACATGTAAAAATAGTGGAAAGGGGGGTTAATTTTGGAGAAAGCAATAGTAATGAACAAACATTAACCAGTAATTTTTAGTTTAAAAAATGACCAACCCACAGAACCTATCCAATCAGCCCCATCAATAACAGACTGGAAAAGAGTAGAGACAGTGAGAAAAACTGGTAAAATGGCTGGAAAAATAGATGTAATATTACTATCCTGAGGAAAATGTTAGGTTAAGAAGTAAAAAGGATGTAGAGACATATTGTCAAGAGAAGGGTATAACATATAATCCCGGTGATTTTAGTTTTTGTCACATTTCAATAAACCAACAAAATGAAGTAAATTCTACCAATCCAGGTGATGAGGGAGAAGAACCAGAAGCTCATTGGGTTGAGTTGAAAATCCCAAAAACTTTTGCAGAATTGCAAAAAATTACCCCCAAAGAGATGAATAGGTAAAAGCAATGGAGAGTGAGTTAAAAACACTTAAAGAACGAAAGGTTTTTGAAGTAGTACAAAAACCTAAACAGACTAAAATTTTGGGTACAAAGTGGTTTTTATCTTAAAAAGAGATGTCTTTGGTGAAATAAGATTTATATAGCTTGTTTGGTGGCTAAGAGTTTTGGACAAGTTGAGGGTGTGGATTATTTTGATATTTTTTCTCCAGTAATCTCATTTTATTTGGTTAGATTTTTCTATAGTGTTCTGGTTTTTTTAAAGGATGGGTAGATCATCACTTCGATATTAAATGTGCCTATTTGTATGCAAGCCTGAATGAAACTACTTTTGTGGAGCAGCAAGATGGTTTTATAGAAAAAGGGAAAAATTTTGTTTGGAAGCTAAATAAAGTATTATATGGTTTGTATCAAGCTGGACGAGAGTGGTACCCAGCACTTTTATTAAATTGGGTTTTGATAAAGTTGAAGATTGTAATTGTATTTATGTATTTCAATCAATGGTTATTGTATTAGTTTATGTAGATTACTTAGCAGTTTTTGTGAAAGATGAAACATCATTAAATGAAATAATTGAGTTAATCAAACAAAAGTTTGAAATAAAAATGCTAGGCAAAATTAGACAATTTTCAGGAGTAGAGTTTGAAGAGAAAAATGGAGAGGTTTTTATAAATCAGCGAAATTATATTAATAAGCTTGCAGAAACATTTAACCACTTCACCGGAAACTGTAGTGTGTGGAAAGCGACATGTACCCCGAGTTATCTTGGGATGGCCGGTGAAGTAGTTAACATCCCTAAAATTAATAATAAATTACCTTTAACAATTGGAACAGTCTTGAATATTACAAAAAAGAGGGAGAACAAGCAGTTAATATCCTGACAGAGAGTTAATTGGATGTCTACTTTTTCTTGCTTCACGTACTAGACCAGATATACAATTCTCAGTTATTGCTCTTGCTCAATTTTCAAGTAGTCTGTCTTGGACCCATTGGAAATGTTTATGTCAGGTTTTGCAGTACATCATTAACAGAAAAGATTTTTCAATAAAATTATCCAGAATTTCTAGTACAAATTTAAATATTTATTCAGACACAAGTTGAGCATCAGACTTAGTAGATAGAAAATCAATCAGTGGTTTTATAATTTTTGTAGATAGTGTTCTAGTTATATGGAGCTCAAGTAAACAAAAGTGCGTTGCGCCTTCATCTATGGAAGCAGAGTATGTCGCCTTGTCAGATACCATTAAGGAATTATGTTGGTTAAAGAGAATATTGGATAATTTTCCTTTTCTGGATTCAAAAACTAAACCCATTGTATATTGTGACAACCAGAGTGCAATTCATTTTTCTAAAAATAGTGTAGAGAATCACAGGACTAAATATATAGATACTAGAATGTATTTTGTAAAGGATAATTTGAATAATTAAAATATTTAAAGATCATTACGTCTCGTATAGTTATATTAAATTTTAATCACATCAAAAACCGAGACAATATACATTAAAAAATATACAATTTAAAACATTAAAACACACAAAACATAAATTTAAACGGTTCGAACCTTTTACAGGCTCCTCATCAGTAAAAACATCAAAAAGTAATCGTTGAGAAGAACAAGAGATCTCCTTTAAGAGAGTACAGCGTATTCAATAGGGACTGCACATGCCTCATTAAGCGGTGAAAAATGCTGTTTCGTATATCAGCTTTCGAGAAACCGACCACCTCCCTGATTTTAACAATACTAAAATAATCATATCTAACTGTTCAAATTATCATTCAAGAATTTTCCTCGAAGAAGGCTGATATACGAAACAGCATTTTTCACCGCTTAATGAGGCATGCACAGTCCCCACTGAATACGCTGTACTCTCTTAAAGGAGATCTCTTGTTCTTCTCAACGATTACGTTTTAATGTTTTTAGTGATGAGAAGCCTGTAAAAGGCTCGAAACATTAAAATTTATGTTTTGGATTTGTATATTTTTAATATTTTAATATTTAATATGTTAAACTATATGTTTTAATATTTTAAACTGTATATTTTTTAATGTGATTAAAATTTAATAATTTGAATAAGTTTGAGTTAAAATTTGCTTCAGGTTCAGAAAATGTTGCTGATCTATTGACTAAGAAATTCATGTATTATTATAAGTGGATGTTTGGCTGAGGACCTGTGGGGAAAAGGGGGCATTTGTTGAGTTTTTCCTTTTTTTTTCCCCAGCTCCTCATCTGAATATATATTTACTAATTGAATTTATGTAATGTTTATTTATAACTGATACAATAAATAGTAAAGTAATTAAAGTAAATTAAATGGTAAATAAAGTTGTAATTAAAAAAAAAAAAAAAAATTAACTTTTTATAATATATTTTTATTAAAGTATTTACCTGTATATTTCTTTAAAATACTTTTAATTTAATGCATAAGTTGTTTTAAAGAACTTGTTAACAACTTTGAGCTGTCATGGCTGACTTGACTACTCTATGCCATGTCATCACATTACTGCACTAAGTTTATTTACATTGTTTACATTTGTAGGTTGGTGGACTGATAGATATGTTTCTTTCTTTCTTAATTGTTTAGAATTGAAGTGAATTGAAGATATCAATTGTTTTATGCTAATTTTGAAACTTTCATTTAACTGTAATTGCGTCATTAACTTTTTTCTTATAAAAGCTGAGCTCAGAAGTAAGTTACTGCTGGTCCTTGTCCTTGTGAAGCTGCCACAACATGTTGTTTAAATGGACTCTAATCTAAATAGTTTTTGTTAAATGTTCTTTAATTTGTTTTAAATATTTTGAAGTTCTATAGTAATTAATGTTTTGAAATTAAATAAACTAATATGGTTTGAAAATGAGTCTAATTCAATGGCTGTTTATTACACAGAACTTTTTCATGGAAGTTAAACAAGTTTTATCAAATAACAATGTTTAAAGAAATTAAGATGGAGACAAATGAGGAAGAGAAAAGTGTTTAATCCACCCCTTCAACCCCTACAGCTTCTCGTTTTAAAGTGTATTGGTATGAAATGTAAGGGGCTATTTTTTAGATGTTAAGAGTGTTAAGATTAATAGGGGTAGTAAATTATATTTTTATTAGTAATTCTATATTTTTTAAGTTGTAAACTTAATCCTTTAATTTAAAATAAATTATAAATTATTATATTAAGAACAGAAGCTCTACTTCCAATTTGAAAGACCTTTCAAATACAGATAACATTGTAAATTTGAAAATTGTATGATATAAACACAGAGTATCTCAAGATCAAAGCAATAAATTTGATTTGTTTTATAGCAAGGAAGGAAAATAACTTGTACAAAACCACCATAGGTATACACAGTGACGTATCCAGAGGGGGGGGGGGGGCTGATGGGCTGCAGCCCCTTCTGAAATTTTGTAGAAAGTTTTTAAAAATAAAAATTAAGAGTAACATGCATGATTTCTGTACACTATAAAACATTATTGAACTTAACTCAGTCCTCCCCAAAATAAAATCCTGAATACGCCACTGGGTATACATATTATTAGAACCTTACAATGTGATGCCAGAATTTCTGATCTATTTTATTACACAATACCTTGTGAGAAATAACCAGTTACTTTTTAATTTAAATGTTTACATGTTTTTTTACTATGATTTTGAAATTAAAATATGTTATTCTATTCATGATTGTTTTTATTTTGTTCTTTCATTTATCTACATCTTCTGGTATTATATATGTATAAATATACATTCAAACGGGGTTATTCCCCTAATAACATCATTCTGAATATGAAACAGGCGATCAGACTGGCACCAAATTTGCTATGTAGATGGGCTCAAGGGATTTAAAAAATTTTAATTTAAAAATGTCCTTGCATGGGGGGAAAAAAATTATAACACAGAAAATGACTCTTACGAAATGCTTAAACAATTTTAGCATTTATTGATTGATTAGTTTTTGATTCCCGGTGGGTCATATCATTTGTGAAATTTGACATTTTTCCATGCAAAGTGCTACTTAGTAAGACATTTTTACTTTCCGAACATACAGTTGTTACGAAAGTATTGTGATCATGACAAAAATTCGACTTTGAGATTTTGGTGTATCTATACGTTTTAAGGTCCCTTGAGTTCACTTCTGCTATTTTTACAATGATGTATGTGTGTGTTAGTGAATACGATAGTGTCTAAACACTTTGTTCGAATGAGCTAAAAGTTGGTACGTATGTTATAGGTCATCATAGAATAACCTGTTAAATTTTAGTCAATCTAACACTTAGTTTTTTTTTTTTTTTTTTTTTTACAGGGATACAAAGAAAATTTTTTTATCATTATGACCTATGGGCTCAAATTATTTAAATTATGATAACATATAAATGCTTTATTTGATTGGATTGAAAATTTATATACATGTTATAGGTCACCGTCATATGAATTGTATACATTCTTCACTTAAAGTTTTTTTGAACAGGGACACAAAAAAAAATTTTTGTTATTGTTATAGTCAATGTTCTGAAATTATTTAAAGTGTGATAGCATCTAAATACCTCATTCGATTAAGCTTTAAATTTATATACATAATTTATTATTGTACAAAATATATAGATTTTGGTGAATTAACACTTATAGATCTTTAAAGGGACACAACAAAAAATTCTTCATCTTTATTGACCTATAGGCTCAAATTATTTGAAGTGCAATAGCATTAAATTAAATATACTATTTGGATAAAAGTACTCCACCTTATTTTAATTTTCTCTTTTGTTTATTTAACGACTTCACTTACTTTGTTTAAACAACCGTTAATTACTTAATATTCGGAAAATAGAGTGCAATCACTCCAGATTTCACCAAAACTAAATGCAAAACTGGTGTACAAACGATAAATAGACAATAAGACTTCTTCACACACCATAAATTTTAAGCCAGCACAACCGGTTTCGAAAGGACGTAGCCTTCCTTCATCAGGTGCAAAAAACATGTGCTACTGCCTTGGAGGCAAAAGCAAGACAGTTGTGCTGGCTTAAAATTTATGGTGTGTGAAGAAGTCTTATTGTCCATTTATCACTCCAGATTTGTTTTTAATTGCTTCAGCAAATCTTACGTATTAGTATTACAGTTGAAGCTAGTTAACATGAACATGCTTAACATGAATTACTTTTAACAAGGGATGAAATGGATATCTGGCCTATCCAGCTGAATTTTAAATATCCGACGGGGTACCGGATATCAGCACTCCGGATACTGATATCCGACAATTTTAAGCTGGCGAAATTCAGTGGTCAAACTCCTCTCAGAAGATTTATGCGACAAAAAATAGATATATTTTTATCAGATCAGTTTAGCTTGTAAAGGTTTAAAAAAAAAAAGTTGGCTTCAGAGCAAGTTGAACTTGACCACTTTAGCAAACAAATTTGGTCAAAAATAAGGCTTTAGGGCTAAGAAATATGGAAGCCCTATATCAATTTAGTACAGAGTTAGCTTGCTGGGTTTTTCTAGAATGCATCTATAAAATTTCCCCCGACTGTAAAAAAGAGGCATTGACTGCTGTTCCTGAACAAGTGATATTCATGCATTGGCAGTGCATGTAACTCTGTTTTTATAACTTTTATATTATGAGTAAAAGTTTTATTAGATTGTTCCAAGAATGTGCATTCATTGTCAAAAACTTGCATGCTTATTTACAATTCACTTTTCCATACACAAGAAAGTTGTTTTTGTGACCATAAGTTTGTGAGTTAGAGGTAGAGTCAAGTTGAGGAATTAAAAGGTCACCGAAGGAAGTCAGTATTTAGGGTGATAGCGTCGAGTTGAGATTAAATGCTGGTTGAGGTTGAGAAAGTTCTAGCTGGATCCAACATAGTTTGGCGACGTTAAAGGTGAAATTGCTAGTTTGAAGGTGTCAAGTAGAGGTGATTTTAGGTAAGCATGGAATGTTTAATAATTGGAATGTAGTTAGATAATAAATTTATACTTAAAAAAAAAAAAATTAAAGAACACGCTTTTATTGCAGGAATGTAGTATAGTTGGTAACAAAAGTGTCTGAACACTAGCAAAAATTCTTATGTAAATAACATAATGAAGGAATGAGAAATAAATAATTTAGAATTTAACAAAAACCATTTTTAAAAAAATCTCCCCTGACTGGGCTCGAACGTTAGACCTTTAGGTGTAATCTAGTGTAACTAGTGTAATCTAGGACATCTAGTGTAATAAATCTCTGAGCTAAAAAATCATCTGTATTTATAAAGGATAAAAAAATAAATAATAATAATTTGTACTGTGTGAATTTGTATAGGAACATACAGAAAAAAAGTGTGTTTCATATTTTTTAATACTATTTGGTAAAAATTAAGTAAATAATAATTTATATTTTTTATAATTTTGTACAAAACTTATCTTTTTGTGACAATACTTTTCACCACAAGTCACAAGTATAGAGGCTTAAAGTTTTAATCTTTATGGCAATATTGCACAAATGAATAAAAAATTTTAATGTTTAAATAATATTTTTTTTATATACAGCACTATTAATATAATATACTTTTATTTAAATATACAGTTTTTATAAATTATATTTAAAATGTTTTTAAAAGAATAAGTGTGTGAAACATGTTAATAATTTATTGTTTTAAAATATGAAAAAGAAATATACAAACAAAACTAGTGCCGAATAGCCATATCCGGCAGGCACAAGAGCTCCGGATATATGATATAATCCTGTATCCAGCAAAATCACTATGTGTTTCATCCCTACTTTTAACATGAATTGTTTCCACAATCCCCATCAAAATTATAATTAGTTTAGTTGTATGAAGATTAGTTATTTATAGCATGAACTACAAATAGCCTGAACAATTTTTTTTTTTTTTTTTTTTTGCTTTCTTAAAAAAAAAAAAAAAAAGCAGATATATACAAAAAAAATAAATAAAACAATAAACACATTTAATAATTCTTTTATTACATATGCAGATACAAATGCATTAGACTTATTCAATACAACTTTTAACAAGATGATATGAAGCTTAATACCACTGATGAGAATTATAACAGTCCTACACAATTAAAAGAACTAGAGAACCTTTAAATCATATACTTTATACACTTTAGAGAGAATACTGAAAAGAGAAAGGAGAGATCAGATAAAATCAAACAAAAAATAGAGATTAAGAAAAAGGGACGCACATGCATTTCCAGACTGAAGAGCACTTTTCTGGATCCATCTGAGAAACATTTTACACCCACATTATTTCACATACTTGGCAAAAAGACTTGGCTGCTTCAAGTTCGTGTTTTGCGATTAGCTGGAGAATGTGACCTTGAAAAAAAAAAAATTCCAGGTGAGCAAACTACGTGTTTTTAATATAAGCTTAACAATATTTATGTAAGATAAATGTGGTTTATATAGGAAAATTTAAGATTTGAAAATAGACTTCACAAAATCAGACAATTTAAAAAACAGTTTCTTCAAAATTTTTGAAAAAGAAAATTATTTATTTTTGTAATTATCTGCACAAATATGGCATATTTCTGTAATCAGATACTAAAAAAGCCTGATTTATAGCTAAATAATCTCATAATTTATTAATCATATATATATACATATATATTGATTCATTAAGCATGGAAAAAAGCCAAGCAACAGATACAAGATCACTTAAACCACAAAGACCAATAAGAAAGATAAATTCATCAGGGTATGAAATACACATAGTTAAAGAAACCAAATTTATTAATTAACAGCCTGCAAAAGCATACGAAATGATAAACATATTTATACAAAAAAAAGGGAGGGATCAATTTTATCAATCTATACATATAATAAAATAAGATATGTGTGCGTGTGTCGGTGTGTGTGTGCATGTCCAGAGCCTTTTAGAAAAATAGCTGATCACAGAGCTACAAAAATTTGCAAGGAGGTTCGTAATGACCTCTCCTGATGCACCTCGAAGCCCGATTTTCGAATTTTTGCTTAGTTTTCTTTTAATTAGAAGTTTTTGTTTTAATGAAATTGGATTTTGCCATAGTGTTTACGTGTCACACTAAAAAACAAGATGTTTCCATTTTGAAGTAAATGTGAGGATTCTATGATGTTGGTCAATGGCTTAGTCAGTTAAAGCGTCAAGTTGTTAATGTAAAAATAGTGAGAATTTTGCAGATTAGCAGAAAAATAATTGTCTTTTCAGAAATAAGTTACGATTAAATGTAAATATTTGTCAATTAACAACATAATGATTGTGTATTTGTCAATTTGCAACAAAATTGTAGAGTTTCTTTTATCCAATGGGAAAAAATGTCAACTGACTATAAAAAAAAATGACATATCATCAATTCGTGACAAAAAAAAAACAAATAAAATAAATAACATTCTATATATATTAAAAACTTACAGTGAAGTAATTAAACAGTTTTACAAAATTATGTATTTTCACAGAAAAGGAAACATGCATTTAAAAAAAAGAAGAAAAACCTGGCTTAAAATGCAGAAAAAACTACTGATAGAATAAGCCCCTATTAATAATAATAATAATAGACTACGATGGAGTGGTAACTAACAGTTTAGCAGAGTGGTAATAGTTCAAAAAATAATAGTTTGCACTTCAATTTAGAACTTTTTGAAAAGTATTTAGTAATCAAAATATTAGTTTCTTTTTAACAACCATACAATAATAGACAGAGAGTGGTTAACAATGAAACTTTTTGATTGTCTCCTCCAGGTAAATTTACCTCACTTTTTCAGATTTAAGAAAGGGTTCATTCCAATTTTATTTTATTTTATTTTTTCCTTGGGGATTCAATCATCATCAGTTTCTTCTAAATTTCACTTAAAATTCCTAGATATTTACCTGATGAATTCAGAGTTGCGAAATTCCCTACTTTTCCTAATCTCCAGGTTTTTTTCAAATCACTAAATATGGTTTGATTGATCACTCAACTAGACTGGACTCTACTGTTTAGAAAGGATTTTAAAACATTACGAGCATCTATGTCTGAACTAGGAATCGAACCTTGTATTAGTTAACTGAAGGCAACAATACTAATCATTTTCAGATTTTTAGCCATTGAATGGAAAATTTAAGAGAAAAAGGACATTCAGCTTTTTTACAGAATGAAAAGCATGCACTCCAAAACTCTCTCTCTCTCATATTTCCATCATAGCTTGGTATGAAAGACAAAATATGATTAAAAGTCCCTATTACTTAGTAGAATCAATCTATTTCCACCTTTAAACCAGATGTTTAACTGTGGCATGTAATATGTAGTTGATCTATAAATACTGACTATCAATAAACATTGGTTTTGTTTGTTGCACTATCCATGTACAAAAAGTTTTGAATCAAATTCATTATTTACTTAAATAAAACTTATCATCAAAAGAAGTATTTTAATTTAAATATGATAATTGACAAAATAAAAATAATTGGGTATACCTTGACCTTGATTTGGAGGAAGCACTTGATGAACTACTACTAGATGATCCTTTTCTGATCTTTTTTTTATTTACAGGAGATGGTGACCTGAAAATAATTATTTCTCCATTAAAATAGTGATTAAATTACAGAACAATGCTTCCTGTTTGATTTTTTTTTTTAAGTAAACTTAATATCAAACAGGATTCATTGTTGCACAAACATTGACAGTAACTTCCCCTCCCCCTTTTAAATTAGCCATTTGTCTGAACTGACACAATAGAGACATAATATAAACATTAAGAACAGTAAAAAATTAAAATCTTTTGTACTAGATAACTCAGGCACATTATAAGAAGAAAATTTTTAAATGAGAAATCACATTTTTTAAAAAAATATTCCACATTGAAATACCCTATTCAATTACTTTAAACAAAGAATGCAATTAGCAAAACTGGGGGGGAGGAGGGGGGGAATTATAGAACAACATGAGGGAAGGTTAATATTGTATCATGCATAAAATAACCACTGAAGTCTGTAGACTTTTTAATTAGAAAATTATGAACAGTGATTAAAGCTACGCAAGGTCAAATTAATCCTGGTATACAGTACTAATGCATTAATTTTGTATTATAAGAACATTTTGAATGGCACAAGCACAATAATAACCTTACCACTTATAACAATACCATAGCAATAACTTCATTGCAAAAAGGGACTCATCTGCTTATTGTTGTAAAACATAACAGAAAAAAATCCTAGAGTGATCTTAAACATAATCAGATTAACACTAACGCTTACAATCCTTATCTCTCTTAATAAACTGGATCCAGAAATTAAATTTGTAATACTAGTAAAATAACATGACAATAAAAATTGTAATAATTATCCATTTAAATAAGTAAAAGATGCTTTACATTTAAAAATATTGTCTGTGCTTTTATTGCAAAAAAATCCATAAAAATCCATAAACATATAGTTTTTATAGAAAATACACAAATGCTTAAGTAGATTTTTTTTTTTTTTTTTCTGAGAATACATATAACAAGGTTGGCTATACAAGGTTGGCTACATTTTACCTAATCTGGAAAAAAAAAAAAAAAAAAAAAAAAAAAAAAAAAAACTTGAAAAAATCCAAAGTGAACTTTTTCAAGTGAACTTTTTCAAATTTTTACTTAATATTGTCCTTTTATCTCACTTCTAACAAACAAACATAAAACAAATATAATGCACATTCTTTAACATGGACAAAAAATGTTCAAAAATATTGCAAGTGCTCAAATTGCTCTATAGAAAAAAATGTTGAAAAAATCCTAATGAAAAATAATTTATAATTACCTAATTAAAACACAATGAAAAATTTTTTTGACAAATAAAAGCAAGTAAAAAAAAAAAAAAAAAAAAAAAAAAAAAAGTTGTTTGTCAATATAAAGAAATTTGCGGGATTCAAGGAATATCAAATATATATAAATAAAATTCAAATCTTAAAAATGACTGAAGATTTTAACAGTTAAATAATACTAATTAATAGAAGAACAGTAATTCAAAACATTTGATAAAAATCTAATAAAACAACATTAAATAATTACTAAATCTATGTTGTAAAGAACAAATAAACAGAATTTTTGAGTATTTAAAATATAACTTTAAAAAAAAATTCTCCTTATAACTTAATCAATAAAGGATTTTAGAAAAATTTTTAAATTAAATTTTTTAAAGTTTAATTTTAATGACATTTGATTTTTTTTTTTTTTTTTTTTAATTACCTTATTAATATATTTCATATTACAAAAAGAAAAAAAAAATATATCTCACTCAAAACCAAGAAAAAGCCTGAAAAAAACCTGATAAATCCCAAAAAACCCACTGGGCTGAGATTTCCCAACCCTGACAAATAGTGATGCATTAACAGTGAAAGAAGAAAAAAAAAACTGTTTTAGCAATCAAATTCAATTATTGCCATGAAAAAGCAAATATGCATAAAGCCAATGAAAAAATAAAATGAAATTAATCTATTGTTATAAGAACAATCAAATGTAGATACTATCTTGAATTAACAGAGAAAATTAATGCTTGGTTATGAAAGAAAAACAGAAGTTTTTGAAATAGGAAGAGATTTTTTTTTTTTTTTTTTTTTTTTTTTTTTAGTGTGTGTGTGTATGAAAGGAGAGGGAGAAAAAAAGCTACTAAAATTGTTATAGCACGCAAAACAAACAGATTTCAGAGAATCCAGAAAAAAACATATGCAAGATAGAATTCTAATAATAAATAACAGCTTGAATGAATAAGGAGAGAATGGCACATAAACTTTGGGATCAACCTGTTTGTGTATAGATCAGTAGATAAATATGTGAACATTCTTAAGAATAACTACTCAGGAGTTAAGCACCACAAGTTTCCAGTTATAAAAGCATGAATTTTAGAATTAGTTTATAAATTTAAGTGAAAAATATGGACATTGTTTATTTCTGTAAAATTTCTTGAAAAAAGGAATATTAATTGGATTCTTGAAATCATTAAAAATTAAGTAAAAGCACTACTTAAAAGGGGATGGTATCAAAGTTACAATTAACATTCCTTTTTTTTACAAATATAGAAAAATTTCAAAGAAATCATATTCCTAGATTTAAACCTGCAGATTATTTTAGCCAATTAAAATTAACCCATTAAGGGAGAACAGTGCATGTGTGTAATTTCACTAGATTCTTTTCGGAGTTGAACATAGCATCCTTTCGAAAAGCAAATCTTTCTCTATGAGACAATTGACACACAGATGCTTTGGGCTTTAGGAACAAAATGTTTACTATCAGATGGTGCTACTAACCCATGTTTCTTTCACAAAATTGTCTTGTATATTAGTATTTCTCTTTCCAAGGTCAGATTACAGTGGGCCATTAGTCTGTTAACACTAAATTTAAGTGAATGTAAACAGAAACATAACAAATGCTAAAGAGCTCTTTAGCCCATTAGAAACCATTGTTCCCATTTTAGGAACATTAACTTATGTTACAAATATTCATCTCATATGTGCAATAAAATATTTCACAAAGTTTACAAGAAAAAAACGCACTCTTAAAAATTATAAAATTAAATTTAGATTCTCAATATGTCACTTAATTCTGACCGGTTATTATTTTTAATTTTTATTTATTTTTTAAGATGCTAAGAAAATGCAAATGTTTTGAAAATATTTTATCCTAAAAAAAGAATTTCATATACTAGTTGATGCTAATCAAAATGCTTTTGGTGCAACACTAAAATAGTCAGATGTGTCCGACGTCTTGCACCCAGTAACATAACACTGATGATGATATTCATGTAGAAAAAGTAAAAAATGCACAGACTGGTATTGAAAATAATAATAATAATTAAACTTTGTAAAGAAAAAAAAAATACACCACAAATTACAAAGAAAAATTTCTACAATTGTCTCAGGTTGAATTCAAACTAAGACTCTTCATCAAGCACACAAAAGTAGACACAAGTGCAGATGCAGCAAACAGAGCAGCAGTGCAGTAACATATCACTTTGTTTACTTGCTGCATTAATTAAGGGTCTTTATTGCATCCCCCCAAAAAAAAAAATTTAACAGATTTTTATTAATGACATTCTTGTAGACAGAAAAAGATGGGGGGAACTACACAGCATTCATTAGAAAATATTATTAGAAATAGCATAGTTCTTAAATAACCATGGGTTAATAAATAGAAAAAAAAAAAAGAAAGAAAGAAAAAACCTATGAGCATTAAATATGATTAATTTCAGACTTTTATTTTTATTATTATAATAACTATACATATAAATACTAATTAATTAAAATTTCTAGATTATACCTAGACAAAACTATTCAAAAGAATGAATGAATAATCCATCAAAATACTCATAATTTGTGAAATTCAAATGCATCTTCAATCCTTCTCGTCAATACACCCCTTCTCCCATACACACAATAGGAAAATATAATTAAAACATTAAATTTTAATCACATTAAAACTGAGACAGATAATATACACTAAAAATATACATTTTAAAACATTAAAAACACAAAACACAAATTTAAACGTTTCGAGCCTTTTACAGGCTCCTCATCAGTAAAAAACATCAAATGTAAATGTAGAGAAGAACAACAGACTTTCATTAAGTGAGTACAACGTATTCATCGGGAACTGCGCATGCCTCATTAAGTGGCGAAAAATGTTGATTTTTATACCAGCCCTCCAGGAAAATTCTTGAGTGATAATTTAAACAATTTGACATGATTATTTTAGTACTGTTAAAATCAGGTAAATGGTCAGTTTCTATGGCATGCTGTACAATTTTCGAACGTAAATCACGGTTTTTGAAATTTGTTTTATGTTCACTAATTCGAGTATGAAGAGAACGGACAGTTTGACCAATATAAACCGAACTACAAGATTTACATGGGATATTATAAACAACACCTGTACGGGAAAAGGGGGAGATAACTGTTTTAAAATTAGAAAGGAAATTACGAATTAGAAATTGGGGTTTATAGGAAACAGATAAATTAACAGTGCGTAAAACTTTGGCAATAGATTCAGAAATATTTTTATAGTAAGGAATAGTAATGAATGTTTTAGGTGATTTAGATGAATCTGTTTCATGATTATCCTTATTAAAGTCATACTCTTTTAATTTTCTTTTAAGCCAGCGTGAGGGATAATTATTAAGTCCGAAAAAAACCTTTTCAATTCCAACTGGAAAAGCTCTGATTTACATGAAAAAATTTATTTTTGGCGTAGATATGTGGACGATATATTTATAATCACTGATAATCAACATGTTTCTGATATTCTTAATTATGCTAATTCCGTTAATCCTTTAATTCAATTTACCTTAGAACAAGAAAAAAATAATAAACTCCCTTTCGATATTTTAATTGAGCGTTCACCTTCTGATATTTATTCTAAATTTATTACTTCTGTTTATAGGAAATCTACATTTTCCGGCCAGTATTTAAATTTTAATTCAGCTAAACCTTCTTCACATAAATCTGTTTTCCATACCTTACTTCACCGCGCAAAATTATATTGCAGTACCGATGAGCTTTTCCAGTTGGAATTGAAAATGATTTTTTCGGACTTAACGCGTAATAATTATCCCCCTCGCTGGCTTAAAAGAAAATTAAAAGAGTATGACTTTAATAAGGATAATCATGAAACTAATTCATCTATATCACTTAAAACGTTCATTACTATTCCTTACTATAAAAATATTTCTGAATCTATTGCCAAAGTTTTACGCACTGTTAATTTATCTGTTTCCTATAAACCCCAATTTCTAATTCGTAATTTACTTTCTAATTTTAAAACAGTTATCCCCCCCTTTTCCCGTACAGGTGTTGTTTATAATATCCCATGTAAATCTTGTAGTTCGGTTTATATTGGTCAAACTGGCCTTTCTCTTCATACTCGAATTAGTGAACATAAAACAAATTTCAAAAACCGTGATTTACGTTCGAAAATTGTACAGCATGCCATAGAAACTGACCATTTACCTGATTTTAACAGTACTAAAATAATCATGTCAAATTGTTTAAATTATCACTCAAGAATTTTCCTGAAGGGCTGGTATACAAATCAACATTTTTCGCCACTTAATGAGGCATGCGCAGTTCCCGATGAATACGTTGTACTCACTTAATGAAAGTCTGTTGTTCTTCTCTACATTTACATTTGATGTTTTTTACTGATGAGGAGCCTGTAAAAGGCTCGAAACGTTTAAATTTGTGTTTTGTGTTTTTAATGTTTTAAAATGTATATTTTTAGTGTATATTATCTGTCTCAGTTTTAATGTGATTAAAATTTAATTTAACTACGAGACGTAATGATTTTTAAATATTTTAAATAATTAAAACATATTTTTAATAAAATTAAATATTCATTATCTAAATATAATAATATAATCAAATGAATAATAAATAAAATACGAACACACACATATAAGAAAACAAAAAAATTTCGATATTGACCTTTCAACCATTACCACCCTCCCTTTTACCTGGACCTGGAGTAATGTCGCTTATTTGGCTTAGTAGAGTCTGAACTAGAATGAGATGAACTTGATGAACTACTGCTGGATCTGGACTTTGAGCGTGAATCAGATTTTGAAGATGCTGATGAACGAGACCTAGATGGTGAAGATTTTTTATCTTTGTCTTTAGAAACTTCATTTTCATCTTCATCATCTCCCCATCCAGTTAAGTCATATTTTGATAAATCACCATCTTCATCATCCTCTTCCTCCTCCTCTTCTTCCTGCAAAGTTAATCATTTAAAAGATAGTATGAAAGAAAAAAAGGCATCCAAAAATCCATCATCTTTAAAATATATACATATATTTTAATATATATATATATATATATATATATATATATATATATTTATTTTTTTTTTTTTTTTTTTTAGTGATGACATATTCTGTTGACCATAAAATGATGCAAATTAAAAATTGTAGACTGGTGATCATAATGACATTTTGTGGTATCAGTAGCGGGCACCCATAAAATTATATGTTTATACAAAAAAAAAAAAGGCCCAATAACATTGTTCAGCATTCAAATTTCACTTAAGTATAACTCACTCAATTTTAAACATATACCGGTTATGCTACATATTGTAATGCTGTTGTTGCATTTAAAATAAAAACTTTCAAATTGATCAAATTTCTCTAGTAGGGTAATAAAAAAATTTTTTAAATGTAACTATTGAAAAATAATTTTCAATCTTTTTTAAACACCCTGTATATTAAAAAATAGAAGAAATTTTTTATTAAAATTTACTTTTCTGGAAAAACTGAAAATAAAAAAAATAAAAATAATTCACCAATTATTTTTGTATTTTATTGTCATTTGAATAGGAAAAAAAAAAAAAAAAAAAAAAAACTAATTTTGTAATTTCAAAAGGTATTTTCAACAAGTTTTGCATCTAACCCATAGCAAGATTTTTACTAATGTGCTAGTTGATCAGTAGTCACTTAACCTCTTAGGTCCCTTGGTACCCAATTGGGTACTTTGGTAAAATGCGTGTAAAATGAAAAGATTATGTTTACTAGCATTCAAGTCTACGATACTCAATTTGGAAAAGACTGTTCTAATGTTTTATCAATGGATTGCAGTACTGTATTGTGAAATGATCAACTTTATCAGAATGTAAAATTGAACACATAAGCATCCACATAAGTTCTCCGAGGGAAAAATGTATGTCGGCAGATCACATTCTAGATCATACACAAATTACGAGCGAAAATAATAACAACATAAATAACTAAAACACATTTATACTTAAATTTGTGATTGATCCCGCAATAAATTTGTTTAAAATTTTGTACATTACCTAATTAGTATATGCAGGGAGTTTTACTCACCAGAAACGCTGTTTATTGGTATTATTATATATAGAGTGAGGCTCGTTGAAAATTTAAATTTTGTAGTATTTAAATTGAATTTCCATAATTTTTTAGTTCCCTATCATACTATATGTATGGGGAACTTAGGTAATCATGAAAATTTTCGACCTCGGTTTTTTTACATTTTACGCATTTTCAGATGTGAGGAATCCGAAAATGACAAAATTTGTATGGTGTCTGTCTGCAGGGTGTGTGTTAGTGTGTTAGTCCATTAGTTTGTTAGTCTGTTTACACGATATCTCACAAAAAAATGATCGCAGAGAGGTCAGATCAGTTTTAAAATATTACTTTCGATACTGGCAAGAACCCTATTCATTTGCAACATTCAAATTAAAAAACTTTGTAAGTTATTAGAAATTTACGATTTTCTTAACATGGGAGAATAGGACAAAAATTCACTTAAGCGTGCATTAAATGGAAACATTTCACTGTAAAAATGTCAGACCAGTTTTAAAATATCAGATTTGATGCCGGAATGAACATTGGTAACTATAAATATGCTACTTTCAAAATTTCGCAAGTTACTGGAAATTTACGAATTTCCTAACATGGCAGTATAGGGTGAAATTTCACATAAACGTCAATTTTGAGAGATATTTTCATCGTAAAGATGTCAGACGGCTTTTGAAATATTATTTAGGACACTGGCATGAATATTTATGACTATGAATTTTCCAAATAAAAATTTCGTAAGTTATTGGAAATTTACGAATTTCTTGACATGGCAGAATAGAGCAAAATTTCACATAAACGTCAATCTTGAGGGATGTTTTCATCGTAAAGGTGTCAAACCACTTTCGAAATACTATTTAGGATACTGGCATGAATATCATAGACTAAAATTTTTTCAATTTAAAAAATTCGTAAGTTATTTGGAATTTATGATTTACTTAACATGTCAGAATAAGGCAAAATTGAGCATAAACTTCCATTTTGAGGATCATAAATACATTAGACAACTTCAAAATTACATTTATGATATTTGTTTGAACATGACTGAATACAAATATTCTAATAGGAAAATTTCGTAAATTATTCGTAATTTACGATTTTATCAACATAGCGAAATTGTAAATTTTTCATATAAATATGAATTTTGAGGATTATTGCATTGGAAATAGTAGCATGAAAACTAAACAACGGAACTGACCCTCATAAAATAAATTAATAGATTAGAATAAGATAAATATATCGAAGTGAACGGTGGATAGCCTATTAGGCGGGGATTTCATTCTGTCACTGTATCAAGCTTTGGTCAAATTCATTTCTTTTAACATGATTATAATATGTCTCGTACTAGAAATTTAGGAGAACATAAATATGATGGGGAACTGAGCAGAGTCCACCTATGCCAACTAGTTTGATCAGTAGTCACTTAAGGGGTCACATAGGTTTTGAAGACTAAAAAAAGGGTATATTCCTTTAATATATTTCAATATTATAAATACAATTCTTTATTCAAAGTTTTGAGCATTTTTTTTTTTTCTTTTGAATCTTTTTGTCCATATATTAAATATAGAAGTCATTTGATAATAAAATTTGCTTTTCTAGAAACCTGATTTTTTTTTTTTTTTTTCCCCAGGCAATCATTGTTGTATTTTAGTGTCATTTGATGGAGAAAAAAAAAAATAAATAAATTCTGTAAATATTTCAAAAGACATTTTCAACAAGTTTTGTGTCTAACCCAAAGCAAGATTTTTACTAATGTGCTACTTGATCCGTAGTCACTTAAGGCGTCACATATGTTTTGAAGATTAACATGTTGAGTGCCATGCAAATTCTTAATAATATCCATTAAAATTCCGTAATGATATTATCCTGTAATAAATTAAAATTACGCAAATTTTAAATAATTTTTTCAGTAATTACTTAAAACAATGCAATATTTGATTTTATGTCATATTTTACACTGTCAACCACCAATGGTTGATGCACTTTTATGTCATATTTGACACTGTCAGCCACTGATGGCTGACATGGCGTGCTCAACGTGTTTATAAAAAAAAAACATATCTTAATATTTTTTAGTACAATAAATGCAATTTTTTATTCAAAGTTTTGAGCAAAATTTTCTTACATTTCAATCTTTTGGAACACCCCATACATTAAAAAACAGAAGCAATTTGATAATAAAAATTTGCTTTTCTAGAAAACTGATTTTTTTTTTTTTTTTCCCAACCAATCATTGTTGTATTTATTTTAGTGTCATTTGATTAAAAAAAGTTTTTGTAAATATTTCAAAAGGCCTTTTCAACAAGTTTTGCCCCTGACCAAAGCAAGATTTTTACTAATGTGTTATTTGGTCAGTTGTCACTTAAGGGGTTACACGGGTTTTGAAGTCTTTAAAAAAAATAAAAAATAAATAAAAAAGCCATATTTTTCTTTACTATTTTTCTATTTAATAAATGCAATTTTTTATTCAAACTTTTCAGCACACAAAAGAGAAACAATAAAACAACATTTTATAAAATTTTCATTAAACATTTTTTTTTTTTCTTTTTTTTTTTTTTTTAATTCACTGGTGGTTGGTTCCTGGTTTCTAGAGAACCTTCAGAAAAGCAGCGGACACGATTACCAGAAGCTAATGCACCAATCTTATTGAAATTTTGCACACTTCTTAAAAACAAAAATCACTAATGATTGACCAAAGGATTTTATTATTATTATTATTATTATTGAATTTTTGGCAGAGTTGTATGCAAAAACAGTATAATTTTTGGTACATTTTAACCCCCTCCCCCCCCCCTCCATGTAGCCTTGTAAAATTAACTGTAATCAAAGAAAAAAAAAAAAAAAAAATACTTCATTTAAACACTAGTCAATTCTATTTTAAAGAACTGTACGAAATTTCAGTAATAATAGTGCGTTAGTTTTTGAGAAATCATGTCTACCACTTTCCTGAAGGATCTCTGGAAACCAGGACCCACCAGCTGAATTTTCCAATTTAATGAAAATTTTATTTTACTATATTAAGAAAAAAATAATAAATAAAGGAAATATGCTATTGTTAGCCTTTAAAACCTGTTTAACCCCTTAATAAAAACAATATAGTAAGAACAAAATACATTTAGACTTTTTTTTTTTTTTTTTTAATGACAGCCTTTTAAAGATAAATTACATTACTGAACATAATTTAAAAAGCAACAGATGTCATATATTTTGTTACTTTTAAACTTTCTATTATTATTATTATTATTAAAATAAATAAAGCAATATTGAAGTTCAATTTCAGAGGGTTTTTAGGGCCTTTTTTTTTTTTTTTTTTTTGAATAAATATTTATCAAGTAAAACTTTCCATTTTTGCACTTACTCTTATAGTGTTTAATATCAAGTTAACAGAGTTTCACTGAACTAGTATAAGCAAAAATTTGAAATATTAAAAGGTTGGAAAGTTATTTTCAAGGGATCTTTTTTACAAAACAAAACTTTATGAAAGGGCCATTTTTATAAATTTTAATTTTGTGAAGGGGCTTTTTTCATAGGGGGCTCTTTTTATAAAGTAGAATTTAGTACAGGGACAAACAATCCTAATTTTTCTTAAATCTATTTCTGAACGTCTAAATTAATGTTTCAAATTTTATAAAATAAATACATTAATGAAAAATAAAACATACCTCCACTTCCTTAAATTTATAGCTTTCTTTAACTTTTTCTTCTTTCATAGGCGATTTAACTTTACTTGGCTTTTCATCATTACCTCTGTATTTCTTTTTCTTTCGGCCAAACTAACAATAGTACATAGAAATAGGGAACAATTTAATCAAGCAGCTCAATAATTTAATTTTATTCATAATTAAAATTGATAGATATTTTCAGTTTATACATAAAATCATCTTAATCATATATACATTTAAAAGATAAAAGAATATTATATCTTTTAAAATGTTAAAAATAACTATAATAAATAAATAAATACAAAGTTTATCATTCTAATTTTAAAGACACTTTTAAATTTATATCAAAGTAATGCATGTAATACCTGTGCTTTTCAGAAAATTTTAAAGTTTAAAAAAGCTACTTATTTCTTTTCAATGGTGCCTAAAAAAGCCAATAGTGCCATCAGTGGTTTTCTAAAAACTTCATTATTGCCACTTAAGATTTTAAATATTTGCTTTCACATTAATAAAATGTCTTGGATAAGAGTTTAGATAAATTGAAAAAGTTTCACTATTCATTACATATGATTTCTGAGGTTCAAGTAGGTCACCTTTTTTAAACAAATGTTTTTTCAGTTTTGCTTTGGTTCAGCCAAAAGAATATTAAAACATACAATTGTAATAAGGTTGGTAATAAGGCATATATCAAAATGACAACAGAGTTGAAAATTTTGAAGTGACTCCATTCTGTTATCCGAACATTAAGTAATTAATTGTTTAAATAAATTTAAAAGAAATAAGTGGTTAAAGAAACAAAAGGGGAAATAATATGTGTGTTTGAATATTTCATAACAGTAAATTTGAAAATTTCTCCCCAAGTTCTATGTTGTTTAATGAATCATATTTTATCAAAATCCTTTTGTGTGTCTCAGTAAAAAAAAAAAAAAAACTATAAATGATGAACTTGCACTATAAATATTTGTTTTTATTTATTTATTTATCTATCTCAAACAATTTAGCATTACTAAAACAAACTTTGAACAATTTGAGCCCATAAACCACTCCTGTAAAAATATACAAAATGTATAACGTATAACAATATTTCTTTGTACAGTAGAGTCTCGATTATCCGAGTTAATGTGGACCGAGCTCACCTCGGATAAGGGAAAAACTCGGTTAAACCGGAATTACATAAATGGATTTCTAAATAAATGACTGAAATATTAATTTATACAGAATTTATTAATTAAATGGTATACTTACAATTTTTATTGATATCCACTGGTAATACTTGTAGTAGAATAAAAACAGGGAATGCAATTGTTCATTTGAAATAGTCCTTAATAATTTTTTGTTTGTGAATTGATAACCGTTTCTTGGCTGCAATATTACGCCATTTAGTTAGATTCATTAGGATTTCAGGTGTAGCCTCTTCTTGCTGCTCAATGTATTCAATAGTTTTTTCAATTGATTTTAGACCTTCAGAATGCGTAATTTTTTTCTGTTTAACACAGTTTTCATCATCACTGCTCTCTTGCTCTCGATTTTCAACCATATCTGCAATCATGTCATCTGTTATTTCTTGCTGCTCATCTGCATTCATCCACTCATCAATATCTTTCTCAGTAAGAGATTCAGAAACAGGAAGTGTTTTTGCCAAGCTCAATAATGATTCGTCATGAGATGCTTCATTTTCATCATTTGGCTGCACTTCTGATGATAAAATTTTAAGCCACGATTTCTGTAGAGTCGTTGACTGAATTTCTTCCCATGCTTCGGCTATCCAATACACGGCATCCTTCAGTGTAATCTCTTTAAGACATTCTGTTACTCCTTTTTCTTCAAGATCTTCAATCAACTTTCCTAACAACTTTTTTCTGTAATTTCTCTTCAAGTTCTCAAGAACACCTTGATCTAATGGCTGTACGAGTGAAGTCACATTTGGGGGCAAAAAATAAGCTTTGATATCTCCACTTGACAGTTGCTCTTCATCCGGGTGGCATGCGGCATTATCTAAAAGTAAGAGTGCTTTTCTTTCCAAATTTCTATCTTTTAAAAATATTTCCACTTTAGGGACAAATTCCTCAGAAAACCATTTTTTAAAAAGTTCGCCACTCATCCAAGCATTTTTTTTATTTCTGTAATATACAGGAAGACTCGAAATGTTTATATTTTTAAATGCTCTTGGTTTCTTAGACTTTCCGATGATCATGGGTTGAAATTTAAAAGTACCCGATGCATTACAACAATTTAAAATGGTTATTCTCTCCTTTTTTTTCTTATATCCGGGAGCTGATGATTCTTTTCTGGCAGCTAAGGTTTTTGATGGCAACATTCGAAAATTTAATCCTGTCTCATCGGCATTGAACAGTTGATCCCTACTTATATTATTTTCCTTAATAAATTTATGGAAATCTTCTTTGAATTTAACAACTGCTTCAGAATCTGCAGATAACTTTTCACCAGTTATATTCAGTTGGCGAATTCCGTAGCGTTTTTTCCACCTATCAAGCCATCCAACACTTGCAGTAAAGGGTTCATCATTATAAAATTTCTTGTGAAAATCCAAAGCTTTTGATTTTAACATTGGTCCCGATACAGGACTACCCTTTTCTCGCAATTGCGTAAACCACAAAAACAAAGCTTCAGAAGTTTTTTCAAATTCACAATGCTTCATTGTTTTTCTTACTTGGCTGCAGTTTGTTTTGTCGGCAAAATATTTTTCAATCTGAGCTCTATTTCTTTTCCAATCACCAACAGTTACTTCCCCAACACCCAGATGTAACGCAACACTTTTAATAGATTCTCCTTTGTCCAACCGCTTCAATGCTTCAATTTTTGTTTCTATCGAAACAACGATTCTTTTCCGTTTTTTGTCTTTGGAATTCATTTTTTATTAAATTTTGAAATTTTAAGCACGACACAAACGTAAAAAGTAGGACTGAAAACTGTCTTTTTCGTTTCTAGAATGTAGATAAATATCCAATATGAATTTCTTGAAAGAATGCAAGAAACTCTTTTTCAAGTGTGGGAAAGATAAGAAACATCTTGGCACACTGCCATTAAAATTAGACCAGCCCGGAAGTCGGGAAGCTATCATTGTGTGTTTGTGGGGGGTGGAGAATTTGTCCTCTTTCTCCTTTCAATACCCTCTTTCCTTTATTAGTAATAGATCCGTCTTATCTATTCCTGTTATACTACTTAAGTGACGGCTTTTTAAAATTTGGCTCTGCAGTACAATTGAGTGTAATCTTTTCCTGATCCAGAATTCCATCAATCACAGAATACAAAACCGCTTATTTAGGGCTGAGTACATACAACTGACACTCCTCAGTACATTGTTAAATTGAAAGAGAGATAATTCGAATAAGAAATTGCCTTAGCCAAAGAAAGTGTAAGGTAGAAGTAGAAAAAAAATAAATTCTTAAATTCTTAATTAAAAAAAAAAATAATTTTTTTTTTTTTTTTTTTTTTTTTTTTTTGGAGTACCTCGGTTAAGCGGGACTCGGATAATCGAGACTCTACTGTATACTGATTTAAAAAAAAAAAAAAAAAAAAACTAAATCCCACACTCATCTTAATCTGTACAGTTTTCACCATAATAACCAATAAACATGCCTACCAATTTATATATTCGTAGAATTTAGGTACTAGCACACTTCAAATAATTCAAGTCTATAGTCTGCAATGATAAAGAATTTCTTTTTGAGTCTCTATAAAAGAACTAAGTCCTGCACTCATCAAAATTAATATAAATTGCACGACAGTGACCTAAAACATACATGCTAATTTTTAATTCAATTGGATAAGATTGTTTAAAAACAATAACTACTTAAAATAATTTAAGTACTTTGTCCATAATGATAAAAGATTTGTGTGTGTGTGTGTGTGTGTCCTTGTGAAATAAGTTCCACACTCATCAAAATCTTTACAAATCATGCAAAGGTGACTTTGCAACTTATATGTGATTAACTTAAAGGTGACCCAGCAACCTAGCATGTACTTAACAACCTTTAGCTCAATTGAATAATTAACAACTTTTAACTTAATTAAATAAAGTGTTTAAATGCTTTTAAATTTTTAAAAGATGGAGCATTTTGAACTATTTAATTAAATGAAAAACTTTACTAAGCACCATACCTTTTTGACCGTAGCGGCTTTCAAGACGAATCTGTCTTGTCTTCAGCGACCTTGCAGTTGTTGAAACTAAAGTTTACCTTTGATGACGCTCTTCCAGGAGGTGTTGCCACACTTGATTCAAGCCTGCGCATGATTCGTGCCCGTTACATGCACATTGGTTATCAATAAATTTGATCGTTTTACAGTAAAAAGTTTAATTAAAGTTTAACCCAACCCTAATCAAATTTTATCAAGAAAATAATATAGATATAAATTTCAATAAAGCTAGTAAAATTGCCAATTACAACAATCTAGATTATGCTTTCTACTGTGAAACGATCAAAATTATTGATAACCAGTTTGCATATAACGGGCACGAATCATGCGCAGACTTGAGTCAAGTGTGGTGACACCTCCTGGAAGATTGTCAACAAAGGAAAACTTTAGTTTCAACTACTGCAAGCCATGGCAAGGTCACTGAAGACAAGGCGGATTCGCCTTGAAAACTGCTATGGCCAAAAAGGTATGGAGCTTAGTAAGATTTTTCATTTAATTAAATGTGTTTAAATGTTATTGCTCTGTAAATAATTTGAGTCCATAAGTCATAATTATAAAAAAAATTTCTTTGTGTCCCTATAAAAGAACTACAATTCATAGACACATCAAAATCTATACAGCTCATGAGACAATCTATAACATACCTACCAACTTACAGCATGCTAACTTAATGTCAGATGTAATGCATTTTAGATGTTATGTTCACTTATATATACATACATCCAGAATTGGCAGGTTTTTGATGGTTTAAACCACAGTTTAAACTGTCAAGCCAAAAATTCTATATCAAAAACCTTATGTCAAAAACTGTTCAAAACCTCAAATTCTATATTTATTGGTATACTTTAAACAATGAAGTAATCAATATTTAGATAAATAAAAAACTGCAATCTCAAAACACATGCTTAGTTTATAAGTCTTTAATACTTAAAAATATTTATTAGAGAATATTATGTGTTTCTTATGAATCACAATGATACAAAAAGAATGTAATTATTACCTTTCATAAAATACAAAATTTGAATATAACAATTTGCATATTCTGCAGTAGACTACTTATTTATTGCATTTTGAGTTTTCAAAATTTTTAGGAAGTTTCATTTTGAAAAAAGAAGCTCTACTAAATATCTACTGATTGATAATTAAAAGGTACCATAAGTATTTTATCCCAATGAACCAAATTACTGTGCTACAGAATATTGCATCATGTCCCTTCATTTTGGTTTAATCAACAGTAATAATAATATCAAAGAAGAGGAAAAGCTTTTAAAAGTTTGAAAAAAACATTTTACCAGTTTAACAAAATACCTCATCATACTCTCCATCAGATTCTTCTCTTTCTATATATTCTACATTTTCCCTTTCATTATAGCCACCCCCAAGACCTAAAAAAAAAAAAAAAAATGCATAAATGGAAGGAATAATTGTTAACTATTAATATTTTATATAACACATTACAGAAAAGGAAAAATGTTTCTGTTTCAATAATATGGGTTAAAATTGTCGCACTATGGCCTTTTAAAAAAAACGTTTAAGGGGACTCTCTCTACCTATCGTCTCCGAAAGCTGAAGCCAATGTTATTCTATGGAAAATTTTGCCCCATTATAATTCAGTAACTAATACATATTTTTAAATTTCGTTTTCACTTTCCAAACATTCACAACTATTAAACAATTTATCGCTTTCTAAAAATTGACTTTCTTTATTTTTAAGATTTCCTTTTTAAGCTCAAAAATGAAAAATTTCACATTGTGAAAATTAGCATTTTACAACCTCAAAATATAATATTAAACATTTTTAAAAACAATTTTTAGAAAGCGATAAATTGTTTAATAGTTGTGATGTTTCTGAATGTGAAAATGGAATTTAAACATATATATTAGTTAATGAATTATAATGGGGCGAAATTCTCCATAGAATAACATTGGTTCTGGCTTCTGGGGACGTTAAGTGGAGAGGCCTCTTAAGGTTAGACCAAGCCCTATGCAGATTTGCCAACAACTTTCATACCTAAGAATCCTACTCTCAACAGAAAAAAATTACAGTAACAAAACAATATAAAAAGGATAAAATAAAATAAAAATATGTAATCAACTGTGTAACAGATAAAATTCACTTGCTTTTTCAATGTTTATAAAACTACTAAAATAATAATCATTATTTTATCTTATTTATATCAAGAACTTAAAACTATTCAAACATAAATTCTAAAGAAAATTTCACTATAGCATGTTCTATGTACTGAGGAGTCGGGAGAGTCATAACACTGAAATTGTAAACAATATATCAAAACAAATAAAAAAAATAATGGAAGTCATAAATAAATACAAATCTAAATTTTATTTAAACGAATGTATTTTGCTATTTTTTAAAGAATCAGTAGAAAATTTCTGATTATAACATATTCTTCAGTAATACCACTACTATATTTGGCAATTAATTTGGCCTCTTCAGATTGTTGTTGTTAAAAAGCTTCTTGTATCAATTTTATTTAGTTATTTATTCACAATACTCAAAACTTCTTTGGAAGAAACACTGCTATAAGGCAAAGTTAAAAGTCAAACATAACTTTGGAAAGGTTTTTTTTTTTTTAAAAAAAAAAGGACTTGGTACATAATGTAGAATGTTTCTTTGAAGTTTTTGACCTTATACCAACAGTGAGTCGTTAATTCATTAATAGAAGAGAGTAGTACTAATCAGGAGAGAGGGGGGAAAAAAGAAGTCATATGGAAACCTGATTGATTGCACCCATAAATGCAATCTTTTTAAAAAAATTATAAAGAGAAATCAGAAATATTTAATGCACTTTCAGCAATGATAAATTTCAAAAAAGGAAAACATCCATCAAAGAGAATTAGTGCATACATAAATTTAAACGGGCAAAAAAATTATTTATTATTTTTTTATACCCTAAATGTATTATTTTAATATTGAAGCTAGACCTATATTTCATATTAAAGCTATACCATACTAATTAGTAATTATGAAAAAATCATAACTGTCAGCTAGTTTGCCTATGGCTCAAAGTAGAAACTGAACCAATGCTAATATCAATACCTTAAGTGAGACTCAAACCCTGCATCTTGTAACTAGAATAAAAATAAGGGAGATTCTACAAGTGGTATTTTTAAGTCTATAGAGAAAGAGAACATTGACAGGTTTTCGACATATGTCAGTTTTTAATAGTCTAATCCATGGTTTAAATTGCCAAAAATCTTGCATTAAGTTAAATTTAACAAGTAAAAATAAAGTAATTATTAATTACAAGAAATGCTATTATTAAGTAAGATGCAAGAGGTTTTTTTTTTTTTTTTTTTTTTTCCCTCAGCAAAACTGTTATTTTTTTTTTTTTTTTTTTTTTTTTTTTTTTTTAATGATTTGTTGTAGTCTCCCCCCCCCCCCCAAGTAAAAAAAATTTAAATCTTTGATATTTACATTATGATTTCAAATTTAGAAAATAATTTATTTGCCGCTAAATTAAAATGAACTGTGCGGCTTTAAATTCTTCCAAATATACTTCTAAATACAAGATTTTAAGCGTATGTTTCAGCACAAAAAGTTAATGATTTTTCAATTTCTTTAAGAAGCTGTGCATTTCAAACGTATTATATTAAAATTTTTGTAGCTGAAATTTGTAGCAGCCAAATATATGATTTCATGAATCCAATCTGGGTTGATCAATCAGATAGCACCTTGCGTTATTATTATTATATCATTTAAACAAAATTTAATCGTAACTGGTCCATGCTAGAGAAATATTATACAGATATTTTTTAAATGCTCAGAAAAAAGAGAAACATACAAGGATAAGGGAGAATGAAGACAGTTCTAAAATAAAGGAGTCTCCCTCGAAATAAAAGAGTGTTGGCAAATATGATGTATAACATATAGATATATATAGAGAGAGAGAGAGAAAATAAAAGTTTTAGAAAGCAGGGAGGGGGAAGAAAAATGCACTTAACAATTTTTGGTTACCTGTTCTTTCTTCAACTTCACCAAATTTAGGGGCATTGCACATGTTGCATTGCTGCCTTCTAGCCCAGTTGACATTCCCACATCTAAAATAAAATTTAAAGACCATATACTTTATTTCCCGTCTATAAAACCTTGAATAAAATACCAATGTTATAAAAATGATGAAAATTAGCAGATTTTGTGAACATAATTTATGAATGGGCAAAATGATTAAATACAATTAAACGCATATTAAATTTCAACATAGCATTAAATACACAAAAACTTTATTATTTCATTTAAGGTCCTGTTTAAATTGAATTAAATTAAAGTATACCTTAAAAAAGTTAGCATACCAGATTTGCTTTAACTAAAGTAAATAGAAACACCAAATTAAAAAAAATAAATATTAAAAATCCCTATATTAATGGAAGACTTGGTGTGGGATTATAAATTCAAGGTAAATAACAATGACTAGAATGTCAAAATTAAATAATACTATAGGAAAGCAGACAGCTGTTTTGGTAGCATTTAGCGTACCGTATTCAGTGCATGTACTGAAGACGGTACGCTAAATGCTACTGAAACAGCTATATGTTTTATCCATAGATGTAACCTATTTTATCCTTTTTCATGTCTCTACACATGAGCCATCTGCACAAATTCATTGAAAAGTTTCATGCAGCATTCTTATATGATACAGATTTTCCAATTCAATACTGAGTTTGGACCACTTGCTAATATTTGTTCTCTTGAGTTACACTGAAAACAAATAACAAACTCACACACAAAGAGGGTAATTACTAAAAGCCTTCTTTTTAGATTCAGGGCCCTTTAAAAGATGTAGGTAAATATAGTAAAAACTCAATTTCAAAAAATTTTACCCAAAGACAATACTTTTTCCGGCTCTATCCTATATGGTAAGTTAAAAAGTAATTATCTTCCACAAAATTGACATTAACATCTTTCAATACAGACTGGTCATTCTGATCATGTTTGATGAGATAGGGAAAGCAATGTATTTCATTACTACAGTTAACTAAAAACTTCAAAATAAATAACAATATTGCATACCGTCCACACTGCCAGTCATCAGCACTAAAAAGACCTCTACTTTTTTCAGCAGCAGCTTTTCCAATTTCATGACCTAATTTTTTTCTTGCCGGTATAGCTGTTTTTTCTAAATAACAGAAAAAATAAAAAGATATGCCATATTTTTTTGTATAAAGCAAAGCAAAAGACATATTTGCCATATTTAATATTCATAATTTATCAGATTTAACATTTAATTAGTTAAATAAATATAAAACTAAAAGAAATTGCTTATTGTATCTTAAACCTCTTTTGGTGATTTATTCACATTTGTAAAAAAGTTACTTAATGATTTTCATTCAACCTGAAGCGGGGAATAAAAATAAAAAAATAAAAAAAAATTCTTTACTTTAAAATATGAAGTGAAGTTAATTCCTTAGCAATAGTATATTAATTTAAATAAAAACTAAACTCACTGTATCTTGGAATATATATATATATATATATACACAGACACACACACATTCTGCTTTTATGATTTGTATATAGTTTTTCCATTATATCACATTACTTCGTGAATAAGAATTCATAAAAACTGTAGATAAAAATATTGATAAACATTATTCTGTAGTATTATGCTGGTTTGTTTCAGCATACAAAGGCTATTCTTAAAACATACTCAAAGCTAATTCACAGTTTGTTTTTTGAATAAGACGCAAGAGTATATTTTTTGAGAATAGCATAATTTTTTAATATATAATTTTATTAATACAGTCGAACCTTGTTAACATGACTATCAAGGGAGATAAAAAATTTGTTCATGTTATCAGTAGCCAATCTTCATATAACTAAACTAATCTTCCTTTTAACGGGGACTGTGGAAACAGTTCATGTTAAAAGTAATTCACGTTAACAGTGTTCACGTTAATGAGGTTAGATACTGTACTTCTTGAGTATATTATAGTATCTTTTATGCAAGCATTATTAAAAGACTTTCTTTATGAAGATATTATAGTGCCCTTTTTGAATTATTGAGAATAGAATATTATAGTGCCCCTTTTGAGAATATTAAAGTGCCCTTTTATCGAGTTCCCCCAGCGGCCCTTTTATTCTAGAGTCAGCACTACTCATACCTAATTACTTTGAAGCTTTTTGAATATACAAAAATCTTTAAAATATTGCTAATTGTGATTTTGCTGTACCCCTTTTAGCTGACTGTCGAAATTTTATATTCAAGACGCATTTTAATTTCTTCTATATGTTTTCACAACTACTGTTTTTCAATTCTCTATCGGCTAATCCCCCCACATTCTACCTAATTCTATTATTTGATTAGAATTTGATTCTTTTCTTATATATAAGAGCATGTTCCTTTCATTTCTGTAAGCACTGATGACAGTATGCTAAATGCTACCAAAACAACTATCTGCTATTCCGTTACTCCTTTTGGCTTCAATGCGTTGAAGATTTTCCCTATGTTTAGAATCAGTTTTACCACCCTTTTACAAATTTTCAATTTTTAATTAAAAGAAGAAATCCTATCACTACATTATAGTCCAAAAGAGCAGCTTTTTAACCGCTTCAGTGGCCACCTTAATGTGTGAAAGGCTAAGTTTTCCCCAAGTTAACACGGGATGGCCGGAGAAGTGGTTAAAAAAAATGTTTATAAATAATACATTGAATCTAAATTGAATGAAAATTAACAACATTCTTTCAATAGAAGCTTCCAATCACAGAAAAGATAAAAGATGTTTCAAATTACAACACAAATTTAAATATCTGTAATTCTCATGACAATAATTAATTAAAATGTATAAGAGTTGTTAATTTTTAGCAGTATGATAAAAATTATTAAAATTACACTTCATTTAATGAAAGTTTTTACCTCCCCCCCCCCCCCCCAAAAAAAAAGTAACTTTAATGATTATTAACCCTTTCACGCCCAAGGGAAATATTTTTCCCTTCTACAAAAATCGTTATCGATTGTTCAATTATTATTGAATCGATATTTTTTTTTTACTGAATGTCAAAATAAAACGTATGTCCAAGGCAGCAAATGTGTTTCTGAACGAATAAAAAAAAAAAACGTATAGAAAATAGGACACATAATAAATGTGTTATGTGCAATGTCCACTTGTGCTTCACAAGTAAACGAAATTGTTTCGTAGAATACCATAACTAGCTATTTATTTTACTTTTCTGATAATTTTTATATTACAAAGCAATAAATTTGTATTACAAAGCAATAAATAAAATACCGATATAATAAACCTAACTCTTCGTTTATTTACTTTTATGGTCCATAGGGAAAATATTTCCCATGAAATTGTAGGAAACCTATACACCCTGCTGTGTTTTTCTGGTGATATTCTCTTACTTTACACCGACGATAGCTAAAATATTGTGTTGTATTGGCATATTTAGTCTTGGAAATCTTATGGTCCTGAAAGGGTTAAAAAATAGTCTGAATGTGTTTATGAATATGAAAATATGTGTATATAAATATACATATACAATATGAAGAGAGAATAGGATACAATATCATTCATACACAGAATGCTTCAAAAGTCTGGGAATATCAAAATATCTCAAAGGCAAAACAATTCAGTTGAACACATTGATTTCAAAAGTTTAGTACTACTTCCAAATAATCGATCAGATGAGTCATCATAAATGGTGTCAAATGTGACACCCAGGAGCAGAATTATATCCGATGTTCTGCAACGAGACATTAAAATTATCAGATGTTCTGCAGGTATTTTGTCCAAATTTGTCAAAGCACAGTAAAATGCAAAATAAGCATAAAAATAATACTAATTAGTAAAATATTTATTGCACATTTATAATAAAACACGATTTAAAATTTTTATAATCTAAAACTGAGGAATACAACCAGAATTTGCAATTTTTTCAATGGCTTTTGGCATTAATATTGTCACATTAATGTGGATATACTACTTACAAAATGTTTATAAATTTTGTCTAGACATTGAAACAATGACTGTTTCCAGCAATTTTCTAGTATGCTAACAGATTTACAGGTCAGTTGAACATATCTAGGTTTTATTAATTTTAGAATGTTAGCTGTATCAACATCATCCAGTTAGGGGATAGGTGAAATGTTCTGCAAAAACCTCAATTGTTCTGTGACGTGCGTCGCAGTTTTAAGCACTTTCTGCTCCAGGGGTGACACAAATTATTCTCCCCCCCCCCCCATAATTATATTAAGTGTGAAAAAATCTGCATTAAACCATAAAAATCTGCACACCAATCTGCAAAATGTGCCATTTTTGAGGTACTAACTTTTACCAAAACTATGTATCCTCAATTATCGACCGGAAAACAATACTTACATACAAAAGGATATTTAAAAGGGAGCTATTATGGCAAGTTTGAAAAAAATTCGTACAGCCGTTTCTAAAGGAATGCACTTGTGAGGCCTGAAATTGAGCTATTTATACAAGACGCATCAATTTTCCTGAACTAACCAACTATATCATTCAAAAGGACATCTAATAGAGTGTTTATATAGCAACTTTGAAGAAAATCGTTAGAGCCGTTTTTGAGACATGGACTTACGGTCCCACTTCCAGTTTTCCAATTTTCAACAAAATTTGCAAAATTCATTTGTACACCAGACTTGTCTCAATTCTGAATTTTCGTCATTCTATCTTCATTAGTTTCAGAGATATGAAAGCCAGAAGTTCCACACATATATATACACACACACTGACCAATTGACAAAAACTACTTTTTTGGACTCAGGAGACCTTAAAACATGTAAATCAGGTGAAAACTCAATATCAAATTTTTGACAGAACATAATACTTCCATTACCTACCTATGGTAGTCGGGACATGGAAGTAAAAATTGGTAGTTGTTTGAAGCACATATTTTGCATCATTACTTTTTTAAACTTAATCACCACATCACAAGTGGTGACTATGATTATTGAACTTTTTAAACATTATTAATTAAAATTATGCAAAAAAATATTTTATACTTACCTTTACCACATCTGTTACATGTAGTTCGTCTGGCAAAATTAACATTACTGCACCTGAAATTTTTTTAATTTTTAAATTATAAAATATATATTTTGCAACTAAATATTTTAATGAACATGAAAGTAATATAAAAAGCTACAAATATACAGCATAAAAAATTCTTTAAAAAATAAATTTGGAGCATTTATTTGAAATTGGTGCATGTTGAAGATAGAGAAATACATAATGAATGTATAGTCAAAATACATAACTTCCTCCTTTTGAAGTGTTATAAAAAAAAAATCTGGAGTGACTCCACTCGACTTTCCGAACATTGAGTAATTAACAGTTTTGTAGATAAAGTAAAGGAAGAGGAGTTGTTAAACAAACAAAAGAGAGAAAACCATAATAGAGTGTTTGAGTATTTTTCTCCATCTATTACACGTTGTTTTATTTAACGCTACTGAACTTTGAGCCCATAGATCATAATGATAAAGAAATTTTCATTGTGTCCCTGTAAAAACCTATAAATGCTAGATTCACCAAAATGCTTATAGTTAGTGCAACAGTAATTTATAATACTCATATAAATTTTCAGCTGAATTCAATAAGGTGTTTAGATGCTATCGTACTTTTAAAAATTTAGTCCCATAGGCCATAATGATAAAGAATTTTTCTTTGTGTCCCTGTAAAAAAACTGTAAGTGCTAGATTCACCAAAATCTATACAGTTAGTTCAACTGTGATCTATAACATGTGTACAAATTTTTTGCTCGGATTAATAAGGCGTTTAGACGCTATCACATTTTTAAAAATTTGGCCCCATAGGCATAATTAATGATAAAGAATTTTTCTTTGTGTCCCTGTAAAAAAACTATAAGTGCTAGATTCTCCAAAATCTATAAAGATTGAGTATTTGTGATCTATAATATGTGTATAAAATTTTTGCTCAATTGAATAAGGCATTTAGATGCTATCGCACTTTTAAGATCTTGCTCCCATAGGCCATAATGATAAAGAATTTTTCTTTGTGTCCCTGTAAAAAAACTATAAGTGCTAGATTCACCAAAATCTATAGGGTTCGTACTATGGTGACTTACAATATGCGTACCAACTTTCAGGTTAATCAAACAAAGCGTTTAGACGCTAGCGTGTTCACTCACAGACATACACACATACCAGAGTTGGGCAAAATCGTAATTCAATTAATTTGTAATGAATTACATTCAATTGACAGTAAGCAATTACAATTATGATTACCTGTAATTGTAACTGAGCATCTGCAATTAATCATTACTTTAATCGTAACTAAAAGCTTTCAATTATAATTACTTTACTGTAATTATAATTGAAAAGTTTTAGTTACAATTACATGTAATGTAATGAATAATCATTTTATAAAATTGAAATGTAATTGCAGTTGAAAACATTATAATTATAATTATCTGCCTGTAATTATAATTAAATGTTGCAGTTACAATTATATGTAATTTTAATGGGTAATCGTTTTATGGAATTAGAATATAATTGTAATTAGAAACGTTATAATTATAATTACTTTTCTGTACTTATAATTAAAAATTTACGATTGCAATTATATGTAATTTAATGGTTAATTATTTTACGCAATTAGAAATGTAATTGTAATTATTGACGATATAATTATAATTATAATATTGTAATTGTGATTTTGGATTTCAAATTACATTTAGGTAGATATCGATTTAACTTCTTCGCTATGTTCTGAAGAAAAGTTATGATTCGATCCACACGAAATTTTGAATTTTGAATTAAGTGTTAGTATGACAAACATTGCATTCCTGGAAGGGGGAGGGTCTGATCCCAACTTGCCTTATCTCAAATATTATGGTCCGAACTTTTAAGAAACTTTAAGTTTGGTGTTAGTATGACAAAAATCGAACCGTTGGAAGGGGACGGAAGATCTTACGTGTACGTCGCACGGAGCTTCATCTCGAAAAATTATGGTCGAAACTTTACAAAATTTTGAATTTGTGGTTGGTTGGCTGTTAGTACAACAAAGACTGCACCATTGAAAGGAAGGAGAGTTTTATCCCCTTCCCCCCTCACCAAAATTAGGGAACAAATTGTACGAAATTTTAAATTTCGGGATAGTCGGTGTTAGTATGGCAAATGCTGCACTGTTGGAAGGGGGAGGGTCTTACCTACCCCCCCCCCCTCCTCAAGGAGCCTTATTTCGAAAAATAATGGGCCGAACTTTACAAAATTTTAAATTTGGAGTTGTTTGAGTGTTAGTATAACAGACTGCACCGTTGGAAGGGGGAGGAGTTCTTACCCCCACATGTCTTATGTTGGAAAATTATGGTCCTAACTTTACGAAATTTTAAACTTGGAGTTGGTTTCGTGTTATTATGACAAAGAGTGCACCGTTGGAAGGGAATAGGGTCTTACCCCCCATAGTGCCTTATCTCGAAAAATTATGTTCCAAACTTTACGAAATTTTAAATTTGGGGTTGGTTTAGTGTTTAACAAAGATTACACTGTTGAAAGGGGAAGGGTCTTACCCCCCCCCCACGTTGCCTTATCTCGAAAAGTTACGATGTTGGTGTTGCGGAATAAGGCCGATTGACTACTCTTGGGTCCTAGGCCAGAGGGGGGAGTGCCTTCTGTGGAGGTCTTTCTAAGGGGTCCAAGCCTGTATTTACGCAAGTTTCGGAGAGAACCACGGAAAACTCCGAACGGCTAGGCCGACGAGCGCGACCTTGAATTAAACCCGACACTTCACGTCTACCAGCTTTGAGTGTTGAACTGCTCGGCCGCTGGTGGACCGAAAAGTTACGGCATTAATTTTACGAAACTTAAAATTTGTAGTTGGTTTGGTGTTAGTATGACAAAGACTGCACCTTTCGAAGGGAAGAGGGTCTTACACTCCACGGAACATTATCTCGAAAAATAATGGTCCGAACTTTATGAAATTTTAAATTTTCAGTTGTTTGGGTGCTGTTATAACAAGACTGCACCGTTGGAAAGGGGGTGTGTTTCGAAAAGTTACAGTCCTAACTCTAAGAAATTTTAAATTTGGTGTTGGTTGGCTATTATTATAACAAAGATTGCACCGTTGGAAAGAAAAAGGGTCTTACTTCCTTTCTCCCCTCGGTGCCTTAACTAGTAAATTTATTATCTTTACAAAATTGCAAATTTGGAGTTCGTTTGGTGTTAATATGACAAAGAGTGCACCGATAGAAAGGGAGAGGCTCTTACCCCTACGGTGTCTTATTTCGAAAGAGTATGGACCAAACTTTACAAAATTTTAAATTTGGATTTGGTTTTGTGTTAGGTTAACAAAGACTGAACTGTTTGAAGTGGGGTCTTACACCCCATGGTGCCTTATCTCGGAAAGTTACTATTCCATTTTTTCGAAATTTTAAATTTGGAGTTGTTTTCGTGTTACTTTGATAAAGAATACTGTTGGAAGAGGGCAGGGCCTCCCCCTTCACAGCGCCTTATCACGAAAAACTGTAGTCGAAACTTCACGAAATTTTAAATTTAGAATTGGTTGGGTATTAGTTTAACAAAGATTGTTTGAAGAAGGGGTCTTACTTCCCACGGTGCCTTATCTCGGAAAGTTACCGTTCTAATTTTTCGAAATTTTAAATTTGAAGTTGGTTTGGTGTTACTATAATAAAGACAGCACTGTTGGAAGAGGGGAGGGCCTTACTCCCCATGGTGCCTTATCACTAAAAATTATGGTCCAAACTTCACGAAATTTTAAATTTGGAGTTGGTTTGCTGTTAATATGACAAAGAGTGCACCGTTAAAAGGGAAAAGGGTCTTACCCCCCATGGTGCCTTACCTTAATCTCCCCCACACACTTCGGCGGGGTGGGAAGGTAAGGGGCAAAAAGACTGAGGTTTTTGACAAGTTTCAATCAATCATTTTATTTTATTTTATTTGCGGGTGGGTAGATTTTAATAATTTATATGTAATTTTAAGTCTTAATTTAAACAAAGTGACCTGCGAAGCATGCAACACCTGATAGTATAAATATACATATAACTATACTTCATTTTCCTTTTTATTTCTAATGACTCTGGAAAAGCTAGAAAAACGAAGCACTAATTTATCATCCGATAAAGTTAAAGAAATGAAATTTAAAATATATATATATATATACATATATTTAATACATTTTATTTATTTAAAGGAAAAAAAATAATATTTTAAAATTTATCAAAACATTACAAATATAATATGTCGTTTGTCATTTTCGATTTTTATGTTTTTATATTTTAAATATACTTTGAGTATCTCTATTAAACTATAAGCAAAATGAGGCTTTCTGTTTTTTTTTTTCATTTTTGACATTTGAAAAAATGAAAGAAAGAAAGAAATAACTCCACATATATATAAAGGTATTTTATTTATTTCAATTTTATATCTTAAGATGTCATCTTACTACTTTTAAGAAAATCCTTAACCAGTTGAGGTTATCGTAGGTCCATAGAGACCCGAGCCATTTTTCTTTGTCTTTTCGGTAAAAATACCATTCTTAAGCTTTATTATGCAATTTGAACGTTTCAAATATCTTAATTTGTTCAAAAGTTATGAATTTTTTTGTCAATACCGACATTTTGGGGAAGTGTGTGTGTTCCTGATGAAAAGTAAAATATTTATTTATTTATTTATTTATTTTTAAATATCCTTTGTCTGAACTTAAAGTAGAAAAATTTAAGAGTGTTAAAAAATTTTATCAGATTTTTTCCTTAAAAATTATGTATTCTAACATGCCTCGGATCTTCAGCGGCCCATGGTATTCTAACAAAGTGCCGAAAAAAATTATAACCTAATCGGGTTGGTATATATATCCCTTAACTAGAAACATGCGAAATTGTTACACAAACAAAACCGTGCAGTCTGTGAGACTGCTGACATTCAAAAATTTTCTATAAAAATTAAAATAAACAAAAATTTAAATATTTTACAAATAGTAAACTTAAACACATATTCTTTTATATTAATGTATTACCATCACCCCATTAGGTGAAAGATTAGGTGGAATGATAAAATCTGGAGATGTTCATTTTTGCGTAGAGGGTAGGTACGTAGACACAGCAGCCTCACAGACGGCAAGTTTCCGGTTAAGAGTTAATGAAAATTTGAACAACGAACTCATACCATTTTTAAAAATTTGCTGTGAGTACTACGCATACTTGGGAGGGGGGAGGTTAGTGGGGCAAAGGGGAAGAAATTGTTACCGATTTTTATGAAAATTTGTAAAACTATCAATTACTATCTATGAAAATTACAACGAGAGGTACATATAGCTCTGGGGTTCAGATAGGGGGGGGGGGGGGGGGGTAGCGTACAGAAATAAAATGATCTTATAAAAAGTAACTTGATACTGATTTTCATGAAATCTTTCGTAAATAACTACTTAATTTACAAAAAGTTTTACATATATCTGAGAATGGGGGGAGTCACGGAAAGCAGTGGGAAAAAATGATTATTTTATACCACAATGTATCCGATTTAGTGAAATTTAGAGTAAATGTCGCTTGCTGTTAAAAAAGATAAAAAAATCACAATGAGTGTTACATATATCTGAGTGTAGGGAGCCATTAAAATGTTGTTTTTATTTACTATCTTTTGATCCAATTACCGAATGAGCTAAAAAAAAAACGGCGTTAGCTAGATTTCTTTCCTGAGTAATAAATGTGGCATTTTTCGCAGCTGTCGGCTGAACGGTATAGATTTGTATAGCGAACAAAAAAATCTGGGCAAGCAAACAAACAATCAGCTTTATATTTGCATAGAAGAAAATTAGAGAAAAAGATTGTGCTTCGTTTATTGCTTGTTGAAAATGGAACGGGAGGGGGGGGGGGTTTACATGAGGGAAAGATATATGCTGAACAATTCTACCCCTTTATAGGTTCTAGAATCTAGTAAAGCAAGTTTAAAATGAATATTTCCATTTTTGCTGTGGAAGGAGAAAGGTTAGAAATTAAAAGACTTCTGTGGAGTGTGTGATCAGCAATCGTTAGCGGAAGTGAGAAGGGTCATCAAAAATTAGGAGTGAAAGATATTAAAGAATTTTATTTCTTTATAAATTCTAGAATTTAATAAAAAAAGTTTAAAATGAATATTTACATTTATGATGTGGATAGAGAAAAATTGGCTTCTGTAGGACGTGTGATCACCAATCGTTAGCGGTGGCAAGGGCGGGGGTGCAAAAATTATATCAGTAAGAGATATCAAACAATTCTACTTTTTTATAGGTTGTAGAATATAATAAAGCAAGCTTAAAATGAATATTTACATTTATGCTGTGGATGAAGAAAGATTGAAAATAAAAATTTTAATAACTATCACTTACTGTTTATAAAGAATTACAGTGAGTGTTACAGTCGGTAACAAAAGTGTCCGAACACTAGCAAAAATTCCTATGTAAAAAAAAGTACACTTCATACGGTTTTGTTAAATAAATCCTTATCGAATCATGTTCTTACACTGACTAAGAACAGGATTCGACAAGGATTTATTTAACAAAACCGTATGATGTGTACTTTTTTTACATAGGAATTTTAGCTAGTGTTCGGACACTTTTGTTACCGACTGTACATGTAGCTTCGGGGTAAAAGAGAGCTGGGGGGGGGGGGGGGAGAAATATATTGTTTTCGTATGACCATGTTGCCGACTTTAATGAAATTTTGTATAACTATCACTTACTCTTCATGAAAAATTACAGTGAGCGTTATATATAGTTGGGGGGGGGGGCGAAAGTAAAGGGCAAAATTAATGGTCGCCACCGGCCACATGGCGACTAAATAAAAAAAGATGGCGATTAAAAATTATGCATTGATCGCCACTAAAGTCGCCACTTTTTGTGATCATTAAAAGATTCTTAAAATCGAGCAACGATAGGGAATCTAAGCTTTGTGATTTCCAATCTTTTTCCATCCATGGCATAAATGTCAATGTTCATTTTAAACTTGCTTTATTATATTCTACAACCTATAAAGAAGTAGAATTGTTTAATATATCTCACTCATATAATTTTTTGGACTCCCCCCCCCTCCCCCCTAACGATCTGTGATCACACACCTTATAGAAAGCCTTATAATTTCTAACCATTTTCCATTTGCTGCAAAAATATAAATATCTATTTTAAACTTACTTTATTAGATTCTAGAATCTGTAAAGAAGTAGAATTGTTTAATATCTCTTACTCATAATTCTTGTAATCCCCCCCCCCCTCCAATGATTGGCAATCACATGCTCCACTGAAGCCATGTTTGATTTACAATCTTTCTCCACCCATAACATAAATGTAAATATTCATTTTAAACTTTCTTGATTAGATTTTAGAACCTATAAAGAAGTATATGGATGTATTCCCCCCCCACACACACACATGTGCGCTCCAGTTCAACCAGCAGTTAATGACCAAATGTCCTTGCAAAGCGCAGTCTTTTTCCATTATTATCTCTATAGTATTTAGTGTATATTTTACCCATTTAAGATATATGACAAATGTGTGTATAAAAATTTTGGTTTGACTTAAATGTGTATTTTTCAAAAAAATTTTGTAGAAATCTTCCTTTTTCCTTCCCATTTTAAAGTAGAAATCTCCCTATTTTTAAAGTTACAAATTTGGCAGCTAAGTAAATTATTTTTAATGAAGCAGCTAAGTTTCCATATCTATACTTTTTAAGAGGACATATTTTAACTCTATTGAAATAAAATCATTTAAAAAAGTGTGTCTTTTAGAAATAAGAAAAAAATAATAAAACTGCTAACTGTATTTACACATGACCATGTAAAAGGTTGTGATGATGATGAATCATTCATTTACTTAGAAAATAGCAATGTGAACTGTGAATGATAACAGCTTATTTCACTTAAATAAATTGAAAAAAAAAAGTACTACTAAATTATCTGAAATATAAAAACTTTTGCTGTTATTATTACAGCCCTAAGCAGATTTCAATTTAGGATTTTTAAAAAAAGCGTAATTACAATTTCAGTGTCCCCGTGTTAATTTTATTATATGTATTTCTTATTTTCATATTTTTCTTGTGGTAATTATACCACAAAATGGTGACAATGCTTTTTGCAGTCTGAAAGAAATAGTCTTATGTGAAAAGTGGCCACTAACTTAAAAAAGTGGCTACTAATGAAACTGACAGTAATGGCCACTAATGAACACTGGCCACTAATGAATTTTCCCAGTTTTGCTCTTTAGGCGAAAGGGAGCAGAGGGAAAGGCAGTTAGAAAAGTTCTCTTCAACATTACATCTTTTCATATGCATAGGAAACTTGATTTAAATATCGATTATTGTCTGTTTTTAAAAAAAATATTGTGACGGCTACATATACAGAGATGGCATGGGGCACACTGAAATAAAATGATTTTTTATTCCGCCTTATTACCGTTTTTAATTGAACTTTTCAGAAATATAACTCCATGTTTGTGGAAAATAAGAGTGAGTGTTACAAATCACAGGGATTTTTCTTTTCTTAAATTAGTATTCAAAATTTTTCTTTACATTTTGATTAAAAACTGTAAAAAGTTAAAACAAAAACCTTTTTCTTTCTCTCTCTTTCTTTTTCTTTTTTTTTTTTAATTTGTCCCTTTTGTATTTTCTCCAGGGAAAAAATATTTACAAACTTGTTGATGTTTAGCATGTATTTTACAATTAATAATTAAGGAAAGCAACCTTATTCTTTGGACGCCGGAAAAAATGAGACTTTTCACAAATGCTACTTGCAAAAGGAAAAAAAAAAAAAAAAAAAAAAACTTGGGGCTTGCAAATATATTGGGGGTTAAAGTACAGTGGGGATTTTTTTTTTTTTTTCTATTATAACATCTTTTTTTCTTTTTCTCACCCCTATAGCCCTCCAAAGTATTTTTCAGGACACATATATTTAACAAGTAGCATTTATTAAAAATACCCTCCGGCACTCTTTCTTCCGGATCGTGGAAAATGAACACTTTTCCTTGTTGACACTTGTAAGATGCATGCTAAAAATCTACGAGAACGTAATTTTTTGTTTCCTGCGTGAGGGCACTAAGAGGACAGATTAAACGAAAAAATCTCGTTTTTGAATTATCTTTTCAGAGATTTTAATCAAACACTGAATTTTTGAGTATTAGGAAGATAAAGACACTATGACACGTAACCCTCATTGTAAATTTTTCATAAACAGTAATATTTAACCCTTTGTGGTGCGCTGTCCTCGCTGCGAGGACGCAATTATTAAGTTCCAGCTGCAAATACTCATCCCTGAAATTTTTTATCAAAAATTTTCTTTTATAACGTAGCAGAAAAAGGCCGTTTTTACAAACTTAAAATTTCTTCTATTTTAATTTTGTTCGTGAATTCCGGTGGCAGTCCAATTTAAATGATCTCGATTACCTTGCGCCGCAAAGGGTTAAGCAAAGTTTTATTAAATCGGCAACAGCGTGGTATAAAAATATCATATTCTTTCCGTATGTTCCCTATTCCCTGAATAAGATAATCTTCTCTGTGATTTTCACGAACAATAAGTGATATCTGTACAAAGTTTCCTATAAATGTAAAGAGGGATGCGTAAAAACAATCATTTTCTTTCCCTCTGTCTCCCCTTGGCCCGTAGATATATCTAACGCACTCTGTGATTTTTCCTTAAAGGTAGATGATAGTTGTTCAAATTCTAATTAAAATCGGTAACACGATGATATTTAAGCAATCATTTTTCTCTTCTGCTCCCCCTCCGTGAGACCCCGTGAATTTTCTTGTAGTAACCAAGTAGCGAATTTGAAGAAAATTGTTAGAACTGTTTTTGAAACCCAGGTATAGATAACAATCAGTATAAATTTTCCTAATCAGTAGGTGGTATTTATAATAAGTTTTATTAAAATGAAAATCATAGTGATATAAAACAATTTTCTTTTCTTCTGCTGTACATAATCCCCTCCCCGCTCCAAAAAAAAAAAAAAAAATCATATGTAACACTCACTGTAATTTTTCATTACCAATAAGTAATATTTACACAGAATTTCAACAAACAATCGATAATGGGGTCGGTTTATAAAATATTTTATTCCCCTCTACCTTCCTTAACCCTCCCCCCCCCTTGAACTGTATGAAAAACTCACTTTCATTTTCATAAAGAGAAAGTGACAGTTATACAAAATTTCATCAAAATCGGTAACACGGTGATATGAGGATATAAAAACAACAGTTTTCTTTCCCTCTGCCCTCTCTTTAGCCCCCTCTTGCAGATATACGTAACACGCATTTTAATTTTTCTTGAATAGTAAGTGTTATTTATATAAAGCTTCATTTAAACTGTGTGATTAAAAAAAAAAAAAAATCCATATGCACCCCTCTTGCGACCTTTCCTAGCCATATATAATACTCATTCATTGCAATTTTCAATAAACAGTAAGTGATATATTATATAAGATATCACTAAAATAGTAACATGATAATATAAAAAATAATTTTATTTCACTCTGTCCCTCTCACTTATCCTTCCCTTCCAAATAAGTGTGACACTTATTGAAATTTTTCATAATTAATAAATGCTTTGTATGCAAAGTTTCATTAAAATTGGTAAGAAGGTGATATAAAAACAACTATTTTTATTCAAACTACCGCTAACCCGACCCCCCACCCGCAGATGTATATAATCCTTACTGCTTATTTTCCATTAATAATAAGTGAATGTTGTACCAATTTAATTGTAATTACCAATATATATATATATATATATATATATATATATGTGTGTGTGTGTGTGTGTGTGTGAAAGTCATTATTTAAATTATTAAATATTTATTGATTTTGAATATTGCAAATGCATTCCTTTTTTTAGAATCCCCCCCCCCCCCCCAAAAAAAAAAAAAAAAAAAAAAAAAAATCTGATGTATAACAACCACAGGATTACCATTGTCCAACACTGGGCATATTGTACATTCTTTTTGGAAAGATTATATGTAGAAAACACAAAATTGTTTCAATAAATTCGACACCTAACAAATTTCCTGTAACAGCAAACTGATACATATGTCGAGAAGATATACTAAAGAGAATGTACATAGTAAATAAATAATTAATAATAATAATAATAATAAAATCGTTAGAGGCCGTTTATTAAAGTACGCATTTCCAAAATCCTTAACTGTCCTGCCTAATCAGGACGCTCGTGAATTTTCTTGTAGTAACCAAGTAGCGAATTTGAAGAAAATTGTTAGAACTGTTTTTGAGACATCGACTTTCAATCCCCCTTCCAATTTTCATAAAAACTGGTCAAACTCATCAACTCACTGCAAAATAACAATTATATACTAAAAGATCTATAAGGGAGTCAGTATGGTGAATTTGAAGAGAATACATAGAGATGTTTTTAATTTAATGCATTCGCGAGATCTAAAATTGAGATATTTATTCAGAGTGTTATGCAACTTTCCTGAACTATTCAGTTAACACATACGGAAAGACATCCAAAACGGTGTTTATATAGTAGTTTTGAAGAAATTGTTAGTCTTTTTGAGATACGGATGTACGGTCTCACTTCAGGTTTTGCAGTTTTCATTAAAAAGTTGGAAAAATCACCTGTACACTAAACTTATCTTAATTTTGAAGTTCAGTAGTTTTATTTTTATTAGTTTTGGAGATTTGAATGTCACAATATTCCTCGTACACATACAGTCGGTGTCGGTAACAAAAGTCTCCGAACACTAGCAAAAATTCCTATATAAAAAAAGAACACTTAATGCAGTTTTCTTAAATAAATCCTTGTCGAATTCTGTTTTTAGACTAACTAAGAACAGAGACTTTTTTTACCGACTCTACCTACATACATACACTGACCAGTTGCACACTACCTAACATACTGACCAGTTGCGAAAAACATTTTTCTTTTTTTTTTTTTTTGACTCAGGAGACTCTAAAACATGTAGATCAGATGAAAATTTGACATCGAAATTTTTGACCGACAACAATACTTCCATTACCTACGGTCGTCGTGTGATGAAAGTAATAAAGAACAAGAAGTTCTACACTTATATAAAGTTCTTATAACTATGATCTATAACATGCCTTCCCAATTTGTAATTCAATATATAATTTACACGTTAGAGCACTGCAATAACGTAAATGTACAATCCATAATGATAACGATATATATATATATATATTTATCTACCTGGAAAAAAGCTATAAATCCTGCACTCATCAAAATCAATATAGATCACGCTACGTGGTTCTATAATATACAGTACCAACTTTGAGTTTAATCGAATGAACGTTTACACGTTACCATGTGAATTCTGTAAATACATACAACACTTTAATGTATAGATACACTGAAATTTTATAATTGAAATTTTTTATTACCCTTTTTTTTTAATAATAATATTTATTTCGGAAAGTAAAAGCACATATCCATCCTTGTTTTAAAGTATAACAAATACGTCTACCTAAAAGCAATTTCAAGAACCTGTCCTCCAAGTGGTGGTGAAGGGAGGGGAAAGGGGCAAAATGTTTGGCAGCTGGATTCATTGATGTTATGAAACTATTTCCGCGAAAATGCAGCTAATTTATAATATATATTGTAGTTTCATTGATAATATTCATTATTAACCCTATTCGAAAGAGCTTTAACTAAAAAAAAAAAAAAAAAAAAAAGAAAGAAAGAAAAGAAAAGAAAGAAATACATCAATTTTTTCTTTTCAGTAATGATAATAAACATTTCAAAAATTTGTATTCACTTATTAACATTTACAGTTATAAATTTTCTAATTAAAAATTTGCACGTGTAGATAATATTTGTTTTGTGAATCTTAAGCATCCCATCAAGCAGCAGATTCTTAAAAAATCTGCTCAGAAACATTTTATTGTGTTAACAAATGCTATCTCGTTTTTGTACTTTACATCAGACTAGTGGGCTTCGCCCGCTTCTTTGGTCACTATATTTAAATGATTTCTCAATTTCACATCATTATTAATTAAAATAATAATAATAAATAAAAATATATCATTGTAATCATCGAAACCTATATGAAATATTAACCACTGTATTCGGTAGTGGTTTTCACGCTCGCAGCCTGACGAATCGGGTCCCTACCGCCTTCGGTAGCGCCTTACCCGCTTTAAGGAATATATGCAATATGCATTTGTTCCTTCTTCCTCCACGAATAAACTTAGAAGTTTCGCAATATCCCAGAAAAGTGCATATTGCGTACACTTAACCAGCACCCACACACTAAATTTCGCCACTCGGAGATACTTTGGGGCAGAGTAAAACTTGAAAACGTGTTTTTTGCCTCTCCACCACAAGGGGACGAGTCAATAATTTCGCATAATGGTTTCGAGTCCGTGTTAGGTACACATAACTAAGCGACTGATCAAAAGATCGCATTCCTGAGAAAATTTGGAGCAGAGTTACAATTTTCTTGCCCCCTCCCTTAAGGGGGGGGGGGGTGAACTTTCCCAAAATATTTTTATACTATATTTTAGGTACGTATAACCAAGACACATTAAAAAAAAAAACGCCTTTGTAAGATTATTTGGAGCACATTCATGCATGGAAATATGTTTTTTGTCTCCCGATCCCCAAAGAGGGTATTGGGAGGAATTTCGCTAAATACTTTGTAGTGTGTATTGGGTACTTATAATCAATCGACACATAAAAAAAAAAAAAAAAGACTCCGGGAGTGCCGACAGAAGTGAAAACGTGAACAATTACGAGTGTATTTCTTGAATCGTCAGGAAATATTTTATTGTGCAGGAAATACTTTTAAATGAAGTGTTTTTTTATTCATTAATATAAACTACTACTACAAAAATTATATTACAATTTCATTTAATGCACTAACTGCAATAGAGACAGTGTCCGGAGATGAGAGAAGTCGTGTAGAGAAGCACCAAATTGTAAAAACGTGAGAAAAATGCCGGCTTTGGCCTTTCTCACTGTTTTGTAAGGTCTAACTGCAACGTTTCCAGCTGCAATCTTTAAGAGACAGTGTCCGGAGATGAGAGAAGTCGTGTAGAGCCGCACCAGATTGTAAAAACGTGAGAAAAATGGCGGTTTTGGCCTTTCTCACGGTTTTGTGAAGTCTAACTGCAATAGAGACAGTGTCCGGAGATGAGAGAAGTCGTGTAGAGCCGCACCAGATTGTAAAAACATGAGAAAAATGGCGACTTTGGCCTTTCTCACTGTTTTGTGAGGTCTAACTGCAACGTTTCCGGCTGCAATCTTTAAGAGACAGTATCCGAAGATGAGAGAAGTCGTGTAGAGCCGCACCAGATTGTAAAAAGTGAGAAAAATGGCGGCTTTGTCCTTTCTCACCGTTTGGTGAGGTCTAACTGGAATAGAGACAGTGTCCGGAGATGAGAGAAGTCGTGTAGAGCCGCAGCAGATTGTAAAAATGTGAAAAAAATGGCGGCTTTGGCCTTTCTCACGGTTTTGTGATGTCTAACTTCAATTGAGACAGTGTCCGCAGATGAGAGAAGTCGTGTAGAGCCGCACCAGATTGTGAAAACGTGAGAAAAATGGCAGCTTTGGGCTTTCTCACGGTTTTGTGAGGTCTAACTGCAATAGAGACAGTGCCCGGAGATGAGAGAAGTCGTGTAGAGCCGCACCAGATTTTAAAACAATATACAGTATATAATTATTAACACTTCACATTAGCAAGTTAATTGTATGATACATTATTTGTATCATACAAGGATGGAAAGCGTCAGCTGACGATGACGTAAGTTCAATGATTTTTGTTCACCCAAAAGTTTTCACTTGAAATGGAAAGCCTCAGCTTACGATGATGCGAGTTCAATGATTTTTGTTCACCCAAAAGTGCTCCACGCGCCTAAAGAAGTTTTCACTTCAAAAATCGTTTTCCTGAGATAATTTTGAGCAGAGTTACTCTTTAAAAGTTTTTTGCCCCCCCCCCCCTTCCCCCTGCCATTAAATGCGGGTAAGGAGAAATTTCACAAAATCCCTTTATAGTGCGTGTTGGGTACGTCTAACAAAATCATGAAAAATTAATCTTACTGAGATAATTTATTGAAGTAAAGTTATATGTGCTTGAAAAAAATGTTTATTGTCCCATCTGTCTCCAAGGAGAGTGGGAAGGATTAAATTTCGCAAAATCTCGTTACAATGGATATACAAATAAACAACCCACACAACAAAATTCTTGACCGCAGCTCCTGTAGATAAAACGGAGGGGGGGGGGGGGTTGTCTCGAACACGCTTCCTTGTAACTCATCTCAAAAAACAAAAATGGATTTCTGGAAATATCTCCAAGAAAATGCACGCCTATTTTCAACATCTTTGTAGCATTATTGATGGAGTTCTACTCGTAAAACCAGATTTTTTGAAATTTTCACCAGAAAATCGTTTTCTCTCCCCCCCCTCTTTTAAAATTCCAAAATCGCAGAAAACAGTTTTTTGTGCTCAAGTCCAGTCTCCCCATGTGCAATTCTTTCACCGTGAAGTAATTTGAAGTCGAGTTATGCTTACAAACGTGTATTTGCCTTCGTTTTCGCAAGACGGGGGGGGGGATTTAGCAAAAATACCGTTTTTGTGGAAGTCAGGGTCCGTAAACTAATCTACACACCAAAATTTGTGTCTTTATATCCCACAGAATCGCCATGAGCTGTATTGTGCTAGAAAAGGAAGGTCTCGAATTTTCTCCCTTAAACTTCCCCTTCCCACCAAAATCGAAAATCGCAAAAACCAAATATAGGTTTTTGGAAATATCCTCAAGAAGACGAACGGCTGTTGTTAATATTTTTTGCACTATTATTGGACGAGTTCTACTCAATAATCAGGATTCTGCTAAATTTCCCATAGAAATTATTTTTCTACCTTCCCCCTTAAAAATTCAAATTTCCAAAATCGCAGAAAATGACTTTTTTGTACTCAAGTCTAGTCTCCCCATCCGCAATTTCTTCACCGTGAAGTTATTTGAGAGCTGATTTATGTTTATAAACGTATTTTTACCTTCTGTCCCCACAGGGGAAAGGGGGGGGGGGCAAAAAATTCTGTCTTAGTGGGGGTCAGGGTCCTAAAACCAATCTGCGCACCAAAATTTGTTACTCTATCTTGTATAGAATCGCCACGGCTGTGTTGAGTAGAAACCACCCCCCCTCCCTTCTCCTTTCTGCTTCCCAAGAATATCTAAGGAAATCAATATTGAATAAGAGTACTTAGTTGTGCTTAAAAAATAAAGTAAAAAAATAAATAATACTTACACACACACACACATATGTATATATATATATCCTTCCCCATTTTTTATTCACAGCCACCCCTTGCCTCGAAGGCGGTTAGCACCTATTTTTCTCCCCAGAATTTTTCCAAAATACAGCTTCATTAATTTTGCTGCAATCGAAGAAAAAGTGATAAAAATGTTTTTCATTAATCCCTCCACCCTTTCGTCTGATATATCTGTTACTCGGATTTTTTTTCTACATTAGTAAGAAGAATTGTGAAAAATTTGTTTGTAAAAAGCAAATATATATAAATATATATAGTATATATATATATATATATCTTTTTTTTTTTTTCTCTTTTATTTCCCAATCCTTTTACTTTTTTTTTTTTTACTGTTTAGAATGCATTTCTAAAGTAAAAATTCGAAAAAGTTCCTATTACGGATACTTTTTATTATTCTAAGTACACTTCTTCCCCGAGATCGTTATATTTTGTTATGTATAATATAATCTTTTTATAGCTCGATCCTTTACATATCCACTGTTACAAACTATCATAACTGTTAAACTTCTAAACTTCTAAAAATTTTTTCAATTATGACTTTGCTTAGTGAAAACTTAGGCAATATTAACGCAGAGGAGGAGGGGGGGGAGAGAATTAAGCTATGCTTTTCAAATTTAATATGTTTTATTTAAATGGAAACACATCTTTTACTTTTATTATTTATTTATTTCAAAAAGTTGTAAACTTGTTTTAGTCTCACATGCTACCTTGTTTAAAACTTATTTATATAAATATAGTCTTTAATAATATCACTAAATTGTCTTCTCAATTATTTAATGTTTTCCTGGCTGCAGTTTGAAATAAGTTTCTCATTGCTGCTCCCCTCACCGAAAATCTACAGTTCAAATTAAAATTTGTGTTTATATTTCAAACCTTTAGCAGATAATCTTTTAACTTCAGTGGTATTTTCAATATTTGAATTTGTGTATATAGTATCATCCATTCTCAATTTTATATCTAAGTACTATAACTTCTAATATTTGATCAAATGTTAAGAGCTCGACAACTTTTATGGCAAATCTACAATGTAGAATTAACTTAGATACCGTTTTATCGAAGTTATGTACTTATAAATATGAATGTTTTATCGAATAACATGATCGCAATATTATATTAGAGCGTAAAAATTGTCTTGATATATATATATATATATATATATATATATACTAGCAGACCCGGCTACGCCTTGCTGTGGCTATGTTATACGTGGAATTATATTGTAGTAAAATATTCAATACATTAAAATTATTATTTACGAATAAAGACCATCCTTGATAACACCCTTGATCTTAGCACGCATAGCCCGCTTCGCTGGTCCCTATTTTTAACAGATTCACTATAATTAAAGAATTCTCAAAATTGCATTAATTTTTATCAGGTGAAAAAAAAAAGAGAAAAAAAATCTGATAGGCAAAAATGTTCGACACTCATAATGAATCCATATATTATCGAAAGGGAAATGATATAAAATACAAAAAAATCTTCTCTCATCTATGGAATAATCTGTCCGGACTCCCACTGCATGCGGCAGCGCATACCTGTGCAAACTGTGCGCACCGTTTCTTCGCCCACCGTTCCCGCCCTTCTTAATAACTCTATACTTTCGAAAATATCCGCAATCGATTTATCGGGCCTTAAAACTTAATAATACTAATTTTCAAAGCTCTAACTCTTATTTCTATTATTTTGCCCCTTTGCCCTCCCCCCTCCCGACTATTCTAAATAATTTTACGATTCGATTTGCAGGCCTCCAAAACCTATCTACACCAATTTTGAACAGTCTATCTGCATTTCTATTTTTTTTTTTTTTTTTGTTTATTTGTTTGTTTGTGAAATCACGTATTGATACCTCCCCCCTTTTGGGGGGTGAATTTTGTAATAAAAACTATCCTATCTCTCAAGTTGGACCAAACTGCACACAGTGTCCAAATTTCATTAAAATCGGCTCATTAGTTTAGGAGTTCATCGCGAACAAACATAGTAATTTTTATATATAAAGATATATATATATGTATGACTTTTTGGCTGTATAATTACGCTCTAAATAATGATAATAAAATTTTTCTAAACAACCGGAGAAAAATTCATTACATAATAAATGTAATTAAAATTAACTTTTGACGGATTTTAGAGTAATTTAATTCCATTTAATGGAATAATTTCGAAATTATAATTGAATTGACCTGTAATTCAATTTCAGATTAATTTAATTATATTCTCGAAAAATGTAATTTGATTAACTCCTATTCAAATACAAATTAATTGAATTACATTTTATAAGATATAATGGGAATTAATTTCTAATTTCATTACAGGTTAATTTAATTATTTTCGAAAACTTAATTGAAATTAACCTGTAATTGTTTGCGAACACGTGAAATTACAATTTGAAAAATTTAATGGAATTAACTGTCAATTGCATTACAAGTTAATTGAATTAAAATGTAAAGAAACGTAATGACATTAATTTGTAATCCATTACAAGTATTTTCAAATACTTTTGTCAACTGTAATTGAGAATGATTTTATTTTCATTACAAAATAATTGAATTACAAGCTGTGCAAAAGTAATTCAATTTATTTGTAATCAATTACTCGTTAATCGATTGAGAGTAAAATAATTATAATTGTAATTTAATTGTAATTCCATTACTTTTTAATCAATTATGCCCAACACTGACACATACACACATACATACATACATCATCGTAAAAATAGTGAAAACGGACTCAGGGGACCTCAAAACGTATAGAAACATCAAAATCTCGAATTCGGATTTTTGACATGATTACAATACTTTCCTCACTATAGTGTTCGGAAAGTAATAATAAGACAAAAAGAAGATATGTTCTTGTTTTACAGGCACTAACAATAACGTCAAGAAAGGGAAAAGCAGGTTTGCAAAAAATGCACAGATGTCTAAAATATACATGAGTATACTGAACGTTTTTTTTTTTTTTTTTTTTTTTCCCAAATGAGGGCCAAAAGGATGCCATATTTTAAACCAAAAGGCAGACAAGAAGCAGCCCCCTTCTGAAACTGTCTGGGAGAAACTCTGGTTGCTGTAATAAACATGATGGTTATAAAATACCAAACAGAAATATTATATTATCACATTTTGATAAATTTACATAATATGTAAACTCGTGAGAACTTTAGTCATCTTTAACACCCTAATGTTAGCATGAACAAACAGCAAATTTAGATTTAAACGGTTAAATACTGTTAATTCAATGATTCAATAGCACAAAATGGTAAGCTATAGTTGCATAAAGTTGCCAATGGCGTCTAAATCAGATGACAAGTTCAACTAGCAAATGTGAGTTACAATGTATGCAAAATATAGAAGATTTATCTTTACAGATTTACTTTACATGTTATTTCATTTTTATTTTATTTTTTTTTTTTTTAACTATCACAATCTGCTTGTATTCCCACTGGTACAATATTTAAATCTAATATCATTGGGTTAGCCTGCATACTTATAATCTTAAATCACCTAAAATGTATATTTTTGGTGTCCCCCAAGTACCATTAATCTGTATTCCTGCAATCTGCACTGCTTCTCACCTTCCTCCTCAAAAAAAAAAAAATAATAATAACAATAATAATAATAATTAAAAAAAAAAAAAAAAAAAAACTTAATTTTATCACTTTAAAATATCAAAATTATATGAAGAGCTTTTAAATAATTAATTACAAAAAACCTTTTAATTTCTTCATACTTTGCCAGAGTATTTTCTGCAGGGCACCCTGTAGAAAATATTCCAGCAAAGTATGAGGCAAGTTAAAAGGTTTTTTTTTAATTAATTTTATGTCTGAAGCACATCTTAGGCTGTAGAATTTAATACCTAATTTAAAAGTACAAATTAATTCTATGATAAAATGTGATACATTAGGATGATTAAAATATGATGATAAAGATCCAATTGCAGTAGAAAAGCCTGAAGGGAAAAATACTGTAACTGTTTTAGATCCGCAAAGGTACCCAGAGTGAGAGATGAAGAAGAAAGTATAAATTTATCCAGGCTTAGAAATGAGCTATTAATATTTTTCTTAATAGAAAGCACTGTTAATGCTCCAAGAAATAATAACAATTTGTTGATTGAAAAAAAAAAAAAAAAAACTGAAAAAATGTAGAATATATAAACAAACTACTATAACAGCTTTTATTTATTTATAATTTTATTATTATTATTATTATTAAAATATTATAATTTAAGTCCTGTAGGTGCATGCACTCGAACTGTATTTTATGCTTTATTTGAGTAAAAACCGCATATGAAATGAAAAACAATGGTTACTTTTCTTTTATAGCAGCCTCCATGGAGTAGAGGTCAAGTTTCGCAGTCGCCACGTGGCGACCTAATTTGAAAAAGTGGCGACCCAAAAAAATTGCTGTAATCGCCAATCAGACATTTTTTTTTTTTTTTTCTCGATTTCGCGGAAATCTGCGATTCCCTCCCCCCCTCCCTAATTCGCGGAATTTTGCGAATTAACTTCTGCTTAAAAAAAAAAAAACATTAACGATCGGCGATTAAATTCGCTACGAAAGTCACCCAATTCATAATCTTTCTCCATCCACAACACAAATGTCAATATTCATTTTAAACTTGCTTAATGAGATTCTAGAACCTATAAACAAATAGAATAGTTAAATATTTCTTGCTCATGTAATTAATTTTTACTCCTTCCCCCCCCCCATCTACAGATAGTGATCAGTGATTAATTCTAGAAACAATAAAGATATAGAAGTGCTCAATGTTTCTCACATATGTAATTATTTTTAAACTTCATTACTGAACTTGATAAATCTACTTATTTTTTCTCAATTAAATTAAATATTTTTATTTAATATCTATTCCAAATGCTTAATCAAGGTGGAAAAATGTAGACTAAATTTTTCATGTAGGAAAATTTTTTCTAAATCAATTTAAGAAAATTAATACTCAGTTGGATTTATGCATATTAGAAACTGATAATTAACTACTGTAGCTTTTTCAAATATGTATGATTAATGTACATAAATAAAAATCATATTTTATATTTGTTTGATTTTTTTTTTTCCCTTGTTGACATGGAATTTTAATAAGGTTTTATGTGGATATAAAACTTATTGCAATAATATTATAGAATTGTTTTGTGCTAATGAAAAAAATCCTGAAATTTTTAATGTAGATAGAAAGCTATAAATACAGTAAAACCTCTCTAAGTTGGACACCTATGGTTCCAAGAAAAAGTGTCCAACTTAGAGAGGTGTCCAACTTATAGGGGTTAGACATAATGTTAATGGATACATTCCGTTCCGAGAAAAAGCGTCCAACTTAGAGGGGTGTCCAACTTGAGAGGTTTCACTGAATATATATATAACTGTTTAGGTAGTTAGGTAGTTAATTTATTAAAAGTGACATTATCAATGTTCAATCAATTAACCAAACAATCATGTTAGTAAAAAAATTTCAGCTAATTTCTAATTTTAGCAATCGCATGTCTGTTAATATAATTAAATCTCGGATAATATGCCAAAAAGATTTTTTGCCCTCCCCCCCTTTCCCCCCAGACTCAAAATAATTTTGTGTTCTTCTAATGCTAATCACGTCTGTTTTCCGTATGGATATGTCACACTAGGTGAAATTTATTAAATGAATCAAATTTTTGTATTTCTCTTTCAATAAGACAAAGTAAATATTCTTGCAAAACACGAATTGTGTATGAGAAATAACATTATTTTGTTAGTATGTCATCATTATAGCCTGCTGTTTTCTGTATCGAAATGAAATTAATACTTAACTACGAAAGTCCATATATTTCTCCTCATTACTAAAACTTTATAATCTACTTTCTAATACTATAATTATCAACTACCCTATATGTTTATAAAACTCACTCTTAAAATACTAATAAGAATAAAATCATAAACACTCAAAGGATATTCAAACGAGATCACATCTTCTCTCAAAAGTCTAATCATTTTTCAATGATTTGATTTCTCAGCCAATTTTGTCTTTATCCCAGCTGCTTTCATTTCAGATATTAAAAATTTTAAGCTCGAGAAGTATGAAAGTTTAAAAGAAAAAAATTTATATTGAAACAATATTTAAGGTTTTTTTTTTTTTTTTTTTTTTTTTTAAATCTGTGAAGTACATATTTTTTTATTATTTTTATTATTAAAATAATACAATAAAGGCCACCATTTCTTAATTTCCCGACCATATCATCTGTGTTTTATACCTTTATATGTACCTATATAGATATACATTTTTTAATTATGTATGTGAATATCAGGTATAACGTCGACTCGCGAGTGGCCACTGAGTTAATCATGTTCAGTGGCCACTCGCCACTTACAAATATTGTAAGTCTTGACCTCTACCATGGAGCCAGGCCCTGACTAACGCCAGGGCATACGGGACAGATGTCCTGGGCTCTCCCTTCTTGAAGGAGCCCCCATAGGAATTATGTTAACTAGGGGCCAAAAGGTAAAAAATGACGTCATGAATTTGGACATGAATACTAACAGTTCTAAAAAGCTTTCTTAAATTCGAACAATATCCTTTTTATTACTATTTGTCTATTACTCATGAGATTCAGCTGTGTTATTATCTCGTAATTTTGTGATGCAAACGTAAAATATATATCGAATACCAGTGTTTTTTTTTAATTTAAATCAAATTGGAGTATAAGGGTTGAAGTGTAAGGGTGCCAGTGTTTTTCTTAAATTTATTTTGCTCCATGCCTGTAACAGGCACCACACAGGTCAGCACACGTGACTAAAAATATCCTGTTGGTGACCAGATCAGAGTGACAAAAACTATCATGCATCTCTGATATTTCTAATCAAGCACATCTTTCCAACAATTTACTGTTATTTCCTGTATTAACATCTCTGTGCAGACGAAGTTTCAGTTCAGTATATTACAATCGGCGCAGTCTTTGAATTTGAATGAAAAAGTACGAATTTTTTTTATGTTCATCGATTTAAATGGACCATCTTTAAAAGATTTCAATAATAAAAAATCAATTCACAAATGATAATAGAAAAATACAGTAAATGTTTTTAATGCTTATATTTTATTTATTTAGTTTTCATCATCACGTTTGTAAAAAATTCAAAATTAGTAATTTTTTTGAATTTTTCGTATTACATTTATAATTGAACAATATATTTGTTCACTACAAAATGTACGTGAATGACCTGCAGCCCTTATTAGAATACAAGGAAATATTATAATTTAGTCTGTGAATGTTTACCATCATGAGCTCGTTACAAGTCGTAGCTATAGCTTTAACATTGGCTCCTTGTAATTTTTCCCAATTCCTGCATACTTTTTAACGTTCTAATCTAATATATATATATGAACTGTAATACATAAAAATTAACTCTTCAATAACGAGTAATGCAAACTGTATGTTGAGGCTCTTGATTGGTAAATCTACTAATTAAAGTATTATTGTGCCACTCATAAAAAATGTAAATAGAGGCTCAACGAATATTCAAAACAGGCATCAGAAATATGTTAAAAAACACTGTTATACAAGAATTACAGTTTAGTGTAAAAACAAAATAAAACCTACTGCGAATCGGAACATATCCAGTCTCCGTCATTCATCTTAAATTTTGTTCCGGAAGACATTCAGAATGATCGAAACCAATATGATTTAAACCCGATATCAAATAATTGAAGAAGATTTAATTTTAAGAGCCAATATTTACAGAAATTGCCGATCATATCAATCAAGAAAACGGATATCGCCGATATCAGCAGAGCAAACTTTTTTCCGGAATGAGTTGTAATTCGATATCAACATCAACAATTTAAATAATCGATTATGGTTACATGCAAACGTAACACTTGCAAATAAATCATTTGCAATTACAAAATGAAAATTTTGCAAAAGGTTTGCAAATACACATTTATTTGTAACGCTTGCAATGAGTGACGTCTACTTGCAATTATAAATGATTGCGATGAACGATAAACCAATAAGATACAAGAAAATATGCATCGAACATCCGAATAAAAATTCAGTGTGTTTTTCATAGATATAGTAATACGCCGGTGAAGTGTAACGTCACAACATGGCGCTGGGCAGTGACAATATTGATGCCCATGTTAAAGTTTCATAATGCAATCTTTCTCAGGGAAAGACGGCCATTTTACTCTCTTTTGGATGTCTTTCCCCGAGTGAATATACACTGGAATACACACAGATAATTTAGCAAATAAAATTTATGAATAATTTATGTACTGAAGATGAATGAAAAAACTCCAGATACTCATATTTCTTTCTCTCTTTTCTTCTTCTTTTCCTCTTTTTTTTTTTTTTTTTTGTATGGAATAACGACAAAAGAAATTTATCATTTCTGTTTTACTACTTCTGTCTGGTTAGTCGTTTTTTTTTTTTTTTTTTTTTTTTTTTTTTTTTGGTCGAAAAAACTATTGGACTTATCCTCATCTTTTGAGATATTCGAGTTAACCCTTTAACTGCCAATCGCAATACAGTCGGTAACAAAAGTGTCCGAACACTAGCAAAAATTCCTATGTAAAAAAAGTACGCTTCATACGGTTTTGGTTAATAAATCCTTATCGAATCGTGTTCTTAGACTGACTAATCTTCAGGAAAATTTGCGTTAACCTTTTAACGGCCACTCACAAATAGAGATGTGAGTTGGGAAAAAACCCGGGTTTAAACCAGGGAATAAACCCGGTTTTTTGGGAAGGGAATTTTGAAAGTTTTCAAAAGTTACGAATTTAGCTTTTTTTTTTTTTTTTTTTTCTGAGATTAGGTATGTTTTAAGGCATTTCAAAATGTTATCTCACATTTAGATGTTTTTTATGATCTTTCAATTTTAAAATAGTGCTTTTAACGTCTATAAATTAAAAAAGTGCAAGTTTCAAATTTCATTAATTAACAGACTTATTTTCTGTTATTGCAGTATATTTATATCTTAGTTCTGACTGTATACACGTTGAGTTCAATATAACACTTCTTTTTTTTTTTTTTTTTTTTAATCGCAATCGAAGTTTATCATGTTTCAGTTGTATATCTTTAACATTTTATTTCAAAAATAAAACAAAAATGCTTCAAAATATTCTGCATTTACTAAAACAATCAATAATATAACAATGGAAGATATTATTTCAATTAAAATTTCAACAATATTAATGTGCAAAAAATAAAGATAGAAAGAAATAACAGCCAAATTATTAATTATTAGCTATTGAATATTTTATGTATTGATTTGATGCATTAAAAAAATATTGCACTAATTCTTAATAAACGAAGAACTCATGTTCCATTTTGTTGCTCGTGCTCTTTAACTGATTATAACAAAATTTCATGGACTATTGTGAAATTTTGTTCGATGAATTATAATAAATTTTAATAATTTTAAAGTATTCTAACCATAATTTAATTTCATTGTATTATTTTTTATAACATATTTTATTATAGTATTCATTAAAAAAAAAAAAAAAAAAAAAAAAAAAAGTTCTAAAGTTATTTAAATAGGCAGACAAAACTTCATCATTCATTATTGTCAATAACGTAAATGTTTAATTTTTTACAATTTTTTGTAAAATAATCACATAATTTTTTATGTCACTTTTATTGAAACAAATAGAATAAAAATGATATTGAAACAAGTTGTTTGTACACTTAAAAGAAGTGAAATTAAATCTAAACACTGAGTATTAGTTTCTTCCCATCAAAGTTTCCAAAGTTCCCAAAATTCCCGGTTTAAACCCGAAAATTCCCATGTTTATTCCCCTGAAGCGAAATTCCCGGGTTTTTTTACATCTCTACTCACAACATATAGCAGAAACTGGGTTTACTCGGAAATAGAGCGCGAACAGGTGGGCAAGCAGACAGGCAGAAAAACTAATCTATATTAATAAAATCAGAGTTTTGTCTGTAAATTTGTCGGAATCGAAAAATTTTGCGATATCTTCACGTTTTACACCCCATGAAAGCCGAAAATGGCTTCAGAAAATTTTGCCTGTGTGTGTGTGTGTGTGTGTGTCTGTGTGTGTGTCATCGTGTCCGAATGTCGCTTTTTTTGTCCGGGCATCACTCGAGAACGGCTGGACGGAATTCAACGGCGCTTGGCAGGAATTTAGATCATCACCCAACTTAAAATTATATCTATCAACTTTTCGTAAATTCCCCCCCCCGTTCCCCCTTAGGGGGTAAAAGACTAAAACACGTTTGTCCGGGCATCACTCGAGAACGGCTGGACGGAATTCAACGGCGCTTGGCAGAAACTTAGGTCTTCACCCAACTTGAAATTATATCTATAGAAATTTTGAAAATTATGATTAGTGTTTAAATTGTGTGTAAAAAACGCCTGCGCATGCGCCATAAATATTTTTTCACTAAAATGCTTTGAATGAAAAAATGAAATATAAAAATAAATTTTTAAGTTGAAGACTTTTGTATTCGCGTGATTTTCACTACAAATTATGAAAAGATTGAAATGAAGTGTTGCCATCTAAGTTTCATACTTTAGTTAATTTTAAAAAATCTAATTGTCGTATCGAAAAACTGTTTACACCCCAGGTTTCAGAAAAATCACCTCTTTCATTTGGTACTGAATTTGTAATGATAGGTCTGATATTTCTAATTTATTTTTCCCTTTATCCGTTTTTCCGTTGCCACTTAAATTTCATACTTTAGTTATTTTTTAAAAATCTAATTGTCGCATCGAAAAACTGTTTGAACCCCTGGATTCAGCAAAATCGCCCCTTTCATTCGGTATCAAATTTATAAATATAGGTCTGATATTTCTAATTTATTTTACCCTTTTTCTGTTTTCAACCCAGATTCGATATGGAACAGCTTTAGTATTGGATCCCTTTGGCAAAATTTGAAATTCGGCACCGAAGTAACTCGGACGTTTCTCGCCAAGATCTTTAACTGCACAATTGAGATAGCCAATTCAGTTCATCGCAAAAATGGCTTAAAATATTTAAAGTAACCAAAGGGTTCCGATACTTAAGCTGTGCTTTTTGTATTTATTAGTGCTAGAGGCCTATTTCAATCGGTACAGTTGTCGAATTTTTATAGGTCATTCTTAATTAGTGCTAGAGGCCTATTTCAGTCGGTTTATTGAATGAAGTCCCCCCAAGGCACAACTTTGACATGAGTCCCCCCCCGGCCCAACTTTGACATGAGTACCCCCCAAGGTACCCCTGTTTTAATCGGTACAGCGTTGTCGAATTTTTATAATACACTCTTAATAGTGCTAAGGGCCTATTTCAGTCGGTTTATTCAATGGGGATTTATTGAATGAAGTCCCCCCAAGGCACAACTTTGACATGAGTCCCCCAGGCACAACTTTGACATGAGTCCCCCCAAGGTACAACTTTGACATGAGCCCCCCAAGGCACACCTTTGACATGAGTCCCCCCAAAGCCCAACTTTGACATGAGTCCCCCCCAGGCTCAACTTTGACATGAGTCCCCCCCAAGGCCCAACTTTGACATGAGTCCCCCCCAAGGTAAAACTTTGACATGAGTGTCCCCCCAAGGCACACCTTTGGCATGAGTCCCCCCCCAAGGCACACCTCCCCCTCATTGGGAAAAAGAGAAAAAACGTTGTTTTGAGGCTATAAGACAGTTTGGACTTCCAACGTTATTTGTTACAATATCTGCAGCTGAAACACATTGGTTTGATTTAATGAAAACTTTATCATGGAATTTAGATCGTCGCGAATTAACTAAAGAAGAATTTGTCTATATTAACAAGTTTAGCAGTAGGCCTCTGGCACTAAATTAAAATCTGTCAATGTCCGATTTTCATGTTTTAAATAATGAAATAGTGTCGTGTCTGTATAATTTTTATTTTTTTATTATTATTATTTTTTTATTTATAATACTGTCTATTAAAGACTTCTGTGGTCACGAAATTTGGTGCGTAAATTTTTTGTATGCATCCGGCACTTATTGTAACTGCATTTCACGAAATTCGAAATCCCCCCCCCCCCTTCTCGGAGTCGGATGGCAATAAACATGTGTAAAAACATGTTTTTCCGTTTGAATTCGCTTTGAATTATCTTAGAATGGCGAATTTTGGTGCGTGGATATTGATTAAGTGTACGCATTATGTACATTAGTGGGATTTTGCAAAACTTCGAACTCACCCGCTGAGGGTGGGGAAGTAAGAAGTGGGTAAGTTGTGCCGAAGACAGTGGGGACCCAGACTCCTAACATTGGGAGCGAGAAAACCTCTACCAATCACAGCGAGAACTTAGGTTATTAATAAAGATATGGCATTTTGACAAATCATTTAAGTTTAACGTCCAGCGAAGCGGGCAAAGCCTGCTAGTTAATGTCATAATATTTTCTTAAACCTTGTTCGAAACTGTAAGAAACGCTTAACACAACTAAAAATGCAATTCTAGCAATTTCGAATTATAGCCCCTAATATGAACGAGATTCGACTAAACTTGCATTCAGTTGGACCTTGACCTAAACTGGTGCTGATTAGATTTGGGAACCAATCGCTCAACAGGTGGTGCTGCCCATCCTTTTTTTTTTCCTAAGTACTTAACATGACAGTATAGGACAAAATTTCATATAAATGTACATAATGTGAGTTATTTTTAACGCATGAATGTAAAATTTATATGAATTATTGATAATAGTAGTAATAAACTTGAAAAAAAAATGTGTGCATGTAGGAGCACTGCTTTCCTCCTGGGAGGGAAGTGCCCTTCCCTCGTGACCTGTGTAAATTTTTAATGTGGATGTGGTGCCTGCTTTTTCGCACCTGGTTCTTTTCTTTCGGTAAATTCATTTCGAGACACATCAAGACACTGATCACACTTTGTTTACTTTTAAACGTATATTTACTTACGGCACAAACATAAAATACATAACGAATACAGAAATTAACATCAAGTAAAGTATTTTCTAAAAAACATGTAGAATGGAACGTTAGTCCATCTTGATTCACATACGCACACACTGTTGCCACATTTTCGTAACAAACTTTTCAGTTCTTGTTTTTTAATACTCTCGAAATCAGAAGTGCGGCGTTCACACCTTCCCTCCAGTTTCACTTGAGGGACAATGGCCTTCACAGTGAAACTACTAACCAAAATTTGTGGATAATTTATATAACTGTTCATGAAAGTCTAATTGTCCTTTTAAATTGTTAATTATTGTTTCATCTTTAAATAAATGTTCATGAAAGTTTAATTGTCCTTTTAAATTCTTAATTATTGTCTCATCTTTGACCTAATATCCGATGTTCCATCAAGAGCAATAACATTTATATTTCACTTAATATTTAAATATTTTCTATGGTATAAAATAAGTAACATTTAAACACATAATAGAAATAAAATATATATATAATATATATGAATAAACATTTATCCTGACATGGATTTTCTTATGCACTTTAAATAATCTTAATGAATTAATATACTTGAATATAAGAAACAAAATAAACACACACATATATATATATGTAATAACAAATACAATATTAAACTAACTTATGACTTTATTCATGAATGCGTGATAAAGCATATGCAATAGTATTACTGCTTCCTGGCTTATGAGCAATAGTCACTTGATAGCGAGATAGAGCCAATGCCCATCTTTGTAATCTGGCGTTCTTAGGAACTGTTTCTGTCAAATATTTTAAAGGGTTATGGTCCGTGTGTAAGATAATAGTGGTTCCATAAGTCCACATTTCGAATTTACCTAATGCCCATATTACAGCATAAGCTTCCCTTTCAATAGTGCTCCACTTTGATTGAGCAGGGGTCAGTTTTTGGCTTGCGAAAGTTATAGGTTTCAGTTTATTCTGCTCATCTCTCTGCATTAGACAGGCTCCAATTCCGGTCACTGAAGCATCAGTATCGATTTCAAAAGGTTTCGACATATCAGGTGTATACAGAGAGGTTATAGAGCACAAACAATTCTTTAACGAATTAAATGCGCTTTCGGCTTCTTCTGACCATGGAAGGTCGTTTGGCACAGTTTTTCGAGTTAAGTCCGTTAAAGGTTTTGCTATATTGGCATACCGAGGCACATAGTCTCTGTAATAGTTAAATAATCCTAGGAGTGACTTCAATGTTTTCTTAGTTTTAGGGGCTTTCAAATCTTTAATAACTGATATCTTGTCCGGATCTGGGCCGTGCTCTCCTGAGCCTACAACATGTCCTAAATATTTTACTTTCGACATCGCAAACGAGCATTTCTTTAAATTTGCCGAAAAATTCAATTTTTTCAGAGTTTCTAAAATGGATTTAATATGATTAAGATGATCTTCCCAGTTTGAAGAAAATATGATAATATCATCAAGAAAACTTTCGGCGTAGTCACTATGAGGTCGTAATACTTGATTCATTATTCTTTGGAATGTTGCTGGTGCTCCAGATAACCCAAATGGCATCACCTTCCACTGATACTGACCCTTTGGAGATACAAAACTGGTTAATTCTCGGCTTTGCTCTGCTAAGGGTATTTCCCAATATCCCTTAAGGATATCTAAAGTTGTCAAGTAACGAGCTCCACCAGCTTTAAATCTAAGATTTTCTGAATTCTGCATAGGAAAAGGTGGAATTTTACTAACTGAGTTCAGCTCTCTGTAGTCCACGCAAAGTCGGACAGTTCCATCTTTCTTGGCTACACATACCAATGGATATGCTATTTCTGCTGAAGAGGGTTCTATCAGGTCTTTTTCCAATAATTCTGCTATCTGTTTTTCTATATTAGATCTTAATGTTTCTGGAACTTTATAAAGATGAGGTTGTTTCCTCTCTACTCCAGACTTTAACTGGATAACATGTGGATGAACTTTGGCTTTCTTTAATTCCCCATCAAATATTGTTAGATATTCTTTAATCAGATTCAACAGCTGTTTATGTTGCTTTGCTGATATCGAATTTGATTTTATACCAGCTTTTAGTTCTTCATCTGTTACTTGCCGTGATTCTACGGGCGCATGTTGTATATCTCCAAACTCTTCATCTGTTTCGTAAATAATTCCTACAGCTCTGACAGGTTGAATATATTTACGCAATTTATTTTGATGAAGATGTCGAACACTTCCATCAGGTAGTTTGACATAAAAAGAATGTGGAGACTGCTTTTCTACTATTTCTCCTGGTCCTTTCCATTTTGAACAAAGACGATTTGTTGAATCAGGGATTAACACTACAACTTCATCCCCAACAGAAAATTCGGTATCTTTTGACCGTAAATTATGATAATGTACATATTTCTGCTGCTGTTCTTGAGCTATGCTATTCGCATACTGTGCCGCGTCTTCTAAACGGTTCCGGAGTTTCAACAGGTAGTCAGCTACAGATTCTCCAATCCCTTGAGGAAGTACGACTTCATCTTCCCAACTTGATTTGAGGATGGCTAGAGGTCCTACAGGTGGTCGCCCATGAACTAGTAGGAATGGGGCAACACCCGTTGTAGCGTTAGGCACTTCTCTGTATGCCCATAACAAGAATGGCAACTGTTTATCCCAGCCTCGACCTTGTGAATTAATTGCATGATGTAGCATGGATTTCATAGTTCCTATCCATCTTTCAACCAAACCATTCGATTGTGAATAACCTGGAGTGGAAAATTTAGGAACACATCCTAATCGTTTTAAAAATTCTTTTGTCAGCTGTGCGGCAAAATTTCTTCCGTTATCCATTGCAATTACTCGAGGAATTCCAGTTCGTACAAATATTTCTATAAATGCATCACAGGCTGCCTTTGCTGTTAAAGACTTCAGAGGTATTGCTTCCGGCCAACGACTATGCTGGTCCATAACGCACTGTACATACTGATGGCCACGTGATGACTTTGGCTCTATTGGGCCTAAAATATCGGCATTAACCACTTGAAATGGGAGTTCTGGCCTTCCAACAGACTCGATAGGTGTTCTATCGTTTACTTTTCCTTTCCTGCGCATTTGACAATCATGACACGAAGCACATAATTGTTTAACTTCTTTTGGCATTCCTTCCCACCAGAAAGACATTGCAATTCTGTCTCTGGTCTTCTTAGCTGCCAGATGTCCACCACTAGGAGTTTCATGAGCTAATTTCAAAATGTCCTTTCTTCTGCTTGCCGGTACGACCAATTGAATATATTTCTGTCCGCCTACTTTACCCATATGATATAATAAACCTCTTTCAATCCAGTAACCATTTTTATGTTGTCTAGCTTCTTCGAAGCACTTTTCCAATGTAGGACAGGCTAACTGTTCATCCCTAAACACTTGTGCTTGTGGAACAGGGATATTTTCATTTCTTTCATCCTTACTATCGGTTTCGGTCAATGTCTGTTTAACTACTGAGTTATTAAAGACTTTGGTTTCTGGATGATGCGACTCGCTGTTGTTCAGCTTTGCCTTTCGAATAGTCTCGTGACTTTCTCCCTCCATACAGAACATACACTTTTCATTATCTTCTGTGAGTGGGGTACTAATTGCCTCATCCCCAAGATAATTGTCGTTTGAATTATTCTCAGGTACACTGAACAAGGATTGTTCACCGACTTCATTTATTGTGATTACTTCAACCTCTTCTTCTGAAGAATAGTTTCCGGGAGACCTTCCCTCCACTTTGAACAAGGACGGTTCATTGTTTTCTTCCACTGGGGTGATATTAACCTCAACCCCTGAATTTCCAGGATTTCTTCCTTTCACATGGAACAAGGATTGTTCATCGACTTCTTTCTTCGGGATATTCACTTTATCCCCTAAAGAAATGTTTTCGGGAGACCTTCCCTCCACACTGAACAAGGATTGTTCATCGACTTCTTTCTTCGGGATATTCATTTTATCCCCTAAAGAAATGTTTTCGGGAGACCTTCCCTCCACACTGAACAAGGATTGTTCATTAGCTTCTCTTACTGAAGTGATTCCTGTATCATCTCCCAAATAAGAACGCTTTTGTTCCTTCAACCATTCATATACCCTGGGAGTGATTAAAGCTTCCTCATGCAGCCCTTCTACTACTGCAGCATGCACTTGAACATATGGAATGATTTCTTCATCTGTATGAAGACTTAGCGGAACTGACACAAGTTGTGCTTCCACTGGATTACCTATAGCAGGTCTCAAAAGAATTTTCCCACTTGACTGTAAGTGTTCCTCAGGTACAACTGATTTTCGTAGTACGGTGATTTCTGCACCACTGTCCACGATGCCTTGAAATTTTTGACCTCCGATTCCTAAATCCACTTTCAGAAGCTCGCCATCTTTCTCGTTGACTGGAAATTCCCACTCGAAACAAGCGCTATTTAGATTAACACTGACCTTATTAAGGCCCTTACTTTCTTGACTCTTTTTGTTTGTTTTCACGTAAGATGTACTTGCTGAATTCAATTTGGGGCAAGATTTTTTCATATGGCCTTCCTTTCCACACAAATAGCAGGAGAATTTCGGACGAATGTCTCTTTGTTCTTGCTGTGGCTTAGTAAAACCCCTTTTCTCATCTCTATTGTTATTTCCGAAATTCGCCCCTTTGGATGGAAGATTCCAATTTTCTTTATGAGAAATTTCTCTCGGTTTTTTATTGAAAGTCATTTTGACATTTTCATAATCATCTAATTTACTGGAAATAATATCAGATGACTTAAACAATGACCATTCATCGATGAAATGTTCTTTAATTTCTGGAGGTACCTTCCTTTTAATTTGATCTGTAATAATCAAATCATATAATTCTTCAAATGTGTTAACTTCTAATCCCCGAATCCATTCAGTAAAATAGTTTTTCAACTCGTAAGCAAAATCTCTCCATGTGATATCAGCTTTTTTAGTATGCTTATTGAAAAGTTGTCGAAATCTTTCAGGAGTAAGTTTATATCTCTTTAACAATAACTCTTTTACTTTTCCGTAATCATTCGTGATTTCTTCGTCTTCCCGAGCTATAACTTCCGCGATTTCGTATGGCAGTAGCCCAATGAGATGAGAAACCCAATCATCTCTTTTAATTTCGGCACGTTTTGCCTGCCGCTCAAAAAGAACTAAATACAGGCTAATTTCGCATGTTTTAGGATCAAATTTTTGTAAGATGTTATGTAATTTTACGCGCGTTTTCTCAGAAGTTTCATTTGTAATTCCTTTCTTCTCAAGTTCTATTCTTGCATTTCTCAACCGCATTTTTTCCAATTCTATTTCTTCTCTTCTTAGGCGTTCCTCCATCTCTTCTTTTCTCTTACGTTCCTCTATTTCTTCCCTTCTTATGCGTTCCTCCATCTCTTCTTTTCTCTTACGTTCCTCTATTTCTTCCCTTCTTATGCGTTCCTCCATCTCTTCTTTCCTCTTCCGTGCTTCAAGTACGTTCGCTAATGTTTCTTTAACAAATTCTTCATCGTAATTCTTTGAAGCCAAAATAGCATCTCTTAACTCATATAACTTTAAATGTTGAGTTCCTTCCACTCCAAGCTCCGTAGCAACTTCTTGCAAATCTTTTTTATTCCCTTTACCCAAAAATGCCATCTTCGGATGGATGAAATCAAATCAAGTTCAAATTTTCCTTAAGAACGCCAGATTTGACATCTTATTTTTTATCTTAAACAACATTTTCCCCCAAATTAAATAAAATAATCATTAAGTCGGAATGCATACATAAAAGGAGAAAAAAAAAAATAATATGTATCGAAATAACAAATAAAAAAAAATGTTTACACAATCAACTCTTTCATTAAATAAATCAGAATATACTTTATTACATAACGAGCTTTCAATAAATTAGAAATAATGTTGCCATAGCAACACAATCAAACTTACTTTTAAACAGAAAAAAAAAACAATTTCCGATTCATTCCTCAAAGTAAAAGAATAAACAAAACCGGACGTTCACAAGAATAATTCACTAGTTTTCTTTTTACTGAGATATTTCATTAATATTCCCATAATAATAAAGATAAATAAATATAAATAATTATCAAGGTCTAACAAATACACAATCATTCAATAAAACAGAACAAATAAATCAAAACAGAACTCTCTCTCTCTTTTTTTTTTTTTTTTTTTTTTTTTTTTTTATCTGCTTTAATGAAATCTTATTTATTCTAAATCACGTGATGAATAAAAAGAACACACAGAATTTAATAACAATGACCTTGAATAGCATAAAAACATATTCTTTTCATCATTCTTTTTACTATTTTCCGGCTTTTTAAATACAAATAAACAAATATATTTCTATTTTTCATTTTTCAAACACTAGAATTATTATTATTTCAACATTACGAAATATTCAATTTTCATTTACATACTCTTTACCTTGTTGGAATACAAAATCGGAACAAAATATCTAAATGCTTAATCCGAATTATTTAATATGAAACTTATACAAAATATGACTCTTGATGGAACATAAAAAAAAACATACCCTTTTTTTTTTTTTCATCACTATCATGAAAAAAATCCATACTAGTACTATAGCTATTTCACATATGCTTGTCGACTTCGCCAATTGTGGTGCCTGCTTTTTCGCACCTGGTTCTTTTCTTTCGGTAAATTCATTTCGAGACACATCAAGACACTGATCACACTTTGTTTACTTTTAAACGTATATTTACTTACGGCACAAACATAAAATACATAACGAATACAGAAATTAACATCAAGTAAAGTATTTTCTAAAAAACATGTAGAATGGAACGTTAGTCCATCTTGATTCACATACGCACACACTGTTGCCACATTTTCGTAACAAACTTTTCAGTTCTTGTTTTTTAATACTCTCGAAATCAGAAGTGCGGCGTTCACAGTGGATATTTTAGAAAGAACTCGTCAATATTTCTAAAACGAATGGTTGAACCATAGGTCTGCGTTAATTTAAAACAAGGCCACCGATTTCTTTTATTTTTAATGTTAAATACATATATATACATATAGACATATATACAGTCGAACCTCGTTAACGTGAATTACTTTTAGCATGAACTGTTACCACAATCCCCATCAAAATGAAGATTACTTTAGTTATATGATGATCAGTTACTGATAGCATGAACTACTTATAACATTACAGATTTTTGATCCTCCTTGAAATTCACGTTAACGAGGTTCAACTGTATATCTTTTCATGTCTGCACAAAAATGATTTTTTTCAGCATTCATTATTATACTACTTTAAGAAAAAAAATCGTCTGCATTCAGCATGGAAAATATCTTTATTAAATTATAACTTAATAAATAATTTGTATTGCATAAATTTGTATAGGATTAAATAGAGGTTATACTTGTGGTAATACTAGTTATAATATATTAAAACAAGCGGATTTTACCTCTGCCGCTGCTAACTACATTTAAAAGAATTTTGAAAATTCGATATTACTTACTAAAATAAAAACTTAAAAAATATTAAAATAAAAAAAAAGTATTCCATTAAATATCAAAACAGTATTTAAAGCGTAATAATAACAAAGCAACTGATTATAAAAAAACATATTTTTCATAAATTAGTTAAATTTAACTTACTTATGAAAACTTATTCCACTTCCTTTCATAAATGTATTTGTACAATTAAAAGTCGCGCAGTATTTCTGCATTTTCAATATATATCAACATTTTATTCCATTATTGTTTCCGAGTTTTATACTCTCTCATGGCTGATGCAAAAAAACTTTTTCGGCAACAAAAATCTTTGCACGTTAACATAGGGATGATAGATCTACATATATTACTATATCTATGTTTTTTTCATTCATTCCTTTATTTTGAAAATAACTATAACATTTTGAATATTATACAAAAAATAGTATATAAAATATACAAATCGGTTGTATATGTTACCAATAAACTAATAGTATTATATATATATGAAAGGAATAAATGTAACTATTTCAACTACTTGTATTAAATTTTAAAAGTGATAATTAATAAAATTTACTAAAAAATCAAGCAAATATTCTGCAAAACACACGTAATGTTTTTAGTCCTATACATAAAATAATAATAGGGCAGTTCCTTGTTTGTAAACAAACATCTCAACTTTTATGAGTGGTTGGCAAAAAGGCTTGGGAAAAAGCGATGGAGGATCACCAATATAGTAAATTGCGCGGGAAAGTCGAGCGCGCTTTTTTGCCAACCACCAGACGTCACGAGGAAATGCTCTATAAAGGAAGAAGGAGCGTATATGTTCATAGAATAATAATAAAGGAAGAAGGAGCATAAATGTTTCTAATAAGCTGTTGTGTTGCCACAACAAACAGCGATATTATTATTTTTCTATGGCCCTACTTTAAGGTTTTGAGTAGCAAAAGTAGCTTTCGCTGGCATTTCACTAGAAGGGGTTTGTAAGCATTAAGAGTATTGCCATGCTCCTTCTTCTTATTATTATTCTATGTATATGTTTTGGTTTCGGTTTGTAAAATCCAGGAATGCCGGGTATATGGTTGTAAAAATGCTTCAATCTGATTGATTGGCGACTTGTTGGCGAGATTTTTTAATCGTCTCATGTCTCTCTCTCTGTCAATCAGTCAGCGAGGCAGCACCCACAACAAACAGCGATAAATGTGCCGAGCATGGGTGCCCTAGTTTAAGGCTTTGAGTAGCAAAAATAGCTTTCGCTGGCAATTCACTAGAAGTGGATTTGTAAACATTAGAGTATTGACATGCTCCTTCTTCCTTTATTATTATTCTATGGTCCTATACAAGGGGATTATAATTAAAGTTACGATTTCAAAAAAAACTATGTAGAAGTTTAAATTAATAAAAAATTTATTTAGTAAAGATTAAAATATTATTATGCACCCCGCCGTAAAAATACTTTAAATTATATCTTTATAATGCAGCGAAAAAACTAACACAGATAACAAAGAAATTTGAAAGAGATTAGGATTTATTAGAAAGATGCATGCAGTGTTATTGGCAGATCTTCATTAAGCTATGAATTGAGTACCCAGGATTTAATAACGGCGACGAAATTTTATATCAATCCTTTTTTTGGCTCTTAAGAAAGGTAAGAGTTTTTTCGGGGCGGGATGACTTTTACAATAGTATTGTTTTTTATGAGATATCACTTCTTTTTGCAGGTTGTGTATGGGCTTTTATAAATATAATACGTATGCATAAGAAAGGTAAGAGTTTTTGCTGGACGGGGTGACTTTTACAATAGTATTGTTTTTTTTTATGAGACATCACTTCTTTTTCCAGGTTATGTATGTGCTTTTATAAATATAATACGTATGCATAATGAATATATTTGTGTAATAGATCAATAAAAATGGTGCGTGTTATGCATAGATGTAAATATAGTGTTACAGATTTCTAAATAGTACTAGTTATTTTTATGTGATTTCTTTCTAAGAGGTTTAGTCACATTATAAAATGTCAATTTTTTGCATTTCTAACTTGTTTCTGAGTTTAAAAAGATCCTTCTCGTTAAAAACACACTTTATCAGGGCACGTAATGGACTTGGCGATGAATTTGGCGACTTTGTCGCACCTTGACGACTATTTTGGCGACCTTGGTGAAAAAAACCTTTATTATCGACAGACCCATTGTCCAAGCTGTAACTCGATTATTACGGAAGTTACTGTAAAATTCAGGATTAATGGCAGGCTATAAATGGAGTCCCGTTCTACCACTGAGGTGAGTTTCTCGCTAAGACTTTGCGGAATAGAAAGTTTTGCTTGACTAAGTCTCTGCCATTGAATTGTAGTTTATTTCTGTATGCTATGAGTATGGCATCGTTTGTGTTGACTTATATGTTGTCAGCTGTTATTTAAGCTGCGTTTTCTGGTGAAACTCAAGTTGATACTGGGTTTAACTAAGGCGACCAAATTTTTTAAACCCAATTTGAGAACAAATCATCGCAGCGTCCTCATATTGAAAGGCCACTTGAGGACAGAGTTAAATTATGCTTTAATTCGAGAACATTTGAGGACAAATTTATAATTCCAGAACATTTGTCCTCAAATGATTTTAAAATTGCTAAAAATGTATTGTCACCGTGTTTTGAGCTATCCTGAAAGTTTCAAATGTCTTACTAGTCGGAAAGTTAGTTAAAAAGCGATTGCAAGATGTGTACTGATAACGCTGCCGATGGCAGCAGAAACCCGAAACAGTAGACTAAAAGCATTAAAAATAAATTGTCACCGTGTTCTGAACTATTCTGAAAGTTTCAAATGTCTAGCTAGTCGGGAAGTTAGTTAAATAAATTTCCTGTCGAATCATATAAACGCTGCCAAAGGCAGTAGGGACCTGCAACAGTGTAAAAGTGTTAAAAATGTATTGTCACCGTGTTCTGAGCTATCCTGAAAGTTTCAAATGTCTAGATAGTCAGACAGTTAGTTAAAAAGCGATTGCGAGCTATGCGCTGGTAACGCTGCCGATGGCAGCAGGAACACGAAACAGTTAGCTAAAAGTATTTAAAAAATGCATTTTCACCGTGTTCTGAACTATTCTGGAAGTTTCAAATGTCTAGCTACTCGGGAAATTAGTTAAATACATTTTCTGCCGAATCATATAAACGCTGCCGAAGGCAGTAGGGACCTGAAACAGTTGACTAAAAGTGTTAAAAAATGTATTGTCACCGTGTTTTGAGCTATCCTGAAAGTTTCAAATGTCTAGTTAGTCGGGAAGTTAGTTAAAAAGCGATTGCAAGATGTGTACTGGTAACGCTGCCGATGGCAGCAGTAACCCTAAACAGTTGTCGAAAATTATTAAAAAAATTCATTTTCACCGTGTTCTGAACTATTCTGAAAGTTTCAAATGTCTAGCTAGTTGGGAAATTAGTTAAATAAATTTTCTGTCGAATCATATAAACGCTGCCGAAGGCAGTAGGGACCTAAAACAGTTGACTAAAAGTGTTAAAAAATGTATTGTCACCGTGTTCTGAACTATCCTGAAAGTTTCTAATGTCTAGCTAGTCGGAAAGTTAGTTAAAAATCGATTGCAAGATTTGTACTGGTAAAACAAACAAACGAACAAGAACCGATGTTAATAAAAACATGGTTAAAAAAAAAAAAAAAAAAAAAAAAAAAGTTCTACAATCTACATCATTAAAATCATTTGTTGTGGGTCACCTCCAGCATACATATCAAATGCAGCGTTTAGACGCTATCGTATTCACTGATACACATACATGCATACCTCTTTATTATAAAAAATGAATTCAGAAGACCTCAAAATTCATAGAAACACAAAAATGTCAAATTTGAATTTTTCCATGATAATTTTTCTCGTATATAATATATGATCGGAATTTAATTTATATGTATTCTTCCATCATCCGTAATTTTATAAATTAACGAATCGCTCTTTTATTTAATCAGCCCCATTACTTTTGTTAAACGTCTGTTTAGCGCGTCCTTTAAGCATTTATTTATTACGAAATCCAAATTTATCAATTATTATTATTTTTTTTTTTTTTACAAACGTGTTTCTTGTAAAAATTTTAAGAAAAAAGTGTCTTTTAATTTATTTCAATCCATTTTTGTAAAAAAAAGTAACGAAAGAAAGAAAAAAAACGAATTTGTTACTATTAAATGCCTTATTAAATGGCAAAATTAAATTCAGTGAAAACAAGCGCCATCTCTTGACGAAATCACGAAATTTTTGGGTTAAATATCACAAAATTAAAAATAACTACCCTGTATATTGACCAAAAACTTTTTTGATTGCAAAAGGCACTAGTACAGGTCAGGAGTGTTCATGCAAATTTTCAGCTCATTAGCTGCAGAACTCTAGGCTCAATCGCCGTCAACATTCTTTGTCTTAACAATTACAAGAAGAAGAAGAATCTAACCTGCAAATTTCGGGTTTCCAAAGTTATATAACTCAGGCCCCTTAATTCGGAGCGACATTGAAATTTGTATGTTTTGTCATAAGGGTATGCTTAAGGTCTGTGCAAAAAATCATAGGTCTTGGGGATCAGGGAGATGAGATACAGGTAGTCGAAAAGATGCTATGTCGACATAATATACGCTTGAAGCGTTCACCATTGACTTTCCTACTTTGTAATTATCATATATTTTTCTCTTAATGTTTGTTTTAGCTTGACGGGGCGGAACACTACCGCGTTCCATGATTCACTATATGTCCATAAGCAGTTGTAAGACCTGAAATGCGAAAAAATCGCCACAGCCTCCACCGAACGGGAGTTTTGTAAAGTCGGATTTTTCAAGGATCGGGAACCAGCTGGTCGCCGAAGTCGGCTAGTCTATAATAATAAAAGAAGATGTCTGTCTGTCTCTTTGTCTGTGCCTGTGCATCTATACGTTCAGCCCCTAATGAATGTAGAAGTACAAACTTTGACATACGGGTGCTCAGAAACCTTCCCGAATGCATAGTGCAAAAAGAATTTAAAAGTTTTAATTAGATCCGGAGATATTAATTAAAACGTCAACCTTTGTCTAATCAAAAAACGATTCAAAAAGCCAGGCGACCGTAATTTTTCCCCTAAACCGCGTTCCTCAAAAAAAAAAAAAAAAAAAAAGAGAAAGAAAATTTCGCGGGTTTTTGTAAAGAAATCCCAGCTCAACGATTCCAGATATTGAAAATACACCTGTTCCACGAGAAAGAACATTTATTATCGATTCTTACGGTACAAATTTTTTTGAAAAATATGGATTTTTTATATTTAAAAAAAAAATTACAAAAGGGTCCAAAATTTCTCTTTTTCTCGATTGTCTTTTTTGAAACGTCCTCACAACGAAAGAGTAATAGTCCCATTTCTTAACAACTGGTATACTTTAAAAGGTCATTTAATTCTCTTTTCGAACCATATAAAAATTTTAACAAAATACCGTTTAGCGATCCATATTTTTAGATTTTATGAAAGATCGATTTTTTCACAAAACATTTTATAACTCAAAATCCTCTAGAGATAAATAATTTCTTTTATATATATATATATATATATATATATATATATATATATATCGATTAAACGAATCATATCTCAAAACATTGTGAGTTTATTTCAAAAACTGAATCAGTTATAAATTTTTTTTAATTTTCTGTATCCGTTTACTTTTTCCTAAGATTCTGAATCGCGTTTGTGGGTCGAACAATAGATGGTATATTGGTTACCGTGGTAACTCTCTTTCAATTTCGCAGACGATATTTCGAAAGTGGAGTGAAAGAAAAATATATTTTACTGATTGAGGTCACGCGTTTTTTTGATTCAGATTAAAAATTGCAAATTTCAAAATTCTTCAAATTTCCTTTGTCGCACACAAAACTTACTACACAACAATCACATCACAAGACAAACTTGCAGTTCAAATTTCATCGATATCGATCAATAAGAGAAAATTTACATTTTAATTGGCGCTGTAATATTTTAAAATTTCAATACTTCAAATTCTAATAATGATTAAATTATTTTTAATACATCATTCGAAAGACATATTAAAGTACTTTTATATTATCAAAAGGGGGATTCGATATTTTACCTGATTTACACGATTTGAGGTCTCCTGATTAGGTTTTCTTTTGTATCTCAGATACTAATTAAAATAATTTTATAAGTAATACATCATTTGAAAGCATTGTTGATTTGGAATTGAACAGTAGATTACAGAAATTTCTACCGACAGGTGGCGCTGTAATATTTTTAATTTTCAATATTACAAATTCTAATTATGATTAAATTATTTTTAATGCATCCCCCGAAAGAATTTTTAAAGTACTTTTATATTATCGAAAGTGGAATTGGAGAATTCCCCTGATTTACATGTTTTAAGGCGTCCACTGAGATTAAAATAATTTCATAAATAAAACATCATTTGAAAGTTTTGTTGATTTGAAATTGAACAGCAGATAACAGAAATTTCTACCGACAGATGGCGCTGTAATACTTTTAAATTTCAATATTTCAAATTCTAATGAGTGAGGAAGGTGTTGTAAGTTCGAAAAGGGGGATAAGGCGCCGCAGGTGCCACCGAGCGGGTCTTTGCTAAAGTTAGAAATTTGAAAAATCATAAAATGGTGAGCGAACAGGCTGTTTCGGATATTGAAACGGGAAGAGGACGAGCGGGAATTTACCGCGATTAAATTTTTTACAAAGCTATTTTCACTATATGTCAATAAACTGTTATAAGACCTGAAGGCGCCACCGAGCGGGAGCTTCGTATAGTGGGGTTTATCAAGGATCGCGAACCAGCTGGTCGCTGAAGGCGGCTAGTCTATAATAATAAAAGAAGATGGCTGTCTGCCTGCCTGTGCATCTATACGTTAAGCCCCTACTGAACGTAGAAATACAAAATTTGACATACGGGTACTCAGGAGCCTTCCCGAGGAGCTCCTGAAAACAGAATTTAAAAATTTTAATTAGTTCCGGAGATATTAATTAAAACGTTAACCTATGTCTAATTAAAAAGCCAGCGGATTTTATTTTTCTCACTTTAAGTAGATTTCAACGCGTTTCTCAAAAAAAAAGTACAGAGGGAAAATTTTGCGCGTTTTTGTAAAGCGGTCCCTGCTCAATGATTCGAGATATTGAAAATACGCCTGTACTACGAGAAAGAGCATTTATTACCGATTCTTATGATACAGTTTATTTATTTATTTATTTATTTTTTAAGTTTTAAAAAGGGTCCAAAATTGCTCTTTTTTCCGGATCGTCTTTTTTGAATCGCCTTCCACAAAAGAGTAATTATCCTATTTCTTAACAACCGGCATATTTCGAAAGGTTATTTAATCCTGTTTCGAACCATACAAACAATTTAACAAAATACGGATTAGCGATTCATATTTTTAGATTTTAAGAAACATCGATTTTTTCACAAAACTTTTTATAACTCAAGATCTTTTAGAGATAAATCATTCTTTCTTTCTTCTTTTTTTTTCATTTGCATATAGACCTTGATCAGACGAATCAGATCTCAGAAGACTGAGAGATTATTTCAAAAACTGAATCAGTTATAAATTTTTTAATTTTCTGTATCGGTGTATCTTTTCATAAGGTTCTGAATCGCGCTTATCGCGTTTGTGGGTCGAACAATAGTTGGTATACTAGTTAACTTTGGAAAGTGGAGTGAAAGAAAAATATCTTTTACTGACTGAGGTCACGCGTTTTTTTGACTGCAATTAAAAATTGCAAATTTTAAAATTCTTCAAATTTCCTTTGTCGCACACAAAACTTACTACACAGCAATCACATCACAAGACAAACTTGCAATTCAAATTTCATCGATTTAGATCAATAAACAAAAAATTTGCATTTTAATTTACATTTTAATTGGCGCTGTAATATTTTAAAATTCCAATATTTCAAATTCTAATTTTGATTAAATTATTTTTAATGCATCATTCGAAAGACATTTTAAAGTACTTTTATACTATCGAAAGTGGGATTCGATATTTCAAAAGATTTACACGTTTTAAGGTCTCCTGATTAGGTTTTCTTTTGTGTCTCATCTACTAATTAAAATAATTTTTTAAGTAATACATCATTTGAAAGCTTTGTTGATTTGAAATTGAACAGTAGATTACAGAAAATTGTACCGACAGGTGGCGCTGTAATATTTTAAATTTTCAATATTTCAAATTCTAATTATGATTAAATTATTTTTAATGCATCATACGAAAGATATTTTAAAGTACTTTTATATTATCGAAAGTGGAATTCGAGATTTCCCCTGATTTACATGTTTTAAGGTGTCCTCTGAGATTAAAATAATTTCATAAGTAATACATCATTTGAAAGCTTTGTTGATTTGGAATTGAACAGCAGATTACAGAAATTTCTACCACCAGACGGCGCTGTTATACTTTAAAATTTCAATATTTCAAATTCTAATGAGCGAGGAAGGTGTTGTAAGTTCCAAAAGGGGCATAAGGCGCCGCAGGCGACTCCGAGAGGGTCTTTACTAAAGTTAGAAATTTGAAAGATCATAAAATGGTGAGCGAACAGGCTGTTTCAGATATTGAAACGGGAAGAGAACGCCGCAGGCGCTACCGAACGGGAATTTACCGCGATCAAATTTTTCAATAAAGCTATTTTCACTGTATGTCAATAAACTGTTGTAAGACCTGAAACGGGAAAAAGGCGCCGCAGGCTCCACCGAAAGGGAGTTTCGTAAAGTGGATTTTTTCAAGGATCGCGAAGCAGCTGGTCGCCGAAGACGGCTAGTCTATAATAATAAAGGAAGATGTCTGTCTGTCTGCCTGTGCATCTATACGTTCAGACCCTACTGAACGTAGAAATACAAAATTTGACATACGGGTGCTCAGGAGCCTTCCCGAAGGGCTCCTGAAAACAGAATTTAAAAATTTAATTAGTTCCGGAGATATTAATTAAAACTTCAACCTATGTTTAGTTAAAAAGCCAGCGGTTTGTATTTTTCTCAGTTTAAGTAGATTAGAATACGTTTCTTAAAAGAAGAAGCACAGAGGGAAAATTTCGCGCGTTTTTGTAAAGCGATCCCTACTCAACGATTCGATATATTGAAAATACGCCTATACTACGAGAAAGAGCATTTATTACCGATTCTTACGATAAAATATTTTTTGAAAAATACGAATTTTTTATACTTAAAAAAAAGTTTTAAAAAGGGTTCAAAATTGCTCTTTTCTCGATCGTCTTTTTTGAATCGCCCTCCACGAAAGAGTAATTGTCACATTTCTTAACAACCGATATATTTTGAAAGGTCATTTAATCCTCTTTCGAACCATATAAACATCTTAAGAAAATACGGATTAGCGATCCATATTTTTAAATTTTACAAAACATCGATTTTTTCACAAAACATTTTATAACTCAAGATCTTTTAGTGATAAACCATTTTTTTTTTTTTTTTTTTTTTTTTTTTTAGATCTCGATTAGACGAATCAGATCTCAGAAGATTGAGAGATTATTTCAAAAACTGAATCAGTTATAAATTTTTTAATTGTCTGCATCCCTGAAGTTTTTCATGAGATCCTGAATCGCTTCTTGCGTTTGCCGTTCGGAAAATACTTGATATATTGGTTACCATGGCAACTCTCTTTTAGCAAGAAATAAAAAACTTCTTCACACACCATAAACTTTAAATCAGCACAACCGGTTTCGAAAGGACGTAGCCTTTCTTCATCAGGTGCAAACACGTGCAACTGCCTTGGAGGCAAAAGCAAGACTGAAAGCAGGACAAAATCCAGAGGGGGAGGAGCAACACAAACAACCAATAGGAAGCAACATGCAGGGCAGGACCAATCAGAGAGGAATACACGTACACACACAACACAAAAAGAGGAGGGAGGAAAGGAGTAAACAATTTTTATTTATTTATTTATTTATTTATTTTTATTTATTTTTTTCTTTTTTTCCAATAATATTAAACTAATAAGTAAATTTAATAAAATTTATCCATTAATTATTATTATTATTATTATTATTTTTTAAATTAGAATTATTTTATTATAACTAATATCATGTTATAAACATAATAAAGGAAATTATTTAATTGAATTAAACAAATTTTTCCAGGCTGTAGATAGCAAAGTGGAATCAGATTTTTCATTGACAATTTTATCACGATTAAGGTAAATAGCTAAATTTTCCAAAAAATCCAGTTCGGAAACGTGTTTGGCATGAAAGATAATTTTGGCACTCTTAAAATTAAAACTATGATCAAATTCCCAACTGTGCTTCACAATAGAAGATTTAGAAATTTCTTGATTAACAACATACCGAGAATGTTCACGTAAACGACATTCAAGATTTCTTTTAGTTTGACCAATATAAGATAAATCGCAGTTATTACAAGGGACATTATAGCTACCCCATTTTTGAAGCTTAGGAACAGGGGATTTGGTTGAAGGGAATTGGAATTTATTGACAGGTTTAAAAATAACGTGAAAATTGAAACGCTTCAAAACTTTGGCTAATTTAAAACATAAGGGGGGATAAAAAGGTAAGACAACAAGATTATCAGGTTTAATTTTATCATCAATGGAAAGAGTAGAATTATAAGTTGGCCTACTGAGCTTTTTGAGAGCTTTATCAATTATAGAGGGTCTAAAACCTCTTTTAATAGCAACAGACTTTAAATAATTCAGTTCTTCTTTAAGAGAAGAAGTATCAGAACAAATTTTAAGGGCACGATACACGTAAGTGTAAAAGGTGCCAATTTTTTGTTTAGCCGGATGATTGGAGAGAGCATGGGGAGGGTTAGAAACAGAGAAAGGTTTCCTGTACACAGAGGTTTTAAAAGAGGAATCGTACCTAGTAACTAAAACATCAAGAAAGGGAAGTTGATTACAATTTTCTAACTCGAAGGTAAACTGAATATGGGGATCAATAGCATTAGCAATATTAAGAATGGCAGAAACATCAAACGGATTTTCAACAAGAATGAAAGTGTCATCTACGTAACGTAACCAGCATTTTTTTGAAAGTGTCATCTACGTAACGTAACCAGCACGACTTTTCGAAAGTGGAACGAAAGAAAAACATCTTTTACTGATTGAGGTCATGTGTTTTTTGACTGTGATTAAAAATTGCAAATTTTAAAATTCTTCAATTTCTCTCTCCCGTGCATAAAATTTACTATATACCATTAACATCACAAGACAAACTTGCAGTTCAAATTTTACCGATTTCGGAGAATAAACAAAAAATTTACATTTTAATTGCAAATTAAATTTTTTTCTAATACGCGTATTTCAAATTCTAATTATGATTAAATTATTTTTAATACATCATTTTCAAAAGACATTTTGAAGTACTTTTATATTATCGAATGTGGGATTCGAGATTTCACCTGATTTACGCGTTTTAAGGTGACCTGGTTAGATTTTCTTTTGTGTCTCTTTTGCACTAATTAAAATAATTTCATATGTAATACATCATTTGAAGGCTTTGTTGATTTGGAATTGAACAGTAGATTACAGAAATTTCTACCGCCACATGGATCTGTAAAATTTCAATATTTCAAATTCTAATTACGATTAAATTATTTTTAATACATCATTCGAATGATATTTTAAAGTACTTTTATATTATCGAAAGCGGAATTCGAGATTTTACCAGATTTACACGTTTTATAAGGTCTCTTGATTAGGTTTTCTTTTGTATCTCATCTACTGATTAAAATAATTTCATAAGTTATACATCATTTGAAAGCTTTGTTGATTAGGAATTGAACAGTAGATTACAGAAATTTATATCGTCAGATGGCGCTGTAATATTTTAAAATTTCAAATTCTAATGAGCGAGGAAGGTGCTGTAAGTTCTAAAACGCTGATAAATCACCGCAGGAGCCACCAAGCGGGACTTTGCTAAAGTCAGAAATTTGAAAGATCATAACATGGTGAGCGAACAGGCTGTTTCAGATATTGGAACGGGAAGAGGGCGCCTCAGCCGCTACCGAGCGGTAATTTACTGCGATTAAAAGTTTCAATAAAGCTATTTTCACTATATGTCAATAAACTGTTGTAAGACCTGAAACAGGAAATACTAAGCGGAAGTTTCGTAAAGTCGGATTTTTCAAGGATCTCGAACCAGCTGGTTGCCGAAGGCGGCTAGTCTAAAATAATAAAGAAAAATGTCTGTCTGTGCATATATACGTTCAACCCCTACTGAAAGCAGAAGTACAAAATTTGACATACGGGTGCTCAGGAAACCTATGGCTAATTAAAAAGCCAGCGGATTGTATTTTTCACCCTTCAAGTACATTTCAGCGCGTTCCTCAAAAGAAGAAGCACAGAGGGAAAATTTCGTGCGTTTTTGTAAAGCGATCCCTGCTCAACGATTCGAGATATTCAAAATACGCCAGTGCCACGAGAAAGAGCATTTATTACCGATTCTTATGATACAATTAAAATACATATATATATATATATATATGGATTTTTATATTTTTAAAAAGGGTCCAAAATTTTTCTTTTTCGCGATTGTCTTTTTTAATAGCCGTATACCAAAGAGTAATTGTCCCATTGCTTAATAACCGGTATATTTTGAAAGGCCATGTAATCCTCTTTCGAACCATATAAACATTTTAACAAAATATGGATTAGCGATCGCTATTTTTAGAATTTACGAAACATCGATTTTTTCACAAAACTTTTTATAACTCAAAATCTTTTAGAGATAAATTATTATTTTTTCTTTTTTTTTAAATATATATAGACCTCGATTAGACGAATCAGATCTTAAAAGATTGAGAGATTATTTCAAAAACTGAATCAGTTATAATTTTTTTAATTTCCTGCATCCCTGTAGTTTTTCATGAGATTCTAAATAGCTTCTTGCGTTCGCTGATAGAACAATACTTGGTATATTGGTTACCATAGCAACTTTCTAACGGTAGACGACATTTTGAAAGTGGAGAGCAAGAAAAACATCTTTTACTGATTGTGGTCATGTATTTTTTGACTGTGATTATAAATTGCAAATTTCAAAATTCTTCAGTTTTTCTCTTCCGTGCACAAAATTTACTGTGCACCGTTAACATCACAAAACAAACTTGCAGTTCAAATTTCATCGATTTCAGAGAATAAACAAAAAATTTACATCTTAATTGCAAATTAAATTTTATTCTAATACGCGTATTTCAAATTATAATTATGATTAAATTACTTTGAATACAAGCATTCGAAAAACATTTTGAAGTACTTTTATATTATCAAAAGTGGGATTCGATATTTCACCTGATTTACACGTTTTAAGGTCTCCTGATCAGGTTTTTTTTTTTTTTTTTTTTTTTTTTTTTTATATCTCAGCTACTAATTAAAATAATAAAGTCAGGAGTTTCGTAAAGTCACATTTTTCAAGTATCGCGAACCAGCTGGTCGCCGAAGGTAGCTAGTCATAAATAATTCTTTCTAGTTCTTGCAGAGTTGTAGACTGCAAATTTCAAATCCCCCGCCTTTTCATAGACTAAACATTTTTGAGAGGATTGATAATAGGACTATTTGCAGGTCTGGTAAAGAAGAAATTTTGCGATATTCTTTGTGGGATTCAACTTAAAGTGGAAAAAGATATGATTAGTTACAGAATTATAAATGCTCATGGGAATAGGTATTTAATTTTAACAATTTGAATCAAATAAACGTACGACAGATACCCTGTAGCAAGGTGCATTATCATCTTGAAGTACTGTTGGCAGAAAAGTCTGAGATACCTTCAAAATAGTTGGTTAGGCATCACTTTTATAGTAGCCATGTTTTATTTTGAGTTAATTGACCCCTTGAGCATGACAACTTGCCTGACTCCTTGAAAAGTTATACACCTCCATGCCATAATGTATGGAGAATGTGTCATTGTTTTAAGAGAGCAATTTTCATTAAGTCGGTCACATTTCTGCTGTCCTACTAGTATTTTTCATCAGTTCGAAATAAATTAAACTTGACTCATCAGAGAAAACAAGTTCAGCCCAATAATTAACTGATAATTTTTTGGTCATCTGAAGACTTGGTTCTTTTAATTCTTTTCGTTAATAATGTTTTTTTCTGCTGATCTTGCGGCTTTTAACCTGCTTTGTTTATTGTTGCTGCACTGTTTTTGAAAAAATTATTTTGCTAAATACCTTTTTTGAATCTTTTCTAAGTTTTAACATGATACAAATCGATTTTTTTAAATATTTGCTTTTAACTTTCAGTCATCTCGCTTGGATGAGCAACGTGGCCGCCTAAAGCCAAATTTCCAGTTTAAACAGCCAAGAAAATTTATATTTTGCTGAAAACAATCTTACCAATATTTCGTTAACATTTAATTATTTTGCCATCTCATGTATTATTTTTATTTTTTTTTTCATTCTAAAATGAATACTTTTTGTGCCATCGTTAATTGCCTTATCTTTGCTTTTTTTGAAATTCTTTCTAAAATTACAATTTTCCTGACAATTGCATTTTGTTTTTAACACTGGGCGCAATCATAAAGTGAATGTGGAGGAAGATGTAATAAAATATGTTCAAAAATTTGCTTTTTAAATGATAAAAAAGGTTTTTGTAGAAAGAGAAAAAGAAAACGTCTAAGTGCGGCTTTTTTTTTTTGCCCCTTAGTATATGTTGATACTGCCGGAATCTTTTTTATAAACATACATAACCTCATGATGAGAATATTCGGTAATGTTTTCAAAATTGTTTGCATACGCGCCTATGGAGAATCCTTGTTAGTCATGGAATTATTCAAATTCGTCAAAAAGTTTAAAATATACTTCAAAAATATAATTTCCCATTAGATTTTAAAAAATCTAACAATATTATATACATATTACTAAATTTAGTAATTACAGTTTTATATATTGAAATAACAGTTTATCACTGTCAGTTTAAGCTTTTATAACATGGAAGCAATAAAAAGATATTCACGTTCTTCCCCTATAGTTGTTTTATTTGAATCAAACATCTTTTATGCATCCATAGTCCCAACTTTTAAGATTTTTTGCTACCAGTGATTGACATGCTCCAGTAACTGACATCTTTTCCCAAAATAATTAACAAATAAGTAAAAAAATAAAAGCAGATGTGTTACATATAAGAATTTTAAAATTGTATGTCAAACACTGGAGCTTGGAGCATAGGGGATCCGGACATAATATCGTGGGACAAAATCTCGCCGGACAAAATGTCACGTTGACTAAATAAAATAATGTGATCTATTTCATGCGTGACCTCTTTTGGGGGTCCGTATAGGGCCATATAAATATATATATCTCATAAAAAACAATACTATTGTAAAAGTCACCCCGTCCAGCAAAAATTCTTACCTTTCTTAAGCAGCCAAAAAAAGGATTGATATCAAATTTCGCCGCCGCTATTGAATCCCGGGTACTCAATGCCTAGTTTAATGAAGATCTGCCAATAACACTGCATGTATCTTTCTAATAAATCCTAATCTCTTTCAACGTTCTTTGTTATCTGTGTTAGTATTTTCGCTGCATTATAAAGTTAAAATTTAAAGTATTTTTACAGCGGAGTGCATCTCCTATGTAGAAGTTTTAATTAATAAAAAATTTAGTTAGTAAAGATTAAAATATTATTACGCACCCCGCTGTAAAAATACTTTAAATTATAACTTTATAATGCAGCGAAAAAACTAACACAAATAACAAAGAATGTTGAAAGAGATTAGGATTTATTAGAAAGATACATGCAGTGTTATTGGCAGATCTTCATTAAACTACGCATTGAGTACCCGGGATTCAATAGCGGCGGCGAAATTTGATATCAATCCTTTTTTTGGCTGCTTAAGAAAAGTAAGAATTTTTGCTGGGCGGGGTGACTTTCACAATGGTATTGTTTTTTATGAGATATCACTTCTTTTTGCAGGTTATGTATGGGCTTTTATAAATATAATACATATGCATAAGAAAGGTAAGAGTTTTTGCTAGGCTTTCATTATAACATGCAGGATGTTAAACTCAATGCAAAGCAACTTTTTTTTTTTTTTTTTTTTCCTAACAATGAGCTTTATTTGAATTTTAACATTATTTACTTGAGACTTTGATAATGAAAACTTATGAACACTTTCATATTCAAAACTTAAATCATTTAGCAGAAATGCTCTTGATTTCATTCGATTTAGGCAATTGATATTTTTTTTCTTTTCTGATTGTAGTATATTGAGTCAAATGCAACATATGTGAAATTTTCTAAAAATTATTTTGCATTGGGTTTAATACCTTTCAAGATATAGTAAAAAAGGGGCAATTTTTTAATAAAATTATTATGCCTCCATGAATATAAGCGCTAGTCACACAAAGGAATAGAAATATATTTTTAAATCTCATAATCACATGCTATACAGTCAGAATGCACTACAAGCATTAGAGCCGGATGTTCACAAACATTATGTTAGTTCCCCATCATACTATAGGTACGGGGAACTTAGGTAATCGTGAAAAATTTTGACCTCGGTTTTTTTACTTTTTTATACGTTTTCAGTTGTGAGGAATCCGAAAATGACAAAATTTGTATGGTGTCTGTTAGTGTGTTAGTACGTTAGTTTGTTAGTCTGTTTACACGATATCTCACGAACAAATGATCGCAGAGAGGTCAGATCAGTTTTAAAATATTACTTTCGATACTGGCAAGAACCCTATTCATTTGCAACATTCAAACTAAAAAACTTCGTAAGTTCTTATTAATTTATGATTTTCTTAATATGGGAGAATAGGACAAAAATTCACTTAAATGTGCATTAAATGGAAACTTTTTACTGTAAAAATGTCAGACCAGTTTTAAAATATCAGTTTTGATGCCGGAATGAACATCAGTAACTATAAATGTGTTACTTTGAAAATTTCGCAATTTATTGGAAATTTACAAATTTCTTAACATGGCATTATAGGGCAAAATTTCACATAAACGTCAATTTTGAGAGATATTTTCATCGTAAAGATGACAGACTACTTTTGAAATGTTATTTAGAACACTGGCATGAATATTAATGACTATGAATTTTACAATATAAAAATTTCGTAAGTTATTGGAAATTTACGTATTTCTTAACATGGCAGAATAGAGCAAAATTTCACATAAACGTCAATCTTGAGGGATATTTTCATTGTAAAGATGTCAAACCACTTTTTAAATATTATTTTGGATACTGGCATGAATAACATAGACTATGATTTTTCCAATTTAAAAAATTCGTAAGTTATTTGGAATTTACGATTTACTTAACATGTTAGAAGAAGGCAAAATTGAGCATAAACTTCCATTTTGAGGATCATAAATACATTAGACAACTTCAAAATTACATTTATGATATTTGCTTAAACATGATTGAATACAAATATTCTAATAGGAAAATTTCGTAAATTATTCGTAATTTAAGATTTTACCAACATAGCGAAATTGTAAATGTTTCATATAAATATGAATTTTGAGGGTTATTGCATTGGAAATAGTAGCATGAAAACTAAACAACAGATTAGACCCTGATAAAATAAATTAATAAATTAGAATAAGATAAATATATCGAAGTGAACGGTGGATAACCTATTAGGTGGGGATTTCATTCTGTCACTTGTTTGGTCAAATTTATTTCTTTTAACATGATTATAATATGTCTTGCACTAGAAATTTATGAGAACATAAATATGATGGGGAACTGAGCAGAGTCCACCTATGCCAACTAGTTTTCTTTAATTTTTTACTGTTCACATTCTGCTTTTGGCGGGAAACCGTCAATCAAATATAAGACGTACAGTCGAGGAAAAAAAAAAAAATCGCAGCACTCACTGTAATTTCATTATTAATTGACGCAGGACTAGTATGTTGTGGCCACCACAAGACTTTCTTCTATATTTTCGTATACAAATTCACTTAGTAACAATATTAAAAAAAAAAAAAAAAAAAATTTTTTTTTTTTTTGTTAAAAGTAAAAAAAATCGATAACTTTGTTTTAAATTATCACATATTTATAGTTCAACCATTCGTTTTAAAGGTATTGACAAGACCTTTCAAATGATACCCATCTTGAAAATCCCCCCCCGGGGTACTTCCTCCCAGGGGAGAAGCGATGCCCCCACATGCACAAAATTTTTTTTTCTAATTAACTACTACTATTATAAATAATTTATATTAATTTTACAATCACAGGTTAAGAATAACTCTCATTATGTACATTTATACGAAATTTTGTCCTATACTGCCATGTTAAAATTTTTGAAAAAATACGATCACAGTGCCACCTGTTGAGCGATTGATCCCCAAATCTATTCAGCACCAGTTTATGTAAGGGGCCAACTATATACTAAGCTTGGTTAAATTTCGCTTAAAAAAAAATTGATAACTTTGTTTTAAATTATCACAGATTTATAGTTCAACCATTTGTTTTAAAGGTATTGACGAGACCCATCTTGAAAATTTACTCCCCTCGAGGGTGAACTTCCCCCCCCCCCCAGGGGGTGTGGCGAGGCTCCTACACATACAAAAAAAAATTTCCAGTTGACTATCTCTATTATAAATAATTCTTGTAAATTTTATAATGATCACTAAAAAATAATTCTCTTTATGCCCATTTATACAAAATTTTGTCCTATATCACTATGTTAAAAATTTAGAAAAAGCGGGATGGCAATGCAACCTGTAAGACAATTTTTACCAAAAGTTGATAGGCTTATGTCAAGGTTACCAATTACATACCAATTTGTGTGAAATACTGTGCAGTAGTTCCTGAGATACAGTTGCCACAAAATTTTGTCACACACACAGACTGACAGATGGACAGACAGACATTTTCTAAAAATGGTCAAATCGTGTTCTACAGCTCTCAAAACGTGTAAATCCATCAAAAACACGAGGTCAAAAATTTTTATGAATCCAATACTTTCTTTTATTGAATATCGAAGAAAGTAAAAATTTAATAGACACCATTCAACAGGAAATTAAATGCACTTTTTGAAAATGCTGTCAAATTTTGAATTAGGTATTATCTACATATTGAAATGAGTACCACTTTGATTTTTTCAATAGCAACACCCAATTTTGACTTCATATTCGAATTTCTGAAAGTCTGGCAGTGCGGATAAGTATACTGCTTGTATACTTTATCTTTAGTATTTATAGAGTTATAATCAAAAATATGTTAGGGGGTTATCTGTAAATGTAGAAAAATAAAATTAAGATCCTATAAGAAATAAGACAAAATTTTAATGTTTTACACCCGAAATTTTTCAGGAGAAAAAGAATTATAAAAATTAATAAAAACATTTTTCCCAGTTCCTTAATTATCCTGAATGCAGTTCCTTAGATTTGTGTATACTTCAGTACTTTTTTAGATAATTCTAGGTCTGTTTAAATACATTACACATGCGATTTGTCCAGACTGTACTCTCTGAAAAAAGTGCAATATTGTTTAAGTAAAAGTGTCTATTACGGCTGTACTGATATCACCAATAAAGCTTAAATTTTCTTTTGTAGGTGTAACATAAAATACAAAATGAAATAATATAGATATATACAACAATGCATAAACTAAATCTTTTCAGATGAATTTTTACAAGGGTTCATGAAATAAATATTAAACAATTTTAATTGCACGTACCAGTTTTGGGTCAGTTGAACTCTTCGGAACTGTACGATTCGTTTTATAATTTCTATGAAAATACAATTTCTTAATTAACCCTTTCATGACTGCTGACGTAGATTCACGTCATTTGAAAATCTGTAACTCTCTCAGTGGCCGTTTCTTTCATAATTTGTGTGTTACTTATTTCTTAAGTGTGTACCCATTGTTTATATTTTTGCAATAAAATATACTATGGATAGAAATATATTGATTAGAAAGAATATAATTATAATGTATATTCATTTGTAATATAATTGTGAATACAGAAAATTTGTTCTGAAATATTTTATTTTGAGAGAATAACGCCGATAGGTGGATCTTACTGTCAAAAAAACAAAATCCTGCAGTCACAAGAAGTGTTAAAATATATTTATAAAAGTAAAAGTATATTTTTAAAAATATATAAAGTAAAAATATATTAATAAAATTTTAAAGACTAAAAGCATCCTTAAAATAATAAACCTCCCCCTATAAAATAAATAAATAAAAATAAAGCAATATATGAAACAAATGATTAAGCCTTCAACTATGACAGTAGTTAAGAAACGATTTTACAAGTCTGTCTTGCATTCCAATTCCATTAGTTTTTTTTTAATTGACAATTTTTACATTTAACCTATTTTTCTATTTAAAACAGTAAACCTCGCCTATTTAGTTATTTTTTTTCTTCCAGTAATCGTTTAACCCTTAACGCTTGGCATATTTTTCTATTTTTAATAGTAAGACATGCCTTTTGGCGTTCCTTTAAAATGTCACAGGTATAGTTTCCAACTTACTACCTTTTGGCTGCCAAAAAATTGCAATAATTTGTTTTATTTTACTTCATCATTAAATAAAATAAATCTTTCTGTTAAAATTTTCTGGTAGCCAAAAGGTAGCCTACAGTTACAAGTTTTAGAAAAATAACATTTCATTTGCAGAGGAACACCTTAAGGGGTGGCTCGATTTTTTAATGTCCCCTCAGAAGGGACATACAAGCGATAAGGGTTAACCCCTTAATGCGCGGTGTCCTCGCTGCGAGGACGCAAAATTTAAGATCCAGCTGCAAAAATTCATCCCAGAAATTTTTTAGCAAAAATTTACGTTTATAACATATCAGAAAAGGCCACTTTTTTTAACCTTAAAATTTAAAATTTCTTTTAGTTTAATTTAGTTCATGAATTCCGGTGGCAGTATAATTTAAATGATCCGAATTGTCTTGCGCCGCAAAGGGTTAAAAGATTCAAAATTTATCACCAGTAATCGATGAAGTAAATACCACTTGTGCATATTTTTGGTCAACATAAAATAAGGGGTTTAACGCGAATACTCAATGTCACATTTACTTTTCTTTTCTGTATCGTTTTGTTTTGAAGAACGATGAAGGTGGGGCTTGTTTCCTTTAGAAAACAGGAATTCTTGATGCTAACACTAATGTCTAAAATCATCATTTTTGTTTCATTCCTTTGCGATTGACATTGTTGTTATATAATTTGACCCATAAATAAAAGATAAACATATTTTGTTTTTCTTTGTTATTTTTTAAGATTTGATTCGTTATCTCATGCAAAACTTTTTAAGAGACGGCCCCCTAAACCACTACAAAAGAAAGATTTATTTATACCTCAAAAACTAATAACTGGAATGAGCTGCAAATTTGCACACCCACATTTTTCAGCATTAAGATTCATTTTATGTAAAAATTAATATAGGTCATAATTCATCATTTTTATGAATATGAAAATATTTTTCAGAATCAAAAGTAATGATGGATTATGTTTGGGTTTCTTCCCTGTATCTCGTAAAAAAAAAAATCATATTGATCAGTTATTTTTTGTGAAGATATTAATAAAAGTTTGAAATATAAATTCAACATTAGCACCTTCAAACTTTGAACGCTTATAACTCTGTGAAAATATAAGTAAAATATACAACCAATATACTTTTCCGCGTTGTTGTGATCCCAGGAATTCAAATATAAAATAAAAATTGGGCATTACCATTGAAAAAATCAAAGTTGGTGCGTGTTTTAATATGTAGACGACCCTCACTTCAAAATTTCAGTTCATTTTCTGAAACTACTCACAATTCCCCATAGAATGATACCCATTACATTTTTCTACACCCATTAGCAATGAAGTTATGGCGAGTGCTGCGTCTTTTTTCCCCCCGACTGTACAATATGTTCTTTACTCTCCAAAAGTTACTATGGAATTGTCAAATACTTTGAGATAGTTGATAAAACATCTGAAATAGAAAATTTCTGTTAATTTATCAAAAGCTAGGATGTTAGTGGTCTATGGAAATTTAAATTGTGAATTTAGTGGTCCCTGAAGTCAAAAAGGTTGGAAGCCGCTGATGTAGAAGATTACATTGCTATAAACCAAATATCAACTTCAGTTTCACCAGAAAACATAGTTTAAATAACAGCTGACAACATCAAATTCACAGTAAAATCTGTATCATAAAATTAACACACAGCAATGGGCTGCATTCAACAAGTATCTTCCAGTAAGGCTGTTGGCATGAAACTGACCGACGGTCAAAATCCAAATTCTTTAGATACCCTTCTATTAATCTAGAATTTTCCAGTAACTCATAGAATAATCAAGTTAGAGCTTAGATATTTTGTATATCTATAATAAGGATTTTCTTGCCAAGGTCGCCAAAAAACTCACCAAGGAGAGAAAAGATGCCAAATTTGGCATCAAGGCCATTACCTGCCTTAGTGAAACTTTTAAACAGATTTTTAAAGGAAAATTAGCTATTTTAATGCAAAAACAAACTAGAAATGCAGAAAATTAACATTTTATAGTCTGACTAAGCCTCTTTGAATGAAATTATATAAAAATAACTTCTATTATTCACAAATTCGTAACAATATATACTTCCATGTGTGTATAAGAAAGTCATGTGATTTTTAAAGCTGTATCACTGTGAGTCATTTTATCAATTAAGATTTCTTTTTCATCGATATTTAGTAAAATCAGTGACCCGGTATAATAAAAAGTACCTGATCTCTCTTTTCTACAGTACAGAGCTTGAAATTCCAGTTTTTATTTTCTTCTATATTCAATAGGAAAAAGTATTGGATTCGTAAAAATTTTTGACTTTAAGTTTTTGATAGATTTACATGCTTTGAGAAGTCCATAATACGATTTGACCTTTTACAGAAAATGTACGTCTATCTGTGTATGGCAGCTTTACTTTAAGAACTAATGCACAAAATTTCATATATATTTTATAGTTATGTTGTTTTACCTTCACATAAATTAGTGTCTAACATCGATGAAAATCACCAATAGTTGTAATTTCCAACCTCCCTCCACCCTTTTTTCTCTTTCTTCTATATTCAATAGAAGAAAGTATTGGATTCGTAAAAATTTTTGACTTCGGGTTTCTGATGGATTTACCGTTTTCAGAGATGAACACAATCTGACAATTTTCTGAAAATGTCTATCTGTGTGTGACAAAATTTTGTGGCAATTGTATCTTAGGAACTACTGCACAGAATTTTATAAAATTTGATATGTAGTTGCACCTGGACATAAATTAATGGCTATCAACTTTTGGTGAAAATCGTCCAAAATGTGGCTTTGTCATCAGGCTTTTTCTAAATTTTTAACATGGCAGTATAGGACAAAATTTCGTATAAGTATACATAAAGAGAGTTAATTTTAATAATCATTATGAAATTAAAATGAAACATTTTGAGACTTCCCTACACAAGGAGCAGCTTTACATTCCTTTATTTGTTCTGCATGATCTCTCTACTTTCTTCTCATGTTGTGCTGTGTTGGTCCACTGTCTATTTCTTTTTTATTTCACAAGGTGCTTATGTTATTTTGTCTCCCATTTGTATATATATGTGCTTTAATTCCATCCAAAATATTTATTTGTATATATATTTTTACTTACTTTACTTAAGAAAGAAAAACGAAACCAAAACAATTTTTTAAAATATAGTCATAGCTTTATTATTCAATTTCATAGATCACAATAAAACTCTGACATGTTTTTGAACATCACAAATCAGAACTCAAAGAAAACATAACTTCAAAACAAATACAGCAAGAATTTTAAAATAAACAATGTTATAAATGCCAAAAACATAGCCACAGACCAACAAAACCCAAAATAATAATAATAACAACAACAAAAACAATATCTTGAATTTTTATTAAAAAAGAAAAAAATATATATGACTGGAATAATATATGTTGTTTGAACACATGCAAAACAGAAATTTTCAGTAACTTGATATTTTGCAGGAAAAATACATGCACATAATTATTAACATTCTTATTAAAATTCAAAAAACATATATACAAAACAGAAATTTAGAAATTGAATATTTTACAGTAAAAATATATGCATATAATTTATTCATGATGTTTTAATGAAAATTTAAACTAAATAAATCTAAATGAATAATAATTAGAATGGAAAATTTGTTTCAGATTAGTATTCATTTTGAAATGCTGAGTATAGTTTCACTTTCTCTAATTTACTTTACATACATTTCTTAACAGGTAAGTAAATATATATAGTAATATATTTATGGGCCTTCTAGGTCAACAAAAAACAGATAAAATCATTGCAAAAGTTATTTCCCTCCCAATTTATTTATTAGTATAATAGTATTCAAAAATGACCTTCTACCATTTTTTATATAAATGATCAGTTTCTACAGAATTTATTATCTTTAGATAAAGAGAGTTAAACTAATATAAAACAGAAGGGAACCTTAAAAAATATTAACAGTTTTGTTATCAAATTTAATAGCTTCTGGGTATTGATGAATTTTCATACAATCTATGTTTATACAATCAACAAAAATAAGCAAATAGTGAAAAACTTTCTTAAAAAAAGTAAAATTGACATTTGAAAACAGCACATGTATTGAAATGAAGAACATACTCTGATTATAGACAATCACTAAAGGGAAGAAAACTGTTTGTTGCATAGTTTGAACTATTATTGAATTTTTATAAAAATGCTGTAAAAAAATTAAATTAGATATTTGAAAAAATTTGACTTCATCTGAGAAATGGAGGTTTTTAAGTTTCGGGAATTTTTAAAGCATATAAATCATGTGAAAATTCAATATCGAAATTTTTCACCAAAGACAATACTTTTTTATCTACAGAGGCTGTTCGCACATTTTTTAGAAGATTTTATTTCGCAGTAAGAAAAAATCGTTTGCATGGAGAATTTTATTTTCACAACAGTTATATTTTTGGAAGTTATATTTATCTTCTGATATTTAGAATTTTTGTTTAGATGCAAAAATGCGCTTTTAAAAAGGCAGTGGATGAAGGATACATTTCCGCTTTTTCCAAAGAGAGTTTTTAGTGAAATCTTTATGAAAAGCATTTATTAGGAGAAAAATGGAAAAATGTCGCAACAATAGATGAATCTTGGGTCTATTTAAGTGGTTGCAATAAAAAAAGATCAATTTATTATCAAAAAAGTGGAGAAAAAATTTTTTGCTACATGGTTCAAAGAATCAAAAGAAAGTTTTTCTAAAGGATTTATGATTGCCACTGGTTTTTCATACAAGCACAAGATAAAAGCAAAAAAAATGTGACAAAAATGTCAAAATCAGCTCTAAATACTATCAAGAACATATTTTAATTCCAATTTTTAAAAATGAAAATCCAGATCTTTATCCACAATGCTATCAATCCGTTGAACTGTATCAAGACAAAACAAGCAGTCACTCACAATCCGCAATTGCTTTTCTAGAAAAAAAAAATGGAACAAAAAACGGGAATTAAAACCATACCCTTCACTGATATTCCTGCTAAATCTCCTGATGTATCACTGTTGGATTTTTGTGTTTTTCGACTCTTAAAATCAACATTATCCAAACACTGGCCTACAATGCTTTGTGGACTTTGGAAAGCCATTCAAGAGGAGTAGAAAAATATACCTCTTCCGATATTATAAAAAGCATTATTATCATAGAAATTACGATGTAGAATGATAGTTAAGAACAAGGGCTATCAAACTGAACAAATAAAACACGAAATATGAGTGAAATTGCTTCAGTACACTCCATCAAAATCGTCTAAAAAATGTGCGAACAGCCTCTGTATGACAGTTGGATAATGGTAGTAAGCACTAAACACACATATCAATTTTTATTTTATTTATTTATTTTCAAACCTCCATCTATACAGTTTGTTTAATGGTGACACATAAAAATACTTTCAAAATTTGAGCTTAATTGAACAAAGCATTTAAACTCTTGTGTTCACCCACAAATGTAAATTAGAATAGGGTTTAAAAAAAAAAAAAAAAAAAAAAAAGATTAGGATAAATGTACTATTATGGGAATTTTCAATATGAGTACCTTTCAAAAAGACTCATCAATACCTTTAAAATGAATGGTTTAATCATACATCTGTAATAATTGAAAACAAAGTTATTGATTTTTTTTTTTTTTTTTTTTTCATGTGTGTGATTACAGCACTTTCCTTAGAGAGTATATTTTTGGAGAGTAATCATTAATTTTATTTTAAATGGCAAGATATTGACTTAATAATTAAATAAATAAAAAGATGGAGAGAAATGAAATTATCCATTTAAATCTCGTTATTATGGATAACGATAAAATTGTCTTAACAATAAGACATATACATTTATTTGAATGTATTTTAAAACGCACCATTTGTTAAGAAAATACTAAATGTCTGACTAAAAGAGTAATAATATACTAAAGATAAAAAATAATTTTCTTATTAAAAAGCAAAAACGCTTTATAAAGTATACATACACAGAATGAATATTGTTTTAATAAAGAGATGCTAACACGAAAAAAAAAAGGTTTCCTTTCTTTTTCCATTTATTTATTTAAAAAAAAAGAAGAAAGAAAAAGAGAAATAAATAGGAATAGCAGGTTAATAAATAAATAAATATTTTTTTTAGGGGGATGGGGAGGGGGGGGGACTTATTTTAATTACAATAATATTTAATTTTTAATAATAATGTATTGAATTTGTCTATAAATTATCAAGAATTTTACAGAAAATACATAAAAAAGCATATCTGTGAAAATATTTGAAGTTAAGAAATGACCAATAAAAAATAATAATTAATAACAACTTTTTTAGTGCATATGCTAATAAATGCATTATTAAAGTAGGCATTTAAAATTTAACCAGATAATTCTATAAATTAAAAGTAAGTTATACACAGTGTTAGCATTAATTTATTAAAATTAGTTTTAAACTCCTCAAAATGAGAAGAAATTTGGCACTTGTGATTTTTGTACAAAACATTTACTGTTACTGAAACCAATCTGATTAAAAAAGTTCTTTTGTGTATGTATGTGTTTTAAGATAGTTCTTATAAGCTACAAAAAATGAATAAAACAAAGTTTTCCTTAACAGTCCAAACTTGTATTTTAAAATATCATTTCATCACTTGAAATCAGTATGTTGCATTCTTTCATCTTTCTGACATATGCCAATTTTCTGGTTTTGTATGCTGGTTACTGTTATGTTCACACCTATTTAATAAAACATAATTCAGTTTCAGCAAATAAATGAATCAATATTAAAAACAAATTATTATCATAGAGATAATGATAATAAACATCATATAGGGTAGCAAGCCAAACTTGAGAACAGAGTAGAAGCCATGGGAGCTTTCTCAGTACTTTTTCCTATGTATTCATATAGATAGGAGATAATAGAAGCGTTAGATTTTACTGTTTAAAGGAATATTTTGTACATTATATATAAATTGAAATTAAAGAAAAATGATTAATTAACAAATTAATATTGAGCAAAATAAATTATTATCATAATATAGAATTCATGAACCCCCAAAATATTCATCCTATCTTAAAAGCTTACTCTAAGATAAATGGATTAAGTTGTTATTTTAGTGAGTAGTAGATGCATGCATTTCACATTTGTGCAAAAACATTATTACGAAATTCAATAGATTGAAAACAACAGTATTTTTAAAAACATTAAAAAATTATAGTCATAATTTAATCTATTAAGATATTCACTCGTTATATATTTTTAATAATGAGAATTTAATGTTTTTTTTTTTTTTTTTTTTTTTTTAAACAAATAGGATTAAAAGAATTTCTATGTCATTTGTAGAATTAAACAGGAATTAGCCTTTCACATTGTTCTCAAGTTAGGTTTGCCTTGATTATAGATGACTGTATTAACAAAAATTTTACAGGAGGGTAAAAAATCTTATTGATAGAAAAAAATCTACAAATAATTGATTTGTATATATCAATTCATCTGATCTTCAAATGGAACCTAACCCACAGAAATTAGAAATTTCTCAGTGATAATAAAAAAAAATTACATTGTCGCAACACAAAAATTAAACAAGAAAGAAAGATCGTGAAGTTTGCATAGATCAAAAACATTTTCCAACTGTACTCAGCTGTTACACAGCTTAATCTTTAACCACTTTATCTTTGTGATGGCATCTTGAAACAAATTTTGTTTTATTTATTTTGAAGGAAAAAACTCTCAAAAACTATTTTAATAGCTTTACTTAAAAAAAAAAAAAAAAAAAAAAAAAAAATCATATAACAGATTGTTTTTGTATCAGGAGGGGTCGATCCAGGTTTTAAAATTTTTGAGGCTCATTTCTGTGAAATGAAAAACCTCATTTTTAGAAGTTGTTCTATATAATTTTTAATACCAAGATAATAGTATTTTATTGAACTATGAAAAGGCATTCACTTCAAAGTATACTTTTTCTACAGAAAGCATATTTTTATGCATATGATTATACATTAATTTCATCTTGTTTGGTACAAAAATATTAAATACACCTACGATATAGGTACAAAGATATTGAATATTGAAGAATTTTCATAAAATATGTTTTTAAAAATACCTCACATAGAATGTAATCCTTTCAAAAATTTTTGGATGTCACTATACACAAACCAGTGGCGTGATTTAAACTATTTTTAATAGGGAACATGTCATAATGAACTTGAATAACACATATAAGTTTCAAGGCACTTAAACAATATTTACAGAAATTAGAGCCTAGACAGATAGACAAACCAAATCATAAACACCTTTCAACTTTGTTGAAAACTATAAATAATGTGATATAATATTTTGCCACACACACATACAACAGAAGGATGAAAAGCAATATGAATTTACTTTTTTAATTACAGACAGGGTTTAATTTCTAACAAAATAAGTGTGAGAATGTTGATGTTACTCAGAACTTATGATATGTTATGTGTCTCATTTTATGAATCTAACAATGAATTTTGAAAAATTATTTTTTAAGTTGTAAATCAAATCTTACAAAATTCAGCAAGGCATAGTCTTATTTATTATTTATTCCTGATATTTTCTTTTATAAATTTCCTGTTAAACTGATTGTTTTTTTTTAAATTAGAAATGAACTACTATTTACTTTTCTGTTTTGGATATTTTATTTTAATACATGTAACTTGAAATTGTGGTTATATTTTACTGCTCAGTAAACGATAAAACACAGACTTTTCATTGTTGGTTAATTCTAACAATTACTGATCCCTCTGTAAAAAAGGAGAGAGAGAAAAAAAAAACACTAGTTGATAGTTGGGAAAAGTAGATAAAAGGAAAAAGATTGTTTGTCAAGTTAGATTTTAGAAGTCGGTATTTTTTATAAAAAGAGAATAGCAATGGTTATAGAGAGAAACAATAACAATTCAAGAATTTTGCATTTTTAGAAATGATATACTGACAAGTTCCAATAGGCAATATTAATGTGTTCTATCTAACAAGTAAAAATTCACTAAAATAAAAGAAGTACGGAAACTGTGTTCCCACGGAAATCAAACCCTGATTATAGATTAAATAATTTTCAAAGAAAAGTTAAAAATAAGAAAGAATGAAAAATATTTTATTACTTTGGATATTTATGAAGATTGCTTGGACAGGTACTATCAATCAAAATTCTTTTATAACTATGAGAAGATTTGAATTCATTGTCCAGAACAGCTTTAATGCATCTTTCTTGAATAAGATTCTAAATTAAACAAATATATAAACATTTATTATATCATAAATCATTAAAAAAGGAGTGGGAATTTTACAGCCAGCAAAGTAAAATTCAAAACTTACATTAGAACAGCAATTACATTTATGTGATGAACCCTGCTGCAGAATTTTCTGCACTTGACTTAAGTTTCATTGTGTTGATTAGAAACACGGTTGATTTAAAATGTAACTAAATATGCAATCACATTGGGACACAATTTTAGTAAAGAGCCCCCTTAGCGAAATTTGAAATCTGGCATTGAAGTAGCTAGGATGTTTCTTGCTAAAGTCTTTACTATGCAAGTGTGATAGTTTTTTAATTAATCACCAAAATGGCAAAAAATAATAAAAGTCATCAAGGAAGGGGGGAGGGGCTATACTAAAGCTGTACCCACATTACTTTGTGGATGATAAAATCAAGGGAAAATATATATATTGACTGTTTGATTAACCCCTAAAGGTGTTATCAGACAGAAGATGATATATTCTAAAATACAGTAGAACTTGGATAATTCGAAATTGAAGGGACCAGAGAAAAATTCGAAATATACAAAAATTCGAATTACATATACTATTTTGTCAAAAAGAAGAGATAAATTTAAAAACTGAAACTCTATGATCAAAGATTTAACGCATAAACTTTATATCTAAGAATACTGCTACATCCTTCTCCCCCCTTTCCTCTCCCAACACCCATTAAATCCATATTTTTTCGAGCTTCATTATTCAACACTTTTTAAACTAGTATGTTGTGGCCACCACAAGACTTTCTTCTATATTTTCCTATATACATATTCAATCAGTAACAATATTAAAAAAAAAAAAAAAAAAAAAAAAAAATACGATTTTTTTCTAATTTTTTTTTTTTTTTTTTTTTTGTTAAAAGTAATACATATTCAACCAGTAACAATATTAAAAAAAAAAAAAAATACTATTTTTTTTCTAAGTTTTTTTTTTTTGTTAAAAGTAAAAAAAATCGATAACTTTGTTTTAAATTATCACAGATTTATAGTTCAACCATTCGTTTTAAAGCTATTGACGAGATCTTTCAAAAGATACCCATCTTGAAAATTTACCCCCCCCCCCGGGGGGGGGGGGAACCGGTGCCCCCATATGCACAAATTTTTTTTCGTAGTTAACTACTACTATTATCAATAATTGATATTAATTTTACAATCACAAGTTTAAAATAACGCTCATTATGTACATTTATACGAAATTTTGTCCTATATTGCCATGTTAAAAATTTAGAAAAAATGCGATCACAGCGCCACCTGTTGAGCTATTGATCCCTAAATGTAATCAGGACCAGTTTATGTCGGGGACCAACTAAATACCAAGTTTGGTTAAGTTTCGTTAAAAAAAAAAAAAAAAAAAAACGATTTTTTTTTTTTTTTTTTTTTGTTAAAAGTAAAAAAATCGATAACTTTGTTTCAAATTGTCACAGATTTATAGTTCAACCATTCGTTTTAAAGGTATTGACGAGATCTTTCGAAAGATACCCATCTTGAAAATTTACCCCCCCGGGGGGGTACTTCCCCCCCAGGGAGGGAACCGGTGCCCCCACATGCACAAAATTTTTTTCGTAGTTAACTACTACTATTATCAATAATTCATATTAATTTTACAATCACAAGTTTAAAATAACGCTCATTATGTACATTTATACGAAATTTTGTCCTATGCTGCCATGTTAAAAGTTTACATAAAATGCGATCACAGCGCCATCTGCCGGGCGATTGATCCCAAAATCTAATCAGACCCTTTCCATGTCAGGGTCCAACTATACACCAAGTTTGGTTCAATTTCATTCATCGGTTCGTGAGATACGGTGTGACATACGAAATTTTGCGATCACAGCGCCACCTGCTGGACGATTGATCCCCAAATCTAATCAGCACCTTGCCCCGTCAGGTTCCAACTATATACCAAGTTTGGTGGAATTTCTTTCATTAGTTCGTGAGATACGGTGAAAAATACGAAAATTTGTCCTATACTGCCATGTTAAAAATTTACATAAAATGCGATCACAGCGCCACCTGATGGGCTATTGATCCCAAAATCTAATCAGCACAATGCCCCGCCAGGGTCCAACTATATACCAAGTTTGGTTGAATTTCATTCATTGGTTCGTGAGATACGGTGAAAACACTAAACCACAGACAGACAGACAGACAGACAGACACACAGACAGACATTTTTTAAAAACTATCAATTCGTGTTCAGGACATCCCAAAACGTGTAGATCCGTCAAAAAACGGAGGTCGAAAATTTTCGCGAATCCAATACTTTCTCTATATTACATATAGAAGAAAGTAAAAATAGTCAGATATTTTTGATTGCTTCTTTAAGTACCTTTGTGTCATTAGCATATGACTTCAACCTATCAATTAATACAAAAATAGAATCTTCTACATTAGACATGACTTTCAGGGGTGGCGCCAGCTAGGGGGCCGGGGGGGCACAGGCCCCCCCGTCGGGGAGTCTGTGACCCCCCATCGGGGCATACTCCTAAAATCTCTCGGGGGAAAAAATACAAAATTTTCAGTTTTTCTACTTTTCGCAGCATTTTTCTTTCCTTGTACAAATTTGGAGCATTCTAGATTTTCCATTCTATATTCAATAGAAGAAAGTATTGGATTCGTAAAAATTTTCAGCTTCCAGTTTTACATGAATATACACGTTTTGAGAGGTCCAGAACACCTTTAGACCACGATATTTTTAGAAAATGTCTGTCTGTGGCACAATGATCTCCAAAACCACGAGGAGTACTAACAGATGGAATGGTACAAATATTAACAGTAATATTATTAACAGTATTGCAGTTTTTGATAAATACTTATATAATAAACTCTCTTTATGTAGTGCCCCCCTGTCGGGGAGGTGGTGTCACCCCGTCGGGGAATTTCTGGTGCCACTACTGATGACTTTCAATTAAAAAAAACCTCGAAGTTCATGCATATGAACCATATCTTCTGATGCACTAGGTAGGGGTTTCTCTTGTATTTCGTTATCCTTCTTTTGAAAGACTGTTAAAAATATTAATGCACTTTAGCTGAGAAAAATTCTGGGAACAAATTTTACTGTAATATTTTGAAGGTAATCGTATGGAAAATTCGAATTATCCAATATAAAATTCGAATTATCCATTAATTTTTAACATTATTTTAATACAAAATTCAAGGGACCGAGTAAAAAATTCGAATTATCCAGAATTTCGAATTATTCAAGTTTCACTGTATAAGCTATTGCTGCTCAAAAGCGACTTCAAAAGGGTTGTTTTTAAGCATAAATGGAAGAACGAAATCCAGAAATGTAAACAACGGACCGAACATTTGGCTATTATCCCCCCCCCCCCACAAGGATGTTTAAAAGGGAAAAGAATAGAGGGTGTTCTGTAATTGCTATTCTCTGATTGGAGGATTTCGTTCTAAAGACTACCGTATGTGATTTAAACAGTCGAAAATGCATGATTGACGAACATACGTTAGGCAATTTGTATCAAACGGCATATTTGGATCGTTTCCCACATGAGAAACCTGTTTATGAGGTATTTTGTGCTAAAGACTATCGTATGGTTCTTCGTTTGATAGCGGCTTTACCTGCCGACGAAAATTTACGAGATTCACTTTAAAGTGCCACCATTCTCTTTCAACTTTGAAATGAATAAATCGTCAAAATCACTTTCAAGGTCATTTTACTGCATTGTCAAACCATGTCAGTAATTTTACTGGTAGCAGTATAATACAAAGGAACGTACTCCAAAAAAATGCATATATACACCAGGGCAGTTAAGGGGTTAATTAAAAATAATATTTAAAAATAAATAAAATATAGATTTTAAAGCTATTATGCATACTTGCCAACCTTTCAATTTTAAAAAACAGTAGATTTTAAAAATTGACGTTTTAACAACAGACTGAATTTGTAATTGACAAAAAGAAAAACATATGAATATTTACAAAAGATTTTCTATAAATAGTAATATTCTTTAAATAAATTGTCCATCTTTCAAACGAAAACAAATTAAATATTGAGATTATGTATATAAATTAAAGAATTAATTTCAAATCCCAAAAATTAGGAAAAAGAAAATGTTGCCTTACATTTGTAGCAGATTTCGCTTTATAAAAAGAAAATAACAATTACACTGTTGTTCATAACAATTTTAAATTAAATTTTCATTGCATTTACAAATTAAAATGTTCTCCAGACTTTTATCAGATAATGAGGATCAAAATTCAGTTTTTAATTGTGTTATCTGACTGAAAATACACTCACAATGACTATGTAAATGTATTTAATTACAAAAGCATTATTTAAGAAACCTAAAACTTTTAAGAATATTTTGAGATAATTAAAATCAATACTACAATTTTTACACATACATTTAATAAGCCTCATTCCATTAGTATATTTATTCTTTGCATATTTTCCTCCATATATTTTACAGGAAAATTGCTCAATTTTACGACTTTTCTTGTAGGTTCCTAAAAAACAGTAGATTTTTCACAAAAAACAGTAGAAGTAGCCAAAAAACAGTAGGGTTGGCAAGTATGTATTATGTTGTCAGTTTTACCAAAAAATTTTGATGCAGGTATAAATGTGTAAAGAAATGTTTCTTTTTGTATGTAAATAAAATAAGTGAAATAAAAAATTGTAAGCACTTTACATTTATTGACATCATATTAAAAATGCAACTGAAAAGAAAAATGTCAGAAAAAGAGGTGTGTGTGTGTGTGAGGGGGATGCATAAAACATAAAAATTAAAAAAAAAAAAAAAAATCTTATACAAAAAAGAAAAATCTAAAAGTATGTTGCAAATCTGCACGTATTGATTTATCTAGAAAAAAAGAAAAATTCAGAACAGTGTGGGGCCATTATTTTTTCTGTACATATGTAGACAGACAAATACTTTCCTTTATTAGTATAGATATATACTGCTCTTTTTGTCAAAAAAATATGTTAATTATCAGCTAATAGTAATTAACATAGTTTCAAATAATTGCACACAATTAAAATGCATAGATTTCTCAAAAATATGCTAAAACATTCCTATTCTGGAAATTATTTTCAACATTATATATATTTGCCTTTGTGTAAATTAGGATTATCTATTCCCATAACAATTAAGCGCAAAAGAGATAATTTATGTATTGACAAATATTGATAAGAAAATGAGAGTTTACCTTTTGTAAACAAAAAATAAATATCTTTTATACCATGTTTTATATGAAACATGCTTCTGTGTATATAAAAATTGTCAATTTCATTTTGTTCAGTGCTATCTAAATTAATATGTTAAATTGTATTTTTCAGGAATTTGCCCATAGATATAATGTATTACTTTTGTATGTTCCTGTACAGAAAGTATTTGTTCAATTTCAATGAAAAGTTTCAAACAGCATCCCCATACGATACATATTTAAAATAACAAGTTTGAACTGATATTTGTTTTTGCGGCATGCTAAACACACACACACACACACACACATAGATGAACACTGCAGAAGAAGGCAGAATGAATCACCAAAAGAACTTCAAAATGTGTAAACAAAACAAAATCTTAATTTTCACAATTTGATCCAAAAAATAATAATTTCACTACCATATGTGCATAAATAATATATATATCATATAGGGGAGAGTGGGGATGAATGGGACATTTTAAAAGTTTTTACAGATAACGTTCATCATATGTAATTCAGAGTTTTGTAACATTGCTCGCTCATAAGTACACTTCAGTAATCAGTTACACATATTTGCCAACCAATTTTAATAAAAAAAGGGAAGATTTTTGTTGAAAAACCAGAAGATTTCATAAAAAAAGGGAAGATTTTTTTTTCTTTGACGTATTAAACAATACAGTTTTACAATTTTAATATTTTGAAGCAATCTATAAAATTTTTTTACTATAGATTCATTATACTCAGGGGTGGCGCCAGCTAAGGGGCCGGGGGGGGGGGGGGGGGCACAAAATTTTCTTACCTCAAAAAATTATTCTTAAATTTTTTCCCCATGTTTACACATTTGGAAAATATGACGAACAAATATTTAATTTAATTGAGGAAAAATAAACAGATTCATTAAATTCAGCATTAAAGGTCTAAAAATAATTACATACATCAGAAATATTGAGCACTTCCATTGCTTTATTGTTTCTAGAATTGATCACAATCCGGGGGAAGGGGGGGGGATACAAAAATAACTACAGAGTATAAGAAATATAAAACTCCTTTAACTCTACTTCTAGAATCTAATGAAAAAAGTTTAAAATTAATATTTATTATCATTTATGTTGCAGATAGATAAAGATTAGGAAACAAAAGACTTCTGCAGAACATGTGATTACTGATCACTAGTTGGAGATAAATTGGGGGGGGGGGGCAAAAAATAATTACATCAGCAAGAAATTTTTAACAATTCTATTTCTTTTCATGTTCTAGAATCTCATAAAGCAAGTTTGAAATGAATATTGACATTCATGTTATGGAGGGAGAAAGATTGGGAATCCGGAGTTTTCGTAGAACATTTGGAGTTTCTTTTTAAAACGAACGATATCCGCGACTTTTTTAAAAACGGAAGATTTCATCATCTGTCTAGAAGACCGGAAGATACGCTAAAAAACCGAAAGTCTTCCGGGAAAACCGGAAAAGTTGGCAAGTATGGTTACATATAAACATACTAATTTTAATAAAAAGTTATAATTTTTAATTAATAATATTTTTTTTTTTATATATGCATGTGCATTGTCCCATTCATCCCCACCTATGGGAATGAATGAGACAGGACTGGAGTTAACAAAGAAAACAAAACAATATAGAAAGTAAATAAATTTTTAAAGTTAAAAATTGGTTTATGTGATTTTATTACACACTATGAAGTTACTGAAATTAACATAAACTGATGTATTGAATCAAATTAACATCAAAAGGCAAAAGTCCTTTGGTTTGCACAGTTCCTGTTCCTAGTGATCTAGGCTTTGGTAATTTGATCTAATTTAAAAATAAATAAATAAATAAGACACTAGAAAGAGATAAATCATTATAATAGAGTACAAATTATCCAGATAAATTTTTGTTTCCGACTGATCGGGAAAAATCAGCATTTTATTCTGTACTACATTAATAATCACCAGGATTTATTTAATTAGCTTGATTAAAATTGTGATTTTAATCAAATTATTATTAGTTTATTTATTTTCTTTAATTTTTGATTTAAGTTGCATTGAATATTCTAACTTATAATTTTTTTTTAATCATAATTATTAAAAACAAAAATCAGAAAAATTAATTTCAATCTATTTTTCTCTAAATCTATGCTACTTTTATATTTCCATGTTATAACTACTGAACTACAGGTTATAAAAATATTGAAAATCTATTTAAGATCTGTTTTAATATAATTCTTGTGTACAATTTTAAATTAGCACATAGTGGGGAATGTCCCATTCATCACTATTCAAACTGTCCCATTCATCCCAACCACCACATGATCATATAAAACAGGAAATAGGCTTAATGAACAATTGTCAATATTCTTCTTGAATATCATAAACACAATAAAAGATTATGCCTATTCACCATATAACAGTTACATTAACTATAAGCAAATAGTTAATGTCTTAACGATGAAACCAGAAAAGATTCAGGCCGACACGGCCCGGAAAAAATTTCATTCAGGCTCGGCCCGGCCCGAGCTTGCAAAAAAAGCTAAAAACCCCATAGAAATAGCATGGGAAAAAAAAAAAAAACCTCACAATGTCAAGTGTGTAAAAAAAAAAAAAAAAAACGGCTCACACCGGAAGTAATAAAAGGACAAAATTGACTAGAAAAAGACATCAAAGAGCGGGAATGGGCGGGCTGGGGCAGTCAACTAAAAAAGACACTTTAATTTTTTTCTGCCCTTCTATGGGTAGCACAATTCTGAAACTTCACTTGATGAATGACCTCAGTACTGCTATATATTAAAAAAAATGTCAAGTTTCCAGTGCTTGCAAAACATAAAAATTTAGCTATTGTCCCATTCACCCTGCATCCAATTCAACCCTCTCCCCTATATATATGCAAATTATAGATTTTGTGTATATGTTGAGGAATAGTCAGCATTGTCATATAAAAATGTATATTCCATTTTTCTTTTTTTAATCAATGCAATACTCAATTTTACTCACTTCTAATTCTTGAAACTTTTCTCGAATAAATAAAAAGCCCAGATGTAATTTTCCATTAAAATGATCAGTAAGTCTCTTGTCATCATCGTTCAAACCCAAGTATGAAGAACAAACTTCACAAACACGGAGCTTTTTTTGCTGACCAACAGAGGCAGGAATTCTATTCTTAAATTCAGACTTAAAGAAGGGGGGAAAACAGTAATATTTTATTCAGATAAAAATATTTGTATACAGAAAACGATTATAATTAAGAACAATCTGATGATAGCATGAAGTAAAACATTGATAAAATTTTAAGTAAGATCATAATTGAAATTTTATACTCACAACAATTTTAGATTTTTCTTCTTTCAAAGCATCAACTTTCTCTAACAATTTCAATGATTCTTCAACATTACCAATAGCACCCAAACTTTCCACGCTCTTTATCATGTCACTGATAATACTATCTATCTGTCGTATACAATCAATCTATAAAACAAAAATAAATTTGATTTATAAATTAAAACAGAGGGAATTTCACAAAAGTAATGAGTGATTAAAAAAATTTCTCTTCATTAGATAGTAACACTAAAAATTAAAATTACCTTTTTGCCTTCTTCAATTTTTAAAACGTCTTGAGTTATTGCTAACCGCATCTTAGCAACTTGAGATCGTCGTTTACTTTCTGCTAAAAACACTTTTAGTTGTTCATGAGCCTACATATTAATGATATTTTAAAACAGATTAAGAATTCACAAAAAGGACAATGAAAGGATATACATGCATATTTTTTCTTTCATACAGACTTTAAATATTATGGTTAACATTAAAAATTAAGGATTTTGAGTAAAAAATAAGGTCCTTATTAGATAGTGTTAGAATTTAAGGAGTTTTTAAGGATTCTTAAGGAAGTCCATATTAGCCCTGACAATAGAATCTAAATGATAAATCAATATAAACTTACTTGAACTTGAAATTCATACTCATGTAGACGGGATTTTTCAAAATCTGCTTTTAAGGCCACATCATGCACTTTGGGACATCTACCAAGATCAAATCTCTTAAAGGTAAAATAAAAGAGGCATTTCATAACTAAGAAAATTAGGGTTATTCAATCAATTAAGTTCATGAAAGCTAATTAAATTAATATAGAATAAATTAATTAATCATAAAACTCTTTATTCTATCTCTCAAGATTAATCCATTTATGCCTACTGTTCCGTTTTTGGAACAGCAGTCGAGTGAAAGTTATTTTTTAGCCTAGGAGTTCAAGGTTGCATGTGTGGTTGGATTTGTGACGTCAGCCTGCTTCGTAGGGACATAGCAGTTTTGCTTAAAACATTCAGTTAGTCACTCCTGCAGATATTTGCCTGCAATGAGGTTGTGAAAGTTGGTTTATATTTTCCTGACGATTTTTGAAAAATCATCTATAAACAGGTAATGCAGCAATGGTTTTGCCTAGTGTTCCAAAGATGGAACACCATATTACTCATACATGGCATGAAATAAAAAATATGTCAGTGGATTGTTGTTTTTCACATTTTTCTACCTAACATATATGAATTTCACGTAAAAATTCAAAACTTTCAACCTCTGACATAAATGGGTTAAAGTAAGACACTATATATAACATATATATAGCCCAATAGCAGAAATTTCTGTATCTATCTGCAGCAAAACAAAATTTGCTGTAATCCAAGAAAGTTGGACCACATCGGTCGCAAAAGAAGTATTAGCAATTCATAAAATATGTGCAATTTGCATTTATTTACAAAGAAAATAAATTGAAAATATATACAACAAATATAATAATCTCAACAAAATGTAAATTACATTAGTATTTTTTAGCCCGGCAATGTTAAATTACTCTGCAGGGCTTTAAACAATCTGCAGCACTCGCTGCCATGATACACGATTTCTGCTAATGGGATTATTAGTGCTGAGACTAGGCTTATTTGGAAGAAACCAACAACCAGGGTTTCGGACCCGCTCACAAACCCAAAAAACCTGGGTGGGTTTTTTTTTGGGTTTATTCACTTAATTTTTTTTCTTTTTAATCTAATAAATTTTTTCACTTTTTAAAAAATAATTTATTATTTTTTCACTTATTTTTTTATTTGACATTATTATAAATGTAATAAATATGTTATGTATAATACAATAATTATATATATAACTAGCAGGCTTTGCCCGCTTCGCTGGTCATTATATTGAAATGAAGTCTCAAAATACCATATTAATAATAATAATAAAATCATTGAAATCAGTCAAAATCTAAGTTAAAGTTCTCGATATTTTCGATAGCAGTTTTCCCACTCGCCACACTTCTCAAAATCCCTTTATAGTGCATGTTGCATATACATACCTAACTCACATATTAAAAAATCGGGATTCTAAGATTATTTGAAGCAAAGTTATGTTTTAAAAATTATTTTTTAGCCCCTCCCCCCCCCCCGGCCCGCTCTTAACTGAATACATGTCCCCCCCCTCCCCCCCGCTAAGGGGAGGTGTGGTGGAGTTTCACAAAATCAATTTGTAGTGTGTGTTGAATACGCATAAGCAGTCCATGCATCAAAAATTGCCATTCTAAGATAGTTTGGAACAGAGTTAAGCATGAAAACATGTTTTAAATAGCCCCAACTCTCAAGGGGGTGATAGCACGGAATTCCAAATAATCCCTTTGTAGTTTGTATTGAGTACGCATAACCAATCAACCTATCAAAAAATCACTTTCCTGAGATAATTTGGAGCAGAGTTACTCTTTAAAACGTGTTTTTGCCCACCTCCTCCCCCCCCCCCCCGCTTTTAAAGGTAGGAAAAGGAAAAGTTCACAAAAATCCCCTTATAGTGCGTGTTGGGAATGCATAACCAGCCCGCACATAAAAAATCACCAAGATAGTTTGGAGCAGAGTTACGCTTGAAAACATGATTTTGCCCCACCCCACCCCCAAGGGAAATAAGGTGGAATTTTACAAAATCCCTTAGTAGTGTGTGTCTTGAGTACGCATAACCAATCGACCTATCAAAAACTCGTTATTATGAGATAATTTGGAGCAGAGTTACTCTTAAAAGCATTTTTTGCCTCTCTCCCCGCCTTTGAAGACGGGAAGGGTGAAAATTTGTAAAATCCCTTTACTGTGCGTGTTGGAAAAGCATAAACAACCCACATATACAAATTAATCTTACTGAGATAATTTGAAGCAAAGTTATACTTGAAAACGGGTTTATATTCCCCCCCCCAAGGGGAAAAGGGGGGACTTTTGCAAAACCCCATTACAGTGGGTGTCAGACACACGTAATTAAGCCACTCACTAAAATTTGTAACCTCAGGTCCTATAGATTTCCACGGATGAATTAAGCGTTAAAAGAGGGGCTCGAATTTGCCCCATCGTAACTCCCCCCCCCCCCAAAAAAAAAAAAAAAAAAAATCGAATATCACAAAAAACCAAACATGATGTTTTGGAAATATCCTCAAGAAGACTCTTGGCGATTTTCTATTTGTGCTGTTATTGGAACAGTTTTACTCGAAAACCCGTATTTTGCTAAATTTGCCTCCGAAGATAGTTTTTACCCCCTCCCCCCCTTCTTAAAAATCCAAAACTCAAATCGCAGGAAATGCTTTTTTTTTGCACTCAATTCTAGTCCCTCTCTTTGCAATTTCTTCACCGTGAAACTATTTGGAGCTGAATTATGCTTGCTTATAAGGGAGGTTTTGCCTTCTGCCCCCCCAGGGGGAGCGGGGGGATATTTTGCAAAATCCCGCCTTAATGGACGTCAGGGTCCTAAAACCAACGTGCTCACTAAAATTTGCGAGTCTATCTCCCATAGAATTGCCATGGCTGTGTTGAATCTGTGATTTTACTCTTTTATTCCCCACTACGCCCCCAAAGGGGTAAAGGGGGGGGGGCTTTCACAGAATCCCGTTACAATGGGTTTTGGACACACATAAATAAGCCACACACTAAAATTTGTGACCTCAGCTCCTATAGATTTCCACGGACGAATTTAGTGCTAAAGGGGGGGGGGGGGGGGGGGTCGAATTTGCCCCTTCATAACTCCCCCCCCAAAATCGAAAAAAATCAATTTTTGCAAATACCTTCAAGAAGACGTTTGGCTTTTTTTTTTATATATAAATATATCTTTGAGCTATTGCTGCTAGAATTTTACTCGAAAATCCATATATTGCTAAATTTCCCCCCGAAAATCCTTTTTACCCCCTCTCCCCCCTTAAAAATCCAAAATTCCAAAATCGCAGAAAATGATTTTATTGTATTCAAGTCTAGTCTCTCCATCTGCAATTTCTTCCTCGTGAAGCAATTTGGAGCCGAGTTATGCTTATAAAGTTGTTTTTGCCTTCTGCACCTCCGAAAATATTTTCACCGCCTTCCCCCCTTACAAATCAAAAATTCCAAAATCGCAGAAAATGATTTTTTTGTATTCAATTCTAGTCTCCCCATCTGCAATTTCTTCACTGTGAAGTAATTTGGTGCCGAGTTATACTTATAAATGTGTTTTTGCCTTATGTGCCCCTGAAAATCTTATTTTTTACTCCCTACCCCCCTAAAAAATCAAAATCACAGAAAATGATTCTTTTGTATTCAAGTCTAGTCTCCCCATCTGCAATTTCTTCACCGTGAAGCAATTTGGAGCAGAGTTATGCTTATAAAGGTGGTTTTTGCCTTCTGCTCCCCAGGGGGGGGGGGGGAAATGGGCGGTATTTCGCAAAATCCCGTCTTAGTGAGCGTCAGGGTCCTAAAATCAACCTGCTCACCAAAAATTGTGACTCTATCTCCCATAGGATCGCCACAACCGTGTTGAGTCAGTGAATCAGTGAGTTTACTCTTTTATACATATATATAATTATAATATATAATTATTATGTATAGTATATCTACATAACATAGTGTATCATATTAGTAATATACATGCCAGTTTGAAATTATGTAATTATTTTTTAACCATGTTAGAAAAATCCCTTTCATTTCAACCATCTATCTGCAACTCTTTTCAACAGGACAGTTTTGCAAAAAGAAAGGTGAGAGTAAATGAACAAAATTGCAAGCTATTTTTGTACTTGTAAGTTATAATGTATAAAAAAAAAAAAAAAATACTTTATCTAAATTTTGTGTACTTTTTTTACTTTAACCATATAAAAATGCACAATTATTTGTAATATGAAAATCGTACATGGAAAGGTTAATATATTTTTCTTTTGCTACTAGTTTTAGTTTTACACAAAATAATTTCATAATAAAAATTAAATTCAAAATTGTGACAAAATACTGAATAGAATGAAATAAGAATTAATTTTACAGTTTAGACCAAACCAAATACAGTCGAACCTCATTAACGTGTAGCTTATGGGGGATAAAAAATTTGTTCATGTTATAAGTAGTTCATGCTATCAGTAACTAATCTTCCCATAACTAAAGTAATCTTCATTTTGACGGGGATTGTGGAAACAGTTCGACGTTAAAAGTAATTCACATTAACGAAGATTGATTGTATTAAGAATATGATGGTCATTTAATTAATTATAGTTATTTTGTAATAGGTTTTCTTTTAGTCTAAAACTGTTCTCTTTTGAAATAAACTTAAAATTCAACCCCAATAGTGTTATTCTACATTTAATATAAAAAACCCAATTAAACCAAAAAAAAAAAAAATTAAAGCCCAATTAAATTCACCCGGGCTGGGCTTTTTTAAAAAACCCTGCCAAAAGCTCCTTTAAAAATATTTTTACACCTGGTGGTCTTTTCTAATACTTTAAAATATCCAAAGGTCATTTCAGAAAAAGGATAATTTCTAAATTAAAATATCCAAAGGTCTTTATTTACTTTTCTTCTTGATATACAGTTGTCTGGATATAGTTTTAGAGCACTCCTACAAGAGCAAATACATATAACCTCATATAAATAAACAAAAGCAGTAATTTACTTTTGTCATTTAGATACAACATATATAAAGGCTTGTAAATTAATACTTTAACGAAGTTAATAAACATATTATAAATTGTAAATACCTTTAAATATTACTCCGTACATGGCAGAAGAGCTTTTTTCGGAAGGGGGGCCCCTCCTTCCACTGTGCCGACTGCACTCCGTGGCTGGCGGTCTTGCGACTGATGTTCTTCTCCTTTATTGAGCAGGTGACGCCATATCTCTCCTACCTCCGCCGACTCGTGGTCATTGATTACATCATTTTGATGCGCGATTTCTATGCTCTCTCTGATATATGCGTAGGTTGGGTTATTGTAATTAGCTATTTTTTCGACATTTTCAAAATCAATTTCCATATTGTTTTCTAAATAATTTCTGGCTAGCGCGGTTGTGTTACGGTTAAATTTGATATCATTTTTATGTTCTTTAATTCTGGTTTTTATCTTCCTTTTAGTAACGCCTATATATTTGTACTCTTTATTTTCTTGGTTTTTAAGGGGAATTTTGTAGATACCTGCAGTTTTGGTGGGGGGGATCGGGTCTTTATCACTTCTTATTAGTTGAAATATATTAGGATTGGGTTTGATTGGTATGTTTAAGTTAAATTTACTAGCAGTATTTTTTATCTTGTTTGAAGTGCCTTGGTTGTAGGGTATGGAAAAAGTGTATTTTGTGGAGGTTTTTTGGGCTTTTGGAATATTATTTAGTTGTTTGATTCATTTTCTGTATAACCGGTTTACTAAAGTTTTGGGGTAGCCTGCATCAACCATTAATTTATTAATGAAATTTAACTCTTTTCTTAATTCATATTTATCGGAACAAACAAGGATGGCGGGATTAATATAACTGCGTATGGTGTTAATCTTGTATCTGTAGGGTGTTTTGCTTTTATTATTAATGATTTCGTTACTTGCTATGGGCTTTCTATAAACAGTAGTTTTGAAATTGTTATTGTCTTTAATGATTTTAAAATCAATTAAAGACAATAACAAAGTCCACAGCAAGTAACGAAATCATTAATAATATAAGCAAAACACCCTACAGATACAAGATTAACACCATACGCAGTTATATTAATCGTGCCATCCTTGTTTGTTCCGATAAATATGAATTAAGAAAAGAGTTAAATTTCATTAATAAATTAACGGTTGATGCAGGCTACCCCAAAACTTTAGTAAACCGGTTATACAGAAAATGAATCAAACAACTAAATAATATTCCAAAAGCCCAAAAAACCTCCACAAAATACACTTTTTCCATACCCTACAACCAAGGCACTTCAAACAAGATAAAAAATACTGCTAGTAAATTTAACTTAAACATACCAATCAAACCCAATCCTAATATATTTCAACTAATAAGAAGTGATAAAGACCCGATCCCCCCCACCGAAACTGCAGGTATCTACAAAATTCCCCTTAAAAACCAAGAAAATAAAGAGTACAAATATATAGGCGTTACTAAAAGGAAGATAAAAACCAGAATTAAAGAACATAAAAATGATATCAAATTTAACCATAACACAACCGCGCTAGCCAGAAATTATTTAGAAAACAATATGGAAATTGATTTTGAAAATGTCGAAAAAATAGCTAATTGCAATAACCCAACCTACGCATATATCAGAGAGAGCATAGAAATCACACATCAAAATGACATAATCAATGACGACGAGTCGGCGGAGGTAGGAGAGATATGGCGTCACCTGCTCAATAAAGGAGAAGAACATCAGTCGCAAGACCGCCAGCCACGGAGTGCAGTCGGCACAGTGGAAGGAGGGGCCCCCCCTTCCGAAAAGAGCTCTTCTGCCATGTACGGAGTAATATTAAAAGGTATTTACAATTTATAATATATATAAAAGCACCAAAATATGAAGAAAAAAAAAAAAAACTGGTAAAGAAAAAAGAAGTAGGTAACGTCCTGTTCTTTTGAAAATAGGTTGCCTTCTTTATCGAGCTCCTTTCTGATGATCTTTCCACTTTAGATTTAGCCCTAATTATATTTGCTTTCATTTGATGAATAGAAAGAAACGTATATTGCTGAATTCAGTTATTGCTGATTTAACAAGGAATTTTTTCATATAAATTTTTAACATAATTTATATCTTCCAAAAGTAAAAAGAAAAAAAAAAAAAAAAACTTTGTTTTGCTTTGTGTGGAAATATCAAGGTCAGGGATCCCGCTATAGCATTTCAGTGGGGCGGCTCGTCCCAATGCCCTTTTACTGGTAAAATCCTGCCCACCCCCCATTTTCCCGATGTGAACTTGATCCTGATATGTTTACTTTCTACTTCTAAGTATTTCTGATCTTCTTTTCCTTTTCAGAATGCTCATTTTTTCCATTCTGGAGTGTATTTTTTTAAAAACTTAATAAAAAATGAAATAAATAACTAATATGAAATTTCAAAATTTGTGTAACCACTTGCTCAACAGAAAACAGTTATGAAGAAAATAGATTGTCAGCATAAGTTTTTGTAAAAATTAACCCATATGTGTTTAGACAGCTTTACAAAAGTTGTTCTTTTTCGGATATGATATGCCCTTTTCATAGAAATTGCCCTTATTCTATAACACACATCCTGCGTTTTTTATATTCTACAGAGATGCCAAGTTATTACGGATTGTCTGCAATCTTAATACCAGAAATTTTTTAATGTATTCTTTTTTAATAATTATCTGCAATTTAATAGGAGAAGTTTTACTTTTTCTTTATTGTGGTATGAAATTGATTTTTCATTAGTAGTAACTTGGCATCTCTGTAGTCTAGAGCGATCCCGGGAAATATGGTAAATAAATAATCAAGGACAACATAATGCTGTTTTTACCTCCATGCATGTAGCTCTAGTGTTGCCAAATTTATCTTTACAATTTTTTCTTTTGTAAAATAAGCATACACATAATATTTAGGTCCATGTGTATAAAAAATCTGGAGTGACTCCACTCGACTTTCCGAACATTGAGTAACTAACAGTTTTGTAGATAAAATAAAGAAAGAGGAATTGCTAAACAAACAAAAGAGAGAAAACCATAATAGAGTGTTTTTTTCTCCATATATCACACGAGGTTTTATTTAACGCTACTGAACTTTGAGCCCTTAGATCATAATGATAAAGAATTTTTCGTTTTGTCCCTGTAAAAATCTATAGATGCTAGATTCACCAAAATGCTTATAGTTAGTGCAACAGTGATTTATAATATTCATACAAATTTTCAGCTCAATTGAATAAGGCGTTTAGATGCTATCGCACTTTTAAAAATTTGGTTTCATAGGCCATAATGATAAAGAATTTTTCTTTGTGTCCCTGTAAAAAAACTGTAGTGCTAGATTCACCAAAATCTATACAGTTGGTGCAAATGCGACCTATAACATGTGTACAATTTTTTTGCTCAGATTAATAAGGCGTTTAGACGCTATCACACTTTTAAAAATTTGGCCCCATTGACCTTAATGATAAAGAATTTTTCTTTGTGTCCCTGTAAAAAAACTATAAGTGCTAGATTCTCCAAAATCTATACAGATTGAGTATCTGTGACCTATAGTATGGGTATAAAATTTTTGCTCAATTGAATAAGGCGTTTAGATGCTATCGCACTTTTAAGATTTTGGTCCCATAGGCCATAATGATAAAGAATTTTTCCTGGTGTCCCTGTAAAAAAAGTATAAGTGCTAGATTCACCAAAATCTATAGGGTTTGTACTATGGTGACTTACAATATACGTACCAACTTTCAGGTTAATCGAACAAATCCTTTAGACGCTAGCGTGTTCACAAACATACACACATACACACACACATACATACATCATCGTAAAAATAGTGAAAACGGACTCAGGGGACCTCAAAACGTATAGAAACATCAAAATCTCGAATTCGGATTTTTGACATGATTACAATACTTTCCTCACTATAGTGTTCGGAAAGTAAAAATACATATTATATATGTATCCCTCTAAAATAAGCTGAAAACTCTAGGAATATTAAAAAAATTAATGAATATCTTATACACAAAAGAAAACAGAAAAAAACATTGTAAGGGAAAAGTTAAAACATACAATGTAAATTAAGTCTGAAAAACATGCAACTTAGGGAAAAAACATACAACATAATAACCCGTTCAGCTCTCTTCATAATCACAAAATAACAAAATAGATGGTATGTGGACTACAGGACCTACTTAATTTCCTCCAAAAGATATGTATCTAAAATCCAAATGAAATTCATAAGCTAATTATTATTATTATTATTTTTTTTTTTCTAGATGAAGTAAAATAAAAAATAAGCAAAATTAAAAAAAAAAAAAAAAAAAAAAAAAAAAAACGTGAAACAGTGGTGCTGTGTAAAAACAGCCCAAATATCCTTCTAAGAATATGATTAGAGTTTGAATAGGCAACAACTTTAGATTTTATTACCTTTTAACAGGTTGTGGAGATTAAGGTCAATTGACTACTCTAGGGTCCTAGGACTTAGGAGGAGTGTCCTCCATGGGGATCTTTCTAAGGAATCCTAGTCCATATTTATACAAGTTTCAGAGAAAACCCCGAGAAACTACGAACTGCTAACCCAATGAGCGTGACCTGGGATCGAACCCGGTACCTCACGTCTACCAGCTTTGAGAGCAGAACCTTTTAAATTATTATTATTCTAAACTGAACACTGTATTTTAAGAAATGATTATTTTTGAACAACTAAATGGTAATTTTCACCTTACAATCATATAAATTTTGTTATAAAGATTATTGACTATTTATCTCATATTGCTAGTTCGTAAGAATTTCTAAAAATTTCTCACTCCTGCAGTAAGCAATAAAAAATTTTGTTTTGCTGTTAGAATTCACAGTTTATCATACTTTTATAATATACATAAATTTCACAAATATTTTCTTATTCTTACTGTTTGAGCTAGTATTTCATGTGGACAACAATTTAGCAAAAAATTTTTGCAGACACGTGGATTAGTATAATGAAGTTTTTTTTCTTGAGACTCTTCTTCTCCTGTAAGAAAATAAATTATTAAAACATTATACAAAGTTTTTGCATGTGATTAAATGAGTATATTAGAAAAACATTGAGCAATTTTTCTATAATTTTACAAAAACACAAGGTTTTCTTTTCTTTTTAACCAGGTTTATTTTAGGGTGATTCTATGTAAATGTAATGTCAGTCACACACAGAAATATTTCCATTTTCACCAACATTTTCTAATAATAATTTTCCTATTTAATTACAAAATATTAACGATGTACAATAGAGATTTCTGTATGGTAATAATAGCAGTAGGAAATCTTATCTTTCTGTGTAATTGACACTATTTTCTGCCATAGAATTTTCTTTTATTATATCTTTTTCAATTACATACACATTTTCGTAAATTAAAATTGCCAATTTAAATAATAGTTAATGCTCCACAATATCAATATTAGTTCATCTGAAAATAGTTTAATCAAATAAAAAACATTATATTAAATAACACTGAATTTTATTACAGCTAATATCTTTCATATTCAATGATATGCACTCTTTATATAAAAATAAAATATATTTAATTTTTTTTTTTTTATGATGCAGTTCTGGACAAAAATATAAAGCAGACTTGCCAACCAATTTTAATAAAAAAGGGAAGATTTTTTTTAATATATTAAACAATAGGGTGATTCCACGGAAAACAGAACAATTATGTCTTGCATGGGATAGCCTGGTCGGTAAGAGCAGCCAGTTTGTGATCGAAAGATTGCGGGTTCAGTTCTCGAGCCGGCCGGGGCCGAAGACCGTCGTGTACACTAATGGCGACTGGTGCACGTTAAATTCCGTCGTGGTCGCAAAGTCCTCCAAGTTCCCATCAAAAATTATACCTCTGGGGGTACCGGAACATGGGTTTAACTCGCTCTGATCCGGATCAAAATTAGAGTTCCTGTTGTTTGGCTGGTGCTGCCATCTTTCATCAGCTTCTAGAGTTAAAGTCGTACTGCCTCCCTTTGAGTTGCTCCTAAATAACGGAAGACGCACCTTAAAATAAACCCGGTTAGTTCCCCTACCAGGGCTCGGAATTTCCGAGTGGCATACGACAACAACAACAACATGGGATAACTATAATTTCATTAAAAAAATTATAATAAAAAAATACAATGGGAAAAATTTTGTGCTTAAAAAATCATATAAACTTATATGATTTTTTAAGCACAAATTTTTTTTTCCATTGTATATTGTATTTTTTATTATAATTTTTTTAATGAAATTATAGCTGTCACATGTCGGACATAATTTTATATTCGACACCCAATACAGTTTAACAATTTTAATATTTTAAAGCAATCTATAAAAATGTTTTACTATAGATTGATTATACTAAATATATAAGAGAGAAATATAATGAAGTTATACCTCTCCAACATATAAATATCTACAAAACAGAATCTAAGTAAAGGTGTTTTGGAAACCTAAAAGATTCCTTTATAAAACAGAACAATAAAGGGAAATTTGAATTTTTCTTCAAAAATGACAATTTTAATGTAGACAAATACCTTAATGAAATAATAAATAGGTGCACAAGAAAGTCATGTGTGCGATGTCCAGATCAGATTTTTTATTCAAAGGTTACTGAAGTACTGTGAAGAAAGAAACAACACATTTACATGATATATGGTTATCAGTGAAACTATAGCAAATTTATAAAAATCTGGAGTGACTCCACTCGACTTTCCGATCATTGAGTAACTAACAGTTTTGTAGATAAAATAAAGAAAGAGGAGTTGCTAAACAAACAAAAAAGAGAAAACCATAACAGAGTGTTTGAGTATTTTTCTCCATATATCATACGAGGTTTTATTTAACGCTACTGAACTTTGAGCCCTTAGATCATAATGATAAAGAATTTTTCGTTGTGTCCCTGTAAAAATCTATAAATGCTAGATTTACCAAATTGCTTATAGTTAGTGCAACGGGGATTTATAATATTCATACAAATTTTCAGCTCAATTGAATAAGGAGTTTAGATGCTATCGCTGGTCTCATAGGCCATAAAGATAAAGAATTTTTCTTTGTGTCCCTGTAAAAAAACTGTAAGTGCTAGATTCACCAAAATCTATACAGTTGGTTCAAATGTGACCTATAACATGTGTACAAATTCTTTGCTGAGATTAATAAGGCGTTTAGACGCTATCACACTTATAAAAATTTGGCAAAGAACTTTTCTTTGTGACCCTGTAAAAAAACTATAAGTGCTAGATTCTCCAAAATCTATACAGATTGAGTATCTGTGACCTATAATATGTGTATAAAGTTTTTGCTCAATTGAATAAGGCGTTTAGATGCTATCGCACATTTAAGATTTTGGTCCCTTGGCCATAATGATAAAGAATTTTTCTTTGTGTCCCTGTAAAAAAGCTATAAGTGCTAGATTCACCAAAATCTATAGGGTTCGTACTATGGTGACTTACAATATACGTACCAACTTTCAGCTTATTCGAACAAAGCGTTTGGACGCTAGCGTGTTCACTCACAGACATACACACATACATACACACATACATACACACACACATACATACATCATCGTAAAAATAGTGAAAACGGACTCGTTGGCCCTCGAAACGTATAGAAACATCAAAATCTCGAATTCGGATTTTTGACATGATTACAATACTTTCCTCACTATAGTGTTCGGAAAGTAAAAAGTTACATAATTCATAGTTGTGTAATGAAAATCTGCAGTTCTAATTATCGTACAAACAAAAATAAAGGTGTTTTGGAAACCTAAAAGATTCCTTTATAAAACAGAACAATAAACGGAAATTCGAATTTTTCTTCAAAAATAACAATTTTAATGTAGACAGATACCTTAATGAAATAATAAATAGGTGCACAAGAAAGTCATGTGTGCGATGTCCAGATAAGATTTTTTATTCAAAGGTTACTGAAGTACTGTGAAGAAAGAAACAACACATACATGATATATGGTTATCAGTGAAACTATAGCAGATTTATAAAAAGTTACATAATTCATAGTTGTGTAATAAAAATGTTACTGATTATCTGTATCATTTAAAAAGTATTTTAGAAAAATGAAAAGTATCTACTTACCATTACCATCATAATAAAATGAAGCATTAAAATAAAGTTCATCATAATTATTCTGTCACGAAGTGTGCATGAAAAACATCTAACATTTCGAATGTTATATTATACTTAATAATTAAACACTAAAATAAAGCTGGAATAATTAAAAATTTAAAAGAAAGTGTCTCTAAATTACAATTCTGAAAGCTTCAAATTGTAAGTAGATAAAAGTCATTAAAAACATCTTTTACCGATATGTCTAACCATATAAATTTAAAATAGAATCATCACAATTTTTCCTTTTCCTTGTCATAACAGCATGTCTTAAACCTATTAGAGATAGGTAAACTGATACTAAATTTCATACAGAATAAAATTTAAGTGACGAGTATATTTATAACTGAAAGCTACTGAATTAAATATATGAAATAGTAACTTAAAAATACATGTACCAATATGCATAATTGAAAATGTACATATTTTGTTTGTTTACAAGAATTACATATATATATTAAATCAGTTATTTAATTTCACATAATTAGTTAAATGATTTCATTTAAAATCTAATACCTGTTTATTGCTCAAATTTTAATTAATTTAATGGTCCTAATGCAAGGCCTGATTCCCGAAAAGGGTTGGGAAGCAAGAGCTTCCTCTTTAAAATTTAAGTAGGGCCTTAAAATGACTGAAAGGTAATGCCTCAAACTCCAGGTATCAGTGTTTCATGCTATCACTTATGGGTTAAAAAAAAAAAGCCTAAAGTAAGAAAAAATGCACACTTCTTTCGGAAAGCTCACTCCACAGCTGTAGCATGAAAAAAAAAAATCAGTTTCAAAATACACAATGCTGAGTGTTAAAAATTATGTATGACTCAAAAAGTTTGCAAAAAATTTCAAAATTTTGGAGGGTGGTTGAACCCAACCTTTCTACAGATAACAACTGGGAATTTCAATGCTTTAAAAAATATTAAAAACAAATATATATTGCACACTGGTGTGGAATGAAGATGATGAATAAGAACTTTGAAATTAACGCCATGAAAATCTCAACAGTTGTTTCAGCTTGAAATAATTTAGCTCAACTCTTCATCTGGTTAAAAAAAAAAGGGGGGGGGGGTTAAGCATGAGTGCAGAAAATGTTGCTGCACTGATTCTTGTATCCTTTTTTCATCCAATGAAAACTTTTGCCAAATAATTTCAACGAGAAACTATTACTGTAAAACTTGTATCTTTCATGATTTTAGTTTGCAGGTAAATATAGCCTGCAATATTTTAATATAATATATAGAAGCGAAGAACTTAAATCTCTCTGAATTCTATTAAGTAACTACTGGAAATAAATTTCATAGCATAAATAAGTTTCTTTATGAATACAGAACTTGAAAAATGTTTCGCTAATGAAAGAAGACCTCAAAATTATACCGAGCTTCGGGCCCTGCATTAACGGGTGTCTTTAAAATCACATATTTCTAATTTTGGGAACACATTTTTTTTTTTCGGAATATTACCATTCTTGCAAGTACCCATTAAGCCATCAATCATTTGGCGAATTTGTTTGAGAGCACTCATGTCGCATGAAAATTTGTAGAATTGTTAGCAGAATGAAGTAAGAAAAATTATGACGTATAAGCAAAAACATTATTACTAACTATATTTTTCATGCACACATGCCGGGACACTCGACACACCTGTATGATTTACAAACAAACATCTTATGTTGCCAATTTCAATGTCTATTCAGTTGGCAAGTAGCCTTTTAGCCACGCCTCTTTATTTACAAAGGGCATGGCACCAACTACGTTGAAAAAAATGCGTGTAAAAGAGTAAATTCATGATAAAAATTAGCCACCGAACTAAAAAAAAATATCTATGAAAAGTGTGGATGTGTGCTTCAACCGAGTGTACATATATATATAATTTATATTTTGTTTCAATCTACCGGCAACACCACTTTTGTCTCTATCGTTTGTTTGTGTCGTTTTTTTTTTTTTTTTTTTTTTTTTTTTTTTTGTTTGTATGTATGGAGATGACATATCTGATTCATCATTCAGGGTTTTTCTTTGGTACGGAACTTGAGGTAGGTAGGTTGGGTCTGGTCGCTCCTGGTCTGCTCAACTCTACTCGTTAGTGTGTTTACTTTCCCGGCTACTGCCGCGTTGCTGGTTTTCCTTCGCGGTGAGTGTTGTTTGGATTTTGTCCCGGCTTTCGAGTCGAAAGTTGGTAAGTTTGTTGCTTTTTCCTTTTCTATCACGCTTAGGAGTGTGAGTTTGTCATTATTTTCTGTCGCGGGGATTTTCTTCTCGCTTGTTATCACTTGGCCACATGTCCGGAGGCGGTTCCCTTGGTAGGCCGCCATGTTCATTGAATCACTTTTCCAACGCCGGTGGGTTGGCAGATTCGCTTAGTATTGCCCTTAACGACGGGTATGACTCCATTGTTATAATCATCGCTGCTAAAAATGGCTCAATACCACATGCCCATCCTAAAACTTTAAAAGATGAAATTACCAATATTGTTGTGGATAACAGAGTCATTGAGGATTTAAAACTAACCAGGCAGGGTAAACTGCTGATAACAACTAAATCAGTTGCTGCTGCCCAAAAATTGCTTTGCATCAATTCGCTATTGGGGGTCGCTGTGGACCCATATGTAATTACCGATACCATTTCGTCAAGATTTTTGCTGCACAATATCGAGACAAGCGTGTCCTGTGTTGACATCGCTGATGAACTTGCGGCCCAAGGGCTAGCGGCCTTGGAGGTCCGCCGCTTTATGAAGAAATCACAGGGTGAAGAAGCACCCACCCAAACCGTCCTGGTTACGCTAATTGGCACTAACCTTCCGGCAAGCGTGAAGTTGTGGTATGTTCGCCACACGGTCACCCCCTTCTTTGACCGGCCTCGTGCCTGCCTCAATTGTCACAGGTTCGGACACTCGACAAAATCATGTCGGAGCCAAAAGCTCTGTGCTCGATGTGCTGAACATCATTTGGAGGAGTGTACGGCTGCATCCCCTAAATGCATTAACTGCAAGGGACCTCACACAGCATCTGACAAAGCATGCCCGGAGTACAAAAAGGAAGCTGAAGTCCAAAAATTTAGAACTGAGAACCACCTCACAATGTCGGAAGCGAGGCGCATTTTCAAGGAATCAAGGAAAACTTCAAATAGGTCGTTTGCGACGGTGGCGGCTAGCAGCCCACAAGACGCTGTGTCTAAAGCCGATCTCCACACGGCCCTACAGGGCATTACTGAACACTTTACCAACATGGTCCAAACCCTCGTTGCTGAGTTCCAGCAATCACTGCAAGTGCTGGCTGAAGCTATCTTTCAGCCTCTCTCTGAAATTATGCAGGCGGTACAACCAAAAAAGACATCAGAGACTGCCCTGGCGGATGTGTTTACTGAAGTCCTCCGGAAAAAGTCGAAGAAGTTGCGCTTGCAGCCCCAAGATTCAACCATCATGGATTCTTCCTTGTCTCGCCTTGCACATTCTAATCACTACCTTCGTATGTGTTGCGTGGAGCTTTTCGAGCTCCGGTGTTTTCGTATTGTTTACATTAGTGTTTCTGCGTTTTGAAGTTATATTTTTAATTTATTCATTAATTTATAGTTATATCTAAGTGTATTATGGTTTCCGCTTTAATTTAAAGTATTTTGTGTGCATTTATTTTATTCTGGTGAGCTACAGAGACGTTGTGTACTTCAACTTTGCCATTTTTTTCGTTACCTTCAAGAATTCAAGTGTGTGTGTTTCAGCGTTTTCAACTACAGAAGTACTTATTTTTATTAATTACAGCTAAAGTTTAAGCTTCTACAATCTTCTACAAGAAACAAGTGGTTTCATAGTATTTTCATTTGAATAATTAATCTTATATGTATTTCTGATTGTTAGTGCAATATTTATGAAATTTTTTCCTAATGTTACTTTATGAGTGCTTATCTACTATATAATTAGATATCTAGAAGCTCATTTATACTGCATATTATTGCATTGTTAAAGATTTACTGAATTGGATTGTTTTAAAGTGTATATTTTTGCGTAAAAAGGAAGCTTTACTTACCTCACGGCTTACTTTCATAAAGGCGGCCATTTTTGAATTTACGCCCCTTTCTCCATTTTGAAAAGTGCTTTTAAATAAGAAATATTTATATATTAAATTTAGAATTGATTGACTGACTTATTGATTGAGTCATTAACAAGCACTACATATATGCTGAAAGTTGTGGGAACTTCTTTCCGTCATCTTTAACAACTTACGAAAAACATTTGCGTAAGAATAATAGAGTGCTGAGGATAAGGATTGAAAACTTTTGCCTTATATATAAAGGGTGGTTCACACCAAAATGAATACATCAGCTCTTCAGATTAATGTGGATTACAAATCGGATTTTCTTTTAAAGATTAAAGGCATTACTGACTCAATCATGACCAAAATTAATGAAAGAGTGGGCCAAAAGGTAAATAAGGAGTTGTGCGACGTTGTTTATAAGTGTGCCATGGATATAGTGATGGAGTGTGCATCATCAGAGTTCAGATATGAAAGATTATTAGGAAAATTTGAACAAATTGAAGAGGACTTCAACAAAGAGATAAAAAAGAACTTAGACATAGATAAGAAGTTAAAAGATATAAGGTTATATACACCAGAAGCAGCATCTAAGACGAGTGATAAACTCTCAGATGACTTCACAGTCATTATTACGCCTAATGACACGACAGGAGATAAAAAAGACTTGATTAAAAAAATTTCGGAAGTAGGAAAGACTAACAATTTAAAGAGTCCTAAAGATGTTATCATCAGTAGAGAAGGTAAGATAATATTGAAGACTGATACATTGGAAGGAGCTACAGAGTTCGTAAATAGTCTGGAGGATAATGAGGATGTGGTGAAGATGGCGTCGATTAAACAAGGAAAGGTAAAGAACAATAGAATTATCCTGTTCAATATTGACGAATCGATTGACGAAAATGGTTTAAGAGAAGAGTTAAGATATTCCGAGGGAATGGTGGATAAAGATTTTGACGTAGTGAGAAATTTCAAGGGAAGATCAGGCCAACATTGGATCTTAGACTGTGACAAGGCTACGAAACAAAGATTGATAACTAAGGGTAAAATTTTGGTTAATTATCAACGCATTTATGTAAAGGAGTATGTCAACATAGTTAGGTGTTATAAGTGCCAGTTGCTGGGACATACCCAATATTTTTGCAAAAACGAAACACAATGCTTCAACTGTGGAGAAAAACACGACGGAAAGCTATGTAAAAGCGACCAGAAGAAATGCTTGAATTGTAACTTGGAGGGTCATGCAAGCAACGATAGAAATTGTCCTGCTCTGTTAAAGTACAAGGCAAACCTTTTAAACACTAAGCCTCCACTGAGATTATAACGATGAGCACTATGGATCCAACTACGGATGATAAAATTAGAATAGTTCAAATTAACTTAAACTTTTGTAAAGCAGCAAGCGATAATTTATATAACTTTATTATAAATAACAATATTGATATTGCATTAATTCAGGATCCTTATATATATAATGGTAAACTGATCAGTGTGGATAGCTCTTGGCACATACATTTTTCTTTAAATAAGAGTTCCTGTGTTATTATAGTTAACAACAATATTCAGAACAATAAGATCTTGGCCCTACAGCATATGGTTTTTGTAAACATCCTAACGGATTCCGGCATTATCACTGTCTCCTCTCTGTACATTTCCCCATCAACTGACCTGGAAGCTAATCTGGATGAAATCCCGGATGATATCAAAAATTATAAATTCCTATTATTGGCTGGCGATTTTAACGCTAAAAACAATCTCTGGGGTTATAGACGGAACGACGATAGGGGATACGTCATCTTGGATTTCTGTAATTCCAGTGACTTATGCATTTTGAATGATCCATACCAACCTCCTACTTACTGGACTCCGGATAACTTCGGCTATCCGGATCTCACAATCTCGAGTCCGTCTCTCTACGATTCCTTAAAAAACTGGTCAGTTTCAGAGGAAGAGTCATGCTCTGATCATCGTTATGTCTTGTACGATATAAATTCTACTTTTCCTCACTTATCATATAAAAGATTTGCCACCAAATTCTTTAGTCCTGGTAAATTTAAACATTTAATTTTATCAAATCTCAAGCAACTTGAAGATAACCTGTTACAATGCTCTGCTGTACGGGATTATGATTTGTTCTTGGATCACCTAAATAATACAATAGATAATATTTCAACGCAAGTATTCAAAATAAAATCTAGAAACAGACCACTTATTATATCCTGGTGGAACCCGGAGCTAAGGGCAATGAGAAATAAGGTCAAGGCTTTGTATAGAAAACATAAAAGAACCGGAGAAATGAATGATAAAATAAAACTTAAGCAAGCAAGAGCATCTTATAAAAAGCAAATTAGATTAGCAAAACTTAACTCATGGAAAATCTATTGCACTAATTCTAACAAGTCATTTGGTAAAGCCTTCTCAATACTGAAATCCAAAAGTAACTTTCATGCACTCAGTAATCTTGACGGCATGCCCTCAGACTCAAGTGCTATAGACATTGACAAAAAGCTTTTGGAATATCATTTCTGTTTAACCAGCGATCCTGTTTCTGAACAATGCTACACACATAATGCTCCACCTGTTCGGAAAAAAGAACTGGATTTTTCAATTAGATCATTCAGTAGCAATAAGGCTCCTGGGCCTGATAGATTTGATTTAAGAGTGTGGAAATTCATACACAAAACTATTCCAACTTTTCTGGTAACTATGTGTAACAAGCTTATGTCTTCTGGTTATTTCCCAAGATGCTGGAAAAAAGGTATAGTTATTTTCTTCAGTAAACTGGGCAAGACCCCCACCAGTCCCGCCTCATATCGCCCAGTATGTTTATTAAACACAGTTAGCAAAATCTTCGAGAAAATCATTGTCAACAGACTCACCTACTTCTTAGAGAATAATAACCTTCTAAATAATAATCAATTTGGTTTCCGGGAAAATTACAGCACCACCAAATGTCTTAAAAGGTTTATAAACGAAATAAAAACCAGAAAGGAAAACTACAAATACACTTCCACCATCTTTTTTGATATAACCGGCGCCTTTGATAACGCTTGCTGGATCCGGATTATAAAAGCATTAGAAGAATTAAATGTACCAATTTATTTAATCAATATAATTAAAAGTTATCTTACAAACAGATTCGTCACCACCAATACAATAAGAGAATTTTTCCAAGTGGGAAAGGGCTGCCCTCAGGGCTCCTGCTTAGGGCCAATTCTCTGGCTCGTTCTGATTAATGGAGTCTTTGCTCTATATGAAAATACGGATCATACTTTGTTGGCATACGCAGATGACTTTGTTTTAATCTCTTCAGGAGCCTCAAGGGCGCAACTGGAATACATAACTAATGGGAATATTGCCATTTTTTGCAATTTCTGTGAACAGAACAAGTTGACAATTTCAACTGGAAAAACTATGGCTATGCAATTCGGTACAGAATTGAAAAGACCTCCAATTTTCAAATTAAAAGACATTAACTTAAAGGTGGCTGATACTTATAAATATTTGGGAATACACTTAGACTCCAGACTTAGTTTTCTTTATCATTTAGACCAAGTAAGGAACAAAATAACTGCCATGAATATTAATCTAAGAAGGATCAGCGGAGTAAATTGGGGCATCAAACCAGAGCTTAAAAAGTTATGGTACGTGGTGGTGATCAAGCCAATCATTCTATACGCCTGTGAAGTCTGGTATCCATGTATAAATGTCCATGGCAAACGCAAGCTTTCTTCCTGCCAAAGGCAATATATAAGGTTTATTTATCATTTCTACAGAAGTGTGTCAACTGACGCCATCTGTCGAATTACCGGTATCTTCCCAATCTATATCGAGGCGGAAAAGTATCTAAATAAATATATTATTATGCAAGAAAACAAGTCCTGGTACCATGACCATATTTACTATAGCAAAAACGATTTTGAGCAGAAGAATTTCAAGCGTAATAATAACCCATCTGGAGATTATCGAACCATCAACTTTATCGAATCGGAAGATTTTTCACATTATGAGAATAAGTTCTACACCGACGGAAGTAAGAATGAAGAGGGAACAGGATGCGCTTTTGTAGCCGTTCTTAATAATTTCTTGGCTCATTATGAGATGTACAGGCTCAAAACTGGCAATTCAGTATTTCAGGCAGAGGTTCTCGCTATCATAAAAGCGTTAGAATGGGCCTCCTCTAAACAGTTAAAGAACATCTTAATCAGAACCGATAGCCTGTCAGCCATCATGGCGCTAGATAATCTGGTACCAAGCTCAATCCTCGTAAAACAACTACTGGATGGAGTGAACTCATTCAATGGAACCTTTAACATCGCTTGGGTCAAGGGACACTCGGGAGTTATAGGAAATGAGCTGGTGGACTCCTTCGCTAAACATGCCATCTACTCAGGAATCTTTCATCCTTTACCCTACCCCGTTTCATATCTGCACAGAATTTTATTAGCTGATGCCATAAAAAAGTGGCAATACCATTGGGAGACTTCTGATAAGGGACGTCTTACATACGAGATATTTCCTGAAGTTTCTGTTAACCTTGCCATCAAAAATCAAGTCCTAATTTATTTCGTAACTGGACATGGAAGCTTTCCTGCATTTTTATCCAGATTCAATAGTACTAACGATCCAAACTGCCCCTGCGGAGATTTAGGAGATTCAATGCATTATTTGCAAAGCAAGTGCTCATACAGTAAAAATTATATTAAAAGACACACAAAAGAGACCTTGAATGAATACATCTTACGTATTGATAACTCAGCTTACTTAATAAGAAGAGTATGTAATATTTACAATGAACTCATAAAAAAATACTCTAACCTCATAAAATATACTTTTTAACGTCGTTTAAATTATGTTCTAAAGGACTTTTGTGTTTAAAAGTGAATAATATTTGGAACTACTATTGCACCCAGTACTTTATGATGAACTTTCATCATGAATTCCTGTGAATGGGCTTTTACCTTCTTTGGTCTTTATGTTTTAAGTTGAGCAGTGCACACATGAAAATTTTTGTACAGCAACATGAACTATTCTTCATGAACTATTCTCAATTTGATATTTATAAATGGACTTCACCTACATTGGACTCTTAGATCTCAGTTGATCAATGCACACATATAAACTTTATGTATAATTATTAATATATATACTCAGCTGTTAAATATTGTCTTTATTTGCTGGGAATTTGTCAAGTAATTGTACAGATTTCTATAGTTTATTGTAGTTACGATTGGTTTGATTTTTGTAGTTATTGTTATTATTTTTATTGTTGTAAATTTTAGTATTGTATGTATTTTATTTAGCAACACATTGTTCTTGTTGCATTTTATTTGAGCAACATATTGTTAAAGTTGCTCTGTTTTGATCATATGATTAGTATATTTCTTCAAGTGTATTTTGTTTTGCTTAAATAAATGCCGTCTGGTTTTTCTGGGTTCGTTCCTTTGGCTGCGGTTTGGCTGGTAGTGACAGGGACATTTTTCCCGCCACCCTTCGGGCTTCGGCTGGCCACAAGCCTTCGGGTTGGTCGGTGGTCGGGGCGTATCGTATCGTATCTCGCCTTGCACATGATCCCTCCACTTCTATGGATACCTCGTCGCAAGACCCGCCTCGCCCTGGTGTTTCGCCAGACAGGTCTCCCCCGGTGGGATAGCGTGCCATGGCTTACGGTGCTCTCACGGGTAAGTCCCCTTTTCTGTTGTTTCCCTCTTTATTTGTTTCTGTTTGTTATGGGTTTTAGCAATTTTCTTGTACAATGGAACTGCCGCAGCCTTAGAGCTAATGGTCATTGGCTCCGCTCTACCCCTGAGCTCCATGCCCGGCTGCTTTGCCTTCAGGAAACATTCTTGTCTCCCCAGGATACTTTTGTCATCCCTGACATGACGGTGTACAGGGCTGATAGAGTTGTTACTCGCGGTGGTGGTCTCCTCACTGCTGTTCACGCCTCAATGGCTTCCTACCTGGCTATTCTCCCTCCTTGCCCTGTCCAGGACTTCGAAGTTCTTGGGGTCAAAGTTTTCTTGAATAACTGCTGGACACTTGTACTGAACTGCTACTCCCCTTCAGGCAACTTCCCGTCGGATTGGCTTACTGAAATCCTATCCTCGGAGAACCCCCCCCGTTATTATAGTCGGTGATTTCAATATCAACATCCTTTCCCGCTCCCCCCCCGTCCCTAGGCGGGTCCAACTTCTGCTTGACTGGGCTAGCGCCCAAGATGTTTGTATTCTGAACTTCGATCACCCCACTCGCTCTGGCTCTTTCGGTTCCTCCTCCCTTTTAGACCTCACCATGCTGTCTCCCTCTATCCAGTCTAGAATTAGATTTTACGTCCACCCTGACTTGTTCGATTCGGACCACCACCCCATCATTCTCTTGGCCTACTCCCCTGTGGGCCTTCCAACGGCCACTCGTCGCGTTTACAGCTGGACTAGAGCCTCAGCTGCTCTGAACAAGATAGATAATCTTCCGACTTCTTCTTATCAGGTCTTTGAGCACACTTGCAAAGAGGCTATGGATTCCACTTCCTCTTACCTTAGTTCGCCTAGTCGCTCGGGCTGTCCTTGGTGGGACTCTACCTGCCGGTCACTCCTGCGGTCGAAGCGGAAACATCTCCGCCTTGCCCGGTTGCATTGCTCCAGGGAAGATTGGATTCTCTACAAGAAGTATGCGGCCAAACTTCGAAGGTATGTCAAACAAGCTGCTCGCAGCTTCTGGGATTCCCTCTGCCAAGGCAGTTGCGAAAGTGGGAGAATCTTCAAAATCCTGAAACGACTTGCTAGACGTGACCTCCCCTCTGGCGACAATATTATCAAAGATCCTGTTCCCATCGCGTCTATCCAAACCCAAGCTCATGCCTTCCTAGAATATTTCTCTAAACCCAACCTTTCCCACCCTATTCCGGTTGATCTTGGTGATGGGGATCCGATTCTGGACGCCCCCCTTTCCCTGGATGAACTTCGCCACGCTCTAAAACGTTCGCGTCCCACTACTCCAGGCGCTGACGGCATCTCCATTAAGCTCTTTCAGAAGCTTTCTGAGAAACACCTCGAAGCCCTGCTGAACACCTTTAACCTTTCTTTTGGTTCGGGGGAAATCCCTAACTCCTGGAAGCTTGCCACCATCGTTCCCATCCGGAAGCCTGGCAAACCTGCCCATCGAGTCGACTCCTACCGCCCGATAGCCCTCACTTCGGCGGGGTGCAAGTTATTGGAACGCATAATCCTCCGCAGACTCCTTGCTTGGAGCGGGCAGCGGCACTTGTTCCACCAAGATCATTTTGGATTCATACCTACTAGGGACTGCACCCTAGCTTTATGCACGTTTATAAACGATATTGTCTCGGCCCGCTCTCGTAAATGGTACGTCGCCGCAATCTGTCTTGACATCAAAGCGGCCTATGACTCTGTCCATATTGACACACTCATCTACAAACTTGCATCTCTTGGAATTAGAGGCACCATGGGCCATTGGCTAGCTTCGTTCCTGAACTCTCGGGTTATTCAAGTTCGCTGGAAGGCTGCTATTTCTGACACTGCTCCTTGCAACCAGGGCGTTCCTCAGGGCAGCGTTCTTTCCCCACTTCTTTTTATTTTTTATATGCTGGATATTGTGGAGACGCTGGAAGACGGGGTTCGCATGATCGTCTACGCGGACGACCTCTTTATGTATGTCACGGGTCCGGATGCTACCCAGGCTCGGAGAAAACTCCAGGATACCCTTTTGCGCGTTACCTGCTGGTGTTCCTCGAATGCGCTGAGTATTGCCCCTGCCAAGTGTTCGGCAATCAACTTTTCTCGCTGCAGGGACCAGGGGGCTCCGTTCACCCTTCGGGGCGTGGAGATACCTTGGGGTTCCCCGATAAAAATCTTAGGTGTCTGGTTCTCTCGCACTCTGTGTTTCACCCCTCACTTCACTGCTATCAAGTGCAAAGCCCAGCGCCGGCTGAACTACTTAAAGGCTATCACGGGCCGCTCCCGTGGTATTAACAGTTCTCACATGCTAAAGATTGTCAATTCCATCATCCGAAGCATTCTAGAATATGGTGCCCCTCTGTTCTATGACTCTCCTGTTTCGGCTCTGAATTCCCTTGAGGTCAGTTACAACGCTGCCCTCAGATTGGCTACCGGTCTTCCTAAATGCACCCCTATCCCCGTTCTCCGTCGGGAAGCCGGGGTACCTAGTGTGTCCAGTCGCCTCCTCCTCCTCACAAAGATGTTTCTTCTCCGCCTCCTCGCCTCCCCTCCTGGACTGCGCCTTAGTGAAGTTGCTCATGCTGCTCTTGCCCAGCCTGCTCCGTTGTGGAAGTGGTGGGTACCGTTACAAGAGATACAATCCCAGGTGGGCTGTCCCCTCTCGTACATTATCCGTCTCTGCTGGCCTCCCCCCCATGCTGTGCCCAGTTTCGGGTGATTTCGAACGGTCTCGATTTTCAGTGTCCGGACTTCCCGGCTCTTACTAAAGTTCACGCCTGGCATCAATGGTTTTCCTCTCTCCCCCCCTGCTCTTTCGTAGCCACCGACGCTTCGAAAGACGGTGCTAAAACCGCCATCGCTGCTGTAGATCCTGTCAGTAACACTTCTTTTGCAACCTTGGTTCCTCACGATAACTCGGTGTTTACTGCCGAGGCTCTGGCGGTATATCTGGCTCTCTCTACTCTTCCATTTTCTCATCCGAACATTGTCATCCTGTCTGATAGTCTGTCGGTGCTTCGTGCCATTGAGGACTGGTCTATTCTTTCGCCAAAGGTGATCCTACTGCTGATCTCCCAAATCCAGAAGCTTAACGCTCGCGGCTATCATATCACCTTTGTCTGGTGCCCAGGTCATTGTGGTATTCCTCCCAACGAACTTGCAGACTCCCGTGCCAAAAATGGGCCATATCTATGCGCTCCTTTCCTTCGTATAGCCCCAGAAGATCTCCGATCTCAGGTCCGGAAGACCTGGAAGGTTGAGCAAGAATATTCTTGGATAAGCTGCGACTACGCGATCTCTCTCCCCTTCCTCCTTCCTGACAGGTCCTTCCCCAGCTGGGTCCCGTCTCGCAAAATGGATGTTCTGATGGCTCGTTGGAGGTCAAAAACTATTCTAACCAATCAACGCCTCCATAGGATGAACCTCACCTTTTCCCCTCTCTGTAACTTCTGCTACGATTTGGAAACTCCCGAACACATCTTGCTCCATTGCTTCAAGCTCTCTACCCCTCGCCACAATTTGTTCAATGCTCTCCATCTGGGCCCTAACCCGTCGTATGGCGACGTTATCTTGGCTGCCTTCGGTTCGAAAGGGTCGCTAGCGCATCTGATCCTCTTCTCTTGTCTAGCTTTCTCGTCCTAACTTAACATTGTTTTGGTTTGCGTATTTGGATTTTTCGAGATGAAGCTGTCCCTTGGGACATAGCACAAATCTCAGTACCCCCCTACCTACCTACATACCTAGTTTGTATGTATAGAGCAAGCGCACGGGACGTCACTGTGACAGATTATACCGCACGTGCTGTAGATTGTAGGCAAAAGGTGGGATAAAGCACCAATGGAAAGGCAGATACTTTGCCTACATGCGCAAAAGTTGCAGAATAGCGTCGTTTGTTTATAAACATGCGCCTGCTCTATTGAAAATTGTTCTTGGTTTATAGCTCTTTGGCCTATTCTTCTTGAAATATATCGCTGAATGCCTGAATCTTCCTTGAAATAAATGGCTAAGCATCATCCTGATTTAATTTTTTGTCGTAAACAAGCTGGAGTGGGTAATAAAAACACTTAACAAAGCAATTTTTGCATATTGCATATATGTATGAATGTTTTGTTATTGTATTTTATTTTATGTATAAAGTTACTTTAAAGTTTAGCATTATTGATATGTGGGGCTCATCAATTATTAATGCCAATTATTTATTTATTTTTCTGTGCTCCTCCGGATTTCATATTTATACTTAGGGTATGACGGGATAAAATAAAATGGGTATTTTTAAAATTTTACTTCTTTAATGTATGTTTTGGTGCAATGCAGGGTTGTTGATTTAATATAAATATATATATATATATATATTATATCGGAATGAGAGTTTTTTTTTATATTTAATTTGGTGATAGATTTTTAAAGCTATAGCGGACACTGGGGATACTTGATTTGATCCCCACTTTGGTTTGTAATTTTTTTCTTTGCTATAAATTATCAGTTTTTAGAAATTTTTGACATGAGCAATTGGTAATTTTTTTTTTCTTTCACAGACAATTTTCTTTTTCTTTTTAACTTTAAAGTAAACAGATCATTTTACTAAAGCAATTTTTTCCAGTGTTTTTATAAAAGGCTCATTTATGGGGAATACTTGATCCCACTCAGAAATTAAAATGCTATTCATTAGATGAGAAATTTACCTAGGTATTTTAGTTTATTTTATTAAATAATATATCTAAAAAAATAACAAAAAAAAAAAAAAAAAAAAATATTCGTAGGTATAATATGAACATAAAAATAAAATTTTTCTTTTAAATTCAACTGTGCTATTTGTAGAAAAAATTATTTAAATTTTATAAACGTCTTAGATCAGTTTATTACTCTCTGATAAGTTGTGCACAATATATTTTATAAACAAAACTTTTTTTTTTTTTTTTTTTTTTTGTAAAAAAGTACACAGATTTATTAATGAAGGTAAAATTGCAACAAATAATATAAAAATCAACTTATTTACTTCTTAGTATGCAATAACAAAATTAATATTTGAAAGTTATTGAAAAGGAAAAAAAAAAAAAAATGAAATATTAGGTATATATTTATTTATCATATACACATTCACTGCAGTTATTAATGAAGGTAAAATTACAGCAAATACACTCAAACCGCTTTAACGTGAACACACTTAACATGAGTTACTTTTAACATGAACTGTTTCCACAATCCCCATCAAAATGAAGATTAGTTACTGATAACATGAACTACTGATAACATGAACAAATTTTTTATACTCTTTGAGATTCACGTTAACGAGGTTTGACTGTAATACAAAAATCAAGAAGTAAAATTCTTAGTATGCAATAACAAAAATTAAGAATTGTAACAATTGAAAAGAGGTGTTTTTGAATTTGAAAGTTATTGAGGAATAAAAAACGTACTTGAAATATTATACTTATTTATAACATTCACTGCAGTTATAGTTTACTATATCTGCGACTTAATAATAAAGTTATAAAAAAAATTTCAGGATGACCATTAGTCAGAAAAAGTCAGGCAATTTAAGTGAGTTTGGAATAGTCAGGGAATTTCATGTAAAGTCGAGGAAAATTTTGTGGAAAAAAGCCATATTTAAAAGCTGGTTATTGTAAATTGCTAAATTATTTTCTAATTTTATGAAATTGTTTGGGGGAAAAAAGCATAAGTTAGGAAAAATGGTGAAAAATAGTCTTGGAAAAGTTAGGGAATTTAGAAAAGTTTTAATGTTATTCACCTGATTTTGCAAAAATATTCATAGAGCTAAGCTGCCACTATTGGTAGGCACTTGTTTTCGATAAGATGAGTTCCTTTTTATTTATTTATTTTTTTTCCGATCCAGAATAGCAATCATGTTTTCATTATGTTAATATTGTTATAGGGATACTTGATTGCTGGGAATATGTATCTGTAATATGAGATTTATACAAAACATACATTTTGAGATAAACAAACAAAGCTTGTTGATTAAAAAAATTACTTAATTATTAAGAACAATTTATTTTTTAAAATTACACTTGAATTTTTTTAAGTTGCATTGTTGCATATAACAGGCAATACAAACATTAAAATATTTTTTTGGAAAAAAGTTTTCCTTGCTACTCAGACAATCATTTCTTGAGTTAAAACAGAATGACTCAAAAAGATAGTGTTGCTAATTTTTGTATACATGTATACTTTAACATTGTTGTCACATTTCAAAGCTCTACTAATTGATTTTTGTATATTTTTTTGCTGAGAGATTACATTTCCCTATGGATCAAGTGTCTCTAGTCTCCCTTACAATTTCTGTATAAAAATATAATGTTCTTTTGCATTAATTTTCTTTGATTGAATAGGGCAAGGATTACTTTTGGGAATATCGAACATTTTTTTATGTATTAATATTTTTATACTTTTCTCAGTGTATTGTATGTTATATTGATGTTTGTAATATCTGTTTTAATTGTTTTTTTTCCTTCACAGCTATTGGTAGATTATGTGAAAAATGTAAGTATTAGAAAATTACTTTTAAGTTTTATTATTGTTATTAATTACTTTATATAGTGTGTTAAAGTTATTTTTGCTGCATAGCTTTAAGATTGTTTAAGTTTAATTAGAGTGCTGCTAGTAAAAGAAGAGTACTCTTTAAATCCTTGAGGGCAGTTTCCGATCTCCACTATTCCCATATTTTTCAAAAAAAAAAAAAAGTGTAAAATGCCCCCTGCTCTCCACATTCAGGGACTTTTAATATGTTACTCGGGACATTTTTGGATATGTGCTTTCTTTCAAAACAACTTTTTTTTGGGGGGGGGGGGGGGAGGGAGGGGAGTTAGTTTGGTGATCCACTTAGCAATCTTTTAAAAAATTACCAAGATTGCACTGTTCCATATTGTGTCTGCAATTATAACCTTCCACTGGTATCATACAAAAGCAAGCTTTTCGGTGATGTAACCAAACAATAAAACATGTCTAAATAAATAAAAAATAATAATTTGATCAGAAACAATGCTTAGAAAATAAAGAAAATCATCATAAAATACAATTAAAAAAAAAATTTTACAAAAGAATTACGAAATTATAATTAATCGCACAATATAAATGCAGGAAAATCTTAGTTGCAACACTGACTCAGGGTTGCTACGGCACCTCCTCGAAAACCTGGAAAACCCAGGGAATTTGAAAAACTATTAAAAATATTTTCTTTTTCTTACAAAAAAAAAAAAAAAAAAAAAAATTTGATGAAATTCTGGCAAAAACAGAATTTACTTTAGGACAGAGGACTAAGTGAGGACAGAGGATAGTGTTTTTTTTTTTTTTTTTCAAATTATTCAATTATATTTTCGATAAATTTTAGATTTCAATAAATGTCCAGCTATCGAAAAATTATACCGCAGAAATCCCAGATTGAAACTATCCTAATAAACACTCTATTGAACATTTGTATTTAACTTTTTATAAATAAGTAGTACTTTTGAAATTCAGAATGTTTAGCAACCTGGAAAATAGAAAATTCTTATGCAATTTTGGGTTTCTAAAAATATTGGGGGATTTGAGGGTGGGGATAATTTAATAAATCTAGGAAGTAAAAGTTCACAAGATAATGAACTCTCCCAAATTGTGTGAAAAAACCCCACCATTTCTTGCCATGTTCTATATAGTTTTTATTAAGTAAATAATTACAAGTTACATGACATTATAATTGAATTTCAAAATGCTTTTGTCTTGGATATCATGGTTATTCAGCAGTATTTTATCCCTAATATCACTTCTTTAAATATGTGTTTAGGTAGAACACAATTTTTATATTGAGGAGCAGGGCTTTAATTTTTATGAAAATGTTTTGTAAAGCCATAGCCTCCTAAACTAGAGGCCTGTCGCATAGCTCGGAAACTTGGCAACAGTTGAAGTGGTAGACAGTGCCACTTGGTACAGATTGCGCAATTTTTTTATTCAACTGTCACCAATAATTTTAAGAAGTGATATATGATATATATAATTGACATTTCTTCAATTCTATTCACATTTTATGTATATCATATGCTACTTTTACAAATTTTTGGTGGCTGTTGCATAAAAATGTTGCGCAATCTGCACCAGGTGGCACTGTCTACCACTTCAACTGTTGCTAAGTTTCCTAGCCATGCGACAGGCATTTAGTTTAGGAGACTATGTTAAAGCTAACTACAGTCTGGTGCAGTAGAATTTGTTTATATATTCTAATTAACATATTAAGTGTAATGTCAGTCATTAGTGACCAACACTGAACTTTCTGTTGAAGCCACATCAATCACCGGTGACAGACACTGAATATTCTATTCAGACTGTGTCAGTCACTGGTGACTGACAGTGTAAAATACTGTATAAAACTAAAATAATTTACATTGTTTTAAGTAATCTTTGCTTTAATATTTCCAGGTGATGGTAAATGTGTCATTTGTGATTCTTATGTGAGACCCTGTACTTTAGTTAGAATATGTGATGAGTGTAATTATGGTTCGTATCAGGGTCGCTGTGTAATCTGTGGTGGACCTGGTGTTTCTGATGCTTACTATTGTAAAGAATGCACAATTCAAGAAAAAGATGTGAGTGTAAATTAAAAAGAGTTATATTATAAAAAAGTAAAAGATTAATTATTAAATTAAGATGATGGAAATTACTTGAATTTAATGTATATCATATATAAATCAATTATTTTATTTCATTTTATCAGTAGAAGTAATTATCAGCTGTGAAAAACTCTTACAGTGATTATTTAAATGGTTTATTTTTAGTCAGAATTAGTAATAAATGGAAATAAATTAAAATGACTTATGAGTAGATGTGGAGTAAACCAATTTTCATCATAATAAAATTTAAAAACTTCTTTACACTTTATAAAATTAATGTAAGCACTACTGGTTTCGAAAGACATAGTTTTTCTTCTTCATAAACAAAATATACGTCCTACCAATGGCGGATCCAGAACTTGACTTTTGGGGGGGGAGGGGGGGCTAAGATTTTTCAAAGTGTTATTCTAGACCACTAAAAAATTTACAATTGCAATACTCAGTTGTGAATGTCAGTGTTTTGGGGGGAGGGGGGCTTCAGCCCCCTAGCACCCCTCTTAAATCCGCCACTGTGCCCTACTACCTTGGAGGCAAATGCAAGACTGAAAGTAAGGCAAAACCCATGAAGGGGGGACACACACACCAAAAAAAAAAAAAGAAGACGAGAAACAACCACAAAAAGAGCGAAGGGATGTTTTATTTATTATAGTTTTTTTTTTTTTTTTTTTTTTTTTTTAATGCAGTTATTTGTTTACAAAAAGAAAGTTATTTAATCAAATTTAAAAAAAAATTTAAAGTTGTAGACAGCAAAGTGAAATCAGAATTTACATTAAAAATTTATCATGATTTAGATAGATTTTTCAGAAAACCTAACTTGTAAATGCATTTAGCATTAAAGCTAATTTTGGTTTGCTACTGAATATCCAAAGAAAGAGTTTTATTGTCTATAAATAATATCTTAAAAATTGCATTCTTATAATGGTTATCTCATATATCAAGTGTCATACAGTTATATGCCATAGAAGTTGAGATGTAGCATTCCTGTTATCGAGGGAAATAGCAGCGCCACTTATTGGCTGATAAGCATCCAGATTTAATCTGCATAATACCTCATAATGGTCTTCTTACATATCAAGATTCGAAATCTTTAAATTGTGTTTTCTCAGTTTGCATCTTTACATGAATTCACGATCTTCAAAATACTACAACTTCTACAGATATTTAAAAAAAGACAGAGTATTTTTTCTGTATGTGTAATCAGAGGTGGGCAGTATATTATATACTTGTATATAATATAGTATATTCAATATACATTTGTATATTGTATATTTTGCAACATTTGCACATTGTATTTGTATATTGTATCTAACATACATTTTAGGCAGTATATTGTATATTTTACACAACTTAATATACAATATACTTTATCTCAAAATTCCCAACTTCTTAAAAAAAAAAAAAAAAAAAAATCTTTCATCTCAGATTTAGAATACTGTTCTTGCTATGGGAACTCAGCTCAAATACCCCTAGAGACTGACAATTATTTTCTCAATGTTGACTGACTACCAACCCAACACCCCCTGTTGACTGACCTCAATAAGAATTACAATTAAGTGATAACATACTATTACAAATGGGTATTTTATGATAGCGGACACTTTGAATATTTAAAAGAAAGTACAAAATGTGTTTTTTTTTTCCTTCACTTCCTGGCTCCATAGGGGTCTAATTAAACCTGGTGTTCAAGAAATGACTGTAGAGGGAGGGATAAACCCAAACAAATCAGTTCTCTTTCCATAGATGTCCTCAGTGTCCACATGCATCTGTAAAACGGAAGTGATCATTACACCATTTTTTTTTTTTATCTTGAATCTTTTTATTTGATTATAGAATTAATTGGGTACCAGAGAAAGACGTCTTTAAAATAATTTAGTTTAGAGTTGGGGATGGAAATACCTAGTGAAAAATTTGCTTTTAACTGTTTTCCTATCGAAAATATCTGTTTTCATTTTGTGGACATTTTACTTTACTTATGTAGATCTCAGTCATATAGAAAGGTTCAAAATTTTATTTTCTTACATCTTACACATGGATAAAAAGGGTGATAATATTAAAAAAAGAAAGAAAGAAACTGGGCGGAAAATTTCTTGCGATAACTTTAAAAGGTGAAAAGGGGAGTATAATAGAAGATAATAAAATGGATAATAATAATTGTATATTTTAATAAAATTAAACATAATTTATACGTCTCATTAATATATTAAAACCAATGTAACACTTAAAAATGAGATAAAAGATACAAAAATTTAAAACTTTAAAACTACATTTTAATTAAAAAACATTAAAAGACAGACGTTTCGGCTAGAACACTAGCCCTCCTCAGTGTCAAACATACAAACACAACATTTACAAAAATTCTAAATACATCATATCAAGATTAAATATTCAGGAGGAATAGCTTTAGCCTCGTTCAAGGCAGAATGTTGCATTTTAGTGAAAGCGCCCTCTAGAAAAATACGGGATTCATAAATATTTATATTGGAAGCTAAAATTTTAAAGTTTTCAAAATCTGGTATATGATCACTATTGAGAGAATGGATTACAAGTTTAGATCTTAAATCTCCTATTTTATAAGAGCGTTTATGTTCCTTTAATCTAATTTCACCTGTTCTGCCAGTTTCACCGATATATGTAGAATCACAATTTTTACAAGGAATACTATAGATTACACCAAGACGTTTAAGAGGGGGGACAGCGGGTTTAAAGTTTGAGAAAAAGTTACTAATACGGAGTTGAGGTTTAAAACTAGTAGAAATATTAACTGTTCTAAGTAATTTTGAGATATTTTCAGAGATACCTTTATAATAAGGGATAGTAGTACGATAAGTGGAATTTTTAACTTTAGGATAAACTGATTTAAATGAAAAATAAAACTCTTCTTTATAAATTCTTTTAATAAAACGAGGGGGGTAACCATTATTTTTTAAATCAGAAAAGATTCTGGATAGTTCATTATTTAATAATTCGGGATTACTACAATAATGCTTTGCACGATGTAAAAGAGTACGAATGACTGCAAGTTTATGCGATAAAGGATTAGCTGAATTGAAGTTAAGATATTGACCAGAGAAGGTGGGTTTTCTATAGACTGAAGTTGAAAAATGTAAAAAATGATTGACTGTTTTATGCATTATAAGGATGTCAAGAAAGGGCAGTTCATTATTAATTTCTGTTTCAAGGGTAAACTGAATAGCAGGACATAAAGAGTTAGCAAAATCTAAAATATCGTTAACATAAGGTTGCTTAGTAATTATAAAAATATCATCCACATACCTTTTCCAGAAAATTTTTTTATCATTATACGTTTAACTTCAGTCTATAGAAAACCCACCTTCTCTAGTCAATATCTTAACTTCAATTCAGCTAATCCTTTATCGCATAAACTTGCAGTCATTCGTACTCTTTTACATCGTGCAAAGCATTATTGTAGTAATCCCGAATTATTAAATAATGAACTATCCAGAATCTTTTCTGATTTAAAAAATAATGGTTACCCCCCTCGTTTTATTAAAAGAATTTATAAAGAAGAGTTTTATTTTTCATTTAAATCAGTTTATCCTAAAGTTAAAAATTCCGCTTATCGTACTACTATCCCTTATTATAAAGGTATCTCTGAAAATATCTCAAAATTACTTAGAACAGTTAATATTTCTACTAGTTTTAAACCTCAACTCCGTATAAGTAACTTTTTCTCAAACTTTAAACCCGCTGTCCCCCCTCTTAAACGTCTTGGTGTAATCTATAGTATTCCTTGTAAAAATTGTGATTCTACATATATCGGTGAAACTGGCAGAACAGGTGAAATTAGATTAAAGGAACATAAACGCTCTTATAAAATAGGAGATTTAAGATCTAAACTTGTAATCCATTCTCTCAATAGTGATCATATACCAGATTTTGAAAACTTTAAAATTTTAGCTTCCAATATAAATATTTATGAATCCTGTATTTTTCTAGAGGGCGCTTTCACTAAAATGCAACATTCTGCCTTGAACGAGGCTAAAGCTATTCCTCCTGAATATTTAATCTTGATATGATGTATTTAGAATTTTTGTAAATGTTGTGTTTGTATGTTTGACACTGAGGAGGGCTAGTGTTCTAGCCGAAACGTCTGTCTTTTAATGTTTTTTAATTAAAATGTAGTTTTAAAGTTTTAAATTTTTGTATCTTTTATCTCATTTTTAAGTGTTACATTTCTTTAATAATTGTATAATGTATAATAATTACAATAAAATAGTAGTATAATAGAAATAAGATTAAAATCCAAAAGTAAAAAATGGTTGACAAAACAAAATTATAAGTAAAGGTTGTTAGGTACATTTATTTATTTTTTCTTTTAATAATTTATTCGATTAAGACATTAATTACCTTAAAGATAAATAAAAGGCATTATGCAAAGGAGCCTTAATATAGTGTAAAAGGAGTTCCAAACTTCAAACTGCATTTACACAGGTATGTCTGTATTTATATTTATAAATTATTATGTAACATAAATTTATAATATTTAACCACAGCACCACAATAAAACAGTAGAGAATTCTAATCAAATATATAAGTTTATATTTTTATGAAAAATAAATTATTCCTTCAGATTTTATAATATATGATACATCATTTTAACAGTTTGTGTTCTTTGGCATTTGGAACTGAAAACATGAGTTGGGATAAGTAGACTCTGCTCATTTCCTTATCATACATTTTCTCATAAATTTCCTACTGTAGGACATATTGTACTCATAGTAAGAGAAATAAATTCGGTCGATCAACCAGCATGGCCAAAAATTTAAATCGCCCACCCACTAATATACCCTCCCCCAACTTCCATACATTTATGTTATCATGATTTACTGATTAATTTCTCTAGAGTCAATTTCATATTTCAGTTTTCACAAAATTCTATATGCTATTTCCAATGCAATAAACTATAATGCAAGTTTATGTGAAATAGGGAAATATTTCACATAAACTTGTGATTAAATAATAATAATAATAAATTCATAGTTTTTCTGCCCTGTTATAAAAAATCTTTAAATTTGCATACCTTAAGAGTTAAGAAGCTTTTAAATTAAAATTTTGATTATCAAGAAATGTTAATGCCAATATGATAAATGATATTTTAAAACTAGTCTGACATGTTTATGAAGAAAATAATCTTCATCATACATATTTATGTGAAATTCTTTCATGTTAAGAAAACCTTAAATTTGAAATACTTGCAAATTTTTTAAAATAAAATGTGCCATAGTCATTGTTCGTGCTAGTATCATAAATTATATTTTAAAACTGATCTGAGATCTTTATTATGCATAAGATCATCATAATACATGTTTATGCCAAATTTTGCATTATTCTACCATGTAAAAGGAACCTTAAATTTTGGATAACTAATGAAGTTTTTAAATTAGAATGTTGCAAATCAAGAGGGTTCTTTCCAGTACCAAAGTGATATTTTGAAACTTGTCCGACTCCTTTAAGATAATTTGTTTTTGAGATATTGTCTATACAAACTATGACATTAACAAACTGACTAATGTACAGACAGATACCACATACATTTTGTGATTTTCGGATTACTCACACCTCATCATTACCAAATCTACTATTATGATGAGTAACTAAAAATATAAAACGAAAAAGGTAATGTAATTGATCGAAGTAAATTAATTTTTTCTTTAATTGTTTGTGTTATCTAATTAGAGAGAATGACAGCATTATATAACACGGTATTCTATTACATTTTTAAAGGAGTAATTCATTATTATGATAATATCTTACTTCCAAGAAAAGTTTTATATGTTTATTTTCTAATTATTTATGAATTCCTAATTGCCTAAATATTTTTATTTAAGTGCATAAAATACCGATATTGATTTCTAAGTAAAATATTAACTCATTTATTCTTAGTAAGAAATTAAATAAACAAAAAAATACATTTTTACTTAATTACAAATACTACAACCACATATAAAAATTAATTTTTAAAAGTATATTCTGAAAGTATATCAAATATACTTTTTTAATCAAGAGTATATTGTATATTTTCGAAATTTTAAAAAGTATTTGTATATTGTATATTTTTGGACAAAATAGACGAGTATTTGTATATTGTATATAATATACTTTTTTTGAAGTATATTGCCCATCTCTGTGTGTAATAGAACCTACTTAAGAGAATTAGGGATGGATTTTGCAATATCTTTAAAAGAAAAAATATCACACATATCATGTTTATTTTGCAAATTTTTTTCATAGACATGATTTTTTTTTTTATTATTATTATTATTATTACTCTTTTCCTTACTCTGACATCCACACAATTCTTTTCCTAGTTTATTACTACTGTTATCAATAAATCTTATGAATTTCACAATTGTTTGTTAAAAATAACTCTCACTGTGTACACTTATACGAAATTTTGCCCTATATACTGCCATGTTATGAAAAGAATGGGATAACGCAGCCACCTGTTGAGTGATTAATCCCATCATGTAATCAGTACCAGTTTAGGTCAGGTCCAACTAAATACCATGTTTCGTTAAATTTCGTTCATTGTTTTGTGAGATACAGAGTCTGCAAAATTTTTTATACACTTGCACAGGCACACACACAGATAAATAGGTATTTCCTAAAAGTGGTCAAAGTGTGTTCAGGATATATCAATACATATAAATCCATCAATAACCAGAAGTCAAGAATTTTCACAAATCTAATACATTTTCCTTATGTACGTAAAAGAAAATAATAAAATGTATGGGGATAAAACATTACAAAATAGATTAAATATATGTATATATAAATGTCAAAACAACTACAAAGTCAAGTATCCAAATGGATTTATATAGAAATAAATATATTATAAAAGCAATGATAGACAGACACAATCACACGCATCAAATAAAAATTAGCAGACTCGCATGTGTTTTTATGATAAAGTTGGTAGATGTGACATCCAGCAGTAAATAACGCATGAATACAAGTGAAATTTTTATTTCATACTAGCAGGCTACGCCTGTTTCGCTGGTCACTATTTTTAAATGAATCATTATAATTAATGAATTCTCAAAATTGCATTAATTTTTATCATGTGAAAAAAAAAAAAAAAAAAACTCTGATCGGGAAAAATGTCGCACCGGGTCCCCACTGCCTTCGGCAGTGTAAACCCGTGCGCGATGCCCACGCACGAATGCATATATATGAGCGCTGTGTGCGCATATTCCTTCACCACCCTTATGATTTCTCAAAATTCCATGTTATTACTCATAAACTTTTATTCTTAAAAAACTGAATTAAAAAAAAAAAAATCATTTCTGATCGGGTAAAAACTCACACCGGGTCCCCTCTGCCTTCGTCAGCGTAGACCCGTGCACGCACAGTGTGCACGAATTCATATATACGCTCGCTGCGTGCGCATATTTCTTCACCACCCTTCCTGTCCCTCCTTAATTTTACACTTTCGAAAATATCCTCATTCGACTCGTAGGCACCCAAAACCTATATATACTATATAAATATTAAACAAAATACCTTATTATTCGACTTCGTGCGTTGCAGAAGAGCTCTTTTCGGACGGGGGGCCCCTTCCGTCTTCAGTGTCGTCCGCACTTCGCGGCTGGCAGTCGTAGGTTTGATGTTTTTCCTTAAGTAGGTGCCGCCATATTTCTCCCATCTCTGCCGACTCGTGGTCATTAATTGCGTCACTATGATGCGCGATCTCTATGCTTTCACGGATGTACGTGTAGGTGGAGTTGTTATAGTTTGCTATTTTTTCTACATTTTCAAAGTCAATTTCTATGTCATCTTCAAAATATTTTCTAGCTAGCGCGGTGGTACGGCGATTAAATTTAATATCGTTTTTATGTTCTTTTACCCTTGTCTTAATCTTCCTTTTGGTGACTCCTATATATTTAAATTCTTTATTTTCTATGGGAATTTTATAGATACCTGCAGTTTCGGTGGGGGGGATCGAATCTTTATCGCTTCTTATTAATTGATATATGTTGGGATTGGGTTTAATGGGAATATTAACGTTAAATTTATTAGCGGTGTGTTTTAGTTTGTTTGAGGTGCCTTGATTGTAGGGAATAGAAAAGGTGTATTTTGTGGAGGTTTTTTGGGCATCTGGAATATTGTTTAATTGTTTTAATCGTTTTCTGTACAAGTGGTTGACTAATGTTTTGGGGTATCCTGCATCGATTGTTAATTTATTGATAAATTTTAATTCTTTTCTTAATTCTTTTTCGTCTGAGCAAATAAGAATGGCACGATTAATATAGCTGCGTATGGTATTAATTTTGTATCTGTAGGGGGTTTTGCTTTTATTACTAATGATTTCGTTACTTGCGGTAGGTTTTCTGTATACTGTGGTTTTGAATTTGTTATTATCTTTAATGATTTTGACATCTAAGTAGTTGATTTCCCCGTTATTTTCGTGTTCAAAAGTGAATTTGATATTGTTGAATTGATATTGTTGATATTGTTGATATTGTAATTATATTTGATATTGTTGCAAACACGTTGTTGACGACGTGTTTGCCATTATTAAAGATAATTACAATAGCGACGAAATCCTAAACCAATTAAACAAATTAGATAACAATATCAAATTCACTTTTGAACACGAAAATAACGGGGAAATCAACTACTTAGATGTCAAAATCATTAAAGATAATAACAAATTCAAAACCACAGTATACAGAAAACCTACCGCAAGTAACGAAATCATTAGTAATAAAAGCAAAACCCCCTACAGATACAAAATTAATACCATACGCAGCTATATTAATCGTGCCATTCTTATTTGCTCAGACGAAAAAGAATTAAGAAAAGAATTAAAATTTATCAATAAATTAACAATCGATGCAGGATACCCCAAAACATTAGTCAACCACTTGTACAGAAAACGATTAAAACAATTAAACAATATTCCAGATGCCCAAAAAACCTCCACAAAATACACCTTTTCTATTCCCTACAATCAAGGCACCTCAAACAAAATAAAACACACCGCTAATAAATTTAACGTTAATATTCCCATTAAACCCAATCCCAACATATATCAATTAATAAGAAGCGATAAAGATTCGATCCCCCCCACCGAAACTGCAGGTATCTATAAAATTCCCGTAGAAAATAAAGAATTTAAATATATAGGAGTCACCAAAAGGAAGATTAAGACAAGGGTAAAAGAACATAAAAACGATATTAAATTTAATCGCCGTACCACCGCGCTAGCTAGAAAATATTTTGAAGATGACATAGAAATTGACTTTGAAAATGTAGAAAAAATAGCAAACTATAACAACTCCACCTACGCGTACATCCGTGAAAGCATAGAGATCGCGCATCATAGTGACGCAATTAATGACCACGAGTCGGCAGAGATGGGAGAAATATGGCGGCACCTACTTAAGGAAAAACATCAAACCTACGACTGCCAGCCGCAAAGTGCGGACGACACTGAAGACGGAAGGGGCCCCCCGTCCGAAAAGAGCTCTTCTGCAACGCACGAAGTCGAATAATAAGGTATTTTGTTTAATATTTATATATGTTTAAATGACTTCGTTTAAATCATAAAGTTATGTTTTAAGTCTATATATACTAATTTTGAACAGTCTAACTCAATTTCTAATTTTTTGCCCTCCTTTAGGGCACCTTAAAACATATAAATCAGGTGAAATCTCGAATAATTGCGATTAGCGCCCTCTATTTGGATAAATTTAATGTAGGTTATTTGATAATATAAAAGTACTTTAAAATATCTTTCGAATGGTGTATTAAATGTAATTTAATCATATTTAGAATTCGAAATATAGAAATTTTAAAATATTGCAGCGCCATCTGGTGGTAGAAATTTCTGTAATCTACTGTTCAATTCCAAATCAACAAAGCTTTAAAATGATGTGTTACTTATGAAATTATTTTAATTAGTAGCTGAGATACAAAAGAAAACCTAATCAGGGCACCTTAAAATGTGTAAATATGGTGAAATCCCGAATTCCACTTTCGATAATATAAAAGTACTTTAAAATATCTTTTTAATGATGTGTTAAAAATAATTTAATCATATTCAGAATTCGAAATATTGAAATTTAAAAATATTACAGTGCCATCTGGCGGTAGAAAATTCTGTAATCTACTGTTCAATTCCAAATCAACAAAGCTTTCAAATAATGTATTACTTATAAAATTATTTTAATTAGTAGCTGAGATACAAAAGAAAACCTAATTAGGACACCTTAAAATGTGTAAATCACGTGAAATCTCGAATTCCATTACTTACGGTAGTCAGTTAATGAAAGGTGACAGAAATTTGTGGCGTCTACTCTTGAAAATCAATTCAAATAAGTTTCAAAATGACATATTACTTTTGAAATTATGCTAATTAGAAGCTGAGATACGAAAATGATATAAACACTATTATAAAACGATTTATGTCTGACTTTTTCGGGGTTTTCTCCGAAGCTTGTGTAATTCCGAGCTAAATATTGTTACAAATCCATAGTATGAAATGTGAAAGAAGTATCAGAATTCGAAACTCTGCAAAATATAAAAGAATAAAGGCGTTCTGTGTTTTCCTATGTTTTCTACGAAACAACCGTTCGTTTTCTACGTTTTTGCTGCCTTCCTTTCCGTCCCTTCTAATAATTTTACACTTGAAAATATCTGCAATCGATTTATTTTTCTTTAAACCTGATAATACCAATTTCAAACGCTGTAACTCTTTTTTTTTTTTTTTTTTTTTTTTTAAGCCCCCTTCGCCCCCCCCCCTCAAGCCCTTCCTAATAATTCTACACTTTCAAAAATATTCAGAATCGAATTATCGAGCGTTAAGACCAAATATTACGAAATTTCAACGGCATATCTCAATTTAAAGAACTGCAAAATATAAAACAAAATTTAATCTAATTTTTTTGTTTATCTACATATTTTCATGAAAATTGAACAGTAGCTTTATAATATGCTGTCTAGGCCGAATATTAATTCAAATGTAACGTGAATGAAATTTTGAAAAAGTTTGAAAATTACAATTTTTCCCCCCACTATAAAACAGGTGACATCTTGATCGGTTACAATCATTTCCTTTTTCATGGCAGACGGTCGTCTGGCATTTGAAATGATGTTGCCACAAAAAATTCATACTTTAGTTAATTTTAAAATATCTAATTGTTGTACCGATAAGCCGCTTGCACGCTTAGATTCAGAAAAAAATTCCACTTTCATTTGGTACTGAAATCGTAACGATCGGACAAATATTTCTAATTTATTTTCCACTTTTTGTGCTTTTAACTCCGTTAAAATATCTTTTTTTATGCAATGGCGGTGAATTCTCAGTCATTGAGATCGCTTTTAGATTAGACATGAGTGAACATTTTAATTAATATCGCCACAACTAATTAAAATAATTCTGTTTTCAGGAGGACCTTGGAAAGGGTCCAGAGCATCTGTATGTCAATTCTTGTACTTCTGCGTTCAATAGAGGCTGAACGTATAAAAGAACAGACAGACAGACAAACCTTTCCATTTATTATTATAGATGCATGTGATGGAAGAATTTTCAATTTTCACCCTCTTGTTTATTATCCTTTTTTTTTTTTCCTTTAATTAATCTTATATAATAATGTGCTACTTCCTTTTGCATTATTATAATACTACTATTTTTTTTACAGCGTGATGGTTGTCCAAAGATAGTGAATCTTGGCAGCTCCAAAACTGATTTGTTCTATGAGCGGAAGAAATATGGTTTCAAAAAGAGATGACAAATGCTTTTTTCTGTACCTGTGTATGGATTTTATTTTATATATATGTCATTGATGTAAAGAATACTGGATTCTGGTGTTCACAATACCAGTTTTTAAATAAATTTTTTTTTCATGCAATCTAGCCTTCTTTTTTTTATTATTATTATTATTATTATTATTGATTTTTTATCTGTATAGTTGGTGGTTTTGTATATTTTCTTTTTACAGAAGATTTCATTGCAACATACAAAATAGAGGAGATACTGAATTTGTTACTGAATGAATGAACAGTCTTTTATTATACTTAAGTATCTAAACAAAATTATTCATTTTGTAGAAAATATTAAATATTTTCTGCATACATATTTCATATAACAATTTGTTCATCGTATTAGTATTGTTTAAACTTTTTTTTTTTTTTTTCATCTGAAATAATAATGAAGAGTGATTAAAACATTTTAAATATTAACCTCTTGAAATCATAAACTGTTAAATATTTTCAAATAGAAATATTGTATATTAATTCATCAACCATGAAAATTCATTTTAGATAACTTTTCACATAGTTAGTATAAAAATCAACTGTACATTCCTTTTATCTGAAAGGAGTTTTTATGGTTGATGAATTTAATGAACAATATTTCTAAATTGAAATTTCATGGTTTAGTGGAGTTGTGCTACGAGTAATATTCTCATCTGTTACACCTGCAGTTGCAGATACGATGACCTTGTCAATGGATATTATGGGGAAAATGCTGAGCTGGTTATCAGCCAGGTAGCTCAGTGGTAGAGCAACCGTGCATTAAGCAGAAATCCCGGGTTCGATTCCTAGCTCTGGCGTTTTTTACATAGTTGGTATAAAAATCAACTTTACACTCCCTTTATCAAAAATGTATTGTCAAATAGTTTAATTATTTTTCAAAAACACTAAGAATATATATTTGGGGAAAAAAAAAAAAAAAACTTTATTAATAATTATTATAGGCAATTGCTTTTTTTTTTTTTATGTAAAAATAAATTTCAATTTTTGTTTAGGCAGCCAAAATCTCTCTCTCCTTTTTTTTTTTTTTTTTTTTTTTTTTTTAATTACATCTAGTTATGTTGTTTAAATTTACTTCACTGTTCTGTTGCCTTCCCTATTGTAATATAGATAGTGTATCTTTTTTCTTTTAACTTAAATAAATTTTTATTTCTGTTTTGGAATAAATTGAGATAGTCAGTTGTAGCTGTATGAATTATCTGGATATATTTGTGGTTTGTTTGATGAGTTTCATATTGGAGATATGTGAAAAAATTGTTTTTGCTTAATTCTTTTCTTTATTATCTTATAGCCTTAATTAGGCTGCTTCTTCTTCTTTTTTTTCCTAAACTATTTGCTAGGGAAAGAGTTGAAATTTAGCTAAAGCATAACCTCACATAGTAAATCTTATAAAGCATTTTTTATCATTTATTTCTGTTTTCCTTTAATTTTTGCACACGTTTTAATTTTGTTTTCCTTGTTTTATTTTCTTGGTAATATATTAAAAATAATGGGAAAAAAAAAAACATTTTTAATATCTTGTATAATATTTATCATTACAATTGATCAAAAACAAGGAAAAAAAACTTTTAAATAACAAGGAAATAATGGAAAAAAGGTGCTATGCAAAACAAGAAATATTAAAAAAGTTTAATGAATGGAAAACAGTAAAATATCCCCCTCCAAAAACTGTTATATTTTCATCTACCCGGTGTCAATTTCTATTGGGTCATTGTTGCAGGAGTCGGGGTTCGCTAAAATTTCGACTATTTCTCTTTTTGTTCCATAAAAATAATTATTGTAATGGACTATTTTGTTACAGTTTTCGAAATCAATTTTAATATTTTCTTTTTGGTTTATTTTTCTTAAGGCTGTTGTTATTTTATTATATCTTATATCATTTTCATGTTCTTTTATCCATGTTTTTATTTTCCGTTTTGTCATGCCTATATAGCATCCGGTTTTTTGATTTTCGTTGGTGAAATTAATTTTTAAATACCTGCGGTTTCAAGAAGTGGATTTTGTGTTTATCATTTCTAAATCTAATTCTTTGGAATATGTTGCTATTGGGTTTTATCGGTATGTTTATGTTTAACTTAGCAGCTTCAATTTTTATTTTATTACTTGTACCTTTGTTATATAGGATTGGAGGGATATATTTTTGTTTAGGTTTTTGCGCGTTATTAATATTATCAGGTTTTTATATTGTCAAGTTTTTTAATCTATTTTTATACAGTTTATTTAATAAGTTCTTTTTATATCCTGCATTTTGACATATTTCGGTGATTTTTTGAAGTTCCTGTTTTAGTAAATTTTTGTTGGAGCATATATTTATTGTGCGATTTCAGAGCATTTAGTGTGGTCCCTAAAAGTCCCTTAACTCTTTTCAGGTCCCTAAAAGTCCCTTTTTTTGGCAAAATGGTCCCTAAGTCCCTTTTTTTTTCTCCCTCCACTAAAAGTCATAAGAGTTTTAGTTATGCCCAAAAAATTATTCGAATGCGATAAAATTGTGTTGCCACATAACTTATAACAGAATATTAAAACGATTAACTTTTGGCAGCCAATGATCTGATGTGTAACAAGAACACTATTATTCATAGATAACTCAGCGAATGGATTTGGGGGCTAAAATTAAAAAGACCATTTTGCTGACTGTCCCTCACTGTTGCATAGTACTAGAACCATTACAGTTGTACTAGATGCATTTGATCAGGAAACAAAATAGTTTCAGTAATGTGTCCAGTTACAAATTGAACCCTGATTAGCACCATAGACATATCTGTAGCCATCTAAGATAATAGTTGGATCTTTTCTTTACTCAGAATTGCCACAATTTTAATTTATTCTGTAACATTATTAGTACCTAACAATTTTTTACACCACTTTTTTTGTGAAATAATTTTCTTCAATGTATAGCTACAATTAAATAAGAAAAAAATCAGTTTTCAGAAAAAAAAGGAGTGGGGAGGGATGAATAAAAAAGTGAGTACTAACATTTTTATGGTATAAGTTAAAAATGTGTCAGCTGTGCTTGACTGTCATCTGCCGCATGGTCTGACAACTGGGAGTTGTGGTATGGGGTGCAATGTTATTTGTTATTGAGACTTCGTTGATTTTCATTGATTCATGACACTTTTATAGCTCAGTGCTGAGATTCTATATTCTGTTGTAGCACCCCTTTTTTCATAAACCCTGAATTGCATTTGGTAAGGATTACATGTATGAGCAATTCACATTGCCATCTTTGCTTCTTGTGTGATGGTCGAGTATTGTGGTGGCTGATTTTTCTCTTGTTCGATTTCTCGAGCTGAGTAGGTAGCTATCTCTGGTCAATACTCCTGTTGGCCTCCACACAGTTGCAACTGCACTTTAACTAAAATCTCTTGTTTCGTGATTTTTTTTTTTTTTTTTTGTGCATGTAAGATTTTTGAAAGTTGCTAGTTGTTTTACATTTTTAAAATCTATTTTTATAATTTGTTCTTTATTATTTTTGGTTAGGGCTGTAGTAGCTCTAAAGCCAGTTTCAGTTATCCTATTTTTCTATTTTCCTCTTAGTCATAGCTCATAGCTATGTTTGTATTTTCCTCTGTTTGATATTTTATTTCGTAAATGCCTGCAGTTTCAAAGGGGTTTATGGGGGTTTTTGTCATTACTGATATGCTGAAAAATATATGTTAGGTTTAGTATGATACTTAGTTTAGAAACTTCATTTTTAAATTTATTGGGTGCACCTTTATTAAATAAATTGCTGTAGTATATTTTTCTTTTGGTATCAGTCCATTTTCAATATGAGTTCATTATTTAATTCTATTTTTATATAGTTTATATTCTAGGTTTTTCTTATAACCAGCTTTTCTCATATTTTATTCAGTTAGTTAGTTTGTAAGTTCTTATAATTTATTTAGATGTTAGGGTTTGTTTTATTTAATTTTTGTAGTGTTTTTAAAATTTTTACGCTTTTGTCGATAACAGAAAAAACATCATCAGCGTATATAAACCAACATTTAATTTCATCTTTAAAATTTCAAAAATTATTTCTTCTGTTAATCTAAGTTTTAATTCAGTGATGAACTTGAATAGTGGGATTCCATTAGGACACCCACATCCCTCTTTTTCTTCTTCTTTTTTTTGTAAAATTTGTTTTTAAATCTAAAGTAATTTTCATTAAGAATTAAGTTGTTTGCTGCTATTAATGTTGTGCTGATTTAGTTTTATCTATATTTCTTTTTTTCATTATTTCATTTATAATTTTGTTAATGCTAGTTTATGGGAACAATTTAATGCCAAAATTCACAATAGTGCTATTTTCATTAATTTTAATTTCTTTTAGTTTTCTTATAAAGTTGCCGGTGGAACTTAGGCTATTGTTTGAAGGGAGAAGGGTTTCACAGTAAATGTCTTTCATATATATTCTGAAGGAAAGTTGGACTTTCTCTTTTATTGACTATATAGTAAAATTTAGGGTGATTCTTATGATCTTTAAATTTTCTAAACATATGGGCTGTATTAGGTGCGTGATTTTTAATTTTAGGTGGTTTGTTGTTCATCAATTTTTCCTCAATTATTAACTTTTTATTTTTCTTCTGTTAGTTTCTTTTTATTTCGTAGACCATCACACAAACATTGAGGGCAGCCGGGCCCCTGGCCAGAAAGTTTCTGCATAAAACTGATAAAACTTATAATTTAATTAAAACATGATTTATGCTGTCATTCAAACTTTTGCAGACGTATACTTTTTAATTATTTGCAGAAGTTCATGATAGTTACATGCAGCATAATTATTGCTTTCCATGCAAACCACAGGCTGATGCACGTGTTGCAATCTTTTAAAAAAAAAAAATGAATTTTAAGGCAGCAACCCACACCAGTTGTTGAAAGATTCTTTTCTCAAAGATGGGGAAGGAGAAATTCCGGATTCATACTCAGGTCACACTTATAAATAGCATAGATATTTGAAAATTTCTGTGGTTTTCTGAAAAACTCGCATAAATGTAGGCTAACAATTCTTTGAAAAGATCTCCCACGGAGGAGGAGAAGTGGCACACACATTCATGCACAACACACTTAGAATGGCAAATTTTGAGGACAATTTATTCATTGACAAATAAATTCATTTAAACGTAAAATCTGACATTTTTTCATTTTGCATCACAAAGAGCAGTAAAATCTTAAAAATTACTAGAGATAAAGGGGCCCAAGATGGTATATCTTATCTTAAGGTATTCAGCAAAACCGAAAGAGTTAGGCACTGACTCTGTATATTTTTAAATTATTTGATTTCGGGTATTACACGGGTTACATATGGTAGGGGATCATAGGAAAAAAAAAAAAAAAAAATCAGCATATATATTCCAGAACACATAAAATAAATAGGTCCCTAAAGTCCCTTAATTTTTGAGAGAGTTGTGCTAAATGCCCTGCAATTTATATAATATTATATAGCTGCTATTTTATATTTGTAAGGAGTTTTGCATTTAGCGTTTATAATTTTGTTACTATTGTTTTGTTTGCGATATACTGTAGTTTCAAAGTTTAATTTTGGGGGGTTTATTATAGTAATGTCTAAAAAATTTAATATATTTTTATTTTCAATTTCAAGAGTAAATTTAACGTCTGGATCAATTTCGTTTAGTTTTTCAAGTGTATTTTTTGAGGGGGAAGTATTTTTTATTATTGCAAATATATCATCTACATATCTGTACCAATATTTTATTTCTTTAAAGTTTTTTAGAATATGTTCATTTTCTGTTTGTCTTAATTTCAATTCTGTTATTACTCCCGAGATCGGTGATCCCATCGGGACACCTTTATTTTGTTTGTAGAATATATTATTAAATCTGAAATAGTTTTCATTTAATATTAAGTTGCTGGCTGAGATTAAGGTTTGGCTTATTTCTTTATTTTTATATTTTTATTTTATTTTTTCGTTTATGATTTCGTTGATTTCTTTTATATTAATGGATGGATATAAGTGTATAACGTCGAAGCTTACCATAATATCATTATATTCTAATTTTATATCTTTTAAGTTTTCTATGAATTTATCAGTTGAGTTTAAACTGGTATTTGATGGGGGGAGAATTTCTTGGTAGATAAGAAATACCAGTTTAAACTCAACCAATGAATTAATAAAAAACTTAAAAGATATAAAATTAGAGTATAATAATATTATGGTAAGCTTCGACGTTATACACTTATATCCATCCATTAATATAAAAAAAATCAACGAAATCATAAAAGAAAAAATAAAATAAAAATATAAAAATAAAGAAATAAGCCAAACCTTAATCTCAGCCAGTAACTTAATACTAAATGAAAACTATTTCAGATTTAATAACAAATTCTATCAACAAAATAAAGGGTCCCGATGGAATCACTGATCTCGGGAGTAATAGCAGAATTGAAATTAAGACAAATAGAAAATGAACATATTCTAAAAAACTTTAAAGAAATAAAGTATTGGTACAGATATGTAGATGATATATTTGCAATAATAAAAAATACTTCTCCCCCAAAAAATACACTAAAAAAATACACTAAACGAAATTGATCCAGACATTAAATTTACTCTTGAAATTGAAAATAAAAATACATTAAATTTTTTAGATGTTACTATAGTAAAACCCCCAAAATTAAACTTTGAAACTACAGTATATCAATAACAAAACAATAGTAACAAAATTATAAACGTTAAATGCAAAACTCCTTACAAATATAAAATAGCAGCTATACAATAGTATATAAATCGCACAATAAATATATGCTCCAATGAAATCTTACTAAAAGAGGAACTTCAAAAAATCACCGAAATATGTCAAAATGCAGTATATAAAAATAACTTTATTTGTATAACCAACTGTATAAAAACAGATTAAAAAAACTTGACAATATTAATAACGCACAAAAACTTAAACAAAAATATATCCCTCCAATCCCATAAACAAAGGTACAAGTAATAAAATAAAAATTGAAGCTGCTAAGTTAAACATAAACATACCGATAAAACCCAATAGCAACATATTCCAAAGAATTAGATTTAGAAATGATAAACACGAAATCCACTTCTCAGAAACCGCAGGTATTTATAAAATTAATTTCACCAACGAAAAAAAAAAAAAAAACGGATGCTTTATAGGCATGACAAAACGGAAAATAAAAACACAGGTAAAAGAACATGAAAATGATATAAGATATAATAAAATAACTACAGCCTTAACAAAAATAAACCAAAAAGAAAATATTAAAATTGATTTTGAAAACTTTAACAAAATAGCCCATTACAGTAATTATTTTTATGGAACAAAAAGAGAAATAGTCGAAATTTTAGCGAATCACGACTCCTGCAACAATGACCCAATAGAAATTGACGTCGGGTGGCGCGCCATGCTGGAAAGGAGAGGAGGAGGAAACCCAGATGACAAGACTGCTGGATGGTCTAGTTCACTGAAGCGTACGTGATGAAGGCTGTGGTTTAGCAACTGAAAGCGCTCGTACCGAGTAACTTTAAAGGTTTTTAATGTTTTATATATAATATGGATTGTAGTTTACTATTTGTACAATAGGAAAATTTTCTAATTATTCAAAAGTACCACAATGTAATGTTCAAAGAATGTTATATAATGGTAAAATATAACATTTAAACATTACACTGCAGTGTTTTTTATATTATCACTCTCATGACTTTTTTACATATATATATATATATATGTATTATCATTTTATGATATTCTTATATATCATTATTGCCATGTAAAGGTTATGGAAAATTTATATATTATGATATAATTAAATATTTTTATTAAATTTATCAGTTTCCAATAATTGCTGACATAATATTTTTTATTATCCAATAATGTTGGATTTAGAACCCCGCTGCTTGTGTAGCAGCGCCTTAACTAAGTACTTCAGTGTAGGTGCTTATCGGACCACTCTTATACATGAACTTAATTGTTAAAAATTTTAATAAAGTTAAAGACTTAATAAATTTAATTCTTTCTATTATATTACCATTTGATTCTGATAGTAACAACAAATTAAAAATGATGAAGGTATTAAGTCTCCACATAATTACTTTTATAAGGCAACTATTTAAATACTAGTATATAACCCCGTCAAAAATGACGGAATGTGAACGATAAATCTTGAAAACAATGTTTAGTTCATGATGGTTACCACGTGATCGTTTAAATGTATTTTCAATTTTTGTTTATAAATCAAATGTGTTTCGATATTTTATAATTTTCGTTCTGAAATTTAAAAAATTCTACTCGATCAATAAATATGAATGACAATAAAAAACTGCTGGTTGACAAAAAATATAGGCCCGACAACACAACAGCAACAACACATCCCAGTGTTCCATTAAGTGCTCTATACGCAAGCGAAGTGTGACGCCACTGACCGTCCGTGGATGCAAGAAAATGATTTCCTATGCTATTCGCCCATTGGATTTTTTGTAAAAAATTATTAAAAATCGAGGAAAATTATTTCCCGATTTTAATCCCCCTATTTGGGTATATATATGTATTAGTTATCATGTGCATGTGTTAGATTGAGTTATTTTGCTGTCAAATTGACAAAATTTAAATTTTAAATTTCAAAACTCTGTTGTCCTTGGCATTTTTGTATTTGGCGATCAAAAACGTACTACGAAAATATACATGCCAGATGTATATTTTCGTAATATGTATTGTGCGAAATATTGTTTCATATTATTCATTACTCTCTTAATATAAGTTTTTAAAATAACCATAATTTTTGAAAGGAATTAAATTATATTCGCCAGATAATTTGGCGATATATATATACATATGTATTTTTCTGCCAAGGATGACCGATATCAAATCTATTCCGCTGCAACATATTAGTATCTTATATCAGATACTTTATTTAGACATTTGAAAACAAATTTCACTTCAAATTATGATAGAATATTTATCATTTTCCTTTTAATTAGTATATTAGTTGGATATTTATTGTGTAAATATCATCCTTTGAAATGAAATGTTTATGTTTTCAATGGAATATGGAAGTTTTTTTTTAATCTAGAGTTTTGAAATTTAAAATTCAAATTTTATCAATTTTAGAACAAAAACAACTTAATCTAACGCATGCACATGATAACTAATACATATCTAAACCTAAATATGGGGATTAAAATCGGGAAATAATTTCCCTCGATTTTTAATAATTTTTTACGAAAAATCCATTGGGCGTTCAACATAGGAAATATTTTTCTTGTATCCACGATCGGCAAGTGATGTCATCACTTCGCTTGCGTATTTAAAGTCCTCATAATAAGAAAAAACGATTTACTTCATTTTACCAAAATACTCTTTTTTAAGACTATCGTAGATCCTGTTTTCAAATTTTCTTACTAACTATCCAATAACTACACACACTCCATTCTAACCCAAATTCACCTCTGCTCTATACCTCCAACCATTATCTCACCCACAACATCGCCAAAATATCCAGGATCCAGCTAGGGACTTTCTCATTCTCAACCGAACATTTTACCTTGACTCGACATTATCACCTTAGACTACTCTACTTTCAATACTCATTTCAACTGGTGACTTTTACTTGCCCAACCAAACATTCTGTCCCAACTATCATTTTACACTAATTTCAAAACTGAAATCAACTGGCGGCATTTATGTACTAAACTCGACGCCAATCATACCTTACAATGTAAACAAACAATGAAGTTTGATAAAAATATTTAAAGGATTTAATGCATTTTTACAAATATTTTAAGATCTTTAAAGATCTTTAAGATCTTTATGTTTTAGAAATATTTTAAGCGTTTTTTTAATGAAACAGTCAAAGACTCGTTCATTCGGAATTAAAAAGTTGTCCATTTGGAATTTGTATTTTCTGAATGGCAACAGTTTTGGTTTGTTTTTATTTGGTATTGCATTATTTATAATCATGAAGTTACATAATTCTATTTATAGGTTCATGTTTATAATAGCCAGTGATCCGTTATATTCAATGAAGACATTTAAACATTACAATTGAATAGTTTTTCAAGGTTTTATAGGAAATAAATAATATGTGCGATACAAAACATGTACGAAAATGATATGTATGTTTCCTAAGTTGAATTAAACAAACGGAAAAAAAATGGCTGCCAAAAGTTTCTGTTTTGAAGCGGTACTAACCGGATTCGTTCATGACAGATGAGGGTCATTATATATATTAATTGCATGTTATTTTATTGAAAAAAAAAAGTTTCACTTAGGAAAAGATAATAGCACATTGGGAGAATATTTTTCATTCGAAACATTCCAGTTATAAAAAAAAAAAAAAAAGATCAGCACTTTTATATTAAAATTGTGTTTATATATACACCATATTGAATCATGTGATTTAATGCGAAATAATGAAAAATAAATAGTATAGTAACAGACATGCGGATGGTTAAAATGAAAAAACACGCAATTTTTAATAAATTTTGAGAAAATTAACCAGAAAGAATATAAAAAAAAACTAAAAACTCAATACATATCTGCATTGTCCGAGCTACGTCTCTGCCAAGTTTTGTACCTCTGCTATCAATAGTTTGATCTTCAGCGAGCATGACATTTTTCACATAGTTTGTATAAAAATTCAACTTTATACTTCAATTTCTCTAAATAAAATTAATACATCTGAATTTTTGCAACTAAGCTTTAAGCTATTTAAATATTTTGAATGTGATTTACTACTTGTTTTATTTGTAATTGACCTTTTACATGCCAATGTTCCATAAATGGAACATGGAATTAAAAATTCATTTAAAAATTAAATATCATGAATACTGACTTGAATAAATTATCAGATATGATAGAAAGATGACTTGATTTTTTGAAATAGAAATTACAGTTCAACCATTAAAGGGGAAATGTACAGAGAATTATAAAAATGACCTATTTTACCATTTTCCCTTCTACCCCACAGTTTAAAAATTCACTTAATTTAGAAAAATAAGCAAATGCTTCTAAAAATGGACTGGCATGTTTAAAATAGCTTACATTATTAAATTAAAATATAATAATATTAAATTATACTAAAAAATTTTTTTTACACATTTTAATGATAGAGTTCTTTAAACTAAAGCATTAGAAGGCAAAATATGTAAAAAATGAATTTAAATTACACTCAGATCTGAACAGTGGCGGATCCAGAACTTGACTTTTGGGGGGGGCTAAGATTTTTCAAAGTGTTATTCTAGACCAATAAAAAATTTACAGTTGCAATTTTCAATTGTGAATGTCAGTGTTTTTTTTTTGGGGGGGGGGGCTTCAGCCCCCTAGCCCCCCCCCCCCCCTTAAATCCGCCACTGGATCTGAATACGGCGTGTAAAAGGTTAATGTTTCAAACTACAGTAAAAACTCTGCTCACCGACATTTGACTAACCAAAAAGTGTATCCCGAAAATCTTGCAAGTGTTTTTTTATTTTCTCCCTCTTTAAATGGCAAAGAATTGATAAACTCCCCCCCCCCTCTTTCCCTTTACAAACAACAGGCAGATGATCAGCCTCTTATAGCCAGCCACTCTATCCTTATTTACTTTTAGTGGTGCACATTCAATCTGTCACTGAGAAATAATCTGTTATTTTGGAGAACTATTTCCATTCCGTAATTATCACTATCCAACGTAGAGCTGAGTACTTTCCTCTACTGATATCATCATAGACTTTGTCATAACAACTTGGAAAAAAGGGAGAAGGAACTATTTTTTTATTATTGATTTTTGATTAGCCATAACATGGTTTGTTGCATAACAAATCATTTCTGGCATTTTATCAGGTTCACCTGTCTTACTATTTTTTTCCACAGATTTGTTAAAACTTGTGCAGCAATATCTAACAAATTATGATGTTTTAAAAGAAGAATCTTTAAAACACTCATCTTGTTACCAGATTTGTGCACTCAACATTTATTCTGATCCTGAATCCCTTAACTCTGACATCAAATATCTAAAAGCGGTTGCTGTTCACAGAGGTAACAATCCTGCACTTATAGATTTTTACAGGAACAGGAACACAATAAAAAAATTCTTTATCATTATAATCTGTGGGCTCAAATTATTTGAAGTTTAATAGCGTTATATTAAATGGAGAAAAATATTCAATCATCTATTATAGTTTTCTCTTTTATTTATTTAACGACTTATCTTACTTTAATTTATTAATACACCTGTAAATTACTTAATGTTTTCAAAGTCGAATGAAGTCACTCCAGATTTTTGAATTTATATTTGAACTTATGAAATTTTATTTTGCATTGTGTTAAATCATAATGTTAATTAACAGTTCTCTGTTCCCCCTAATGTTTATAATGTATGTGGCGGTTAACTGTAACCACCAACTGGTGATTGACTGATAAACTCACATTCTGACATTTTAACTGTAACTGTAATAACATGGCTAATCATTAACTGCAACTGTAATAACATGCTAATCATTAACTGCAACTGTAACAACATGCTGATCATTAACTGTAACTGTAACAGCAACTTAAAAATAATGTTTTTCAATATGAGCTAGCGTGCCTTACCGGTACGTTGCACGCACGATGTATAAGAAGTTCAATTCTGATCATTTTTCTTAATATATTATTATTTTTAGATGCTTTGAGTCCTTATTATTCATTCAATACTTTGAGATGCTTGATCCATTTATCTGAAAGCATACGACTACAATGGTGTTACAAAACCATAATGGTGACTTGTGAGTGAAAAGATCGCGCATCAACTTCCTTCTCAGCAACACGCGATATCTTTATGCATCCGAGGTATGTGTCATCATTCAGCTAATGCAATATTTAAAATCTCAAGATAAGTGATTTGAGAAAGATGTCGTGCATTTATTTTCAACTATTTATATGATACGCAGTGTTTACGATTACGACTGTGTGCGAAGCCTCGTGCACGATATATCTTCAAATTTTTATTACCGGGGATACTCAATTATGGTCAGTAAGCATATTTTACTCCATTATTTTATGCACTAATGTTGTATTTTTCCCTAAAGTATCTAAAAATTAAGGTTTAAAATATGCTATTTTGCAATAGTATTTTTTCAATTCTCTGTTATGGGTGCTTTATTTTTGCTCATATGAAACCTTTGCTCGATAATTTTTGTACATAACTTTCTTAATGGTAAATTTGTATTCTGTATTTCCTATTTTGTATTGTATTACGTACACCTAAGCTTTTATATATATTTTTCATTATGCCCGAGACTGATGAAAACAGTAGCCATCAAGTGGCATATGTTGGGGTAAAACCACCCCCGTTTTGGAAGACAAATCCATCACTATGGTTTCTCAGATTGGAGGCACAATTTTCTTTAGCTAAAATAACATGTGAAAGTACAAAATTTAATCATGTCGTTGCGGCAGTCGATGCAGTTATTCTTACGTCTGTTAGCGACCTTATTATGACTCCTCCATCTGATAACCCATACGAAACATTAAAAAAGCGTCTCATTGAATCTCACTCAGAGAGTGAGGAATCCCGGATACGTACCTTACTGCAGGGTGTTGAACTTGGCGATTCTCGCCCATCCCATTTGCTAACACGTATGCGTACCTTAGCTGGGGATACTGTTGGGGAATCTTTCCTTAAATCCTTATGGCTCGCACGTCTTCCTCAAACTACGCGTAGCATTGTAGGTGCATTAAGTGATGACTTGTCAAAATTAGCAGGGGTCGCGGACAAAATTAATGATCTGTCATCAACCCCGCAGGTTAATGCTACTAGCAGCAGTATATGTGCTCCACCAGCACACAATTCATCCCTAGAGGTTAAAATCGAGCAGCTTACTCAGCAGATGAGTGAGTTGGCTGCTATTGTAAACAGGCGTGAACGTTCACGGGGCAACAAATATAGTCATCGTAATCGTAGCCGCTCCAAAAGTCGCTATAAAGAACCAGCGAATAATCAATGTTTCTATCATACTAACTTTGGTGCTAGAGCAAAAAAGTGTAATTCTCCATGCTCTTTTCGAACCCAGGAAAACTAATTCGGCGTTCGCATCTGGGCCATGATTGCGACCGCCATGTAAATCGCATCCTTTTGGCCGATCCTTCCTCTAAATTAAAATTTCTCATTGACACGGGCGCGGATATTTCGGTCATCCCTGTTAGTGTCATCAAACGACCAGTTGTTAATGAGGGGCTTGTTCTTTATGCCGCAAATGGCACAAAAATACCAACTTTCGGAACTCAACGGCTTACCCTTGATCTAAACTTACGTAGAACATTCACTTGGTCCTTTGTGGTTGCTAAAGTTAGCCAACCTATCATAGGCATAGATTTTTTAAAAAGGTTCAATCTACTGGTAGATGCTAAAAACAATAGTATCATTGATGGCGAAACGATGCTATCATCGCAGGGTAAAGTTGCTCAAATTCTGCCAGGCAATAGTGCTGTGAGCATTCTTTTCGGTTCTTCCAAATTTGACAAAATTTTAGCCAATTACCCAGAACTTACTAACCCTTCCCATACCCCAAAAGAACAACCACAGCATTCGGTTTTTCACCATATTGAGACCAAAGGCCCACCTGTATTCTCTAAACCCCGTCGATTGTCGCCAGAACTTCTGGCAGCTGCTCGTCAGGAATTTGAATTTCTTCTGGCTCAGGGTATTGTGCGGCCTTCCAAAAGTGCATGGGCGAGCCCTCTTCATATGGTTCGGAAAGCGAATGGTGGATGGCGTCCTTGCGGTGATTACCGACGCTTGAATGCCATTACTGTCCCAGATCGTTACCCACTTCCACATATCCAAGATTGTACTCAGTTATTTCATGGGAAACAAATTTTTACAACTTTGGATTTAGCTTGCGCTTACCACCAAATCCCTGTTAATCCTGCAGACATAGAAAAAACAGCCGTAACAACACCATTTGGCTTGTTTGAATTTTTGTTTTGTCCATTCGGCTTGCGAAATGCGGGGCAGACCTGTCAGAGGTACATTCATCAAATATTAAGTAATCTTGATTTCTGTATACCTTACCTCGATGACATTCTCATTGCGTCAGCTAACGAAGATGAGCATGAGGAGCATCTTAGGCAAGTTTTAGATCGCCTCAGACTCCATGGGCTTAAGTTGAACCCGGCTAAATGTGTTCTAGGAAAATCTTCGGTTTCCTTTTTGGGATGCCTTATAACAGCCTCTGGTGTAAAGCCACTTCCTGAAAAGACTAAGGCAATAGCCGAGTTTCCGAAACCTAAAACGATTATAGAGTTGCGACGTTTTTTGGCGATGCTCAACTTTTATCGTCGATTTATCCCAAATGCGGCCAAAACTCAGGCACCTTTACACGAGTTGCTAAAAGATTCTAAAAAGAATGATAAACGCCCGGTCCCCTGGAATGATACATTAATCCAGGCATTTGAGGCATGTAAGCACGATCTAATTCATTCTGCAACTCTTGCTTATCATGCTCCGGACCAGCCAATTAACCTAATGGTCGACGCATCCAACATTGCAATAGGCGCTGTTTTAAATATCTTAAATGATAATAGTTTACAACCCCTTTCATTTTTTTCGCGTAAATTGAGTCCTACTGAGCAAAGGTACAGCACTTATGACAGAGAGCTGTTGGCAATTTATTCAGCTGTAAAATATTTTCGGCACAGTTTGCAGGGAAGACACTTCATTATATATACAGACCATAAGCCACTGACCTTCGCTTTTTCAAAAACTTCAGATTCCAGTTCTCCTCGCCAGCTGAGACAGTTGGACTTCATATCCCAATTTAGTACAGACATTCGGCATGTTGCTGGAACTGACAATGTAGTTGCTGACACCCTGTCACGGATAAATAATATCCAACATTCTTCTACTGATTTTTCCACAATGGCTGCAGAGCAAGCGACAGATAAGCAATTGGCTGATATCCTTGTCAAGCCTGATTTATCCCTCAAACTCCAGAAAATGACAATAGGTCCTAACCTAGAACTTTATTGTGATCTGAGCACTGGTAAAGTGCGACCATATGTTCCTGAGTCATTGCGCTTCGGAGTTTTCAAGAGCCTCCATTCCTTGTCACACCCAGGTGTTAGAGCCACTCGAAAGCTGATCCAACAGAGATTTGTATGGCCTTCCATGCAGAAAGACATTGCCAAATGGGCACAGTCATGTATAGACTGTCAAAAGTCAAAAGTTCATCGACATACTCGTAGTCCACTGCAGCAGTTCCCCATCACCTCACAGAGATTCGAGCACGTGCACCTGGATATCGTGGGACCCTTGCCTCCATCTGAGGGCTATACCTACTTGGTAACCTTCATAGATAGATTTTCTCGTTGGCCAGAGGCAATACCAGTGCAGGATATCACAGCTGAAACAGTGGCACGAACCTTGGTGGCACATTGGATTGCCCGATTTGGTGTCCCTAGAACAATCACTACAGATCAGGGACGACAATTTGAATCCCATTTATTTTCCTCCTTAATGAAAATTTTGGGCATGCATCGTATTCGCACCACCCCTTACCACCCATCAAGCAATGGACTGGTAGAGCGATTTCACCGGACTCTTAAGCAGGCCCTAAAATGTCATAACAGTCCTCGCTGGACGGAGACTTTACCTATTGTGCTTTTGGGTCTCCGTGCCACATTTAAAGAAGATCTTGGTGGTACTTGCTCCGAAATGCTGTATGGAACAACACTGTCCTTACCAGGGGAGTTTTTGGAACCTTCCAAAGAGGAGCCACAAACAGACCCAGCGTCTTTCTTACAGCAGCTGTGCCATACCATGCGAGATATTGCGCCAACTTCTACGTCTTTCCATGGCAAACCATCATGTTTTGTGCATCCTTCATTAGGGACTTGTACCCATGTTTTTGTACGTAATGACTCAGTCAAAGCACCATTGACACAGCCATACAATGGACCTTATTGTGTCACAAAACGTAGTGCCAAACATTTCACCATCCAAATAAATGGAAAAGAATGTGTAATTGGTATAGACAGACTTAAGCCAGCCTTCCGAGCTCAGGATGACATTCCGTCAGCACCGCCTGCTGGGGCTACAGACAGTTCCCATACTCCTACACCTAACTTAGGGGAACCGACAAGTGTGGTACCAAGTCTACCTCCAAACCAAACTACTCGTTCCGGTAGAGTTGTCCGGTTCAATCCGCGATATTTGTGATGGTTCAGTACTTACAGTACTTGGGGCGGAGTACTGTGGCGGTTAACTGTAACCACCAACTGGTGATTGACTGATAAACTCACATTCTGACATTTTAACTGTAACTGTAATAACATGGCTAATCATTAACTGCAAATGTAATAACATGCTAATCATTAACTGCAACTGTAACAACATGCTGATCATTAACTGTAACTGTAACAGCAACTTAAAAATAATGTTTTTCAATATGAGCTAGCGTGCCTTACCGGTACGTTGCACGCACGATGTATAAGAAGTTCAATTCTGATCATTTTTCTTAATATATTATTATTTTTAGATGCTTTGAGTCCTTATTATTCATTCAATACTTTGAGATGCTTGATCCATTTATCTGAAAGCATACGACTACAATGGTGTTACAATACCATATGTATAAATTAGGATTCTACATAATAATAACAGGAGACTTGGCGTTGGAATATTAAAACCCGAATAAACTACTTCGTCAGAAACGTCAAAGAAAAATATTGGAAATGCATACAGCTGTTTCGGTAGCCTTAAGTGTACCGTCTTCAGTGCAAAAAGGATGATCCCTTTTGCACTGAAGATATCCTTTTTGCCCTGAAGACGGTACGCTTAAGGCTACCGAAACAGCTGTATGCATTTCCAATATTTTTCTTTGGTGTTTCTGACGTAGCATTTTATTCGGGTTTTAGGATTCTACATAGTCTTTAAAAAGTCTACTGGAAGTCCTTAGAAACTCCTTACTTTTCTTTATCATAAATGTGTACACACCATGCAAACAGAAGGTCAAGAAAATTATGATGATGATGATGCAGATGGAGAGTGGTTGCGTGTAGCAGAGGATGAGTCTGGTATAGAATTTAGTGATAATATTTGCATTAATGTAAACGTTGTGACATGTGGTATCTTGAGCATAGAGGAAATGCATGATTTCAAAAAATGAAAATAATGGGGCAAAGGAACAGAGGATAATTTTTACGCCAATGACTCAATTATGGCATTTAAAAATGCACAAACTTTTTTAATAAGCACATGAAATTACAGAAAAGGACCAGAAGAATGTAAATCTGGAAAAATTTCGGATTGGAATGCTTCAATATATTGATAAGTTTTTTTTTTTTTTTCAACATTTTTAGAAGAAATAATTTACATTTTTTGGAAATGAAATGCAGAATTCTAGCAAATATCTGAAAGTCTGACTAGCCTTGATATTTATAAGGTAATCACACAAACAGCGATTTTTTTTTTAAATATATATATAAACAAATTAAGGTTTACTTTAAATAAAACAATGTGTTTAATAATTAAAGTTATTAAATTTTTCAGAGATTATTTGTTTTCAATTTATGATAAAAGTTTTCATTTTATTAACACATTAATGAAACGGAATATATGTTTTGTTTATTAAATACATATATACAGTCAAACCACGTTAACGTGAACACACTTAACATGAGTTACTTTTAACCTGAACTGTTTCTACAATCCCCATCAAAAGGAAGATTAGTTTCTGAGTTACTGATAGCATGAACACAATTTTCATCTTCCTTCAGATTCATGTTAAAGAGGTTCTAAAATTGTAATCCATTCAATAAAAACCGATCATATTCCTGACTTCTATAATATAAAAGTTCTAAATTCTGGTTTTGATAATTATAAATCACGTATTTTCCATGCTGCCAGCCATTTCCACACTATCAATGAAGCATGCGCACTGGTTCCTCAGTATTCTGTACTTTTATAAATTCCTTGGGTATTCATATAATGCTTTTATATTATGTTGTAAATGATATTGATGAGGAAACCCGGACGGGTTTCGAAATGTCTACATTTTATTTATTTTTATATGTGTATTTTGTTTTTAAATGCATTTTAACTCTTTCACTACTGTCGCATTTTAGGCTCTTTCAAAAATTAATTTTTCAAGTATAAAAATGATTGTTAACGTTTTTTGCATTATAGTCATGTACAGAAAGAGTTAATTGAATTTTCGAATACAGTTATAGCCCTTAAAATTAAGAACATTACACAGAAAGAATTTGTGTCCTTAGAGTGTTTACAACTGATGCAGTTACCCTATATGTTACTTTATTTTTATGATGCTATATGCTATATAGATCTTAGACAATAGACATCCAATAGAATTTAGCTGAGTACTGACCATAACACTTTTCTAATTGAATTAATATTCAATTAAAAGTCTTGGTTTATTCTCAACATTGTTAAGAAATAAATTTGAAACATAGCTTATATTCAAATAGTTGCTAATAAAAACTAGCATATTTAATTTCTTTTACTCAGACTTTTTGATTGTGTGCCTGATCATTTTCAGGGGGCAACTTTGCTTCTGACTGTCATGCCTTTATCTTCAGTATGTAATACCATAGCCTCCTTAACTAGATGCCTGTCGCATGGCTCATAAACTTGGCAACAGTTGAAGCGGTAGACAGCGCCACCTGGTACAGATGTGACTTTTTTATTCAACTGTCACCAATAATTTTAAGAAGTGATATATGGTATATATAATCAACGTTTCTTCGATTCTAGTCGCCTTTTATGTATATCATATCCCACTTTTAAAATTTTTTGGTGGCTGTTGAATAAAAAAGTCGCACAATCTGTACCAGGTGGTGCTGTCTACCGCTTCAACTATTGCCAAGCTTCTGAGCCACACATCTATTTTAGGAGGCTATGGTAATACCATCCACCATCACTTGTTTAGGCTCTGATTGGGCTCCATGTCATTGCAGCTGTGTGTGTTTGTTAGTACAGTAGAGGATCTTTATAACGCACACCTTGGGACCAGAGGTTTTGTGTTATACAGAATTTTGCATTATATAGATCATATCACAGACTATTAAACTTACCTTCTAAACATGGTCACATAAATATTATACACTGGGAATAAATTAATATATTTAAGAATTAAAGTAATTTAAAAATGCATATTTCCTTTAAAATACAAATTAATTCAAGACTAGAAAACATAATACAGTAGAGAATTTTTATAAAGCACACCTTAGGACCAGAAGTAGTGCATATTATAGAATTTTGCATTATCTATATAATTTTACAAATTGTAAAACTTATCAAGTAATTATGGCCAAATATTGCCTGGAATAAATTATGATATTTACATTTGAGAACCATTTCAAAAGTTAATTTTTTTTATAGCATGAAATATAGAATTCAATAAAATTTAAAATTTACATAAATGATTATTTAAATAAATGAGCAGCAAATACATTAACACTGTACTTAATATTGTTTTTCAAATCATTTACCAGTATTTTATTTTTTGCAGTTTTGTTGATTTTTTAGGATTATGAAATTCAGTTTTTTAGTTTTCTTATTTTAATAAATTTAAAATATTTTATTCATTAATTTTTTTTTCTCCCCCCCCCCCCTTTCTTTTTTACATATGAATTTGTTTTACAATGGCTGTTCTCCTGTGGATTTAAGAAAGAGAAAAGTCTTCTTTAATTATACATGTATTAAAAATTTCAAGTTTCTCATCTGATATTTAATTCCAATATGCCTTAATTTTTTAGTTATCTTAATGTATGTGATTATAACAGTTTTTGATGCTCATTGTAATAACTGTATTCTTTCTTTATTAATTAAAAACTATGAATTAGGAATAAAAAGATGAAAGAATGTCTCAAACATTTATTTTAACTTGTGTGTGAATATATCTAAATGCCACATAAATAAGTTTCTCAAAGGAAAATTTTTAATGTTTACATCCGATCAGTAGTGCATTTTATGGATCATTGCGTTATATAGATCGGCGTTATAAAGATCTTCAACTGTATTTCGATAGTTTTGCGCATTATGGCATAGTTACAACTATTTATAGTTAGCTTTCAGTTTTGTTGCTTCATTTTTTAAACCTTTGTTGTATGTATGGAAGTAGTGCATTTAGCTTTCTCTCTCTGCAACTTAGTTTTTTAATTCTATTTTTTTCTTTTTTAAATTTGTTAACAAGGCTTCTCTCATAACTTGCTTTATTTGCTAATCAATGGGGCTATTCTATCTAAATCTGCTTTTAAAAGTATCATTTGGACAAATATTTATGGCCAGAATAATATAAGATTGTATTATGCTTATTTTGTATCTGTAGGGAGTTTTGCATTTCATATTAATTCTCTCATTGCTGTTGTTTGGTTTTCTGCAACCTGTCGTAATTGCCTTTTTATGCATGTATTGAAAACAAAACCATTCATTTTTAATTTCACTTTGCCAATGTGAAACACTTTTCAATGTTTATGACTTTGGTTTGTCTTTCTGTGTTCTAACTCCCACAAATATTAATGAAATTTCTTGAAATTAATATGTTATTAAAGTTCACTATGTGATGTTTCCTATTAAAAATAGAGTAAATACCATTCATGTGCACAAAAGAATGTTTCCTGCAATATATATTACAATTAGCATTAAAATTTACAAGGCTGCATAAAAATATTCGAATATATTAAGGGCTATTGCTATATAAGGAATAGCTGGAATTGATTTTTAATTTTTTATTAAGAAGTTTAACACATTCTGTTTCAAACAATGTTTAAGAGTGAATATAATTTGAATTAGTCTGACTGTCTATCTCCAATATCCGTAAATTTTTTTAGAATTCTTCAAAATAATGTGTTATTCAAGTTCACTATGAAATGTTCCCCATTTAAAATTTCATTAATAGGCCTTGTGCAACTGGTTTGTGTAGTGGTTCGGGTCGACTACAATTTTAATCTCATGCAGGTTGGGTTGACTGATTTAGTTTTCGTGCGGGTCTGGTTGACTGTTTTTTTTTTTTTACTGCGTGTTGGGTTCAGCTTTAGTTTTCAACGAATCAGATCGATTTGGGAACATATTTTAAAAAAATTTCATCTTTATAACGCAGAAATTTGTGTGCTCTGTTTTCCCATGATGAATATATATGCTTACCCAAATTATCATAGTAAAATAAACATCCATATCCAAATAAAGCTAAGAATAAAAAAAATATATATGTATATATGATTTAGAATGTAAGCTGTTGAAAACAGGCTACTTCTCCCAGAGTAACCAGATGTATGATTCATCTATTTTGGTGACTCATATCCTTTTGAAATATATTGTGATAATTAATATTTTTTCTCTTGCAGATGTTTTTAAGAAGTTGTAGGAATGTATATTTAGATGAGTTTAGCAGATGTTTATAAGTTGGCGTCTGTAACACCGTATTATTTTATTATTGTGTATGTGATAAACATTAAACAATAAAACTACGAACACTAGGCTTGAAACTCATTTTTGTATACTTGAAGTACACAACACACATAAATAGTTAAAAATTGTTATTAATCCATTTTTCAGATTTTTTAATTTTTAACTTTGTGTATTAGTAATTATATTTTTAATTATTTTTAAAATGATTTACAAGCAGCGTGACAATGAAAATTTATTTTATAAAATAAAAATGTTTTGCATGTTTTTTAGATGAATTATTAACTTTCATTTAGATTCGGGTAAAAGAAGTCGGGTTCGGGTATAAAGAAATCTGGTTTGGGTCAGGTGCGGGTTGCCAAAAATTCTTTAGTGCAGGTTCGGGTTGATTCAAAATTCACTTGTCGGGTGCAGGACTCTATGCTAAAATAATGTTTTGTATAGAATATATGTTTAACATTTAGCAGGATTACACTAAAATATTCGGATACATTGGAAATTGCAGTTCTGTTTGTGTTAAGCTTTTTCAACACTTTCTAACAATGTTTAAGAATTATTATAAATTCAGTTAAGGAGCAAACATTCAAATCATGTTTCCTCAAAAAAAAAAAAATAATAATATTAATAATAATAGTTAGTGATTTTTCTTTGAACTTAAAAATTAAAAATTGTATCTGAAATAGAAAACATGGTTTGATTTTTTTTTTTTTTTTTTAAGATTTTCTAACATGGTTTGAATGTTTGCTTCTCAATTAATTTATCTGTCCCTTGTTTGATAATGTAGCCAAAAAACATTGAAGGTGTGAACGATGCAATGAGTATATGCAGTTTGAAAGTGTTAATAATCAATTTGAACTGCATGATTTTTCTTTATTTTTCCATTAATCTAACATAACATTGAAATGAATATCTCCTTTATCTCACTTTATCCAGTTTTTATCCCAGATATGCAAGGGAGTTTAGCAGTTTGAATATAGAAAATTATGACAAATGATCTAAAAAAAACATAAAAAAAATTATTTATTATTCATATTTACATATCATAAATTAACTTGTTATACTTGATTTATTTACTTTTAAAACCTCTTGCTAATAAATAAAGCTCAGCTGAATCTGCACGACTAGCATTAGGTTTCACACGTTTTACAGAAGAAAATAAACTACTTAATCCGCAGAACATTTTTTCAACATCATTGTTATCCCAAACTTTACAGAGAAAAGTTCCATCTCTTTTTAAAGTTCTTATTGAAAATTTTAAAGCACAATAAACTAAATTCATGATTGATGCAGCATCTAAATCTGTATTTCCTGAAGCATTTGGAGCCATATCACTGAGTACAACATCAGCTTGACCATTTGGTAATAAATCATATATTTTTTCTTGAATTTCAGGGTCTGTAAAATTTGATTCTTTTAATATAATAGCTCCCTTGATAGGATCTATATGACGTAGATCAACAGCTATGACTAAGCCATTAGGATGTTTATTAACTGAAAAATACATAAATAAATATATTATTTACAGTTGGATAATCAGGAAATAATAACATCAGTGTACTATAAATTCAATATATAGAGATCAAATGATAGCTAAATATGATGTACTTGCAATCATAATAGATAATTTCATCTTGCAGCCTAAATTTTTTTCCCCCTCTTTCATTTTTAAAAATTTAATGTAAATCCCTTGGGCACACCCAGTAGCAGAATTTTCTGTATCTATTTGCAGCAAAACAAAATCTGTCTGTGACCCAGAAATGCCCGACCAAGTCTGGTACCACAAAAAAGTATTATATATGTGTAATTTATTTTGCTTGTAAATGCAAATTTTACATATTTTATGAATTGATAACAAGTAGGTACTGTAATCAAAGGACATAATATGAATTATATTTTTAGCCTAACATTTCTTTTTGAGATGTTAAATTAATCTGCAGAGCTTTCTCACGACCACACTGCATTGTTTCTACTACTGGGATGCACCATGATGTACATGTGTACACCATTATTCTATTTTATTGCATTGACTGTAATTGTTGCTTCGTTATTACATTACACTATGTGTGAAAATTGTGGTTTGATAATGTGAGCTGTATCATACTGCATCCTTTTCATGAATTACATATTACTTATGTATTCTGAATTTAAATACATCCTAAACTTTGGTTTCAATAAAATCTAAAAAATCTGGTTTTGAATGTCTTTAATGCTAAAGTCAACGTGGTGCATAAAGGGTTAATAATAAACAGACTAAATAACATATTAAAAATTTTCACGGATAATATCAAACTAAATAAATGCATTATTTTAAAGAGAAATAAAATTTTCATTTTGCCAACTGAAAGAATTGATAAAGAAAAACAGTATGATCATAAGAATAACTTATTTAAAACAAAAATGTAAAATTATTTACTACATAAGTCTTAATACTTCATATTTATCCTCAGATGTTATTTTAGCATGTTTTCTTTAAATTCTGCTAAATATATTTAAAAATCTGAAATTTCTTAACATATGTGAAATGTAAAATTAAATACATAAAAAAGAAAGGAATTTTATTTTAATAAGTTGGAGCATATATTCGTATTATTATAATTAAAAGTAGAGCTCTTTAAAAACTCGGCATTAGTGAAAGAACATAATGTGTTCCTTCATAATTAATATGTCATATATTTATTGTTGTTTTGTTGAGATAAAAATTCAGCTTTTGTGATACACAAGAATGGGAAATAACAAAAGATAGCTATTAATTCACCATAAGCATGACAGAAATACAGCATGCTTTTAAAAAAATTTATAAATAAATTTATGAGGGGTTTGCCAGCCCCAAGGAAAATTCGACTTCACAGGTCGTGCTATGCTAACCCAAAATTTTTACTCCCAAGATGGGAAGGGGATCAAAGCAAATTCAAGATGAGTGCCAAGGACTGACCAACCAGGGACATGAAGTAAAAACAAAAATATATGATGACACTGCATGACTTTTTTATATACATATTGTTATGAAAATATTTAATTTTCATGTATGGTAAGTGTTTCGTAAATAAACAGGCAAGTTCCAGTCCATGATTATTCCCAAGATAATCCCAAAAATCATTACTTGAACTACAAAATTCACATACATATGTAATGCACAGCACAAACATTGCTTACTCAAAAATGGTACTCTACAGCTTATCACAGAATATCTCAATAAAATGCTTAGCTTAGAGTTCAATAGAATTCATTCAAATGTAGATAGTAGATGGTCTCCTTTTATGTACTCTTTGGTGAAAATTAGAGGTATACATAAGATTACTTTTGGCCAAGTTTGTTGGCTAAAATGATCTAATTTGATTTTCGCAGATGCAAACTTTTTTTTTTTTTTTACTTTTACAAGTTACAACTGATGTTAAAAAAAAAAAGAAAGAGATAAAAAAAATTGTTGCAAAATTTTCATTTGAGGGGATTTTAAGCTTGAATTTCCTACTTCGGATATGGCTTAAAATTGCCAGATATCTGTATCCAGAGTGCTAATATCTGGTACCCTGTTGGTATTTAAAATTCAGCCGGATTCCTATTTCATCCCTAGAAATATGGAATGAAAGTAACACCTATTGAGCAGCTGATATGCAATTTTTTTTCCGTTTCTATCTTTTCTTTTTCTTTACCTGTACTTTCTTTTCTATTTTTCAATATTTTATAATTTATTTATATTTTTGATGTGCTACTTGGCTTAAAGTGGCTTTTGCGAAAGTGGAGTCCTTGGCAAAAAAAGTCCGATCTATTTCAGCATCAAAATTTAAAAAAATTACTCAGGATTATCAATAAGTAAAGCTCTTTAATATAATGCTGAATTAGCTTTCATGCCAAACGCGATTCATCCGTGCCAAAAACATACTATTTAAACAAAAGAGGAAAAGAAAAAAAAATCTAAAATTGAGGTTTATTATTTTATAATGACGTCAATTTTTGTGAGATGCATAATTTAACTTTTTACAATTTTTTAACACTCATGTTTAATTAAATGTATTTATTTTTATGTTGAAAGAAAATGAACTCGTAAATTTTTTTTGGCAACAATTAAATTATACCTAATATTTTAATGGCTATTTATAAGGTATTAGAAGGTTATCATTTTCATATTTTAATTAATTATAAGAAAACTATTCGAAAATCGGAATTTGAAGTATTGTGTTGTCATCAGGTTGTGAGCTATTGTGAAAGTTTCAAATGTCTAGCTTCTAGCTAATAGGGAAGTTAGTTAAAATTCGATTGCAAGATTTGTACCGGACAAATAAACAAGAATAGAAGTTAATAAAAAAATGGTAATAATGGCTAACTTCCATATTTGATTGAAAACATAAATATTCCACTTCAAAAGGTGATATTTACACAATAAATGTCCAACTAATACACTAATTAAAAGGAAAATGATAAATATTCTATCATAATTTGAAGTCAAATTTGCTTTCAAATGTCTAAATAAAGTATCTGATATAAGATACTAATTACTAATATGTTTCAGCAGAATAGATTTGATATCTGTCATCCTTGGCAGAAAAAAAATATCGCCAAATTATCTGGCGAACATAATTATTTCCATTCAAAAATCATGGTTATTTTAACAACTTATATTAAGAGAGCATGAGCAATGAATAATATGAAACAATATATATTACAAAAATATACATCTAGCATGTATATTTTCATATTACGTTTTAGATCGCCAAATAAAAGAAATGCCATTGACGACAGAGTTTTGAAATTTCAAATTAAAATTTTGAACTTTAATCTAACACATTGTGCACAATAACTAATTTGTAATTATATCCAAATATGGGGATTAAAATCTGGAAATAATTTTCCTTAATCTATACTAATATTATAAATGCGAAAGTTTGGATGTATGTTTGTTACTCAATCACGCCACAACGACTAAATGGATCGGATGAAATTTGGTATAGAGATAGATAATAGTCTGGAATAGGATATAGGCTACTATTTACACTGGAAATTTGATTAGATTTTTTATGAAAATAATAAACTGGTAATTGCCTTAATATAAGCCATTTAAATTTTTAATTGTTGCGAATAAAGTTTACCAGGTATTTTTATTTTATTATCTTTTTTTTTTTTTAACATAAAATGAAATATGCTTTCATGCAAAAAATAAAAAAATATTAAATGCTAAATGGGTGAATGAGAAAATGACAACTTTATAATTTTAAAATAAAATAGTAATAATACAAATCTAGCATGTTTCTTCTGAATTTTATTTCATAGCATTTTTTTATATACTTTAGATTTTTTTTTTTTTTTTTTTTTTTGCACGGATAAATCACGATTGGCATAAAAGCTAATTCAGCATTATATTAATAGTATTTACTTATTGATAATTCTGGACAATTTTTTTAATTTTGATGCTGAAGTAGATCGGAAATTTTTCGCCAAGGACAGCCACTTAAAGCCAATTAGCGCATCAAAAATATAACTAAATTATAAAATATTGAAAAAAAGAAAGAAGAGAAAAGATAGAAAGAAATAGGAACAATAATCACATAAGTTATATTTTGGTTTAAAATGATGACAAAAATTATTAAGGCTGCACCACGATCAGGTTTACATATTAATTTATTTATTTTTCTATATACTAACTACTATTAACTAAGCATGAAGTATATATAACCACAAATAATAATTGTCTCATGCGAAAGATGTAGCTGATCATAGCATATTGTAATATTTAATATTTCAAACTTGCTTTATGAGATTCTAGAACATGTCCTGTAAAGAAATACAATTGTTAAATATTTCTTGCTCATGTAATTATTTTTTGCCCACCTTCCCCTTTATTTATCTCCATCTAACGATCAGCAATCAAATGTTCTGCAGAAGTCTTGTTTCCCAATCTTTACCCATCTGCAACATAAATTATATTTATAATACTCATTTTAAACTTGCTTTATTAGATTCTAGAAGTAGAATTGAAAGAGTAGTTTAATATTTCTTACTCTGTAATTATTTTTTTTTTAATCCCCCCCTCCCCCCTGTTTCCCATCTCTGGAATACGGATTGTGGTCAATGATCAATTCTAGAAACAATAAAGCAATAGAAGTGCTTAATATTTCTGACATATGTAATTATTTTTAGACCTTTAGTGCTGAACTTAATGAATCTATTTATTTTTTCTCAATTAAATTAAATCTTTATGCCTTATGGGGTGTCATATCTATACCAAAATTGTAAACATGGGGAAAATAAAGAATAGATTTTTCAGGTAAGAAAATTTTTTCCAAATAAATTAAGAAAATTAATACTCAGTTGGTTTTATGCACGTTTGAAACTAACAATTAGCTACTGCTACTTTTATATGAATGATTAATGCACATACATAAAAATCATATTCTATATTTGTTTGAAAAATTTGTTTTACTCTTGGTGTGAAATTTTAATAAGATTTTATGTGGATATAAAAGTTATTGCAGGTATATTGAAGAATTTTTTTTACGCTAATGAAAAAATCCTGAAAATGCTTAATGGTGATAAAAACTATATATATAAATGTTTATGTCATCAGTTTATTGAAAGTGGCGTTATCAATATTCAACTAATCATCCAATCAATCATATTAGTGAAAATTTTTCAGCTAATTTCTAATTTCAGTAATCACATGTCTGTAATTTGCATATTTCTTGAAAATACTTTTTTTCTGTAAAATGTAATTACTGACTTAAATTTCAAAAATCTCACTTAAATTTTCAAAATCCCACTTATTTTTTTTGTTAGAGTAGGAGAATCCCACTCATTTTTTTTCTCTTAGTACGAACCCTGAAAATTGACCAATTTAGGTAGAATGAAATCGAGATTTAAAAGCTTTCTGAAAAAAAACCTATAAAACCACCAGGGTTTTAGAAGGTGGGCTGGGCTTTAAAAAAAAAGGGGGGGGGGATTTCAAACCCTGTTCCCACTTATTAGAGTGTTTGTTGAGAGAAGAAAATACACCTTGCGCAAAAGCTGACAAAAAAAAAATATATATATCCCAGAATAACATGTATAGTATGTAAAATGCATTGATAAAAAGTGAAATACACTATATGAGATATTTCTGTGAAGTTCCATTACACAAAGGACAGTGTTTCAGTAACTATACATTTGTTGTTCGATATTTTTCAAACTTTTTTGGCTTTACTCCTTAGAAAAAGGGCTTTTTTTGTCTAGAAAATGGACCAGTAAGTCCTGATGTTATGAACTGCCTTTCATCAATTTAAACAATCAACCTCGCCTAAATATCCGTCTATCATTAAAACAGTATAAATTACGCACCAGGAAGTAAAATTTAAAAAATAATATAATGAGAAGTAAAATAAATACAATATATATACTTTCGTAAGTATTAGAAAGGGTTTTACTCTAAAATATTTTTCAAATTACACAATATCGCTCTAATAACTTACAAATTCCTTAAAAAATCAATTTATGCTGCACACTAATCAATCAAATCACATGTAAGTAACACCTGATTACAATTTAGCATATGAATTTAAGTAGAATTATCCACATTGTACAACTTAGCAAGCAGGAGATTTTGATCACAATCAGATGTAAAATCAAGCCCTAATTATAGGTTTTTTTTTTTTTTTTTTTTTCAAAACAATATTTTATCAACAAATAGATCTTACACATTTGTGTTAATTTATTAATTTCATAGGCTTGTGTATATGATAGTGTAATTTACCTACCCTATCAATTGATATGAAATAAATTTAAATGATTTTAACATGAATACATAAAAATATTTTCTGAAATACAGTAATGTTTTTGGGGAATGCCAAAAAGAGGTGCTTATTTTTTTAAATGAGAAAATCTATCGACAGCAAAAGACACGTTGCTGTGTTATTGATTTTGACATTATTCTGCGATTAATGCATATTGAGGTTGTCTATCCAGTGATGTTCTTATGGAATTTTTATGAGCGAAGTTCACAACATGTAAACACTGATTGCTGTATTGTCAATTTTCATACAATTTTGTGATTTTTCATTTCACTTTGTGTATTTTGAAGTGTAATATTTTGAAAATTATATTTTATTAAGATTTTTTGCCTTTAAACAGTTTGTTTTTGTACAGATTTAGAGTTTTATATTATTTGCAGACAATCTCGCTCTAATAAGTAATCGGTGAAATGTTGCAATTTCTAAATGATACAAAAAAAGCACCATGTTAGTGATTTTTGTCAAACGTGCCAAGTGGCACCTTAAAGCAATTTTCTCACAGTAACACATTGATCTTAGGACTGCGAGGGTTAATCAGCACTAATTTAAGTCAAGGTCAAAATATATTTCAAGTTTGGTTGAATTCTGTACATTGGTTCACAAGATATAGCTTCTACAAAATTTTGAATACAGATACTTTCCAAAAATGGTCAAATCGAAACTTTTAAGGCTAAACTTTACTATAGGGCACCCATTGCTGACTCATGACACTGTGATGTGATTCAGTGTATCAACACTTTTTAATAGTAACCTTTTTGTATTGGAACTTTGTTTTTCTTTTAGTGCTGGCTGCTTATGTGTGTTTATCGTAATGTGGCCCAGCTGCATGATTTTTTTAATGTGTTTTTGAGGTTTAAAAATTAATTTTACAAGTGTATTTTATTCTTTTTTTTTAAATAAATGGAATTATTTAGGGAAAAAATAGTGCATGGTAGTAATTGATGCAGTACAGATTTTCATGCATTTTCTGATTCGTGCGCCACTAATTAGGGATATCCAGTGATGTTTTTTTCTTATTTTAATATCGGAATACTGACAACAGCAGTACAGATTTTTATATATTTTCTGATTCATGCGCTACAAATTAGGGGTATCCAGTGACGTTTTTTTTCTTGTTTTAATATCGGGATACTGACAACAGCAGTACAGATTTTTATACATTTTCTGATTCATGTGCAAGAAATTAGGGGTATCCAGTGATGTTTTTTCGATTTTAATATTGGGATACTGATCGCTGCAGCACAGATTTTCATGCATTAGATTTATGCAAGGTTGAAAAATTGTGAAAATTTTTGAAAAATTGTGGAAAATCTTTGAGTTATATTATACATCATTTATAACACTGAATTTTATGTGCTAAAGCTTGAAGGTTCACTAAAAAGTTTTTTGTGGTGAAGTAGCTCAAATTTCTATTACTGTTTTGATGTTTGTTTTATTAATCTTAAAAATATACTTAATTTATTTCAGTGAATTTCAAAACAAGCGCCAAAGAGAAAGAATAATTTATTTTCTTAAAATGTATTTTTGATATTTTGTAATGATTCAGAGTATTGATTCGCAGTATCGACTCATCTGGTGAGCTGTTGGTTTTTAATTGAAAAATACCACAGAATAAAATAGAAAAATACCATTTAAATTTTCATCTGCATCTAATTTTAATTTTTTAACCACAACTTGCGTCCACGATCCAGGAGCAGCTCCACAATCAACAATAGCTGAACGTGGTTTCAAAATATTAAATTTTTCATCGATTTCTAATAGTTTATAAGCACTTCTACAACGATAACGATCGTAACGACTTTTCTTAACATACACATCGTTTATTTGTCGCGTAAGCCACTGATGAGAACTTCCAGATTTCTTCCCTTTTACATTGGCAGGTATATCTTTCTGAACCAGATTATGGATGCTAAAAGATCTGGATTGCAATTTTGCTATATCTTTACTTATCTTTAAAAAGACTGTTATAAAGGCCATTAGTATTATTTTATTTATTTATTTTTAAGAGAACTTTTCTCAAACTGTTGTTGTTGTTGTTTTGAAGGGAGAGGTAGGTAGGTAGGTAAGAGAGAACATGAGATTTGCTATGCCACTAGTGCAGCGTCATCTCGAAATATCCATTAGAGATCCGGAAAAACACTCTTAGAGAAAGAGAGGAGACTCATGGTCCCATTACGAGAGCTGAGAGCAGTGGAAACAATATCACCGTAAGAGGAACCATCCGGGAGATTAAGAGTGGAGAGAAGTCGGCGCCGAGCATTCCGATAGAACGGACAATACATACAGCAGGATATGATCAGGAGTATCTTGATCCCAGCAGTGGCGACAAAGAGGAGAGAAGGAGAGGTTCATACAAAAAAGCACAGATATAGTAATAAGACATAGATTGATCAGTGAGGCCGAAAAAGTGATGCCTTTTTTTTCGGGAAAAGACGGCCATTTTACTCTCTTGTGGATGTCTTTCCCCGACTGAATATACACGGGAATACACACAGATAATTTAGCAAATAAAATTTATGAAGAATTTATGTACTAAAGATGAATGAAAAAACTCCAGATACTCATTTTTCTTTCTCTCATTTCTTCTTCTTTTCTTCCTTTTTTTTTTTTTTTTTTTTTTTTTTTTTTGTATGGAATAACGACATTTAAAGAAATTTATCGTTTCTGTCTACTATTTGTGTCTGGTTAGAAGTTTTTATGGTCGAAAAAACTATTGGACTTATCCTCATCTTTTGAGATATTAGAGTTAACCCTTCAATTGCCAATCGCAATGCAGTCGGACACTTTTGTTACCAACTGTATAGAGTAATTTATGTTTACTCGGAAATGGTTATAAAGATATTAATAAAAGTTTGGGATAAGTGCTTTTTAGAGACCTAAAACAATTGGAACATCCTTAGCATCAAGAAAATTAGTGTTAACTCTTTAACTGCCAATCGCAACATGTAGTAGAAATTGAGTTTAATCAGAAATGGATATAACGATTTTGTTTAAAGTTTGTAGTTAAGTGTCTTTTTTTTTTAATTTTTTTTTTTTTTTTTAAGAACTAAAACGTTTGGACATATCCTCATCTTCAGAAAAATTTGTGTTAACCCTTTAACGGCCTGTCGCAACATATAATAGAAATTAGGTTTACTCTGAAATGGATGTAAAGATTTTTTATAAAAGTTTGGGATTACGTGTTCTTTTGAGAGATAAAGCGAATGGACATATACTCATCTTCAGCAAAATTTGCGTTAACCCTTTAACGGCCAGTCACAACATATAATAGAAATTAGGTTTACTCGGAAATGGATATAACGATTTTTATAAAAGTTTGGGATTAAGTGTTCTTTAGAGAGATAAAGCGATTGGACATATACTCATCTTCAGGAAAATTCGCGTTAACCCTTTAACGGCCAGTCGCAACATATAATAGAAATTAGGTTTACTCGGAAATGGATGTAACGATTTTAATAAAAGTTTGAGATTAAGTGTTCTTTAGAGAGATAAAGCGATTGGACATATCCTCATCTTCAGGAAAATTCGCGTTAACCCTTTAACGGCCAGTCGCAACATATAATAGAAATTAGTTTTACTCGGAAATGAATGTAATGTTTTTTATAAAAGTTTGGGGTTAAGTGTTCTTTAGAGAGCTAAAACGAATGGACATATCCTCATCTTCAGAAAAAATCGCTTTAACCCTTTAACGGCCAGTCGAAATTTATAGCATTAAATGGGTTTACTCGGAAGTGAATGTGACGATTTTGATTAAATTTTAGGGTTAAGTGTTTTTTTTTTTTTTTCTGGGCACAAATCCTCTCAAGTATCCTCCTTACTACAAATGTTCGTGTTTCAGAACTTTCTACCACTGTAGCTCCTCAGATCAGAAGACATTTAACGGTTAAAATAATCATCGTTGCTCTCCAAATCAAACTGATGAGTATAAAATTATCAAACGATGATAAAAATGGGGGAGGGGGCGTATCAAGAAAACGGTGTGTGATTGGGCAAAATGGTGATCATATTCGGATTCAGGAGGTCATTTTACATAAAAGTGGGCTGAAATGGTGTCAGATACAATTTTCATGCCGCGCAGTGTTATTACAAAGGAATACATAAAAAATTTTCTGGTATTAAGATTACGGAAATCCGTAATAACTTGGCATCTCACTTTCTATATATATGTATATATATATATAGGTAGATAGATAGATAAACAGATAGATATTTGGTGCAAATTAGATTTTTTCTTCGATTCAGAAAAGTTCCTGCTCAATGTTAACCCTTTATCAACCGGTTAAGAAATACGGCCGAATTTGGGTTAACTCGGAAAGGGATGTAATGATTTTGAAGAAAGTCTTTGATTAAGTGTTTCTAGAGGTATAAAATCAATTAGGCATATCCTCACCCCCAGGGCAATTCGCGTCTACTATTTACCCTTTAATTACCGTTTGGGAAATATGGCAGAAATTGGGTTTTCTTGAAAATGGGTTTAACGATTTTGATGGAAGCTTGGAGTTAAGTGTTTTATGGGGGTAAAAAAACGATTAGTCTGATCCCCATCTTCATAAAAATCATGGTTTGCTGTTAGACCTTTATTTGTTGGTTACTTGGAATAATATGACAAAAATTGCATATTAATGAGGAAAAATATGGCAAAAATCGGGTTTACTTGGAAATAAATATAATAATTTTGATGAATGTTTGGAGTTAAGAAGTGTTTGGGATGAAAAATTAATTAAACTTATCCTCATTTACAGGAAATCTTGCTTTAGCTGTTAACCCTTTATTTTCCTGTTGCAAAATATTGCAGAAATTGGGTTTACTCGGAAACACACATAATGAATTTCAAGAAAGTAAGAGTTAAATGATTTACGGATGAAGAATTGGTTTAACTTATCCTCTCTTTCAGGAAAATTTGCATGCGCTGTTAACGTATCATCCGCCGGTTGAAAAACAAGACTAAGTACTAAAGTCTAAGTACTGAACATGACAGTATAGGACAAAATTTCATATAAATGTATATAATGTGAGTTATTTTTAACGCATGAATGTAAAATTTATATGAATTATTGATAATAGTAGTAATAAACTTGAAAAAAAAAAAAAAAATGTGTGCATGTAGGAGCATTGCTTTCCTCCTGGGAAGGAAGTGCTCTTCCCCCGGGGCCTGTGTAAATTTTCAATGTGGATATTTTAGAAAGAACTCGTCAGTATTTCTAAAACGAATGGTTGAACCATACATCTGTATTAATTTAAAACGAAGCTACCGATTTCTTTTATTTTTAATGTTATATATAATGTATATATAGTATAGACATATATATATATATACAGTCGAACCTCGTTAACGTGAATTACTTTTAACATGAACTGTTACCACAATCCCCGTCAAAATGAAGATTACTTTAGTTATATCGTTATATGACGATCAGTTATACTGATAGCATGAACTACTGATAAGATGAACAGATTTTTGATCCCCCTTGAGATTCACGTTAACAAGATTCGACTCTATATCTTTTCATGTCTGCACAAAAATGATTTTTTTCAGCATTTATTATTATACTACTTTAAGAAAAAAATCGTCTGCATTCATCATGGAAAATATCTTTAATAAATTATAACTTAATAAATAATTTGTATTGAATAAATTTGTATAGGATTAAATAGAGAAGAAAGTCTTGTGGTAATACTAGTTATAATATATTAAAACAAGCGGGTTTTACCTCTGCCACTAACTACAATTAAAAGAACTTTGAAAATTCGATATTACTTACTAATATAAAAACTTAAAAAATATTAAAATTTAAAAATTTAAAAAAAAGTATTCCATTAAAAATCAAAACAGTATTTAAACCATAATAAAAACAAAGCAACTGATTATAAAGAATCATATTTTTCATAAATTAGTTAAATTTAACTTACTTATGAAAACTTATTCCACTTCCTTTCATAAATTTATTTCTACAATTAAAAGCCGCGCAGTACTTCGGCATTTTCAATATATATCAACCATGTCTTATTACTATATCTATGATATCAACATTCTATTCCATTGTTGTTTTCGAGTTTTATACTCTCTCATCATGGCTGATGCCAGAAACTTTTTCGGCATCAAAAATCTTTGCACGTTAACATGGGGATGATAGATCTATGTATATTACTATATCTATGACAAAAAAGCCGCTGGTGGGTTATGATGGTTTTAGATCGCCAACGGGCCAGAAGTACATCCGCCCTGCGGGAGGGGGCCCACCTGGAAAAGGGTCTGTCCGCGAATTTGGAAAATGCCTACTCCTCAGAACCTTGGGGCCCTAGCATATTCCCATCGACAGTTGTCACCTGAAATCTGTGACGTCACGCAACCCTCTTGTCGAAACGCCGTTTCGCTTACAAAAATCTTCTTCTTCAGTCTAAGGACCAATGAAAATTTAGCTTCTAGTTTTTCATTTCAGTTAAACTCAGTAACTGTGATTACTTTTATTTGTTTATTTTGATCTGTTTGTTACAGATGCAAATTGTTTACACATGTGGTATGCAATATAAAGCCTTCATTTCGAAATTGTTTTTCTTCTTTTGACTTTATCAATCGATTATAAAAGGATACATTACAGATGGAAATAATAAATAAAGCACCTGTGTTCATGCCTAATAAAAAAATTACAATTAATCTAAAACAAAAGAGTGATTATTATCATAAATGTACCAAATATTTGTTTGTACCATTACATGTTTAATATGTATTAAGGCAATATCATCTTTGACAATTCTTACACAAAGCGCCAACAACTGTTGATTAATACTGTTTTAAAAGAACTTTTACTTACATTGTTAACCACACGCCATTGACGAAATATTTATGTACATAAATATAAACATATATGATAATGCTATATATTTTACAGATTCACTTCTCTAATATTCATAAATAAATATAAATATTTCAATATGCATATAAGCTACATGTTGTATTGACAACATAGCAGTGATTAATTGCTTACATGTGATTAATATGTAAACACCAAACTTTTTTTAAATTTTAGAAATTATGTGTATAAATACATTTAAAACAGTTTTAAGTTTATGCGTATTGCTAATGAACTAACTTAATACATGAATAAGTGTAATGTCTTAAAAAAGAAAAAGTGTTCATCAAATTTGGTACTGTAACTATCATTATCATCACGTATGTACATTCTGTGCACATTCAAAAAAATACTAGGTACCACTATTTTTCTATGTATGAATCTCAATGTAACTCTAACCACAACAATCACTATTACACAAATATGTATGCTTTTTGCATACAACAAAAACTGAATACCATTACCTCACTGTGAATGACTCTCAAAATGCACAAAACTCAGTATCACATATGTATATACTCTTCGCATATATGTAAAACAAATTTAAAAAAAAAAAAAAATCACTGAATGCCGCTTCCTTTCTGCATAAAGGTCAGTGCCGCAGCAATCACTATCATGCATGTTTGAATCTTCACACACATAACCTCCACCACAAGAGTGCATAGTCAATTCTTAACTATTGTTGTATATATTAATAATTACAAATGGATATTATAATTTTTTTTTTTTAATTTCTTAAATGTTGCACCAAAAATCAAAAGAAATTTCTGTAAAAGCACAATCTGGTGAAGAAAATATTTTGAAACTTTATATAATTTAGGCCAGAAAAAAATGTGAAAGTCATTTGAATTTTTATTTATAAAATATTATGGTTGAGTTATGCAAAAATTTTTAGGTTTCGTCAAAAAAATTACAAAAAAAAAGAAAACCATAAGCATATTTGTGTTTTCTAAGTAATAGGTATAAAGTTTTGCAAAAAACAGAGTTTAATTTAGTATGACAGGACCTATTTAAATCTATTCTTCCATATAAAGGCATGCAATAATTGTGAATCATCCCCTGTCATCGGTTACTATATTCATTTCTTAAAATTTCTTTGATATAGTTTTAACGTAGGAGTCACTTGGTGGCTTTTGAATTTTTGTTGTCATTTTGCTGATGAATTAATATGACTACACAATTGTTTAAGTAAAGATCTTGGCGAGAAATGTCACAAGTTACAACTTCAAATTTCATAAAGGGGTTCTTTACTAAAGCCGTTCTCTTTCTTTAGCATGATTTTTCTCAATTTTATTTTAATTATTACTTTTTTAAAAATGCACATTCTTTTCTTTTTGACACAAGAAAAAATATATTTGCTTATCTATTTACTTATTTTTGGCATAATTTTTTTTTTTATAATTTTAAAATAAAATAGGATGGTTGGGTTTTACGTCGCACTACTGCTGCGCAGATGGGCAATTGACGACGGTCTGAGACACACCCCTAGAGGTTGTCCGGAGACATGCCATCACAATTTTGATCCTCCACCGAAGGGACAGCTCTTTCGCTTCGGTGACACCCAGAGGTATAATTTTTTATGGGAAGATGGAGGACATTGCGGCCATGACAGATTTCACGTGCACCAGCCACCATTAGTATACACGACAGTCTTTGGCCGGCTCAAATACCGAACCCGCAATCTTCCAATTACGAGGCCGGCGCTCTACTGACTGGGCTACCACAGCCCTAAAATAAAATAGGATTTTTCACTTAATATTTTTTTTTAATAACACCCCCATCTCTAAATAAAAAATATCCATGGCTAATTAGGCCATTTTCCAAGAGAATCTATTTGCAAGCTGGCAAATAAAATATCTTTATTAATTTATATTTTTATCTAGCCACCTTCGGCGACCAGCTGGTTTGCGATCCATCAAAAATCTGACTTTACGAAACCCTCGCTTGGTGGCGCCACTCGTTTCAGGGCCTAAAACAGCTTTATTGACATATTATGCAAATAGTTTTATTGATAAATTTAACTACAGTAAATTAACTCGGTTGCACCTGCGGCGCCCTCTTCTCGTTTCAATATCTGAAACAGCCTGTTCACTCACCCTGTTATGATCTTTGAAAATTCTGACTTTAGCAAAATTCTGCTCGGTGGCGCCTGCAGTGCTTTATCCTCGTTTTAGAACTTGCAACAGCTTGCTCACTCATAGTGCAAATAGCTTTGAAAATTTTAACTGTAGCAAATTTCTGTTCTAAGGCGCCGCTTTACGTTTCCTGGTTTCAAACAGCCTGTTCACTCACCATGAACCTTTGAAAATTCTGATTGTGGCAAATCCCGAACCCGTTGGGGCCTACAGTCTTCTAATCTTCTCCCGATAAGTAATTTAATCAAAATCAGAATTGGAGATATTGAATTATTAAAATATCAAAGCGCCCTCACGCAACAGAGATTTGCAATATGCACTCTTCTATTTCAATTTGAATGACTTTTAAAATGATATATTACCTGTGAAATTATGTTAATTAGAAGCTGAGATACAAAGGTAATATAAACATTGTTATAAAAAAAAAAGTCTGATTTTTCTGTTGTTTTCTCTGAAACTTGCTTAACTGTGGGCTAAGTAGTGTTAAAAATCCTTAATACGAAATGTGAGCGGAATATTGGAATTTGAAAGCCTGCATCATAATTAGAATTGGAGATATTGGAATAAAGGTGTTCTGGGTTTTCTGTGGTTTTCTCTGAAACTCCTGTACAGAATTTAACGGCTTATATCAGTTTAAAACTCTGCAATTTTTTAAATGATGTATTATAAATAATTTAATCATAATTAAAATTCTAGATATTGAATTATTAAAATATCAAAGCGCCCTCTGGCGACAGAAATTTTCAACATATACTCTTCAATTCCAACAACTTTTAAAATGATATATTACTTATGAAATTATGTTATTTAGAAGCTTACATACAAAGGTAATATAAACATTTTTATAAAAAGATTTCAGTCTGACTTATCCGTGATTTTCTCCGAAACTTGCATAATTCTGGCCTATATATAACATTAAAAATTCTTAGTACGAAATGTGAGCGGGAATCGGGATTCAAAACTCTATAAAATATAAAAGAATAAAAAAGTTCTGGGTTTTCCGTAGTTTTCTCCAAAAGTTTCATGCAGAATTTGAACGTTTTATATCACTTTAGCAGTCCTCAATAAAAGTACTTTAAAATATATTTCGAATGATGTATTACGTGTAATATTAATGAATATCTTTGATATATTTTGCACTCAGAATGGTTAATCTATCAAGGGCGATTGACATTTTAACTAAAAATTATAACAATCAAATGTATGTAAAACTTTTATAATCTAATTAATAGTAACAAAATTATAATTTTACTGTAATTATAATTTTATTATTACAGAGCAAGGGTTAGGAAAATTGTGTTACTAGGTGTTGCTAATACCTGGTGCCAAAACTAAAGTAATTAATAGATGATGAGATATAGCCATCTGGAAAAACGTAGTTCTTGAATAATAGTATATTGCATCTTTCAATCGAGAAATACCTAGACTGAAGTGCCTGGGTAAGGCGTTACCGCAGGCAGTGGGAACTTACAGAGGTGGCATAGACAGTAAAAATACTGTTAAAAGCAGCAGGTACCTGAAGCGAGGTTCAAACAATTTTCACGGATGTGATTTAAGTTTTTATTTATGAAATTATAGAATAACAGTGATTTATTTTTTTGAAAATTTATTTAAATATTGATCAGCAAAGTGGGAAAGCCTGTATAAAATTAATAAAAAAGCACCACAGAACTGGCGTCAAAAAGTTATAAGTACAAAACTTTGAATAAACACCATAAAATGTTATAATTGCAACAATTGTTTCAGGTTAAAATAAGACATGACCCTTCCTCAGGCAAACAAAGTAGATACGAGTGCTGCTATCAAAGTGGCTACACAAAACTGATTTAAATGAAAGCAAAAGCAAATAAAGTCGAATTTAAATAAAAATACTGGTGTGACCAGAATTATAAAAAACAATGAATAAAATAAATAAAATAAAAATAAGATTAAATAAAACCTAAAAAATTCAAAGCTAAATGTAAAACAATGTTACATGAGTAATTTCCAAGCATCAGGCAAGAACAGAATGGAAGAAAAATCTTGTTAATATTTCTTCTGCTCCGTTCTTGTCTGATACTATCCCTTGTAACATTCATTGGCTTCACACTAAAAACAGACATTTAATTCTTTTTATGCAAATATTTTTCAATACTACTTTCCTTTCCTTACTTTAAATAGTTTTCGGACTTTTGGTTTATCTCTTTGGTAGATAGCAGCACTACTCCGAAATTTAATAAACAATATTTCAAATGAAGCCCAATGCAGAAATCCCTTTAATTTTCTTAATAAGTGCGAGAAAGTGTATTTGCTGCTTTAATGAAGCACTCATGTCTTTTTTTTTTTTTCCACCAGATGAAAGGCTGTGTTATTAATTTGACCTGAAACAGCTGTTGGGGGATTTTTACAATCTTTAGTGCTTATCAATTATTTTATTAATTATTACTTGAATTTATCCGGTAATAATTTAAACATTTCAAACCAACAATTTTCAAAAATTATTATTATTATTATTATTATTTTTTTTTTTTAATTAAAACTATTTGCCTAATTGTCATTTTCAAAATTAGTTTTGCTATTTTGAAAAGAAAATGTGGAGTGAATGTTAAATGAAATAAATTATGTAAAACAAATGTTAGAATTTTACCTTGCAACTTTAAAATAATGATTTTAAAACAAATTACTGTTCTTTGTCTACAAATCTAAGAATTTTTGAATGCTGGAATTTTCTTCATAACCATAAATAATTAAAAATAAAAAATACAATGCTCCACTCACAATATTACTACCCTTGTGCTTTGATACATTACTTTATCCTAATTTGCTGATTAATTTTATTAGGGTCAATTTTGTATTTTAGTTTTCAGTAATTCCATACTATTAACAATGCTCCTAAGCAAAATTAATGACACAATTATATTTCAGAATGTCATATGTAATACATTTATAGAGACATTAGAATAAAAACAGATAAAATTAAATCTGTCAAAAGTGAACATTCAATTTTTTATAACCTGTAATTGTTTTTATTAGTCAGCTGCTTCAATATGAAAATAATGCTAAATTATTACACTTATGTACTTATAGTACCTAAACAACTTTAATAATAACAGGGATAAACATAAAACTATATTTTAAAATTTCTAAAAGAAAAATAAATAAATAAATCATTTTATTAAAATATAATTAATCATCAATAATACACAATGTTTTTATCAGCATTTTGTGCAAGAGAGTAATAATTTATTATAATACATAATATAAACACATGCACACCTTTTAAAAGTATTAAATACATAGCAAATAAAGAAAAAGAATAGTAACATACTTACGTACAACATAATGTAAAAAATCTGTCAATCCATACTACATGGAGGTCTTCAGGAAATGTTCCGAAAATGAACTTTTTCTAGAGCTACAGAACTTATACACAATAGCACAGTCAAAGTTCATATTCAGACATTATTCCATAAAAAGATAAGCACGGATGAGCATTATACGGGCTTGAACCTGGCACCTCCTGTCTACCAGCTTTAAAAGGAGAAACACTCCGCCATTAGTGCAACCTAAAAAATTTTTGGATGATCTGTAATTGTTTTTATTAGTCAAATTATTAACAAACATTCCCCCCCACCAAGGTAGTATATTCATGCATACAATAAGTCAGTTTAACAGCAACATGCATACACATAAAATTATATTAAAAAAAAATTAAACATACAATTTCTAAAACTAAAAAAAAGTCTTTAATCTTACTGCTATTAATCAAAAATTGGTAATTATTTTATTCACATTTGGTTCAAAAATATTCAGAAAATGAAAATTATTTATAAAACCGAATATAAACAGATTTCTTGTTAATAATGAAATTTCAATACTGCTATATATACACAATAACAGAGACGACATTTACTTTCAGATATAACAAAAAACACTATTTACAAAAGAGAGTAACACAAAAATTTCATTTTAAGAAACACACACTTTACATAGATAATGTTATATAGACAAATTTGTGATACAATTCGAGGTAATCAGCAATTTTTTTTTTTTTTTTTAAGCTAGATTGGTTGTAATTTTTGATCAAGTATTATGATAAGTGTGTTATTTATTATTTCTTACTTTAATGAGCAAATTTTGCATCATCAAAAACCTAGTGAGTTAATTATACTTGTAGACCTATTAAATACATCACAGGTACAACATAATGCAAATGAAATTGACAGTAGATTTGCACAAATTAATAATTTTGAAATATCACTTTGCTATAATATCATCAGGAAAAATTCACATGTTTGATTTAAATCTTTCTGTATAAAGTATTAGGAAGCATACATTAGTTTGAAAAAAGTTCCTTTGAAAAACTTGTATTAAAAGGTAAGGAATAAAAACTTTGTGTTTACGTTCATATTATAATAAGTAGTACATACAAGTCAGAATAACAATTGTTTTCAAACATTTATACTTCCAAACAAAGCCAGGATTTTTTCAGTTGTAAAAAATAAATTAATTGAAACATTTTTATTTAAAAACTCCCATATTATTATTTTACAGAGCAGGGTTTCCAAAAGTTTAATATCATTTCAAACAATTGAACTTATAAACAAACAATGTAATACTTCTAAGTTTAATTCCTCCTTATGTATATAAAAAGAAAACGAAATATTGTATCTCTTTCATAAAAAGAGAAAAATATCTCAATCTGTTAAACATTAAAAATAAATAATACACTTTTATTTTATTTTACGATAAAAAAATTCCAAATTTGTTTACATAAAAAGTAATAAATTTTATCGCATCCAAACAAAACGAAAACATATTCCGCTTTCTTTTTAACAAAACATATCAATATTATTTATAATAAAATACGTCTCGTAAAACAATTGAATGCAAAAATTTATTTCTCTCACCTTTATCGAATTTTAATCATTATAATCCATGATGCTTCTACTCGTCGTCGCCGCCATGTTGTTTATTTTCCTTTCCTTTTTCAACATCAGCATCGACAAGCTTGTCACTAGCAAAGATTCTCGCGACAATTTCTTGTCACTTTCGACACAGGGTTGCCAACTCCAAAAAACTTAAGCCCCTAAATTCAAGTTGAAAATCCCCTAAAAGTCCCTAAATCTTTTGTGAAAATCCCCTAAAAAGTCCCTAAATTTTTAGCTCAAAAAGTCAAGAAAACTGTTTTAAGTTTTTGTGAATCTGCTTCCAACAATCTAAAAATGCAAGTTTCCCCCCCCCCCCCCAAACTTTGAGAAACATATTAATATTTTATGGCGAGCTTTTGTTTTAAACATGCGAAATACGCTTGTAGAGGCGTGAAAAATCTCTCTGTATGTATGGAGAAATCTAAAGACATACTAATAACTCCATTTAATTCTAAAAAATCATGTGAAAATAAAAATGCAGAAATAGTTTATTAACTTATTCATTTTAGTTTGATAGAAGAAATTTTTAAATTAAGGTATTTTAGTTAGATATTAGTAAAGTAATTCGATATTTCAATTTAAAATGAAATAGATTAAAATCATGACCAAATAAAAAAAAATTCACACATTACATTAAAAATCATTACACATATAATTTCAAACATCATCGTTCGGGGTTCATTTCATATAGTTTGAAAATTTTTGTCCCTCCCCCAATGTAAGATGTCAGGTTACGCATATGAAGCAGTAAACCTATTTTATCTTAAATACTTAATTTCAAGTAACTGAAGCATACATATATCGGATTCTGTCATATAATCTTAACAAATCTTATAAATAAAGCAAAGAGTTTGCTGGGAACACTTCCGGGCGGACAACTCCTACTTTTGATTGGTCTAGATTTAACTACTTTGGTGATGAACGTTGGCCATTTTTTTTTTTTTTTTTTTTTTTAGTAAAAACTAATGATTTTTTTTTTTTTTTTTTTTTTAAGGATACTGCATAGATTTATACTTTTTAAAAGAGCTCTTTTTTGTGTGGACATTATATACATCAAGTTATTAAACATATTACGTTGCAAAGTTTTCTTTTAATTAATTAAAATATGAAAATAAATGTTAGCTATAATTTAAGTCCCCCCCCCCCCAAAAAAAAAAGAGTTCATTTTTTTCGACATAAAAACAAATACATTTAGTTAAACGTAAATATTGAAAAATTTAAAAAAATTAAATTATTCATCTCACAAAAATTGACGTCATTATCGCTTTAAAATTTTCTTTTATTGATAAAGTGTAGGGATGGAACACGAGCGCAGAATTCATACCACTATCAATGTAAGAAAAATTTCTACTTCTTAAATCAACCATATTATAGTTAGAGAATATTCTTAAACAAATATCGGTATGAATTCTGCGCCCGTGAATCATCACTGAAAGTGCTAATGTAGTTCTATAGCTATAAGATTCAACAGAAAATTGAAAAACATTATATATAAAAAGTTTCTTTCCTTTGCTTTTTTGTAATCTTATAATAATTTATAATTTTGTTGTCATTTCGGCGATGAGTTGATACGGGTATCGCAAATGTATAAGTAAACATTTTCGCGAGAAACGTCCGAGCTACTTCAGTGCCAAATTTCAAATTCCGCCAAGAGGTCCCTGCTGTTTCAATGGTTTTGCACAATTTTTCTCATTTATATTTTATGAGTTGATATGGGTATCGCAAACGCATAAGTAAACATTTTGGCGAGAAACGTCCGAGCTACTTCAATGCCAAATTACAAATTCCACCAAGTGGTCCAAGCTGTTTCAAAGTTTTTGCACAATTTTTCTCAATTTTATTTTATGAGTTGATATGGTTATCGCAAATACAAAAGTAAACATTTTGACGAGAAAAGTCCGAGCTACTTCAGTGCCAAATTTCAAATTCCGTCAAGATGTCCAAGCTGTTTCAATGTGCTTGCACAATTTTTCTCAATTTTATTTTAAATATTTTTCTAATGTGAGTGGGGAAAAAAGGAAAAGCACTTTTTTAATTGGTCTAATTATACAAAATATCTCCATGTAAAATTTTATGCGTTTTCCGTTCAGTTTATTATCAAAAAGAAAATAACTAATGCAGTTTTTCCTGTATTATTGACATTTCTATAAATTAAATTAAATTAAATTATCCAGTACCAAGACGTTGCGGTGAAGAAGTCTCTGTCGAAGCCAGCGAGGGCCCGAAGCGAAGTTTTTAAGCAATTTCAATGTATTTTCTTTTCAGTTTTAATTTGTAGAACGGTATAAAAAAAATCTGATGTGGGCACCACATAACTTCCTTATATACCTTTAGAAATATATACATAATGTTAAAAAGCATTGTCATTGAACCCAAGACAGATTGCTAAAAATATTTAAAAAATGCATTATCACCGTGTTCTGGGCTTTTCTGAAAGTTTCAAATGTTTAGCTAGTCGGGAAGTTAGTTAAAAATCGATTGCAAGATTTGTACAAGAAACGCTGCCAAAAGCAGCAGGGATCCGAAGCAGTTGGCTAAAAATATTTAAAAAATGCTTTTTTACCATATTCTGAACTATTCTGAAGGTTTCAAATGTCTAGCTAGTCGGGAAGTTAATTAAATAAATTTTCTGTTGAACCATATAAACGCTGCCGAAGGCAGCATTGACCCGAAACAATTTGCTAAAAATATTTAAAAAATGCATTGTCACAATGTTCGGAGCTTTTCTGAAAGTTTCAAATGTCTAGCTAGTCGGGAAGTTAGTTAAAAATTGAGTGCAAGATTTGTCCAGGTAACGCTGCCGAAGGCATCAGGGATCCGAAACTGTTGGCTAAAATTATTTTTAAAAATGCATTTTCACCACGTTTTGAACTACTCTGAAAGTTTCAAATGTCTAGCTAGTCGAGAAGTTAGTTAAATAATTTTTCTGTTGAATCATATAAACGCTGCTGAAGGCAGCAGGTATACGAAACAGTTGGCTAAAAATATTTTAAAAATATATTGTCAACATGTTTTGAGCTTTTCAGAAAGTTTCAAATATCTAGCTATTTGGGAAGTCAGTTACAAATCGATTGCAAGATTTGTCCGAACCGTTTTTGAGTTATTACCGTTTTTTGATACATTATGGCCAAAACCTTTGTATTTTTGGTCATTAGGAACCTAATTTTCCTAAATATCTCCAAAACGGAAAATCATACAAAGTCCAGAAAGGGAGGTGCACAACTAGATGTTATAACAAACCTATGTACCAGTTCGCAACTTTCTACGTCCAACGGTTTTTGAGTTATGCGACATACGCACATACAGACACACACACACACATACAGACGTCACGAAAAATCGTGTAAAGTCGCTTATATTTCTAAAACGAGAGCTCGTGTTAAGACGACACTTGCAAGTGTACAACTAGACATCATGACAGTCACACGTATAAATTGGGAACATTCAGTGATCATTCGTTTTCGAGCAATGTGAAATACAAAATCCATTTCGCAAATCGGGATTACTATACTTCCTTATTATACTTTGTATAAGGAAGTAAAATATTGATTTTATTATTATTATTATTATTATTATTCATTTAAATATAGTGATCAGCGAAGCGGGTAAAGCCTGCTAGTGTAAAATAATATTTATGATTATACGTATAATACAGTCCAGTTGAAAACGAGAATGTGGGGTACGAGCAGGGGCGTAGCTTGAGGGGGGGAGGGGGGGGAGTCTCCCCCCCAATGTTTTAAAAAATAGGGCGGCATATTGAAGTTTCTGGGGGCGCTGTTTTGCGAATTAAAGTTCATTTGAAAGTGGATCATAATTTTGTTAATTATCATTAGTTTCCAAAAACACTTAAGAGTTTTATGTATCACAAGCTGACCAACTGGTTTACCGACCAGCAAAAAAAGTTTGCGTTAAAATGTCTGACTGTAGCAAACTCCCGTTAGGTGGCGCCTGCGGCGCCCTCTAAACTAATTAAGACGTCTAAAACAGCCCGTTTTCCTATTATGCTAACGACCCTTGAAAATTCTCATCGTATTCATGACGCTTAAAAAAATCTGATCATAACAAATTCATGTTTGGGGGTGCCTATGGCGTGATTTCCCGTTTTGTTCACTTACCGTACAAAAGACTTGAAAATTCTAATCGTATTCGGGATCCTTTAAGAATAAGTTAGTATCAAAATCCAGCTGAGCGGCGCCCTTCCCTGTTCTGGCACCTACAAAGGCATAATGAGGTTTCTGGGGGCGCTGTTTTACACCTTGATGTTCATTTGAAAGTGGATCGTAATTTTCTTTATTATCGTTAGTTATCAACTGGTTGACCGACCAGCAAAAAAAGTTCGCATTAAAATTTCTGACTGTAGCAAACTCCCGTTAGGTGGCGCCCTCTTAACTAATTAGACGCCTAAAAAAGCCTTTTTAAACGTGTATAACAGCCTATTTTCCTACTGTGCAAACAATCCTTGAAAATTCTCTTCGTATTCACGACCCTTAAAAAAATCTGATTATAACAAATCCCTGTTTGGGGGCGCCTATGGCATGATTTCCCATTTCAAACACTTACAATAGTCTGTTCGCTTACCGTGCAAAAGACTGTTGAAAACTTTGATCGTATTCAGGACCCTGTAAGAATAAGTTAGCAGCAAACTCCAGCTAGCGGCGCCCTTCACTGTTCAGACACCTACAACAGCATGTTCGCTTACCATGCAACGACTCTTGAAAATTCTGATCTTAGCAAATTCGCGCCCTGTGGCGACTGCGGCACCCTTCTCCCATTTCAGATACTTACAACTGACTCGTAAGTATGCGCAATCGCTTTCTCACCTCCAAAAACTTAAAATTACGATTTTTCAAGACCTTAGCTCGAAAAAAAAAAAGCAGTTTATTGTACGTTATGGCTGTTGTATAAAAACGAAATTAGATGAGGTTTGAATTTGTTATAATGATTTCTCACTAACAATTTTTTATTCTAAGTGATCCTTTAAGCAAATTTTTTTATTTTATTTTCATCGCTTAAGGGTTTTGAAATATTTATAAGTCTATAAAATTCAACTAGTGCTTCTTGACATGAAATAGCGCGAGGAAGCTGATTTAACAACGCATTAATAGGCACATATTGGGCAATTGGCGACGGTTTGGGATTAACGCCCCAGTGGCGGTCCGAAGACAAGCCATCACAATTTTTATCTTCTGCGGAAGAGACAGCTCCCCCGCTTCAGTATCTCCAAGAGGTATTATTTGCACGGAGCATGAAGGACATTGCAGCCACGACAGAGTTTACGTGCACCAGAGACTGACTTTCATGATGGTCTTCAGTTGGCTCGATTATTGAATCCGCAATCTTTCTGTCAAGCTGGTAGACGTGAGGTGCCAGGTACGATCCCAAGTCGCGCTTGTCGGCCTAGTCGTTCGAAATTTTCCATGGTTTTCTCCTAAACTTACGTAAATACGGGCTAGGGCCCCTTAGAAAGACCTCCTCAGAAGGCACACCCCCCTCATTCCTAGGACCCTAGAGCAGTCAATCGGCCTTTTTCCCAAACACCGACACCAAAACTTAAGTAAAATATAAATTTCTGTACAAAAAAGATTTAATTTTGGACAACGGGACTTTTTTTTAGTTTGTTCTTCCACATAAAGGCATGTGGTAATTGTGTCGCAATCCTTAGCAATGGCTACAAAATTTCTTAAAGTATTTTTCACACGATATGGGAAAAAAGAAAAACGTTTTTTAATTGGTTTAAATATATAAAATAATAATAATAAATTACTGATATTTTTTTCCCTCAAGACTGAGCAATACCCAATTTCATAATAAGAAAACACCACAGAACTGGCGTTTAAAAGCAATAATTACAAAACTTTGAATAAACACCATAAAATGCAATAAACTTGTAATAATTGTTTCGGTTCGAAAGAACACACGATCCTTCGTCAGGCGAAAGAAGTAGGCACAAATGCTGCAGTCAAAGCGGCAACGCACAAAACCGTTTTAAGTGAACAGCAAAAATATATACAGATGAATGTAAACAAAAATACTGGTGTGAGGAGAATAGTGCTGATTCTAAAATAAAAGGGCCGCCTGGGGAGAATTCAATAAAAAGGGGCATTATTTGTATAATTTGCGGTGTTCTATGTTACGATTTTTGTACGTAACAAAAGTAAATTTATAATTTTCCTTGTATATATATATATATATATATATATATATATATATATATAGGCTGTATGAATTTGATATTCCAGGAATGCTGCAGAACTATTGCTAAGAAAGTTCAAAAGTCAGGAAAAAAAATCTAAGGGCCTCTAAACATTTAAAATGTTAGAAAAGGCTACTTGGTACCAAAATGTTTTTAAAAGGGCCGCCAGGTGCTGAAATATGTTGAAAAGGGCCACAGGGTGCTAAAAACTGTTTAAAAGGGCACCCTGTCAAATTAGCCTAGAGTCAGCACTACAGAATTATGGAACAAAAGAAGAAAATAAATAAATAAATTAGATTAAAAAATGTAACAAAATCTAAAAATTTAAAAAACATCAAAATTAAACAAAAATCGAACTTATGGGAGTAATTTTATAGCATCAGACAAGAACGAAGTGGAACAAATATCATTAACAAGATTTTTCGAATTTTTAAATATGTAAAAATCTTCATGGATATTCAAATGGGAAGAAAAGACAGGCGATGAAATTATGTTAGTTTTAGAAAAATTAAAACGATTAGGACAACCAATACTCTGGTTGTCCTAAGAAAGATACTTTTGCTTAGTCTCATACAAGAATATATATATATATATATATATATGTATTTATTTCTGCAAAGCACATTAACCATACCTTTCGAACGTAAGCCCTTCCTTTTATTGAATAGGCTAAAAATGTAAGAGGAATTTCATGTCTGCATATTAATATATAGATTTGCTGAAAAAAATTAGAATGCTCCAAAGATGTATAAAAAAAAGCTACTAAATGGAGGGGAAAAAAAAGCTACTAAATGGAGGGGAAAAAAAAAGCTGCAAAATAGATGGCAAAAAAAAAAAAAAAAAAAAAAGCCTTTTTTTTTCTTGGCAGATTTTAGGAATATGCCCCGAAGGAGGGGGGGGGCACGTATTAACCGACGAGAGGGCCTGTGCCCTCGATTCCAAAGATGGCAACACTCTTGAAAGTATGTGGGTGGCATTTTCAGATGAGGAATACGAAAGGGCGCCAAACTTTGGGTCTCCCCCCCCAATCAAATTTTCACGCTACGCCCCTGGGTACGAGTACGAAAGGGAAGTAAAGCACACAAATTGAGAATTAAAAATATGCGCAGTAAATCAAAACAAATACGGAACAGGTGATATATATAAATACACTAGCTATTGCCCGCGACTTCGTTCACGTAGAAATTTTGATGTGTATGTGTGGGAACTGACGGTTTGATCATAATATGTAATGTAATGAAACCTTAACATTGTGGTGCTGTGCAAAACAGAGTCTGATAAAGTATACTAAAAAAAATTTGTAACTCATTGAAAGATCTACGGGAAAAATATACAATTTATTTTCATTTTAATACCGATCTGTATACAACATTAAACGACTTATTATTTTCCGTCAACACATGCAAGTTCTGGGCACTTGAAACACGTGAACAACCAACATATAATTGACCGTGTGAGAAGCATGGAGTTCCTAAATGAATGCCTGTCACTTTTAAGGTTTGGCCCTGGGATTTGTTGATCGTCATTGTAAAAGCCAATTTCAATGGAAATTGCAATCTCTTGAAATGAAATGGCAAGTTGTTGGGAATAATAGGTATGCGGGGAATCAAAACGCTGTCTCCTTTAGCAGTTCCTGTAATAATGGTACATTTTATAATATTAATACCCAGCTCTGTGATACGAAGCCTAGTGCCGTTGCACAGTCTGGGTGCATCAAGGTTACGCATCAGCATAGCTGGAACGCCAACTTTAAGCTCCAACATATGGGACGGTACTCCCGTTAACTCCAGAGAATTGAGAAATTCAACGGGGTAAGCAGTACTATCGTCATCAGCCATCACAGTGTCTATGGATGCGTATAACTTTGAATTGCCGGCGGTGATGTCTAAAATTCTTTTGTTTATTTTATTGACCCACTCGTTCTTAGGCGATAGCACTGCCCTCTCACACAACCATTCATCATTACTTATATTAACATCCAAATCGGGAAAGACTTGCATAATAAGTTCGCCTTCTGTAGCTACTGAATGGGAAAATTCTTCGGAAAATTGAATTTTCCCATCTGCGTCCATCTCTAGACGACCCTCACCAATTTTCAAAAGTTTATTTGCAAAGACACCTGATTCTTGGTCGTTGTACAGTCGGACGTGCATGTTGCATGTAAGATGGAGCTTTTCAATCCTATACCAGAGTGGCGACGCCTTGAGACATGCGTTTATTTCATCTGCCGGTGTGCCCTTCTCAGTAACTGGTAGTGTCTGTCTAAAGTCGCCTGCGAGCAAAACGACAACGCCGCCCATCAACGTATGGTTGCCGCGGATATCCTGCAGGCTGCGGTTCAACGTCTCTATTGCATGCTTGTGCGACATTGTGCACTCGTCCCATAATATCAACTTGCACTGTTGCAAAAGGACTCCCCGTCCGCTGTTTTTGGTAATGTTGCATGTTGGGGTATCTTCGCTTGCAAGATTAAGCGGCAATTTGAAAATGGAATGTGCAGTCCGGCCACCGTTAAGCAAAGTTGCAGCAATGCCCGAAGAAGCTACAGCCAGAGCTATATTGCGGTCCTTGCGGATTTGGGTAAGCAGAAGATTCAGCACAAATGTCTTACCCGTACCACCTGGTGCATCAAGAAAGAATAATCCCTCCTCTCCACTATTTACTCGGCACAAAATCGTTTCATAGACTTGACGCTGCTTAGGAAGTAATCGTGGTACCATTTCATTGACCTGCGCTTCTAAAACCGCGATATCGTAGTTTAGCTCCGTTACAACATCGCTTGACAATTCCCCTCTTCTCTGAGGTGTGGGTAGGCCGAAATCAGCAAGACATTTTCCAGATATGGAAATCATTTTATCTTCAATCAATACTAAAGCTTCGTTAATGATTAGATCATTGTGAGTGCCATCCAGCCTATATGCAATATCTTCTGATAAAGCGTTCTTGTATTTATCCCACAGCTGGAGCGGGTTTGATAGTCCGCAGGTGCTCACTAAAATCGCAAACAGGTCCCTAACTTTGGCTGCTGAGCGACAAAGGACGGCTTCCGCCATAGTTGCGTCCCACTGGTTGCCATTTTCTAATAGTCCGCGAGCCTCACATGCTTCCCTAAACGTTACTCGCTCTTGACTGTCTACGGTTTTAAGCCTCTGGAAACTTGTCGGGCCCCGCACCTGATTCAGCAACATTCGCAAGCAAAAACATTCAAAGTTGCTGACGTGCACAGTATATATCGACCCAATGCGTCTCCTGCCTTCACACCTGGCCAGTTTTCAATCGGTGTTCCCTGTACACGACGCTTCCATTCCTTCCTAGATGCATTCCACGTATAGTACCGTGGTACATCAGAGTAGAGCAGGGTTTTGGCAAAGCTGTCATTTTCGCACAGTTCGAAGAATGCAGTCAGTGTTGTTTTCGGAGGTCTAGCCACTCTGTCTAGGAAATTCTGCTCAGTGAAGTATACTCGCTCGCCATTGGGTAAGTGAATTGCCAGATGGGTGACAGCGGGGTGTCTCTCGTGCAGCGGTAAGCCCAAGATCCTCCATGCTGCTTCGTTGCTGCTGACGTATCTACCTGCCCTAAATGTTTGCATTTCATCTCTGAGGGTAATACCGGCGTTATATTGTTGAACACTGAAAACAGCTTGGTCATTTCCTTTGCAAATATATTTGCAAATGTATTTAATCGCTTGCACAGAACTACAATATTCAACATTTAAATGTGCATTAAATATTTTAGACAACAGGGGCGAATGCGGCACAATCCAACTATTGTCCACTTCAACTTCCACAGGACCGCCATGAATTGTAATTTTAGTAGTCCTACCACCATGATCGGGTGCTCTCTGCCTGTATAGGGGATATCCATTGTTATTTGTCTGCGTATCCTTCAATAGTGCCGGGGATACCTTTTTGTGCACTTTCTGTCCTTCATGCAAGGAGACAATTGGTTTTCTACGCCGCAGGGTCCGTGAATCATGTTTTTTACAATAATTTCATGTAACTTTTTATCCGTACTCGGGTCAGAGATCTCGGCACTAATAATGTCGTCAATTTGGGTGGGACATATTTTTTCTTTAAGCCACAGCAACAAATGTACGTGGGGCAATCCACGTTTTTGCCACTCAATCGAGTACAAAAAGCATTGAGCCTCTCCATATATTTGGCCTTTAGTAAGTAGAGCTACTAATTTATGGACCTTTATATTGAACACTCTAGCTATGAGATCATGTCTGTCGTTTGCTGTCTGGCCAGGCATGAACGCTTCAGTTATTTCTGTCCAGGCAGGGTTGCACGTGAACGTAATAAATAGGTCTGGTCGCCCGTAGTTGCGAACGTACGCAAATGCGTCCTGTGTGTACTCGTGAAGGTATCTCGGGCTGTTTACAAAAGATGAGGGAAGGATTACTATTTTCCCTAAATTGTTGGGGTCGACATTACCATCGGTTCTTATGGCGTCCTGTAAATGTACGTAGCTCTCTGCTCGCAGTCTTGTCTGATTAAGCGCTATGTATCTCAAGCGCTCACTTTCTATTTTGATATACATATCCACCAGAAATTGGTTCAAAAGTTCCCTACATCGCAGTAGTAAATTAAAATCATTTCGCCGGAACATCATGTGGAACGTGTAAAAGTCCATGCAGGATACCTTTTTGTTTGATATTGGACGGCTAGTAGCTGGATTAATTAATTGGATGTCAAAGTCGTATCCCTCCTGCCCTTTCCAAAATATGAGTGAGTACTCTAAAGCATCGTAGAACCGGTGCGTATCGGCGATTCTAGAAAGCGTGCCGTCACGTGTTCGTAGAACAATGTCTCTTGCTGTGGTCTGCTCGCTGCCTGCAATCACGACTGCTATTTCGTTGCTAGTTGGAGCATTGTAGCGTCGCTCGTGTTGTCCGCGCGGCACTCTGTCGGGGTGGACTACTAACTTACAGCTTTCATCGGGCATATTGTCAAGTGCCGTTTTAAATTCCCTGACTAAGGCGTTATTGTCGAGCAGTACTCGTTGTATTTTACGGACCGTCTCTTTATAAACTCCTGTAATTAGCCTTGACCGTCGCTCAATTTCGGCTTCCTCGTCGCCCATGAAATAGACCTGTAAGAACTCTGGCTGCGTGTTCGAAGTAGGCAGTAGAGACCAAATTCTATGATACACTTGACCTTGAATGGTAAAAGTTGGTGAAAATCCTGGCATTGCGATCACTCTGTCAGCACCAAAAGATGTCATATGGAAACATAAATTATATTTTCTAATATTATTTAGAGAACGCCGTGATTCCACTGTCTCGTAAGAAAATAAATGTTTTAAAGGCTCCACCGGTTCCTCTATTAAAGGAACGGAAACTTTTCCTCCAGAACAACACATTCCTGCAGTTTCTTCCTTCCATTTAAGTGCTCTGCAAAATTTACACTCTTTACTTATCCTCTCCATTTTGATAAGCCCGTGTCTGGCGTAGTCAAGAGTTGAATCATATTGAAACGCAGCTTTATCAAATACGGACCACGTTTTTCTTGTAAACGTTTGCCGTCGCTGTACCTTCCGCTCAGCAATGGCTCGCCGTCGATTTTCTGCCTCTTCAAGAGATTCATTAACACGTTGGGTTGCCAAATATTCAGCGTGTTGTTGCCGCCTCAGTTGTAATTGCTCCAGAGTTTCAGCAACGCGTTGGGTTGCCAAATATTCAGCGTGCTGTTGCCGCCTCAGTTGTGATTGCTCCAGAGTTTCAGCAGCGCGCTGGGTTGCTAAATATTCAGCGTGCTGTTGCCGCCTCAGTTGTGATTGCTCCAGAGTTTCAGCAGCGCGTTGGGTTGCCAAATATTCAGCGTGCTGTTGCCGCCTCAGTTGTGATTGCTCCAGAGTTTCAGAAGCGCGTTGGGTTGCCAAATATTCAGCGTGCTGTATTCGCCTCATTTCTGAATACTTCGGTTTTTCAGCTGATCTGGAAATAGCCTGTCGCTCTGCTTGCTCAATTCTTCTAAGCTCCGCTTGAGGAGTCGTCTCTTGACTTCTAGCTACTTTCACAATCCGAGCTTTATTATTTCTGTTGGAAAGATTAGATTTGCGTGTTCCGGGCATTTCGAAAAACTACCAAATAATAATAATAATAATAAAACCCTTAAAAGGGAACTAAAAACAAAGTACTACTATGAAATAATAGCAAATCAAAAGAATTAAAACTACTAACAAAAAAAAAAAAAAAAGTAAATTATAATTCAAAAAAGTAACAAAACGCACGTTAAATGACAAAGTGAACTAAAAAGTTAAAAATGAGAATAGTAATTAACCAAAAATATTGAACGTGTGATGCTTTCTACTTATCTATATAATATTTCTTTAACGTGGTCCAATTACGATATACATGGGGATAAAAAATAATATTTATAAATGGACAATATTTACACACGCGGAATAAGCTCAATAATTTAATAAGAAAAAATGACGACATTTGTCTGGTAAGAGTATACAGTACAATTTCCGGTGCATTCTACCACCCCACGTATAGCCTTGTAAAATTAGTTGCAACCGATTATTAAAAAAAAATAATAATTCGTTTAAGCACTAACCAATTTTATTTTGAAGACGTGTTCAAAGTTTAAATAAGATTACTGCATTAGTTTTTGAGAAATCGTATACACCGTTTTTATGAACGGTCTCCGAAAAACAAGACTTACTGATTGAATTTTCCAAAACATTTAATGAAAATTTTATAAAATATTGTTTAGTCTCTTTTATAGGCTCAAAATTTTGAATAAAACATCTTATATTTAAAAAAATAAGAGAAAATGTGATTTTTTTTTTTAAGCCTTCGAAACTCATATATCCACTTAACATGGAATACGCAAAATCATATTTTAAAGTAAAGTATTATTTTAGGAAAACGCCTATTGGCGGCGTTAATTTTTCTTAAGAAAAAAAAAAAAAAAAAAAAAAAAACGTAATTGCATGTGACCTTGCATGACCCAAACACTGTGTTAAAGTGTTATTGTTGCAAATATAAAAAGTATTTAAAGAATTTTAAAATCATTTAAATCATCAATTAAAATTTTAAGAAAATTTAATTACAATAAAATTTAGACTTATTATAACTTAAAAGCATTTAAAATATAAAACGTATGAGATAATGCATGAAATATTACACAAAACATAAAATTAAACGTTTCGAGCTTTTTTAGCTCTTTATCAGTACAGACAAAAAAAATGAACAACTTAAAATAGTGCAACATACTCTACCGGCTCAGCGTACAGTCGGTAACAAAAGTGTCCGAACACTAGCAAAAATTCCTATGTAAAAAAAGTACACACGGTTTTGTTAAATAAATCCTTGTCGAATCCTGTACTTAGTCATTGTAAGACCATGATTCGATAAGGATTTATTTAACAAAACCGTATGAAGTGCACTTTTTTTAGACAGGAATTTTTGCTAGTGTTCGGACACTTTTGTTACCGACTGTATGCCTCATTCAGAGGAATGCCATCAGAAAAATCCTGTAAAATTTGGTCTCTATGGCCGATCATTTGCCGATCATCTGTACTGATAAGGAGCTGAAAAAGATCGAATTGTCTAAATTTATGTTTTGTTTATTATTTTACGTATTATCTCATATGTTTTATATTTTAAATGCTTTCACATTGTAATACGTTTGTTTTTATTGTAATTAAATTTTCTTCATAATTATTTCTTCATTTGTTAGAAAATTGTTTTTAAAATGATATATAATTGATTAAATTAGTTGCAATAAGTAAACGACAGTCATGTAAAGTTGCTTTTTATTAACTATATAGTTCACGATTTTTCCTGAAATGATCTAAATAACAGTAATTTATGGCGTTATCTAAGCTATACAACGCCTTAATTAGATGAAATAATAAAAAAATTTCGATGCAATTTTGTAGCCAATACTGTCCATTCTGGGTAAGGCTTTCGTAGAATCAATATTTTTGAATTTCACTGCTTCAGGTTTACATTTTCTTTCATATTCAACATAATGTCTCATGGATTTTATAACGGTTTCTGTGTGTAACACTTTACATATTAAATTCTGTTGGCGATGCTTTACCATTGTTTGAGCGAACATTTCTTGTAGTGACGAAAAATTTAAATTATTACAAAATACTTCATCTGAAGATTCAGTTTCTTCTGAAGGTGAAACTGGATATTGGGTAATTTCATCATTTTTCATGCTAATCTCAGAGATATCATCTTGACTGGTTTTAGAACTTATTGACTGACTTTGATCTGCATATTCAGTTTTTTGTAAACATAGAATTTCATCAGCAGATTCACTTTCTTCTAAAACTAGAACTGGATATTGGGTAATTTCATCATTTTTCATGCTAATTTCAGAGATATCACCTTGACTGGTTTTAGAACTTATTGACTGACATTGATCTAGTCTTTTGTAAACATGGTACTCCATCAGCAGGTTCACTTTCTTTTAACAGTGGAACTGAATATTGGGTAATTTCATCATTTTTCATGCTAATCTCAGAGATACTCTCTTGACTGGTTTTAGAACTTATTGACTGACTTTGATCTGAAGATTCAGTTTTTTGTAAACATGGTAGTTTGTATTGAAGCATTGCATCCTTTTCCATACTAATCTCATAGTTATCAACTTGAATGGCTTTAGAACATGATGGACTTTGAACAAGAGATTCTGTTTTTTCTAAAAATGGAAGTATGCATTCAGGAATTTCAACATTTTCTATGTTAATTTCGTGGACATCAGCTCGATTGACTTTAGTGTTTCGATTGGTATTTGCTGGAATTGGATTGTTTTTTCTACATTTTTCTCTCATAGGTTTTGATTTGAACAGCTTTTCCCATATCCACTCCTTTCCCACCAGTGATCCATCGTTTTCAAAAAGTTTGTGATTTAACAAAACTGAAGTTGGTGGCCTTGATTCAGGGGCAAGTCTTAAGCAAGCTCTGCAGAAATTTCTTGCTATCTTCAACGTCTTATTTTTTATGCTGCAGTTCGGGAAAGACAATCGGCATTCTTTATTGAAGTTCTTTTTCTAAAAATAAATAAATAAATAAAAAGATAAATTATTAAAGCAAAAACTATTACACTTGTCCCCCCCAAAACATTGTGACGTTATAAATATTATTTCATTAATAACTCCACCTGTGACTGAGAGGCTGTGCTCCCGAATATGTATATATATATATATATATATATATATATTAGGGAATATAATTAGTAAGGTTAAAAACAAAAATAAATAAAATAATAAAAATAAATACAACTATATATATATATATTTTAATAAGTAAATCATTTTATAGGTTTTGATACTTATAGAAATTATGGTGTATACTTAAAAACAATTCCTTTGTATTCAATTTTTAATTTTTATTTTCTAAACTGGTTGGGTTTCTTTCTTTTGGTAAGATATAGGGATTTAAGCAACTGTGATGTAGATTATTACATATTTTAAAATTTGTTTTATCTTTAAAAGATAGGTAAATTCTCTAAATAAATTAAGTTATAAATAAAATTATTTAATATTAAACAACTATTTAAAATATTACGGTATAACTGTTTTTAACCTATAAATAATAAAATTACAATATACGTTTTCTAATTTTTATGTCTTCCCTTACATACCTTTTTCAATGTAACTGAAACAAATTCTTTGATCAATTCCTAGTATTCACTTAGCAATCCTAAAATCCTTTTCACGGTGGAAAGGATATGTTTTGACTTATTTCTATCTTTTTGTTTTGTGAAACCAGAAAATAATTAATTCGGTTTCTTTAAATCTGTCATCGAAATGTAAATCAAGTGCCCTCTTGTCGCCTAATTTACATCATCAGCTAGATAAAATATTTGCTTAGCTGTTTATTTCCCAGGAATTAAAATCTTGACGAAATCATGCCCACATTCACTAACAATGGTCAATAAGGTACTAGTCGCCTTTTCAAAAATGACATAAAAAAATTCGTAACGTGCCGCAACCATTCTCTATCTTAAACTTTGAACTTGGTGTCTGTAAAATTTACGCCAAATGTAATATCATTTTTACACTCCAGTTTTGGAGCTCACTTACTTACTGACTTACGATCATGCAGTAGCTCAAGAAAGATTGGGGCTTTGGGCCCGGCCTTGTGCCTAGTATTGTTTTCCCCGCTACATACTGTTATTCCATCTATGGTCACGCAACAAATTAGCTTCTTTGGAATAATCAATAAATTTACCTGAACCAATATACTGCCTCATGGATCCGTTCTTGGGTGATGTACTTTCATCTACAGTTATTTTTTAACTTGACTTTTTTTACAGCTTATCCCGTGTGGCCAACGCAATAATATTGTCTTTTCGAAGCCTAAAATTCGTCATTAGGCACTGGAAAAAATCACCATTAGACTACTTTTTTTTTTAATTATTTTATTATTATTATTATTATTTGCTAGTAACTCTTAAAACATCTCTGCTTCCCTGCTCCCCTGACGATGACCTCAATGTTTTTTGGTTTATTAATATTTTTTGTCGACTTTCAATTTTACGTTTTTTGCCTGTATTCATTTTTAGTTTTTACATTATACATATATATATATAATGTAGAAAGAGTATCAAATTTAATTATCCATTGCTGTATTGTTTTTTTTTTTTTATTTATTTTTTTTATATTTAATAATTTATGTACAAGCATGCATATCATAATTAAAAAGACTAATGTCCGATATATAATATTGAAAAAAAAAAAAAAAATACAAAACATATTAATTAACGGAAAGAATAGGTGACTCAAAGCACTAATTTGAACATGGATTTTTTGCAGATTTTTATATTCTTTCCATATAATTGCACACACAATAATAATGCATGAATCCAGTTCTTCACCAATAAATGCGATCGAATCCAGAGCTGTCAACCATTCCGTCAAATTCATGCCACTATTCTTTTAAAGTTTTCCGTGACTTACTTAATCACAGAATTTCGCTAAAAGGTTATTCTTCGACCACTTTTATGAAACCATGGAAGCATCTGCGCAAATGCTAACTCAACGAGTCCAATGCTTAAATAGAGGTGACAGTCATCTGACTCAGAGAAAATGAGCAATAACACAGAGTGCGGAATTACTGGATGTTTTCCAAATTTCAAACTGCCGGTCCAGCTGGCATCCCTCCAACATTTTGGAGGCGTCCTCACTGCTAGTTTTAGGATATGTGGCTGCACTGTAAGTGGATATTTCTATAAAAATTTACTGGTATACAGAAATCCATCAAGTCAAGTCTACTAATGCAGGGCTTGAACTGGATTACCGTTTGGGTGTTTCTCGAGCTCTAAGAGGTCCATATATTGAAAATATTCTAGTGAATATTTCAAAATATAAAAAAATTATCTTTTATTGCATTTGTTGTGTTTTTGATGTTTTACCTGTTGTTTTCGAGCTACAACGCCCTCTATGAACATAATTTGGAACAAAATTTTTTATTTACTACACAAATCTTTTAATCATAAGAAATATTGTAATACGCATTCTCATACGTCAATTGCAGTCGGCAGCAAAATTATTGAAGTACACATCCCCATTTTTCATATTTTGTTTTAATTTGATCGCTAATTTTTACCATCAACTTAATTTTTTTACACACAGCATAAAGACTAAGATGTTTACTTAACAAAGAAGTATTAGGTGCACATCATTTACGAATTATTGCTAGTTCTTCAACAATTTTGCTACCGACTGTACTTCATGTTATATTAAAGTTTAAAATGTGTTAGGTTTTTCTTTTTACCCTTTTTCTCTCTATGTGTGTATTTTTATCAACTGTGAATCGAATTAAAACTACAATTTTAAACTGTATGTAAACACAAACGTCCTAAAATAACAACAATATATACATGTTTTTTCTTACTTTCAAAATTTTAAAGAGTAGCGGATACATAATATCGCTCCAGCAGCACACTTCATCTGGAATATTTCTTGACAGATAATTGCCAGTGAAAACTTCAATTGAAATCATGCTTAAACACCACATATCAAATCCTTTTTCTTTCACTGGACGCTTACGATCCTCAGCTGAATAACATTCAGGGGGCAAGAATCCTTCGGGCATTTCATATCTAAAGGAGAAAGAAAACCAATATATTATTTAAGCAAGACGCATACCAAGTCTCTACGCACGCCAAGCTCGCCAAAGTTTGTCATCAAATAACGCATTTCGTCACCAAGTCAAAAATTTCGTCATCAACTACCAAATTTTGCCGCCAAATCAAATTTCATTGCTAAGTTGCAAGTTTTGTCACCAAATTGTATATCTTTATGGCTTCTATTTGTTGAATGATTATGAGCTTGGATTTTAAAAAATTGAATCATTTACTGACCAATAAATCTAGACTAAAATTTTAAGTAGAATGAATAGTAGTAGTTGATAATTAAATTTCTTAAAATCAGAATAGCGACGTAAATAATGCAATGTGTGGGAATAAAGCCATTGGCTAAGTATATGTGTTATGCATATGTAATATTTCTTTCCTTTGGTAACATTAACGTAAAAGAATCTGCCTTTGCCTTTAAGCTTGCCGAAAAGGGATTTTTGTTTCTTATTGGACTGCTTACGTATCAAAATTTATGCAATTATACACTATAAAATTTGAAATACAGGCTTTTTGTAAATGGAGGAAATTGCAGCATAACAGGTGCATATGTTGAGCAGCGATATGCACAAATAGTTAACAAGGACCAATTTATGTTAAACTGCAATTGAATATAAATTTTTATGAAATTCTGTGAATTAATTCGTAATCTAGCACTGCCACAAAATTTGGAGCACACACAGACAGATGGACATTTTCTAAATATGGTTCAGTTATGCACAGGAATCTCAAAATGTGTAAATCTATCGAAAACAGAGGAAGTTAAAAATTTTAATGAATCCAATACATTTTTAGTGAATATAGGAAAAAGTAATAAATAAATCTGCAATAAAGTAAAGTAAAATAATTAATTAATTATACAAGCTGAGTTCGATTTTAAGATTTGAATTTGCTAAATATATGTTATAAATTGGCTATAACTATTATATACAGTCGGTAACAAAAGTATCCGAACACTAGCAAAAATTCCTATATAAAAAAAGCAGAGTTAATACTGTTTTGTTAAATAAATCCTTGTCGAATCTAATTCTTAGGCTGGCTAATAACATGATTCGACAAGGATTTATTTAACAAAACAGTATTAACTCTATTTTTTTTATGTAGGAATTTTTGCTAGTGTCCGGATACTTTTGTTAACGACTGTACTATAATATTTAAATTTAAAAAACATTTATAAAATAGAGTTAACGTGTAAGAGACATTTATTTTTTTAGACTAATTAATCCTTTTGTCGTACATAAGATGATGAGTTAATTTTATCTTAAATATTTAATTGGAAGAAAAATGCTGCTACATGTACAGTCGGTAATAAAAGTCTCCGAACACTAGCAAAAATTCCTATGTAAAAAAAAAAAAAAGTGCACTTAATACAGTTTTAGTAAATAAATCCTAGTCGAATGCTATTTTTAGACTGACTAAGAACAGGATTCGACAAGGATTTATTTAACAAAACTGTAATAAGTGCACTTTTTTTTTACATAGGAATTTTTTGCTAGTGTTCGGAGACTTTTGTTACCGACTGTACACAAAAACTTTATCCTAGTTGACTATTACAAACAAAAATGTTCAGTTTTAAAATGAGTGTTTTTTTTTTTTCTTTAATCTATATCTTGTCCATTTTTACGAAATTTTGTCCTATACTGCCATGTTAAAGATCATGACAGAACTGGAAGATAGCGGCACTTGTTGAACAATATACTCCAAAAGTTGATGAGCACCCATTAATGTATTCTAAATATAACTTTCATTTTCATTAAATTATGTTCATTAATTCTTCATCTAGAGCTGACATAAAAATTTTGTTACACACATTAAGATACTCATACAGACGAATATTTTTAAAATGTGGTCAAACCGTATTCAGAACATCTCAAATAGTGTAAATACGCCGAAAACTGGAAGTCAAAACTTTTTACAAATCCAGTAATTTCTTCTATACTTAATCTTAAAAAGAGTAATAAATAAACAACCATATGCAGGGTTCCCAGCATGAAAGACAATCAAAAATAGTTGGGTACTTACGTATTATCGCAACCAGGCCAAAATTCGCATAAATCGCCAAATTTGGCGACTCAAGTATGAATAGAAAGAAAATGCACATTTATTAATTACAAATAATTTTTAATACAGTTTTTTATATTATTTTGTTTTAAAATATAAAATAGCAATTAAACCCCTTCGGGTTGCCGTAAGTAGGGTCGGCTAAGTATGGGTCGCCAAATTTGGCGATTTATGCGAATTTTGGCCTGGTTGCGGTAATACGTAAGTACCAATAGTTGCTTTAGTAGCCTTTAATGTTTGAAATAGTAGCCAAAATAGTAGCTATTCTGAATGAAATAGTACACTGTAAAAAATAGATCCTATTTTCTGCCAGAAATTCTCTGTGATTTGAGAAAATACGCGTGATTCACGAAAAAATTACGTTGTCAGAACGTATTTTCTCAAATTACAGAGAATTTCTGGCAGCAAAAAGGACATATTTTTTACAATGTAGCCAAAATAGTAGCCACTCCGATCCAAATAGTAGTCTTAGAATTAAAAAAAAAATCATCTGTACACCAGACTTGACTCAATTCTAAAGTTTAATCGTTCTATATTTATTAGTTTCAGAGATATGGTAGTCATAAGATCTCTCCCCCTCTCCCCACTGTAAAAAAATGTCTTATTTGCTGCCAGAAATTCTCTGTAATTTGAGAAAATACGTTCTGACAACGTAATTTTTTCGTAAATTACGCGTATTTTCTCAAATTACAGAGTATTTCTGGAAGCAAGTAGGACATATTTTTTACAGTGAACATACACACACCAATTGCCAAAACCCACTTTTTTGGGCACAGGAGAATTTAAAACATGTAAATCAGATTAAAACTGGAAATCGAATTTTTCGACCGAATACAATAAGTACTCCCATTACATAATTAGTTGGGTAATAGAAGTAAAAATGCAGTGAAGGGGCAGAAAAAATAACAGGTAACAATTTTTTATTCAAAATAGTCCCCATTTTCCTGAAAATAGTGCTACCTGAACTGAAAATATTAGCTTTTAAGCCACTTTTACACAAAAATAGTTGCCATAGTAGCCTTAGGTTTATTTTAGTAGCAAATAGTTGCTTTTTAGTCGCCGCTGGGGAACCTGCATATGGAATTGTAAAAGTTTGATATCCAAAAATACATACTCAGTTGTGTATTTTTCAATCCCACTCATGCGATGAAATCCAAAAAGTTGAACACTTTTATCGCTGCAAATCATTACATTGCTCAGTTTCAAATTCAGAAAACTCAATTTCTTTGTATGTAGGTAATCAAGAGCCGATGTTATTTCTTTTATCCACGAAACTGCAAGCTTAAAGTTAATAGGTTCATCAAAGATTACTTTTTTCTTCAGCGCATCTTCTAATGTTAAATCAACACGCTTAGATATAAACCATGTCAAACCAAATACTGAAAAATCAGCGGTATCCAACAGAGGTAGTATATTTTTGTTGTTTAATTGCCCCCATTCTTTTTCTTTAGGACCCATGTCTTCACTCAACACCATTTTCATTGCCAATCCTTTGCCACCCTCTTCATTCCATACCCGTAAAACTGTAGAGACTGATCCTTGCCCAATTACTTCAGTGAACTTAAAATTCAAAGTTTTTCTGAAAACATCCGTTATTTCTTTGTGGTATACATCTTTAGATATTTTTTGATTTTTGCGAAGTTTTTTCAGTTCAGATATAAAATTCAAACTTTTTTCCATCATGAAAATTAAAATTGAAAAATATCGACGTCGTATATAAAAAGTGATTGAGGCTTATTTAAATTAAGATAATACTTTTGTCATACAAAATGGATAAACTAATTCTTTTGAAACACAGTGAAATAAATATGTGTATGCATATTGTTTAACTTAAACAATGTAGTTACGTTTCAGATTTTTGTTACATTGTTTAAAACAACAAACAATGTACATTGTTTGAAATATTTTCGTACATACATTGTAACAATTAAAGAATTTTGTTTCAAATTCCGGTAACAATACGAAGGTGGAAAGATTATACACTAATTTTTATTTTTTCTTACCCATACATGATAAAATATTGTTTTTAAGTCTGATTTTTCAAATTTTATTTTTTCTTATATTTACACATTTTGTGGTCTCCTGAATACGAAAATTGGGTTTTTACAGATTGATATGTGTGTGTGCGTGTGTCTTTTATCATCATAACTGAAGAACAAATACTCGTATTATCAGGAAGTCCAAATTCAGTTTTCCAAATGTGTATAATATGGAGATGGGTATAACTTTAGTATATCTCCACAGCTGAATTTGACGATTTTTCTTTGGCGCCGTTTTGAACGATAACGATGTCGTTCTGGACTGTTTGCGATATAATATGGCAGCCTATATGTTGTTTATTTTGGATTTATGATTTTATGATTTACGATTTAGATTATGATTTTTAGATTTAGGATTTAGCCATAATCGCCAACAAAAAATCGCCAAATATCGTTGTGGGGATATACTAAAGTTGTTCCTGGAGATGCTACACGAAACTTTTTATGAGGATTGTACAAATCGTTCGTTTACAAGGACATATACGTGGCTCTCAACTTTTAAGCTTTTTAAACCAGGTTCTGAAAAATCCCAATTGCCTGGTCGACACGGCGACTAAATTTCAAGAGGCAAATTTTCTTTTAAATTAAAGATAAAACTTCTGTTTTCTGTCTCTCTCTCTCATTTTACTTTTCTCTTACATTATATATATGATATAGAAAGCATTGTTCTTGGTAATAAATTAAAGAACTGGTGTACAATAAAAAATTAAGCTTAGAAACTTCTTCACACACTATGATATTGATATAAGCATTACCAGTTTCGTAAGGACGTGGCCTTTCTTCTTCAGATGCAAAAAACATGTGCTAACTTTCGAGGCAAAAACAAGACTTGAAGTCTTGCATCTACTGACTCCATTGAGCTGCCTCCATTGAATCTTGCTTTCTTCCACTGAGTCTTGCTTTTGCCTCCAAGGGGGGCAAAGGGGCTTCAATTATTTGCGCCCTGTCGGACGATCTGTAACATAGACCTTATATAGATAGACTACGCCACCAATAGGACTACCCATTATAGTGAATGTCTTCAACATGAGGGTGTAATCTGATACCTTCATCTTTTGCGATCTTCGCCGTATGTCACGTGACAGGGACTTGAGGGAGATTCTTCCATAAGAAAGCACTTATTTTTGTAAGAATTCAAACAAAAAATTCTCCCCTTCAAAATAGTTTCACACAAAAGAAACTTTTTTATAATTAATCTATGACATTTTAGCTTTCCAACGATGTGTAAATCTTAAGGCTTAAATGAAAAGTATGTTTATGTGCACAATACAGAAATTAAAAAACCCAAAACTACTTTCTTTCCTATGGAAAAATAACATAATATTCATTCTCGTCTCTCTCTCTAGGTCCGGATCACGTGATAATTTAGTTGGGGAAGCTAGCTCATGTCGCGGACAGATAATGAGGGTTGATGCGTGGTCTATCTATATAATGTCTATGATCCGTAAGTCGCGGGACTCTTTATTACAGCCGGTGTTCTCAGAATGTCGGCATCTTGAGTTTAGTACTCAACGAAAGGTCATCATTAAAAATAATTACAGTACACTCCCGATTATCCGCAGCTCCGGATTCTGCGGATAATGCAAATCGCGGATAAACCGCAAAAAGTTTAAAAATGAGGGGTAAATGAGATAAAGTTATTCTAGCTTAAAAACGCGCTTGTATTATATACAAGGTGGCGGCATACCAAATTTATTCCCCGATTCTTCCACCAGTAATTTTCTTTCGGAATTTTTGATAGTAAGTTTGAACGATTAATTAAGTGAAAAATTATTATATAAATATACTGGTGAAAGAATCAAGGAATAAATTTGGTATGTCGCCAACCTGTATATAATACATAATACAAACAGTGAATATAATACCTGTATATAATACCTAATAAAAAAAAAAAAAAAAAAAAAAAAAAAAAGAGTACTATATTTTGAATATTTATTCAAAATATAGTACTTTTTTTTTTTGTATTTTATAAACTACATGATGTGAAAACAATAAATAAAATAGTGTATTTACGATGAAGTCAAGGTATAATCTGTAAGCTAACTTAAGTATGTTTGTTTGTTTTGGGATTAAGGCCGATTGACAGCTCTAGGGTCCTAGGTCTGAGGGGCAGTGCCTTCCGTGGAGGTCTTTCTAAGGGTTCCTAGCCCGTATTTACGCAAGCTTCGGAGAAAAACACGGAAAACTCCGAACGGCTAGGTCTTAAGCTAATTTATGCATCAAGGCTTGTCAACATTTTAATTTATTCCAGAGCATTGTGAGCACTCGCTTTTTTTTCGCACCACTTTTTTTGTAGAGTAATTTTCTCTAATATTTAACTACGATTATATAAGAAGAAAAATACATTTCAAGAAAAGTGGTGTGAAAAACAAAGGCGGGTACCCACAATGCTTCGGAATAAATTAAAATGTTCGCATGACACGTCTGGTACTCTACTGCACATATTCTCTACTGTATACTACGAAAAATAAAACAAAAACAATATACTTCTTTATATTTATAATTTTTCTGGAAAAAAAAAACTTTTTTTTTTATAGTTTTTTTTTTTTTTTTTTGGAGAAAACACTCTCTTGATCCCGCGCTTTTCCTGCGCTAGTGTTTAATCATTTGTTTAATGTAGTTATAAATCAAGATGAATATCATTGAGAGAAGAATAAATAAATATATGTATATACTAAAATCCAAATTATTTTAAATTATTTTATATACTTCATGCTTAGTTAATAGTAGTTGGTATATAGAAAAATAAATAAATTAATTAATATGTAAACTTGATCATGGTACAGCCTTAATGCCCTTGGCGACTTTTGAATTTTTGTTGCCGTTTTAGACCAAAATATAAGTTATGCGATTATTGTTCCTATACGCAAGCGAAGTGTGACGTCACTGACCGTCCGTGGATGCAAGAAAATGATTTCCTATGTTAATCGCCCATTGGATTTTTTGTAAAAAATTATTAAAAATCGAGGAAAATTATTTCTCGATTTTAATTCCCATATTTGGGTATATATATGCATTAGTTATCATGTGCATGTGTTAGATTGAGTTATTTGGCTGTCAAATTGACAACATTTTAATTTTAAATTTCAAAACTCTGTCGTTCTTGGCGCTTATTGTATTTGGTGATCAAAAACGTAATACGAAAATATACATGCCAGATGTATAATTTCGTAATATGCATTGTACGAAATATTGTTTCATATTATTCATTACTCTCTTAATATAAGTTGTTAAAATAACCATGATTTTTGAAAAGAATTAAATTATGTTCGCCAAATAATTTGGCGATTTTTTTTTTTTTTCTGCCAAGGATGACCGATATCAAATCTATTCCGCTGCAACATATTAGTATCTTATATCAGATACTTTATTTAGACATTTGAAAACAAAGTTGACTTCAAATTATGATAGAATATTTATCATTTTCCTTTTAATTAGTATATTAGTTGGATATTTATTGTGTTAATATCATCTTTTGAAATGAAATGTTCGTGTTTTCAATCGAATATGGAAGTTTGCCATTTTTTTTTTCTAGAGTTTTGAAATTAAAAATTCAAATTTTGTCAATTTTACAACAAAAATAACTTAATTTAAAGCATGGACATGATAACTAATACATATCTATACCTAAACATGGGGATTAAAATCGGGAAATAATTTTCCTCGATTTTTAATAATTTTTTACAAAAAATCCAGTGGGCGTTTAACATAGTAAATATTTTTCTTGCATCCACGAACGGCCAGTGAGGTCATCACATCGCTTCCGTATTTCTTTCTATCTTTTCCTTGGCGAAAAATGTCCGATCTACTTCAGCATCAAAATTAAAAAAAATGTCCAGAATTATCAATTAGAAAATACCTTTAATATAATGCTGAATTAGCTTTTATGCCAAGCGTGTTTCATCCGCCGTACTAAAAAAAAAAAAAAAAAAAAAAAAAATCTGAAGTTTTTGGTATATAAAAAAATGCTATGAAATAAAATTCAGAAGAAATATGTTAGATTTCTAATATCACTATTTTATTTTAAAATTGTAATATTACTATTTTATTTTAAAATTATAAAGTGTCATTTTCTTATCGACCAATTTAACATTTAGTAATTTTTGATTTTTCGCGTCAAAGCATATTCTATTTTATGTTGAAAACAAATAAATAAATAAATAAATAAAAATATCTCGTAAACTTTTTTTGGCAACAATTAAAAATTGAAATGGCTTATATTAAGTCAATTAACAGTTTATTATTTTCATATTTTAATTAATTTAAAAGAATCTAATCAAATTTTCGGAATAAATAGTAGCCTATGTTCTATTCCAGACTATTCTCTATCTCTGTACCAAATTTCATCCATATCCGTTTAGCCGTTGTGCGTGATTGAGTTACAAACATCCATCCATCCATCCATCCAAACTTTCGCATTTATATATTAGTATAGATTTAATCATGGCGATCAAATTAATTATGCTGCTTTATTTTTTATAGCTACAAATTGAAAATAGAGGCCAATCCTTAACTAAGCATATCGACATAAACTGCAAAATAGTTTTATTTTATTTTGTTTTATTTTATTTTTATTTTGGCGATGAACTATAAGGGCCATCGTAATTGCATTTGTAAAAATTTGCAAAAACGTGCGAGCTACTTCGATGAGAAATTTAAATTTCACCGAGGAATGCTGTATTAAAGCTATTCCATTGCTTTAAAACAATTTTTCCCAATTTTATTCATAAAAAAAAAAAATCTTCATTTTTTTTTTCTGCATTAAAAGAAATATATCTATATTAATTTATTTCTTTTTGCAATCACCTTTTTTTTTTTTTTGTCTTTTTAATATTTTTAAAGCTTTTTTTTAAAATATCTTTTGTGACAGTTATCCGATTGAACTAAAAAATACGATGTTTGATAGATTTTGTCCTGATTAATAAGTGCACCAATTTCTGACAAAATCTAATAATTCGGACTAAATATCTGGACAGATACAATGACAAGCAATTAGCTTTATATATTTATCATTCAAGGTGATACAAACAAACTGATAAAGACGTTGTCTGAAGGAAATATCACGATATGTCACTATGGGAAAGAAAAAAAAAAAAAAAAAATCAGCTTAAAAAAATCTAGAAATCCTTAAAATGAGACTTGTTCGAGAAATCTCACTTACTTAAAAGATGTGATGATGTTTCTGTTCCTAGCAGACGAAAACAGATTACACTGTCCACGCTCCATCTATAAGAAATGATTCAATAAATATAAAAAGTAGGAATATAATCATTGCAGGGAAAGTAAAACACAGAAAAAAATAAAATCAGCAAAATTTTGAAAAGTCTCCAAAAGACCTCAACATAATTTTGAAAGTCCCCAAAAAAGCCCCTAAAAATATTTAGCCCCCAAAAAAGTCCCCATCGGCCAAAAAAGTCCCTAAATTTAGGGGCTAAGTCCCCAAGTTGGCAACCCTGTTTCGACTAGGAAAAGGAAAAAGGTCGATGCGATGTGATGTGAATAAACTACCGATATGGCTCCTCCCATCGACAGTGACGTCAAAATGACGTTCTTGTCACCAAGCGACAGTTGTCGATTGGAATATGCTAGGGCCCCAACTTGGCGAGAAAATTCTTGGCGCACAACATATTTCAAGGTAAAAATATGAAAATGTGGAAACTAATCATTGATTGAATCAAACCTGTCTGAATCATCGATTCACATCCACCGTACAGTCGGTAACAAAAGTGTCCGAACACTAGCAAAAATTCCTATGTTAAAAAAGTACACTTCATACGATTTTGTTAAATAAATCCTTATCGAATCATGTTCTTACACTGACTAAGAACAGGATTCGACAAGGATTTATTTAATAAAACAGTATTAACTCTACCTTTTTCACATAGGAATTTTTGCTAGTGTTCGGACACTTTTGTTACCGACTGTACTTGCATTCGTATCATAGTATAAAAATAAAACATTTTGTTTAATAAAAAAAAAATAATTTTCTTCATATTTAATTCAATGAAAAGCGATTATTTTACAGAAGACATTTTTTTTATGTTTAAAATGTGCTAAATAAAAATACAAATTTATTACAGATAACTTTTTTTACCAATATGTAAACGTATCATAATAAATTTCTCCACTAATTTATTAACTTTATCATTCAATATTTTTCGTTATTCAATATAAATTATTTTTATTCAAATAAATTAATTTATACTTTTACATATTTCTTCTGAAGTATTCTTTCTTTCTGTCTCATTTTCGTTAAGGGAAAAAAATTGTAATCCTTGGTAAAGTAATGATGTACTTAAGTAATTACAAACATAAGTAATTAAGTAAAATGTTTGTTGGGTAATGTTAATTTTGATTAATGCAGATTTTTTTTTTTTCTTTGCCTAACTCTGAAATTAAGTATAGCATGCACAGTTTTATTTATTAAGCTCGATTAATTTTTAAAATAGCAACACATTGATTTTCTTCTATTTACTTATTTAGATTAATAAATAAATAAGGCTCACTTTCTAAAAATTGAACTAATTCAAATGTTTGTGCAGGTATAGATTGATTACATTGCTAATATCATTAATTACATGTATTATAATCTCTTCCTTTGAATGAAATTTCTAATTATTTTTATGTAAATGATTTTTAACTCAATTTATTTCAGTAATAATCTTGCTTTAGTAAAAATGAACTATGTCCAAACATTTAAAAGTGTTTATATAATTTTAATATATGTATATATATATAACCTTTCATTTTTAAAATTTCATGCAAACAATTCTCCATTCAGAGGCCTTTTTGGTAGCCTTTTATATTGTTACAACTTGAATGGGGACAAAAAAAAAAAAAAAAAAAAAAAAAAAAAAATGATATTTGAAAATTAAATGTTTATTATTGAGAAATTTTTAGTTATGTTGATGCAGTAGACTGTGCCAACTAGTCATATAATTTAGGATACTTTGATATAGTTAATATACAAGTGATTAAATAGTATCACAGCCATTTTCTCAGCACATATGGTGTTGTCATTACAAAGATTGGCACTAGAAGTTGGCATTACTCACTAGTTGCTCATCATTTTATGTACATATTATTTTCCCCCTGATAATCGCATGATAATGATGAAATGAATATTTTTAATGAAAATGTTACAAAATAAAAGAAATATAAAAATATATTTAATTTAGAAATATATGTTATTCATTAAAAGCATATCATAATTCACTGTAAGAAAAACATTGATATCTGTGATAATTTAGATGGATTCCTCAAAATAACTTCTAAAGGCTACAATTTGCTATCTGAAAACATGAAATTAAAAAGTAAAATTTACAGTAATTAAGGATATCCACTTAATTTTCTAAGTATACCTTATATACTCTAATAAAAATGTTGATATAAGTATTTGAGATGTATCCACCAAAATAACTTATTCTAACAATAAATAATCTATATATATAAAAGAGTAAACTCACAGATTACTGACTCAACATAGTCGTGGCAATTCTATGGGAGATACAGGTGCAAATTTTAGTGAGCACGTCGGTTTTAGGACCTTGATGACCACTGGGGCGGGATTTTGCAAAATCAGAGAGCAAAAACATTTTTATAAACATAACTCTGCTCCAAATTGCTTCGCGGTGAAAAAATTTCAGAGGGAGAGACTAGACTTGAGTAAAAAAAAAAAAAAATTATTTTCTGCAATTTTGGAATTCCAGATTTTTAAGGGGGTAAAAATGATTTTTGGAGGCAAATTTAGAAAATACGCATTTTTTAATTAAGCCTCGCTTTCCCAACATCAAGGTGTTACTGCAGAAAAATCGCTTTCAGGTGCCGCTTGGCATGTTTGACGAAAATCACCAGCACAGCACCTTTTTGTACAATTGAGAAGTTGCAACATTCCACTGGTTATGTTTGCTATCTCTGACGAATTAGCGCACTTCTTGAATGAGGCGGGCTTAACTAAATTTCACTTCAAAATGGGGTCAAAGTGATCCCATCTTGGGAAAGCGAGGGTTAAACTCTACCAATAATAGCACAAAGATATAGAAAACCACTAAGAGTCAACTTGAGGATATTTCCAAAAAGTCATTATTGGTTTTCTACAATTTTTGATTTTGGGGAGGAGTTACGAGGGGGCAAATTCAAGTACCCCTTTTAGCACTAAATTTGTCCCGGTAAATATATAGAATCACAAATTTTAGTGTGTGGCTTATTTATGTGTGCCTGACACCTATTGTAACGGGATTTTGCGAAAGTTCCCAATTGGGGGGAGGGGAGGGGGGGGCAATAAACCTGTTTCCAAGCATAACTTTGCTTCAAATTATCTCAGCAAGATTAATTTTATGTGTCGGTTGTTTATGCCTTCCCAACACGCACTGTAAAGGGATTTTTACACAATTTCTTCCTCCCTCCTTTGTAGGTGGATAGGGAGGCAAAAATATGTTTATAAGAGTAACTCCGCTCCAAATTATCTCAGGGTAGTGATTTTTTAACATGTCAATTGATTATGCGTTCTCAAGACATATACTACAAAGAGATTTTGTAAAATTCCACATTATCCCCCTTGGGGGTTGGAGAGGAGAAAACATATTTCCAAGTGCAAATCTGCTCCGAACTATCTTAGGTTGATTTTTTATGTGCGGGCTGGTTATGAGTTTCCAGCACACACTATGAAAGGTATTTTGTAAAATTTCCCCTTTCCTCCCTTTAAGGGTGTTGAGTAGGGGGCAAAAGCACCTTTTAAAGTGTAACTGCTCCAAATTACATAGATACCAAGTCTACTGTTTTTGGCAGGGACTTCAGACTGGAAAAATTTTATAGCTGATTTTAGTAATACTAATCGTCGAAAATATATATAACATATTCCATTTAAAAATACCAATGTGAATTTTGATTTAAAAGATTAAAAACAGCAGCTATGAAATTATCTCATGAAAGTGATTTTTTGATATGTCGATTGGTTATGTGTATTCAACACACACAAACTACAAAGATATTATTTGAAATTCCATGCCATCTCCCCTCTTGAGGGTTGGGGGGGGGAGAGATTAAAAAACATGTTTGCATGCGTAACTCTGTTCCAAATAATCTTAGAATGGCAATTTTTGATGTGTGGACTGCTTATGCATATTCCACACACACTACAAAGTGATTTTGTAAAATTCCACACTACCGCCCCTTAGGGGTGGGGGTAAACTCTGCAGTAACTCTGCAGTAAATTATCTTAAGAAGGAGATTTTCGATGTGTGGGTCAGTTATATATACCGAACTCATAATGTAAAATTATTTAGCAAAATTCCCTCCTCCTTCTTCCATTTAAGAGCGGGGAGGGGGTAAAAACACGTTTTAAAATATAGTGCTGCTTCAAATAATCTCAGGATCCTGATTTTTAATGTGTTGGTTAGGTATGTGTATGCAACATGTACTATAAAGAAATTTTGTGAAGTGTGGCAAGTGGAAAAACCTTTACCGAAGGTAGCGAGAACTTTAACTTAGATTTTGACTGATTTCAATGATTTTTTAAAATTATTAATGGTATAGCGTTTTGAAAATTCATTTCAATATAATTACCAGCGAAGCAGGCAAAGCCTGCTAGTACATTATAAAAGAGCATCAAAGAACTGGCGTTTAAAAGTAATAATTACAAAAATTTGAATAAACACCATAAAAGCAAGAACTTCCAACAGTTGTTTCGGGCCAAAAGAAAACCTAGCCCTTCGTCAAGTGAATAAAATAGGCACGAGTGCTGTAACAAAGCAGCAACACAGTGCAACCTGCAACAGTGTGTTGTCGCTTCTTTTACAGCACTCGTGTGTACTTTTTTTGCCTGATGAAGAGTTTTTTTTTTTTTTACCTGAAACAATTGTTGCGAGTGTTTGCTTCTATGCAAAGACTTCACAAATGGAGAACTTTCTGAGGAAAAATGCTCTTTCTTTTCTTCTTCAGTCTTTTTTAAACAGTAACTATATAAATACATATTTTAATATTTAAGGATAATGTGCAATTTTTTGGAACTATAGATTTATACACTGAAATTGCTTATTTCAAATTCGTCAGATAAAGCTATAGGGTAGGTGCTCCAGTGATTGGCATGCTCCACTAATTGACATCTATCCCGAAATAATTAATAAATAAGAAAATCATATTTTACGTATAAGAATTTTAACATTTTTTGTCAAACACTGGAGCATAGGGTGCTAATAACTGATAAAATGAATAACTAGCAGTGTCAAACAATGAAACATAGGGGTCCAATTACTGATAAAATGAAAAACTGGCAGTGTCAATTACTGGAACATTGAGTGGGTGTCAAATAAAAATTCATAAAAAAAAAAATAATTGTTATAAAATGTATATATTTTAACATATATGTGGTTCTGAATGTCTTTCATGCCATATGTACTAACTTAAGATTTCTGAAAATATTTTCTGATGACTAGAACGTTAAAAACATCAGAGATTGCTCTAAAAGTGTCAATCACTGGTGCACTTACCCTATCTACAAATAAAAATAATAATAATAATAATAATAAATAAATAAATAAAATAAATGAACTACAACAAAATTTTTATAAACAAACACCATAAAATTAAAAAACATACAAAAGTTCGAATAGCAAACAACTGAAAAGGATACAAGAAAATCAAATGTCAAATTTCAATGCTGATCTATTTTTAGATTTATTTACAGCATGTCACAAGGAACCGTGTCTTCAATAAGCTTATCCTCCTCTTTCTTCTTCTATCTGATGTCGATATTAATAAAAATCACTAGCAAGCCCACGTCTACAGGCACAAAATCAATTTCGTGCACTGAAGCTGTGGTCCAGCTGGCATAGGATAAACTTCATAACTAGAGAACTTTCCAAGAAACACTATTCCTTCATTTCTCTTCGATCTTCTTTAAACTGTGATTATTTATAATTTTGAGCTTTTCAACTGTTTTTTTTTTTTTTTTTTTTTTTTTTTTTTTTTTTTTAATTGTACTTTATACATTTTTTGCATTTAATTTTTTTTTAAATGTATTTTGATGCAATTTCATTTTCTGCCATTTTGAGTATGGCATTCTTTGATAAACTTTCCTTTCCTAAAGGTTTGTAAATTCCAAGGATAATAGCAAAATTGTGCCAAATTATTGATTTATTAAAAACACGCTAAGTCATACTATAAACTGTATTATTATTCACAATTAACAAAAATTAATTCTTGTTTTTATAAATTCAAATTAACTTCACTCAGAATGTATGTGTACTACTTAATCAGCAGTCTACATAATGCAATCTATTCTATGTAAATATATCTCACTATAATATTCAAAATGTAGTGTGTAATAAATATATTCATCGATATTATCATTATAAAAATGATTGAACTGATAATTACATGTTATCATCAGTTTGACCAATTTAATTTCAAACGGTGATATTTAACAAAATAAACATCTAACTAATACATTAATTAAAAGGAGAATGATCACAATTATATCATAATTTTAAGTCAAATTTGTTTTCAAATGTCTAAACAAATTACCTGATATAAGATGAGTCATCAGGATATAATATCAGATACTAATATTTCAATATGTTATAGCAATAATGTACAAAATATTATCTTTTAATTAAAAAAATAAAAGAAATGTTAATTCTAGGCACTTCCCAAGCAGCACAGAAACGTTCTCTGAACGTTCAAAAATTGTTCTGCAAACACGTTCTAAGAACGTTCACTTTGAACGTGTTATAGACGTCTATTTGTCCATCTTGAAGACGTACAATAGTACGGTTCAGAGAACGTTCAATGAACGTGTAGCAATCACCATCGGTGTTATAGAAACGTTCTGAGAACGTTCTACGTATACGGTCTCAGAACGTTCTAAACGTTTTTAGAACGTTTTCAAAACGTTATACACATTTTCAGAACGTTCTAGAAAACGTACTGTAAACGTTCTAAAATAGTGTAGTCAAAAAAAAAAAAAAAAAAAAAAGTGACGTCATTATAAATAATCCCCTCAGTACGGGCGTTTAGAAGTAAAATGTACATAGCTGATGACGAATAATGATACAACACATGAACAGGGATATGAATTACTTTTTTTTTTTTTTTCAATTCAAATAATGTTTGAGAAATTTTAACATACTTGCTATTCCTTTAATTTTAACGTATATGCATGAAAAATTCTATATTCTATGACAGTTTTCCCCCAAAAATGTCATAACGTCTTTTTATCCCTTAAAAAATTTCTTAAATCTTTGCATTTTTAAAAAATTTCTTTTTTCCCCTAATCTGAAGATAATGAAGTTATAGTATTAATTAAAAAACTTTGAATAAACACAATGAAATGCAAGAACTCGCACCAACTGTTTCGCGTCAAAAGAAGACACAACCCTTCATCAGGCGAGCAATGTAGGCGCGAGAACTGCAAACAAGCACGTTGAGTGTGTTGAATGCGTTGCCGCTTTGTTTATAGCAGCCGTCCTTTGTTTGTAGCAGTCGCGAGTTCTTGCATTTTATGGTGTTTATTCAAAGTTTCGTAATTAATACTATAACGTCATTATCTTCAGATTAGGGGAAAAAAGAAATTTTTTAAAAATACAAAAATTTAAGGAATTTTTTAAGGGATATAGAGATGTTATGACACTTTTTGGGAATTACTGTCATAAAATATGGAATTTTTCATACATATACGTTGAAATTAAAAGAATAGTAAGTATGTTAAATTTTCTCAAACATTATTTGAATTTAAAAAAAAAAGTAATTTATATCCCCGTTGCTGTGTTGTATCATTATTCTTCATCTGCTATGTACAACTAAACTCTTGAATTATTTTGCTTGTTTTAATCCTTGTGATTCCGAATGCGTCATCCTATGATTAATGTTTGTTTTTCATGGTTGTTTTCTGTTTGATTCTCTGATTCCTTGAACTAAATAATTTATTCCAATTTATTCTTCATTTTTAACTTCAATTAATTTCTTGTACGATAGGGTGCCCGCTAGCAATTTGCTATTATAGCTGCTAACGAACGAAATCGTACATTGGTGCTCAACGACGAAAAAGGTCACCCATGACGAGTTTTTTTTCTACGGTTCTAAGCTTTTCCTTAAAAAAAAAATTTTCAAAATGATGTCTTAATTTTTTATTTTCTCGTTGCTTGTTTGTATCTTTTGATTTGAGTTTCATGTGGTTTTTAGCACCGGCAAAATTATTAAAATTGCAACTTACAATATAGGAATAAATTTATGATTAGACTGAAGTTAAATAAAATAAAAATAAATAAATAAATAATAAATGCCTCAATAAATCACAATCAGTCTCCCCAGGTTATTTAAATTTCTTGTAATTTCCTTCTCATTGTTCTATGTGGTTTCAGTGATCTTATATCTGCTGCTTGGCTTTAACTAAGATTAAAAATTCATTTATACTATTTTTTTTTTTTTTTTTTTTTTTTTTTTAATACAGGGTGCAAAGCATAGTCACGAGAATACCTTTATCTCCGCAACTATTGGTCGCAAATATATAGTTTCAGTTACAAAATGTTTTAAAAAATATGAGCACTTACTTTTTGCTTACTTTTTTTTTTTTTTTTTTTTTTTTTTTTCTGTAAATACATTTTCTTATTGGAGGACATCTGAGACCAATTGTTGCGCAAATAAAGACCTGCTCTCGACTTTGCACCCTGTATATTCTAAACATTTCTGGGTACTACTTTGTAAGTCCATGGATAGTTTATAAATTTATTTGAATACATAGAAAGTTCATAGAAAGTTTTAATATTCCAACATAAAAAATAATTTCGAAAATGAATGTACCAATACACCGCTAAAATAATATATAATTGAGTTTAGAATATATTGTTAATTTATATTTATAATAATAAGAAATTGAAACGAAAAATTAAAAATTAGTTAGAAGGAAGAAATTTAAAAAATTTCCAAATACTTAAATATATAAATATTTTTTTAATCAAAATATTTTTCTAAAATATTTAACATACTTCATATTTTTAAATTTCAGTGCAAGTGTGTATACATATTTTCAGTTTACAGCAGCAGTTTACAAAAATGATGTTTGCAGGTATTTAAATTTATTCAACATGGCAATGTAATTGGTATTCTTTAAATGTTTAAATTTCTTTAAATTTAGTCAACGCAATTTTTACTCATTTGATGTAATTATGCTATCATGGCATATTAAATAATTAATAAATGTAAATATTATTATTAATGAATAATATAGTAAGTATATTATTTATAATTAATATATTATTTCTTAGTATATCATTTATTTACTTATCAATATCGTTTTTTTTTTTTTTTTTTTTTTTTTTAAGCAGAATATGTTTTTTTTTTATAAAGATGTGGAATAAAATTGAATTGAATCTTTGTTTTATTATGCAGTTAAACAAGTTGATATATTTTATTTAATAAATTACAGTAAAGAGATATTTAAAATTATAAGTCGGTGAAACTTAGGATATTATTTTAAAAATATGCAATTTGCTTAAACTAGATTATATATATGATCATATAAACATTAAATAAATACTTCAGAATTTAAAAAGAAAAAAAAAAGAATTACAAACCTTAATTTTCTTCATAAACCTTACAAACCTTTCTTCAAACTTTCTTAATTTTCTTTCAAGAAAACACCCTTGCAACTAGCATTTTAAAATACACAATGACCAGTCTGCAAGGGCATTCACTTAAAATTTACTCTCATCTTTTAAACTCTTTATGTTACTTCATTCAGAAACATAATAACCAAAAATAGTCATTTTAACAATTTCCATCTCAGAAGACTAAATTAATAAAATGAATCCATAATTTCTAAGCGGTTTTCTGTAACTGGAGCAGTTTTTTCTGCGATAAAACGCTGCTTACAAGTTTCAAAAGTTAGTCTTAAGAACTTACGCAGATATGAAAATGATTGTTTAATTGATATTAAAATAAGACTTTAATAAATAGAACATAGAGAATATTACAGGTTAAAAATATTACATTTTTACCTTTTCTAAAGCTTATCCAAGTCATTATAACGCGAAAACTGAACAAAACAGATTACATGTTTTAAAATTACCGCTTCACATAACGACACGACATTCCCAAGACCTGGCGCTGGCGTTTGTTTCACTTTGCACGGTCAGCGAGAATTAAATTAATGCAATCCACAGCTGTCAATTTCATCTGCTCTTCCCTTCTTACATCCAGAATAATCATGTTTCAAAGTTCAACATTTGAAACAGAAATTTATTAAGCATTTATAGCTGTAGAAAACATATAGTTTTTTTTTTCTTTCTTTTTAGGAAAAATGGAGCTGAGTTAAACAATTATTTAAATTTTTATAAAGTATTTGAAAAACTTATGAGATCACTTTATTTTTCCATTTTAAAATCTCGAATTAAACGGAAAAGTATATTTTGTTTTAGTGTATATTTCAGTATTGAACAGAATATTCAGTGAAAGGATCAGAAATGGCATACACTTTATTTTTTCTGTATACATAAAAAGAACGCAATGGATGCATGGAAATTTTCGGGGTTTTAACACTCCTTGAGACGTCCTCGATAGGATTCGACAATTTTTAGAACTTGTTTGCGCATCTTAATAAAATTTTGTGGAAATTGCATCTGAAGAATCAGTGGACAGAATTTAACCTAACTTGATATTTAGTCGAACTTTTATTTAAACTAGCCCCGATTAATTTTTGGAATATATGACCTAATAGGTGCTCAGCTATTATGTAATGCCCCCCCTTCCATGTAACGGAGGGCAGTATCTCAGTTTCTATTGAATAAAACTGCACCAAACTTGATATGTGGGATAGATATTATGTTAAACTATGGTGATCTAATTTGAGCATATATTGATTGAGAGGTGGCACTAATGTGCTGTAACTCAATGCCGTTTAAAGGAAAGCAATATCTCAGATTATTATTATTATTATTATTATTATTATTATTATTATTATTATTAAAAATTCACTAACATGAGTATGTGAAATATATATTATGAAAAACTATGATAATTCAGTTTGGGTATATATCGGCCGATATAGTACTCCATATTATGCAATTTTTCCAGATAGCTATACCTCAGCATGTGTTACTGAAATCTGCAACAAATTTAATATGTAAAATTTTAATTTTGAGATACAGTGTTTATTAAATTTTTGTTCATGTTAACTGGTTAAGTGGCGCTGTTATATAGAATGTTACAGAATAAAGTAGTGCGATGGGTAGAAGATTTCTTTTAAACAGTTTAATTAAAAGAGAATGGCTACGTAAAATGTTCATCTATTAAGAAAATACTTTTTGAAATATATATTAAATAATTTTCTTTTATTAAAATTTATTAAATAAAATTTGGATTTAAAAAAAAATAAATAAATAAAATAAGAACAATTAAAGAGATTAATGATTTAAAAACATTATCAATATTGATAATTTACAGTAACATTCAAACCTAAATAGAATCATAAATGAAATATAATAAAAGTTTAAAATTATGCTTAAAGAAAGAAAAAAAAACTCATTTCTGTAACTTCCCGATGAGTATTAGTGACCGCGAGGTTCTACTCCCGAACCTTACAGACGGGAAGTGTTGGTTTCGATTCCTGGTCGCGCTCGTCGACTTAGGTTTCCGTGATTTTCTTTGAAACTCGCATAAATAAGGGTTAGGCATTCTTAGAATGATTTCCACGGAGGACACACCATCCAGACCTAGGACCCTCGTGTAGTTAGTTTGTTTTAATCCTAACACCAACATTCAATGAATATTACGAAATCAAAACTGAATCTGGGCATTTTGTCCTATTCGTAATAATCTCACTGAGACGGAACGTTTTATGACGGTGTTACGTTTAAACGTTTTGTATATTGTACGTTTTATGGAAGGTACAATGCACACTTTTTTTGAACGTTCTAAATAATACAATTTTTGAACGTCTAATGGAACGTTCTTTTGACACGAAACACGGTGTTTGAACTATTGTAACCGTTATTAGACGTACAAAGAACGTTCCGGTGCTACTTGGGTTATACAACTTACAGACATTAAACTAATAACTATAAAACCATTGAATGTTCTGAACATACCTTGCAATAAGTTCTTCACACACACACAAAATAAACATTTGGATTCCAGCATTATTAATTACTAATTCGTTTAAATGCATATGTGAAATAATAACTCATACATAGGCAAAATATAAAATAAATATACGTCAATCTCTTTTCAAGTTTATCTAGACATAATATAATCACGACAATTTGTTTACATGTAAGATGTTTCCAATTAGCTATGAATGTTTAGAAACTTATTTAGAAAACAAAAATAGCTATTCAATTACAAAATGAATGCTTTAAATCATACTTCAAAGGGTTACATACAAACGGAACGATTGCAATTTCGATGACGTAAATTTCGCAAGTTTTTGCAAATACAGTCATCAGCAAAAGTATCCGAGTACTAGCAAAAATTCCTATGTAAAAAAAGTACACGTAATGTAGTTTTGTTAAATAAATCCTTGTCGAATCATGTTTTTAGTCAGTCTAAGAACATGATTCGACAAGGATTTATTTAACAAAACAGTGTTAAGTGTGCTTTTTTCAGATAGGAATTTTTGCTAGTGCTCGGATACTTTTGCTGCCGACTGCAGTCATACATTTGGAACTCTTGCAAACGGCTTTGCAACTGGAAGTGTTTCATTTGTATGTACCCCTAAGTATCTAATTCAGGAGACAAAAGCACCTAAAATTTATTTAAAATTATTGAACAAATTTCTATTGTTATTGCTAATACGAATTCTGACGTCCGCTTGTCATCAGACATGCGAGCAACCCTACCCCCTACCGTCTATCATCATGACTCGTGCTCGCCAAAGCCCGATTATGTTTTTTCGCCAAGGTTCTGAGGAGTGGGCATTTTCCAAATTCGCAATCCCGACGGCCACCCAAACTCGTATGATAACTGTTGAAGTCGCCAACTAATACGAAAGAACTATTGCAAAGGTAAAGAACCTGGTTAAACCATTCGTAGTCAAACCTGCCGGGAGGAGAATAAACGTAGCCTGAAACTAGATGACAACATAACTTCAACACACAGGACCTCGTTGCCATGGGAAGAGCTAGGGAGTGAAAGATGACGAGAGGAAAATGTGCGATTGACAGCAGTAACGAGACCACCATCGTGTTGAAAGTGCCTATCAGCCCGATAGACTTCCCAGGAAGAGAAAAATCATTTGAAGAGCTCAGGAACGTTTCCTGGAGGCAAATAAAATCAGAATGAGAAAAGAGCGAATGATGGAGCCAAGCAGAATTTGCTCGAGCTCCACGGATGTTCCAATGAACTAATGAGACTTCCATTAGAAGAGAAAACAAAAATAAGAGAAAAGAAAAGAGGCCTCCGCCCAAAAAAGCATTTTTTTTTTTTTTACGCTATCCAGGCCCATGACCAAATGAAGGTGTCTCGCTGGGAGGAGGAGCCCTTATTTGGCTATTGTCTGTAGGTAGAACCGAAGTGTCCATCAGAGTGGCATTCAGAGTAGGTGAATGCAGGGCGAGTTCTAGTTTTTTCTTCTTTAGTAACCTTTTTGCTTGAGATTCCGAACTGTCTGCTTTTGTAGATGAAGAAGGAGTGACACCGTGAACCGACGGACGGAGGGATAAAGCTAGGGTCTGGCTCTGGGTTAGGGATCCCAGCATTTGTTGAAACGTTTGAAGTTGGGCAGCCATAAGTTGTTGCACCAGTTCTATCATAGACGATGTCAGAGCTTTCAAAGAAGCTTCTAGATCCGACTTAGTGACAAGGTCTGGCAATGGTGGACTACTGGTTGCAACTTTAGCATAAGATTGGGTTTTGACGCCCTCAGTCTCAGAAAACCTTCTTCTGGCCTCAGCTATAGTCAGGTGATTAGCGCTGCGGAACTTTTGAATCTTGACTTCACGTAAGTACAACGGGCAAGTTTTGTCAAGAGCCTCGTGCCCCGCTTTACAATTTACGCATCTCAATGATGACGCGGTACAGACTCCAGAGTGACTCTCGCTACATTTTACACTGACCGGCGACTGTTTACACGACTGTGTACTGTGATTAAATTTATAACAATTCCGGCATGGCCGTGGGTTGTCCCAAAATAGAGTGATTCTATGGTTCTGGTACCATAATTTGACATGACTGGGCAGCTGAGTTCCTAGCTTTGTGACTAACACTGTTGTCAAAGGAATTTGACAGTCGTTACTTTTCTTTATGAACCGTCTAATTTCAAGAGGGATTATTTCCTGCAATTCCAATTCTTCCGCGATGTCCTGGCAAGAGATAGTTATGTCTATATTGTGCGAGAGGAACCTCGTGGAAATTGTTTCTTTAATAACATACGGCTCAACAACAATGTCAAAAAGTGTTTTAGTTTGCAAAAATTTTTGAGCCGCTTCCACTGACTTCGTAATCACTAGAGCTTTACCCTGACGGGTCATTTTTAGCGTTTCTATCACATTTGTTTTTCTGACTATTTTTAAAAATTCAGCTTTCAGTTTCTTGGGGTTGGATGCAGGCAGCGAACCCTCTTTAGCAGCGATTAAAATGGCAATTTCATTTGCTCCATCATTTACTGCTGCTTGCAAACAGTCGGAAAGGTGACTATTAACATAGAAATTAGGATTAAAACCCGTACCTTGTGACGTGTCCACATCCAGTCCTTGCTTGCTTTCAATAATTTAAAAGATTTACCGTTAGGTTTACCGCCAGCTTCAGTAGTAATAAACAACTGACCTTACCGCAAGAGGTCAACAAATAAGTTCAGTCCTTATTCGATGAAAACCGTCCCTCTTGTAGCACCACGTGTAGGGCGGTTCACACAATTCGTAACACTAAAGTACAAACACTACCTTTAATTAACTGTCAAATAAACAAACTTGTTCACGAAACAATAACTTCGTAAAGAAAACTAAAGATACTCTACCCGAGTTTTAAACTAAATATAAGGTGGAAAACACTTAGCAATAATGTCACAGAGCCGGCACCGCTAGCCACGCGACACACCGCACGCCGTCCTTATTTATTTCATGAGTACAAGATTTCTTGTTTATCAACAAATATTCTTATGAACTGGAATACAGTTAACTGTTTAAAGAGATCTCCCAAAATATTTCTCGAATTTTCATTGGCTAGAGTAAAAAGAAGAAGAAATCGAATTAAGTTCCGCCTTATCCTGGACGTCATGTCCGCTTGGGTGGAGCTTATTCCTTTTCGTTAACGAATTCTCTTTTCGATCGATGACTTTAGAGTACCGCTTATGCGATTTATCGAAAAACTCCCGTCGTAACGAAAGAGTTTCGATCTGCGTCATCTTTCGACGATCGAAACGTTTCGATGAGTTCGTGGTAACACCCTTTTAGTGCTACCACGAACACATCGAAACGTTTCGATCGTCGAAAGATGACGTAGATCGAAACTCTTTCGTTACGACGGGAGTTTTTCGATAAATCGCATAAGCGGTACTCTAAAGTCATCGATCGAAAAGAGGGTTCGTTAACGAAAAGGAATAAGCTCCACCCAAGCGGATATGACGTCCAGGATAAGGCGGAACTTAATTTGATTTCTTCTTCTTTGATTTCTTCGCCAATGAAAATTCGAGAAATATTTTGGGAGATCTCTTTAAACAGTTAACTGTAATCAAGTTCATATGAATATTTGTTGATAAACAAGAAATCTTGTACTCATGAAATAAATAAACAAAAGAGAGTTCACAGTTATTTACTATTGTATTTCGCATGATTCATTTTATAAACATATCGAAATAGCCTTTGTTTTTAAAAATTGTTAGTTTAAATTATAAACGCATCTAAACCTTCAAGATGTGACATTAAAGTTAGCAGTAAAATCATTGAAGGGCTAGCAATAATTCGTATTTAAAAGATGTACACCGAATTCTGTATTGTTAAATAAATATATGTCGAGTCTTTATGCTGTTTATTAAAAAGTGAGACGATGATAAAAATTAGCGATAAAACTAAAAAAACAAAAGAAAATGGGGATATGTGATTCAATAATTTTGTTGCCGACTGCATGCTCATTTTCTTTTATTGAAACAGGAAAATTGCTCTGCAAAATTAGGTTATTTTCCTTCACAAGTCTCAGTAAATACTTATTTAAAAATGTACTTTTATGTACTAATGAATAAAATATTTTGCTCATTAGTACATAATTTTAAAATTTTCACATATTACTGATCACTTTACTGCTATCCAGGTTCGTATTTCACTTGTCATTTTGGCAGTCAGCCTGACTCATATTTACAAATGTATTTTGGACTATTTTTAATTTAATTACTTTAAATATTTATGAAACTTTTGGATAAGATATCTTTTTAATAGATAGTGTAGTGAAACACTTTAAAATTTCTGTTGACATATTACAAATGCAGATTTTTGTAGATGCAGAAGGTGTTGAATAATTTTTCCTTTTTAAAAAGTTTTTATGCAAATAATTTCCATGTGAGTGTTAAAAGTAAAGTATAGAGGAATTTCATTATAATTTTTGGTAACAGTCAATGTTATTTTTGTTCAAAGATTTAAACCTGTAAAGGAAAACTATTTTATTTTCAATGAAGTACTAATATTGTGATTTATTTTCATGTTATGTATCATGATCATAAGGACATTAAATCCTTTTTGAATTTACATTCCCCTTACACAAATACCCGTTTTATTATGTATTATATATTTCTATGGTGGCCTCACAAGATAGCTACAGCCCTGCCTTTTTACTCTGATGCTCTCACTAGTATATTTGTATGATGATTTTTTACTGTATTAATTGTGCAAAGTTATTAATAAAAAAACTCGTGGGATCAGGGAAAATTGTGTAGCCCCCAAGGAAGTCATGCTCATCAGGTTAAGAATTGCAACAAAGTCTCCTTACTTTTAATGTCTATTTCAAAGATAAAAAAATTCTGCCATTTGTGCTATCTCTATTTTTACACAGAAATTTTCACCATAAGAGATTATTGTATAAAAATAGTAGTAGCAAAAAAAAAAAAAAAAATTCTCTAAAAGTGTCATGAGAAAAGATGGAGACTTCAAGTTCTACAGATAACTAACTTGCACTTAAAAGCCATAATCTAATGGCGCCATACGAAAATTCTTTTATGTGTCAGAAAAAATTATCAGTTGATTGGCAGAAAAAAATTACAAAACAGTCAGTCAATTTCACGTATTGCAAAATTCGTCAGTATGTTCTGTAAAGAAAATCTCAAAATTTACTTGTCAATTACAAATGAAATAAAAATTTGCTGATTGTCAGAGAAAAAAAAAAAGAGTGATTTTCGCCTATTCAAAAAGGAGTTGTAAATTTTATCCATCGATCGCTGGGGAAAATATCGTACATTTAGTAAATATAAGAATAAATGTCTATAGACATTAAGAATGTAAACACAGACACAGATGGACAAATGTCGGTTTCACGCTGCTCCACTGTGCATATAGATTGCATTTACAAATTTTTTGTTTTAATAAAAAAATGAAATGTTTTTGATGCATAATGCTAATTAAAAAATTATGATCAATTTTTAAATGATCCTTAAACAAAAAAAAAAAAAAAAACCTCAGAAACTTTATTTAATTTAAGGGACGAGGCACTTTTTTTAAAGCTATTTTTGTATATTTATTATTTATATCCAAATTAAAAAATTGTTTACTTTTTTTAAATCAAATTAGAGAAAAATTACATGAAAGAAATGGAACAGATTTAGTATAGAATTCCCTGAGCAAAATATGAAATTTAGCACCAAAATAATTCGGAAATTCTTGCCAAGGACTTTACTTACAAAACTGCGATAAATATTTTAATTCATGGCCAAAATGGCAAAATAAATTTAAAAGTTGCCAAGAAAATCTTATGCGAAAGCTGGGTGAAATTGCAGTTAGTGGTGCCCCTTGGCACAGCTTAGCGACTTTTGCAGCGTGATCTGTGCCAGCTCGTAGGCATAATTTACTTTCCAAATGTAAATCACACCAATGAGCTAACATGGATTGCATCAAAAAATGTCAGATTCAGTCTAATAAAGAAAAGTGCTAAAATATATATTTTTAAAAGAAAAAAAATTAAAGACTTCTTTTTTTTTTTTTTTGCCATGAAAATCTGTAGATTAAAGTGGTCAGTATTTCGGTTTATGCTCACATTCCAAACATCAAAACAGAGGAGGGAAAAAAATGTTACTGAAAACCGTTGATTTGTTATGTATGAAAATCTGTACTATCACAATCAATATTTTAATGTGTGCTTACTTCAGAAACATTAAGATTAAAATAAAATAATTAAAAGATAAAAAGTACTTTTTAATGTATCATGTTTTTAAATTTTCTGAACACCCCAAAACATGTAAATCAGGTGAAATCTCGACTTCCACTTTCGATAATATAAAAGAACTTTAAAATATCTTTCGAATGATCTATTAAAAATAATTTAATCATAATTAGAATTTGAAATATTGAAATTTTAAAATATCACAGCGCCATCTGGCGGTAGAAATTTCTGTAATCTATTGTTCGATTCAAAATCAACAAAGCTTTCTAATGATGTATTACTTATGAAATTATTTTAATTAGTAGCTGAGATACAAAAGAAAATCCATTCAGGAGACCTCAAAATGTGTAAATCAGGTAAAATCTCGAATTCCACTTTCGATAATATAAAAGAACTTTAAAATATCTTTTGAATGATGTATTAAAAATAATTTAATCATAATTAGAAATTGAAATTTCAAAATATTACAGCGCCATCTGGCAGTAGAAATTTCTGTAAGTTACTGTTCGATTCCAACTCAACAAAGCTTTCAAATGATGTATTACTTATGAAATTATTTTAATTAGTAGCTGAGAAACAAAAGAAAACCCATTCAGGACACCTCCAAACGTGTAAATCAGCTGAAATCTCGAATTCCACTTTTGATTCTCATGGAAAGCCTTCGCTGACGATGACATGAGTTTCATGTTTTTTGTTCACCCAAAGGTGCTCAACGCACCTAAAGAAGTTTTCACTTCAAAAATACATTGTCACCGTGTTCTGAACTATTCTGAAAGTTTCAAATGTCTAGCTTGTCGGGAAGTTACATGATATCTAAAAATATAATAAACGCTGCCAAAGGCAGCGGAAACCCAAAACAGTTGGCTAAAAATATTTTTTAAAATGCATTGTCACCATGTTCTGAATTATTCTGAAAGTTTCGAATGTCCAGCTCGTCGGGAAGTTACATGACTGTTTAAAAATATAATAAACGGTGCCGAAGGCAGCAGGGATCTGAAACAGTTAGCTAAAAGTATTTTAAAAAATGCATTGTCACTGTGTTCTGAGCTATTCTAAAAATTTCATATGTTTAGCTTGTCGGGAAGTTACATGATCATTGAAAAGTATAATAAACGCTGCCAAAGGCAGCGCGGACCCGAAACATATGGCTAAAAGTATTGTAAAAAATGTATTGTCACCGTGTTCTGAACTATTCTGAAATTTTCAAATATCTAGCTAGTCGGGAAGTAATTTTCTTGTTGAGTCATATAAATGCTGCCGAAAGCAGCTGGGATTCAAAACAATTGGCTTAAAATATTTTTAAAATGCATTGTCATTTTCAACCTTTAGTTTTTATAACTAGAGGACACAACTTTCTACCCGTCTCCAAGAAAAGTAGAACTATTATGTCTGGAGTTACATAACAGTGTATTTCCTCACTAAATATTTTTCTTCGTAGAGTGAGCAAAATGTTTCTCTAGCATTGGCTAACCCTAGCATCAGGCTTATCTACTGTTTTCTTTTTTACTGTCGCAATTTCCACCTTTCTACTCATGAATTCCACTAAATTCTTAATGTTTACATCTCAAAATTATGAACTGCTGGATTTATTTTTTATTATTTGGCTATTTTTATTAAGTTTTTTCAGTTTTTTTTAATGCTTTGTTAGTTCAGGAAAAATTACTAAATAATCATGAAATCATAACCAATCACAAATAAAAAATAAAACTTACAGCACACAATCACAGTCATACTGCATAAATGCTCAAAATTCCCAATCGCGGGAATTAGCAATGTGTATGTCTGTATGCTTCGCATAGATAGGGGGGAAAAAAAGAACACTGGATACTCATATCTGAAAATGCATGAAACTTGAACATGTAAAACATTTTCTAGTTCAGCAGTCAGTTAATAAAACTTAGAACATACAATCACATGATATAAATACTCAAAATTCCAATTCGCAATATCAGTAAAACGCATGCCTGTACACTTTGCATAGATGAAAAAAAAAAAAAAAAAAAAAAAATGGATATCCCTATCTCAAAACACATGAAACTCAAAGTTTTAAAAACTTTGCAGTTTAGTAGTCAGTAATATGTACTTATGACTACACTTCGCTTACATGATAACGAATAAATAAAAAAATAAAAATAAATAAACATCATTATAGATACCCCTATCTTAAAATACAATTTTTTGTTGAAGCAATCAGTAATATGCACGTCTGTACACTTCACATACATGAAAATCAAATAATAAACATCACTGAATACCCATATATTAAAATGCATAAAACTTAAAAATATACAAAATTTTGTAATGCAGCAATATGCACGTCTGTATGCTTCACATAAAAAAAAAAAAAAAAAAAAAAAGAAAGAAAAAGCAACAGTTTAAACAGTTTTTAACCAACAAAAATCACATTTTATAAACTATTTAAAAAGCACAAAAATACGTAATAATCAAACATATTTTTCAAAAAACAAGTAAAGCAAAAATTCATGGATATTTAAATATTTTATAAAATAGAAAATCACAGCTCACTTACCTCTGTTTCATGTCTGTAATTCATGAAGCACCTTCGCCTTTGATATACTCCCCCCCCCTCCTCCAAACTTCCTTCTGATTTAATGTCAATATCTGTCATTTGATTGGGGGGGGGGGGGGATAACCAAATGACTGCTAGAAAACCACAACCCTTTCTTTACATTATGACACATATTATGCCTCATTTCTTTCACTTTAAAACAATTTCTATACATCCATGCAAAACCATTGATTTTAACTTTACATTCTGTTAAAATCATATTTTCATTACACACAGGCCAAACATAAAACGACACAATTAAACTCTCTTTCATACACTACTCAAGCACACCCTTATTTCCCAAACTATGCCAATAGAAAAATATCTTTCATTGTACTTATCATATTTCCTTAACATTCATTGACGGTAATATTCATTCAGAAATACGGAATGGACAGCCATATGGACTATTTAAGTAATATATCTACAGAAAGTACCTTTAACCAACAAACCAGACCACCACTGACATAAACGTCAGAAATATGTCTAAAAATTCAAATACTTACTTTTTCAAAGAAAAAAAGAAAAGAAAAAACATGCATGCAGTCATGCTAAATAACAAACTTCAACCCAATCTGTGTTACGCAGCAGTGAATTACATAACAGATGATGCAAAGAAGCAAAAGTAAACAGAAAGCTCATAACTTCTACAGAATGTTTATCTAGTGTACTCACGAAATATTCTAAACATAAGAGGCAGTAGAAAGTCAATCTTACCCTAATTTTTTATTTTTCCAACTTTTATGCAGTATTTATATTATAAATAAAACTCTTAACCTTTACTTAAATAAAAGAAAAAATTCCTTTTTAAGAGTTTGAAATAAAAATGATGATTATGCTTTGCTGGCCCAGCTCATATAAAAATTTACTTTTGTTTACTAGCTCATCTTGTTCAGACTTCTGATTCACATAAAACAATCTCATTCTACAAAGTCATTGTCCTGAGAGATGTGTCTTGCTAAAATTTATAGGTAGTGCACAGAAAATTATTCATATGTGTTAATTGCTTGGAATTCCAAAGAAATTTTTTACAAAGAATATTGCGAAATAAATAAAATAAATGAAAGTATGTCACAAACACACATTAATATGGTATATGAAACTTCAACATCATTTCAACAATCTCTTACACAACTTATGAATTTTTTGTAAAAGTCAGGGTTCAATCAAGGCAAAATTTGGGTCCCTTCATAAATTTCTGCATCATAAAAAGGGACCCTTCACAAAATTCAAATTCATAAAATGAGCCCCTGCACAAGACTTTGTTTTATAAAAGTGATCCTTTTATTAAATATTTTCATGCTTTCATTTCAGTATTATTTTTAATTAATGCCTTAATTTGGCTCAACAAAACTCTATTAACTTGACATTAAGCAGTATATAAATGGTGATTGTAAAAATGGAAGATTAAACCTGGATCAATCCCTGAAAGTTTGTATGTATACAAAGTATAAAAGGTTTTTTTTTTTTCGAAAATGCATTCATTATTGCATTAAGTGTAACACATTCACATATATTAATTATGAAAAATTACTTTACAAGCTTTAACATATATACAGACTTAAATATCAATGGAACACACAAAATAATTAAATCTATTAATACTTACATGTATGAAGTCACTGCACTTCACATGATTTAACAACTTCTAATGAAAAATAATGACAATTTCTGATGAATATGTGATGAAATTATTTTCATTCCACTAAATTCCACAATTTTTAAATATTCAGAATTGTAGACAACACACAGAAGATACCTCATCAGGCTGATTCACTTTTGCTAACAATAAATCTGGAAATTGTTTGTAGAACTTTCTTCGAATCAAATCTTTCAGTTGGATTATAGCTTTTCAAGAAACACAGACATGCCATAATGGCCCCAGTTTTGAACTTGAGAGCACAAAACAAGCATGCCGCATCACTTAAAATTTGCCCCATAATATATTATGTTTTATCTCACTTTGTTTCTTATTTACAATATATGTTTATAAATAAATAAGAAAGCTAGATGCCCAAATGGTGACATTTGTGATATTCTGTTACAAGAGGGTTTTTTCATCCAGTTAATATCAAAACAATTTAGAAAAAATTATGTATATACCTAAAAGTGAAAAACCAGTATATTTACCAATGAAAGAATTTTATTATCCCTAAAAGTTAAAATTTACTGCCTCATTTAGCTATTAAAATTAAGAAAACTTTACATGTTTTGATTATAGGCAAATCACAGCATAATATAAAACTTTTTAAAAAATAACGATCTTTTTTTTTTTTGATTAGTTATTTTTTGATAATTAACACTTCTGAAAAATATTACCAATATAAAGTTCAGAAATTGAAATTATAAACGCTGCAATCCGTCGGTGAAGTTTTAAGATATCTTTATTTAAAAATAAATAAATAACCGTGCATATTACTCCGTAATACGTATGTAGAAGCCCAACATAACAATAAAATTTACTTCAATGTACATATAGAGAAAAAAACTTATTTTACCCATTCACATTCACATTAAAAATAAAAACAAACATGTTTCCCTTTAGCAGTAGCAGACGAAAAGTATGAAGAAACAAGCTGTAAACAGTTTCACTCGGTAATTCCTCATCGAAAGTGTTTCGATGGATTTACCATCAAAACTTTTCGATGCGCTTGGCTCAGAGTACGAAGTGATCGAAAATTCAAATTCGCATCGAAATATTACGTCAAAGTGACGTCACATTCGATCATCGAAACATTTCGATGTGTTCGTGGTAGCACCCTTTGTTCTGATTAGCCTCATATAAGACTCCTACAATACGAGCTGGCTCACAGCTGATCATTGTTGCCCAACGGGAATATAGCTTGGCGACGTTTAGTTGCAGACGCGTTATTCAGCGTCTTTATCGCCTAAAATGGCGAGTTTTCCTAAACAGAAGAGCAAATTATTGTTTGGACTTGATAAGTTTGGCGGTAATATTTGGCGAAATTCTCTTATAGTCCTTGTAAAATGTAGCCATCATTGTTGCTGTTAAATTAGTTAATTTTAAATATTTATACACGTTAAAAAGTAGTGTAGGTTGTAAAATACAACATTTAGATGATCAAACAGCAATAAAAACAAATAATTGTTACAAAAAATGCAAGAAAACATATCATAATTACACTTCATATTTGTGATTGAAAGCGAAGCGTACAATTTTCTTTTGGGCAATTAATAGCCCATTTCTATAGTTTTTCTTCATCTGTTGGAAATCTAAACTTTCTAAAAGCAGTTCTGGTATGATATGAACAATTTTCGGCTGTTAAACCTCCGTTTTATGTGATTTGATAACACTTGACATTCGGACCGCGTGGGCAACAATCGCTGAGTGGGAAACAAAATGCCTGATGAGCCAGCCTGTATTGAAGGAGCTCTAGCCTCATAGATTGCTATTACATGACGCGAATTTCGTCACTCGCAGTCATGAAGCTACAGTAAATAGAAGATCCAACCCACGAAAATGATCCCAATTTTGACTGAGGCTGCTATCACGGCTGACCCTTGCGCCATCTATTGACGACTCTCGATAGCAAAATCATTTTTTTAAACGAAGTTGGGAATGACAAAATTTAAATATATATGAATTATATTAGACTTAATGGGTTCTCATAAAATCACGTAGGAATATACATATTTATAATATTTTCCAATATACTTACACTTTATTTTCTTGCTTTTCCTAATTTTATTTAACATAATTTTCGATGTTATGGATACATTTCAGCTATTTCTTATATATATTTTCCTGTTCATAAATACTTCCATATTTTATTTTAAAGAATTTTAGTCCTTGATGTAAAAACTTTAATGAATGCTTTAGAAATATGCAAAATATAGAAAACGCAATAAACTATGAAAGAAAATAATTCATTAGAAAAAAAAATTAAGGCAGTTTTAATGTATACATTATATAAGATATTTATACCCTACCCCCTGCTAATTATGTTTTATTTGGAGGTAGTTATGTAGAAGTTAAAGCTAATTGACTGTAATTAAGCCTAGGTGCACTGCCTCCGTAGTAGTCTTTTTAAGGAAACGTGAGGTGACGGGTTTAATCCCCGGTCGCGCTCGTCAGTCTAGCCGTTCGGAGTTTTCCGTGGTTTTCTCCGAAACTTGCGTAAATACGGGCTACGATCCCTTAAAAAGTCCTCCAAGGAAGGCACTGCCCCTCAGGCCTAGGACGCAAGTGTAGTCAATCGGCCTTAATCCCAAACATCAACACCAACGCCGTTTTAACGAAACCAAGTCCATATTTACGCGAGTTAAAAAAATAAAAATAAACGGAAAACTCGGAACTGTTAAATTGCCAATCGTGATCTGGGATCGAACCCAGCATTTCCCATTAACCAGTTTATTTTGAAGAAAGAAATGTAACTGATATATATGCCTTGTATGCAATGTAAAAGTGCCTTAAAATTTTTATTTGAAACAATTTTTATTTATTCCTATGTTAAAATTATTTTAGTTATCCCAACTTCGACTCAGAAATTTATACTATTATTTTTTTTTAAAACAAAACAATTTTAATCAAAAGATGAAAAGCGAATACCTCTGTTCTAAGAAAGAAAGAAAAAAAAAAAAAAACATAATAAATAAATAATATATATAGAATTAGCTTTTTGAATGAAAAATAAATAAATAAATAAAATTTATAAATAATGGTTATGCTTAAAAAAAAAAAAAAAAACAGTCAGTTTGCAAAAAATTTAAATCCATGAACTGAATACCTGAGAAATTTATAAAATAAAATAATTTAATTATAAATTTATTTAAATAATTATCAAAATTAAAATTAATTTAATTTTTAGTGGGATGAAGATAACATTCTATTTGCAAAATAATTAAACTTATATTTCATTCCCAGCCACACGCTAAGAATGATTTATCTGCACTTAGATCCTAGACTTAGGTGGACTGACTCCATGTTAATCTTTTTAAAGGGACCTAGCCTATATTTAAGCGAATTTTGAAGTGAACCATGGAAAACTCTGAACAGCCAAGTTGAGGAGTGTGACCTAGAATTGAACCAGGCACTTCCCACATGCATGTTTTATTTTGAATTTAGTTATTCCAATTTTAATTCAAAAGCTTATCCTTTAACTTTAGTCAAAAATTTTAATCATAACATAAATAATGCCATTTCGAATCATTAACATTTTTTTTATTAAATTCATTAGTTTTTAGAATGTATTTCAGTTTTTAGAATGTAAAAAATGAAATAAATGACTAAAATTTTCAAATACTTAAACTATTTCCTTTTTTAAAAACATATAATTTTAAGTGATTTGGATTAATTTCAGCTATCTCTTGTACAACAATTCTGCATTCATACTTCTAAATTCCTCTTCCTCCCCCCCCCCCCCCAGATTGTAAGAAAATCTGAGAAATTTATAAGATTTATAAGAGCTGAAAACTTGAAAAGTTTATAAAATATATTAAGCGTAGTAAACTCGGTGGGATAAAGATAAAATTCTTCTTGCAAAATAAGCCCCCCCCCACAACCCTGCTAATTCTGTTTTTCCAATTTTAATTCAAAAATTTATACCATTAGCTTTTAAAAATATAAACAATTTTAGTCAAAAGATAAAAAGCTGCTATATAAATCATTATTCTATTTTTATTTATTTATTTGATTAATTAATTAGAAAAAAAAAAAGTATTTTAACTTAAAAAAAAAAAAAAATAGAGAGAGAGAGAGAGAGTTTGTAAAAAAAAATTTAATTTATGAACTGAAAACATGAGAAATTTATAAAGTAACATTAAGTATAATAAACTCAATGGGATGAAGGTGAAATTTACCTTGCAAAATGATCAACACACCTTCTCCCTTCTAAAGCTGTTTTATCTGCACTTGGTAGACCTAGGTGCCTCTACATTGGTTTTTAAAAGAGACCTAGCCTGTATTTGCTCGAGTTTTGAAGAAAATCACGGAAAACTACGAACGATGAAGTTAACGAGTTCAACCTGAGATCGAACCAGGCACTGCACGTCAACCAGTTTATTTTAAAGTAAAAAAATTATTTAACTGATAAAATGTATGCAGTGTAAAAGTTACTTCACAGCTTTATCTAAAACAATTTACATTATTTATCTGCAAAATTATATTTTTTAGTCATTCAAAAAAGGAAAAATAAGGTTATTAAATACTTATTCCAAATTTATTTTTTATTCTTACAATAATAATAATAATAAAAGTTTTAGCTTTTAGAATGCTGGGATCCCCTAACGGCCAAGAGGTCCTGTCATTGAAGTTGTAGACGAGGTGCTGGGTTTGATCCCTGGTCTCGCTCGTCGGCCTAGCCGTTCGAAGTGTTCGGTGATTTTATCCGAAACTAAGTTAAATACGGCTAAGATACCTCAGAAAAAACCCCATGTAAGGCACTCTCACACAGGCCTAGGATCCTAGTGCAATCAATTGGCCTCAATCTTAAAACCATCAACAAATTTTAAAACGTTAAAAAAAAATCAGCTTGTAAAAAAAATAAATTTATGAACTGATAACCTGAAAAATTAATAAAATATATCAAATGCAATAAGCTTACTGTACAAAAATCTCTTGCAAAATAATCAAAACATTCACTTCATCCCCCCCCCCCCGATATTGTTTTACCTAACTTAGGTCTTAGACCTAGGTGGATTGGTCTTTTTAAAGGGACCTAGCCTGTATTTACTCGAGATTTGAAGTCAACCACGGAAAACTCCGAACGTTTATTTTGACGACCGTGACCTGGAATCGAACCAAGCACTTCCCACTGACTATTTTCGAGAGCAGACACATACTGCTACAGTTGGAGCATGTTTTACTTCGAAGAAAAATAAACTTATAAAATATCGTCTTTGCATGTAAAAATGATTTTAAAATTTTATCAGAATCAAAACTTACATTATTTCCGTGCTAAGATTATTTTTTCTAGTCATTCCAATTTTAATTTAAAAATTTATACCATTAGCTTTTAAAAAACGAAGCAATTTTAATCAAAAGATAAAAAGAGGCTTTTTAAATTACTATTCTATTTTTATTTATTTATTTGATTCATTAATTTAAAAAAAGAAATGTTACACCCAATTAAAATTTTCAAATAGCTACAATTTATCTAAATCATCTAAAATTATATATATATATGTATGTATAAAGATGAAAAAAATCTGGTGTGAAACAACCACACGACTTCCATTACCCACTATTACACGTATTATAGGCATTTTTGAGAGATAATGTGATCAAAAAACATAAAAGTGACTTAAAGAGAAAATCGTTAGAGCCGTTTTTGAGATACCAATTTTTACAAAAAATCAATTATTGACCAGAAAACGATAATTACATACAAAAGGATATTTAAAAGTGAGTTAATAGAGCGAGTTTTAAAAAAAATCCGTACAGCTGTTTTTAAAGGAACGCGCTTAGAAGACCTGAAATTGAACTACTTATACAGGAAGCCTATCAATTTTCCAGAACTAACCAACTATATCATTCGAAAGGACATCTAATAGAGTGTTTATATAACAAATTTGAAGAAAATCGTTAGAGCCGTTTTTGAGATACGGACTTACGGTCCCACTTCCGGTCTCCGATGTCCCACTTCCGGTTAAACTCAATTATTGACAGGGAAACAATAATTACATACAAAAGCATATTTAAAAGTGAGTTAAAATGGCGAGTTTGAAAAAAATCCGTACAACCGTTTTTAAAGGAACGCCTTTGCGAGGCCTGAAATTGAGCTATTTATACAGGACGCCTATCAATTTTCCTGAACTAACCAACTATATCATCCGAAAGAACATATAATAGAGTGCTTATATAACAAATTTGAAGAAAATCGTTAGAACCGTTTTTGAGATACGGACTTACGGTCGCACTTCCGGTCTCCGATGTCCCACTTCCGGTTTTTCAATTTTCACCAAAATTTGGAAATTTCATCTGTACACCAGACGTATTTCAATTCTAAAGTTTCGTAGCTCTATCTTTATTAGTTTCTGAGCTATAATAGCCAGAAGATTCTCCACATACACACACACACACACACACACATACACACTGACCAATTGCCAAAAACCACTTTTTTGGACTCAGGGGACCTTAAAACGTGTAAATCAGGTGAAAACCCGATATCGAATTTTCAGACCGAATACAATACTTCCATTACCTACGGTAGTAGGGTAATGGAAGTAAAAAGAGATAAAAATCAGAAAAAAAAAAAAAAAAAAAAAAAAATCAGTTTAACTATTTTGGAAAATTTTATTTATTACTTATCTTATACTATAAAGTGAGCAATATTTGTATGTATATTTCACTGATCTCGAAAACGGTAGCTCGGACAGTCACGAGATTTAACACAAAGGTGCATCCCGAAGGGTCATTGTGCACATCGAAGTCAGATTTTCGAATTTTTGATTAGTTTTTTCTTAATTAATTAAAATGTGTGTAATAAATATTACATTACAATAAATAGGAGCTCAATTAGAAGCTTTATTTAACTGAAATTGGAGCATAAGCAGCAACATCGCGATATAAGAGAATAAGATATGAATAATAAAGAGAATATGGAATATCAGCAATATATGAGAGTTGCCACTTGGTAATACATAATATCAGTGTTGCCACACACATAAATATACCACAATGACCCCTCCCCAAAACTAGTTCAGTCTGTTATATAATCCATCAAATAGGTTGGTTGGCGCCTCTGTCTTTTAGGACGTAAGGATGGACCATCAGGCGAATTATCCTCAGCATATTTTCTGGGACTCTCCAGGAGAAGTTCTGGATTGCTAGGTCTTGGTGAAGCACTATTCTCAGGAGATGCGGGTTCTAGAGACTTATCGACCAACTCAGAATTCTGGTGAAACGAGGAAGGTGGGTGCAACTGATTGTCATCAACATCTGTTTTATCTATAGTAGGTGTAGAGATTTCTCCTCTAGGAGCTAGGTGTCGTATAGAAACACTGGTTTCCCGTCCATCAGGTAATCTAACATGAGCATAATCTGGGTTTGCTTCAATGAGTTCGACTTCTTGAACAATAGGCTCATACTTATTAGTTCGGACATGGTTTCTCATCAGTACGGGTCCAGGATGAGATAGCCAGGTAGGTAATGAGCTTCCGTTGTGGGATCTTCTAGGGTGGGTGAACATACGCTCATGCGGTGTAACATTGGTAGCAGTACATAGGAGAGAGCGGATTGAGTGTAGGGCTGGTTGAATTACCTCTTCCCAACGTTCGTTTTTCATTTTCTTAGAGTGTAATCCCAATTGTATGGATTTCCATATTATTGCATTATATCTTTCTACCTGGCCATTACCCGAAGGATTGTACGCGGTAGTCCGGCTTGTTGCAATTCCAAGAGATGTTAGGAAGGATTTCAATTCTCTAGACATAAATGAGGGTCCTCTGTCAGAGTGTATGTATGCAGGAATTCCAAAAATAGAAAAAATATTCTGTAAGTTAGTAATTATAGTAGCAGCTGACATATCAGAACAAGGAATTGCAAAAGGGAATCTCGAAAACTCATCCACGATAGTAAGAAGAAAACGATTTCTAGAAACTGAGGGTAAAGGGCCTTTGAAATCTAGGTTCAATCTTTCAAATGGAGCAGTTGCTTTAATTAATTTTCCTTCATTTTTACAGAAACGTGGCTTTACTTCATTACAGCAATAACACGAGTTTATGACCCTTTTGATGTCGTCAAGAGAGAAAGGTAAGTTTTTAGACCTAACCCAATGGTACATTCGTGTAATTCCGGGATGACACAAGGCGTCATGCAGCTCCTTTAAATTCACTTGTGGGCTTATAGCTGCAGTTATTCTAGATAATGTATCGGCTGTTGCATTTCTTTTCCCCGGACGGTATATTATGTCAAATTTGAAACAAGCAAGATCCAATCTCCATCTCATAATTTTTTCATTTTTAATCTTACTACTATGGCATTGATCGAACATGAATGCAACTGATCTTTGATCTGTAAAGACCTCAAAGTGACGGCCAATCAAGTAGTGCCTCCAGTTTCGTAGAGACTCTACAATAGCATAGGCTTCTTTTTCAATAGAGGAGTGCCTTCGTTCAGATGCATTCAATGTTCTAGAGAAGAATGCTATAGGACGTTCAGCCTGACTTAGGGTGGCCCCGATGGCGAATTCTGACGCATCAGTCTCCACTCTAAAAGGAATATTGTCTTCAATAGCAGCTAAGGAAGCATCAGCTATATCAGATTTTAGAGAATTAAATGCTTTAGCAGCATCTTTTGTAAGGGGAAAAGGGCCTTTCGTTAGCAAAGGCCGAATTCTTTCAGAGAAATTAGGGATCCAACGACAATAATGGGCAAACATCCCTAGGGCTCGCTGTAAGGAGGCAGTGTCTTTAGGGATAGGCATGTTCATTAGGGGTGCAAGTCTTTCGGGATCAGGTTTTATTATTTTGTTTGTAATAGAGTATCCTAATAATTTCACAGATTTAGTAGAAAATGAGCATTTATCTTCATTTAATGTCAAGTTATATTTCTTGGCAGCAGACATAAATTTCTCTAAGTTACGGTCATGCTCGTCTTGATTTTTCCCACATATCGTTACATCATCGAGGTAAGGAAAAGTGCCTTCTAACTTTTCATTTGCAATTATTTTGTCTATGGTTCTCTGGAAACTAGCAACTCCATTTGTAACACCAAAGGGTACTCGAAGAAACTGATATAATTTACCATCAGCCTCAAAGGCCGTATAATGTTTCTCAGAATGCTTGATGGGTACTTGGTGGTAAGCGCTCTTAAGATCAATAGTGCTAAATACTTCATATTTGGATACACGTGCAATCAGCTCTTCGATTTTGGGCAGAGGATAGGCATCAAGCATTGTAAATTTATTGTCTGGGAATAATCTACAACCATTCTGGGTTTGCGGTGTTCTCCTCTCACTACAAATGCTTGAGCACGCCAAGGAGAGTCACTTGGCTCGATTACACCTTCTTTCAATAGTCTACTTATCTCTGCAGCTATAAATAGCTTGTCTTCCTCAGTTTGACGCCTTGATTTAGTAATGATAGGTTTGCAGTCTGGTGTTAAGTTAGAAAAGAGTGAGACAGGAGGTACAAGGACCATCGCCAGAGAACATATTTTAAGTGGTGGTCTGTCCCCATTGAAATCAATCTCAACTGAAGAATGGTCTTTTAGTAAGTCGTGACCGATTAGTAAATCTGCACAAAGATTTTTCATGATCAAAACTTCAGCATTTCTATATAAATGGTTTTGTAATTTTACAGTTACTGTACAACAACCTGTAATGTCCGAACTCAGGGAGGAATTAGCCATTGTTATTCTGCCGAAGTATGGTTTAGTTTTAATTCGACACTTTTCCACAAAACGCTGATTTATGAAACTGAGAGAGCTGCCAGTATCAATCAAAGCATTTAGTTCGATACCATTAATCAGGGCTTTAGTTAGTGACTTTTGGAGACCATTAGGAACTGCAGATACCGATGCTAAGTTGTAGGTTGCTGCAGTCGAATTTGTAGTGTTGCGCAAAGATTTTGACTTGCATACTCTTTGATAGTGCCCTTTTTTACCGCATCCACGGCATAGTGCCTCTTTGGCAGGGCAGACACTTCGTAAATGGCGATCATACCCGCAAAAGAAACATTTCCCAGATCGAACCTGAGTAACCGCTGCAGACTGAACTTCTTCAATGTGACTTATTGGCTCTTCAGTAGCCGCCACAGGTGTTGAATAAGTTATGCTTGAATATGAAGCAGAGTGATGTTCGGCTAGTTCTAGAGCTCTAGCCTGATCGTAAGCCTTTTCTAGAGTGATAATCGTATTTTCTAAAAGACGTTCCCGAATGCGTGAACTCTTTAAGCCCCGAATGAAGGCATCCCTAACATACTCGTTTCTGTACTGTTCGGCTGTAACGGCCTTGAAATCGCACTCCTTGCTCATTTGTTTTAGTATCTGCAGATATTCATCTACAGATTCGCTTGACTGTTGTGTTCTTGACGCCAAGCAGTGTCTGGCAAAGATTTCGTTTCTCTTTGTTATGTACAAAGAATCCAGTATTTCGATAGCTTCGTCATACTTTTCACAGTCACTTATGTATTGAAAAACATTTGCGGAAACATAATTGCATAACGCTTGTAGCTTATGATCGTCTGTAATGTCAGTTACTTGAGATAAAGAGTTCGAAAAAGTTCTTTTCCCATGCTTCCACTTCGACTCAGCACCCGTACAAGTGGGTTCGACATCAAATCTTTCAGGTCGCAACAGTCGTTCCATCTTGTCAGTAAATGCGTTTTTCGATTTGAATTTCAGTTAAATAAATTGTAATAAATATTACATTACAATAAATAGGAGCTCAATTAGAAGCTTTATTTAACTGAAATTGGAGCATAAGCAGCAACATCGCGATATAAGAGAATAAGATATGAATAATAAAGAGAATATGGAATATCAGCAATATATGAGAGTTGCCACTTGGTAATACATAATATCAGTGTTGCCACACACATAAATATACCACAATGTGAAAATCATAACCTTCTAATTTCTGATAAAAAAAAAGCCATTTAAATTTTAACATTTTATCCATAATTTAATTGTTGCCAATTTTTTTTTCTACAAAATAATAATAATAATTAAAAAAAAAAAACGTACATTTACTTAAAATGAGGAAAATAAATCAGAAAGATTAGAAAATAAATTAGAAATATCACTCGCATCGTTACAAATAAGACACCAAATGAAAGGGAAAATTTTTGTAAATCCGATGCATTAAACAGCTTATCAATCGGATGATTAGTTTTTTCTTAATTAATTAAAATGTGAAAATAAAAACCTTCTAATTTCTGATAAATAAGACATTTAAATTTTAAAATTTTATCCATAATTTAATTGTTGCCATTTTTTTCGACAAAATAATAATAATTAAAAAAAAAAAAAAAAGTACACTTATTTAAAATGAGGAAAATAAATCAGATAGATTAGAAAATAAATTAGAAATATCAGTCGCATAGTTACAAATAAGACACCAAATGAAAGGGAAAATTTTTGTAAATCCGATGCATTAAACAGCTTATCAATCGGATGATTAGTTTTTTCTTAATTAATTAAAATGTGAAAATAAAAACCTTCTAATTTCTGATAAATAAGACATTTAAATTTTAAAATTTTATCCATAATTTAATTGTTGCCATTTTTTTTCGACAAAATAATAATAATTAAAAAAAAAAAACGTACACTTATTTAAAATGAGGAAAATAATTCAGAAAGATTAGAAAATAAATTAGAAATATCAGTCGCATCGTTACAAATAAGATAGCAAATGAAAGGAAATTTTTTTTTTTAATCCGATGCATTAAACAGCTTATCAATCGGACAATTAGATTTTTTAAAATTAACTAAAGTATGAATTTTAGGTGGCAACAGCAGAAGATTGTATGGAAATCGTTAGGAGAAAAAAAATGAAAAATCTGCTTCACATTAAGTCACATGATTTTTAAAAGGAATTAAAAATTGCAGTTTTCAAATTCTTTTAAATTTTCTCTCACGAACACAAAAATATAATATACAGCTTGTACCCCACAAGACCAACTTGCATTTCAAATTTCATCAATTATTTTGGTTAATAAACAAAAGTTATTATTATTATTTTTTTTTCAAATTAAGTTTTATTCTATTTTCGAAAAGATTTATGTGATCATAGATATAATAATATATATAGATCTATCATCCCCATATTATCGTGCAAAGATTTTTGATGCCGGAAAAAAAGCTTTGGAATCAGCCATTAAGAGGTATTGAAGAAAAAAAAAAAGAAGAATAAATTTGAAACTATATCTGGGGCTTTTCATTCGCCTTTAGTAAATAAATTATTCATGAATTTTATTTGCTAAAACATTCGTGCATATTCCCGTGTGTATTCACTCGGGGAAAGACTGCCATATTTTGGTAAAATCGCCGTCTTTTCCCGAGTGAAAAGGAATCACTTTTTTGTCCCCAATGATCAATCTATATATTATTACTATATCTATGTATGTGATACGATAGATTAATAATTTGGGTTTTAAAATTTTTTTTAAATAGATTATTTAACCTCTATGAACCATATTTTTTTTTTATCAGCTTCATTAACAGATCCTGCTGGGCGATTTTTTAAATTTTGGTGTTGAAGTACACCGAATGTTTTTCGACAAGAAGTTTAATATAGCAACAGTCATTTTAATCTAAGTAGCGCATCAAATATATAAAAACATAAATGATTTATTTTTACACAAAATTTACCGAACAAATGCAGTTTTAAAGATAAGAAATTTATTTCAACAAGCACTATTTTAAACCTAAAAAGCATTAAAAATATAAGCAGAATATAAAGGATTCTTATGTATAAACAAAAAAGAGTCTGATAAAATTATTAGCAAAATAGTCTTCCCCTTTTCATACAAAAAAAAAAAAAAAATCCATCGCTAATATGGCGACAAAAATTCAAAAGCCGCCAATGGAGCGACATAATAAAGTTGTGGAACACGATAACGTTTACCTATTTATTTATTTTTTTATATAATAATCACTATGCTAATTTATCATACAAACAAATGAACCTCTGTGTGTTACTGCACTCTCACGCTGTCGAACAGAAATATTTGAAAAATTCAAATTAATATTTAAATAAATAAATAAAAATATGTTTAATGGGAAATATATATAACCATAAAAAGATTAGTTGTCTAAAATACGGCAGAAATAGCGCTCATAGCATATTGTTACAAGGGATTAAGTCTTATTGTTACAATGGATTAAGTCTAAAATGGTGACAAAAATTCAAAAGCCGCCAAAGAGAACTATATTAAGGCTGTACTATCAGGTTTACAACCCATGAATTATATATAAACACAAAAAATTAATTGTCTCATGCGACAGACGTAGCCGGTCACAGCATATTGTAATATTTGGCATGAAATTGCTGTCATTTAATGGTTGATTGGATAAACAACAACAACAAAAAAAAAAAACATATGAAATAACGTAAAAGCAAATATTATGTTGTCTAAACCCAGTTACGTTTGAGTCCAGTCCGAGTTACATGTGAACAACACGTATAGTGTTGTTCACATGTAACTGGGATTCAAATATAAAAGGGAAACTCCAATTTTTTCGATACTATCTGTTTCGAAACTGTTATATAATAAGCACCTAAATGGAAGCTCATTGGTAAACTATTGTCGCAGGTAATAGGGACAAGTCCCCGAGTTGCAGTGGATGACCAAATCGCTGCTGAATGCAGCAGGGACCTGGAGCGAGCTTTTGAACAATTTCAGTAATTTATTTTATTTTATTTTTATAAAGCTATATAGAAACGAGTTTCCTTTAAATTTAGTGGCCAGCGAAGCGGGCAAAGCCTGCTAGTTATTTTTAAAACCATTATTAAAAAACTAATGCATCTTAGTTTTCAAAATTAATTGATTAAAATAAAAATGATAAAATTTTTAAATAATTTCTACATGAAAAAGCAATTAGAATTAATGATTTAAAAAGTAATAATTAAAAAATAAAAATAAATACAAAAATGCTCAAATAATCACTTTATTTCTCTATATTCTCACATTAATGGCATAACAATTTCTAGCCATTTTTTTTTAAAATAAGTACCTAAAATTACTTAAATTTTATTAAAGAGCAATTATTTCCATAAGTTTTTAATGGATAATTAATATTTAGTTAAATTTTTTTAAAAATATAGTTTAACTTATATACACTGCTCGACATTGAAAATGCAACACCAAAAAGGAATGATAATAACGGAATGAAATTTGTTGGACACATACATTATAGTAGGAAGAACAATTGATTAAAATTTCAGGAAATTTGGAGTAATATGTACTGAGAAAACAGTACATAAAGCAGTGACCTCTGTGACCAATAACAGCACATATCTGCCTAGGCATTAAATCGAACAGCGATTGGATGACATGTACGGGTAGAGCACTTCATGAAGTTTTAACACGATGCCAGAATTCATCGATCGAAGTTATTGGTGAGTGGTGGGGGCCAGTTGATTTTCAACGATTAAACAGTCATTTTCATTAGTGCGAGATCAGGAGAACGCGCTGGCCAGAGCAACAGTCGAACACATTCGGCATCAATGAAGGTCTAGACAATATGGATAACTTGCGGTCGTGCATTGTCCTGCTTAAATGTTGCGCTTCGGAGCAGTGTCGGATTTAAGGGGGGGGGCTAGGGGGCTGAAGTCCCCCCCCCCAAAACACTGACATTCACTATTGAATATTGCAATTGTAAATTTTTATTGGTCTAGAATAACACTTTGAAAAATCTTAGCCCCCCCCCCCCAAAAGTCAAGTTCTAGATCCGCCACTGCTTCAGGGGCCTTGAACATAGGGCAGAGCTATGGGCTTAACTCGTCAGAAATGTAATGGCTGGTATTCAGAGTGGCGGCAATGAAACAAGAGTTGACCGGGACGTGTATCCAATGGTACAACATACCATCAATCCAGGTGCTGACTCAGTATGCGGCTACCAAAATTCTGATTACCCTCAAAACTGCATCACTGATATGGGCGCCATTAATGTGTGATCAACGATTAACCTGGACGTAGGAATGGCGTGAAGTCACTTTTCAGACAAATCACAATCCTGTTTACAGCATCAAGATTACCTTATCCGTATTCAACGGCATTATGAATAATGTACATTGCCAGCTGGGATTCGACATCATCATACTGTCCATCATTTGTAATGATGTTATGGGTTCCCACTGGAATGGATACACGTCTCGATTACTTCATGTTCATATTCCTGGCACTCGGAATAGCGGCCATTAAATTTCCGATGAGTTAAGGCCCGCTCCTCTGTCCTGTAATCGAGGCCTCCGTTTCGCAAAATTTAAGCAAGATAATGCACGACCGCAATTTGTTTGTATTGTCCGGACCTTCTTTGATACAGAATGTGTTCGACTGTTGCTCTGGCCAGCGCGTTCTCCTGTTCCCGCACCAATGAAAATAACTGTTTAATCATTGAAAAGCGACTGGCACCCCACCACTCACCAGTAACTTCGATTGATGAATTGTGGCATCGTGTTGAAGCTTCATGAAGTGCTCTACCCATACATGTCATCCAATCGCTGTTCGATTCAATTCCTAGGTAGATATGTGCTGTTTTTGCTCACAGAGTTCGCTGCTTTATGTACTGCTTTCTCAGTACATATTACTCCAAATTTCCTGATATTTTAATCAATTGTTCTTCCTACTATAATGTATGTGTCCAACAAATTTCATTCCGTTATTATCATTCCTTCTTGGTGTTGCATTTTCAGTGTCGAGCAGTGTATAGGTAAAAATCGTTTTACATGCATTGCACAGTATGCTCTGTTAAAAAACTCATGTGGGGTAGGTTTTTTCAAAAATAAAAATTATTGGATTTTCCTAATTATTAGTTGTAATTATTAATAATTTTAACTTAATCTGTATATCAGTTAGTGTTGATTACTATTACACATGATTCATCAGCATATAACTTTATGGGTTTTTTTTGTTGCAAGGCGATAACTATTAGTCATAGAATAGTCTCGTATTATCTGTTTTAAGGAAACTGTTCATTTTCATTTAAAATAGTTTGACACATCGAATTTTTTATGAAATTTAATATTTACCTTCAAATCTTAAGTAAAAATGTTTAACACAAAATATTTTTTATTAACTGATAGTTTTTAAATATAACCAATTCTTTTCTTATTGATGTTTATATAAATTTTTATAAAAATAATTTAAAACACTAATTTGTTTGTATGAAATTATAAACTTTAAAGTAAACAATTTAAATTTTTTTATTATAAAAATATATTAAAAAAAAGTAGCTAATACAATTTTTCTTATCTGTTTGATGAAAATCAACTTAAATAGTATAAATTATATTACTGTGTTAAACTCGAATATATGTTAAATAATATTTGTATAGTATCAATATACAGTGTTTAATTTAAATAACATACTCATGTACTTATAACTTTTTGCTTATAAAACGTATTTAGAGTTTTAAAATTTTCGTGTTATACTAAATTTATTTAATAGTAACAATATATAAATTTTTGTTATTTATAATGTATATAACTTTACTGCACATAAAATTTAATTTTTGATTTAAAACTTTGTATGCATTTTTTTTTAAATTAATATTATTATATGATAGTAATTTCTTTTAATTAATATTTAACATGCGTGCTAAATTTTTTAATGAATGCAAAAGTATTTGTAAGTTAGAGCTTAAATAAATGAAGTGGGAAATTTATTTATTGCACAGTGATAATATAAAGTTAGTTTATATTTAAAACTTTCATGATGATAAAAATTTTATTAATAGTAACAATACATAAAGTTTAGTTTGTACAACTTTTATTATATCTTACTAGCGAGCTTCGCCCGCTAGCGGGTCAGTATTTTCAAATGAATCATTAACAGTAAATTTTAGTCTTAAGAAAAGAAATTGAAAAAAAAAAAAATCATTTATGATTGGGTAAAAAGTCGGCCCAGGTCCCCACTGCTTTCTGCAGCGCAGTCCCGTACGCGCTGCGCGCGCACAATTTAAGGGATACACGCGCTGCGCGCGCGTATTCCTTCCCTCACCATTCGTGGCTCCTAAAAAAAAAATCTGATCGGGTAAAACTCCCATCGGGTCCCCACTGCCTCCGGCAGCGCAGACCCATGCGCGCTGCGTGCGAACGTGTGGAGGTATACGTGCGCTTCGCACACATATTCCTTCTCAAGTAAAAATTTTATTCTTAAGAAAATTTAAAAAATCATTTCTCATCGGGTAAAAATTCGGACCGGGTCCCCACTGCCTTCGGCAGCGCAGACCCATGCGCGCTGGGCGCGAACGTGTTAAGGTATACACACCCTGCGAGCACGTATTCCTTCTCAAATAAAATTTTTATTCTTAAGAAAAGAAAATAAAAAAAATCATTTGTCATCGGTTAAAAAGTTGGACTGGGTCCCCACTGCCTTCGGCAGCACAGTCCCGTGCGCGCTGCGCGCGCACAAGTTAGGGAATACGCGCGCGGTGCATGCCTATTTCTTCTCCACCCTTTCAGGCTCTCTTAATTAACCTACGTATACCAATTTTAAACGATCTAACTGATTTGGCTGAGATGCAAAAGAAAACGTAATCAGGACACCTCAAAACGTGTAAATGTGGTGAAAACTTTCGATAATTTAAAAGAACTTTAAAATATCTTTCGAATGAGGTATTAAAAATAATTTAATCATAATTAGAAATTGAAATATTGAAATTTGAAAATATTACAGCGCCATCTGGCGGTAGAAATTTCTGTATTCCACTGTTCGATTCCAATTCAAAAAAGCTTTTTAATGACGTATTACTTATGAAATTACTTTAATTAGTAGCTGAGATACAAAAGAAAACTAATTCAGGGCACCTCAAAACGTGTAAATCTGGTGAAAACTTTCGATAATAGAAAAGAACTTTAAAATATTTTTCGAATGATGTAGTTAAAAAAAACTAATCATAATTAGAAATTGAAATTTGAAAATATTACAGCGCCATAAAAGAAAACTGATTCAGGACACCTCAAAACGTGTAAATCTGGTGAAAACCTTCGATAATATAAAAGAACTTTGAAATATCAAAAATAATTTAATCATAAAGAGAAATTGAAATATTGAAATTTGAAAATATTACAGCGCCATAGGACACCTCAAAACGTGTAAATCTGGTGAAATCTCGAATTCCGTTTTCGATAATGTAAAAGTACTTTAAAATGTGTATCAACTCAACAAAACTTTCAAATGATGTATTACTTATGAAATTTTTTTAATTAATACTTGAGACAAAAGTGAAAACCCATTCAGAAGACCTCAAAACGTTTAAATCAGGAGAAATGTCGAAATATCGAATTTCTGTAATGTACTATTCAATTCCAAATCAACAACGCTTTCAAATGATGTATTACTTATGAAATTATTTTAATTAGAAGCTGACATACAAAAGAAAACCAATTCAGGATACCCCAAAACGTGTAATTCTGGTAAAAACTTTCGATAATATAAAATAACTTTAAAATATCTTTCGAATGATGTATTAAAAATAATTTAATCATAATTAGAAATAGAAATATTGAAATTTGAAAATATTACAGACCCATAAAAGGAAAACTGATTCAGGACACCTCAAAACGTGTAAATCTGGTGAAAACTTTCGATAATTTAAAAGAACTTTAAAATATCTTTCGAATGATGCATTAAAAATAAATTAATCGTAATTAGAAATTGAAATACGCGTCTTAGAATAAAATTTAATTTCCAATTAAAATGTAAATTTTTTGCAAAGTTGATGAAATTTGAACAGCAAGGCTGTCTTGTGATGTTAGTTCTTTGTACCTCGGTTAGTGTGCGACACTGAAAAACTAAAGCTTTTTCAAAATTGCAATTTTTAATCGCAGTACCAACACACGTGACCTCATTAAATACATGTTTCTCTTTCCGTTCAAGTTTTTTTTTCCTTTCCATCAGACATCGTTAAAGTATTGGATTCGCGAAAATTTTCGACCTCCGTTTTTTGCCGGATCTACACGTTTTGGGATGTCCTGAACACGAATTGATAGTTTTTAGAAAATGTCTGTCTGTGTGTCTGTATCATTTTTTTGTGGACGCTGTATCTCACGAACATATGAATGAAATTTAACCAAACTTGGTATTTAGTTGCACCCTGACGTGAACTGGTGCCCATTAGATTTGGGGATCAATAGCTCAACAGGTGGCGCTGTAATCGCATTTTATGCAAATTTTTAACATGGCAGCATAGGACAAAATTCCGTATAAATGGGCATAATGAGAGTTATTTTAAACTTGTGATTGTAAAATTAATTTGAATTATTGATGATAGTAGTAGTTAACTAGGAAAAAAAATTTGTGCATGGGGGGGCATCGGTTCCCCCCCTGGGGGGGAAGTACCCCCCCGGGGGGGTTAAATTTTGAAGATGGGTATCATTCGAAAGATCTCGTCAATACCTTTAAAACGAATGGTTGAACCATAAATCTGTGATAATTTAAAACAAAGTTATCGATTTTTTTTACTTTTAACAAAAAAAAAACAAAAAAAAATCGTATTTTTTTTTTTTTAACGAAATTTTACCAAACATGGTATTTAGTTGGTCCCCGACATAAACTGTTGCTGATTATATTTGGGGATCAATAGCTCAACAGGTGGCGCTGTGATAGCATTTTATCTAAATTTTTAACATGGCAGCATAGGACAAAAATTCGTATACATGTGCATAATAAGAGTTATTTTACACTTGTGATTGTAAAATTAATATGAATTATTGATAATAGTAGTACGTAACTAGGAAAAAAATTTTGTGCATAGAGGGGCATCGCTTCCGGGGGGGATAAATTTTCAAGATGGGTATCATTCGAAAGGTCTCGTCAATACCTTTAAAACGAATGGTTGAACTATGAATCTGTGATAATTTAAAACAAAGTTATCGATTTTTTTTACTTTTAACCAAAAAAAAAAAAAAAAAAAAAACTTAGAAAAAAATTCAATTTTTTTTTTTTTTAAATATTGTTAGTGATTGAATATGTATTAATTTTCACAAAAAAAAAAAAAAAAAAAAAAAAAGAAAGAAAGGAAAAAAAAAATCATTTTTTTTTTTTAAATATTGTTACTGATTGAATATGTATAGGAAAATATAGAAGAAAGTCTTGTGGTGGCCACAACATACTAGTTTTTCCTTTCCATCAGACATCGTTCTTTCGTCAAGTGGTTGCCGTGGAAACGGCAACGAACACATTTTACAATCTCATAGAATGAAGTTCGTCTTATTCAAATGAATGCTTCAACGGCTAAAATTAAAAAAATTATAACTCATTCAGTTTTTGAAATTTTCTCTCAATCATTTAGAAATTGAATTATGAAAGCAAGATCTATATACAAAAAAAAAAAAAAAAAAAAAAAAAAAAAAAAGATTTATCTCTAAACGCTTTTGAGTTATAAAATGTTTTGTGAAAAAATCGATGTTTCGTAAAATCTAAAAATATGGATCGCTAATCCGTATTTTGTAAAAATGTTTATATGGTTCGAAAGAGGATTAAATGGCCTTTCTTTATATACCAGTTGTTAAGAAATGGAAGAGTTACTCGGTCGTACAGGGCGTTTCCAAAAAGACGATCGCGAAAAAGAGAAATTTTCGACCCTTCTTAAACATCTTTTTTTAAAATATAAAAAATCCGTATTTAAAAAAAAAAAAAATTGTACCGTAAGAATCGGTAGTAAATGCTCTTTCTGCTGTTTGAGGTGTATTTCGATATCTCGAACAGTTTGAGCAGGATCGGTTTACAAAAACCCACGAAATTTCCTCTCTTTACTTTTTCTTTCCAGGTAAGCGGTCCCTGTCGAAAATGGCGGTCGCCTCCGATTTCGAATCGTTTGTTCGTTAGACAATGGTCGACATTTTAATTAATATCTCCGCTAATTAGGGTCGCATCGTTTAGCAAATTAGATAACCTAGATCTCCGATAAATTCACTGTCCGACGGTACCTGTTTGAAGTCCGTGCGACCGTTAGCGGCCGAACCTTTGCTGCTTCAAGCCGTTTCTCACAGACACACGCGTACAGATTTAAATAATATAAGGAGACTATCGAGCTTCGCCCGCTAGAGGGTCAGTATTTTCAAATGAATCATTAACAGTAAATTTTAGTCTTAAGAAAAGAAATTGAAAAAAAAATCATTTATGATTGGGTAAAAAGTCTTATGAAACTTATGATATTACTTTAATTAGTAGCTGAGATACAAAAGAAAACTAATTCAGGGCACCTCAAAACGTGTAAATCTGGTGAAAATTTTCGATAATTTAAAAGAACTTTAAAATATCTTTCGAATGATTTATTAAAAATAATTTAATAATAATTAGAAATTGAAATATTGAAATTTGAAAATATTACAGCGCCATCTGGCGGTAGACATTTCTGTATTCCACTGTTGGATTCCAATTCAAAAAAGCTTTCTAATGATGTATTACTTATGAAATTATTTTAATTAGTAGCTGAGATACAAAAAAAAACGCAATCAGGACGCCTCAAAACGTGTAAATCTCATGAAAACTTTCGATAATATAAAAGAACTTTAAAATATCTTTCGAATGATGTATTAAAAAAAATTTAATCATAATTATAAATTGATATATTTAAATTTGAAAACATTACAGCGCCATAAAAGAAAACTGATTCAGGAGACCTCAAAACGTGTAAATCTGGTGAAAACCTTCGATAATTTAAAAGAACTTTAAAATATCAAAAATAATTTAATCATAATGAGAAATTGAAATATTGAAAATATTACAGCGTCATAGGACACCTCAAAACGTGTAAATCTGGTGAAATCTCGAATTCCGTTTTCGATAATGTAAAAGTACTTTAAAATGTGTATCAACTCAACAAAACTTTCAAATGATGTATTACTTATGAAATTTTTTTAATTAATACTTGAGACAAAAGTGAAAACCCATTCAGGAGACCTCAAAACGTTTAAATCAGGAGAAATGTCGAAATATCGAATTTCTGTAATGTACTATTCAATTCCAAATCAACAACGCTTTCAAATGATGTATTACTTATGAAATTATTTTAATTAGCAGCTGACATATAAAAGAAAACCAATTCAGGAGATCCCAAAACGTGTAATTCTGGTGAAAACTTTCGATAATATAAAAGAACTTTAAAATATCTTTCGAATGATGTATTAAAAATAATTTAATCATAATTAGAAATTGAAATATTGACATTTGAAAGTATTACAGCGCCATCTGGCGGTAGAAATTTCTGTATTCCACTGTTCGGTTCCAAATCAAAAAAGCGTTCTAATGATGTATTTCTTATGAAATTATTTTAATTAGTAGCTGAGATACAAAAAAAAACCTAATGAGGACACCTCAAAACGTGTAAATCTGGTGAAAACTTTCTATAATTTAAAAGAACTTAAAAATATCTTTCGAATGATGCATTAAAAATAAATTAATCGTAATTAGAAATTGAAATACGCGTATTAGAATAAAATTTAATTTCCAATTAAAATGTAAATTTTTTGCAAAGTTGATGAAATTTGAACTGCAAGGCTGTCTTGTGATGTTAGTTCTTTGTACCTAGGTTAGTGTGCGACACTGAAAAACTAAAGCCTTTTCAAAATTGCAATTTTTAATCGCAGAACCAACACACGTGACCTCATTAAATACATGTTTCTCTTTCCGTTCAAGTTTTTTTTTCCTTTCCATCAGACATCGTTCTTCCGTCAAGTGGTTGCCGTGGAAACGGCAACGAACACATTTTACAATCTCATAGAATGAAGTTCGTCTTATTCAAATGAATGCTTCAATGGCTAAAATTTAAAAAATTATAACTCATTCAGTTTTTGAAATTTTCTCTCAATCTTTTGGAAAACGAACACATTTTACAATGTCATAGAATGAAGTTCGTCTTATTCAAATGAATGCTTCAATGGCTAAAATTAAAAAAATTATAACTCATTCAGTTTTTGAAATTTTCTCTCAATCTTTTGGAAATTGAATTATGAAAACAAGATCTAAAAAAAAAAAAAAAAAAAAAAATGATTTACCTCTAAACGCTTTTGAATTAAAAAATGTTTTGTGAAAAAATCGATGTTTCGTAAAATCTAAAAATATGGATCGCGAATCCGTATTTTGTAAAAATGTTTATATGGTTCGAAAGAGGATTAAATGGCCTTTCTTTATATACCAGTTGTTAAGAAATGGAAGAGTTACTCGGTCGTACAGGGCGTTTCAAAAAAGACGATCGCGAAAAAGAGAAATTTCCGACCCTTTTTAAAACTTTTTTTAAAAATATAAAAAATCCGTATTTAAAAAAAAAAAATTGTACCGTAAGAATCGGTAGTAAATGCTCTTTCTGCTGTTTGAGGTGTATTTCGATATCTTGAACAGTTCGAGCAGGATCGCTTTACAAAAACCCACGAAATTTCCTCTCTTTACTTTTTCTTTCCAGGTAAGCGGTCCCTGTCGAAAATGGCGGTCGCCTCCGATTTCAAATCGTTTGTTCGTTAGACAATGGTCGACATTTTAATTAATATCTCCGCTAATTAGGGTCGCATCGTTTAGCAAATTAGATAACCTAGATCTCCGATAAATTCACTGTCCGACGGTACCTGTTCGAAGTCCGTGCGACCGTTAGCGGCCGAACCTTTGCTGCTTCAAGCCGTTTCTCACAGACACACGCGTACAGATTTAAATAATATAAGGAGACTATCGAGCTTCGCCCGCTAGAGGGTCAGTATTTTCAAATGAATCATTAACAGTAAATTTTAGTCTTAAGAAAAGAAATTGAAAAAAAAATCATTTATGATTGGGTAAAAAGTCGGCACAGGTCCCCACTGCCTTCGGCAGCGCAGTCCCGTGCGCGCTGCGCGCGCACAATTTAATGGATACACCCGATGCGCGCGCGTATTCCTTTCCTCACCCGTCGTGGCTCCTAAAAAAAAAATCTGATCGGGTAAAACTCCCATCGGGTCCCCACTGCCTCCGGCAGCGCAGACCCATGCGCGCTGCGTGCGAACGTGTGGAGGTATACGTGCGCTTCGCACACATATTCCTTCTCAAGTCAAAATTTTATTCTTAAGAAAATTTAAAAAATCATTTCTCATCGGGTAAAAATTCGGACCGGGTCCCCACTGCCTTCGGCAGCGCACACCCATGCGGCTGGGCGCTAACGTGTTAAGGTATACGCGCCCTGCGAGCACGTATTCCTTCTCAAATAAAATTTTTATTCTTAAGAAAAGAAAATAAAAAAAATCATTTGTCATCGGTTAAAAAGTTGGACTGGGTCCCCACTGCCTTCGGCAGCACAGTCCCGTGCGCGCTGCGCGCGCACAAGTTAGGGGTTACGCGCGCTGTGCACGCCTATTTCTTCTCCACCCTTTCAGGCTCTCTTAATTAACCTACGTATACCAATTTTAAACGATCTAACTGATTTGGCTGAGATGCAAAAGAAAACGTAATCAGGACACCTCAAAACGTGTAAATGTGGTGAAAACTTTCGATAATTTAAAAGAACTTTAAAATATCTTTCGAATGAGGTATTAAAAATAATTTAATCATAATTAGAAATTGAAATATTGAAATTTGAAAATATTACAGCGCCATCTGGCGGTAGAAATTTCTGTATTCCACTGTTCGATTCCAATTTAAAAAAGCTTTCTAATGACGTATTACTTATGATATTACTTTAATTAGTAGCTGAGATACAAAAGAAAACTAATTCAGGGCACCTCAAAACGTGTAAATCTGGTGAAAATTTTCGATAATTTAAAAGAACTTTAAAATATCTTTCGAATGATTTATTAAAAATAATTTAATAATAATTAGAAATTGAAATATTGAAATTTGAAAATATTACAGCGCCATCTGGCGGTAGACATTTCTGTATTCCACTGTTGGATTCCAATTCAAAAAAGCTTTCTAATGATGTATTACTTATGAAATTATTTTAATTAGTAGCTGAGATACAAAAAAAAAACGCAATCAGGACACCTCAAAACGTGTAAATCTCATGAAAACTTTCGATAATATAAAAGAACTTTAAAATATCTTTCGAATGATGTATTAAAAAAAATTTAATCATAATTATAAATTGATATATTTAAATTTGAAAACATTACAGCGCCATAAAAGAAAACTGATTCAGGAGACCTCAAAACGTGTAAATCTGGTGAAAACCTTCGATAATTTAAAAGAACTTTAAAATATCAAAAATAATTTAATCATAATGAGAAATTGAAATATTGAAAATATTACAGCGTCATAGGACACCTCAAAACGTGTAAATCTGGTGAAATCTCGAATTCCGTTTTCGATAATGTAAAAGTACTTTAAAATGTGTATCAACTCAACAAAACTTTCAAATGATGTATTACTTATGAAATTTTTTTAATTAATACTTGAGACAAAAGTGAAAACCCATTCAGGAGACCTCAAAACGTTTAAATCAGGAGAAATGTCGAAATATCGAATTTCTGTAATGTACTATTCAATTCCAAATCAACAACGCTTTCAAATGATGTATTACTTATGAAATTATTTTAATTAGCAGCTGACATATAAAAGAAAACCAATTCAGGAGATCCCAAAACGTGTAATTCTGGTGAAAACTTTCGATAATATAAAAGAACTTTAAAATATCTTTCGAATGATGTATTAAAAATAATTTAATCATAATTAGAAATTGAAATATTGACATTTGAAAGTATTACAGCGCCATCTGGCGGTAGAAATTTCTGTATTCCACTGTTCGGTTCCAAATCAAAAAAGCGTTCTAATGATGTATTTCTTATGAAATTATTTTAATTAGTAGCTGAGATACAAAAAAAAAAACCTAATGAGGACACCTCAAAACGTGTAAATCTGGTGAAAACTTTCTATAATTTAAAAGAACTTAAAAATATCTTTCGAATGATGCATTAAAAATAAATTAATCGTAATTAGAAATTGAAATACGCGTATTAGAATAAAATTTAATTTCCAATTAAAATGTAAATTTTTTGCAAAGTTGATGAAATTTGAACTGCAAGGCTGTCTTGTGATGTTAGTTCTTTGTACCTAGGTTAGTGTGCGACACTGAAAAACTAAAGCCTTTTCAAAATTGCAATTTTTAATCGCAGAACCAACACACGTGACCTCATTAAATACATGTTTCTCTTTCCGTTCAAGTTTTTTTTTCCTTTCCATCAGACATCGTTCTTCCGTCAAGTGGTTGCCGTGGAAACGGCAACGAACACATTTTACAATCTCATAGAATGAAGTTCGTCTTATTCAAATGAATGCTTCAATGGCTAAAATTTAAAAAATTATAACTCATTCAGTTTTTGAAATTTTCTCTCAATCTTTTGGAAAACGAACACATTTTACAATGTCATAGAATGAAGTTCGTCTTATTCAAATGAATGCTTCAATGGCTAAAATTAAAAAAATTATAACTCATTCAGTTTTTGAAATTTTCTCTCAATCTTTTGGAAATTGAATTATGAAAACAAGATCTAAAAAAAAAAAAAAAAAAAAAAATGATTTACCTCTAAACGCTTTTGAATTAAAAAATGTTTTGTGAAAAAATCGATGTTTCGTAAAATCTAAAAATATGGATCGCGAATCCGTATTTTGTAAAAATGTTTATATGGTTCGAAAGAGGATTAAATGGCCTTTCTTTATATACCAGTTGTTAAGAAATGGAAGAGTTACTCGGTCGTACAGGGCGTTTCAAAAAAGACGATCGCGAAAAAGAGAAATTTCCGACCCTTTTTAAAACTTTTTTTAAAAATATAAAAAATCCGTATTTAAAAAAAAAATTGTACCGTAAGAATCGGTAGTAAATGCTCTTTCTGCTGTTTGAGGTGTATTTCGATATCTTGAACAGTTCGAGCAGGATCGCATTACAAAAACCCACGAAATTTCCTCTCTTTGCTTTTTCGTTCGAGGTAAGCGGTCCCTGTCGAAAATGGCGGTCGCCTCCGATTTCGAATCGTTTTTTCGTTAGACAATGGTCGACATTTTAATTAATATCTCCGCTAATTAGGGTCGCATCGTTTAGCAAATTACATAACCTAGATCTGCGATAAATTTTCTGTCCGACGGTACCTGTTCGAAGTCCGCGCGACCGTTAGCGGCCGAACCTTTGCTGCTTCAAGCCGTTTCTCACAGACACACGCGTACAGATTTAAATAATATAAGGAGACTAGCGAGCTTCGCCCGCTAGCAGATCATCATTTTTAAATGGATCACCATAATGACTGAATTCTCAAAATCTCTCAATCACTATAATTAGTGAATCACTAACAGTAACTTTTAGTGTTAAGAAAAAAAAGTTTAAAAAAAATCATTTCTGATTGGGTAAAAAGTCGGCCCGGAGCCTCACTGTCTTCGGCGGCGCAGTCCCGTGCGCGCGCACAAGTTAAAGTATACACGCGCTGCTCGCGCCTATTCTAAAAAACAAATCATTTCTGATCGGGTAAACACTCATACCGGATCCCCACTTCCTTCGGAAGCGCAGTCCCATTCGCGCGCACGTGTGAAGGTATACGCGCTCTGCGCGCATATATTCCTCCTCAAATAAAATATTTATTCTTAAGAGAAGAAAATAAAAAAAAATCAATTCTCATTGGTTAAAAAGTCGGGACGGGTCCGCACTGCCTTCGGCAGCGCAGTCCCGTGCGCTCTGCGCGCGCACAAATTAAGCGCGCGGTGCACGCCTATTTCTTCTCCACCCTTGCAGGCCCTCTTAATTAACCTACATATACCAATTTTGAACGATCTAACTCACTTGGCTGAGGTGCAAAAGAAAACGTAATCAGGACACCTCAAAACGTGTAAATATGGTGAAAACTTTGGATAATTTAAAAGAACTTTAAAATATCTTTCGAACGAAGTATTAAAAATAATTTAATCATAATTAGAAACTGAAATATTGAAAATATTACAGCGCCATCTGGCGGTAGAAATTTCTGTATGCCACAGTTCGATTCCAATTCAAAAAAGCTTTCCAATGATGTATTACTTATGAAATTATTTTAATTAGTAGCTGAGATACAAAAGAAAACTCATTCAGGAGACCTCAAAACGTGTAAATCTGGTGAAAACTTTCGATAATATAAAATAACTTTAAAATATCTTTCGAATGATGTATTAAAAATAATTTCATCATAATTAGAAATTGAAATATTGACATTTGAAAGTATTACAGCGCCATCTGGCGGTAGAAATTTCTGTATTCCACTGCTCGATTCCAAATCAAAAAAGCGTTCTAATGATGTATTTCTTATGAAATTATTTTAATTAGTAGCTGAGATACAAAAAAAAAACCTAATGAGGACACCTCAAAACGTGTAAATCGGGTGAAATCTCGCGCGCGGTGCACACCTATTTCTTCCCCACCCTTTCAGCCCCTCCTAATTAACCTACGTATACCAATTTTAAACGTTCTAACTCATTTGGCTGAGATGCAAAAGAAAACGTAATCAGGACACCTCAAAACGTGTAAATGTGGTGAAAACTTTCGATAATTTAAAAGAACTTTAAAATATCTTTCGAATGAGGTATTAAAAATAATTTAATCATAATTAGAAATTGAAATAATGAAATTTGAAAATATTACAGCGCCATCTGGCGGTAGAAATTTCTGTATTCCACTGTTCGATTCCAATTAAAAAAAGCTTTCTAATGACGTATTACTTATGAAATTACTTTAATTAGTAGCTTAGATACAAAAGAAAACTAATTCAGGGCACCTCAAAACGTGTAAATCTGGTGAAAACTTTCGATAATAGAAAAGAACTTTAAAATATCTTTCGAATGATGTAGTTAAAAAAAATTAATCATAATTAGAAATTGAAATTTGAAAATATTACAGCGCCATAAAAGAAAATTGATTCAGGACACCTCAAAACGTGGAAATCTGATGAAAATTTTCGATAATTTAAAAGAACTTTAAAATATCTTTCGAATGATTTATTAAAAATAATTTAATAATAATTAGAAACTGAAATATTAAAATTTGAAAATATTACAGCGCCATCTGGCGGTAGACATTTCTGTATTCCACTGTTGGATTCCAATTCAAAACAAGACCTTCCGGCTTTTTCGGAAGGGTAGGTTGATTTCTTTTTCCTTATCAAGTAGCCGTCATTTTGTTTCAAAATGGCGGCTACAAATTATTAATGCACTTGGTAGAAATATTGATGTAGGCTATGCACATATGGAGTTTTAAGCAAATCGGTTCATAAATACACTTTTATGTGAATTTAAAATTTTCAAGTGGCCGGCGCTAGGAAAAAAAATGGTGGGTTAAGTTGACAAATATATGAAATGCTTTTGTGAGATAAGTCTACTGTACACACATAGTTCGAATTAATTCAAAATCTCAAAAGTCATTGTGTTGAAAAATTAAGTGCCTCCCACTTCGATAAAAATGGCAGAGAAAGTTGCAACTCTAAGATATCGTTGCAAATTTGAAAATAATTTTTTTTTTTTTTTTTTTTGCAGAAATTCTTTCAAAGAGGCTTAGTAAGTTGATAAAATGTCAGTTTCCTGCATTTCTAGTTTGTTTTAGCATTAAAATAGTCTAATTTTACCTTAAAAACGGATTAAAAAGATCCAGTAACGCATGTAATGGATTTGGCGCCAAATTTGGCGACTTTTCCCCTATGGCGACTTTTTTGGCGACTTTTGGCGAGAAAATACTTATTATCGATATACCAAAGATGGACGCAATAACGTGATTGGTTCATGAGTTACGTGAATTTTCTAAATTTTTGTTGTTTGAATGATAAATCCATTTTTCAACTTTGATTTGAATTGATTAAGTATTTCTAAAGTTCCAGCAAACACATCGAAGATATTTGAAGCATAGGTTACTGTCCAACTGTGGTTTAAATCAGTGCCGTGTTTCAAAAGTTATTATTATGGCAAATTTTCAAGTGGCAGTCTAAGTGGCTGCGACTTGTAAAACAAAATAGCAAAACAACTTGCCCATCGAAATCATCCAGTACATTTGTACGATAAGTTCATTGTCCAGTTTTAGTTTAAATTAAATCAGAATTTCAAAAATTATAATCATAAGAAATTTTCAGGTGGCACCACTTGTAAAAAAAAGTGGAGTGAGATGCCTAGCGAACTTATCTGAGATATTTGAATGATAAATCCACTACCCAAACTTGAAGCGAATTGATTCTGTCTTACTAAAGTTACCATAATGACAAATTTTCAAGTGGCCGCCACTTGAAAATAAAATTGCGGATCAAGTCATCAAGAGAACTTACCCTAGATATTTGAACCAAAAGTTCACTAACCAGCTTTTATTTGAATCAGTTTAGTATTTTAAAAGTTATCGTGATGGCATATTTTCAAGTGGCAGTGTGATTTCAAGTGACTGGAACTTAGACACAAGATGTCGGGACAAGTTGCCTAGTGAAAACATTCAAGATAATTATATGATAATATCACTGTCAAAATTTGGTTCGATTTGAAGTATTATTTCAAAAGTTATCGTGATTTTAAATTTTCAAGTATGAGCCTGATTTCAAGTGACCGCGCTTAACAAAAGATATCTGCCACTTTATTAAAAGTGGCGGATATAGTTTATTAATAAACTTCATTGAGATCCTTATGTGGTCTGTATTTACATCACAATCCAAACAATTTCGGAATACGCTTTTTACAATTTAAATTTGAAATTTTCAAGTTGTCTCCACTTGAAAACAAAATGGCGGAGCAACTTGGTTAACAAACTCATCTAAGATATTCATAAGATAAGTTAAGACACTGTTCAAATTTGGTTCCATTTGGAGTATTATTTCGGAAGTTATCATTGTTTTAAATTTTCAAGTGGTGGCCTGATTTCAAGTGGTCCCGCTTAACTTAAGATATCCACAACTTTATTAAAAATGGCGGATTAAGTTCATTAATAAAGTTATTTGAGACACTTGTGTAATCTATGTATACATCAAAATTAAAAGAAATTCGGAATACGCTTTTTACAATTTGAATTTGAAATTTTCAAGTGGTCTCCATTTGAAAACAAAATGGCGGAGCAACTTGGTTCACAAACTCATCCAAGATATTTATAAGATAAGTTAACACACTATTCAAATTTGGTTCGATTTGGAGTATTCTTTCGGAAGTTATAGGGATTTAAAATTTTCAAGTGGTAGCCTGATTTCAGGTGGTCCCGCTTAACTTAAGATATCTGCCACTTTATTAAAAATGGCGGATATAGTTTATTAATAAACTTCATTGAGATCCTTATGTGGTCTGTATTTACATCACAATCCAAACAATTTAGGAATACGCTTTTTACAATTTAAATTTGAAATTTTCAAGTTGTCTCCACTTGAAAACAAAATGGCGGAGCAACTTGGTTAACAAACTCATCTAAGATATTTATAACATAAGTTAAGACACTGTTCAAATTTGGTTCCATTTGGAGTATTATTTCGGAAGTTATCATGGTTTTAAATTTTCAAGTGGTGGCCTAATTTCAAGTGGTCCCGCTTAACTTAAGATATCCGCCACTTTATTAAAAATGGCAGATAAAATTCATTAATAAAGTTATTTGAGACACTTGTGTAATCTATGTATACATCAAAATTTAAAAAAATTCGGAATACGCTTTTTACAATTTGAATTTGAAATTTTCAAGTGGTCTCCACTTGAAAACAAAATGGCGGAGCAACTTCGTTAACAAACTCATCTAAGATATTTATAAGATAAGTTAAGACACTGTTCAAATTTGGTTCGATTTGGAGTATTATTTCGGAAGTTATAGGGATTTTAAATTTTCAAGTGGTAGCCTGATTTCAAGTGGTCCCGTTTAACTTAAAATATCTGCCACTTTATTAAAAATGGTGGATAAACTTTATTAATAAACATCATTGAGACCCTCATGTGACCTGTATTTACAACAAAATTCAAGCAAATCTTGCTTTAAATATGCTTTTTACAATGTCGGTTTGAAATTTTCAAGTGGCTGCCACTTGAAAACAAAAAGTCGGAGCAACTTCGTTAACGAACTCATCCAAGATATTTATAAGATCAGTTCACTGTCCAAATTTGGTTCGATTTCGAGTATTATTTCGGGAGTTATCGTGATGACAAAATTTTCATTATAGATAGATAGATAGATATATATATATATATATATATATAGATAAACGAAGTGATTGCAATAGGTCGATTTCTAAAGAAATCAACCTAAAATACTAATTGCTAAAGTAACAAACTAGTGTAGAAATAAAGGCGTGGGAAGTTAATGTTCCAGGATACCATGGTTAACAGATGAATGAAGAACCCTAAAAGGTGATTTTTCTTACATAGAATAGAGCCCCGTGGCAGAAACACGGCGACAATGTCGCAGAAACAGAAATGTTCTTGCAGAAAGATTTTACTTAAGTCAAATAAATTTTGCCATTGTGTTTAAAAAAAAAAGAGTGAGAGAATAAAAAAGAGAGAGAGAAAAAGAGAAAGAAAGAGAGAGAGAGAAAGAGAGAGAGAAAAAGAAACTCAAAGAATGGTTTATAAACTGTTCTGCAGAACAAATTTTCGTTTATGCAGATACGATCGCCTCAATCCTGAATAAGCAGAGGAGATAAAGCGGATGTAACTCACTTGGGTTAGCTTTGATACGGCATACATTAGCAATTCGTGATGCGGTGATATGTTTCGGTGTATCGACACTTTTCACTGGTAACCTCTTCACATCGGAACTTCATTTTCGTGTCTTCAAACTTTGTTTTCGTGCCGCGCCTGCCGCTCGTGTCGTGTGTATTTATTGTATTACAAAAAGATGTTTTTTCGAAAGAATGTTGCTTTGCGACCATTTTCCGAATTTCATATTTCATGCATTTTCACATTCATGCATAACGGATTAGCTGCATCCAGTGATTTTTTTTTTTTTCTTCTTTTAATTGCGTGATTGCTGATGTACCGATTTTCATACATTTTCTGATTTACGCACGAAAAATTAGTTGCATCTAGTGATTTTTTTTTCTTTAATGTATGCGAAGCGTGAATACGTGCGTGGTAGTAAATACACGTAATTTTTTTAAAGCTGCATTAATTTTAATGTTTGGTTCAAACTATGCAATACATTTCACGAATATATACAGAAATAAGATTATGGGGAAATTTGTAACGTCTGTAGTTATACGCAAAATAAAAAATGAAGCTTCAAACCTTGCTTCAAAAAATAGAAAATTAAGAAATTAATCTTAAAAATACTTTATTGATATTTAACATTTTATATGTAGAAGATCTTAGTAATAAATATTGATGGGTAACTTAAGTTATTAAATTGGTAACTTTTCTAATTTCTTTCTTTACTAATCATTAATTATTTTAATTGTGATTAAAATTCTTAGCTTTAAATTTTGTTGTTTAAGCATATGAAGTCGTTAAAAAAAATATTAATTTATTTTACAAAAATACTCTTATCATTAGTTTCTACAGCTTGTTCATTTCATTTTTTAAACATTGGAATTTTTAAAAAAAATGTTTATTTTTTTTAATTGAAATATTGCAAATTAAATAGTTATTTTGAATAAAAATCAAACCAAAGGTTTTCTTGATTTTTTTTTTTTTTTTAAGCAAAAGGAATTTTATCTAATAGTAGTTGTTTTGAATAAATACTAATTAAACAGCAAATGCTTTTATTTATTTATTTTTATTTACTTATTTGTATAGATATCAATATCAAATATTACTTTTAATTGATTTCTATTTATTTCATTCTTCTATAATCATTATTTTCTATTATACATTTTATCCATGAAATCTGTTACATTTCAGATTTCAACATTTGCTTTAAAATTAAATATTTCACTTTCCTCAATCTTTATGAAAATATTTCGACTATGCTTTGTCTATAATTGTGTTACTTAGATCTTGTATTCTGTTTTACTTTATGTATTTAAATGATGGCATAATTATACATTCTGAATTCTTTAATGTCAAATCACATTTTTTAGATTTCAAATATACATCTTTATGCTATTGTATATAATACAAAAAAGGAATCTTGTGTATTAGAATGTTATCGTGCATATTTCTAATAATCTCAAAAACTATAAATGTTGTAAATTATTTATATTTCATTATGATATTCAGTATTCTATATTAATTTTTACTTTTAATTTGTTGTATTTTAAATTTGAGTTCTGTATTATATTTTATGTTGTTTGGTTTGCACCTTATGAAATAAGTGCATTTGTGTATTTAAATATCTATATTTAATATAAAAAAAATTAATGGAATTTTAAAAGTATTTGTAACATTTGTTTAATTTAGACATTTCAGGATTTAAATGCCTTAAAAAATTTTGCAGATTATTTTTGATGTGTTACTTACTGCATTTTATGGTTTGAATTCATTGAATATTTTACAAGCAATATTGTATATTAATGTGAACAAAAATACTGAAGCAATTAAGAACAATAGATTTATTTTCACCTTTCTTAAAAAAAAAAAAGTATTTTCTTGCAATGGTGCAAGTAAATGCATTTGTACCTAGTTAACATTTAAATACATTGGTTATACTGAATATTATTTACTATTTAAAAATAATTTATTTTGAATTCGTAAATGTTAATTTCACAAGCTATTGCCGCAGAAAGATTTTGGTGTTTATGAAGCTTGTCGCAGAAAGCATAATAAATTTCTGCCACAGGGGAATAGAGTATAGAGGAACTTTTAATGCTTTATAGATTCTGAAATTAAATAAATTAGACTAACGATACCTTTCAGATAAAAACAACTATTTTTTTCAATGTTTTCATTTATCATTAATGTGGCAAGTAATCTTGCACATAGGTTATCTTCAATCTATTCTCATCTCTCTTTGAATCATTTAAACTACTCAAAAATCTGAATGCAACATAAACAATAATCTCACAGTATACCCTCTCCCTTTTTACTTTCTTCTATATGTAATATAGAGAAAGTATTGGATTCGCGAAAATTTTCGAAGTCCACTTTTTGATGGATTTACATGTTTTGGGATATGGAGAACACGAATTAATAGTTTTTAGAAAATGTCTGTCTGTCTGTCTGTATCATTTTTTTGTGGACGCTGTATCTCACGAACCAATGAATGAAATTTAACCAAACTTGGTATTTAGTTGCACCCTGACATAAACTGGTGCTGATTAGATTTTGGGATCAATCGCTCAATAGGTGGCGTTGTGATCGCATTTTATGCAAATTTTTAACATGGCAGCATAGGACAAAATTCCGTATAAATGGGCATAAAGAGAGTTATTTTGACACTTGTGATTGTAAAATTAATATGAATTATTGATAATAGTAGTAGTTAGCTAGGGAAAAAATTTTGTGCATGGGGGGGCATCGGTTCCCCCCCCCCGGGGAAGTAAATTTTCAAGATGGGTATCTTTCGAAAGGTCTCGTTGATAATTGTAATAGTTAACTTGGAAAAAATTTTTGTGCATGTGGGGGCATCGGTTCCCCCCCCCCCCCCCACCGGGGGGGCAAATTTTCAAGATGGGTATCTTTCGAAAGATCTCGTCAATACCTTTAAAACGAATGGTTGAACGATAAATCTGTGATAATTTAAACCAAAGTTATCGATTTTTTTTACTTTTAACAAAAAAAAAACAGAAAAATATCGCAATTTTTTTTTTTTTTAAACGAAATTTAACCAAACTTGGTATTTAGTTGGTCCCCGATATAAACTGGTGCTGATTATGTTTGGGGATCAATAGCTCAACAGGTGGCGCTGTGATAGCATTTTATCTAAATTTTTAACATGGCAGCATAGGACAAAAATTCGTATAAATGTGCATAATTAGAGTTGTTTTAAACTTGTGATTGTAAAATTAATATGAATTATTGATAATAGTAGTATGTAACTAGGAAAAAAATTTTCTGCATGGGGGGGCATCGCTTCCCCCCTAGGGGGAAATACCCCCCCAGGGGGGGTAAATTTTCACATCGGGTATCTTTCGAAAGATCAGGTTGATAATAGTAGTAGTTAACTAGGAAAAAATTTTTGTGCATGTGGGGGCATCGGTTCCCCCCCCACCGGGGGGGGAAGTTCCCACCCGGGGGCGCAAAGTTTCAAGATGGGTATCTTTCGAAAGATCTCGTCAATACCTTTAAAACGAATGGTTGAACGATAAATCTGTGATAATTTGAACCAAAGTTATCGATTTTTTTTTTAGTTTTAACAAAACAAAACTTGGAAAAATATCGCAATTTTTTTTTTTTTTTTTTTTTTTTTAACGAAATTTAACCAAACTTGGTATTTAGTTGGTCCCCGACATAAACTGGTGCTGATTATGTTTGGGGATCAATAGCTCAACAGGTGGCGCTGTGATAGCATTTTATCTAAATTTTTAACATGGCAGCATAGGACAAAAATTCGTATAAATGTGCATAATAAGAGTTGTTTTAAACTTGTGATTGTAAAATTAATATGAATTATTGATAATAGTAGTATGTAACTAGGAAAAAAAATTTCTGCATGGGGGGGCATCGCTTCCCCTCCTGGGGGGGAAGTACCCCCCGGGGGGGATAAATTTTCAAGATGGGTATCTTTCGAAAGGTCTCGTCAATACCTTTAAAACGAATGGTTGAACTATAAATCTGTGATAATTTAAAACAAAGTTATCGATTTTTTTCACTTTTAACAAAAAAAAAAAAAAATTTTTTTTTTTTTTTTTTTTTTTTTAATGTTGTTACTGATTGAATATGTATAGGTAAATATAGAAGAAAGTCTTGTGGTGGCCACAACATACTAGTTTATTTTCGTCTATATCCAATAGAAGAAATATTGGATTCGTAAAAACTTTCAACCTCATGTTTTTGATGGATTTATACGTTTTGAGAGATCTCAAACACAATTTGACCATTTTTAGAAAATGTCTGTCTGTCTGTGTGTGTGACAAAATTTTGTGGCATTTGTATCTCAGGAACTACAGCAGAGAATTTTATAAAATCTGATATGTAGTTGCACCTTGATATAAACAAGTGCCTATAAACTTTTGGTGAAGATCAGGGCCGAAACTAGGCTTTTTTTCACCCGGGGCAAGGAGAGATTTGCCCCTCCCCCCCTTCACCTCCAACCAGAAATTAAAATTTCAAAGGAAATTTTACAAAGTTTTTATGGCCATTTTATTTTCAACTGCATTCATAAGAAGTAAATATTGAATTTAATTAAAATTTTCGATAAATTTGCAGATTTTAAAATGTATTATGATTATATTTAACGGATGTGTGTGTGTCTGTCTGTATGGGACACAAATACTGTAGCTAATTTATGAACTGCATGTTCGGAATTCCATGAAACCTAGTGTGCAGTTGAATTCTGACATAAACTGATGATGTCTTGTTTTTGATATATATTGCTCGACTTGCAGCACTTTTATGCCACGTCATAATCGTATTCAGGAGGTTATTTTACATAAGAATTTGCAAAAATGGTGTTGGAGCCGATTTTTATGCAGAACAATGCCATTTGTAGATAATCTTTTTTAAAATCATTTTCAGGAAATAAAATAGAAATTCAGGTTCTAGTCTATGAATATTCTCGAAACCAATCCAAGAAGACTATTATTAGAAACACTAACTTCATGGTATTTAGTAATAGGATTATATACACCACAAAATAAGAATATCGTTTGTTCAGAAATATTCTACAGCTTTTTGCAGAATCTCTCATAGGCAAATGCATAGCTTAGAGTTCAACAGAATTCGTTCCTGTGCAGATAGCCTACTTTGCACTCTTTGACAAACAATTAGCGGCGAGAAACGATGCATAATATATAGAAAAAATTAACTTCGATAAAACTGAGAAAGGGCTTGCTGATTTTGGCAATCCTGAACTATTTTCTGCCAAATTTGATCGCTAATCTCATGATGTCACCAAATTCATCACCAATGTAGATGGCAACTTGTCGCAGAGTGAATGCTTTGGCGACAAAGTTGAGTCATAGATATCACAAAAGCGGGAGTTCATGTCAATACCAAAATTGGTAAATAACAATTCCAAATGTAAATTTACAACTCTCTATGACTATTTGTTTACAAGCTATGCGATACACAAAATCCATTTTGCAAATTGGTTTCACATTACTTCCTTGTGCTTTGAATAAGGAAGTAAAAAGTATAGTAAAAGTACAGACATTTTATTTCACTGTAATATTTATAATTATACATGTTAGGGAATAGTGGTGACTTTAGTTGTCATAGTACTTTGATAGGGACTTGCTGGGCCTTGTGAATGATAGCTCCTAGTCCTAACTGAATTATTAACTAGTTATTTTGCATTCTTTTTGCCCCTTTAGTTTTAGTCTTTAGTGCACTGGATTATTTTATAACATTATGGCCTTATTTTGACATACTTATTTTAATAGTCGCACTTTAAATAGTCACGACGGCACCCTGAGCAAAATAAATTTTTTTTTTCCCCTTATGAATCATAATTTCTAAAGAGCCTTCTGAAGTTTAATCAAATATACTACGTATTTTCCAACCATTTACTTCTTAAAAACCTTGGCTGAAAGTCAGGGACCACTTGTAAATTACTCTTCTTCGATTGTGAAAATATTTTACCACACTCACTAACCTTAAAAGAATATTGTTAGTCTTGGAGAACACTCTATCCACCATGCTTTTCCTTGCAAAGGAATTCTGTTATCTATTAATCTTCTTTCTTCTTTTTTTTTATTTGTTCAAATTGCCCAGACTGAAAGAATTTGACTTTTTTATTCTTTTTCTCCCCTTCTTCCCTTTTTTTTTCTTTTGCTATTTGTAAATAAGGTGACAAACTAGCCTTTTCCGGCGCTCTTCTCCATCTGGCGCCCGGGGCAAATGCCCCGTTCCCCCCCCCCCTCTAGTTTCGGCCCTGGTGAAGATCATCAAACAGGTGGCATTGTCATATAACTTTTTCTAAATTTTCAACATGGGAGTATAGGACAAAATTTTGTATAAATGTACCAAAAGAGAATTATTTTATAGTAATCATTATGAAACGGAAAAGAAATTTTTATAATAGTCACAGTCAATTGGGAAAACAAAATTGTGTATTTAAGAGTACCGCTTCCCCCTGGGTCAAATTTTCATTAAAGGTATCTTTCAAAAGAGCTCATCAAAACCTTTAAAACGAATGGTTGAACCATCGATCCGCAATAATTTAAAATAAAGTTATCAATTTTTTTAATTTTTAACAACAACAACAACAACAACAACAAAAAAAAAAACTATTTTTTATGTTGTTATATAGTGAATAAGATTGCCTTTCTTTGGATATTCTGGTATAATACTACTTCCCTAGAATGGAAACAGTCTGCATTCATCATGAAAGATAATTTTAATAAATTGTTTTTACTGAGGGAATTTGTATAGGAAAATACAGAAGAAAGTCATGTGGTCGCCACAATATACTAGTTTTAAATATAGAATGAACTGGTGTAGTGGATTTTCTGAGTCTTCTAAGAAATTTCATATTGAGAAATTTCTCTTTGAAAATATTTTAACATTTTTCAAAGGGCTGCAGATGCAAAATTCAATATGAATGAAAGCCATTGATTCACCGAGTTATCTGCAATTGACTAAAAAGCAGGAATGTAAAGGGTAAAGTCATGTGACTCACTCATGTTTGGTTTGACATTGCAGGATTCTCCTCAGGAGTAAAAACTGGGTGAGAATTTCTCACCCTTACTCACAGGGTTCATACTCAAACATGGGAAAAAAATTTCTTGAGTTTTCCAGACAATGTTTGAGAAAATATTAGCAACATATTACAAGAAATGCTCCTCTACAAAGGAGAAAGTACATCCACTTCCACTGTATTATGTCATGCTATTGCCGATCATGATAGAAATTCAGATAGAAATCATTGTTTACATGCGTATTTTCATGGTACTTAATCATTTGAATTTTGATATGAAGCTAAACAAGAAAAATATAATTTGCGAGAAAAGGAATATTTGTTTTTCCAGGTTTTATAATCAATTTTCCCCTGACTTTTAATGAAAATTTTTATTTTCCCTGAATTTCCCCAGACAAAATCCAAATTTCCTGAGCATTCCACGTTTTCCATGATGAGTGTGAACCCTGACTCAGAAACAAAGTGAGATTTCCAAAAAGAATGTAAACACACACACACACACGCACATACAAAAAAAAAAAAAAAAAAAATCTACTAATGATACATAATAAAATATAAAATAAACCTATCTTTACTTCGTAGTCGTTCTAAGATCTTTCTGCACCGGGCACCCGGTCCTCTTCGGAGAACGTTAACACTGTGATGGAGACTTAGGCTTCTGGCTGCATCCTTGTTGACTTTTCAACAGGTGGTTCCATGCCCTATTTGGGGCCACTGCGCCGCTTTTGTTACACGTGTCGTCATTGGTGGATATCTCGATGGATTCGCGATACATGGCGTATTGATAGCTATTGTAATTGGATAGTTTAGTAGTTTTATCGAATTCTATCTTGATATCGTTTTCGTTATATGTTTTAGCCAAGGCTGTGTTGAATTTTCCGGTTTTAATGTCATGTTTATGTTCTTTAACTCTTGTTTTTATTTTTCTTTTGGTGACGCCAATGTAGGAACCGGGTTTATTGTTTTGATCTGTATACGGAATTTTATATATACCTGCGGTTTCGAGAGGGGGGATGGGATCTTTGTCACTACGGATTAGTTGAAAAATATTCTTGTTTGGTTTTATAGGAATGTTTATACCGTATTTACTAGAAGTGTTTTTTATTTTATTTGCGGCTCCGCGATCGAAAGGGATGGATGAAATGAATTTAATGGGTTGTTTTTGATAATTCGGTATATGGTCCAGTTTTTTGAGTCTATCATTTATTTTTCATTGATTGAATCATTTATTTTTTAAAATAATTTTTATTTTGCTTTGTAAAACAACGTAATTGATTAACATTATTTTTATCAACGTAAGTGTTTATTTTGTCATAACTATATATGCTTGTAAAACTGTTTAATATTGCGTGTTTTAACTATGAATAACCAAAACTTTAATGATTTAAAAAATGTCAATAAGAAACTCGCTAAAACTGAACAAAAAATCAACTTCTTAGAAAACTGTAAATACTTTAAACTCACTCCAACATTTATCCGCGTCGGCAATAAATTCTTAACAGATAATTTTAGAGATGAAGTTCATGAATTAGAACAAAAGGTCTTAAATAAGTTAATTAGAAAAAGAAAAGCAGAATTTTACCAAACCAAAGAAATATGGAACAAAACAGCAGAAAAACTTGAAAAATCAACAGATTCGAAACTATGGACTACCTACAAAGAAAAAATCAATCAATACTATGAAACTGAGAAAAACGCGATCGTTAATAAACACAATAAAAGACTTAAATTCTGGCTTAGAAAACGAAATTACGAACCAATCTCAAAAAATGAAATACCTTATATTAACTTATCGGATGCCAAACTTAATAACCACCAACACGAACTGCTAAACCTAGGACACAAATATATTTTAGATCAACCCGTCAATATCAAACACAGCATTGCCAAAATCGAGTCCGTATTAAACAAAATTCCAGAAAATAACCAAAATAAAATCTGTAACGTCGCCATAGCCGAGATTGAAAAATCCACTAAAAATAAAAATATTAATAAAGCAGATTTAGCAGAATTAAAAAAAACTGAAAAAGAATAATGAAATCACCTGCACACGAACAGACAAAACCAGAAAAATCGCCATCCTCAATCGTAACGAATATGTATATAAAATGGAAGAAACAATAAATGAAATAGGAGTCAATATCATTGAAAAAACCCAAATAACAAATTAATTGATAAAACACGCAAAATTATTAAAGATGGTAAATGGCCCGAAAACACCCCCCCTAAAATAATAAACCACGCACCTAATACCCCACAAATATTCGGCAGGTACAAAGATCACAAAACCCCCCCTAAACTCAGACCCATAGTAAATAAAAATGAAGCCCCAACCTATTCTTTAGAGAAATACATGGCAGACATTTATCAGAAAATTATTCCTCCCTCACCTCACTGCTTAGAATCCACTGAAGATTTCGTTAGTAAATTAAGGGAAATAAAAAACAACGATAATTATCACCTGGTTAGTTTTGACGTCATAAACCTTTATCCTTCAATAGATATTAAAGAAGCTTGTGAAATAGTTAAAGAAGCCATTGACAATAATTATACCGATCCTGAAATAGCCCGAACATTAAACTCCACCACTAATTTCTTACTTAGGGAAAACTACTTCACATTCAATAATAAAATTTATCAACAAATTAAAGGTGTGCCCATGGGGTCACCTATATCAGGCTTCATAGCAGAATTTAAATTAAGAAAACTAGAAAATCAAATAATAGAAAATTTAAAAAACGAAATTTTGTACTGGTACCGCTACGTCGACGACGTTTTTGCCATAGTTAATAAGAAAACCGATGTCAATAAAATCCTTAACGATATCAATGATCACGATAAAAACATCCAATTCACATACGAGGAAGAGAAAGAATCTAAACTAAATTTCCTTGATGTCACAATAACCCGGAATAAAAATAATTTTAAAACCACCGTCTACAGAAAACCAACCAATAGCAATGAAATTATTCATTTTAAAAGTAAAACACCCTTCAGATACAAAACAAACGCTATCCAATCTTACGTTAATCGCGCCATTTTGATTTGCAACGAACCTAAAGACCTAGAAGAAGAACTTAATTTTATTAAATGTCTAACAAGAAAAGCAGGATACCCAAATAAAATCGTAAACAAATTAATCAAAAATAGACTAAAAAAACTGGACCATATACCGAATTATCAAAAACAACCCATTAAATTCACTTCATCCATCCCTTTCGATCGCGGAGCCGCAAATAAAATAAAAAACACCGCTAGTAAATACGGTATAAACATTCCTATAAAACCAAACAAGAATATTTTTCAACTAATCCGTAGTGACAAAGATCCCATCCCCCCTCTCAAAACCGCAGGTATATATAAAATTCCGTATACAGATCAAAACAATAAACCCGGTTCCTACATTGGCGTCACCAAAATAAAAATAAAAACAAGAGTTAAAGAACATAAACATGACATTAAAACCGGAAAATTCAACACAGCCTTGGCTAAAACATATAACGAAAACGATATCAAGATAGAATTCGATAAAACTACTAAACTGTCTGATTACAATAGCTATCAATACGCCATGTATCGCGAATCCATCGAGATATCCACCAATGACGACACGTGTAACGAAAGCGGTGCAGTGGCCCCAAATAGGGCATGGAACCACCTGTTGAAAAGTCAACAAGGATGCAGCCAGAAGCCTAAGTCTCCATCACAGTGTTAACGTTCTCCGAAGAGGACCGGGTGCCCGGTGCAGAAAGATCTTAGAACGACTACGAAGTAAAGATAGGTTTATTTTATATTTTATTATGTGTTAGGATAACTTCGTTTTTCTCAATTAATTTAAAAGTTCTACTAATGATGTTTAATTTTACAGTTCATTGGTATAATTTGAGTTTAATTGCATTTAATTGCTTAAATATGTTGATTTTTTCCACTGCCGATCACTGAAATAGGCAGCTGTCGCACTGCAAATTGATGAAAGTTACTTTTTTCTAATAATTTCAATACAAGATTATTTGCCTAATTTCAATTTTTTTGGTGTTTCATTTAGAAATATGTAATTTTGTAGCTGATCAGAAAAATACATAATTTTCTTATCCAAGATTTTGAAAACTTTTTAAAATCATTCAACTTTCACGAGAAGGGACTCTTTAAATTTACTGATTTTTGTGAAAAGTTTTTCATTTCAAGATTTTTGATTTGTGCAAAATTCTCTGTTGAAGTGCACAATTTTTTTTCAGTGTTAGAAATTTTATAACTCAATTTGAAAAATAAAATTCCTTGACTTTTACAGGTCTATCTTTAGAAAATTCCAGTTAAAAAATTTGGTTCTTGACATAAAAAGTTGCTCACAGTATAAAACAGAACATAACTCGCGATGTAAAAGACAACATAGTAGCATGACTTGCGATATAAACTGAATGCTCAAAAAGCATTTTCCAGGTTTATATCACCATTTTTCCAGGTTTCTGAGCAATATTTACAATTTCCCCTGATATTTCCCTGACTTTTCCAGGTTTTTCCTATTTTCCCTGACCCGTGGGAACCCTGTTTTATGTAAGAAAAAAACATGAGAGATTCTTACACTTTAGTGGGAACATGATGACAAACTACGTTGTCAAAATTAATATGAGAGTTCAAATGCAGTGAAAGTGTATTGCCATAGCTCTAACATTATGACTTAAGGTAGCATTTAATAAAACTGAGTCATACTTTAAAACTTCACATTTTTATTAAAATAACAAGGCTGTATAAATACAAAGGATTGCATGAGAAATAATGATCATTTTTTATATTTTGTTACAGCATTTTTCTCAATTACTTCCAGGTTATGCTTAAAATTTAAGTATGAATTCCGAAGAGCTCATAGATTTTTAATAATATGTATTAGAAAATAATGCTCTTGAATTGCTTCAGTTCTTTTTTGTTTTTATATACAACATTTATGTGAATTTGAAGGGACTGATGTAAAACAATACACGAGAAGACAGAAAATATAAATATACTGTAAGTAAAAATAATAATAAGTGCATTTTTGATGAAATTTTTTTTTTAACAAAGTGTAAGTCAATAACTCTTTAAATTTTTATTCAATAATTTTACTGAACATACACAAAATGTAAGGACAAGTACTTTTTCTATTTTAAAATATTTACTGAATCTAAAACATAAAACAAATACATACAAATAAGTAATTTTATTTCAACAAAATTTACACAGTGAAACTAAATTTAAACTCTTAAGCTCCATATTTATTTAAAACAAGTGATATTTCTGACTCCGGTCTTTCTGATGTTTTCATGTATTCAAAAAGCTTCTTCAAATCTGTGCAAAATGAAATAGAAATAAAAATTACATTAAAAATATTTTTAAAGGATAAAAATGGGAGAACACTTTATAAATAACAAAGCATAGTAGATTTATGTCACAATATAATAAATTTACAAATACACCAAAATAAAAACATTTCCTACCATTTCCGTAGCTCTGTATTTCCCAATTTCCTATTGGCTGATTCCTCTACAATTCTATTAGGTGCTACGACAGCACAAGAATCAGCTTTCCATTATATTTAGGAGCAACAATATGTCTTGCTATTCTGTACAGATAACAGCATGATTAATGCTATCAAAACTGCATTATCCAAATTTTACTTTTTATTTTGGTACTTTCAACCAGGGGTGCAGAAAATGTTCAAACCTCGGAAATTTCCCCCAAACACAGTATAAATTTCCCTCAATAATGCAAAAATCTACTTTGCTATTCAAAGTCATTTGTTCTATGTAATAAATCTTTAAGAGAATAAACATACAGTGTAACATAAAAATATCGCTGTTAGTGTATAAGCACTTCAAAGTAGCAAATTGTTATTTTTGATTTACATTTTTATTTTCTCTTAAAAAAATATTCAAAATTTCCCCCGAACCTCGTTCGGACGTTCGGACATGTTCTGCACCCCTGCTTTCAACATTGTTATAAATTCACTGTATCTATTTTGCATCGATTCAAGATTTTATATAAATAGGATATGCTAAAACATTTATGGGAAGGAAAAAAAAAAATAAATAAAGCATATAAAACAAATACAGTTGTTACATTTATAACTAGCTGCCTTCGGCGACCAGCTGGTTCGCGATCCTTGAAAAGTTCGACTTTACAAAACTCCCGCTTGGTGGCACCTGCGACGCCTTGTTCCTGTTTCAGGTCCTTCAACAGCTCATTGACATATAGTGAAAATAACTTTATTGAAAAATTTAATCGCAGTAAATTACCACTTGGTAGTGCCTGCGGTGCCCTCTTTCCATTTCAATATCTGAAACAGCCTTGAAAGTCCGTAATATTTCAAATGATGTGTTATAAGTAGAATTCTAGATATTGAATTATTAAAATATCAAAGCGCCCTCTGGCGACAGAGATTTGCAACATATACTCATCAATTCTAATTCAAATAACTTTTTAAATAATATATTACTTATGAAATTATGTTAATTAGAAGCTGAGATACAAAGCTAATATAGACATTTTTATAAAAAGATTTGTGTCCGACTTATCCATGCTTTTTTCCGAAACTTGCATAATTCCGGGCTATATAACGTTAAAAATCCTTAGTACGATATGTGAGCAGAAATTGGAATTCGAAACCCTGCAAAATATTAAAGAATGAAGGTGTTCTGGGTATTCTGTTGTTTTCTCCGAAACTCCCGTTCCTTTTCTACATCTTTGCCCCTTCGCTCCCCCCCCTTCTGTCGATAATAATAATTTTACACTCAAAAATATCCGCAATCGATTTGCAAATCTAAATATACCAACCAATTTCAAATGCTGTAACTCTTTTTTTTTCCCCCCCTTTTCCCCCTCCCTCAAGCCCTCCCTAATAATCGTACTCTTTCAAAAAATATTCACAATCGAATTAAAACCAAATACTATGAAATTTCAACAGCATATCTGAATTTAAAATACTGCAAAATATAAAAGAAAACTTAATCTTTTTCGAATAAATATATCATTTTTTTATTTATTCATATAATTTCATGAAAATTGAACAGTAGCTTTATAATATGCTGTCTAAGCCGAATATTCATTTAAATGTAAGGTAAATGAAAATTAGAAAAAGTTTGAAAATTGCAATTTTCCCCCCCCACTATAAATATGCAATTCCCCCCCCCCACATGTGCTATCTTAATTGATTACAACAATTTCCTTTTTTATCCTAGACAGTCGTCTGCCTGTTGCCAACTAAATTTCATACTTTAGTTAATTTAAAAAAATCTAACTGATATATCGATAAGCCGCTTGCATTCTTAGATTCGGAAAAAAATCCCCTTTCATTTGGTACCAAATTCGTAACAATCGGACTAATATTTCTAATTTATTTTTTATTTTTTCTGCTTTTAACTCCGTTAAAATATCTATTTTAGTGGAATCGCGGTGAATTCTCTGTTATTGAGATCGCTTTTTGATTAGACATAGATCTACATTTTAATTAATATCTCCGCAACTAATTAAAAGTTTTAAATTCTGTTTTCACTATCCCCTCGGGAAGGCTTCCAGGCACCCGTATGTCAAATTTTATACTCCTGTGTTCAGTAGGGGCTGAATGTATAGATGCTCAGACAGACAGACATCTTTTTTTATTATTATAGATAATAGGTCTTTCCACAGAATTTCCAAATTCATTTTTTGCTATGCTGTTTTTGATTCTGCTTTTTTTTTTTTTTTTTAACTTTTAAATGTGGAAATTGGAGTAGAAAACAAGCTAAAATCTACTAAGTAGAGAATGTTGAAAAACTCAAAAGGAGGGGGCGGGGGATCTATCTTTTCAAAGCTAGTGGAGATAAACAAAGATTTTTGAAATAATAATAAAATAATAATAATAATAAAAACATTTATTTTTTTTCTAGTTTTATCTGCACTTAAAAAAAAAAAAGAATAAAATAAAAATAAAGCGATATATTAATACAATTGTTAATTTTTGAAAATAAATATTTCACAACGGGAAAGAAATAACCATGTGAATGTTAAAAACATGTTACAAATAGTTTATTATCTTTAGACATGTTCTGATACAAAAAACAGGGGTGTTATTATCTTGAGAAATTGTCTTGAATGATACATTTGCTTGGCATTAGATTACTGCTGCTTCTTTTGAATTTTATATAAATGTTGGTGCAATATCAAACAGGGGGTTAGAGGCAGAACACCCCCCCCCCCTCACACACACACACATACAGAATTATTTGCAAATAAAGCTCTTCTGAAGCCTATTTTGAATAGTTTCTAACATAGGTTTATATAACATTACTTATCTTACACCTAAATCTCTATAGCAATAAATTTCAGGGTAAGAGAAAGTTTTGTAAGCATCACACCAGATTATTTATTATTATTATTGTCAAATGAACGGTTTTTTATAATTATCTCACCTGAAATAAAAGTTTCATATTTATACAACTTAGTGTTCACTTATAAAGTTTTTATTCAGTAATGCTAGAGACTACCCATAAAAAAAAATCAACAAAAGTATACTTGAATAAGATATCTCTGATTAGATTGCAGCAACAAGTGCGGGTAGCTAGATCTGAACCAGTGACCTTTGAATCAGAAATAAAAAGCCATAACTCTAGATAAAAAGTCAACCCGTTGTTCACTGCTATCTTTGATAATTTGTCCTAGAAATGGTGTTGCTACAATATCACGAACTTCATGAAGCTAATTTTCATTATAATATTTAGTGAAAAAATGCATATAGGAAGAAAAGAATTTAGAAGCCAGTGTCTTCCACTTCTTTTTTAAAGCTGACGATCAGAAATTAAATTTTTTCAAACTGACTGCAATAACAATTTGAAATGCAAATGTTAAAGATATTATATGATTAAGAGATACCCTATCAAATTTCTTATGATACTATTTTACTCTTTTTGCAATCCATAAAAGAAATTGTTTTTTAAACATTTAAAAAAATTAAATCTGATAAAAATTTAATTTAATAACGCAAAGAATCCAAGCATCATGAATACGAATAATTTTAAATAAAAGTTTTAAGATTAAGAATAATTTTAACCGAAAAAAAAAATTTAACCCTTTCTTAAATTTTAATTCATAAAAAATTAAAATTTACAGGGGAGAAAAGAAATAATTTGTGCTTTAAAAACATGCTGTTTTACTGTTGAACAACCTACAACATTTTGGATATTTGCACCTGAATCTTTATTCTCAACAAACTAAACTTTAATATGAAAACATAACATAGTATTATCATATATAAAGAATTTTAACAAACTTTGCGTTATGCGAAAAGTTGCAGGATAACAACATCCAATGAAATTGTTTTTCATGGCTTGTTGTGAAAATGACATTGGAATTTTGGAAATGTTGCAGATATGCAAAAAGGTGACATAAAGGGTTAATTATGAAAATTAAATATCATTAGAAAGTAAATATAATAAAAATATTTTTATTGTAATAAAAAGTACAATAAAAAATCGTACACACAATAACAATTAAATACAAACCATCCTCTTCTTTGCCAGATAAGAACATAACCATAGTTTGAAACCTTCCAACATCAGTCAGATATTTCATATAATCGAAGACATCATCACCATGTCTAGTGAAAAAGTGAGAGAGAGAAAAAAAAAATTACAATAAAGATTATTTTGAAAACATTTTATATACAGGCATGCATATTTAAATACAGAAAAAAATTCTCTAACCTTTTTTTTTTTTTTTTTTTTTTTAAAGAAGATTAAAAGGGAAAAAAAAAAAAAAAAAAAAAAAGGTGAAAAGTGCATTTAAATATTCAACTTTCAACCGGAAGTACAATTATTTGGCATGTTCTAATTTACTTAATTCAATTATTTTAAGTTTTTATTCATTTTTTGTTAAAATGTTAGTAAGATCATCCTGTTGAGACTCAAGATCTTGGCATATAAAAATTATCCAACTGAACTGAAATCTGGTACAAATATTTATCAGTTACTATTCAGTTAGTTGCACAGTTTTTTGGTGTATTTTGTGTTTGTGACTCATGTACAGGCACACACAAGAATTTTGCCTCATTACAGTCTACAAATAGCATTTCTTATAGTGCATTTTAACATAATTACTCCATATTCAATATAATGAAATTATGATGACAATATGTTTAGAATAAATTAGTTTACAGGATTATGTATTTTGCATGGTAATGATTGGGTGTATTCAAGGACCAATTTACTTACTTGGAGGCCCAGGACACTCATATTTAAGGGCCCTCTTCACTCACCGCCGCCGGAAGCCGAAACTAATGTTATTCAATGGGAAATTTTTCTTTACAAATAACTTATTAACTAATACATATTTTTAAATTCTGTTTTCACATTCTGAAAGTTCCCAGCTGTTAAATTGACGCACCTTTTCTAAAATATTATTTTTTTAATTTTTTATATTTTATTTTGAAGCTGCAAAATACGAATTTTCAATATGTGAATTTTTTTCATTTTGCAAATTCAAAATAAAATATTAAAAATTGAAAAATTACATTTTTAAAAAAGGTCCGTCAATTTAACAGTTGGGAATTTTCTGAATGTGAAAACAGAATTTAAAAATATGTATTAGTTAATAAGTTATTTGTAAAGAAAATTTCCCCATTGAATAACATTGGTTCGGGCTTCCGGCGACGGTGAGTGAAGAGGGCCGTTAATGGGCCCCTTCTCCTCATTCTTTAATATTTATATTCTTATATTCTATTAATCTAAATAGAGAAACTATCTTAAAAGTAAATATTTTTTCTGCCATTAATATACATTTTACCACGATTAAACACCAATAATCTATCTTTAGGTAATTGATAACTTAATGTACTACCATATACTAGGTTTGTTACGTTTCGGTGCCATCCATTTTGGTGCTGGCCAATTCGGCACCAGATATTCACATTTCGAACTTTTTGAGTGTAAGAAATATTATTTTTACTTTCTGAACACTATAGTGAGGAAAATATTGTAATCATAAAAAGAATCCGAATTTGAGATTTTGATGTTTCTGTACGTTTCGAGGTCCCCTGAGTCTGTTTTCACTATTTTTACGATGATGTATGTGTGTGAGTGAACACGCTAGCGTCTTAACACTTTGTTCGAATGAGCTGTAAGTTACACATGTTGCAAGTCACCATAGTACGAACCCTATTGATTCTGGTGAATCTAGCACTTATAGTTTTTTTACAGGGACACAAAGAAAAATTCTGTATCATTATGGCCTATGGGACCAAAATCTTAAAAGTGTGATAGCATCTAAACGCCTTATTTCAATTGAGCAAAAAATTTATATAATCTGAGCAAAAAATTTGTACACGTTATAGGTCACAGTTGCACCAACTGCATAGATTTTGGTGAATCTAGCACTTACAGTTTATCTACAGGGACACAAAGAAAAATTCTTTATCATTATGGCCTATAGGACCAAAAGTGCGATAGCATCTAAATGCCTTATTCAATTGAACTGAAAATTTATATGAATATTATAAATCATTGTTGCACTAACTATAAGCATTTTGGTGAATCTAGCATTTATAGTTTTTTATAGGGACACAACGAAAAATTCTTTATCATTATGATCTATGGGCACAAAGTTCAGTAGCGTTAAATAAAACATCGTGTATATACGGAGAAAAATACTCAAACACTCTATTATGGTTTTCTCTCGTTTGTTTGTTTAACAACTCCTCTTTCTTTACTTTATCTACAAAACTGTTAATTACTCAATGTTCGGAAAGTCGAGTGGAGTCACTCCAGACTTTTTTTCCTGTAAAAATAATAAATAGTCGGAAATATTCAAGAATTTTATAATTGTTATTATATGGATTAAAATAAACCTGCAAGTTAATCATTACTGACTTTCTTTAATTGAAGACAGTTTAAGAATTGGTCAAGAATGTATACATTTTCTTTATCTTGTTTCATGCTAAAGTTAATTTTTATTTTATCTCAGCTAGCTTTATTATAAAAGAAATTTTAATATAAAAATTAAAAATAAAAATAAATAGAAATTTTTAATAATTAAATTTTGTGTTAAAAAAAAAAAAAAAAGAAAAAAAGAAACTAGTATGCTGTGGCCACCACATGACTTTCTTCTATATTTTCCTATACAAATTCACTCAGTAAAAATAATTTATTAAAATTATTATTTATTTTCCATGATAATGCAGACGATTTCCATATTAGAGAAGTAGTATAACACTAAATATCCAAAAAAGTCCATTTTATTCTCAATATTAAAAAAAAAAAAAAAAAAAAAAAAAAAAACGACTTTTTTTCTAAGGTTTTTTTTTTTTTTTTTTTTTTAAAGTCCCCACATGCACAAAATTTGTTTTCTAGTTAACTACTACTATTATCAATAATTTAAATTAATTTTACAATCACAAGTAAAAATAGCTCTCATTATGTACATTTATATGAAATTTTGCCCTATACTGATATGTTAAAAATTTAGAAAAAATGCAATTACAACACCACCTGTTGACTGAATGATCCCCAAATCTAATCAGCACCAGTTTATGTCAGGGTCCAACTAAATACCAAGTTTGGTTAAATTTCGTTCATTGGTTCGTTAGATACAGTGTCCACAAAATTCATGATACAGACAGACAGACATTTTATAAAAACTATCAAATCGTGTTCAGGACATCCCAAAATGTGTAAATCCACCGAAAACCGGAGTTCGAAAATTTTCACGAATCCAATACTTTCTCTATATTACATATAGAAGAAAGTAAAGAGAAGAAGAAGAATCCCAGTGCTTTATAAAACAGATACACTGAAAAACTACTACACAGCTAAAGGATTAATGAACTAATGCTTTAAAATACATGCAATAGATACTGTTTCATACTAGAAAATGAAACACAAAAATATGGCTTCAATAAAAAGTATTTGGTTTGGTAATAACATAAATTAATAAAACCTCAACAGCTTCTTCAAAAGAAATATAGGTGCTTTCTTCTTTAGGAATTATATTTAAGCAACAGATGCACATCACTAAATACATGGTCAACTTTTCTTTCGTTGATAAAATCAGATAAATATCTTTCTCACCAAGAAAAAAATAATCTATTAAATTGATTTTTTTTTTTTTTTTCAAACATGCAAGTACTATCACTGACTGATATGTTATTAAATAAATTAACTAATTAATACTCCTTGTTACTAATATCAATTATTATAGCACCCTAACTATTGTATACTTTTTTGCATAACTATTATATAATTATTTTCATAATAATAAGTTTTAACTACAAAAATAGAGTTCTTTTCTCAGATTATCACTGGCTCCTTTAAATTATGAAATATTCTATTCATCATTAATAAATAATTAAAAATATTTTTTGATTCATGCGTAAAATAAATAAATAAATAATAATAATAAATCAAAAATTACATTTTTTATTTTATTACCCAAAGAACTGCGTGACAGTAAGTTTAAACTACAAAAATCAAGTTCTTTTCTCAGATTTTCACTGTTTTCTTTAAATTACGAAAAATTCTATTCATCATTAATATCATTAATAAAAAATTAAAAATATTTTTTGGTTCAAGCATTAAAAAAAAAAAAAAAAAAAAAAAAAAAAAAATCAGAAATTACATTGTTTTCTTTATTTACCATAAAACATCCATCCCCAATAGATTAATATCTTTAGAATTGCTGCGTATGTGTAAGCGTCTGATGACAAGCAGAATAATTATTTTAATACTACTAAATTTAATAAGTTTTAATTGAAAAAAAAAAACTACTTTCTCATCTTATCATTAGCTCCTTTAAATTACGCAAAATTCTATTAATTATTAATATCTTTAGTAAATAATTTAAAATAATTTTTTGTTCACACATAAAAAAAAATAGTAATAATAAATACGACATCATAAATTACATAGTTTAACGAAGGTTTGACGAAAATTTAATGACTAGAAGAATATCTATCATCAAATAAATTTAACCGAAAAGTCTTCCTAAAGTGCCGACCATTTTGTGAAGAAAAGGTTGCAGATAACTTTTTAGAAACATCTACAAGAAAAAAAAAAAAATATTAATTATATGTTTAAATTCACAATCTATTTTAAAAGTAATCAAAACAGATGAATCATACATCTGGTAACTGTGGGAGAAGTAGCCTGTTTTCAAGAGCTCATGTTCTAAATAATAATTTTTTTTTTTTTTTTTTTTTTTGTTCATTGCTTTAGTTGGATATGGATGCTTATTTTACTATGATAATTTGGGTAAGCGTATATTCATCTTGGGTATATAGAGCAAACAAATTTCTGCTTTATTCATATAATATTTTTTTGAAAGATGTTTTCACATCGACCCGATCCGTTGAAAACTAAACCCATACCTGAACCCGAACACGACATGCAGTAAAAAAAAATCCAGTCAACCCGACTTGAACCTGACTTGCAAGAGAAAAAATGTACCCAAACCCACCGCAGGTCGGGTTCGGGTAAAATTGGTTATCCGACCCGACGTAGGACTCAACATTCAAATATAGTGACCAGCGAAGCAGGCAAAGCCTGCTAGTTAGGAGTGGGCAATGTCACTATTTCAATATCACGATATATTGTCAAGGCAAAATTGCGAAGTATCATGATATTGGACTTAAATATTTTCGAATCCATTTCAGAAAGATAATTTAAATGTCAATTCTGGATATAAAAAAAAGGTTTAAATTGAATGGGACACACCCATATTATAATATACAGAATACACTAACTTTTTTTATATGTACAATTTCTTATTAATGCAACATCATATCAACACATTAGAAAAGCAGATAATGGAAACACATATATGCACAGAATTAATTCATATATTACTGCATTTTTACGTAGTAGCAGTAATACATTATTTAAACACATTCAACTATCTCAGCATTTTATTTAAAAAAATTTCTAAAATACATAATTAACAAAATAAACTTTTTCAAAATCTTCCTAATAAAAAAAAGCACAAGTTTCTCTGAGATAACGCTGAAACTTACGTCATGGCTACAAGAATAAAGATAATAAATTTTTATTCTTGGTTTGGTGGGCTGAATAGAGTAACTAAAGATGACTCAACAGAAAAAAATTGCAACAATGTATTGAGAAAAAATAAATTTTACCTGCGATATGAAGCAAATAATTCGAGAATAAGAAACAGTTTAAATGAATAGCTCTAATTCAATGTAAGGACCACCAATTAGTGATTTACAGGTTTTCTTTCTCAGCCACTGCTGCAAACTGTCAAAATATCATAACATAGTTGTTGAAAATATGCATTTTACATTCTATGTTTGATGCATTTATATATCATAGAAGTTGATATATTGCTTTCCCGTAAACAGCGTTACATTGCAACATAACAGCATCATTTCTCAGTCAATATGCACACTAATTGAATAAACATAGCTTTTCATCACGAATCTCATTCATATCAAGTTTCATGCACTGATACACTATAGAAACTGTGATATATAAACCTTACCTTACATGGCCAAAATTGCAGTATAATGTGTTTGGGTGGTATATTCAAAAATCTAATCAGTAACAATTTAAGTAAAGGTTGAACCAAGTATAAAGTTTTGTTGAATTCCATCCTTAGATTAATGAGATACAGTATTTACAAAATTGTACTAGCGTACGACAAACGTTTCCTAAAAATGGTCGAATCCAGTGTTAGGACACCTGAAAATGAGTAAATATTCATTGAAAACTAGTAATCGAAAATTCTCATGAACCTAATATATTTTTGTCCTTTGTAAAGAGAAAAAAATTAATAAAAAAATGAAAATTAAATTTACACACACACAAAATAAATAAATAAGTGAACGATTAAATAAAAATAAAAATTATTTTATTATACTGTAGAATATTAAGATTTCTAAAATAAAGGTTATTAAGCGCTTCCTTCCCCCGCCTCTGAAATTAGATTCTCAGTAGAAAATTATCAGTACCCTCAGTAAAGAAATTGCTTCGGCTTGTTTAATGAAATAATGACTATAAAAATAAAAAACACCAAATTTTCACTAAATTGATCAGAAATCAGCATATAATAGTTACGATCATCAATGCCTGACTCTGTCACACTTTAGGCTTAAGAGATTTCCTTAGACTCTGCAAGTGTGTGAATGCAAGTTGCCACCAAATTTTCATACTTTAGTTAATTTTAAAAAATCTAATTGTCCGATCAATAAGCTGTTTAATCCGACGGATTAAAAAAAATCGCCCCTTTCATTTGGTACCTTATTTCTAACAAATTTTTGATTAGATTTTTTGAAATTAATTAAAATATGAAAATAACAGCTTTAAAATAGACATTTAAATTTTTAATTGTTGCCATTTTTTTTCAGCATATGAAATGAAATATGCTTTAACATGAAAAAAAAAAAAATAAATAAATAAAATAAATAAAATAAAATAAATAAATAAATATATATATATATATATATTAAATTTGGTCATGCATATGAAAAAATGATGTCTATAAAATAATAATAATAATTTTAAATTTTAAAGGTAATGAAGAGATAAATGTGCTAGCAAATGAATTAATTGAAGTGAGAAATAAATAAAATGAAATGATCACTTTTCAACGGGCGCCAGTCGCCCACAATTAACTAGGAATAAAATATTTGAAAGAAATTAAATAACTGTTAAAATATTAAAAACAAATTCAGTGTAAATTGATAAAAAAGCTTTAAAAAATATTTAAATAGAAATAACAGTTAAATTCTAAAAAAAAAAAAAACAGAAAATAAGACTTTTCTTTTTTAAAACAAATATGGATATAAATAGATGACAAATTTATTCAGTTATTTCTTAATAAAACTAATGACATTAACAATTGTTAATTGTATTTATATGTAATAACCGTTTTGGATTAATATCGTAAAGGCGATAACGAAATTCATATCATAGCAGAGAGTAAAGAGATCGGACGGATGAATATCACGCAGACGCAGCGTCTCAGTTACATCAGTCATCAATGTTTGATATCACGCATGCGTTATTGCTGAACTGATAATTGAGAGAGATCATGATCACAAAAGGCGATATTTAGATCTTAGCTGTGAGTAGAGATTTCAGTTGAAACCAATGTCTAATATCACGCATATGTTATTGCGAGTACCATCCACTCTCCTTTTCGTATCAACGATTACCGGCTATCATGGCATGGCACATGATGAAACGTTTGGCTCGCAGAAACTGGTATGGTCTTTCGCAATACTTTTAGAGTTGAGTTCCTGATAATCGTGGCGGTTGCGATATATCGCCAAGTTAAAGATTCTGTTATCGTTTTCAAATTGCATGCTTTAAATCAATGTTTCGTGGTGTATTGCCAGTCCTACTGCTAGTATTAAATATAAGTAACAAACATAATATACTGGCATTGTAAGACTTGATACAGGTAAAAAATGGATTTCTTTTGCTGCTCCTTACAAACTCTGAATTAATTAAAAAAGCCTTTTAAAAAGATTTAGTTTTATAAAAATGATCTTTTTATAAATTTTTTCTGTAATTCCAGAATTATTTTTAACAATTACCTATAACTTGTTTCAATGAAGCACCATTAACTTGATAATAAACATTTATATAGAATGACGGATAAAATAGAACTAGAAGGTGTTTACACAATAATCCCACCCACCCACACACACACACACACATAAAAATGAGCCTTAAAAATTAAAACCTAGATTGACTCAAAATAGATCTATTTATTTTTTTTAACTTTACTCAAACAAAAATATACAATTGCTTGTAATACGAAAATTGTACATGAAAGAGTTAAAATATTTCACTTTGTTACTAGTTTAATGTCACACAAAATAACTTAATAATAAAAAAATAATTAATTCACAATTTTGATAAAATATTGAATAGAATGAAATAAAGAGTTCATTTTACTTTTATTTCTCAGTTTACCATACCAAACATTAAGTATATGAAGGTCATTTAATTATCATTTAATTATAATTAATTACTATAATTTGTAATAAAACTGTTCTCTTTTGAAACAAACTTAAAATTCAAACCCAATACTGTTAATTTAAATTCAATAAAAAAAATTAAACCTCAAGGAAAGAAAAAAAAAAAAAAAAAAAAAAAAAAACACCAGGATTGGATTTTTAAAATAATAATAATAATAATAATAATTAATAAATAAATAAATAAGTTTTTTTTTTTTTTTTTTTTTTTTTTTTTTAAACCCTGTCACTGGTTCAATATAGTGAAATCATGATGCATTTTTACAAAGTTTTAAAATCATGATTTCTACACAAAACAGTGTGTGTGCATAAAAGTGGCCAAGGATACAGAAATAAAATTATTAAATGAATTGATTTTAAATATATGTATAATATAGAATAAATAAAAATTAACTGATCAATAATGCATAATACAAATAAGACATTGATGCTCCTGATTTGTAGACAGCTAGTTATTAATATTCTGAAAAATACCAATAAAAGATGCTTATACATATAAAAAGCTCTTGAAAAAAAAGAGAAATAGAAAAACCTTTTCCTTTAATCTGCAGAACATGTAATTTATGTAAATTATTAATTTATATGAGATTACACATTTCAATGAAATTTTATGTTAATTCTCACAAACAATTTAATATATATATGTATATACTATACTTCTTTATCTATACATATTAACTTACTCTATAAATGATGTACTTAAAGTTTCAATAAGTTTGGAGAAAATTTCTGGTTCCATATCATGCTTAAAAACGACAGGAAATTTTTCTGGAGGGAATTGCTAGAAAAATAAACAACATATCAGATCCTAGAATGATGTACCATTTGTAAAACATGCATGAAATTTAAAACTTTGATTGTGTTGAAATTAAATATTACTTCAGTAAGGATTATCTTTTGCAAAACTGAATTAAATAAAGTTTTTACTAATCTTAAAATGAATAACCATCCTCTTTGGTATTTCGAAAGAATATCTAGCCAACAGCTATCATTAAAATGTATCCTCCTTTTGTTTTAAATCTTAAAACATTTGTTTCTGTAATATACACTATGAAGACAATATAGAAAAAATAGCAAAAATATTTTGAACATCTAATATCTTTTTCATTTTTAAACTACAAGATAAAACATGTAACTTTATTTGTAAATTTTAAACCTGTTGTTGCCTCAATTAAATATACCTATGTATTTATTTTGAATTCCCTAAAAGAACAATGACTCTATTTATGTAGGTAAGACAGCTCTCTCTGTTTATATTTGAATTGATGAATATGAACAGGCTTATAGAACTGTATACATTCGTTCAAAATTAATTGGTCAGGCCACTGAAACTGATCATTTAGCTGACTTTGAAAATGTTATGGAAAAAAAAAAAAAAAATCTGGTGTGAAACAACTACACGACTTCTATTACCCACCATCACACACATTATATGCATTTCTTGGAGATAATGTGATTAAAAGACTTAAAATTGACCTAATGAAGTAGAAAATTACAATTTTTCGAGTAGGAGAAACTTGATACACGTGTAAAGACATATAAAACAAAGTTTACAGAACAAATTTAAAAAGAAGAAGAAGAAGAAAAAAAAAAAAGATAGAGTTATTACTTGAAACACCCATTTCCGAGATCTAAGACTGACCTACCTAAGCAAGGTGACTCATTTTTCCTGTAACAATCACATAATATATGAGAAAGGATATCTAAACTGGATTTATGTAACAATTTTCAAGAAAATCGTTAGAGCTGTTTTTGAGATACTAACTTTTACCAAAACTTCGCATACTCAGTTATTGACCAGAAACAATAATTACGTACAAAGAGATATTTAAAAGGGAGTTAATATGGGGAGTGTGAAAAAAATCCATACAGTCATATTTAGAGGAACTCACTTGCGAGACCTGAAATTGAGCTATTTATACAGGATGCCTATCAATTTTCATGAACTAACCAACTATATCATTCAAAAGGACATCTTATAGAGTGTTTATATAACAAGTTTGAAGAAAATCGTTAGAGCTGTTTTTGAGACATGGACTTATGGTCCCACTTCCAAATTACCAATTTTTATCAAAATTTGGAAAATTCGTCTGTACACTAGACTTATCTCAATTCTGAAGCTTTGTCATTCTATCTTTATTAGTTTCAGAGATATGATAGCCAGAAGATTCCCCCCCCCCCCCCCCCACACACACACACTGAATTGCCAAAAACTACTTTTTTTTTTTTACTTAGAAGACCTTAAAACTTGATATTGAAATTTTGGATCGAATACAATACTTCCATTACCAACGGTAGTAGGGTAATGGAAGTAAAAAGACTTAAAATGACATGTTGTCTTTATATCTGTAAATATCTTGAATGATTATTGACAATTACCACACTCTTGACTGTCCAAGCTTGGTATAAAGAATGTCTCAAAATATTTCTATGTGTTTGCTTGGCCACAAAAACAGCAAAAAAGCATTTAGTTCAGCAATTTTGCTTTTAAATTTAGATTTTTAATTAACAATCACATAATAATATAATTTAATGGAAAAATTAGAACACCTTGAGGCAATCAAAGATTTAATATTGACCCATAATTTTGAATACAGATTTTCATTTTTATTCCACTTAAAATATTAAATATTTTTATTGCTATTCTTAACACACTGGCTGCCAATCTTGCACCAGGACGTGATGTGGAGTGTTGTTTCAAATGTCAGTCACGTGAGATCAGCAGCCAATGTGTTAAAGACAAAAAAAAAAAAAAAATTCAAATAATTTAAGTTTTCCATAATTATGAAAAATGAAATCTCATTTTATAGAAACACATATATTATCAGAGAAATTATTAAAAAGCTACTCAAAAATGAATCTACTTACTTTTAGATACTGATATCGAAGATCTGGATAAGAAGCTATAGCATTCCAGTCACTTAAAAATTGATAAGAATTCACAGGTACTGGAGGCAAATTAGGTTTACACACCACACTTTCAACCATTTCTTCAGTATGATTAGCATTGTTTTTGATTATTGTTTGATCATTTATATTATTTTCTAATTTTTTCTTAACTTCAACTTCAAATTTTTTCCAATTATTTTCTTCATTTAGTGCTGAGATGTTCATTTTAACATCTGAATCCTAGAATAAATATAAATTTGAATCAATAAATACACTCAATATATAAAATTTTGAAATGAAGCATAATTCTGGTTCAATAAAAAACAAAACAAATAAATAAACAACCTAAATTTTATATTTACTTTTCATGCTTCCCTCTTCCTTATATTAAGACTATGTATCAATAAATTCCTGTGAATGATAATTACTTGAAGAAATAATAATTTTATATTTACTTTTCATGCTTCCCTCTCTTTATATTAAGACTATGTATCAATTAATTAAAAGAAAAAATCTTTTTTAAAGGCATAATATAGTTTGTTCACAGAGTCTTGACCTTGGTTTTAATTCTTTAAATATTAATCTTAGACACATACTATAAATTGCAAAGTTGCAAGGAAAAAAAAACAGAAGCTCAATAAAATTAATTATGAGTCTAAGATATGATGAGAAAAAACTAACTTAAATTTCAGTCCAGTGCCTTAATGCAAGTACTCCAACAGACAAAAGACTGTGTTTCAAAGATCATACACAAAATTAAAAAATCTGAATGAAAAGAAGGATTGGATAAATAAAAATACATTTATATTTTAACTTAAAAGTAATCATCGATGAATTTTTAAAACAGATCTCCAAAACTTTTTATGGTACAATGCTGAAATTTGTACACCATCTAGTTAGAGAGTAAGGTGCATTCATGAATCTGAATTATACAAGTGACTGTTTCTTTAAAATATTATCAAGATAAAAGTTATTTAAAGATTGCTTGAGTCCTGTTGATAATCATGAATTTAGCGATGCAGAGAGTTAATAATTGACAACATCTTCATTCAACAACTCATTACATTTTAGAATTAAATTCAGTAGATCATGAATGTGGATTTAATATAAGATCAAATTAACAAAGACTACACTGCGAATTTTGAACTGTTTTTGAATTATGACTATAAAAGAAATCTGAATTATTTATTTATTTATTTATTTATTTAGCAAATATTTTATTCTTATAATTGCTAAAAATATATACCTTGCATAAGTTCTGGATCCGCCACTGCTCCTTGGGTTTGTCTATATGCACAATTTGATTAAAAATAAAATAAGATTCGCTGAAAAATATATTGTTCGTACGGATGAGAGTTTCACTAATTTTATTTATACCATAAATTTTGGGAATATCAATGGAGGGGTATAAATCTTTAACATCAAAACTAACCATAGTGTCATGAAAATTTAGATTAGTATTGCGGAGTTTCTGAAGGAAAATTTCGTTAGAATTTATAGAATGGTCGCAGGGAAAAAGGAGAGATTGATAAATAATTTTCATAAATGTTTCCAGGCAGTAGGTTGGACCTTCAGAATTATTAACAATGGGACAAAGATAGGGTGGGTTTTTATGGTCTTTATATTTAGCAAAAAGACAGGGGATAATAGAGGCGTGATTATTGAAAACTGGGGAAGTGTTATTTGGCCAGTGGCCTATTTTTTACGATCTTTATTTTTTTCACCTAGTTTGTTTATGGGGGAGTGGGTAATTTTTACGGTTTTTAACTTTTCGATGGTATCCTGCATCATGTTATTATAATGGGTACGATTCATTAGAATAATTAAGTTAGTTTTAACGGACATTAGATAAGTAATGTCCGATAAAACTAATAAGAATATTAACTAATAAGAATAATATTAACAACACAAACAAGACCCTTTCCCTAAAAACCAAAATAAAATAAATTAATACAAAGGTTTTCATACTCAAATGTGGGAAAAAAATTTACTGAGTTTTCTAGAAAAATTTCAAGAAAATATTAGCGACATATTACAAAGAAACACTTCTCTAGAGAGGAGAAAATACTTCTAATTCCACTGTATGATGTCATGTTATTGTCGATCATGATAGAAATTTACTTAGAAATCACTGTTTACTTGTGTATTTTCAAGATACTAAATCATTTGAATCTCGATATGAAGCTAAACAAGAAATATTATGAGAGAAAGGAAATACTCATTTTTCCAGGTTTTATAAACAATTTTTTCAGAATTTTAATGAGAGTTTTATTTCCCCTGATTGTTTTTTTAAACGAAATCTGAATTCCCTGAACACTCCAGATTTTCGCCTGATGAGTAAGAACCCTGATTCAATAGTTACCTTTCACAAACTGTCCAAAAACAGTTTTGTCCTTTAAATAGACTGCAAGAAAAAACTTGGAAAAAAAAAAAAAAATCTGGTGTACAACTACACGACTTCCATTACCCACTATTACACATATTATATGCACTTTTAGGAGTTAATGTGGTCAGAAGACAGAATTTACTTAACAAATTAGACACCAAACAATTTTCTTCCAAGAGAAAACTGATACATTTGTAAAGACATATAAAACAGAATTTACATACCAAGTTAACCCCCCCCCCCCCCCCCCCCAAAAAAAAAAACAAAAAAAAAACAGTAGAGTCGTTTTTTGACTGGGATGAGAGTGGGAAAACAAACAAAAAGTCTGAAAATATGTGCAAAACTCAAATACAAGAAATCCCACTTTCCATAAGCAAATGTGGGGATATTTGAAAATAAATTGTTTAAGAACATGTCAAAACAAAGAAAGGTAAATGAAAATTAGAATATTTAAAAATAAAAAGTCTGAAAATTACTTTAAACAAAACAAGAAAAGTCTGAAATTCCTACAAAAGTCTGAAGAATCTCATTCGCGTTTGAAATACCCATTTCCGAGATCTAAAACTGACCTACTTAATCACGATGACTGTTAATTTTCCTGTAATTACCATGTGATAAAAGCAAAAGAATATCTAAAAAAGGTTTTATGTAGCAATTTTGAAGAAAATTGTTAGAGCCATTTTTAAGTACTGACTTTCACTAAAATTTGGCAAACTCAATTGTTGACCGGAAAAAACAATTACATATGAAAAGATATCTAAAAGGGAGTTATGGAGAGTTTGAAAAAAATTCATACAGTCGTTTTTAAAGGAATGCACTCGAAAATACCTTAAATTGACCTACTTATTATAGAAGTAAATCCAGGCAAAAATTGGAACTCTTTTGCTGCCCCTTGACAAAATTCAAAGCCATGAAATAGGCCTTGTCACAAAATTCAGATTCATAAAAACAGCAATTTCACAAGATTTCCTTTAATAAAAATGAGAGTTTTGTAAAATTTTCCCAGGTTTAAAGTATCATTTTTAATGAGTATCTATACTTGGTTTAATGAAATGTCATTAACTTAATATTAAACATTAGATGGAGTAACTGTTAAAATGAAACATTTTACACAATATTTTTTTTGTTGTTGTTTTCGCAAAAAGAAATTAAATTTCACAAAAAATACGTAAAAATTTCACAAAAATGGGCCCCAAAAATTAAAACTTGGATCAACCCCTATTATACAGGATGCCTATTAATTTTCCTGAACTAGCCAATTAATACAAATGAAAGGACATCTAATACGGTTTTTATACAGCAACTTTGAAGAAAATCATTAAAGTTGTTTTTGAGATACAGACTTGCAATTCCATTTCGGGTTTCCAATGGGAAACCACCAAAATCAGATTTTTTCACCAAAAATTGGAAAAAAACATCTGTACACCAAATCTGCCTTAATTTTGAAGTTTCATCATTCTATTGTTTCAGAGATATGATAGTCCGAAAATTCTCCACACACAAAGACCAATTGCTGAAAACCACTTTTGAAACTCCAATGACTTTAAAACATGTAAATCAGGTGAAAACTTGATATTAATTTTTTTTGACCGAATACAATACTCCCATTACTTACAACAGTAGTCAGGTAATGGAAGTAAAAAGACAGTTTTATCTATAATTCCAAACTGTAATAAAGATTGTAAATTTATAACACAAATTTTTATTATATCAGGTATTTATAGAATAATTTTTGAATTTTACTTTATTGTAAAAATTTTAATTCATTATACATACATATATACGAAGTATAATTAAAAGCCCCTTAAAATTAAACCTTCATTTCTCAAACTTAAATGATTCTACATCTCACTAATCCACTGATAGTGCCCTAATTGATTCTTTATTAATTTATTTTCTAAATATTTCACTAATTCCAAATTCATTAACTTGTTCTCTATTCTTAAACTTATTTTATTTTCTCATGAAACAAACTGTTATTTATTATTTTGCACAATTCTAACGTAATTTTGATCTAGAACCTTCTGTTCCCTCCTACCAATGATGTATGACTTCTTCCTAAACCAATTGGGACAGTTTCAATTATATGACCGCATTCACTTGGAATGGAAAAGAGAATTTTCGAGTTAGTTCTAAAGTTGTTTTTCAAGATGTGAGTTTTGAGGAAAGGGCTCACCTTCGCGTCATGGATGTAAGCTCTGAATTCATTAAAGGACCAATGATTGCCTTTTAATTATTTCAATGTGTGCTGTCTGTTTTAATATGACAGTTTTTAGTCGGCAAGATAATACAAAACCTGTCTAGATTAATGCTTATTCGATCTCAACCATAACAGAACTTTAATTAAAGACTTTTGTTCTTCAAATCCGAAAGTATGACCGCAAAGACCCTGTTTGAATTACAACTCAGCAATAAAGACACTACTTTAAATTGACCTATTAAGAAGAATTATCTTTTGCTGAACCTCTAATCATGAATAATAACTGAAGAGTTAAACATAGAGGTGCTGACATGGAGAGATTACATGTATCTGTTTTTGATGGATCTAATGTTTTACATGTGACTGCATTTTTTAAGCTGTTCAAATATAGAACTCTATAGAATCCTGACAGAAGGAAAAATTTACTGTTGGATTATCTCATTATGGTTCTCCGAAGAAATACATTCACGTGGTCATCGATCACATAACACATTTTGTTTGAGCATTCCCCTCTTCTTCAGTTTCCACAGAATCCTACACTAATTGTTTAAAGCAGGTTTTTCAGCTACCAATTCCCCAAAAGTTACTAAGAGATAAGAACGTGGCATTTTATATCAACATGGCTTAAATATTTTCAAAAACATAATATTAAAGAACTCTTGACCAGTCATAAGCACCCAATATGCAATGGTAAGAATGAGCGTGAAAATGCAACCATTATTACCTGTTTAAAATGTAAATATAATGAAACCTATGGTAAAATTTCTTGGATAAAATTAATGAGACAGGTTATCAAAGAATACAATCACACACGCCAAAACATCACAAAGTTTTCACCCGTATATCATATGTATGGCACATTACCTTATGAGCAAACTAGAAAAATTGCAGAGGAGCATACCCAAAAATGTCATGAAAACTCTAAACTCAGATACGACCAGAAGGTTAAATCGATTCCTTTTAAGGTCAGCGATCTGGTAATATATGAACAGTTCCAATGCCCCAACTCTCGAAAATTAGAAAATACTTTTATTGGACCATTTAAGGTAATAAGAATTTGTCAAAAATTGAAATTTCTAAAGCAAATACAATTTCCAAAAGAAATTCTGAAATTGTACATGCCAGCAGATTAAAGAAATATTACCAATCCAATGAATTTAAATTAACAACTGAATCTCAAAAGAAAAGTTTAATTCCAGCATTAAAAAGAAACACCTAAAACATTCTAGGTTAAATATCTAATTAAAACAAATAAAATAAAATTTATCAAAAATCGACCTTTTCATTCCCTCTATGAAATAAAGATTTTTAAAAAAAATTCATTTTGGAAAGAGTGTTCTTTTTCTTCTGTCAAACTTTTCACAGATGCAAAGCAAAATGAAAATTTCTGTTCTCCTAGGTTTCCTTTTTAAAAACGCAACTATAAAATTACCTTCAGCCTATTTGTTAGAAAATAAAATAAATAAATAAATAAAAAGTTAAAAAAAAAAAAAAAATCCTTTGAAAAGAGAAATATTTACAAATGACTCATCTCTTGCAGTTGCATCTAAAAACAATTTTTTTTCCTCCCTCTTATTTCATTCCCCTTATGGAACTGACCATAGACCTTATATAGATAGACTACACCACAAATAGGACTTCCCATTATAGTGAATGTCTTCAACATGAGGGTATAATCTGATACCTTCATCCTTTGCGGTCAGCTCCGTATGTCACGTGACATTGACTTGAGGGAGATTCTTCTATAAGAAAGCACTTATTTTTGTAAGAATCAAACAAAAAATTCTCCCCTTCAAAATGGTTTTTCACAAAAGAAATTTTTTTATAATTAATTTATGACATTTTAGCTTTCCAACGATGCATAAATCTAAAGGCTTAAATGAAAAGTATGTGTACAATACAAAAATTAAAAAAACTCAAAACTACTTTCTTTCCTAAGGAAAAATCACATAATATTCATTCTCGTCTCTCTCTCCATATCCACATCACGTGATAATTTAGCTGGGGATGCTAGCTCATCTCGTGGACAGATAATGAGGCGGATGCGTGGTCTATCTATATAAGGTCTATGGAATTGACATTCTTGAAACGTAGTTGCTGTGTATATTCTGTTATTGAGATTCTGCTATTGATATTCTGTTTTGGAAAAAAAAAAAAAAAAAATCTGCTAAATGTGATAGTGATTAACTTGAATTGTAAATAATATTTCAGAAAGTTAGCATATTTCGAAAAAAAAAAAAAAAAAAAAAAAAGACTTCTGTTTTATGAATGAGTTTTATTTTAGAGATACAAAGGTGTTTAGTGGAATGTAAAAGGAATAAGTTAACAGAAAATTTCAGAAGAAAAATTACCTCTTAATATTTTAAATTAAGACGTTCAAAGGTTAACTTTTAACAAATAATTTAAGGGAAAAAATTACCTCTTAATATTTAGATTAAAACATTGTATGCAGTATGTGAAAGAACTGTTTTGTCTATAGCAGCACTTATTCATATTAATTACTTATGTTAATTATTCATATACATATTCATTTTACATTTATTTTTCTATTAACTTGTTCATTAACTTAGTCATTTATATCTCTTTTCTCACATAAACAAAAAAAAAAAAAAAAAAAGTAAACTACGAATAAACACATTATTTTGGTTTATAATTAAGTTGACTGATATCGATATAATATTAAAATGATTTAAATTTAATTCAGTTTTGTATGGAATGTCCAATCTTTCTAAAAAATATAGAAAATTAATATGGATAGGAAAAATTAAATAAATAAATAAAAATTAGAAATAGTCTAATTAAGGATATTCAGGATTTAATCCAATGTTCCAATCCTTAACTGAGATGATTGTTTGTAAAAGATAAAATAAATATTATATGGACATAAATTGAGTTTAGCATTGGCAGTTACTGTCCGGCAGTCAACGGAGCCAGTGTATTAAACTTTTAGGCAATGTCCTGGTTTCCAACACACATTTTTACAATGGACAACCAACGACATAATGCAAGATAATGAAGGGTCCACATTCATTAATGATTATGTTTTAAATTCATGATAAATGGAAATGAATAATAAAGATATAGAAAAAACATAATTTGAGTCAATGTCAATGTTAGAAAAAATTTATGTACATTACATTTTATTGTAATGTTTTTGTATGAGTGGAATATACAAACTTAAGTTAATATGAATGTGAATGTCTGAAACCTGAAAGGGAGACTTCATGGGATGAACCACTCTGAAATTCTATTAATTCCATGTATAGTATAATTAAGATTAAATATGTAAAATAGTATATGTTATAAATGTGTAGTTTTGTTTTTTAAATGTTTGCATAATTTGAGAGATTATATATCATTTGTGTATATTAATATTCCTTTCGTTTTATGTAAATATAAATAATTGCACAATGTAATTAAATGTAAAAACCTTTCTACTTGTGCCCCCCCCCCCCTTTTTTATTATTTATTTATGTTTATTTAGAAACTTTAATTTGCATATAAACGTATCCAAGTGTTATTTTTACTCATCTTTTTAAAGTAAAATAACTCCAAATAAAAAAAAATGTGGCATTGTTTACATTCTTTAAACTCCAAAACATTAACTGCTATCCACAAGCGACCATGGCTTTCACAATCTTGCTTATGCGACTCTGTTTTTGCGATCACAACTCTTTTCTAAATTTTAAATTCTCTTTTTATAACAGTTATCATTTACCCTGTTTTGTTCTTTCATATCAGTTAATAACAGTGCAATTAACTGTTTTTTTAACTACTAGTGAATTCTAGACTGCTCAGTTATTATTCTATGAGACTGCTTCGCTTCGCGATCGCGATTTGTTTATCACATGTTCGTGTCTGTTTCTGTTATTCCAAATACTTTTTTTTTTGCTAAAATAAAAATTTAAACTGATTAATAAAAATTTTTTATTATTAATAAAATTTAATAAATAATAATCATTATTATTATATTGTTAATGCAATTTAGTAATCAATAATATATATTATAATATTAATAAAATTAATAATACTTCTAGAAAAAGATTGTGAAACTTCCGATTATAACCTCCCCCTTCTGAAATCATCGTACTTTTCCGGAAACTTCCGAATATAACCCCTCCCCCAGTTTTGACAAATTTCCCCTTGAAAAAAAAAAGGGGGGGGGGGTGTTACTATCGGAATTTTAGGGTATATGTAATTTTTTTTGGAGGGGGGGGGGCTGAAATATAATTAAAAGCTCCCTTAAAAATAAAGCTCCATTTCTTGAACTTAAATGATTCTACAAATGAAACAAACTGTTATTTATTATATTGCACAATTCTAAAGAATCTAGAACCTGTTGATGTATAACTTCCCCTATGCCAATCGGGACAGTTTCAATCCCGCTTGCTTGGAATGGAAAAGAGAATTCTCGAGTTAGCTCTGAAGTTAGTTTTAGAGATGTGAGTTTTAAGGAAATGGCTCACCTTCGCCTGATGGATGTAAGCCCTAAACAAACCATTTAAGAAAATGACTTAATTTTAATTATTTCAACATGTGCTGTCTGTTTTAATATATTATATATGTATACATATATATATTACTGCATTTATTACTCTTTAACTGTCTTTATATATTTATTTAATGTTTTACAAGCTTACTTTCATATATTCTCTATTATTTGCAATGCATTATAGCATTAAAATTCTCGTTAAAAAAAAAAAAAAATCTATGAAACTCTAAGATTTGCACAATCTCTGGTCCGAATGTGCAGAATTTTGGAAGTACATGGATTAATATAATTACATAAAAAAACAATGAATAAAAAACCTGTGTTAGAATCTTCAGTTCTGCTTGCGCTTGTTTATTTTCAGGTTCCAATTCCAAAGCTTTCATAAAATCATCTTTTGCTAAAGAAAATTTCTTTAAATTTTTTCTAGCTGTACCTCTTCTTAAATAAGCTTTCACATATGTCGGATCAATTGATAAACAAAGATTACAATCATTTTCAGCAGCTTGAAATCTGTAATAAATAATTTTAAATGTTATGCATTAAAAAAATAATAATATTATAGAATAAATCCTAAAAACATATTTTAAAATAAATTTATATGAATAAAATAAAGGGAACCATTATTGAAAAACAAAAGCAAACTACAATTAACACTTTGACAATTACAGATGATTCACTGAAGTCCACTATATATATGATATGTAACTATTCAGTACCAGGAAAGACAGTTGACTCAGTTTCATTGTAAAAAATCATTCGTAGTGTAAATACAGTGATATGCTTTCGGAAATATATTTCTTATTTGTTTGACATGTATGGAGCACGGGTTATCAATGAAAGCTAATTTTCCAGGAACTAATGAAAATTAAAATCAAATTATCATGTAAAACCTCTAACAATAGAATTTTATAAAATTTGTTCAAGAAATTTCCCATAAAATCAGGTTTCCGGTATATTTTGTTCCAGCAAAATATGATTGCCAGCAACTGCTAATTTTCCTAAAGAAGAAGAAAAGTCAAATCCAGTTTTTTAATCTAAAAAAAACATATACCCCTTTTTTTGTATTTCTTCTTGAAAACTGTTCCAGTGATATTCAAGAAAACCAAGTTTGTTTAATATTTTTCCTAGATGAATGCAAGTTACAGTGAATGCTAATTATTTGGAAGATAAGGATATTTTAGATTGAAATATCATTAACCCTTTCATTCCCAATTTTTTCCATCCATAAAACAATAAATCTTATATTTAGTCATAAATTTATTTCAAAGGTTAGACATACAAATATTTTTTTAAAAATAGGAGTAACAACAGAGTACGAATTAATATAGCTACGAGGGGTGATAAAAAAAAAAAAAGGTTGCAAGTCGAATAAAGAAATAATTATTAACAATAGACAGAAAATACAAAAGAGAATTAAGAGGCATACATACTTATCACTTTTCGGCATAATCACCCAGTCTATTTAGGCATTTATCAGAACGCAGAACCAACTTGTTTAACCCGTCTTGGTAGAAATCAGGTGCCTGACCATTGAGCCAGGTCTCGGCGGATGTTTTCACAGCACTGTCTGAAGAGAACTGTGTGCCGGATAAGTGCTCCTTCAACCTCGCAAACAGGAAATAGTCACTGGGAAATAGTCAAATATGGGCTGTATGGGGTGACTTCAGATTTCCCACCTGAACCGTCGCAACAATTCCTGCGTTGCTTGAGCAGTATGGGGCCTGGCATTGTCATGCAGGAGGATGACACCTTCACTCAATATGCCTGGCCGTTTGCATCAGATGCTTCGCGGACACTTTCTTTGCCCATAAAAATCGAATCATGGCTCGCACTTCCACACGAGACCAATTTTCTAAGCTTCATTTCAATCGTCCTGAACCGTATAGGAACTTTCACTACCTACCCGCACACCAGCTGTATGAGAAGTAGCACCATCTGTCTCCACTCTGGGGAAACAAAAGTTCTCCACAATATGTAGTTTTCAAATACAGGAGCTTGTAACTTTTTTTTCTGATCACCCCTCGTATAAAAGCAACTGAGAGATGTTTATGTTTAATATAACCACTGATGCCATTTAAAATCATAACTTTTCAGTAAATAAAAATATCAAAATTTTGGAAGAAATACATATTGCAATTAATTAAAATACAAATTATAAACATTAAAAAATAAAATAAAACATATATCAAACAGTAAATTTACTTAAATTGCCCAAAACAGGAAACTGATTACGATATTATTATCAGAATAGAGTAAAATATACTTTCATTTATCAACAAGGATAGTGAAATCATCAAAAATATATATTTTTTGGTGGGAAAATGTATATAGATTTTAATATTGTTCATTTTGAATCCGCGGAAGTGTTAGATGGTAAGAAAGAAAATCTGAAATGTTATGATTCCAATTGGCATCACAGGGAATGAAAGGGTTAACTCTAAAGTCTTATCAAAATCATATAAGTACTTAAAAAAATATATATATATATTTGCTCCTACCCCCCCCCCCCTTTTTTTTTAAAGGGTAAAGCGAGGGTTACCGGTGATTGCTAATTGTGCTAAAGGGGAGAGCAATTCAGATTGAATTATAAACTCAAAAAGCCCCTAAATCTAAATTATCAAAATTTTTCAAGTAGTTTCTATGAAAACCACGTCCTTGCCATATTTTGCCAAGGGCAGAGTGATTGTTAACAGTGAATGCTTAAGGCTAAATGAGATGAGTTTCTCATCTAATGTTTAATGCTAAGTTGTCATCAAAATTATTTCATCCATTTCCAAAAAAATCAAGTTTCTGTCATAGTTTGCAATATGCAGTGTTGGAATTGACAATGAATAATAATTTTCCAGAAAGTTAGATAAATTTGTCATCTGAAATAACCCTTAATTGTAAGTTTTTATTAAAACTGTTAGATTTCATATAACAGGGTTTGAAATCAGCAGTCATTAGGTGTATTTTGTACCTAATAATTTAAGTTTGGTGACCATAAAATCACACACAGTTGTCATTTCTGATGCCAAACTTTTGACAAGATTTTAAAATATGAATTTTGTCATAATAATTTTTTTCTTTATAATTTACAAATTGCTTGTTTTTCATTTCTCTTTCAATCACTTAGTTTATCTATATATAATTAAAAAATTGTCATCATGATAATTTCTGAAATGCTGAATTATTTTAAATTTGAGCTTATAAAAACTGAAAGCATAAATTAATAATTTAATAAGAAAAAGTTTAAATAAATATTTTCAGGTAGTTCTTATTTTGCTTGAAGATATAATACTTGATATTTAGCTGAATTTAAAAATCAGTTGACAAGCAGATTAATTTTTTGTTGCAGTTAACAAATTAATTTTTTCTACTGTTTGTTCTATTTTAATTATTATTATTATTATTAAATGTAAATATATTAATTGTCACATTGTGACATGCAATCTTTCCTGTTTATATTTAATTAATGTATTAAAAAATTGAAAATTAAAAATTTTCATAATTTTATCATTATGAGAAATATAATTTAGTTAATATTTCATGTTTTCTGAATTAATTTAATTCTTCGTTCATTCTAAAATACATTTTAATTTAAGATCGTTTGAATTCTTAACTCATATTTGAATATTTTATTTTATTCATATGTGCCCTGTAAATTGCAAATTTTTGTTCTCAGATTTATTTTCTAAAACTTAATTGTTCATTTTTTCTCCACCCCTAAGGTACAGGCTTTGTTTAAATTACATCATCGCTATAAATCACGCCCACATCGTTCCTGATTGGCCACAAATATTGTGACATAGCATCACATGACTTATGTGGCTCCTCCTTTCATACAATCAATTTAACGCAAGGGCGTGTCTAAGAAAACGATTGTCGGTGGCGAATTTAAAAATTAGTTTAGTTCTGGAGATTTCATTGATATAAGAAAGTTGCTTTTTCTTAATAGCTAAAAATGTATATTTCTTCAATAATTTGATTTTTTTTTTAATTTAACTGATTCTAACTAAAAATTTCTCACAATATAATAATTGTTTTCTAAACAGTTTATTTGTATTAAGTAAATAGCTTCATTTAGATATGATTATTAATTCATTGTTTTGCCAGTATGTAATACAGAATAGAAAGTTATGCTGACCAGTGTTTGCCCAAATTGAGTTTTTTTAAGAAATAAAGTCAAGAATCAAGAGTTTCTAGTCACTTTTTTATTGTTGCAAGTATTCTTATTTTTTTTTGCAGATGAAGATTTAAGGTATGAAATTTTATTAGAATTTGTATTCTCAATTCAAAAAAAAAAAAAAAAAAAAAGTAGTATCCATGTACATTTTGGCTTATGCCACAAGGAAGATAAAGAACCTGAATTTTGAGTACAAATGATGGCTTCAATACTTAATCAATTAAAACAGATATCTTAATTTTATAGTTATATATTATTTTGCCATTTTCAAGTAAATTTATTTTACGATCACAATAACAACCACTATTTTACACTAATGTTTTAACTTTTGTGTTTGTATTTATTATTTAACTAAATAAATAAGTGAAAACTGTAAGTTTTAGCCTGTTATGGTCCCAATAATTTTTTTTTTTTTTAATTATGCCTGAGTAGACCATTGACGCCTGACTTTCACATTCAGATTTTTAACTTTTTATAAACCCAATTTTTGACAAATGTCTCAAATGATGAGGTATGGGTCAAAAGTGAATTCTAATTTTAATAACTATGAGGATCACCCTGATGGATTAGTCATCTCAAAAAACCCCAAATTTTTAATAAAATTGTGAAAGCCATTTCCCAGGGAACCAAGTTTTTGCTATATTTTTCAATGGGTGTCGTGAGGGTTAACAATGAACACTAATGTTACTTATTGAAAATAAGGCAGATGTCTTGTCATCTCAACAAATAATTAACTCAAAGATTTTTCTGAAATTGTCAGATCCATTGCTAAAAAAATCAGGTTTTTGTCATATTTTGTAGCAGGAATAGTGAAGGTTAACAGTGAACATTAATTTTAACAAAGATGAGGATAAGCCCAATGGGTTTATCCTCTCATAAATACCTCAACTCTTAAATTTTTATCAAAATCCTTAAATTGGATTTCTGAGTAAACCAAATTTCTGCCATACTTTCAACCAGCAGAGTAAAGGTTAATAGTGAATGTAAATTTTCCAGAAGATGAAGAGAAGTCAGATGGGTTTGTTGTCTCAAAAAATTATTATTCCTAAGTTTTTATCAAAATCTTTTGAGTCACTTTAGAGAAAACTAACAGGTGGAGTAAGGAATAATAATGAATGCTAATTTCCCTAATTGAGAATAAGTAAAATGAGTTTGTCATCTTAAAAATCCATCAACTTTTAAAAGTTTCAATTAAAACTGCTAGATCAATTTCTGAGAAAAAGTTTCTGCCATATTTTGTAATGGTTGTTGTGAGGGTTAACAGTGAACACTAATTTTCCTGAAGATGTAGATAAATCCATTGCCTTCCTAGAAAACCTTTAACCCTAAGTTATTATTAAAATCACTATATCTATTTCTAAATTAAATCTAATTCATGTTATTATTTTGCAAAAAGCAGATGAAGGATTAACAGTTGACACAACTTCTCTGAAGAGGAAATTAACTCCAATCGATATTTCACCCCAAAAAAAACCTTTCATCAAAATCATTAAATTGCTTTCAGAGCAAACCCGATTTCAGCTATATTTTGCAACCAGCAGATAAAGGGTTAATATCGAAAGTGAATTTTCCTGAAGATAAGTATCAATACAAAAAACCCTTAATGTGTTAAAAGTTTGTGACGCAGCTACTTTATGGCTATAAGAAATTCAAATATAAGTATTAAAAATAATTATATCAAATTTCATGTGACGTTCTGGTATTAATTAAAATATACACAGATTTTCTTATATTGTCATTTACTTTCTTCTTGTATTTATATTTACAGTGCAAACATATTTTCAACATGAACAAATTTATGAAATTTACTCACTGATGCTTTTTTATCCACATCTCATTCAAAATAAGGGTTTTAAAAGGAATGATATCAAAATTCCAGTGACACCTTGGTGTTACTTTAATAGATTGGTTTTTAAATTCCATAACAATTTATAATTTTTGTTTTATCCTATAAAGTATATTTACACATTGAAACTATGCTTTAAATTTTCAAATATAATGTCAATAATCAAGTTTTCACTGAGTTTACATTATAAAATGAAATTGCTTATTTCAATAAATTGATTTGTCTTTTGCGTCACACTATCCAAAACTGAAAAAAAAAAAAAAAAAAAAAAAAAAAACCCTATTAAGCTAAAAATTTTAGTGCATAATTTGTGATCACCTATTGTATATTCTCTAATGATAATTATATGCAAGAAAATATACATTTAATATGTTGTCTGTTTGAAATTATAGATATGCTTTTCAAAGAAATGCTGAAATAACATATGTAATTTTCTATGTTTAAAATAGTTTTAGTTTATAATAATTTAAAAATTTCAAATATCTTGTATTGAGCATATAGTTTCAGATATAAATTAAAGTAAAATGAGAACTTTTATATTTATTTGTCATAGAACTTACTGTCCTTTCTTTATAAGTGCCATGGCCCGATTAGCAGCAAGCAAAGGATTTTCAGGATCTAACTGCAAACCAGTTGTATAGCAGTTAATAGCAGAATCATAATTACCAGATTTGAAGAAGTTATTTCCCTAATAAATAAATAAATAAGCTTAAAGTTAATTAACTTACAAAAATATTGCTCTTGTTCACGGAATTATATACAAAAATCATAGGCCTAAACAGATAATCACAAATGAAAACAGGTCCTTCTACAGCTCAGTCAGAAGAGTAGGTTGATTACTTATTTCTCATCAAATAGTTTCTATTTTGAAACAAGATGGCAGATCAAGTTTATTACCTTGATCTGGGATACACATACATGGAGTTTTAAGCAAAACAAATCCAGTCTTTAAATTTTATCAAATTAAACTTGACAACTGTAAGCCAGAATGCTAACTACTCAGTTACCAGATAGGACAACTTAATTAATGACTGGTCAGATTTAAATATATAAATTTATATACATATATCTAAGAGCAATTATATAAATATGCACAGAAGCGAAAGCCATCTATACTGATGTTAAGTTTTATATAGTTTATATCTATAAATCATTAACCCTTTCAGCATTAGCCATTTTTCAGTATACCTGTTTAATGGTTCATAAAATTAATACTATGCACAGTACAAATAATATGAGAATTTAACAATATATACTACACATATTTATTAATCTTATTTTCTCAAAAAAAAAAAAAAAAAAGTGACATATATTACAAAATTTAGCTACACAAGCCTTTTATTATGACTAAGCATGACAGAAAAAGATGGGCTTAATGCTTAAAAGGTTAATTCCTTAAAATTTTACAGTTCATAAACTTCTATACTTTAAATTGCAAAAATACAGGCTTACACAAGACAGAATTTGATAGATTCAAATCAGGTCTGTCCAACCCAAAACATAATGAAAAAGCATTTTATTTTCTAGACAGGTGAAATGTTAAACAGAATACAATACATTAATATTAATTTTTTTTCATAAATTCATAATAGAACAGTCAAAAATTTATAATTATACATTAATAATTATAACAAACAACAAGGTTCCCCCAAGCAATTTAAGGAGGATGCTGCCACTTGCTGGCCCTTTGGTTATAAAAATAGCACCCTTCTTGAAGAAATAGTTAAAATTGCTGTATTCATGCAGAATGCAAAAATTAAGTTGGTAGACTTATATGATGAAGGTATGAATATTTAATGACAAATGACAATAAAAATTAATCAATCTGATCAAATAATTAACCATATCTGTCCCATATTCAAATGTTGAAAAGGCAGAAAACAGAACATTTAATAAAAAGCTCTTTAGAGTTAGAGGAATTACTTTTAAAATTTTGTGAAATAGAAAGATGGATAACAATACAAAAAATAGTATTCACAAAATTCAACGATTAATTAGACAGGTAAAAACAATGGAACCTACTGAAACAAATTTATTAAGAAAAATTTTAAGTAGAATATTTTAAGGTACTTGTTTCTAATATTATACATATTATTCATATCTAGGATAGTTTTGACATATAGAGTTTAATTTTTAGGTTGCAATTTTGATAAATTTTACATGAGATAATAAAAAAAAAAAGCATTTTTTATGACTAATTGCAATTTAGAGTGAAAATATCTAAAAAACATCCGGATATCTATATAAAAAGAAACACTGTCTAGGATGTTTCCTATTAAAAAGTAATAGCATTTTGAAACAAAATATATAAGAATGATTATTTTAACACAACATTTCGAAAATGTTTACACGCTGCTTTAAATTTGCAGAATTTATTACCTCAAAAGGGTGAAGATTCTCTAAGAGCTGAGAAACCCAGTTGGCATGACTAATAGAATTTGTATGATTTAATAAATGTCACTGGTTTATTTAAATCAAATTGGAGTGTACAGGTTGATATTTTTATTTATTACCAACTATGTGAAAAATACCAGAGCCGGGAATCGAACCCGGGCCCTCCGCTTAACGCACGGATGCTCTACCACTGAGCTACTCTGGCCGATAACCAGCTAGGCATTTCTCACATAATATACGTTGGCAAAGTCACCGAGTCTGCAAACGCAGATATATCAGGTGAGACAATAATAATCGTAGCACAACTCCATAGACCACGAAATTTCAATTTTAGAAATTTTTTTATTCATGAATTCATCAACCGTGAATATTTATTTAAATCAAATTGGAGTGTACAGGTTGATATTTTTATTTTTATTTAGAGCATCCGTGCGTTAAGCGGAGGGCCCGGGTTCGATTCCCGGCTCTGGTATTTTTCAAATAAAAATATCAACCTGTACACTCCAATTTGATTTAAATAAATATTCACGGTTGATGAATTCATGAATAAAAAAAATTTCTAAAATTGAAATTTCGTGGTCTATGGAGTTGTGCTACGATTATTATTGTCTCACCTGATATATCTGCGTTTGCAGACTCGGTGACTTTGCCAACGTATATTATGTGAGAAATGCCTAGCTGGTTATCGGCCAGAGTAGCTCAGTGGTAGAGCATCCGTGCATAAAGCGGAGGGCCCGGGTTCGATTCCCGGCTCTGGTATTTTTCAAATAAAAATATCAACCTGTACACTCCAATTTGATTTAAATAAATATTCACGGTTGATGAATTCATGAATAAAAAAAATTTCTAAAATTGAAATTTCGTGGTCTATGGAGTTGTGCTACGATTATTATTGTCTCACCTGATATATCTGCGTTTGCAGACTCGGTGACTTTGCCAACGTATATTATGTGAGAAATGCCTAGCTGGTTATCGGCCAGAGTAGCTCAGTGGTAGAGCATCCGTGCGTTAAGCGGAGGGCCCGGGTTCGATTCCCGGCTCTGGTATTTTTCACATAGTTGGTAATAAATAAAAATATCAACCTGTACACTCCAATTTGATTTAAATAAATATTCACGGTTGATGAATTCATGAATAAAAAAATTTCTAAAAAAAATGTCACTGGTTTGTTAAGCAAGGTTCTCCCTTAAATCACTGAATCAACTTCTTTGAATTTTTCTGGCCAACTTTAAAAACTTTCCTGACCAAATGCAAAAAGGTAATTTTGTATTGTTGTACTATTACAGGGTGACAAGAAATAACTTGGACGAAGTTTCAAACCAAATATCTGTAACTACCACTATCGCAAACTCATTTTGGAAGATGTTGTCTTAACTTTTTCGCAAAAGTTCTTTTGAAACAAAATATGGACCTTCCAACAGGATTCCGCACCTGCACACAGAGCTAAAGGCACTCAAGATTGGTGCAAGACAAATTTTCCTGACTTCATTGGAGCTCAAGAATGGCCACCGTATTCCCCAGGTTTGAACCCAATGGATTATTCTGTTTGGTCCATCTTGGAGACAAGGGTGTGTGCTAAATGTCATAAAACTTTGGCATCCCTAAAGGAATTATTATGCAAGGAATGGGATAAAATATCAGTAAGTGAGTTGCGGCCCATAGTCGAAAATTTTGTGACACGTTTAAAGCTCTGCATTAAGGCTAAATGTATCCACTTTGAAAATTTGTAAATATAATAGACATAATGTATTCATATTTACTGAAGTTTGGTTGTACTATTTTCATTAGCATTAAAGTTATAATGTATCATGTGAGTCCAAGTTATTTCTTGTCACCCTGTATATCTTTTGCAATAACATGCCTACATTTATTGATATAAACAAAATGTTACGTTATCAATAGTAAGTAATAGTGGCAATTTTTTTTTTTTTTTTTTTTGCACAAGAGTGGTATATGTAAGCAAATCAAATATCAAGTACTACCAGAGCACCAAAATTCTATTAAAAATATATTAAGTGTAAGGCTTGCTTATTCATTTATTTATTGTTTTACTTCATTTACTTGAAACACATACATCACAATATCGTTTTTAGTGTCCTCCAGATATTTTAGTGACACAAGTAAAAAAATAGTATTTTGAATTTATATCATTAATTAAAAAAAAAAAAAAAAAAGGTATTATGTGCTCCTAATGTGCACAAAAGGTATCACATCTCTATCTTGCAGTTTATCTACATCAGAAGAAATTGAGTAAGTTTTATTGTAGTCTAGTCAATGTTTTATCAGTATCTTTAAACAGATTTTTGTCAAATGCTGCAACTTTTGAGTTGTGTCGCTTTTTTTTTTTAATAGGGTACGATAGATTCAAGTATTTAGAATCTTTTTCACTGTATCAAATTTCACTTGTCACATCGACTGATGAATAAATTGCTTTAGAAATTTACAAAATTTTATATATATATTTTTTTTACAAAAAAAAAAAAAAAAAAAAAAAAAAAAAAATAGAGGTTGTAAATAGAGATGGGAACTATCTGAAAAAAACCTGGAAATTTTAGGAAAAAAAAAACCCAGTTTTTTTTTCAGTTTTTTCCAAAAAGGTACTTGGGAAAATTGAAAAATCTGAAATTTCTAGTATAAAATAATATATTCAGAAATTTGTAATTTTTACATTTCGATGCTTTATTCTATGAATATTTTTCCATGTTGTTTCATTTATAATTTATTACTCTCTTAATATAAGTTGTTAAAATAACCATGATTTTTGAAAGGAATTAAATGTGTTCGTCACATAATTTGGCGATATTTTTTTTTCTGCCAAGGATGACATATATGAAATCTATTCCGCTGCAACATATTAGTATCTTATATCAGATACTTTATTAAAACATTTGAAAAGAAATTTGATTTCAAATTATGATAGAATGTTTATAATTTTCCTTTTAATTAATATATTAGTTGGATATTTATTGTGTAAATATCGTCCTTTAAAATGAAATGTTTATGTTTTCAATCAAATATGGAAGTTTGCCATTTTTTTTTTTTTTTTTAAATTTTTAAATTTTAAATTGAAATTTTGTCAATTTTACAGCGAAAACAACTTAATCTAAAGCATGCACACGATAGCTAATATATATCTATACCCAAATATGGGGATTAAAATCGGGAAATAATTTTCCTCAATTTTTAATAATTTTTTTACAAAAAATCCAATGGGCGATTAACATAGGAAATCTTTTTCTTGGTTCCACAGATGGTCAGTGACGTCATCACTTCAACAGAAAATTTAAAAACATGGTACATAAAATTTTTTTTTTTACCATATAATGCTTCTTATTTTAATCCTCAACGTTTCTCATCTTGATTAACTTGAATTTACAAAATTTTAACAAACTCAAAATCTTCACATCACTTCATTAAAATATATTAATCTTTTCTAAAATCTTTTTCTATTTAAAATAATACCTGCATTTAGTTTAAATGCCCAATATTTCATAAGATATGCTATTTTAAACTTTTAAAATATTTATCAAATTTACTTATTTTTTTGGCTCAGCCATATTGTTTTCCTTTTCATAACTACAGCTGTTGCCATCTGTAAAATATTTAAAATGATGAGATCATTTTATGATAAAATTATCCATAATAGCATATATTATATTTCACTCCATAAAAATTGATTTCAAAATCCTCTGCTTCTTTTATACTTTTATTTTAATAAAAATTAAATTACATATTAGTCATTTTAGCATTTTAATCCAAAATAGCTTTAGACATATATTTCACTCACACATAAAAATTGATTTTTAAAACAGTTTGCTTCTTTTATACTTTTATTTTAATAGAATTTTAATATAATTTAATTTATATATCAGCCATTTTAGCATTTTTATCCTAAGCAGCATTAGAAATAATATATTTCACTTCTCCATTAAAACTTATAAGACCCCACAATAAAATTAATTTGTGCTTAATATCAACTCTACGAAAATTTTTATCAATCACGTCCAAATTTTGACCTAAGGCTCAAATTTCAACCCCCTGGGTTTTTACATCAGCTACAACGTTTTCATCTTTATTCGTAAATAATAATTTGACTGTATTGAATAGTTTACTGCAGTATAATTCAACGTATAACTTAGACACAGCAACACGTGACTGGGTCTGCTAGTGTAAATATCTAATTCAAATTTCGTTGCAATATTTTTTTGAAATTTCATCTTGTTTACTTTTAGGTTTTACTTGTTATATTATTTTGTGAAAAATAAGAGAAATACCTGTTGACCATAATTTATGGTATAAATTTGATGGATCTATTAAAATTTTCATTAGATGGAAGTTGGAACTCATTTGAGTGTGAAGTGCAGAAGATCCTGAGTTTCGAACTTTTAATATTTTCAACCAAGTTTTTTATACGTGTTTAGTCAACTAATTTTTAGTTTTTTTTTTAAATCCTTAATTTATAAAATGTCTGTAGAAAATCAAAAGATAGTTCAAAAAAGGTATACAATTTCACTTGAAACTAGAGTAAACATTTTGGGCCGACTAAAGGAGAAAAATTATCAGTTGTTTCAAAGACAAAGAACTTAAATGAGGTTAATATTCGTACAGTAAAAGAATGAAGAAAAAATAAGAGAGTATTCATCAATACATACAAGATTTCTTATAAGTGTTTACCAATATGAATTCAAGAAATAAAATTTTTTAGTTTTACATTTACCAAAAAAATTAAAAATAAATAAAAATAAATATAATAAGAATAAAAATAAAAAATAAATAAATAAAATAAAAAATTAATTAGCTGTAACTTTTTTTTCCTCCTCGCCTGAAACAGAATCCCATTTTTTTTAGTCTCAAACAAAACAGTTTCAAAGATCACAGAACCAATTAATTGTGTTCTTTGTGGGTTACCTGTATATAAACTACATTTTGTTGCTTGCATAGGTTTATTTTTATTTTATGATTTCTCTTCTATTCATTTCCCATATGCTCCATATTTTTTTTTATCTTCTAATTATCTCAATTATAATTTACTCAATAAATCTAAGCATTATTTTAATTAGGGAATATATAATAGGCATAGTGGAAGGGGGGGGGAGGGTTACAAGTTGGAAATTTAGTTCACAAACTACTTTTATTTTTGAAAAATAAAGAAATAATGTAATATTTATATATTTTCAAATAGTATGTGTGATGTCTTGAAGAGATTTTTCATTAAAAAAAAAGAAAAAATAATAAATAAATAAATAATAATAATAAATAAGTCCATTCTTAATTCAGCTAAAGCTTTAATTTTTCCATATCTAAAATCAAAACAGTTTTTCTTTTCACTACAGAAGATTTGATTTGATCTAAATCAAAAATGTTCTTATCTAAAAAAAAAAAAAAAAAAAAAAAAAACTAAATCAAAACTGTTTCTGTCTGTAAAGTCTAAACCAAAACTTTTCTCCAGTGTGTTATCATTAAATGATGAAGAAATAATCAAAAGAAAGTATCTGGGTGAGATTTCATTATGTGCCTGAAAATAAGAAAGTTGTAGCTAAGTAGTTGATGTACTTTTTCCTTATGAAAAGGTTGTACAAAAAAGATACAATTAACATATCCCACTAGCACATATGGTGACTTCTCTAGCACATCCAAAATATAAAAGTGTAAAGCTCACAAAAGTGCTGAAGAAGAACTAGTTTTAGAATGGCAAAAGAATATTGACGATGGTTATGTGATACCATTAATGACTTTGCAGACATTGGATAATGATTATTATCCAAAATCAATGTTTCATGCAAATGTCACTGAAGTATTGAGCCCATCTAATTGGTGTAAGATAATGGTCGAAACTAAATTCAATAATTGCCAGCTCAGCATCAGTTGAGAGACTTTTTTCAACATTTTCGTTTGTTCAAAACAAAGTTCGCAACAGATTACAGGGCATTTAGCACAACTCCCTCAAAAATAAAGGGACTTTAGGGACCAAAATTGAAAAAAAAGGGACTTTAGGGACCTATTTATTTTATGCTTAAATATCAGTAATATACATATATACACGTTCTTTTATGATCCCCTACCATGTATAAGCCAAGTATAATGCCTAAAATCAAATAATTTAAAAATATACACAGCCAGTGTCAAAAGAATTCATACTCTTTTCATTTTGTTGAATACTTTAAGATACAGGCATTGAGTTATATGAGCCATGAGACTCTTGGTCCTCCAATAATTTCTATGATGAGCGCTCACTTTTACTGCTCTTTATGATGCAAAATGAAAAGTTTCAGATTTTACATTTAAAGCTATGACTGGCAAATAGAATATACATATTTTCCCATCAATTTATTGTCTTCAAAATTTGTTGTCCTAAGTGTGTGGGAGGGTCAACAAGAGAAACAGTCTATTACCTACTCAAGGTGCCTAGAGTGTTTTGCCCTCCATGGGGATCCATTTAAGGGATTTTAGCCTGTATTCATGCGAGTTTCAGAGAAAACGAAATTTTCAAATAGCTATGCAAGGCCCACAAGTGTAAACCGAATCTGGCATTTTTTTATCAACTAGGTTTCAGAAGAGAACCTTTCAGCCACTGGTGTGGTTTGTTGCTTCAAAAATCTTTTTTGTAAACAACCTAAGCAAAACCATACTAACTATTAAAAGAATTTAGCTCCAAAGTCATTTTTTTCACAATAGGGCAAAACTGAAATGTGCAAAGAAAAAATTGCGCAATATGCTGCAGGTACAGTCTGAGTTTTGCAGTAACTATGCTATATGCAACTGTCATGAACTGTTGCAAATAACAGAAAAAAGTATATGTCTATAAAAGTTTGAACGACAGACAAAATATGTAATGCATTTCATGTGACCAAAAAAAAAAAAATAATAATCATGACATTTTGATTAAAAGGTACAAGCCCACTTCATTCTGTGTTACTAACAAAGTTGGATATTAGCCAAATAAATAATGTAATTCAAAGCTACAAGTGAAAATAAGAATCATACCAACATCGGCTGCCATGCCACTACAGTGTTTAACCTGAGTTCATAATTTTTTTTACAGAAAAAGCTAAAATCAAAAAACAGTCTTAAGCAAAATGCTATAATACTATTAGGCTTATACCTGTTCGTATGCTATTATACAGTGTTGGGCATTACTGATTAAAAAGTAATTGAATTACAATTAAATTACAATTATAATTATTTTACTGTAAATCGATTAACAAGTAATTGATTACAAATAAATTGAATAAGTAATTCAATTTATTTGTAATCAAGGGGTCACCATTTTTTTGCGAAGATGGAGGCCGATGGAAATTTAGTGTGACTTTGTCACAAGGATCATTAGAGACAAAAAGTCTTTGTAACTATAAGCCTCAAGTTGTAAATATGTAGCATATGTAATCAAATACTTGTTAATCGATTGACAGTAAAATAATTATAATTGTAATTTAATTGTAATTCAATTACTTTTTAATCAATTATGCCCAACACTGCTATTATAGATGTCTCTTTATGTTACATTTTTCTTTTCCAAACTAAGTTTTAAATTTTATAATGACATCTTTAAAAAAATCTGAAGTGGCTTCAATGGACAATTTGAACATTTAGTATAGTTACTGGGTGTTTAAACAAATTTGAACCGCTGAATATTTTAGTAGATAAATAAAAGTGAACATGATGTCAGTATGTTTTTATTCCCAAATTCATATATCCGTCAATGAACATACAAGTAATATATCTGAAATTTTTAGGCATCCCTGCAAAAGAAAATAAATAGTAAACATGCAATTTCGGTAATTCTGTAGAAACATTCTGAAATATATATTAGTTTCACTTCATACTTTTAAATAACTTAATTTGTTTTAAGAAAATTAGTCCCCATAGGATGTGATATAAATAAAATCTTTTATACTTCTCGATAAAAGAACTATGCATAATATGCCCATCATTTCACACAATGATCATACATTAGTAAAACAATGTAATGTATATCAGTGTTTTTTAACACTTTCCAATAAGATTGAAAAGTGTTAATGACTTCAGTTTGTCTGTCTGTCCGTATTCTATTTCCCATAAACATTCATGGAATTTCTTGAAACTGATATGTGTTATTCAAGTTCACTATCCCATATTCCCTATTAAAAATAGAGTAAATACCTCTACTGGTTTGGTTTGTGTACAGGGACACTCAAAAGTATTCCAAAGCATTGCATTCTATGAAAGGTATTACAATAAACCTGATTTTAATATACTTTACACAAATCTTAATGAAATTAAAATATGTTATTCATGTTCACTATCAGATGTTTCCCATTGAAAATAGAGTAAATACCACCAATGATTTGTGTACAAGAACACTTGAAAATATGCCAAAGCATTCATTCTATGAGAAGTATTTCTATAAAACGTACAGGCACACACTACCACTTGGCACAAATCTTAATGAAATTGAAATATGTTATATGTACAAAAGAATGTTTTCTACAGAATGTAGTACGAATAGCAATAAAATTGAAAGGGACTATAAAAATATTCAGTTACATTAAGGACTATTTTTGAAAATTTGCTGCAATTTCATTTTTGTTTACCTCAAGCATTTTTAACACTAAAAATTTTTAAGTATAAACAAGATTTGAAATAATGTACTTGTCTGCCCAGCTGTCTGTCTGTCTATGTCTATCTGCTCGACTCCAGTGTTCGTCAATATTTTCAGATTTTTAAAAAAAATGATATATGTTATTCAAGTTCATTATGTAATGTTCTCTATTTAAAATAGCATTCATGAGTCCTGCAGAACTTGGTTTGTACACAGGGACATCTCCCCAAAAAAAGGCCAATACATTGCTTTTTAGGATAGCCATTTTTATAAATCACATTTTAATAACTATCTACTGCAAAAATCATAAAGAAGTTGACATTTATATAAAAATGATAAAATAATGTTTTGTATAGAATATATGTTTAATCTTCAGATTTACAGGCCTACACTAAAATATAGCCACAACAAAAACCTGCTCAATAAAGAACTTAAACATATCAAAAACATTGCTAGCAAAGCTAACTACCCCAAAAACCTTATTAACACCCTCTATAAAAAACGCATAAAAACATTAAACAAAATTAATAATGCACAAAAAACAAAATCCAATTTCACCACTTCCATACCCTTCTGTAATGGCGCCAGCCTAAAAATCCGAAATGAAGCTAAAAACATTAATATTAATATCCCAATTAAACCCAACAAAAATATTTTCCAGCACATACGTAACGAAAAAGATATTATCCCCCAAAACTCCACCGCCGGTATTTATAAAATTGAATTCGAACATATTAACGGCAACAAAGCGAACTACATTGGAATGACCAAAAGAAGGATTAATGAACGCGAAAAAGAGCACCGTGCCGATTTAAAATATGGTAAATCCTCCACCGCCTTTTCCACTACCCATAACAATAACCCAGTTAATACTAATACCATAAACATTAAAAAAATAGCTCATTATAACTCATACAATTACGCCTTAAAAAGGGAGGCCATTGAAATGATCAATAACCCATTAACTGTTAATGACCGAGAACACTATTTAGTTCCGCCAGAATGGCAACAACTTATGAAAGAAAATGAAGAGAAGCGAAGGAATCACAGCGACAACAAAACAACGCCGGGAAACTAGAAGAAAGCGTCTAGGTTGTGTTTCAGCACTGATGATGGCTGAAATTAATATGCTGTCTCCATTTTTAAGGATATTTTTAAGGTATTTTTATTGCTAAATATATTTAGTCCTTAATTTTAAATAATTTATAAATTAAAAAACTACACTAAAATATTTCGATACATTAAGAGCTGCAATTACAAATTAATGGCTACATTTCCATTTGTATTAAGCCTTTTTAACGCTTTCTAACAATGCTTAAGAGTGATATAGTTTACCTATCTGCCTTTTCATTGTGTGATAACGTAGATAAAGAATACTGAAGGTTATAATGACACAACAAGTATGTACAATTGGAAAATGCTAATAATCAATGCGTACCACATGATTTTTTGTTCTTATTTCTTTTTATTCTGTGTTAAAAATTTAACATTTTCTTATTTTTTTTATTTTTAATAACAGTTTAATAAAATGCTTCAGCAAAAAAAGCAAAAATTTCTTGTTTAATTTTCGCATTCTGTATACATGTGGTTCTGTATACACGCTTTTTGTGGAAAATGCGACCTTAGTTGAAATCCTATGCCATTAACACTTTATGGGGCCACCCCTGGCCTTGATGACTGCACAACAATTGGGCATTGAGATAATTTTTAGATATGTTCATTTAGTATTAAGAAGTATTTCATTGTACTAAATTTTGATACGTGTTCCCTTAACTGCATTAAAGGTACCAGATTTCCATTCAGATTTAAATCTAAACTATTTATTACCAGGCCAAAGCAAAGTAGTAATGTACAAAGCAAAGTAGTACGTTACCAGGGGCCGACACAGGTTTTAATTTTTGGGGCCCATTTTTGTGAAAAACAAATAATCTTTGTGAAATTTTTATTTATTTTTGTCAAATTTTGATTATTTTTGTGAAAAAAATTATTATTGTATGAAACCTTTCATTTTAGCAGTTACTCTATCTGATATTTAATATCAAGTTAATAGCATTTCACTGAACCAAGTATAGATACTCATTAAAATTAATACTGGAAATATGGAAAAATTTTACAAAATTATCATTTTTACAAAACAAAATCTTATGAAAGGGATTTTTTTTATAAATCTGAATTTTGCGAAGGGGCCGATTTTATAGATTTGAATTTTGTAAAGGGACTCATTTTAGAAATTTGAAAAGGGGCAGCAAAAGGGTCCCAATTTTTGCTTGGATCGATCCCTGGGTACTGCAACATTTTTTTCTTTTTTTTTTTTTTTACCTAAAGATATACATATCTTTACTAGTCATCAGACATCAGAGTTGAATTTGTAACTGGGCTCATTACTGAACTGAAAATAATGGAGCTTCAGACCTAGTGCGTGCAGTACAACTAACTGTGGTATCGCGCTATGCAATGGTGAGAGGACAGTTAGCACAATGACCTCTTTAAGCTTAGCCTTTCCTTCCCCCATGGCCCATTTGCTGAATTATCTACGAATATTAGTGTCCCTGTTACACATCAGATAACTGGCTGCCAAAAGTTAGTCATTTCAGTATTCTGTAGATAATATAAAGTATGTGCCTAAGCAATTTCATCGCATTTGAATGTTTTTTTTTTTTTTTCCTCGGCATACCTAAAAAATCTTAAGATTTTTCATAGGCAAAGAAAAAAAAAGGGACTTAGGGACCATTTTGCCAAAAAAAAGGGACTTTTAGGGACCTAAAATAAATTAAGGGACTTTAGGGACCCCACTAAATGCCCTGATATTAGGGAACAAGACTGAAAAATTAGTACAGTGACACCAATTATTGAAAATTAAATGTGAAGAAGACTGGTAGAAATTATATATTTGTTTGAAATTTTATCTGAAAATCTCTCGTATGGAAAAAAAAAAACCTTCATTAAAGTATTTTTATTCTGCTCCATTGTTATCTTCTCACCATTTCTGTGTTACTTAATAAAAAAAAGATAAAACTTTAGCTTTTAAATTGCAAATGTAAATTTATTTTTCTCTATTATTTTGCAATTGTTATTTTCTTTTCATTACAATTTAACTTTAAAATTTATTTCTTAATATATTCAATTTTAAATTAAGAAAACTCAACCCTTTCATTCCCAATTTTTTCCCTCCATAAAACAATAAATCTTATATTTAGTCATAAATTTATTTCAAAGGTAATATATATAAATATTTTTTCTTAAATAGGAGTCATAGCAGAGTACGAATTAATATAGCTAACAAAGCAACTGAGAGGTGTTTATTTATGTTTAATATAACCACTGATGCCATTAGAAATCATAACTTTTCAATAAATAAAAATATCAAAATTTTGGAAGAAATACATATTAAAATTAATTAAAATACAAATTATAAACATTAAAAAATAAAATAAAAAATATTTCAAACAGTTAATTTACTTAACCCTTTATAACCTAAATTACTTTATTTTTGCAAAAAATAGTTTGAAACTTTTTTACTATATTTTTTTGCTGCATGAGAAACATCTCATATTAAATTTAGCTTAAACTATAGCTTAACTACAGGGGAAGCTTAAGCTATAGGGACTTTGAAGTTCCAATGAAATCCTGTAGTAAATTTAGGCTGTACTAAGGTATCTTTTTTATGGGACTTTAAAGTCACAGTGGGATAGAAAGGGCTAAAATAATAAAGCAAATACTGATTGATATTCCTGAATGTAAAGTTTTCAAGTATAGAAGTATTTTACTGAGGATTATTGCTTTTTAAAAGTGCTTAAATATTATAAAATTCTTTTATTTTTTTAAAAACCCATTTTCCCCCAAAAGCCCAGCCCAGCAGGGAAAATGGGTATCTACTCGGGCAGCAAATCTGGCAACCCTGGTTCTGAGCATCGTAGGTGAAGATTTTCACATCCTTACTCCTTCGGAAAAAAAATAAAAATAAAAAATGGTAGAATGAACATCTATCATTAGTAGGCGTGGCATCTGGGAGTGTGTGCAGCTACTGAAAGTATTTGACATTGAGCATGATTGGTTCCTTATATCAGTGCATGATTTTACTTGTGGGGTGGTCAGAACAACCCGCACAAGTAACGGAGGGTTAAGCACATTTCTTGCTATCATAGGAGTCACTGCACAAGTACTGACTTGATGAGTTCAGAGTTAAAATAGAAGTGATAACTTTTATAGTCGAAGAAAATAATGATAAGGGAACACCAAATGACTGGATGTTTACCAAATCCCAACTTTCCGATCAATTTGGCATCCCTCCAAATCTTTGGAATTGTTTGCAATGCTAGGTGCAAAAAATGTGGTTACATTATAGCTCCCTTTTTTTTTATTACAAAGACTATTTTAGAAGAAGAAAATCCTTTTAAATTAAACACATTATTTGAGTTTTTAAACTTATCTTAGGAGGTGCAAGAAAGGGAGTAGAAAAAGAAGGTGTTATAATAAAATTCATACATTCAGAAAAAAAATATTTACTTTATCTTTATGTACAAGTGCTAACTGCTGCCTTTTCTGAATTAAAAACTCTTCATTTTCACTGTTTTCTGATGTACTTGATTCTTTTGCTTCTTCATCTATTTTCTTTATTTCAGCCTCCTATAGTAAAAAATGCATTTATTTTTATATTAAGACACATGACACATAACTCATAACATTCAATTAGCAGGTTTTGAGCTATTTCATATCTAGGTAAAAAAAAAAAGAGGGGGGGGCAGAAAAAGAAAAAAAGATTAATGTGTTGATCTATGTTTTAATTTTTAGAAGAATTTTTCTGAAATAATAATTTATTCCATAAAAAGAAATTTAAAAGCAAATAGTGAAAGATGAAGTCCAGCATGTTCACGTCAAAATGATAAAAATGTTTAATATATGTAAATGCTGATGATGTCTGATTGCTGAATAATAATAAAAATTATTTCACAGTGTAGAATCTACTTCCTCCTTCTGTGAACATGATGAAGAGATGTGGCACGCAAGGCCTAATTTGTTGAAAATGAAAACTAGTGTATCTTGCATAAAAATGAATGATCTTCTTGTATGTTAATCATTGAACAAAAATTTTTGGCAAGAAGTCAGTTTGTGTGCATTGATATCCCTCTGTACTTTCATTATCCATTAAATTAAAACTTTTCAAAGCTGATAAATACATTCCTAACTTATGAATGCACCCATAAAAATCTTGACTACCAGTAAAATACATACTGATAGCATTTGATGGTTAATTGAAGTGATCTGGCATGAAAAATATTAACAAGTGTCACAGAAGTTTATTTCATAATTAACTTCATATAAAAATTTCTCTAGTATAAGGTTTGACAAGATTCATCAAAATCTGTGTTAATTTCATTGAAAGACAATATAACACCCAAATAACAACTTTTCCTATAACTTTATAAATAATTACAAAAATATTTAAAATGTATTAAACATTCTGCAAATAAAAACACCATGCTTTTTTTTTTTTTAACTACTTGATGAAATTCCAGCTCAACAGTACAATCTACTTGATGCAATTTCAGAGAATTCTAGCTTTTTTTTTTTTTTTTTTTTGCTAATCTTTGTCAGATTAAGAATTATCCTTATTCTGATAAAAAATTAGACAAAACTAAAATACTTACTACATCAAATTTTTCCCATGATTGATAATCAGTTACAGGATTAGGAACTTTACTTGGAACAGTTGATTTTTCCTTTTGTTTCTTGTGTTTATTTTTTCGCTTAGGACGATATAGGGAATTTCTTATGGGTGGAATTTCCTATAACAAGAAATTAAAATTATTTGTATCAAAAACGATTTAGATCAATATTATTTACCAAAAAATTACTATAGTGCGACCACGTTTCCTAAGACTAGCAGTGAGGCCGAGTCCAAAAGTTTGGAGGGATGCAAAATTGGCCGAGAGATAGTTATTTGGCAAACATCCAGTTATTCGGTGTTTCTTTATCGCTTGTTTTCTCTCAGTCATCCCTATTTTAACACTGGACTCGTTCAATCTGCACTTGCGCAGAGGCTTCCATGGTCACAAAAAATGTGGTTAAATAATACATTATCAAAATTTGTGGTGTCTAATTCTGGCAATAAAATTTACCATTTATAATAAGCAAAAAACTTCATATAAATACCATAAAATGCAAAAAACTCACAACAATTGTTTTATGTTCAAAGAAAACAAGAATATCATGAAGCGAACAAAGTAGGTACGAATGCTGCAGACAAAATGACAATGCACCTGAATAAATACCCATAGCTGCTAGCTTCCAACTATGCAGCCTTAAAAACAGGAAGTTTCTACTTGAAAATAGGAAGAAAAAGGAAGATTTCTTACTCCGTAATAGAAAAATTTAAAAACCACTATATTTTTTAAACAATTTTAAGATAAATTTGATTTTTAATACAAAAATTCTAATATTTTATCTATTTATAAGCATTTTCCTGACTTTCTTTTTTTTAAGTGAAAAGTCATAAATTATATTAGATTTTTTAACTTTAAATACATTTAACTAATGATGCGACGATTTTTGAAACATTACGGTCAATAAAGTAATCGTCGAATTCGATGGGTTCCAGCTAGTTTTCTTAAATTGATTTGGAAAAAATTTTTCTACCTGAAAAAATTATTCTTCATTTTTTTCCCACGTTTACACATTTGGTATAAATATGACATACAAATATTTAATTTAATTGAGGAAAAATAAACAGATTCATTAAATTCAGCAATAAAGAACTAAAAATAATTACATACGTGAGAAATATTGAGCACTTCCATTGCTTTATTGTTTCTAGAATTGATCATTGATGACAATCCGGGGAAGGGGGGGGGGATACAAAAATAATTAAACTCTTCAACTCTACTTCTAGAATTTAATGAAAGAAGTTTAAAATTAATATTATCATTTATGTTGCAGATGGATTAAGATTAGGAAACAAAAGACTTCTGCAGAACATTTGATTGCTGATCACTAGTTGGAGATAAATGAAATGGGGGGGGGGGGGGGGCAAAAAATAATTACATCAGCAAGAAATATTTAACAATTCTATTTCTTTACATGTTCTAGAATCTCATAAAGCAAGTTTGAAATGAATATTGACATTTATGTTATGGATGGAGAAAGATTGGGAATCAGGACTTTTCACAGAACATTTGGGTTTTCTTTTTAAAACAAACGATATCTGCGACTTTTTTAAAAACGGAAGATTTCATCATCTGTCCAGAAGACCGGAAGATACATTAAAAAACCGGAAGTCTTCTGGGAAAACCGGAAAAGTTGGAAAGTATGAGGCTTCCATGAAGCGTTTGATTGTGGATAGTTAACCCTTTGCACTCGAAGTCTTTTTCGCTCTGGTGAACCAACAGCTCGAGATAATTTTCCGCATGTTTGGTGAATTACTTACCATTAACATAAAATGATTTCGCACACAATTTAACGTCTAAAACTTTTTATTTCACCACTTTATGAAACTTTATACTTCAAACAAGGACAGTTCTTAAATATATCAAATATTAGCGTATCAAATCCAGTGGTGACCAAGAGTCACCTCTCGAGTGCAAAGGTTTAATGGGGTTTCTTTTTATTAATGAACGATATTCGCGACTTTTTAAAAAACGGAAGAAATTGATTAAAACTCAGCAGCCAGAGGATTAACTTACAAATCAGAAAACTTCTGTCAAAAAACAGAAAAGTTGGTAGCTATGAATATCAGAAGATGCAAAAAACTCACAACTGTTTCAGATCAGAAGAAAACATGACCCATAAGGCAAACAAAGTAGGCACTACCTACAGCACTCATGCCTACCCATGTCACCTGACGAAGGGTCATATCTTCACTCGACTCAAAACAACTGTTGCAAGTTTTTTGCATTTTATGGTGTTAATTCAATTTTTACTTTCCGAACACTATAGTGAGGGAAGTATTGTAATCATGTCAAAAATCCGAATTCGAGATTTTGATGTTTCTATACGTTTCGAGGTCCAACGAGTCCGTTTTCCCTATTTTTACGATGATGTATGTATGCGTGTGTGTATGTATGTGTGTATGTCTGTGAGTGAACACTCTAGCGTCTAAACACTTTGTTCGAATAAGCTGAAAGTTGGTACGTATATTGTAAGTCACCATAGTACGAACCCTATAGATTTTGGTGAATCTGGCACTTATAGTTTTTTTACAGGGACACAAAGAAAAATTCTTTATCATTATGGCCAAGGGACCAAAATCTTAAAAGTGCGATAGCATCTAAATGCCTTACTCAATTGAGCAAAAACTTTATACACATATTATAGGTCACAGATACTCAATCTGTATAGATTTTGGAGAATCTAGCACTTATAGTTTTTTTACAGGGACACAAAGAAAAATTCTTTGCCAAATTTTTAAAAGTGTGATAGCGTCTAAACGCCTTATTAATCTCAGCAAAGAATTTGTACACATGTTATAGGTCACATTTGAACCAACTGTATAGATTTTGGTGAATCTAGCACTTACAGTTTTTTTACAGGGACACAAAGAAAAATTCTTTATCTTTATGGCCTATGAGACCAGCGATAGCATCTAAACGCCTTATTCAATTGAGCTGAAAATTTGTATGAATATTATAAATCACTGTTGCACTAACTATAAGCATTTTGGTGAATCTAGCATTTATAGATTTTTATAGGGACACAGCGAAAAATTCTTTATCCTTATGATCTAAGGGCTCAAAGTTCAGTAGCGTTAAATAAAACCTCGTGTGATATATGGAGAAAAATACTCAAACACTCTGTTATGGTTTTCTCTTTTTTGTTTGTTTAGCAACTCCTCTTTCTTTATTTTATCTACAAAACTGTTAGTTACTCAATGTTCGGAAAGTCGAGTGGAGTCACTCCAGATTTTTTTTACTTATTATGCCAATCCTATGATTAAAGGGCAAAACTGGAAAAATCCATTAGTGGCCACCAGAAGCATTTTTTTTACTGGCCACTTTTTTTTAGTTAGAAATGATAACGACAACGATATGTTTTAATAACTTCTGCATAGATTAGTAGTGATATAAAATTATACATTCCAAATAAATATGCTAGTATTAAAAAATTAAAAATACCTTAAAAAAGTTAAGAAGAGGCAATTCTGTTAGAAATTTTGCCTATTTCCTCCTTGTGTTATTTCTCTCTTAGTTCCTGTGTTATACTTTTTAGTAGTGAACATTTAGTTTGAAAGTAAAGTGTTTCATATTCATAGTAAGCTTAAAATAAGTTTAGCTATACAATATTTATATATTTAAATTTAGTATTTAAAGTACTTAAATTTATGTAAATACATTATTGTATGAAAAGAGAATGATTTTATTTATATTTAAACTCTTTTTCTTACCTTTTGTGCCAATCTCTTACCTACCAAATATTAATAACATCGTTAATGTAAATATAAGACATGATTTGTTTTGTTGTCATCGCTAAAATCACATCGTTCAAACTAGTTATTAATGTATCTATCACTGCAGTATCTAGGTGGTGTTTAAATACTTCACCAGAATCCAGAGGGCGTACTGCGAGTACGAGTGACAATGGACATAAGAAGCTGTACCATTCCCTATATGCCTCTAAATGGCAAGGTGATTGGAGTGTTTGACGATGGAGGAATATCTTAATCGTGAGATGCCTGCTATAAAAGTAGCTGTTATGTATGACATATTGTCTGCTTTTATTTGACTAGTATAGTCTAACATTTTGACAGTTCGTTCTTGTTAGCCTTATGTTTTTTCTGCAAGCCAGCATGACTTAGTTTTTTTTAAAGTTCATTGTTATTTTAAATTTATTATGATTTAGTTATTGAAAGTTTTCAGCCAGTAGAATTAGTGATGTGGAGTGGGTAAATAAACAGTGGGTAGGTAAATATTTTTTGGGTATTTACCCGAGGTCTGGGTAAATACCCAAAAACTGGGCATTTTGAAAAAAAAAAAAATAATAATAATAATAAATGTATGTATTGCATACAATAATTTGACTAATGGCAATGAAAAATGTTGGTTACTGCATTCATTTTTTTTCTCAATTTTGTTTATTTTTTTTATTTTATAAAGGGACTTTTATTCATTAAATGATAACATAAAATTGGATTAATTATTTTCTTCCTGTAATATGTTTAAAAATAGTTTTCATAATATATATATATATATATTTTTTTTTTTCCCCTAAGATAGTTTATATTTCTTTTCACTTAAAAGTTTTGATGAAATTATTTTTTAAAATTCTATCAGCATTGATAATAAAATATTCTAACACTTAAGTGGTGTAGCAGTATAATTTAATTTTTCTGGTATAAAGCAACATCAGCAACAGTTGAATAATAATTTTTAACTATGTTTATGTCATATAATATATATCATAGAATAAGTGTTAGAAGCTTCTCTGACACTATCTATAGTCCCAGTAGCAGAATTTTTTATGTCAATCTGTGACAGCTATTGAGAGATTAGAAAATAATCTAAAAATTACATGAGGGATAGATTTTGAATTATTCTATTTCTTTATAGGTTCTAGAACCTAATAAAGCGTGTTTAAAATAAATATTGACATTTATGCTGAGAATGAAGAAAGATTGAAAATCACTATCCTTCCTGCCAAAATCGAGAGACTTGGAATCTCTGCACAATACTGTTTTGGGAATAGTCTGCAGACTAAAAGAAAAATCTGTGACGTACGTCTCACGCCTCGCATTTTCTGCTATGGGGTCTATAGTTTTAGAAAAGCTTCTAATTCTTAATCTTCTCCCAATACCATGCTATACTAGTCAATTTTCATTTGATGACAATTAATCGCACACTTTGTTTAAGTATTACTTTAAATTTTATGCTAAAAAAGAAAAAAAAAATATAGGAAAGGAAAAAGACCTGCTTAGAATTTTTTTAGTGTTAAGGGACTCTACATATTGTCGGCGGAAGCCAAAGCCAATATTATTGTACGGGGAATTTTTCCCTCCTATTATAACTCATTAACGAAAATGTATTTTTTAAATTTTGTTTTCACATTTGGAAAATTCACAACTCTTAAACTGATTAACCTCACCAAAAAATTGATTTTTTTTTTTTTTTTTTTAATATTCTATTTTGAAGAGCTGTAAAATGCAAAATATCACTTAGTCAAAATTTGCAACATTCTTGTAATACATTTTATTTTTTATCTTATTACAGAAATTGCAATATGTATAACAATAACCATTTTAAGTTCAAAATTTTTTTATTTTTTGTTATTTTTTTTTCCCCCATAATGTTAGGATTTTTTAAACCATATCACAATTCCCCCTGCAATTGTATCTAGATATCTTTTTTTTTTTTTTCATTATCAGTGTTCTTTATCATTTTAAAACTAAACTCTACATTTTATTTCAGTTTAAATTAATAACATTTCTCTTAAAAATCAGTAAATACATTATAATTGAAAAACGACTGATATTTAAATCAAATATTTTATGAAAAATGTCGTATTGCATTTGTTTTTTCTGGTTAGTTTTTTTAGTTTTATAAAATTTATCTAAGACTGAAATATTCCTAACATTTCTTTACACACTCTGTGTCTTTCTTCCTTTCTCTTTATAGACAGCAATACCATATTATACACAAATATAGGTATTTTATTCGAATAGAGTTTATTGAAAAATAAATACCCAGGTAAATACCCGTTTTGGGTATTTACCTGGGTATATACCTTGGGTATTTACCCTTAAAAATAAATACCTGGGTATTTCACATCACTAAGTAGAATATGTCAACACAGTAAGCTGGTTCTTGTGATATACAAAAAAGGTGAATGTACAAGTCGGTTCTTAGTAGTGCTACAATGAAGATATTATGCTGGACTTTGCTGCAATATTTCCAAGAGTTTTACTGGTGATGTCAACATGTGAGAATTAAAATTAAGAGTCATACAACGAAACGTTTTTCTGCTTATTCTGTAATGCAATAATAATTAGCAAGAAATTTTTTTATTTTCAAAAACATTTTTTTTTTTTTTGTTAGTTTTATATAACTTTTAATATACCTAATTGTATTGCTATAATTTACCATCTACATATGCACAATTTCATAGATCTAAGACAATTTACGAAAAAGATAATCATGTTCGCTCTCCCCTTAAGACTATGCTTTATTGTTATACTTCCTAATACAAAAATTTCTTTTTTTTCTGGGGAAAAAAAAAATATATATATATATATATAAAATGAATGTTAATTTATATACTTAGTACATTGCAACTTTAAAATATACATAAAGTCATTTAACATTATAGTTTCCGTTTTTCACACATAGTTTTTGACAGTTCCTGACAGCTTAAACCAGTTTTTGACACATGTCACGTCACGTCAATCAAAAACCAGTTTTTGACATAAAAAAAAAGCAAGCTTAATTTAAAATTCACTTACTTCACTATTTATGATAAAAGACCTTCATAAATTTTGATACTTCAAAGGCAATGAATATGCATAAATATATATATATGCTTCCAGTACATTTTTACAGTTTATGTGTTCTACACTTGCTGGTAAAATACGTTTATATAAATTAGAATTCCGTTTACCATTTTTTTAAAATGATTTTTAGAACACACTTTTAAAAATAAGCTACTGTACGTAGCCTGAAAGTAGAAATGCATGAAATTTCGTAATTTACCGAGAAGTAATACACATGCAGCTACACATGCTACTACATGCTTCGCATACATGAAAACCACACTTTTCACAAATCATACCACTTTTAATTAATTCACATTTTTTCAAAAATTAAAAATATATTTCTCTCGGGTGAAGTATATTTTAAGTCAATTCACTCAAAAAAAATCCTACTCCATTCACCTTCTCTTCCAAAAATAGGCCGCCTGTCTAAATATAAATAAATTAACAACAAAAAGTAAAAATACAACCGTGTGCTTCACCAGCTAAAATAAAATAGAATACGGAATAATTAAAGTTATCTAATTGCAATGCTGGCTGCCATATTATATTGCAAAGAATCCGGAACGACATCATTATTGTCAAAAACGGCGCCAAAGAAAATTCGCCAAATGTACTTGTGGACAAACCTGCAACTTGTACCTAATTCTTTTATATAGGTTGTTAATGTATTTTAATCAGGAACATCTGTTTTGTTTTCTGTTGGTTTCTTCCAGTTTTTTCCACTGTCATAGAAGAAACTAGTTTCTTCCAAAAGAAACCCAACCCTGACATAAACACAAATAATAAAATAAATCGGTGAATATATATATATATATATATATATATTTTTTGCGATTGCGTTTCTTAGAGTGTTGTAAACCATATAATGTACAATATTAACAGATAAAAACAATACTTATTATTAATTGCCTAAGTTATATTTTTCACATGATATGATAGTGTAGTTATAATATTACATAACATGTATGGTAAAACATACCTCTTCGGGAGACATCTGAATTAATTTTAGTTCTTCTTCTTTCTGTTTCATTTCTTTTTCCCACGATTCGAATCCCAACAGATATTTCTTTAGATCTTCAGTATTTTCTTTAATTTGATGCTGAACGCTTAAAATGTTGTCCAAGTCCATTTCTTCCATGAAATAAAAAATTGAAAATGTTTAAATTTTCTAAATGTAAAAATTATAAGAATGAACTTTCTGATGGTACAACACTCACTCACTACAGAAACAGACACTACTTTCGCTTCGTTGTTGTTGTTGTTGTTGGGGGGGTTTCTTTGAGACCTATAGCTGCTGGGGCTGTTGTCTCAACTGATCCATGGCCTATCGCGGAACGACGAGAGGACAAGCCACAACGATCTATAGCTTACATGCACATTTTTTAAAAACGATTAATAGAATGCAAGAACCCAAGAGTGCAATGACGAAAGTTACTTAATGAGCAGAATTTTTGCAGGAAAACAGGAAAGGACCTAAAATTATCACTATTTAGCAGCGCACCGAAATACTGAATGCGAATCTGCTGGTAGCGACTACAAGATAAAAGAATATGTTCAATAGAGTCCATTATGTGACAGCGATCACAAATGCCATTGTCAATAAGGTGGAAGCGATGCAAAAGAGCTGGGGTAACGATCATCTTGCAAAGAAGCCTGGAGATCAGCACATCGTCCCTTCTGTTGGAAGACCAGGAACTGGTCATATTGACCGGAGGAATGTCACCATGAGAAAGCGCATATTTACTCTGACAATAAGTATAAGAAATCGATTCTTTGAAACAATTGGTAACGTAATTGATAAGGTCCTCAGGAGAAATCCAATCCAAGAGCACGTCCGAGGGACCAGTATTCTTTGCGATTCTGTCGGCTTTTTCATTTAGAGAGATACCTCTGTGACCAGGGACCCATACCAGCCGAATACTACAAGCAAAAGATGAGGCACGGCAAATTTTATTGTGGAGCCAAAGTATGACTCGGGGAGATTTGATGGAGATTGATTGAAGAGCAGATAGGACCGATAGGCTATCCGTAAGGATTATGAAGGAAGAGCTTGAGGAAGCCAGTTCATCAATCGCTGTACCGATGGCAAGGGCTTCAGCGGTAAAGATTGAATTTATATGAGAAATCCTATACTTGAATTGAGAATCAGAGGAGCAGCCGGCAATAGCCGTTAAGGTATGAGTTTTGGTCGCATCGGTAGCAAAGATATCGTGACTCGACGAGAACTCTGAGATAAAGGCCGAGAAAAAGGACTGGATGATAATATCATTCAAAGTTGTGTTCTGGAAAGGAAGGTCAGAAAGATAAAAGAAAACTTTCCCATGAGCCATGGGTTGAGGAAACTGGAAAATTACTAAACTCTCCAAGCAGGAACTAATATCATCAAGTCCATCTATGCCATACGGTAAAAAGTCGAGCTGTAGTTCTTTGTCATAGTCATCAGCTTCATTCAGAAAACTCCAAAGAGGGGACCAGGTACCCAGACAGAGCTGACGGATCCAGAATCTGAATGATTGCAAACGAATTCTGTAACCTATAGATAGGACATCAGCATGTTTGTGAAGGAGGGCTATGGGAACCCAAGAGGGAAGACCGAGAGCAGCTCGAAGGCCACAATTCTGGAAGACTTCAAGCCTCTTGATTAGAGAGGCACCCGCCGAAGACAGAGTAGCAGCACCATAATCGACTAAGCTCCCGACAGAGGACGTGAAGAGCGTAACTAAGTGATGTGACCTAGCACCATAACTCTTTTGAGAGAGGGCCTTGAGAAAGTTAATTCTTTTAAAGGCTTTTACACGCAGGTAGTCAACGTGCTTCTTAAAACCACCCCGACGAGAAAAGAAAAATCCTAGAAATTTTACATCATCCGACCAATTGATGGGGCTGCCGTTAATGCTAAAATTAAAATCACAAGCGCCATTTCTGCGGGAAAAATTAATCGCATGGCATTTATCCGGCCGAATGGAAAGTTTCCAGTAAGAACACCACCGGGAAATATTCTGTAGGACAGCCTGTAGCTTCTCGTGGCAATAGCTCAAGGAGTCACCAAAGCAATAAATGAAAATATCATCGGCATAAACTAAACACCTGGTATTAAAATTCAAGACTTCAAAGAAGTCAGATAGAAAGATTGTAAACAAAATAGGGCTGAGGACCGCACCTTGCGGAACCCCGCGCCGAGAAGGATGAGGAGACGAAACCACGCCCCTCCAAGCAACTTTAATATACCGGTTTGACAAAAATTTATGGATCCAACGGAGCACATTGCCCGTGATACCGACTTGGGCGCACTTCTGGATAAGGCCATCAATATAAATGGAATCATACGCAGACTGCAGGTCTAAGGAGATGCCAAGAATAAACTTTTTGTTTCTTTTTGCCCTCACAATATCCTGGTGCAGCATCATGACAGCCGTTTGGCTGTCCCGAAAGGGAGTAAAACCCAAATGTCTGTAATCAAGAGACTTATTTTTGAGAAGAAAGGTATTTATTCGTTGGGCAATCATACGCTCACAAATCTTGCAAATAACAGGGGTGAGAGCAATAGGACGGTAGGAAGAGGCCGAGCACTTAGGCTTGTCAGGTTTTGCAATGGGCAGAATCAGAGCAGAGGTCCAATCAGGTGGGATAATCCCCGTAAGAAGAGATTCATTATAGATTTTTAGTAATAGCTCAAGAGAGTGGGAACCAAGATTCTTGAAGAAACAGGCAGGAATCCTGTCCTCACCAGGAGAGGTAGATTTTGTACGTTGAATAGCAGAAGTCAGTTCGGACATGGAGAATGGTTTGTTGAGACTCTCATCATGATCAGTCCCATAAGTAAGAGGAAGAGGAGGAAGGTCAACCCCACCGCAATAAAACTCCGCGAAGATCTCAGATTGATCGCCCGCGTCAGACACAAGGGAACCGTTGTGCGAAAGGCAAAAGTTAGAATCAGGAGAGGACGAAGGACGATTTTTTAATTTATGGAACACCTTGAACAGTAAACGGGGGTCACTAGCATGCCTGCAAGCAGAGTCCCAGAAGCGCCTTTTGGCGTCCTTGATGGCCTGACGAAGTAAAGCGGAGGACTTTTTGTATTTGATCCAAAAGTCAACAGAGGCCAGCTGAGTAGCTTTCTTGAGGAAAAACTTCTTCTGGGAGAGAAGGGCCTTACAGCGAAGGGACCACCAAGTAGGAAAAGCTTTCTGACGAGAATGTACAACCCGGGAGTTTCTAGCCATCGCCCGCTGGACGGAATCCGAAAAAGACTCATAGCAAACAGAGGGGACAGACAGCAAAGAAGCGTCAACTTCCTGGCAGATACGAGACCAAAAATACCGTACACAGACGGGCTGAGGGACAGGAGCCGACTCAACAACAAGAGACACAGGAAAATGGTCACTGCCGACAGGATCATCCAAAACCTGAAAAGAGATCTGAGGAAGGATTTCAGCCGAACACAGAGAGAGATCTAACAGTGAAAGAGAACCATTGGGAGACATATGGGTAGGGCGTGAAGAATTGATCAGGCAAAAGGAACTGTCAGCAAGCCACTCCACAAAAGCCTCACTGTAACGAGAAGCATGGGAAGCACCCCAGAAGGGGTGATGGAGGTTGAAATCTCCCAAAATGAGGGAGGGACCAATAAGACCAAGACAGAAGGAACGGAGATCCTCAGTGACTGAACCAGAGCGCGAGTAGACATTAGTAATGTTCAAAGAACCAGAACCCGTAAAGATTCGAACGCACATAATCTCATTCTCCAAGGAGGACAAATGAGTTGGACCTAGGGACGAGGAAAGAGATTGATTAACCGCAATTAGGAGGCCCCCGCCAGAACGGGAAGGCCTGTCCAAGCGATACACGACCTTGCCAGGAATAAAGAGGGACTTCTCAGGACGAAGGAAAGTCTCTTGAAGCACCAAGATATCAAAGGATGGAGATAGGGTGTGGACCAGCAAGTCTAGCTTGTTTAAGATGCCTCTACAATTCCATTGAAGTAACTTGAGGGAACCCATAAAAAAAATACAAACAAGAAAAGGCCAGACAAACAAAAGGTCTGACAGGCTACACCCTGCAGCTCAACAGAAGAATAAAAACATGGTACAGGAACAGCGAAAACATTATCCCTTGGAAGTCGCCGGAGAACTCCGGCGTTTACGCTTATCAGGCGAAAGGTCCCCAATGGATTCTTGGAAGCTTTTGATTAAATCGCTTAAGGCAGAGATAGCATTAGACAGAGAGTCCGAGTTTTTTCTAATAATTTCATTTAGCACTTTCACCATAGCATTCGTGCGATTCTCTATATAGTTTTGGATAGTTGTTACGTCGACGTTTTTTGCGCTACCTGTAACAGTAGCGTATGATGACTCTTTTGGAGTTTTTTTTACAAATGTTCTGCGAGCTTCTATGAAGGATAAAAAGTTTTTGCATTTAAAGTTCAAAAGCTCAATTTCCTTAAGTCGGGCTGGACACTGGTTGTAATCAGCACGATGCTCGCCCGCGCAGTTAACGCAGGATAGAGAGCCCGTACAAGGCCCCTCATGTAAAGTACCACAAGTAGCACATATTTGGGCTAATTTACACTTGGCAGAAGTATGGTTGAATTTATGACATTTTACACATTGCCGGGGTCTATCTATGAACTGGCGTATGGGTTGGATGGAGAACCACAGTCTAATTTCTGATGGGAGGGCTGTCCCGAGAGTGGTAATGAGAACAGGAGAAGATTCACGAGTACATCCTCTTTTCACAAACCTACGTAATTCCAAAATGTGCAACGGATTGCTATTTTCTATTTCTTGAGCAAGCTCGCTCAAAGAAATGTTTACAGGAATGTTGAAAATTAAAAACCGGTTGGTGATGTTCTCCCATATTACCCGAGAAGAAACAGTCACCCCTGCGAAATTGGACAAATTACAAATCTCCTGGGCACAACCAACATCAGAAGTGCTAATAATTAGGCTTCCCGCTCTTGTGTGACGTATGTTCACAATTTTCCCATATGACTTAATTTTCAATTTTATTTCCGCCTGAGTTGAGCGCGGATCTCGTTTAGGAATACATCCAGACTCTGTACTGTTTATAAAAATATTGTAGTTTGTACCACCATTATTACCAGCCTTTAACAACATATCACTAATAGGAGCAGACGAGCGCAAAAAATTCTGATTAATATTCTCAATAGAATGGCTCTCGCCATCTGCAATAGACATTTCCACATTATTCGTTACAATATTTGACATTTCCGAGGACTCCACAATTTTAAACCAAGAGTGGGCCATGCTACCAGAGTTACGACAAACTCATCATAAACAAACCAATACAAAATAACTTAATTGAATAGCCAGAAAGCAATAAAACAAAACAGCGCTTACCTTGCTTTCAAAAGATAAGAGAGATAGAAACACAAACCGTTTAAGAATACCACAGAAGAGAAACGAACCGAAATTAACAAAACCACACAGCAGCTAGAGGAAACGCCCCACCTCCACTTTCGCTTCGTGATAAACAAAACAAAAACAAACCTGTACATGTGTATTAAGGTATTGCCAAACTACAAATAGTAAAAGAAAATATAAATTTTTGTTTATAAAATTCTTATTTAGAAATTTACAAATATAATCGTATAATGAATTATAAACATTTTTTGCAGTAGCATTCAGGGATTTTTAAATTTTGTTATTAATCCATTTTGCCCTTCCAGCTCAGTGTGAAGATTTAACTGATCATTAGTTTTTAACCGCGACCGCAAGCGTGGTTGTCATCCGACGAAACGGAATCGAAATTCAGATTCAGATCGGAGACGGAGGAGCATTTGGAAAACAGGAACTTACATTCCTTATAGTTTAGTTTCTGTCTTCTGTTCATTATTGAAATCGTCAGTCATGGAATCTGTGCAGGAGGTAAATATTATAGACTTAGATATTCTAAAAAAAAAAACAATTTCATTAAACTGTTTGTAGTTTTTCTGATAGAAAGCGTACACATCTAAGACACGTTTTGAAATACTTTAAAAGCTAATTTTTAGTAACTATGGAAAATAAAATGGGTATAGAAAAATGTTATGTTTTATCTATAAAATTTAATTTACACTTGATCAACCGTGAGGTAAATAATCTTGTTTTTTTTAGGTATAAAAAAGTAAGTTTCATCAATTAGTAATGCAATAACTGCCTATTTCAGTGACTGACAGTGAAAAACAAATTGACACGTTTTAGTAATTAAATGCAATACTTAGCATTTAACAATGAGCTGTAAAAATAGATTTTAGCAATTTATAATAATTCAGAAATAAATAAGCATATTTCTGTTCGCACATTAAAAATCTCATTTTGTTTCTGAATAAGTGTGTGTGTGTGTGGGGGGGGGGATTCTCACCCAATTTTTACCTCTAATGAGATATGAGAATTATAATTATTACTATGAATGTCTGGCTAGTGCTCAATTTAAGTATATATATTGTTATTTAGAACCAGTAATTATTGTACAGCCTGACATCTAGTAATAAAAAAGCAAAAGCTTCTCCATTTCACTCTGGTTTAGTATGTTCATTAAGAGCAAAATTACCAAGGAATTGTTTGGTGATAAAAGCACCAAATCTGGTGGAGTTAATGTTTGAAGTATGTAGAATGCAAATACAACCAGAAGCACTTTGACCGGAAACTTCTTTTAGGTATTTCCTACAAAAACAATATGACTGTCAATAAGCATTGTTTGTATTGTTTCAATGGCTATATCTTCGGTTGTTTTAATGATAAACAGATGTTTTTTGTGTTGAATATTATATTTTCTGGGTCAAGGAATGTGACTGCTAGAATTGAATTGATAGCACCTACCAAAAATGTAATATGGTCGAAAAAAATGGTGACATGCTTATTATAATTATAAATTTGTGGAATAATAATAGTATTCCTAAATTATTGTAACTTTTAGTAGAATAAGATATTGCTAAATTATATAATCACAGTTAAATACATTACATTGATTGCGCTTAAGTGTATTGTCCTTTACAAAAGCAGAGTGCAGTATTTAATAAGTCGACTTCCATGCCAAAGTTTCCGGCCAAAGTGCTTCTGGTTGTATTTGCTTACTAAATGTTTCAAACATTAACTCTACCAGATTTGGTGCTTTTATCACAAACTGAACAATCGTTCCCCATACCTGCCCTACAAGGTATATTTTTTCCTTTTATGGAAAGGTTTCCTCAAGTTTTCTATCTAGAATGGAAAACTGATTTGTACTTGCCTTGTTAATATGTTAAGTTATTGCTATATATTAAGTATACTAATATGGTAAATATATTAAAAATAATTGAAATACTTTATTTTAGGTGGTAATTGTGTCTGATTCTGGAAATAAAGATTATAATTGTGTGATGTATGAAATTAACCATGGAGCTGAAATAGAATCTTATAAAGAAGGTAACAGTGGCGTAAGAGCATTAGATGTCATTGGAGAAGATTACCTCATATCTGCATTTCAGGATAAGCCAAAGTTAAAGATTTGGCAATTTGGTGAGCCTGTAAGTATTATAAAAGTTAGTTATTTTTTGACTAAATTTTCAAATGTGACGGGGGGAAAAAATATTTTCTTTTGATAAATACTGCTACAAAAATAAACTTATCTCAGTAATTTTTAAACTATAATAATAAAAATTAATCTAGTATAAATTCAGCAAAATCTATAATAATATAAGATATTTGTGTGTGACTATGCAGCTATGCATTCAGCGAATATGTGTTGTTGAATTACAGCAATTGGCTCTTCCCACCGTCATCTGCTCAATCACGTGATAGAGGAAAACGAATAATCGAATTCAATTAAATATTGTTCTTAAGAACAAAAATTTTAATATTTAATATAAAATAAAATAAAAGTAATATTGTGCATTTGTAAACAGTAGAATAATTGTATTTGTAAATTTAATAATTTTTAAAAGACATTTTATGTGTTTATTTATTTTTACCTATAAGAATCGATTTTTGTATATTGTAGTGTAACTGTAACATTAACTGATCTAGCAATAAATAATAGCTTCTTGTGGAATGTTTATGGATTATAATTTGAAATTTAAAAATGTTTTCATTTAATTTAATTGCATAAAGGTGTTACAACAAGTTAATTAACTTAGTTACTGGTCTAAATAGATTTACGCAGTACGATATTGCAGTGTCACTGATTTAAATACCAAAAATCAGAGTATTAAACATGTTCTTCATGAACATCAATATCAAATATAAACTAAATGATGATTGTAAATGGATACAGCAAACAAAAGATAATGAATAATGACATAAAATGGATTAAAAATGATGATTTATAAAAAATAACACAGATTAAATAAGATTAATCAAAAATAAGAATAGAAAATATGTTATTTCAGCAATCGCTATAGGTAAACAATTCTTTGTCTATTTGTTTTTCCTCTATCATGTGACCTCTGACGTCAGGTGGGAAGACCCCTTTGTCATTTTCTGCATGAATTTTGAACAAAATGAATTGTGTTACCTTCCTGTTCTGACGTAACATAAACAACATGGTCTACAAAAGTCTAAATGAGTTTCATGAGGATTTGGTTTCTAAATTATTATAATAGCAACCAAGGGCATAGTCAATTAAACGGGCAGTATTGGAGCTCAGATATTTCTGATTTAAATAAATTTTTATTTTTGACCTTTTAAACAAATTAGGAAATCCTCAACCTCCTACATTGTCTCTGATGATAACGTTTGTGGTTACACACCTATTAGAAACCAGCTAAGCTATCATGATAGTAACCAGCAGCACCTGCATCTACTGCTGAAAATCTGAGATATGTTTTATATTTTTGAGAATGTAACACCAGTACATGCACGACTACTGAAAATCTTGGTGGTTGTTTTGAAGCACAAAACTGTCTATTCTCACCCAGTAAAAGCATTTCTTGAATGTTTGGTCAGCTATGCCTATCTGAAAATCGCTCCCTATACATTCTTTTAGCCACTGTTTCATTTTTGTTTGCAACCTCCTAAATCATAAATTGTATTTTTATCAGTTCTATAAAATAATAAGCCACAGTCAGCTCTTTTGTGGTTTTTATTTTGCGAGACAGCAATAAATTGAACTAATTGCACATTTGTAATTTTTTTTTTTTTTAAATGGTAATTAATTACTACTATAAATTTATGCTTCTTCATTATTAACACACATAGTAATTATTACTTTTTTAGACAGATTTTGAAAATAAAATGGGTGTGGGGGTGGACTTATTGATTGTTATGTATTTTAGTTTTTAATCTTCGCAGATAGATAAAGATATAACCATCTACCAGTAGATTATTCCCTGATTTTTTCAATAAAAAATTAAGGAACATAACATACTGTTGGTTACATTATTGAGAAATAAAATGGAAAACTTAGCTCTCAAACAGAGATATGTACAAAAATTAACATTTTCATCCCCCCCCTTCCCCTTAAAAAAAAAAAAAAAAAATGTAAATGCCAGTTTTGCAAATGCAGCAAACAAATATTTTTTTCTTTCTCTCTTTTTTATTTTTTTCTCCTGCTGATGTTTAATGCAACTTAAAATGTCAGTCCTTTGGCGGGCCGTAAATTGATGGCTACTGGGTCACATGTGGCCCACCTTGACCTTAAAGCAACTATTCTTTTGGTGTGTTTTTAACTATTATTACCTGAGTTATTAACTATTGCCTTTTAATATTTTTATGCCCCTTTTAATTATAAAAATATGAATATGCATTTTATTTTTGGATTTTTTAAAGTAATGTTATGTCTATTAAAAGCAAACACGTTTTATTTATGAGACAAAAAATTTTTAAGTTAAAATACACTTAAAAAACAAAAATTACATATAAAAACAATTAAAATCAGACGTTTCGAAACCCGTCCAGGTTTCCTCATCAGTAATACAACACAATATGCAAACAGGACATGAACACTCAAGGAATTTAAAGGAGTACGGAATATTGAGGAGCCAGTGCGCATGCTTCATTGATAGTGTGAAGATGCTTGGCAGTGTGCCAGCTCTCAAGGAAAATACGCGATTTATAATTATGAACACCAGAATTTAAAATTTTTATATTATCGAAGTCAGGAATATGATCGGTTTCTATTGAATGGATTACAATTTTAGAATTTTGGTTGCAATTTTTAAAAGATCGTCTGTGTTCTTGTAGTCTAATTTTTGCTGTACGGCCAGTTTCACCTATATAAACAGATTTGCAATTTTTACAAGGAATTAAATATATTACACCAGTTAAATCCAGAGAAGGGGTTATGGGTTTAAAGTTGAAAAGGACGTTTTTTAATTGTTTAATTGGCCGGAAAGCAGTATAAATGTTATGTTGTTTAAGTAATTTAGAAATAAATTCTGAAGGAAAACCAAAATATGGCATCGAAATATAACTGTTTTTATTAATAAGTGAATTTTTCATTTTCATTGGAGTAGAGGGAGAATTTGCAGGAGGAAACGAAGGAGGGGGGAAGCTGATAATGTTTTCATGATAAATTCGTTTTAACCAATTAAGAGGGTAATCGTTATTTATTAAATTCTGGAAAATTTTTTTAATTTCCAACTTAAAAAGTGTTTCGTTACTACATAACCGAAGAGCTCTATTGACCAAAGTTCGGAAGACTGCGATTTTATGCGAATTAGGATTAGCGGAATGAAAATTTAGATATTGACCTGTAAATGTGGCCTTACGATAAACAGAAGTTTGAAAATTGCTAGGTGAATTCGAAATGCGTTTAACGAGAACATCAAGAAAAGGCAAACTGTTATTCTGTTCTATTTCCAAAGTAAACTGAATTTCTGGGCATAATGAATTAGAAAAAGTAACGACTTCATTTATATGTTTTTCTTCAATTAATAAAAAAATGTCATCTACGTATCTTCGCCAAAAAGGAATTTTATCATTTAAACTATCATTTATTTTATTTTCCAAAAACTGCATAACTATTTCTGCTATGCAAACACTAGCAGGTGAGCCCATAGGCGTGCCACGAATTTGTTTATAGTATAAATCATTAAACTTGAAGCAATTACAAGATAAGCAGAAAAAAACTAATTTAAGAATTGATTCAATATTAAGAGTAGAATGAGTACTATCATTAGGATAAATTTTTCTTATAATATCACAAGCAAATTCAATAGGGATGGAAGTAAAAAGAGATACAACATCTAAAGAAATCATTATACAGTTTGGAGGGGCATTAAAATTTCTTAATTCAGAAACAAACTGAAAAGAAGAATTTAAACTAAAAGGTGAATTTAAAGTAAGAGGTTTAAGCAATGACGAAATAAATCTAGCAAGGTTAGAAAGAGGGGAACGGGAGTAATCAATTATAGGTCTAAATGGAATATCAGGTTTATGCAATTTTGGCAACCCATAAAAGTTGGGAGCCATACCAATATAACATCTTAAAGATTTAGCTGTAACATTATCTATTTGATTATTTTTCTCTAATTCACTGATCATTTTATTAAGATTATTTTGTATTGAAGGAGTGATATCTTTATTTAAAACAGCATATGTAGATGGGTCATTTAAAAGTTCTAAACATTTGTCAATGTAATCTGATTTATCCATAATAACCAGGAGCCGGCCTTTATCAGCTTTTGTAAAGATTAACGTATCATCTTTAGAAAGAGGTTTTAAAACAGCGAAATCATCAGTATAATATTGGGATTTTGAATGCACTTTACATTTTAACAGAGTTTTGGTGATTTCAGTACGAAGTGGATGCGTAATAGCAGGATCCAGTTTAGCTAATGAAGGCTCAACGCATGCAAGAACCTTAGGAATGTCAATTCTTTTATTTCCAATAGCGTAATTCATTCCACGATTCAAAATAGTCAATTCAGTATCAGATAAAACTCTAGATGACAAGTTCTTAACCCAGTTTATATTAGGTTTCCTTTCTACTGTCTTTAAACGTAGTTCTTTGTAAAATAACTTTTCAAACTTTTTTTCCAATTTTGATTTAAGCGTAGCTCTACATGACATACTCTGAACAGACAAAAAGTCAAGGATTAAACAAGCATCGGCATTCGAAACAAAGTTAATTAGATGTTGAAGATTAAAATGTAATGTATTACGTGCAGATTTAAGTTTAGCAGAACATAATGATATTGCAGCAGAAACGAACTTCATACTTGAATGGAAAGCAATCTTGTGTCCCTTAGTTGAATTCACTAACGATTTAACTTTAAATGAGGGTGGAAAAACATTATGCCGTCTGCAGTTTCTAAGAAAATCCTTTTGACATAATAAACGAACAATTTTGCAGGAATTCCTCGAGCACACACGCAACAATTTGCAGTAAGTTGATCCATATTTATCTTTAACGTACACAAACATCAAACCGTCTCAATTATATATATTAAAAGCAGACACGTTTTATTTATGAGACAAAAAATTTTTAAGTTAAAATACACTTAAAAAACAAAAATTACATATAAAAACAATTAAAATCAGACTGTTTGCTTTTAATATATATAATTGAGACGGTTTGATGTTTGTGTACGTTAAAGATAAATATGGATCAACTTACTGCAAATTGTTGCGTGTGTGCTCGAGGAATTCCTGCAAAATTGTTCGTTTATTATGTCAAAAGGATTTTCTTAGAAACTGCAGACGGCATAATGTTTTTCCACCCTCATTTAAAGTTAAATCGTTAGTGAATTCAACTAAGGGACACAAGATTGCTTTCCATTCAAGTATGAAGTTCGTTTCTGCTGCAATATCATTATGTTCTGCTAAACTTAAATCTGCACGTAATACATTACATTTTAATCTTCAACATCTAATTAACTTTGTTTCGAATGCCGATGCTTGTTTAATCCTTGACTTTTTGTCTGTTCAGAGTATGTCATGTAGAGCTACGCTTAAATCAAAATTGGAAAAAAAAGTTTGAAAAGTTATTTTACAAAGAACTACGTTTAAAGACAGTAGAAAGGAAACCTAATATAAACTGGGTTAAGAACTTGTCATCTAGAGTTTTATCTGATACTGAATTGACTATTTTGAATCGTGGAATGAATTACGCTATTGGAAATAAAAGAATTGACATTCCTAAGGTTCTTGCATGCGTTGAGCCTTCATTAGCTAAACTGGATCCTGCTATTACGCATCCACTTCGTACTGAAATCACCAAAACTCTGTTAAAATGTAAAGTGCATTCAAAATCCCAATATTATACTGATGATTTCGCTGTTTTAAAACCTCTTTCTAAAGATGATACGTTAATCTTTACAAAAGCTGATAAAGGCCGGCTCCTGGTTATTATGGATAAATCAGATTACATTGACAAATGTTTAGAACTTTTAAATGACCCATCTACATATGCTGTTTTAAATAAAGATATCACTCCTTCAATACAAAATAATCTTAATAAAATGATCAGTGAATTAGAGAAAAATAATCAAATAGATAATGTTACAGCTAAATCTTTAAGATGTTATATTGGTATGGCTCCCAACTTTTATGGGTTGCCAAAATTGCATAAACCTGATATTCCATTTAGACCTATAATTGATTACTCCCGTTCCCCTCTTTCTAACCTTGCTAGATTTATTTCGTCATTGCTTAAACCTCTTACTTTAAATTCACCTTTTAGTTTAAATTCTTCTTTTCAGTTTGTTTCTGAATTAAGAAATTTTAATGCCCCTCCAAACTGTATAATGATTTCTTTAGATGTTGTATCTCTTTTTACTTCCATCCCTATTGAATTTGCTTGTGATATTATAAGAAAAATTTATCCTAATGATAGTACTCATTCTACTCTTAATATTGAATCAATTCTTAAATTAGTTTTTTTCTGCTTATCTTGTAATTGCTTCAAGTTTAATGATTTATACTATAAACAAATTCGTGGCACGCCTATGGGCTCACCTGCTAGTGTTTGCATAGCAGAAATAGTTATGCAGTTTTTGGAAAATAAAATAAATGATAGTTTAAATGATAAAATTCCTTTTTGGCGAAGATACGTAGATGACATTTTTTTATTAATTGAAGAAAAACATATAAATGAAGTCGTTACTTTTTCTAATTCATTATGCCCAGAAATTCAGTTTACTTTGGAAATAGAACAGAATAACAGTTTGCCTTTTCTTGATGTTCTCGTTAAACGCATTTCGAATTCACCTAGCATTTTTCAAACTTCTGTTTATCGTAAGGCCACATTTACAGGTCAATATCTAAATTTTCATTCCGCTAATCCTAATTCGCATAAAATCGCAGTCTTCCGAACTTTGGTCAATAGAGCTCTTCGGTTATGTAGTAACGAAACACTTTTTAAGTTGGAAATTAAAAAAATTTTCCAGGATTTAATAAATAACGATTACCCTCTTAATTGGTTAAAACGAATTTATCGTGAAAACATTATCAGCTTCCCCCCTCCTTCGTTTCCTCCTGCAAATTCTCCCTCTACTCCAATGAAAATGAAAAATTCACTTATTAATAAAAACAGTTATATTTCGATGCCATATTTTGGTTTTCCTTCAGAATTTATTTCTAAATTACTTAAACAACATAACATTTATACTGCTTTCCGGCCAATTAAACAATTAAAAAACGTCCTTTTCAACTTTAAACCCATAACCCCTTCTCTGGATTTAACTGGTGTAATATATTTAATTCCTTGTAAAAATTGCAAATCTGTTTATATAGGTGAAACTGGCCGTACAGCAAAAATTAGACTACAAGAACACAGACGATCTTTTAAAAATTGCAACCAAAATTCTAAAATTGTAATCCATTCAATAGAAACCGATCATATTCCTGACTTCGATAATATAAAAATTTTAAATTCTGGTGTTCATAATTATAAATCGCGTATTTTCCTTGAGAGCTGGCACACTGCCAAGCATCTCCACACTATCAATGAAGCATGCGCACTGGCTCCTCAATATTCCGTACTCCTTTAAATTCCTTGAGTGTTCATGTCCTGTTTGCATATTGTGTTGTATTACTGATGAGGAAACCCGGACGGGTTTCGAAACGTCTGATTTTAATTGTTTTTATATGTAATTTTTGTTTTTTAAGTGTATTTTAACTTAAAAATTTTTTGTCTCATAAATAAAACGTGTTTGCTTTTAATATATATAATTGAGACGGTTTGATGTTTGTGTACGTTAAAAATGTTATGTCTATTTTAGAATACTTCATTTCGCAGAATGACAAGTCCAGGTGTTATTTCAGTATTAGCTGTTACAAAATGTGGAAGGTACTGTGTTGCTGGAATAGGTAGAACAGTAGTTATTTGGGAGGTAATATATTTTTAAATGTATAATTATATTTCTTTATAATTACTAAAACTTATATTTTACATAATTATCCTTTTTTTAGTTACACAAATATATTTCCAACACATCGTGTCCATTTTCTTTGCTCTTATTGACCGTTTCTTCACCATTGCTATTTCTTCATCTTCGTCGCTCTTCGCTTATCCATAACGTGTTGCCATGTTGCAGGGTTGACGCTATGCTCCTGGTCATTTACAGAATGGGGGTTAGTTATTTCAATTGCCTCACGTTTTAAAGCATAATGATGGTTATTGAAAGGAGCTATTTTGTTGGCTCTAGTGATATATTTTGTCTTATCACTTTATCTTATCTCACTTTGTCTTATATTATAACTTGGGATTAGTTTATATAGATATATATAAAGTTTAAGTTTATTTAGAATGTTCATTAAAGTATAAATAGTATAAAGTTTAAAGGTTTAAAACATTTAATTAATTGAAGTCAAGTAACTTCATTTTATTTTCTTTTATTAAAGTGTATCTCACTTACCACACTTTAACTGACAGCTTTGTTTGTTAATTTGCTACTATACAATATATCGCTTTTCTTTAACGATGTTTTCACACATCACTACAGCTTGCCGGTAAACATAAATGTATGTTTATTGCTCACTAGGCAGCATCAAATTTTGTGGATGAATTCGTCACGCTAATTTGATTTGCGTCATACTAACCACAATCCTCTCTGAATAGTATAAAAGGTGTTTGAGGAATGTGGCTTGTGGCTTGCTCACTTATTTTTCTTTTTGCTTGTTTGTTTTTATGTTTAGTTAATTATCAAGCTTCAGTTCAGCCGTCCGTTTTTGTAATATGATGTTTAAGTTACCTGCAGTTGTTTTTGACAAGTAAAAGAGTTCACAGTAATAGTAGAAGAGTTTATCTAAAATAAACAGTTTTTATTTTATCTTTGTTTATGTGGTAGAAAGCTCTATTGGTCTAATAATGAAGAAAATTGTTTATTATATAAATATATTTTAAAAGCTCATTTACTGGTCATTGTCATCAGTTAAGTCATTTATTATGTTGTTTATTTATTTCCTTGTTTAATTTAAAAGTTTTATATATTTTTGTTTTATCTCAATAAACTTATATTTTGTTTTTAAACCTTCTCTGTTTTATTTACAAGTTTATATTTTAGTTATTTAGTTCACAGCTTATATTTTTAGATAAGAAAGCTATTGAAATCAGTAACCCCCATGGCAGAAATACAGCGACGGCATGAGTCCTTGCAGAAAGGGTTTTCTTTTAAGAACAAAAAATTTTGAAAGAAAAAAATTTTCAATGCAATAAATTGGCTAAAACTGCTCTTCAGAAAAGTTTTGTTTTTGCAGAAGCTGCTCGTTTCTGCAGAAAGGTACCAAAGGGTTACATTGATACAGCGATGCAACAAGGGCAAAAAAACATTGAACACTGTGTGCTCTGTGCGTGCGGGACAGCATTCACTCTACACTCATGATCTGTGACTGTGCTGTCTTGCTCGTTTTCACTTATTGTCTGATGCCATTTCTCTTCTGTTTCTGTTTCAAACTATCCACGCTATCTTTGAAGGAAGCTGCCTTTCCTTTTTAAATAAATTTTTAATATTTATTCCTATAATTCACCCCCCCCCTTTTTTTCTTCTTGTTTCACACAATTAAAAGGATATCACAGTCCAATTATTATGAACTTTTGATTTTATCTTTCTTACAGATGCTGCAGAAAACATATTCCAGGATTTTTTTTTTTTCCTTATCTATAAAATTGCCTTACCGTCTCTTGAAAATAGGAAAAATAACAAATCAAATAATTATTTTTATAATCCAACTGAAAAACACACAAATCATTGCACAATAAAGCCTAACTAAATGGGGGAAAAAAAATCACATTCAAGGCATTGTGTATTCAAAATTTACTGAGTCAGGGCGGAGAGAAATACTTGTTTACATTAACTGAATCTCAGTTTAACTAGAATCAAAAGCTGAAAGTGGTGCAGAAAGAAAGGTAATGCTATGATCATGCAATGTTTTGATTTTCATTAAAAAAAATTTTAAAGGTTCAGTTATACAACTGAAGAATAAAAAATAAAACTTAGAATAATTGTCTTTTAAATTATTAGAAATAAATAATATATTCAAAGCTATTGATGAATTTCAACGGTGATGGCAAGGTGTATATGTTAAGGCCAATGATTGTGTTAGGGTTTCTAAGACTGGAGCAGTGTCCTGTGTGGGAGACTTTCTAAGGTGTCTTTGTCCATATTTACATGAGTTTCGGAGAAAATCACGGAAAAATCTGACTTAAACGAATGAAGTGTTCTCCGTAGGAAATTTACTAAGATGTTTCAGTCCACATTCATGTGAGTTTTGAAGAAAATCACGGAAAACTCTGAACTTTAACGACAAAGTATTTACCATTGGAGAAAGAAAAAGAATATTTTCTGTAACATTTGTTGAGATTATTGAAAACGTGATAACTCAGTTTTTATAATGCAGGGTAATTCTAAGAAAATTTCAGATCTGAAAACTAGTTTTTCACAAAAGTTGGCGGCTTTTTAAAATAATTTTTCAGGAGAATTGCATGATAAAATTTCGTATTTTGAAGCCAGCTGCAGAAATAAGACATATTTCAGTAATCAAATACAAAAAAAAGTATTGGGTTAGTGCAAAAGTTCATGCGGTGTTTGTGAGTAAAAGTCACACAGTGATTAGGAAAACAAAGTTCTTTATTCAATCAATGATATATTCTCCATTGTTTTCTATAATCTGTTTCCAACATTCTGGCAGCATACGGATGCCACGATCATAAAAACTGCACAGTTTAGATTCGAAAAACAAAGGCACAACATTTTTTAAGGCATCCACAGAGTCAAGGTTTTTCCATTTAAATGATTTTGTAATGACCGGAATAAGTGATGATCAGATGGTGCGATATCAGGAGAATATGGTGGAGGAGTTAGGACATCCCATTTCAGGCTGTTCAGTTTGCGCAACGTCCGTCTCGAAATGTGTGGTCTGGCGTTGCCTTGATGAAAGACTACGCCCTTGCGATTTGACAAAATCGGACGTTTCTGTTTGATTTCTCGATTTAGATTGGTCAATTGGCGACAGTACTTGTCCGAATCAATTGTTTGGCCAGTGGGGAAAAACTCGAAATAAATTATGCCCTTGCAATCCCACCAAACACAGAGCATCACCTTCATCAGGTGCAAACTGGCCTTTGCCATTGCATCACCATGCTCGCCTGCCTGTTTCCATGTGTGTTTGTGCTGAACATTGTTGTACAGGATCCATTTCTCATCACCTGTCACTATTCTATCCAAAAACAGCTCGTTTTTGAGCCGCCCAAATAAAGAAACGTCAGCAGAAATTCGCTTTATTTTGTTCCTCTCGGTCAGCAAATGGGGCACCCATATATTAAGCTTCAAATTGAATCCCATGTTTTTTAAATGCCGAAAAGTGGTTGATCGGTCAACGTTAAATGCTGTTGTAACTTCCTCTGTTGAAATTCGCAGAGTATTCTGAACTGAAGTTTGCACAACATCGTCATCTATGTCTGAAGGTCAACCTGAGCGTGGCTCGTCTTCAAGGTTAAACTCTCTGCAGCAAAATTTCGCAAACCATTTTTCCACAGTTTGTTTAGCTGGTGCTTGATCTTGATAAACCTCTTGAATGTTTTTTACGGCTGCTACAATGTTTATTCCCTTCCAAAACTCGTAAAGCATAACATGCCGTAAATCAGGGGTGCAGAAAATGTTCAAACCTCGGAAATTTCCCCCAAACACAATATAAATTTCCCTCAATAATGCAAAACTCTACTTTGCTATACAAAGTCATTTGTTCTATGTAATAAATCTTTAAGAGAATAAGTATACAGTGTAACATAAAAATATCGCTTTTAGTGTATAAGCACTTCAAAGTAGCAAATTGTTATTTTTGATTTACATTTTTATTTTCTCTTAAAAAAATATTCAAAATTTCCCCAGTCAGTTTAAATTTCCCCCCGAACCTTGTTCGGGCGTTCGGACATATTCTGCACCCCTGCAGTAAATGCACCTTATCGACACTCATTTTGAAAGTAAAATCTTTCTCGAAGCAGTTTGTATCTAGACAAATTATTTTGTTTTAAAAATATTTTTATATTTGAATACTAAAAATTTGTAAAAATTATTTTTGTTAATTAAATCGTTTCATTACCTTAACACTCTTATTCTTATTTATTTTTTATTTTTTTTTTTCTACAACATTAATTAAAATAAGTTTAGGATGTTTCATTAACTTTGTAAGCTAGTACTTTAAAATATGATTTACTTTTTTATATTATCTAATAAAAACATTACAAATTATAACAAAATTAAATAGAGCAAATAGCTCTTCACTGTTTCTTCAGAAATTCTAGCTGCAGGTAAGTAACATTTTTATGTGTTAATGTTTTAATTTCTGTCTTCTTATGAATCATTTTATTTATTCGGTTAATTTAAAATTTCTTACTGTTATTTCATAAAGATTATAATCCCCCCTTTTTTTGACTGTTCTTAGTTAAAAAAAAAAAAAAAAAAAAAAAAAAATGTACCTTAGAGATAAAGGACACCATATTAATTTTGTGAAAAGAGCACCATGTCCTTTAGGTGCATTTTTAATTTATATAGAGGCATTAAGCACTAATATACAGTTACTATAAAGAAAAAAAGACAGTGGAAAGAAAGAAAAGAGAGGGGGGGGGGAGTTTTTCTTTTCCTTTATTTATGACAAATATGTCATTGCAACACATCAAAGACATGGAGTTAACTCTTTTTACAAAATTAACATGGTGTCCTTTACCTCCGCACAACATAATTACTTCGTACCAAAAATTAATATGAGGTTATAAGTTTAAAAAAAAAAAAAAAACATAGATTTGATATTAACCTAAACATTTTCAGAAACAATAAAGCTAGTTTTATTGGTAGTTAGCATGCAAATATTTATTATTGAATGATATCGTCTTGCAGAAAGAAGTTAGCTCTAGTGAGGTTTGCCGCAGAAAGCAAGAAGAAATTCTGCCACAGGGTCAGTAATGCTTCCCTGCATAAATTTTTGACAATTAAACTGATAGCATATTTAAAGTTTTTTTTATTTACTGTTTATGCTTTCTAGTAATAGCTATGAGACGATTGGGATTATGAAACTCTCTTCCAGCAGTTACTCGTGTGCAGGCAACGTATTTTTTGAATATTAAGAGAATTTAAATATATGGGATTAGTATTGTGAGTAGCGGATAAAGCTCCTATACAAACTTTGGAACAGTATAAAGTAACTTCACTTTATTTATTTTACGAGCCTGAGACCCTCGTACTTTAACCCCCACTGCTATTGACTCAGCTGACAGTCAAATGTCTGATGAGGGGGATGCGAACAAACATTAGTGTAATTATCAGCCGGTATAAAATAATTGACCTATTTACAATCCTACCTCTCATACTGTTAAGTCAGTCACTGTTCTTTATTATTATTATTTAATAGACTTGTTTTATAAATTTTTCATATATAATAGAGTGTAACTTTAGACCCAAGTTTTAGTATCTTTAAAGTCTAAAGTAAATGCTCGTGCATTAGCAGTTGTCTTAAATTGAAAATGACTATCTAGTACTAGTCTATAACAGTGTGCAAACACATTATCAAGTATACATTTAAATTTAAGAATAAACATTGTTATTAATATTTATATGTTTAAATATTAGGAAATGATAAAGTAATTTTTTTCATTTTCATCATCAGTATAATATAATTAGTTTTAAACTTCTCATACAGATAGCAAGTGGCATACTTGAAAATCAATTCAGTTATCACCATAAAGATGTTACCTGCATAAGATTTTCAAGTGATAGTGTATACTTATTGACTGGAAGCGAAGATGGCACAGTTCATGTATATTTACTTTCCGAGTAAGTTTTATTTTTCTCATTGTCCACATTCTGTTTTTACGTACAGCTGTATATTCTGTAAAAAGCAAAAGTTTTGATTTTATTTATTAAAAATTTTACAAATTTTTATTTTGCTTTTGCTAGGTCTTTATATTTTTTAGCTAAAAATGGGGAAAAAAAAAAAAAAAAAAAATCAATTATTTAGGGTTTCCACAGGCCTAAAAAGTGCTTATAAATAGGGGAGGGATGGGACACCTAAAATTATTCTTAAAATAAACATTGTTTTTAATTTTTGATACTTCCACCAGGTGAAGTAACTACAGAGTAACATATTTTTTGCTATGTATCATTTAGTTGGAGAACTCTGTAAGTTTATGTAACAAAAAAACTATTTTATAACACCAAAAGTAAACAATTGCTTAATTTTCAAGGCAAGTTTTCAAAGTCACTCACTGATGTTAGCATAATTACTTTTCATATTTTATATACCTAATAATGTAACTTTTATGATTTAGTAGCTAAATTAAACCTAAAAGTAGCATGTGTCTAATAATTATTTTTTTGAAAAATTATGAAAAGGGAGGGATGGGACAGAGCAGCTCAGGGAGGGATGGGACAGAGCAGCTCAGGGAGGGATGGGGCATGTAAGAAAAGGAAGAAGAATGAAGATTCTGATACTCCTTAAACAGAAAATATCAAGAGGCAAATAAATGAATAGATGGAAGAAAAAATGCATGAAACAAATTCAAAATCATGGAAAATAATTGGTGTGGCACTCACACGACTTTTGTTCACCCTTTTAACTTTTAAAAATAGTTTATTTACTATGTATGTATGAGGAATTAAATTTTCATTCCTGAACAGCTTTCCTGGACATGGTAAAATATGCAAAAGAAATTACATTCACCAATTACAGTTAGGATTTCTTGGTAATATTTGTTCTTGAGAAATGCTGATAGCACACACAAACCAGCCACTAAAAACCTTATTAATATTCAGGGAACCACAAAACATGTAAATATAACAAAAAATTTTGAATATTTGAACTTAAAAACAGTACTTTCTCTGACAGAAGTAAAAAAATATATATATAACTGATTTGAAAATTTTTATTTAAGTGCTACATTATATTCTAATGTTGGATAAAATAGATGTTATTAGTAATTAATTAACCTCACATACATCGTGTCCCACTGTTTTCGTCATTTTTCATAGTATGTCTGTATATTATGTATTTATTTTAACTTTATAAACATGTCCCACCCTTATATAGGGAGGTATGGGACATTTTTATGACTATGTTAATTGGCTTACAAAATTAATATTTTAATAATTACCATCAAATTTATATTTTTAAAAGATGTTAAAATGTTTAAATTTGTTTCTCTGAAACTTACAGTGTTGTACCAGTAAAAGTAAATTTGTAAAAAAAAAATTCGTCAAAACTGTCCCATCCTCCCCCCCCCCCCCCTCCCTACTTATTATTCAGGTACAGGGTTTAACCTGGCAAAAAAATTACTTTAGCATTTTAGCGAAAATAGGCAAGCACTATTTTAGCTTTTTCGAAAGTTAATTAATTCTTTGGATACCACTGATTTCTTTTACTTACAAGGAACATCACCGAAGTGTCCGGCTCGGATTTCAATGAGAGAGAGGCGTTTCTTTCATATTTGATATGCTATCAAATTTTACTCAAAAATATGCGAAAAATTTGTATTTATACAGCAAGTGAATACTCAAATGAATAATTCAGTTGAAGTAATTTTCAGTACTACTATAAATTTTCATTTGTAACTTAAACATGAAAGCGCAAAACCATTTTGCTAAATCATTTAGTATTTTTAAGTCGCACCCAAAGGCGGAGCTTACTGTTGATATGTGGCTGATGTGGTTTTTAACATTTTAAAAATTCAATAAATAGAGAAAAACATGGATGATAGTAAAAATTTCTGTGATCAAAAATATTTGGTACATGCCCTCTATCAGAAATTAAAGTGTCATTAAAATCACAGCCAGAAACGATGTTCCTTGTTAGATTTGTTATCCTCAGTTTTGTTTTATATTCCTTTTGTTCATTGATGATTTTAACCAAGCATCCATATTTGTGACTTTAAAAATATGAATCAGGGAAACTATGTTTTGATTTTAACAATAGAAAAAGGGGTACTCATATCGTAAGTGTAAAATGAAAAAGCAATTTAAAAATTAAATAAAGTGTAGTGGTAGATAATCGTGAAATACTAGTGCTAAGAATGTTTCTATGAAGCAAATTCTGAATTCTGACATACTTTTAAATATTTTTGCATTTAAATTCAATCATTAAAAATTAAAAATAAATCCAAATTACTATATAAATCATGATTCCCAAAAATTTCAGTTCTTTCGTAGTTTTTGCCTGCAAATATTACAAAAAAAAAAAAAAAAAATCTGAGTTATTATATATAGAGATATTTTATATAGTTATCCAGTTTTAGCTTTTTAGCGAAATTCTGACCAACATGTTTTAGCAAAATAATGATACCTTTTAGCAAAATGCTAAAAAAACTAATGGCAGTTTAAACCCTGTTCAGGTACCATACTTTTAAGTCATTCTTTTACTTCCAAATTTCTGAAAATTCCTATGTGATGCTGAAATTTGGCTCTCATTTGTATTTTATCAAGATCATTGCAGTGGTTTTTGATTTAAAGATGCAAGGAATAAGAAATACATACTTGCCAACAGGGTTAGGAATTAGAATGTGAGATTTCAAATGTCAATGGCATTTTTTTCTTACTTGCCAAAAGCATCTATTCAGGCATATACATATATATATTTGTGTATTGGGATCATAACAAGATAAGCTTAAAAGTTTTTATTTATTTACAAACACAGAAGTTAAAAAATCAGTACATTCATACTTAAAATAATAATAATAATAGATAAATTAAAAATTAAAAACTTGTTAGAACAAACAGTAGAAGAAAATTTTTAATTATCTGCTGGTAAACTGATTTAAAATAAGTCAATTAACATGTATTGCATCATCTTCAAGCAAAATGAGAACTAGCAGAAAATATCCATTTAAACTATTTATAAATTATTTATTTATACTTTCAGGTTTCAGTCGGAAAAATTTGGTTAAAATTAATTCAGTATTTCAGAAATTATCAAGATGGCAAATTTCTGATTGTATATAAAGATAAACTAAGTGATAGCAATAAGAAAAAAGTTAAAAAAAAAAAAAAAGTGAAATGTTTTATGAATTTCAAAAATTTTTCTGCGAACATTTATATATTTTTGTACCTGCTGGGTTTTTTTTTTTTTTTTTTGAGCTTATGTGTATATGTTGAAATTGACAGTGTAAGAATTAAAATTTAAAACTTCTAAAAGTTTACAATTCGTATTGAATTCACATGTTAACATAGTAATAAATATATATAATAAACCACTTTAAAACACATATAAAAATTTATTAAAAATTGTTCACAAAGCTTTTTGCTACAATGTTGTAGCATCTTCAGGTAATTTTTTACACAAGCAAAGAGTAAATAGCATTTTCTGTAACAAAGGAACTTGATATGGTTATAGTAAAAAAAAAGTTGCGTGTACACAATATGATGAGTCCATTAGTTGTATGAATTCAGGAATTCATTTATTGGATTTTTTAAGTGGGTAAAACCCCCCAAAAATGCCATGGTTTAGGTATGTGGGCAGGTCCGAAACCCTGCCTATATTTAATCATGGAAATATGTAGTAGGTATGTTTATAATTATATCTAAAAAAAAAAGACATTTAAAAAGTACAAAAAAGCCAAGCTTAAAAAAAGAGAATAGATTAAAGTTGTGTCTAAAAAGGGTGTGATATCAAAATCCCAAGCTTACATTCTAATACTTATTTAATATTCCTTTTTAACAAAATTTTCACACATAAATCAAATGCCTTATGATATGTTTATAGAAATCCTTCTTTCCTGTACTAAATACATCATAGCTTGTTTCTGAAAATTATCTTTTTTAAATTTATGCATGATGGGCTTGGTGGCCATCTTACAAAATTTTACGTTAATTTGAATTCTTTTATAAATCTCACCAATTACAGGAGGAAAATGCACTATTATAAACGCTATTAAAACTTAAATTGATTCAACTTGTGTGCATTACGGAATATTTTGCAAAATTTTTCTCGTTTTTTTTTTTTTTTTTTTTTTTTTTTTCTGTTTTAATCTGAATATTTCAGTAACATAAACATAATATAAACATATTATTTTTACGAGATATTTATTCCAAAAAGCTACAATCAAATTGGGTAATTATAACACAGGGAAGGGGGAAATCTTTTCTATGTTTTTTTTTTTTTTTCCCTTCATATTTTTACGTTAATTTGAATTCTCATATTCTTTTATTCCCAGCATTTATAGGATGGAACTGCATCAAACTTAATACTAATAAATAATAATAAAATATTAAGTTGATTGAACTTGTGTATCTGGCACTTTTGTGATGTTTTCCAGGGGTCAATCCAGGCAAAATTTAGGTCCCTTTTGCGGCCCCTTCACAAAATTCCACATAGTAAAAAGGGATCCTTCACAAAATTCAAATTCATAAAAAGGGACCCTTCACAAAATTCAAATCCATAAAAAGGGACCCTTCACAAAATTCAAATTTATAAAATGAGTCCCTTCACAAAATTTTGTTTTATAAAAATGATCCTTTTATTAAATGTTTTCATATTTTCAGTATTATTTTTAATTAATGCCTTAATTTGGCTCAACAAAACTCTATTAACTTGATATTAAACATTACATAAAGTGACTGTAAAAGCGGAAGATTTTACACAATATTTTACTTTGTCACAAAAATATTTTATGTTTCACAAAAATAAATAAAAATTTCACAAAAATATTCTGTTTTCACTTGCAATTTTTGTTATTGGAATATTTCAGTCTCTGTTTAATGGAATAACCAAATTAATTTTATACGAGATATTTATTTTAAGAAGCTTTCATCAAATTGTGTGAATGTTTATTCATATTCTGAAAGATGGCTGCCTAGCCCATCATGCATAAATTTAAAAAATAATAATAATTTTCAGAAACACGCTATGATGTATTTAGTACAGGAAAGAAGGATTTCTATCAACATATCATAAGGCATTTGATTTACGTGTGAAAATTTTGTTAAAAAGGAATATTAAATAAGTATTAGAATGTAAGCTTGGGAATTTGATATCACACCCTTTTTAGACACAACTTTAATCTATTCTATTTTCTTTAGCTTGGCTTTGTTGTACTTTTTAAATGTCTTTTTTTTTTTTTTTTTTTAAATAATCTGTATATTTACTTGAATTAACCTGATACTTTAAATAGCACTAGTTCCTGAGCTATTGTTGGGACAAAATGTTTGTCATACACATAGTACACGCGCACACATACAAACAGAATTTTTTTTTAAATAGTCAAATTTTTTTTTGGAGTTCTTATAACGTGTAAATCCATTAAAAACCGAAAGTAGAAAATTTTTACTAACCCAGTACTTTCTTGTATTGAATATAGAAATTCAGTCATGCATAATCTCTTTCAGCATATAATATTTTTTATGGATGGATCACAAAGATGAAAGACATTTTTAGATTTTAAGTTTGTTTCCACCTTATATTTTTGCTTATTTTCCCGTTTTTGAAAATAAATATGAATTTTTAATCTAGATTTTTTCCAAAAGAAAGAAAACTACTATGTTGTGGTTACCTGTAAGACTTTCTTCTATGTTATCTTATACAAATTTATGTAGTACAGTCATCAAACTGAAATTTTTATGAAAATTTAGGTGTCAAAAATGACGACTAGATGTAAAACTATAATCATCTAAATTTTTTTGGTGCAAAATATGACTAATGACTTCTAATTTCAAACCATGAATATCATTAAAATGAATGGTTGAACAACAGTTCTGTACTAATTTTAAACTTAAAAAAAAAAAAAAAAAAAAAAAAAATCTTGGAACATGCATTTCTGAAGATGTCATCTATACGGCAAGTAAGTGACTTTTTTTTTTTTTTTTACATTTAGCATTTGGCTTCTGAGATAAGAATTATTTGCATTTATCATGGGGTGGGGGAAGTTTTGGGATGATCACTAGACTACACAACATACTAGTTTAACATTATGTAACCTGATCAAATTAAATAAATATGTAATTTAATAAATAAAAAATGCACTTTTGATCCATAGATGATTTTAAATATTAACAATAATTAACAGTATTAAAAATCATTGTAAGCTTTGGTGCAAAAGTTCATTTTGAGATATTTAGTAGTATAGTTTTTTCTTGTATTTGTATATTTAATCTTTTATTATTATTATTTTATCAGTGTAGTTAATTTATTATGTTGGTTAATGTATATTAGTTAACTAATTATAAAAAGTTTTTGTGCATTAATTACTTATATTTTTCAGCTTAAAACTAAATTTCCTTATTAATTACAAGCTATAATTTTTAAATATTTTGCTCTGTATAGCAATTTTTGCTACTTAAGTTTAGCTTAAATTTATTCTTTCTTTTAATGGCTGTTTTAATTTATCGTCTGCTATAGAGCTATAATTGCACGAAGAAAAAATCCTGACCATCGTCCTGAGGCCAAACATATATGGAATCAGCACTCAGCTGAAATAACAGATATGTATGTTGGTTGTCTTGGAAGTTACTCAAGAGTTGCCACTGTATCAACAGATAGTACTTGCAGGGTAAGTTTTTTTTTTTTTTTTTTTTTCCTGCATATATTCTTTATGTTCGTGTATATAAAATTAATATTTGAGCTACTGATCGCCACTGCTGGATATATTATCTATTTGAAAATACATTTAAATGATCACGTGGTAATCTTCATGATCTAAACATTGTTCTCAAGATTTATCGTTCACATTCCATCATTTTTGACGGGGTTATATACTAGTTAAGGATATTTAATTTAGTTTTTAAGTGTGAAAATTATATGTTATAGCAGAGCCTTCTTAACTAAATGCCTGACGAGCGCGGTGAATTCTAATGTTAAACCAGGCAACATTTAGAAAACAAAACTGTCGCTAGATGACAGCACCTACGCAGAGCAACAATTTTCTTTTGTTTCATAGGTACATTCTATTTTTAATCTAAAAATTTAGCTATTAATTTCAATTTTAAGTTCAAAATTGCATTTCTTTTTTTTTTTAATTGAAAAAATAAAGTGAAAGTTCTTTATCGTAAATATCTTCAATAAAATATTCAAATATTTAAAAATATTGGGTTTAATTTCCTTCAAAAGTGGACAGGACCATATTTTAGCTTTTCAACTAATGCAATTACTTTAAACTTTATTGATAGGAAATACATGGAACGTATCAAATGAATAACACCTTTTTTATATTATTAAATAAAAAACAAAATTTAAAATTAAATAAGCAAAAACATTGCAGGTCTATCACGTCATTAAATTATTTTTTATATATTTATTTAATAAAAATTTCAAACTTTTTAGAAATTTAGATATCAGATGAAAGTCTCATTTATATAAATTAAAGTCTCTGAACTTTAAATGAGTTTCAGTTTAGAATAATATCATTAAAATCATGTCTTTTTTTTGGGGGGGGGGGGGGGGAGGGGTTGGTCATGTCCTTCACGCAACATTTTTACCCTATTAAAAATGAATTATTTTTCTTAAATTAAAAATTTTATATTATTTATAAGTGAGATAGACCAGCACATTAAGGCAATAAATTATTAACATTCAGTAATAAAAATTGGACAAGAAAACAATCTGTTGTCTTCAGAAAAAGGAAAAAATAAGTAAAATAAATGAAATTGCTAACTGTTTTTACACATGAACTTGTAAGGTATTTATGATGTTGAATCTGCTAATTCATTTATTAAAAAATATCTCCTTGAATTGTGGATGATACTGAAGCGTGAAGTAACAGACGTATTTATTTTTAGAGGTGCCAATTATTACGATTTGTCCGTAATTATTACGGATTTACAGCAATAATTACGGCATTACGGACAACATAAAAAAATTACGGATCTTTCGCTTTTAAAAAATCGCGGATATCGATCGTTATGAAAAAAGAATCCCCACTGAAGATCGACGATAAAACGCACAACGGAAGCCTTCCAATTCTCAATCTTTCTCCATCCACAACATAAATGTCAATATTCATTTTAAACTTGCTTTATTAGATTCTAGAAACTATAAAGAAATAGAATTATACAATATTTCTCATTAATGTAATTTTTTAACCCCCCCCCTTTTTTTTATTCTTATCTTCAACTAGCCATCGATGATTAAAACCTCTGCAGAAGCCTTTAGTTTCCCAATCTTTCTCAATCACCTACCTAAATATCAATATTCATTTTAAACTTGCTTTATTAGATTCTAAAACCTATAAAGAAGTAGTATTGTTTCATTTCTCATTCACCTAATTATTTATATTTTGACTCCCCCCCCCCCCCCTTTTCCCAGCTCATTTCAAGGTTTACTTCTAGAACCAAAAAAGTGATAGAAGTGCTCAATATTTCTCACGTATGCAATTATTTTTAGGCTTTATTACTGAACTTGATGAATCTATTTGTTTTTCCTTAATAAATTTAAAATACATACTGTATCATCAAACAAAAAAATATGCATAAAGAAAAGAACAATGTTTTAGTTTTTAATGCCACAAAAACAGTTGTCTATAGAAAACAATAGACTATTAAAAAGTAATAATAAACAAAATAAAATATTTTTTTGTAACACCCCCCCCCCCCCAAAAAAAAAAAAAAAAAAAGAGAGAGAGAAAGAGATATCCAAATGTTTTTTTCCCCCTCCAAAGCTGGTTTAAAAGAAATCTTTCATTTCATAAGAAGGTAAATAAATACATATTTACTTTTGTTTAGAAAATTTTCTAATCTTTTTAATTAATATATTATATATATATTTGTTTACAAAAACTGTGCAATTCGTTATTATACGTGAGTTTGTGCGTAAAAATTATTCCGTGAGGCGATTCATGTTTCATAAATATATAACTCTGATTACTGGTAGCTCTTATTGAAACTTGGCACCTCTATATTTTAAGTGCTATATAACTGAATTAACTACAAGATAAAAACTACTACTATTGTTATTTCAGTCCTAAACAGATTTTAATTTAGTGATGAGAGGCCTATTTTTAAAATGTGTGTAATGTAATATAACAAATTACAATATATTACCAGAAAATTTTAGTTTTATTAGGTAAATTATATGTCTTCTGATAACATTATCTCCAAAAAGAGCATATAATATGTGCAAAAGTGGGTAATGAAAGTTTTGTGGTTGTTTCACAGCTTTTTTTTTGGGGGGGGGGGAGAATCTGCAAAATGGTGACAACACTTTTTGTTGTCTGAAAGAAATAGTCTTTTTATTCTGAAATAAAAAGTGGCTATTAATGAAATTGATAGTACTGGCCACTAATGAACAGTGGCGGATCCAGAACTTGACTTTTGGGGGGGGGGGGGGGGGGCTGAGATTTTTCAAAATGTTATTCTAGACAGATAAAAAATTTGCCATTGCAAATTCAATGGTGAATGTCAGTGTTTTTTTGGGGTGGGGGGGCTTCAGCCCCCTAGCCCCCCCTTTAAATCCGCCACTGCTAATGAATCTCCTCAGACAGTTTTGCCCTTTATCTACTTTTCATTATTCTATTTATTATTTTTGTTATTTATTAAATTGTATGTAATACTTTCTTTTAAGTATTCTTTTAATCTTTAAATTACTTATCTAGTATAGTTAACATTTTAATTTTTATAACATTGTTTATTTATATTCTAAAAAAAGAGAAAAACACAAGCCCCTGTCCAAACTTATATGCAATACAAAGTTGGCTGTACATGTTTGAAATGTGTTTGATTTCTCTCATAAGATTTTTAATATGTTTTCTTTTTCAGATATATGAACTAGACACTGGAAATCATTTGTTTTGTATTTTCACAAATGCTCCATTAAAGGCTGTAACTATGGATATCTGTGAATATTTTTTGTTTTTAGGAACTAGTCATGGAGACATTTACAGAGTTGATATGTTTAATACAGTAAGTAATACAAATGGTTTTGAAAATATAAAATAGTTTGCTTTCAAAACGAATACATTTCTAATATAACACTTTATCACCTGCCTGTTCATTGTGCCAATCAGTATTTTTGTTGTGGTATTATAAGTTTCTTAGTTTAATGTAAAAGCAGTGATTAATTTGAACTTATAATCTATATCCTTAGATTTAAGAAATATTCAATTAATATAAAAGTGCATTTTGTTTATTCTTAGATTCATTCAGCAATTCAAAATTTATGCCTAAATTTATTTATTTTAAATCAGAAATTTTGGCAATGTTCTGTTTAATGATGTTTAATTACTCAAAATTATTTTTTTAATTAATCATTATTATTTGAAATTGTCTTAGTTTCTTGTTTGATTTTCATGTTTAAGAACTATTACTTGACTTAAAATATTGTTAGAAATGATGATAATAAACCGTGCAACTTTTTTCCTAAATTATTGTTGCATCTATTGCCTCCATCACACTTTTTTACTTTCTTCTATATTTAATAGAAGAAAGTATTGGATTCGTAAAAAATTTCGACCTCGCGGTTTTGATGGATCTACAACATTTTGAGAGACCATTTGACCATTTTTAGAAAATGTCTGTCTGTGTGTGTGTGACAAAATTTTGTGGCAACTGTATCTCAGGAACTACTGCACAGAATTTCATATAAATTGGTATGTAGTTGCACCTTGACATAAATTAGTGCCTATCAACTTTTGGTAAAAATTGTCTTACAGGTTGTGTTGCCATCACGCTTTTTCTAAATTTTTAACATGGTGATATAGGACAAAATTTTGTATAAATGTGTATAAAGAGAATTATTTTTTAGTAATCATTATGAAATTTACAATAATTATTTATAATAGAGATAGTCAACTGGGAAATTTTTTTTGTATGTGTAGGACCCTCGCCACCCCCGCTGGGGGGGGGGGGGGGGGGAAGTCCTCCCTCAAGGGGAGTAAATTTTCAAAATGGGTATCTTTCGAAAGGCCTCGTCAATACCTTTAAAACGAATGGTTGAACTATAAATCTGTGATAATTTAAAACAAAGTTATCGATTTTTTTTACTTTTAACAAAAAAAAAAACTTTTTTTTTTTTTTTTTTTTTTTTTTTTTACGAAATTTAACCAAATGTGATATTTAGTTGGCCCCTGACATAAACTGGTACTGATTAGATTTGGGGATCAATCGCTCAACAGGTGGTGCTGTGATCGTATTTTTTCTAAAATTTTAACATGGCAGTATAGCACAAAATTTTGTGTAAATGTACGTAATGAGTACGTTCTTAACCTGTGATTGTAAAATTAATATGAATTGTTGATAATAGTAATAGTTAATTAGGAAAAAAAATTGTGCATGTGGGGGCATCGCTTACTCCCCTGAGGGGAATTACCGGGGTGGGGGTGATTTTCAAGATGGGTATCTTTCGAAAGGTCTCGTCAATACCTTTAAAACGAATAGTTGAAGTATAAATATGCGATAATTTAAAACAAAGTTATCGATTTTTTTTTTACTTTTAATGAAAAAAAAACTGAAAAAAAAAACGTATTTATTTATATTTTTTTTAATATTGTTACTGAGTGAATTTGTATAGAAAATATAGAAGAAAGTCTTGTGGTGGCCACAACATACTAGTTTCTTTTTTTAATCTATTTGAATGTCTCTTGTAGGTTTGTGGATATTTTCTATTTAAATTTTTTATGAATTATGCAACATACAGCAGTTTATCTTTAAAATTCTGTGCAATTGTCTCAATCATCTGGATAAAAATTGTGCCTGTCAGCCAGAATTCCTAATTTTTTTTATTTTTTATTTTTTTTTAATCCAAATTCCTTATAAGTAGTCCTAGCTTGTACCTTTACTGGAAGTAATAAGACATTGTAAGGGTAATAATATGTTACACGCTTAGATTTTTCAGCTTTTTTTTTTTTTTATTGTCTTTCTGATGTGTAGTGTGTATTTGTTACATCAGCTAATCACATATTCTTTAACCACATTTCTTGTGACCATGGAAGCCTCTGCGCAAGTGCGGATTGAACGAGTCCAGTGGTAAAATAGGGGTGACTGAGAGAAACAAGCGATAAGGGAACACCGAATAACTGGATGTTTGCCAAATAATTTTGCATCCCTCCAAACTTTTGGACTCGGCCTCACTGCTAGTCATAGGAAACGTTGTCGCACTATAAAACTTATTTTTCCTATCAATATCAATACTAAAGCATAATCATTTGTTCTGGATTGAAAATTAAAAAGTATATTCCTAATGTAATATAATGATTTTGTCATTAAAATTCTAGTTGTACTTTATTTCAATATCTTCACATGCTTATAGCATAGATGCCACCTTTTCTGAATTAGGCAGAAGATTTCCAATTTTTAAATTTATCGACTTTATATCAATTTCTTCTGTTTTTATTCTCTGATGTAGTTTATTAAAAAAAATACTAATTACAATTAGTATTTGAACGCTCAACAATAGCCTTTGAAATCTCAGTCTTTCTCCACCTACAATATTAATGCCAATGTTCATTTTAAACTTGCTTTATGAGATTCTGTAACCTATAAAAGAATAGAATTATTCAATATTTCTCACTCATGTAAATATTTTATCACTCTCCTCCCTTTTTTTCTAACCATCAGCAATCAAACACTCTGTGAAAGCCTTTTGTTTCTGAATTTTTCTCTATCCACAACCAAGTGCCAATATTTATTTTTAACTTGCTTTATTATATTCTAGAACCTGTAAGAAGTAGAATTATTTAATGTTTCTCACTCATGAACTATTCTCACCCACACGCACACACCCTTCCCCATTTCCTGCTAGCAATCAATGATTAAACGTCCTCCAATGTTTCTCAATCTACAACAAAAGGATCATTGTTCATAATAAACTTGCTTTACAAGTTTTGGAATTAATAAAGCAATAGAAGTGCACAATATTTCTCTCTCTCTCTCATACGCACGTGCATATAAAGACTTACTAAGCTTGTTGATTTTTTTTTTTTTTTTTTTTTTTTTTTTTTTATTTTGTTTAGTAAGTTTAAAATGCTTTGTCATCAGACAAAAATTATGCTAGATCTTATGCAGATTTCTAATTCCTATCACCATTTTCCGTCTTTCTGTTCAAAATATTTTGTTATTTAATTAGACTAGTAAAAGGCACATAAAAAATACTTACTTTGAGTAAAAAAATATATATAAGTATTTAATGGCTGAAAAATAACTCAGTCATTTCAAACTAGCAAAGTGTCAGTAGAAAGCTCCTTAATAATGCTCTAAACATGTGTGGCATTTTAATTAAAACAGAGTTTAAGTTAACAATAATAAATTTATTAAGCATCAAACTTAACAAGACGACTATGAATAAGTCGTAAAAAATTGACTGTAAAAGTCAAATGAAAATTGAAACAAAATAAGTTGAATTAAAATAAATTTCATTACTGCCAGCGATTACACTTTATATATATACTGCCCAGAGGATCAAACTTATTAAAACTAAAAGTCATATTGAAGACAAAAATGTCATTTCCGAAGTTACTTTATCGATGAGATTTAAATTACTGCCAAGCGTAAATATTGCCGACATCTCAAATCGAAAAATTTAAAATAGATAACTTCTTCTAAAGAACTATGACATTTTAACTATTAACTGAAAAATAATATGAACTCATAGCTTTGAGTTCAAACGAAAACAAATTATAATAAATCCTTTAATATGTTTCAACTAAACATATTGAAAACATGAAACGATAAAATAAAAGAGAGAGCGAAGAAATGAAGCAACGTACCTTATTTATACTATTTCAGTAGGATTATTCAGTAGCCATTCAGCAGCGGCAATGGGACCATGCTGCCGATACAGCAACTCCCCCCACGTGGTTAATCACCGTAGCAATGCTACGACTCAAACGATAACACACTATCTAGAGGCCAAAGGCAAAAACTTCATTTAAACTTTTATCGCTAATGTGTCACGTACAACAAACATAAACACAATTTTAAATTTAATATAAAGGATTTATTAAAAAGAAAATACACTTAATAAATGTTTGAAAATGAAAAAGGGTTCAATAAAAGAAATTACGCTTACTTCTTTAACTAAGAAATTATTCTATATCATTAAATTTATATATATATATATATATATATATATATATATATTTATATATATTAATACAATGTGTATTTCAAAACGAAGTATATAATTGTATAACTTAACCCCTTAAAACCAGTATCTTAAACTTACTTAGTATAAAAATAACTTTACTACTAATGATCCTCATAAAACATAGCAGTTTAAAGAAAACTAATTTTAATTAAGTTTAAAGAGAATTGCTCCGGAACCAAGCTTAACTTACATTTGAATACATCAGTATTTTAACTACCATAAGAGGAAAAAATTAATTAATACATAATGTGTATATTATGATTTTATACTTCAATCTTACGAAATAGTGTATTATTTTATTATGCAATTTAATCGATCTTCCTGTTTTTTGTGAAATTTTCTGCTTTTTGAACATGAATCTTCCTATTATAATCAGTTTCAAGTTGGCAGGTATGATATAATTTCAGCTTTTTTGCCTTTTTGCCAATCTCATCCCTAATGTTAGAAATTATTATTGTATTATATACAGGATATCCCTCAATTTATAGACCAGGCATTGAGGGTAAGTAAAATACTGTTACAATGGATTAAGTCTTTTTCTCCTGTATCATTTGTCTTGTTGCAGTGAAAGTAGTTTTATAGTCAAAATGGAGAAAAGAAGTTAATTCACTTTCATTGGCTCAGTTTCGGCTGATCAAATCTGATGAAAAATAGTACCATAATTTCGGGGAGATAAGCTGCCCCTGCATATATGCTGCATCGGCAAAAGTTGATTTAAAAAAATAATAATAATTCATTGGATACACCATACATATTCACCAATGTGATATGTTTCTCATCATTTTAATTTGGAAAAGCATGCAAAAATTAAATTTTAAAAAAAGTAATAAGTATAATGATAAAAAAGTTATAATTTTTTTAAAAATAGTTATTTAAGTTATTAAATAAAGATAATACAAAAACGATCTTACTTTAAATTCACAATCGTAAGCTTCCGTAACCCTCTACGTAAAATAATACCTTTTATTATTGTTAAAGAATTATTTACATTTAATATTATCCAATTTTTTTTTTTTCAAAATTTAAAGAAAACTTAAGAATTAAATAGTGTTTAATATTTTCAATTTTGAACAATACATATTTTTTCTTAGTTCTCCTTTGAATTAGTTTCCCCACAATTCTTTTAGACTTAAAATTTTCGAAACTATATGCCAATCATTTATCCACAAAAACAAAATAAAAAACACATTTTTTAATGTGAAACAAACTTGATTATTTCATACAGCAGATGGTCGATCAACTTTCACCCTTGACCTTGAGAAACACATCAGCTGATAGATAACTTCGTTATTCGTTAGAATAAATTATAAATGAGGCAAAAGAGAGTTTAAAGAGCTAAACATTCCTACCAATTTTTGGCGTTCTTTTATTTTTCATAAGAACAACAATTTTTTTTCTCACTCTCTTTCCTTGCATTTTTCTTTCTTTTTTTTTTTTTTTAGTGGGCCCCAGTAGCAGAAATTTTTCTGCCAATCTGCGACAACTATTTAGGCATTAGAAAGTAATCTGCAGCATAATTTCACAGTGAGTTAGGGGGGGGGAGTTACCGGATTCAGAAAGCATATTTTTATCGCAAATTTGGATTTATCTAATGTTATTAATCTGTTAGATATGTCAAATCATTGTAGTTATAGAATTTTAATTACATATAGCTAGGTAAAGAGTTGGCATTAGCAATTATCTTTCATATTGTATAAGAACTACTATTACCATTTGTTTATTATTTTGTTCGTACTGACTCTAATAAAATACTTGTAGGAGACTCTACTCTAAACATTGAAAATAATTCAACTTTCTGAAATTTCCTGGTTCCTGTGTAACCAGATGGAGGGACATTAAGACGTATAAACTTTCTTTTATCAAAAATTGCAGTTTGTTCGTCATTGTCATCTATACATCTTAATTGCATTTTGCTCACCTTCTCAATGTCCAAGCCCCAACTTTCACAGAAAACTTGTGGTACTGGAATTGAAACTGCGTATCTAACCCAGTAGGAGCTGGGGACATTTTATTAAGAATTTTTTTTCTCTACAATAATTAAGATAAATATACTTTATTTATTTTTTACATTGCACGTTAAAGTGCCTAGCTTTGCTGGTAATTTTTTCAAAAAGTTTGTAATGCAACTTGTATTTTTTTTTTTTTTTTTTTTTTTTAATTATTCAAACAAAATCGTCTGTTTATACTGCATAAGAAAAGAAAATTGCTAAAAATAACTTATTATTCAAGTGCAGGGGTTTAAAACGTTTGGATATAAATTAAAAAATTAATTTTTTAAATTATAACAAACAGGGATCAAGAAAATTAATTTAAAAGGGTTATGCAGTTTATCAATATCTATTCTACCTCCATTAGGTGTGCCAAGTCTTCCATTTTGGAACTATATCATACATTGTAACAAAATAATTGTTTTTTTTTAATTATTTAAACTACATATGATTAGGGATGCCTTTTGTAACCCAAAGCATACGAAAATGCAAATATTTCAGTGAGATTCATATCACGGCGTTCAATGGGTTAAGTAACTTAATAAGTACAGGTATTTTCTTTGGCAGCTCAATAAAAGACTTTCCGAATAAAGCCTGTGATCCTTTCAGATCCAATTTCCCTCTTTTATAGTGCTAGCAATCCATTTATAAAAATACTGGTATTCAAACAAAAATGTGTCAAGATCATCAAATTTTGAAATAGATACAAAATCTAGTATATTTTCAAAGATGCAATAATAAAAATTACATGAGTAGCGAGTGATATTGGACAATTTTACTTCTAAATAGCTTCTGCAATTTAATGAAGCAAATTTAAACAGAATATTGACAGTTGTGCTGCATATAGAGAAAGAAGGGGAATCTCAATACTTTTCCAGGGAGTTTTATTATCGATCGGCAGCAAATGGTAAAAGGGGGGGGGGGGGGGGGTTGTCCCAAAAAATTATATGAATTTATATTGAATTATATTGTTCAATTCTATTTCTTTATAGGTTTCAGAATCTAATAAAGTAAGTTTAAAATGAACATTGACATTTATGCTCTGGATGGAAAAAGGTTGGAAATTACAATGCTTCTATGGAACGTTTGATTGCCGATCGTTAGTGGAGGGTGGGGGATAAAGCAAATATATGAGTGACAGATAGTAAACAATTCTACCTTTTTATAGGTTTTGGAATCTAAGTAAATAAGTTTAAAAATAACATCGAGATTTATGTTGCAGATGGAGAAAGATTTGAAATGGCAAGAATTCCACGAGCCGTTTGATTGCCGATCGTTAGGGGAGGGGGGGGGGTCATAAAAAATTGCATGAGTGAGAGATATTGAACAATTTTACTTCTTTATAGGTTCTAGAATCTAATGAAGCATGTTTCAAATGAATATTGACATTTATAATGCTGTGGATGGAGAAAGCTTAAAAATTACAACGCTTTTGTGGAACGTTCAATCACCGATTGTTTAGGGGGGGGAGGGGGGGCAAAACAATTATAAGTGAGATATTGAACGATTCTACTTCTTTATAAGTTCTAGAATCTAATTAAGTAAGTCAAAAAAAAAATATTAACATTAATGTTGCAGATGGGGAAAAAGAATGAAAATCTCAAAGATTCAGCGATCTGTTTGACAGTCGATCATTAACTGGAAGTAGGGGGGGGGGGGGCACAAATAATTACATGAGTGAGAAATATTGAACAGTTCTACCTCTTTATAGGTTCTAGAATCTAATAAAGTGTGTTTAAAATGAGTATTGACATCTATGTTCTGGATGGAAAAAGATTGAAAATCGCTATCTTTCGCCAATATCGGAAGATTTAGAATTGCTGCATAATGCTAATTTGGAAATAATCTGCAGACTGAAAAAGAAATCTGCGACGTACGTCGCGCGTCTCGCATTTTCTGCTATGGGGTAGTGGGCTGGGTGGGAGATTAATATGTGGAGCTGATAGGGGACTTTTTAAATTTTTTGGAACAGTTTGATGTAAATTTCCGTGATTTTCGAAGAGAATCATCCTTTGGTTGATATATACAGGGTTGCCAACTGCTCGGATTTTCTGCGGAGTTTCTCCGAAAAAAATTAAAAACTCTGCAATTCCACAAAGTAATGTTTATGCTCCGCAAATTCAGTCTTGACCACCTAACTAAATATTTTTTATTAAATACATAAAACTGAATAGTGGCAGACACCGAAAGGAAAAAAAAAAAAAAAAAAAAAAAAAATTTTTTTTCTTTTTTCTTTCTTTTTTTTTTTTTTTTTTTTTTTTTGAAGAACCACGCGCTTCATCGTACAATACTCATAAATAAATAGTAAAAAAAAAAAAGAAAGAAAGAAAACATTCTAGTGCTAGGCATTGCGTAATCGAAATATTGCTGACTCAGAACGGGAACAAGTATTTGTTTACATTAGCTAAGAGAGTGTTTAATTAAAACCACAAGCTGAAAAGGGGGAAGAAAGGAACCGAATGCTATGATTATGCGGTGTTTTGATTTTCATTTAAACTATATCAATGTTTCAGTTATCTTAATGCTTAATAGGTCTTTAAAAAAATTGTTTATTTTAATTATTTATCAATAAAAATAATGGATTCAAAGCTATTGAACTTTAAGGCCGATTGACAACGCTTTATTTAAGATTTATTTGAAATAATTATGCATTTATTTTATCATTCACTTAAAGCATTAATGATTTATTATTATATCTTCATTTGTATCTGGGGGGGGGGGGGAAATAAGTAAACAAATTATGACCAATAATCTGCAAAATTCCAAAGTTTACAAAACATATGGTCCCAAGCTATGCAGATTAGAGGGAGTTGACTCAGAGATGAGATCATTTACACATTTATATGAATATCGGAAATTTCGTTTTTAGATTTTTATGTGATAGTATAATAATTATTTTGACATTCATGAAAATTGTTGAAAATTTAATTTTTTTTTTCCCCTTCGTGCTTTTTTTTTATGTAACTGAATAATCTACTTTCATATATTGTCTTTATTTATGTATGGAAAATATGCCATTATGCAAAAAACAAATTACTTTTTGAGTTTTAAGCTTATATTCAGACTTAATCGCATTTCCCATTCTTATCTCTCTTCACTGTTTTGCTAAATATATTTGATTATCAATAAATATTTCTTAATTTCATATTATTGTTGTTAATTTATGTTTGTTAGTGGTTTCTTTCTTTCTTTTTTTTTTTTTTTATGTATTTTTAAAATTGCTGCTCAAAGTAGCCAAAATGCTCCTCAAAATTTCTCTGAATACTTCTCAAACTGTTTTTGAAAAGTTGGCAACCCTGTATATATATATCAACATAGAATGGTATAGGGTACCTACTGTTTTAGGCACCCTAGGTTGATAGTTATCACATTCACAATGTTTCTTGTTCACATAGCCCTAATGAAGCTGTGGAAATTAAGAATAGCGTTATTCCTCATTTTAATATGCTTAGAAGGGTTTTTGACAAGTGACATCAGAACGACATCCTCTGTGGAAGACTTTAGCTCAAGTCTTCTACAGAGGATGTCGTTTTGATGAGGGCCGGGTACCCGGCTGAAAAATTTAAACAACGACGCACGAAGTAATGTTTTAAGGTTTTATCTATGTTTATAATTAAGGCTTATACATATTCCGAAATTTTTAAAATGCAGTTCCCATTATCTTATTTTTTTAGTCTTTCAACTAATGTAACACTATATATGCTAGACAGGCAAAGAACAATCCTTTGAATTTCCAAAGAAGAATCTACTCCTACTGAATATATCACCTCTTTTACCCTCCCCCCCCCCCTCCACACACACATACTCAAAAAAAAAAAAAAAAAAGCACTACATGCTTAAAGTTTTTTTAATTAAAAGAATCATCTATATATTTCGTGTGTTTACCTTACATAAGTAATATAATATATAAATAGAAAGCTTACTTAAGAAATGTTTTTATGTTTAATATTTTTACATAAATTCTTAGTCACCTATATCTAACATTACAAATATCCTTAATAAAATTTTGAACTGAGTGACAGATATGCTGTTTATGAAATTAAGGCTTTGTATTTTATCACTTTCGAAATATATATGAATTAAAATTAATTAATTGCGATCAATAAAAAACTTATAAAAATACAAAATGCATAAGAAAGTGCTTAAATGATATTTACAGTTTGTAGCTAATTAGTATGAAGCAACTTTAAAACATGACTTCATAAAAATTTAAAATACATTAGACAGATGTATAGAATAATCATTTCTGTTGTTCTAAAATATATAGCAGAAAACTAGAAAAGGCTCTTTATAACTAAATGTGTTAGTGTAACATTTATTTAATTTTTCCAGCAAAATACTATGGAAAATTATAGATGGTTTAAAGCCAGTTTTAGTGAATTCAAGTTACCAAGATTGACTTTATTTAAACAAGATAGACAAAAATTACAAATACAATACAGGTCACGTTCTTGGGGTCAAAATACATTTGTTTGCCTTTACATTTACGAATACCCCTGACGACTACTGGTGCCAGTAGTCCAATTAAACTATACCATCGTAACCATCAACAACTATACCATCATAATTCTAAGTGAAAATATAGTATTTTTAGTAAAAAACATTACTCAATTATTAAAAATGTTAAAACACCAGTGCTCGTCAGGGGTGACGAGCACTGGTGAAACGCGCAAAATATGCATCAGTAGTCATCATACCTTAAAAATCTTTATATTAAGTTAAATTTTAAAAAGTCGCACATAAATCTTATTCTACATATCATAAACATTGCATACAATGCTTTATGAGCAATGTCAAATGCAACAAAAAACATAATATATCAAGAAATGCATACCGCTTTCCTTAGTCATTTGCTTTACGTTGACTGTATCCAGTTGTCATTTAACACATACTTACTTATATTGCTTCCCTCATCATTTCCCCAATACTTGAAATCGAACTTTATGTGTGATAAGAAGCAGAAGGCTTCGGAGAATCTAGTGCTGGCAGATTAAAACTCATAGATGTTAATTAACGCTTATTTTAACACTTCTTTTAAGAGGGTAATGACTAGTGGTGCAGATTTTAGGGGTGACGAGCATTGGTGACTTTACCTTATTTCCTGTATTGTTGAGTTGCTGGTTAAGTATATTTTTTCTGTGCATTGTACATACCATTGTAAAAGGAAATGCAAAATATCTAATATGAAAAAAGCAATTTTGGACAGTTGATAATTTGTCTTTATAGCAATGATATGCTTGTAAGCGAGCTGAGTATTTAAAAACTCAAAAATAAATTTTTAATATAATTCTTAAAAAAATAAAGTTATATATTTCTGAGAGAACAGAAAGTCCTGTACAAGATATATTTTTTTTTAATTTTGACTAATGATGAAATGAACACTAAATTAAATATATTTGTTCTCATTTCAAAACACAGAAATAATTTTTAAATTCAACTTCATAAATTTTTATTTAAATATAATTTTACTAATTTAAATATATTATTCTTAAGGCTATTGATGATTTTCTAAAAAATGTGAATCACTTCTAATTTTATGTTAAAAATATTTTCACCAGTTTCAATATTTTAATTAAACTCCTATTCGGTTGCCAAATATGAAGATATTAGGCCGAACCGAATATTTGGTGCAACTCTACTCTAAGCAACTGAACTTTTTTTTCGCTTTTTGGATGTCTAAAATATAAAGATATTGCCAGAATTTTCCATTCTGTGTGATTTACTGATAAAAATATCAGTTCAAATGCTTGCGCTTGTTTAAAAATTATTATGAAAATGTATGTTTTTTGTTTCTATAGTGTAATTTATAATTTTAGGCTGAACCAACAATACATGTTGAAGAGGATGAAGAAATAAAATTTAGTGGGCATGAGTAAGTTTATTTCACATCTCCATTTAATGTTTTGTTCAATTTTAATTAAATACAGGGTTATTCCATGTCAATTCAACCACACCATGACACCCATAGTCTCAAATTTTGATGAAACTTGGTGTATTTGTTCCTTTTATGGGTTTAAATAAGGAAAAATTTTTTTTTTGCTTTATCTTAAATGGTTTAGGTTTTATAGCTTGTTAAAGATTTGAGAATTTCATGTTATTTTTTGATCAGGCGGAAGAATTGCAATTTGTTCTTTTATAAAGAACAATTTTTTTCTGTCTTATTTACCAACCAATGTTGATGAAAATTTTTATGAGTATGCTTTAATATGTAAGAAATACAGAAAAAAGTAAATTAAACCAGCAAGTATTTGCACATTGCCAGGAAAAAGTCCTGAAATATTATTTTGAAATTTTTTTTAATGAAATACAGAGTTCCACTCCAAATGAAATATCATCATGAGGGAAAAGGATAATCAAAAATTTTTTTTTATTATTCTTGCTCTAAAGGATGTATTCTACAACATGAAAAAATAAATGGCTTTTTGCATCTTTCGTTATTTTTTCTGACTTCAAATTTAAAATTTACAATTCCCGCATTTTCTTGAAATTGCTAAATTAGAAGTTCCAATTTTAGTAAAATTATACAAAAGTTTGAACCATAATGTTATTTAATAAGCACAAATTTTGAATAAACATCATGAAATACAAGAATTTTCAGCAACTGTTTTGAGTTTTAAAAAAGAACATGATCCTTCGTCACGAAAACAAAGTACGCACGAGTACTGCAATGAAAGCAGCAATGCAGAAAATGTTATTTGTCAACTAATTTCAGTTTAAAAGTTCTTAATTATATATATATACATAATTTGTTGGTTTTGCAATGACTTGTACTTTTTCAAAAACACACTTTGGTGATGAAGACAAATAGTTTTTAATTCACAACTTAATTCTGTCCTCAATTTTAAGAGAATTAAATCAGTTTCAAATAGTTTATCAAGAGTTTGCAAGTTTTTTTTTCCTAACATGGTATAACAAATGACAATCACTTTGAGTAATTTACCCCACACTGCACTTCTCCATTTTTCTAATGTACTATAACATTAAAAAGTAATTCTCAATAATTCTTTTCAAAATAGTATAGCCTCAATAATGCATGTTACACATGCAATAGCTTGTGACTGTCTAATTACAAGATGCCGAGTTTTGTCTCTGCTACTGAGCAAGCTCACTTGTTTAAACATGTCAAACAAGATTTGACTTACTCAGACATCTAAACATGTACCTACACAGTAGGTAGAACATCACTTAATTGTCTTGTTGTAACTTGAATGGTTTGATTGTTTACATTAAGATTAAAATTTGAAATAGCAGTGAGTAGTAAAAGATCTTGTTTTTAAAACAAAATTAAATTTTAATGCAAATTTCTATTAATTAGAACATTTAATATTAATTTAGAAACTTTTCTGTTTGTTTGTTTTGAAATTTCAATTTAGATATAATTTTGTTGATTCAATTAATAGCATTTATGTATGTATCTTTCTGTACATGTTGAATTAACATTCTTAAAAACTACTCTGTTGTTTTAATCATACATCACCTAATTATGTAATTCAATTTTTCATTTTTTTCAAAAACCTCTAAACTGAAATTAGTTGATAAATAACATTTTAATTCAAATTTTTCTATAATTTTATTAAAATTGGAACTTCTAATTTGGCGATTTCAAGAAAATGAGGGAATTGGAATTTTTAAATTTGAAGTCAGAAAAAATGATGAAGGATGCAAAAAGCCACTTATTTTATTTTTTCATGTTGTTGAATACATCCTTTAGAACAAGAATACAAAAAAAAAAAAAAAAAAAAAAAAAAAATGTTTGATTATCCTTTTCCCTCATGGTGATAATCCATTTGGAGTGGAACTTTGTATTTCATTAAAAAAAATTTCAAAATAATATTTCAGGATTTTTTCCTGGCCATGTGCAAATACTTGCTAGTTTAATTTATTTTTTCCTGTATTTCTTATATGTTAAAGCATACTCATAAAAAATTTCATCAACATTAGTTGGTAAATAAGGGAGATAAAAATTATTCTTTATGAAAGAACAAATTGCATTTCCTCTGCCTGATCGAAGAAAAACATGAAATTCACAAATCTTTAACTAGCTGTAAAACCTAAACTATTTAACATAGAGCAAAAATACTTTTTTTCTTCATTTAAATCCATGAAAGGAACAAATACACCAAGTTTCGTCAAAATCTAAGACTATGGGTGTCAAATCATCTTTTTTTTTTGTTGATTTGACACGGAATGACCCTACAATGACTAGACATTAAACGGTTTTCATTTTTGCTTTCTATTTTCACTCTTCTTTTTCTTTTAGTAACTTATTCAGTATGTTGAAAGTAATCTAATTTAAAATAATTTTATATAATTTCTGTAACATTTGATTTGAACACAACCTAAATCTTAATGCATTTGATTGCACATAATGTATAAATTTAATAATTCAAGTTCCAAATAAATCTAATAAGTTTTGATCATATTATTTGACTGCTTTTTTATTACATTGTAAGCTTTAAAATAAAAGAAAAATATTGCTGTAAAAGAAGAAGAAAAAAATCTACCTCTTTGTTTGTTACTATAAATAGCTGAAATGCACTTTTATGCGTAATTACTAGGGATACAGGATACACCAAATATTCGGTATCTATTCGTTATCTGTCCTATTCATTTATACTGGCCGAATATCAAATTATTCGGCTACTATTTGGCTAGTTGAACATATAAAAATTCAATTTTTTAAAATTTTAATCATTTAAAAAAATTCTGCTATTTTTAATTAAGATTTTTCAAAACTATTAAGAAATAGACTATATTTAAATGAAAACAATTGTTTCAAGTAACATTAAAGAAAATTAATTATTTGGTGCATTAATCATAACAGTTAATAATTTCTAACAAAAGTTGTTTTTATCAATAACTGTATAGCAATGTATAATTCTAAAGTTCAGTTAAAAAAGAGCATACATTATTCACAAAATGTTGCCATCTAAAAAACTTCAAGAGATCAAACAAAGATCACGTCCAAATCTGTCAGGAAAAAATGACACAAGTCATAAAATAGCAATTTTGAGTTTGTCATTAAAAAATGCATATGAAGTGCCCCAACATGCAAAAAAAGCATTACATCTCTATCCCACAATTTATCCATATGAGAGTGAGAGACTTTTGCATCAGTTTTAATGTAGGTTGGCCAGTATGTTATTACTTCTAAATTGATTTTTCTCAAATGCTGCATTTCTGGGCTTCGTTATTATTTTTATTTATTATTATTATTTTGGAGTGGGCGGGACAAGATATTGTTACTAAAAAATTTTATATGTTTATTAAGAAGCCTAACAGTTAATAATTTTCTTTGACTATGAATTCAGCATTACACCACTACTTACAGTGGCGGATTTAAGGAAGGGGGGCCCAAAAAAAAAAAAAGCACTAACATTCCCAATTGGATGTTACAATTGTAAATTTTTCCTTGATCTGGAATAACATATTGAAAACTCTTAGCCCCCCCCACCCCCCCAATAGTTAAGTTCTGGATCTGCCACTGACTATTTATGTATAGTATAATAATATTTCCTAATATTTTTCTACATTTATAAAACCACTGTTTCTGAATAGTAGATTTTATAATGTTTTTTCATACTTAAAAAAATATTACTAAATGTAAATGGTATTACTGTAAAAGTTTGCACAAAATTAGGTGATTGACACCTGAATTTAAGAGTAAATCAGCCAGCTGAATATTTAGTGTTTAGCTGTCTGAATATTCGGTATTCGGAATAATTGCTATTCGGTGCATCCCTAGTAATTATTAGTAATATTGTGAAGTATCTATGAGCATGCTAATTTTGCATTCTTACTAGTGACAACGGGTTATCACTACATGAATCAACATGAATTAAAATTTTAATTTGTGTCTGCCCTTATCTATGTGGCGATAACCACTAAGCTAAAAGGATTTACCAGCCACTCGTAACTAAAGTTTTCAAGTTTATAATCTATTTAATTTTCAGCGATTAAATTTAATTCTAAATTCAGGGAAGATAATTATTTTTAATGTTTTTTATTACAGAAAAGCAATTACAAGTTTGTGTGTGTCACCATCTGGAAAGTATTTAGTATCTGGTTCAACTGATAAAACATGTAGAATTTGGGATCTCAATAATTTTAAGCTTGTTAGATGTTTTCCTCGTTCAGGTAAAATAAATAAATTAAATATTTTTTATTTTCATTTGTTTTCTAAAATTTTCTTCTGTAGTTTTTATATGAATTGTATAAGATCTTGGAATTTATAAAAATGACAGCATGTAATTTAAATTGATTTAAATAGTTTTTAAAAGGATAAAGTGACAATTTCTTTTATAAATTTACATTTTGTCTCCCCTCACCAAATTCTTTACTGAAGGAGTTGGTTTTAAGGTAAATAAAAATAAATTAGAAAAAATTTCCACTTTTCATGAAAAGTCAGAAAAGAAGAAGGGTATTCAAAAATATTTCATTCTATTCATTCCGAAATTAATAAATTTTATTTCTTATATTCGATATGGTTAAGAAAACAAATTTATTATTTGACATACGTTACATACAAGTATTATATAACTTTTGAACCACTATGATTGATTAAAAAGGAAGAGGGGCATTATTAGAAGAATATCAAAATATGTAAAACTATTGTAAACAATGTTGAACATCTTCAGAAATCCTATACTTTCTTCTTATGCAAGTAGAAGAAAATAATTTAATATTAAAATACATATATACACTACATAAAAAAAGTAGACGGACACTTACTTTTAATACTTTAAAGCCGTTTATTTCTTTAATTAGAGATATGAGGTTAATTTCTCTAATATAATTATATTCTTGAGACATCATATATTATTATTTTTCGTATATAGATTCAATCCTTTTGAATTATGTAGTGGAAAAATTCAGGAAACAAAAATGGTGCATATTTGCACTGTAATTTTTCTTTAAAAAAGTAGATGGACACATCTTGTATCTCTAAAATAAAATGTTTTTAGTAAGGGATTCGTCTCCCATTTGCTTTAATAAGTTTGTATATTGTGTTAGGCATTGAATCAATGAAATTCTGAATCTTTTTTTGACAGAAAATTTCCCAAATGTTTGTAAGAGCTTCTTTGAGCTGGTGAATTGCAAGGGTGCAGAATATGTCCGAACGCCCGAACAAGGTTCGGGGGAAATTTAAACTGACTGGGGAAATTATGAATATTTTTTTAAGAGAAAATAAAAATGTAAATCAAAAATAACAATTTGCTACTTTGAAGTGCTTATACACTAACAGCGATATTTTTATGTTACACTGTATACTTATTCTCTTAAAGATTTATTACATAGAACAAATGACTTTGTATAGCAAAGTAGATTTTTGCATTATTGAGGGAAATTTATACTGTGTTTGGGGGAAATTTCCGAGGTTTGAACATTTTCTGCACCCCTGGTGAATTGATTCATACTGACGTCCACCTCATAAATTTTATGAACAAGTATAGCCCAAATGTTTTCTACAGGATTCATATTCGGACTCTTGGCTGGCCAGGGTAAAACATTGAAGTTGTTCTCATGAAACCATTTTTTAACGTTGTTAACGGTGTGTATTGGCGTTCCATCTTGTTGGAAAATCCAGTTTTTTCCTCCAAGATCACACGCAAATGGCAAAAACTCACTGCTTAATGTTTCAATGTAATCTTTGTGACTGCTTCTTACTTCAGGGGTTAATACAGGTCGAGTTTACTACCGTTTATGGGTACCTTCACAAAAATCGACCTGGCAAAAAAGGTATCTTCACAAAAATCATACAGCTAAAATCGGTACTTTCACAAAAATCTTAGTCCTCCCAGCAAAATCTAACATTTTTAATTAGCACATTTTCAAAGGAAAGTAATTTGTGCATTTCTGTTGATGCGATTTGCGAAGCAAGAATCATACAGAATGTTGGTTTTAATCTACACACAAGCGTTTGTTATGGGCGAGAAACAGTGCAGCATATGTAAACAAAACGGTCCTTGTGTGTATCGGTACAGACACGCTCTGAAGTTGTGGCCATAGTGTACTGTTTGCTGATTCGTCAGGTGGTTTAACATTTTGGTGACTGTATGGTGATGTGTCTATCCTCCCTGGTACAATTCATGTATACTGCAGTGATACTAACACAAATAAAAACAACTTCTACTTACACTATCTCTACTGAACTGTTTACTTCAGAGTGAAGTAAGTTTTGGATTTTGGTTCCTGTTCTGCTATAAACCTCACACTAGCTGCTGAGAGTTAATTTTATTATTCTACTTTGTTCAAACTCCCCCCCCCCCCCCCCCATACACACATAGAGAAAGAAAAAGAGTGCACTACAATTTTTCACAAAAATAAAATATAGTTAAGATTTTTCACAAAAATAGGTATTAAGTTTGAAATCTTAGATTGGCCCCTGTACTTAGGAACACTAAATTTGCCCTTCTACCATAGACAACAGCTAGCCACACCATCACGCCACCACCACCAACTTGCCGAGTAGAGTACACTTAGTCTTCTTTCTCCAAACTGTGCCTATAATATTGATATCCATCTGGGCCGTCAAAATAAAATTTTTCTCATCTGAAAAACTACAGATATCCATTCTGTAGTCCCAGACATATGGTTTTGAACCCACAGTAGGCGTTCTATCAAGTGGTGATCCTTCCAGCATGGATGGTGTTTTCTCTTCTTATATTGAAAGAGCTCTGAGTGCTTAATGTAGTTATAAATTGTCTGAGAAATTACGTTAGTAATTCCTGTGCTTATTCAAACTTGGGGAATTGATGCTCCAGTTTTTTTCAGCTCAGTAAAAATTTTTCTTTGGTTTCATAGCGAAAGTTTCTTTGGCCGGCCACTCTTTTTTCCTTAAGCCATGGGCTTCAGGAGTACGTAGAAAATCGCTGATGCTACTTTTGCTTATTAGAAGTAGCCTACTAATTTCTCTGACTCCTTTATTAACATTTTTCAGCGCTATAATCTGTCCTTTCTGGTAATCAGTTAGGGGAATTCCTCGTGGCATGGCGCATTCATCTCCAAGAAATTTAACTACGTAAAACCATCTTGTCAAGCACGTTAACAATTGGTAAAATGCCAAATGTACATGTACATGCAAAACTGGTATTCCACAAGAAACACTCACTTAGATAATTGCAGTTTTTGACCAGTGTCCGTCTACTTTTAAAATATATATATATATTAAGCAAATGTATATCTTTTCTCTTTTCTGCATTTCCCTACATTAAAATTATAAATAATCAAATACTTTTATTTGTCTGTCAAAAAATATGAAGATTGATAAGTATAAACATGTTAAAGAATTTTAATTGACATTTCCTATTAAACAAAGACGGGGTTTTAAAAAATTGTAAAGAAGTGTCCGTCTACTTTTTTTATGCAGTGTATATATAATCAGTACAAAAAACCCTTAACGGGTTAAAAGTTTGTGACGCCGCTACTTTATGGCTATAAGAATTTGAAATATGAGTCTTAAAAATAATGATATAAAATTTTAAGTGACGCTTTGCAATTAGTTAAAATATACATAGATTTTCTTATTTGATCATTTACTTTCTACTTTTATTTATATTTATAATGTAAATGTAATATTTTTAGCTTCAAGATCAGACAGATATATAAAACTCACCGATGCTTTTTCATTTATATTTCAAATTCAAAATAACAGATTTAAAAGGAATGATATAAAAATTCCAGTGGCGCCTCGGTGTTATTTTAAAAGATTTGTTTTTAGATTCCACTAAAACTACTTTTGTTTTGTCTAATAAAGTATATTTACATATTGAAACAGTGCTTTTAATTTTCAAATATACTGTCAAATAATTATACTTTCACTGAGTTTGCATTATAAATTAAAATTATTTATTTCAATAAATTGATTTATCTTTTGCATAACGCTATCCAAAACATAGTATATCATAGTATCCAACTCAGTGAAAATTTGCGCAAAGAGGTAGTGTGACGTAAAGAAAACAATTACACAGATTTTACTTGCAGTTTTGGATAGCGTGATGCAAAAGATAAATCAATTTATTGAAATAAATAATTTTAATTTATAATGCAAACTCAGTGAAAGTATAATTATTTGACAGTATATTTGAAAATTAAAAGCACTGTTTCAATATGTAAATATACTTTATTAGACAAAACAAAAGTAGTTTTAGTGAAATCTAAAAACAAATCTTTTAAAATAACACCGAGGCGCCACTGGAATTTTTATATCATTCCTTTTAAATCTGTTATTTTGAATTTGAAATGTAAATGAAAAAGCATCGGTGAGTGTATTTTATATATCTGTCTGATCTTGAAGCTAAAAATATTACATTTACATTATAAATATAAATAAAAGTAGAAAGTAAATGATTAACTAAGAAAATCTATGTATATTTTAACTAATTGCAAAGCGTCACTTAAAATTTTATATCATTATTTTTAAGACTCATATTTCAAATTCTTATAGCCATAAAGTAGCGGCGTCACAAACTTTTAACCCGTTAAGGGTTTTTTGTACTGATATCATTACTTTTTAGGGGTTATTAGAGGCTTCGCACTAGAAAAAAATATTAAGTGGGATTCTCAAACTCTTTAAAATAATAATAACAATAATAAGTGGGAAATTTCAAATTTAAGTTAGAATTACATAATTTACATTTTGCAAGTTTCTTTTTAGAGAATTACAAATGCAAATTAAACAATTAAAAAAAAAAAATCAAGTTAATGTTAAAAATGGAAATTTATTTATTTTCTTTTCCCTTTTGAGACTAAGTATAGATACTGCTCCAATATTCACAATTTAAATTTTCATCAAAAGTGCAGGTAAAAATTATTTCATAAAAATATTTAGTGGAAAAAAATAGACAAAATATAAATTAAGCTCTACATTTCTATAATTTTAAAAATAAGATAAAATCATTTGGAGAAAAAATTTATGGAAAATACAAGTTAAGCTAAAGTTCATACAAGTTAAGTAAAATACAAGTTAAGCTTAAGTTTTATGGAAAATACAAGTTATATATATATTTCTTTTTAAAAATTAAAAATCTCTTTTTAAAATACAGTTAGAGTTTATTCATATATTTACTTTATAACATCTTTACTTTGAAACCAATAATAGTTTATTTAAAAAATATAATTCTCTTTTTCTTTCTTTTTTTTTTTTTTTTTTTAATTAATTAATTTCTGCATGAAAAATTCCATTTTATAAATATATTTACAACTACAATAAGAAGGAAAAAAAAAAAAAAAAAAAAAAAAAAAACCTCCTTTAATTTTAAATAATTATTTCTACATGTTTCTAAGCAATTAAAAGTGCTTTTTTTTTTAAAGAAAAATAAATAAAATATAGGAATGTATATTGTTTTAATATAAGTTACGAGATGGCACCACTAGATGGCCAAATTATTACCTTCATGATAAAACAATATACATTCCGATATTTAAACTATTTTTCTTAAAAAAAAAAAAAAAAAAAAAAAAACTTTTAATTGCTTACAAACATGTAGAAATAATTATCTAAAATTAAAGGAGGGTTCTTTGTTTATTGTAGTTGTAAATATATTTATGAAATGGAATTTTTCATGCAGAAATTAATTAATTAAAAAAAAAAAAAGAAAGAAAGAGAGAATTATATTTTTTAAATAAATTATTATGGGTTTCAAAGTAAAGATGTTAATATTTAAAATATGTATCATTTTAAAGTCTGAAAAGTGAATATATGAATAAACTTTAACTGTATTTTGAAAAGAGATTTTTAATTTTTAAAAAGAAATACATACATATATATTATATATATTTGCAAAAGTGTATGTTTTAATTTAAATTAAAAACAAAATATGGTGCCAAAACTGCATTTGCTGTTTTTTCCTATTCCCTGTGCGGAAGGATACATGAATAGGAATCGCAAATGATTGAGCTACTACAAAATCGATGTTGATGAATTATTAAAAACTTTTTGCTTTAAAAAATTGTAAATTCATCAATATTATGATAAAATGGAATGTCTAAAATTACAAAATACTTCCTTATTTAAAATGTTATCTAAATACTTTTTTGACTAAATATGAAATTTTGAAATCAAAAATATCTTTTTCATAGCAGAAGAGAAAATATATTTAAGTGAATTTGACTTAGTATATATACAATAAATATATAAGAAATGTAATGAAGTATTTTTGCGTTAAAAAAAGGAAAGTTTAAATAATTCATTGACTGCATTCACGTTGGTCAGCCAACCAACGTGCCTTGAAAGTGAGAACCGAATTACGGCATTTTCGCCGAATAAAAGCATGCATTTTGGCGGAGTAATATAGTTCTATTTTTAAAGCAACTTTTACAAAAAACAAGAGTTTTCCTGAAAAAAACGAAAATGTTACTAGATTCAGAAAGATCCCATTAACAACATATATTAATTAAATTAAAATCGTTCGTGCGGTTTTAGAGATATTTTTTTAGTCCATTACATCCTTACACCTTACACCTCACATTTTCCCTTTTTGGCTTTAAATTGAGATTCAAATCTCAAAACATACTGCATGTAGAAATGTAAAATTTTCAGAATAGATTAAGACCAAGGACAAAAGACTATTTTGAAAAAATCAGAACAAAATATGGCATATTTGCTGAGATATTAAGTGTCGGCTTTTACAAATCTCTTTGATGTCAAACTAGCCGTATATATGAGTTTGCAGCGTTCAGTTTGTCCTTCCACTTGCGTCACTCGAAAAACTGCCGTTTTTCATGATGATGATCTATTAAGCATAGTAGAAGCCAAGCAACAGATACAAGATCACTGAAACACCAATGATAAATAATATTAAAAATTTCTTTGAGAAGTTCAGAAAAATGAGAGAATTTTTTTTTCTTTTTATCAGTGGATGAAATACACAAATTTCAAGAAACCTGATTTGCCAATAAACAACCTGCAAAACAATCGAATCAATAAACTATCACAACAAATCTTAACTTAAATCCATAAACTATATTAAATTTTATGAAAAAATAATTTAAGAAACTTAAGTTAGGTAGGAAGGAGGCAGGCGGCAAGACTTGTGACTTGCCTGTAATTGCAGGGATCTGTCTAGACTTTTGAGACAAGATCCTGCTTTTGAGAAATTGTGAAAACTCTCTACATAATTTTGTGAATTTAAATTTAGTGTGAAAATCAAGTTCTTCCAAACTTTTTGGCTAGGGTCCTCTTTTTGTGAAATTGTGAAAAATGTAATTTTGCAAAATGAAATTACAATTAAAGTTTCATTTTAGACAATGACGGTTCACTTTATAGAGCTGAACTTACACATATGCATAGAAAGCTTTTGCAAATTAGAAATTGAATATCAGCTTTTTGGGGAAATATAGCAAAGCACGTCCGATTACTCAGATGGCCTGTTCGTATCAAAAGGTCTGTTTTTTAAAGGGGGGGGGGGGAATTGTGAAGGGTCCTGTTTTAGGATAAATAGTTTAAGAAGTTTCCTTGGACAGATCCCTGAACAGTCAATTGCAGGTTCTTTTAGTACGTGAATTTGTATTGCTATCAAATATTTCACTGCAAAGAAAAAAATACCTGATCAGGTGAAAAAGGAAAAACTGTTTTAGAATTTCAAAATGAGACTTTGAGATATAATAAGAGGGGAAGTGTTCCAAATATACTTCCATGGCTATAATGACCAGAAGATAGTTGAGCATTGTGCATGCATAAACAGGGTTCATACAGCACTTGAAAATCCTTAGATTTTTAAATAAACAGAATCTTGACCTAGAAAATTTTCAAATGAATTCGGAATACGATTTTTACAGTTTGAATTTGAAATTTTCATGTGGTCTCCACTTGAAAACAAAATGGCGGAGCAACTTGGTTAACAAGTTCACCTAAGATATTTTTAAAATAAGTTAAGACGCTGTCCAAATTTGGTTCGATTTGGAAGTTATTGGTATTTTAAATTTTTAAGTGGTAGCCTGATATTTCAAGTGGCTCCGCTTAACTTAAAATATCTACCACTTTATTAAAAATGGCAGATAAACTTCATTGAGACCTTTATGTAGCCTGTATTTACATCAAAATTCAAGCAAATCTTACTTTAAATATGCTTTTTACAATGTGGGTTTGAAATTTTCAAGTGGCTGCCACTTGAAAACCAAAAGTCGGAGCAACTTGGTTAACGAATTCAACCAAGATATTTATAAGATCAGTTACTGTCCAAATTTGGTTCGATTTGGAGTATTATTTTGAGAGTTATCGTGATGACAAAATTTTCATTATACAGGCATGAGAATTTTCTGTGGATCCGCGATTTTCCGCTTTTTTGTGATTTTCGTTTATTTCGCGGTTTTTTGTTTTGTTAAAATCAAACTCCAATGATGATCAGTGTTCAAACGCTCCACGAAAAACTTTAGATTCTCAATCTTTTTCCATCTGAAATATAAATGTCAATATTCATTTTAAGCATGCTTTAACAGATTCTATAACATATAAAAGAACAGAATTATTCAATATTTCTCACTCATGTAATTTTTTTTGTCCTCCCTTTCCCCCCTGTTTTTCATCTCTAACCATTGCCAGTCAAACATTCTGCAGGAAGCCTTTTATTTTTGAATATTTATCCATCCACAATAAAAATGTCAATATTAATTTTAAACTTATGATATTCTACAACCCATAAAAAGTAGAATTGTGTTTAATATTTCTCACTCATGAACTACTTTTTACCCCCCCCCCCCTCCTTTCCCATTTTACAACACCAGTTAGTGTTATTAAATGTTGATTGATAACTAATGTTTTTTTTTTTTTTTTCTTCTAAACACATGTTTTATTGTGTTGATGTGTTGTTCTTTTAGTTTAATTTGTCACTTTTAAAATGTTTTGTATAGTTTTTTCCTGTGAGCATTATTTTTCATTTTAAATAAATTTTATTAACACATTTGTATAGTTTTCCCCGCACGCGTTATTTTTCATTTGAAAATAATTTTATGAACATGCGTGTTTCCTCTTTTTTCAATTTTCTGCACTCTCATGCCTGATTATAGATAGATAGATATATAGATAAACAAAGTGATTGCAATAGGTCGATTTCTAAAGAAATCAACCTAAAATATGTTTAATTGGAAATATATATAACCCCAAAAATATTAGTTGTCTAAAATCCGACTGAAATAGCAGTCATAGCATATTGTATTACCAAGCATATTGGCATGAAATTACTGTCTATTTATGATCGACAGGATACATCAAATAAAATATAGGAAATAATGTGACAATAAATACTATGTATAGTACGTAAAGTGTCGTTTATATATAATTTCAATTTAAATATAAAAGTTCACTTAGATATTTTTCGATACTCTTCATTTTAAAATTTTCATCCGATAAGCATCCAAACTGAAGTTCACAGGTAAGGCGTTGTCGCAGGCACCAGAGACAACAACCTGAAATGTTACAGTGAGGAAGTCTATGTCGAAGACAATAAGGACGGAAAGCAAAATTTTTGAGCAATTTCATGTATTTTCTTTTTTATTTCTATTTGTAAAATGGTATAAAAATGATGATTCTTTTTTTTTTTTTTTTTTTTTTTTTTTTTAATTTATTTAAACATAGTGACCAGCAAAGCAGACAAAGCCTGCTTATTCTATATAAAATAAATTTTCTTTTTAATTTCATTGAGAAGAATAACTCTTATAATCTGTAATTGTAATATCATTACCCATCTTTTTATTTGCTATGCCTTAACAGAATATCCAATTGTTTATATTATTGCAAAAATATCATTGAAATATTGAATAATAATAATAGCTTTAAAATCTGTTTAAATGACATCTAATAAATGAGCTTTGACATCTGCCAATTTTTGTAATTATTGGTGCATCCTTTCAATTCTACCATTTAAATTTTGAAAATGTTAATACACAAAATGTTTTGAATATTGATATCTTCCTTTATTTTAGGACCTGTCACAAATGTGATAGCTATGTTTTTGCCTCCAGGCATTAGAAATAAGAAGTATATGCCAAATCTTATTACAAGTGCATTCAAGACAGATATAGATAATGAAGCTGAAAAAGAAGGTCGCCTAACTTTTATTCAAAAACAAAGCTTATCTCTTGTAAGTATTAGAAGACTATTATAAAAAAAATTAATTAAATCAAAAAATAAAATTATGTTTCAATTTTCTAGGTTCTTGGCTGTATTTTTTAAGTAAAGATATTTAATTGATGTAATAGAGCTAATACTTGTTATACCCCTTGGCGAAATTTGAAATTTGGTACTGAAATAGCTCGGACATTTCTCACTATTGACTTTACTTACGCAATTGTGATAGCAATTTCAATTCATCACCAAAATGGCAAAAAATTTTTTTTTAAGTTGTCACCAAGAGGTCCCTTGCTAAAGCTGTGCTCTTTTTCCATTTCACACCTTCTTTACCTAGTTCTTTCATTAATTTCAAAGTTCTACACTACTTGAGCCTGGACAATGGTGTGTAGACCTGCTAGTTTAAAATAAATTCATCATTGTTATTATTATTTTTCCAAACAAAATAAAAATTGGGGAAATTAAGAACGTTTTTTCAAATCTCATCAATAGGATACAAAATTGACTTTCTTTTAGCATTCATTGTTATACTTCTTTGCTTCTCTCAGATGAAAATCATCTGCTTTCCTCATGAAAAATAATTTTTATAGGAAGTTGTAGAAGAAAGTTTTGTCATTGTTATGTTAAAAAAAATTAAATATTAAATAAGTAATAAATTTTTGTGATTAAATTTTTAAATCGGGAGTTTAAAATCTCTTTTAAAGAAACAATAAAATATCAGAATTTTTACGTTCCGAATTTCGCAAACATAAAATAATAATTTGACCTGTGATCAAATTCCTCTATAATAACTATTGCATTGTGCCACGAAAATATGCTCATGAAAAAAAATAAATAAACATTTCAAAATAATTAAATAATGATAAAATTTAAGTAAATAAAGCATGACTGAAATGAATTGAAAATAACTTACCCTCAAATTTCATGAAGAAAAGAAAGATCCATATAATATAAATAGAAAATGCTAAAATACTTTTGAAGACAAAATTTTTATTTGAAAATTTCACATATTAAATAGCAAGTGCCGGCACGTAATACTAAAATTTTACCTAAACATGTATTATCATGTTTTTTTTTATAAAGCACCACAGAGATTAACAGATTTTTTCATAAAACATCAATATTTCACTATTGCTTTGTGTAGGGAGAAATATTTCATACAATGCTAAAATTTGATGTATCTATGTTCCACAATTAAAGTACTGTGAAACAATTGACAATTATAGTTGAAATATTAAATGCTGATTTCGAAACTCCATTTAAACTTTTCTTCACTGTGAGATAGCATGCTAGCCTGACCACGACATAGCTCGCTCTAACGGCCAGAAGCCGTCCTGCAGCCAAGCGATCGTAGCTCCACCTTCAACCCACGCTTCCGAGAGAGAGAGTGCATTGCTTTATCAAAATACCATTCGTGGAGAATGGCATATCTTTAAACTAATACGGGCAGAAAATAGTTCTTAAGAAATGATTTATTAAGATCGTTTGCTGAAATAAAAAGTTAATGAAATAAAGTGAAATAAAATTACTTTTGCTGGAGGAAAATTTATTATTGACTATTTTCAAGATTGATTTGATTCATTATTATTAAATTTCACTCATTTTTGCAAGGGATGCTATTTTGAAATTGACGTAGTAATACTACATTTGTGCGGAGGTAATAGAATTTTCTAGAAAGAAATTTGGAATTGCTATTAGAAAGGACGTCATTGTTTTTAATTAGCTAAAGATGAAAGTTAAAAAAAATTAATATTATTTTTAGATTATTTGAGCATGATTCTTAATAATTTTTAGTCAATCTATTTATTATTGATTTATTTTTTTTATTGGAGTATTGGTTTGTTTGCAAACAAAACATTTTCATAAATATAAAAAATTTCTTTACTGCTAATTTTAAGTAGTTAAAAAATCTAATTGGGGGAAATAAATTAGTTAAGCAAGAGCCAAACTATTTTTTGGAGGTTTTGAGGATAATTAATAAAATTACTCAGTGTTAAAATTTTTCAATTTTAACAGTCATGGTCATTTATTTTTTCTGTAATGTAGTAAAATTATAAATGTGTTTGTGAAGTTGTTTATTAAAATTGTGAGCATATTTATTTGTGGCAGTTGTTTAATGTTATCTTTCTGGATTTGTTTATAAGCCCAATATATGATTTTGTTTGTATGTCATTTTTTCAATCTTAAAATCAGAACTGATAAAAATTTAATATAATTTATTAGCATTAAATGACAAAAAGAATAAATATAAGCACTAGTATTTGTCTTAATACAAGAGATTTGACTTTTTTTTTTTTTTTTTTTTTTTTTAACTAAATATTCAGTATTTTTTAATAAAATTAACTTTAGTGCAGCTCTACTACGTATACTGATACGAGTGTATCATCGACATGTTATGTATTATTTCAAAGGTCTAACTGAGCTTATAATGAAAATATTTATCTTACCCAAATAAAGTCAAAAATAAATTGCATTGGTTCTTTTTTAATTATTTAAGTATGGTCAAATTTATTAATGTTTAATTTCAAGTTTTACATAAATTTATATATATATATATATTATTTATTTATTATTATTATTATTATTATTATTGTAGTTTCATGCTGGTGCTCCTGATCAATATTTTGACTCCAGAGTATTGGATGTGAGTATTAAATTTATATTAAAATAATAATATTGTTACATATTCGGGGTTTGTGATTGTCTGGGAATGAATAACAGATCTTGCAGAGGCTTAAAATTTATTTTAAAATATTCCAGAAGATTATAAGTTTCAACCAAGTATTATTTTTAGATACACCAGAAAACACAGCTTAAAATAATTGCTGGCAACATGAAAATCACAGCACAAAACTATATCATAAACATAACACACAGCATAAACTATTTTCAATAACAGAGTTTCAGTCATATGTGAGCTCTTAACACTTCAAGCACCTCACTTACATTGAACTCAGAGCAGCCAGAATGTAATCTATTTATAGTCTAAAATATTTCCAGAATTTTCTGACTAATTTGTAAAATATTCAATTTAGTGCTTTGATAATCGATATATCAATAATAAGGATTTTCTCACCAAAAATTTGCCATGGGGCAATAAACTTGCTAATATGGTGCCAAATTCATTGCCAAAGCCATTTCTGCCCTGGTGAAACTTTTTTAACGAGTTGTTAAAGAAAAATTAGCTGTTTAATGCCGTAACAAGGCAGAAAAGGGGGAAATTAACATTTTATAAACTGAATAAACTCTATCAATAAAATTGCATAAGAATAATGACTATTATTTGCAAATTCATAGCAATGTGCAACATTATATACATCATAACTTTGCCTAAATTGAAAATTAGGGATGCACTCAAAATTAAATAATTATATACATTTTAAAAGTATAAAAAACTTTTATAAAAAGAGCAGGGATGGAACACGGGCGCAGAATTCATACCGGAATCCGTTTAAGAAATTTCTCTACCTATATTATCGTTGATTTAAGAAGTAGAAAATTTTCTTACATTGATAGTGGTATGAATTCTGCGCCCGTGTTCCATCCCTGAAAGAGTAATAAATAAGAAATTGTAATTGAAAAAAATTGACCGAAATTTTTCCTTAGGGTTTGCAAGTATTGGATATTAGAATCTGTATAATATTTCTCTAACATGGACCGATTACGATTATATTTTGTCAAAACGATACGACAATAATGTAATTGATAAAATACACGAGGATAAAAAATGTTTATAAATGAACAATATTTCAGCATGCAAACTCAGCTCATAGGAAATTGGTATAATATTTTTATGCATTTCAAATTTTAAAGGCGAATAAGAAAAGAAGTAAAGTGTGAAAATTTTGAATGTGTTTGCTAGTTAATTAATAAAACATACTTACAGGGGTGTTTGTATTCAGGATAATCCATCTGCATTTTCATGGTTATTTTTTGTTTTTATTGGTGGTTCATTTGTCATCGAAGTGATATGTGAACAAATTGTATATTTCTTCTTTTGATTAGCTGATACAAGATATGAAAATATTAAGGGCTTCTAGTCCCAATAATTTAATGGCATTTAACAGTCTCAGATTTATTTATTTATTATTACTGAGGCTCCAATTTTCAGTGTTCTTAATTTTGAGCCACAATGACCCTCAATATTGTAAGGAGCATAGTCAGTGTGTTTAGTAGCTTTTCCTCCCTCTTTCTTTTTTCCCCTCTATTTTTTTTAGAATGATGATGACATGAGTGAGGATGGACTAACTAGTAACAAGATAGCAAACTTTAGTTATAAACAAATAAAGAAAATGCTTTTATAGTAAATAACAAAAGTATTCCTGAAAGTTTGATTGTTTTCTGTTTCATAAATAAATAAATCAGGTTGTCCACAGAATGGAAAAATGTAGAAATTTCTGCAGTTTGGATAAAAAGTGATAATAAAAAAATCTCAAATTTGTTTTTTAAGTATGACCAACTACACTTTACAGATACAAGTATACTGCAATGCAAAGTGAAAGAACAACAACAAAAAAAAGTTACTTGCCATGTGAATTTTTTTGTGATTCAATTAAGATGCAAAATTTATGTGTACTACACAGCATGAAATTAAAATCTTAAACTAAATATAACTGTTTAAATAAATAATTTCCATCTGGATATTTCATTTAGATTTATTCCCTTTATGAATAATATTTACTGTATCACTTAAAAATCATTTTATGTTAAACCATTGCTTCGATCAATCTTATTTATATTACCATCCATGGACTGATTTATGCACTTGGAGCCCCAGGGCACTCATGTTTAATGGGTCCTTCCTCCTTGTATTTTAATATTTATAATCTTATATTCTATTAATCCATGCACAGGAAATATGTTAAAGGTTAATATTTTTTCTGTATATTATTATTAATTTTATCAAATGATTAAACACTGATTGTCTATCCTTAGATAACTGATTACTACCATTTTACGACAGAGTATCTACTGTTCGGAAATAGAGAATTCTAAAATACACAATCTCACAGAAAAATTTACTTGAGTTGTAGTATATTTTACAGTTATCTATGATTTTATTTGCCTTTCTTTTTCAGAGCTTGGTATAAATTTTCAAGAAAGTTTGTATTTTTTAAATAATGGAAAAGTTGTAATTAAAGATTAAATGACTGTAGGGGTTGTAGCATATATTGCAGGGAATTTAAAAAATAATCTGAAATTTTTTTATAATATATTGTGATTGCACACTGTCACATTTTGAAGTATGTATACAATTCTATAAAAAAAAAAAAATGGTGTGAAACAACCATACGACTTCCATTACCCACTGTTACATGTATTATGTGCATTTTTATTTATTTATTTTATTTATTTATTTATTTATTACTATTATTATTATTATTATTTATTTTTTTATTTTTTTGGCGATAATACGATTAGAAAACATAAAATTGACTTAAATAAGTAGACGTTTAAAAATCTTCTAATAAGAGAAACTTGTTACATGTGTAAAGACATATAAAATACAGTTTACACAGTTAGTTAAAAAATAAGGGGGGGGGGAAATGTTGAGTTATTTTTTGAAACACCAATTTCCAAAATCTAAAACTAACCTACCTAATCAGGATAACTGTTAATTTTACTGCAATAACAACATAATACATGAAAAAGGATATCTAAAAGGGATTTATGTAACAATTTTCAAGAAAATCATTAGAGCCGTTTTTCATGTATACCAAATTTTACCAAAATTTGGCCTACTCAATTATTGACTGGAAAACAATAATTACATACAAAAGGATATTTAAAAGGGAGTTAACATTGTGAGTTTGAAAAAAATCCGTACAGCCATTTTTAAGGGAACGCACTTGCGAGACCTGAAGTTGAGCTACTTATACAGGATGTCTATCAATTTTCCTGAACTAACCAACTATATCATTCGAAAGGACATCTAATAGAGTGTTTATATAGCAACTTTGAAGAAAATTGTTAGAGCCGTTTTTGAGATACGTACTTATGGTCCCACTACTGGTTTTCCAATTTTTACCAAAATTTGGAAAATTCATCTGTATACCGGACCTCTTTCAATTCTGAAGTTTCATAGGTCTATCTTTATTAGTTTTGGAGATATAGTAGCCAGAAGATTCTACATATACATTAAATACACACACACGCACACACTGACCAATTCCCAAAAACTACTTTTTGCACTCAGAAGACCTTAAAACACGTGAATCAGGTGAAAACTTATTTAAACTTATTGAAATTTGAATACCTTAAACATCACTTCGTGCTGGCAGAAAAGCTTTTTTCGGCAGGGGATCCCCTCCTTTGACGGTGCTGACTGCACTCTGTGGCTGGCACTCTGATATTGCATCACATGTACATCCATAAAAGAGATGATCAACTTTTGAAAGACCGCCAGCCACAGAGTGCAGTCGGCACCGTCGAAGGAGGGGATCCCCTGCCGAAAAAAGCTTTTCTGTCAGCACGAAGTGATGTTTAAGGTATTCAAATTTCAATAATTTTAAATATGTATTGTTAACTTCGTTAAAAAAGTATTAAATCATTAGGTGAAAACTTGTTATTGAATTTTTGGACTGAATACGATATGTCCATTACCTACGGTAGTTGGATAATGGAAGTAAAATAAACTGTACTTAGATTTTTTTTTTTTTTCAGCAGCGACTTAATTTATCATTTAAAAATACAGATGAAATAGTGAATTTGGTGGAAAATGGATATGTGGAGCTCTTTAGCCTGCCTAACATGGATATCTAACATAATCACAATCCATTTCATCCCTATTTTTAAATGATAAAATTTAGCAGTTGCTACAAAAGAAAAAAAATATCCAAGTGTGGTTATGAAAAGTTTTCATATATATGATAGGATTTCTTGGGGGCCCCTTCAATGTGAAGTTGTAGGACGTGTGCCCCGAATGCCTCACTGTAAATCAAGCACTGTTACCATCAGTCATTAAAGTAAAAAGATTATTTTCATTTATTTTATTAGGAAGCTAAAGTTGATTAATAGCAACAAAGTTTATAGAGTTCAAAACTAAACTAATTAAATAAAAAGGAATAACTGATAGCCAAAATAACCTTCACCACACATATTTAACAAAAATTCAGTACAGAAAAAATATATACATTGAATGATCACATTAATGGAATTTTTTTATTTTTGACATTTTTTTTTCGATTTTCAAAAAAATACTGGATAAAATAGCCTGGAACTTCAGACATGCAAAGAACATTTAAAAACTCACATTTTCTGCTATCAGTTTAATCCAGAGTGCAATTCAGGGACCAAAAAGTACTTTTGCAGCATGGTTGAAATAATTAGATCTTCAATTTAAGTGTGCGTCATGTGAAAAACCCCTTACAAAACTTCAGTTCTGGGAAAATATCTGAAATCAGCTCGTTCTTTTGCTGAAAATTTGCTTAATTTTTACTCTGTTCGAATTAGCTTTTTGACAAAAACTGCCCAATATATTTAGCTTTCAACTTATGTAATGAACATTTTTCTATATTTTGCACATGCACATAAAAAAAATATTTACTATAAATGCTCATATCTCAGCAAATATTACACGTGTGAATTTTATGTTTCAGAATAATGTTTCTCTAATGTTTTGTCAATTTTTCTAAAAATTTTATGGAAAGCCATTCTAATTGTAAGCAAAAATTTGCTAAAAAAAATTAGTAATTAAAATTTAAAAAAATAAATAAATCTCTGCCTAAATAATTGTGCAATTCCCACAAAAAGAAAAAAAACATACAAATGTTGTACATAGTATGTGTAGCAATGTGCTAAAGTTATAAGTTATTTGTACCTTTTTATGATACAGGGTGATAAAAAATAATTGTGCTTTTCTTCAAATGTCAAAATAAAAAAATTCTAATAATTTGATCATCGACTGTGTGTATATATGTAATAAAGATGATCTATTAAGCATAGTAGAAGCCATTCAACAGATACAAGATCACTGAAAAACCAATGACATCAAAATTTATGAAAAAATAATTTAAGAAACTTAAGCTAGGAAGGAAGGAGGCAGGCGGCAAGACTTGTGACTTGCCTGTAAGGTTAAACAAGTTTCACGCCGGCAACACTCACCTAGCCTGCCACGACCAGAATAGGAGTCATATGGAAGTAAAAAGCAAAATTTTAAAGCAGATGAATAACAATGAAACCATGAAGCAACAATGAAATTCACTGATTGATTACATTGTGTTTAATAGTATAATTAGAATTTTAAAAAATAGTTGACAACTCAAAAAGGAAGAAACTGAAATTTTATTGGAAAAAGAAAGTTTGCATAGTAATACAAAGTAAATGCGTAAATGCAACAAGCCTTCTGCTTTTTTTTTTTTTTTTTTTTTTTTATTTAATTTCACAAACCCTCCCAACCATCCAGCCTTTTAATATTTTGACGCAATCTATAAAAATGTTTTACTATAGATTGATTATAATACTAAATATATAAAAGTTTTAAATTAAGTTATACCTCTTCAACATATAAATATCTACAAAACAGAATCCGTAAGAAATTTATTTAACAATAGACAAAAAACTTAGTTAAGTTAAAGTATATAATAAAAAAGTAAATAAAATAAGAAAGAGAATTGATACCTAATAGTGTAGAAAGAAATGCACTCACTAAGCAGCTGTCAAATATTTTCTATTAAACATTTTTCTTTTCCATTAGCTGTTTCAACAGAGTTCACATTCAGATATGGGAAAAAAAAATTCCCTGGGCAATTTTCAAAAAAATATTAGTGACTATTACAAGAAATATTTCTCTAGAGAGAAGAAAATACATCTACTTCCACTGTATGATGTCATGTTACTGCCGATCATGATAAAAATTCACGTAGAAATCTTTGTTTACATGCATATTTTCAAAATTTTCCTTCCTGAAAAAATTATTCTTCATTTTTTTCCCCATGTTTACACATTTGGTATAAATATGACAAACAAATATTTAATTTAATTGAGGAAAAATAAACAGATTCATTAAATTCAGCAATAAAGATCTAAAAATAATTACATACATCAGAAATATTGAGCACTTCCATTGCTTTATTGTTTCTAGAATTGATCATTGATCACAATCTGGGGGAAGGGGGGGGGAGATACAAAAATAATTACAGAGTAAGAAATATTGAACTCTTTCAACTCTACTTCTAGAATCTAATGAAAGAAGTTTAAAATTAATATTTATTATCATTTACGTTGCAGATTAGATAAAGATTAGTAAACAAAAGACTTCTGCAGAACATTTGATTACTGATCACTAGTTAGAGATAAATAGGGGGGGGGGGCAGTGGCGGATTTAAGGGGGGGGCTAGGGGGCTGAAGCCCCCCCCCCCCAAAACACTGACATTCACTATTGAATATTGCAATTGTAAATTTTTTATTGGTCTAGAATAACACTTTGAAAAATCTTAGCCCCCCCCAAAAGTCAAGTTCTGGATCCGCCACTGGGGGGGGGGGGGGGGAGGGGGGCAAAAAATAATTACATCAGCAAGAAATATTTAACAATTTTATTTCTTTACATGTTCTAGAATCTCATAAAGCAAGTTTGAAATGAATATTGACATTCATGTTATGGATGGAGAAAGATTGGGAATTAGTTTTCGTTGAACATTTGGGGTTTCTTTTTAAAACGAACGATATCCGCGACTTTTTTAAAAACGGAAGATTTCATCATCTGTCCGGAAGACGGGAAAAGTTTGCAAGTATGGGTTTTCTAAACTTAATATATATATATATATATATATATATATTGAGGAAGGGGCATATTAAAATTTAGAACAGAATATATGTTAAATTTATTTTTATTCATAAAATAACAATAGAACCGTAAGATAAATAGAACTATATTATAATTATTATATTAAGATGATTCAATAATTGATTTGTTTCTCTAGCTACCATGACTGGTATTTTCACTCGGAAGAGCCAGAACGAAATTATTAATTTTTGATATGTTAACCAAAGATGTTGGATTATATATTTTGTGAAATCTATCACTGGCTGCAAATTGGCCAACTCAACTCTGGAGTACAACAGTTTTTTACAATGTGGGAATGCAAGTACTTCTTAACTGCAAAATTCATTGTTTATGTCTGAGAAGTTGTCTGTTAGAATTGCATTATATAGAATTGTGTTATAAAGATCTTTTAATATATTCAAAATTTATTTTTCTCCCTTATCGATTTCTAGTGTTCTACAAGTGAATTAGAAGACATGATGAAGAGAAGCAATTTAACTATGGATGAGTTGGAGTTTATGAATAATGGCATGTTCACTTATGCACTCAGTAAAGTTCTTCGTGAAACTATTGCTGCTACTGAGGAATCAGAAGGTTCAACAAATGAATAATAAAGAGCTTTTTTTTTTCTTCCCAGCATTTGTTCATGTTTAACTACTATTTGTTTCTAATTCATTCATTCCTAAACTGCAATTTGTTTTATTTGTTTGTTATGTAATACTTCTCATATGTAATTATAAACATAATTTTTTGTTTATTTATTTTAAATAATTTGTGTAGTTGTTTCTCTTAGTTAGTTACCTTAATATTTATAAACTCTTTCTATCAAACAACAACAACAACAAAAAAAAATCATACAACTTTCTTTTCTTTTTAACTGGCAGTCTAACCCTATGTTATTATATTAAGAAATTTATTTTATAAATTACTCATTACCTAATTTAGTTTTTTAAATTCTGTTTTCACATTAGGAAAATTCACAACCGTTAAAATGTTTCTTATTTTTTTAAATATTTCGTTTTAAAGCTGTTAAGTGTGAATAATTAACTATGAACATTTATTTTTGCACTTCATAGCTTCAAAAGAAATACTAAAAATTCAATTTTTTAGAAAATGAAAAACATTTTAATAGTTGTTTGTTTTCTGAATGTGAAAACAGAATTTAAAAAAATATGTTAGATAATGAGTAATTTAAAAAAAAAAAAAAAATCTCTATAGAATATCGTCGGGTTAGACACCCCTGCCCAAATCAGAATATGTCAGGATTTTGAACTTACATTGCATTTATTTTTTTTAGTTACAAGTATAGTAAAAATAATTTTAAATGTTATTTTAGTATTAATAGTTTTTGCTATTATAGCATATTGAATAGTATTTTTTAAAAGTGTGTCAATAATATTAAGAGTAAATTTGTAAAATACGTATATGCCCTGGAGAACATTTTTGACCATTTGAAGACTCGTTACAGAACATTCAAAAGTATTCTGCTATGGAGGTTTAGATTTCTGGTCAAATTAGGGGAAGTACCCCCTTAACAAAAAAATAAATCTTTAAAAAAAGGTGTTTCTTTTTTCTTCTTTCTTTCTTTTCCTCTATATTAATTTAAAATTTAATTTCCATGCCAAATCAACCACTCACTCAACCTGACTCCCTCAAATTTCTATGAAACTTGCAAGAATCATTCTCCTTGATGATATCAGTGAGAATATATTTTTTAAAAAATTTTATCTTGTTCGATTTTTTTTAAATAATTTTTTTTAATTTCAAAAAATCAGCATTTTTTAGCTTCTATAAGCGTTTTTAATCTCAAATTTCTCAAGTTCTATAAGGGATAGCGAAGTTTATGACCCCTCATTTTAAAGAGTATTTCACAAGGTTTAATTTGATATGCAACATCATTATGTTGGGTAAATATTTTTAAATATTTGAAATTTTAAAATTTTAAATTTTAAAAAATTTAAAGATAGTGTTTTTTAAAAAATCTAAAAAAAAATATATGTTTTTGGTTATACTAAAAGCTATATAACCTGAAACTTTTAGAGTGGGATCTCAATGGGATCAGGAGTTATGACAAAAAACCTAGCTACTCTACATGGTAAATTGTATTACAATTATCATATAATATGCTTATTTTATAAAATATCTGTTAATTAAAATTTACACATACAGTATTGCATGCTAATATACAATTAAACATTGGGGGGGGGGGGATCAATATTCAATGTAATTGTGCTTAATAAAAAATAAACAACAATTTTTTTGATAAAATTTTGTTAGATTATTTAAAAAAAAAAAAAAAAAAAAAAAAAAATTTTTTTTTTTTTTTTTTTTTTTTTTTAAATTACTGTGAGTTTTATAGCTGGAATGTTTTAGAGTAGGTTCTTACTGCGATTAGAAATGATAATAAAGAAACAAAGGTACGTATAAATACATTGTTCAGTTAAAATTACTGGAAGCTTTAATATAGCTTTACGACATCCAGTACATGTTTATAAAAATTTGGACTATATCTCAAAATGTTTTCATTTATTATAAATGTGTTATTATATTTATTATAAAAACGTGATTTCACAAAATCCTTCATATCTCAAACAAAAAAACAGATATCCGAAAAATTTTTGCTTTAAAATATAGCTAATACAAATGTCTAAAAACCAATTTCTGGAATTTTCCAAATTCGGTCCCCAAGGGGGGGGGGGGGGGGCAAAACGTGATTTCACATGTGTAAAACGTGATTTCGCATAATCCTATATATCTCAAACAAAAAAATAGATATACGTGAAATTTTTGCCCTAAAATATAGCTAATGCAAATATCTAAAAACCAACTTCTGGAATTTTAGAAATTCAGCCCCCAGGTGGAGCAGCAGGGGGGGGGAGGGGCTAAGGGGCAAAAACAAATAGAAATACAGTTAGGGCGTTCAAAATTGATACAGATAGGTTTTAGAGGCCTGCAAGTCGAATGAGGATATTTTCGATTGTGTAAAGTTATTAGGAGGGGCAGGAAGGGGGGGGGGGTGGCAAAAAATAAAAATAGAGTTAGATCGTTCAAAATTGGTATATAGAGGTTTTCAATACCTACAAATCGATTGCGGATATTTTCGAATTTGCAAAATTATTAGGAGGGGCAGGAAGGGGGGGGCTATGGGCAAAAACAAATAGAAATAAAGTTAGGCTGTACAGGTTGATATTTTTTATTTATTACCAACTATGTGAAAAATACCAGAGCCGGGAATCGAACCCGGGCCCTCCGCTTAACGCACGGATGCTCTACCACTGAGCTACTCTGGCCGATAACCAGCTAGGCATTTCTCACATAATATACGTTGGCAAAGTCACCGAGTCTGCAAACGCAGATATATCAGGTGAGACAATAATAATCGTAGCACAACTCCATAGATCACGAAATTTCAATTTAGAAATCTTTATTCATGAATTCATCAACCGTGAATATTTATTTAAATCAAATTGGAGTGTACAGGTTGATATTTTTTATTTATTACCAACTATGTGAAAAATACCAGAGCCGGGAATCGAACCCGGGCCCTCCGCTTAACGCACGGATGCTCTACCACTGAGCTACCCTGGCCGATAACCAGCTAGGCATTTCTCACATAATATACGTTGGCAAAGTCACCGAGTCTGCAAACGCAGATATATCAGGTGAGACAATAATAATCGTAGCACAACTCCATAGACCACGAAATTTCAATTTAGAAATCTTTATTCATGAATTCATCAACCGTGAATATTTATTTAAATCAAATTGGAGTGTACAGGTTGATATTTTTTATTTATTACCAACTATGTGAAAAATACCAGAGCCGGGAATCGAACCCGGGCCCTCCGCTTAACGCACGGATGCTCTACCACTGAGCTACCCTGGCCGATAACCAGCTAGGCATTTCTCACATAATATACGTTGGCAAAGTCACCGAGTCTGCAAACGCAGATATATCAGGTGAGACAATAATAATCGTAGCACAACTCCATAGACCACGAAATTTCAATTTAGAAATCTTTATTCATGAATTCATCAACCGTGAATATTTATTTAAATCAAATTGGAGTGTACAGGTTGATATTTTTTATTTATTACCAACTACGTGAAAAATACCAGAGCCGGGAATCGAACCCGGGCCCTCCGCTTAACGCACGGATGCTCTACCACTGAGCTACCCTGGCCGATAACCAGCTAGGCATTTCTCACATAATATACGTTGGCAAAGTCACCGAGTCTGCAAACGCAGATATATCAGGTGAGACAATAATAATCGTAGCACAACTCCATAGACCACGAAATTTCAATTTAGAAATCTTTATTCATGAATTCATCAACCGTGAATATTTATTTAAATCAAATTGGAGTGTACAGGTTGATATTTTTTATTTATTACCCGGGTTCGATTCCCGGCTCTGGTATTTTTCACATAGTTGGTAATAAATAAAAAATATCAACCTGTACACTCCAATTTGATTTAAATAAATATTCACGGTTGATGAATTCATGAATAAAGATTTCTAAATTGAAATTTCGTGGTCTATGGAGTTGTGCTACGATTATTATTGTCTCACCTGATATATCTGCGTTTGCAGACTCGGTGACTTTGCCAACGTATATTATGTGAGAAATGCCTAGCTGGTTATCGGCCAGGGTAGCTCAGTGGTAGAGCATCCGTGCGTTAAGCGGAGGGCCCGGGTTCGATTCCCGGCTCTGGTATTTTTCACATAGTTGGTAATAAATAAAAAATATCAACCTGTACACTCCAATTTGATTTAAATAAATATTCACGGTTGATGAATTCATGAATAAAGATTTCTAAATTGTAATTTCGTGGTCTATGGAGTTGTGCTACGATTATTATTGTCTCACCTGATATATCTGCGTTTGCAGACTCGGTGACTTTGCCAACGTATATTATGTGAGAAATGCCTAGCTGGTTATCGGCCAGGGTAGCTCAGTGGTAGAGCATCCGTGCGTTAAGCGGAGGGCCCGGGTTCGATTCCCGGCTCTGGTATTTTTCACATAGTTGGTAATAAATAAAAAATATCAACCTGTACACTCCAATTTGATTTAAATAAATATTCACGGTTGATGAATTCATGAATAAAGATTTCTAAATTGAAATTTCGTGGTCTATGGAGTTGTGCTACGATTATTATTGTCTCACCTGATATATCTGCGTTTGCAGACTCGGTGACTTTGCCAACGTATATTATGTGAGAAATGCCTAGCTGGTTATCGGCCAGGGTAGCTCAGTGGTAGAGCATCCGTGCGTTAAGCGGAGGGCCCGGGTTCGATTCCCGGCTCTGGTATTTTTCACATAGTTGGTAATAAATAAAAAATATCAACATGTACACTCCAATTTGATTTAAATAAATATTCACGGTTGATGAATTCATGAATAAAGATTTCTAAATTGAAATTTCGTGGTCTATGGAGTTGTGCTACGATTATTATTGTCTCACCTGATATATCTGCGTTTGCAGACTCGGTGACTTTGCCAACGTATATTATGTGAGAAATGCCTAGCTGGTTATCGGCCAGGGTAGCTCAGTGGTAGAGCATCCGTGCGTTAAGCGGAGGGCCCGGGTTCGATTCCCGGCTCTGGTATTTTTCACATAGTTGGTAATAAATAAAAAATATCAACCTGTACACTCCAATTTGATTTAAATAAATATTCACGGTTGATGAATTCATGAATAAAGATTTCTAAATTGAAATTTCGTGGTCTATGGAGTTGTGCTACGATTATTATTGTCTCACCTGATATATCTGCGTTTGCAGACTCGGTGACTTTGCCAACGTATATTATGTGAGAAATGCCTAGCTGGTTATCGGCCAGGGTAGCTCAGTGGTAGAGCATCCGTGCGTTAAGCGGAGGGCCCGGGTTCGATTCCCGGCTCTGGTATTTTTCACATAGTTGGTAATAAATAAAAAATATCAACCTGTACACTCCAATTTGATTTAAATAAATATTCACGGTTGATGAATTCATGAATAAAGATTTCTAAATTGAAATTTCGTGGTCTATGGAGTTGTGCTACGATTATTATTGTCTCACCTGATATATCTGCGTTTGCAGACTCGGTGACTTTGCCAACGTATATTATGTGAGAAATGCCTAGCTGGTTATCGGCCAGGGTAGCTCAGTGGTAGAGCATCCGTGCGTTAAGCGGAGGGCCCGGGTTCGATTCCCGGCTCTGGTATTTTTCACATAGTTGGTAATAAATAAAAAATATCAACCTGTACACTCCAATTTGATTTAAATAAATATTCACGGTTGATGAATTCATGAATAAAGATTTCTAAATTGAAATTTCGTGGTCTATGGAGTTGTGCTACGATTATTATTGTCTCACCTGATATATCTGCGTTTGCAGACTCGGTGACTTTGCCAACGTATATTATGTGAGAAATGCCTAGCTGGTTATCGGCCAGGGTAGCTCAGTGGTAGAGCATCCGTGCGTTAAGCGGAGGGCCCGGGTTCGATTCCCGGCTCTGGTATTTTTCACATAGTTGGTAATAAATAAAAAATATCAACCTGTACACTCCAATTTGATTTAAATAAATATTCACGGTTGATGAATTCATGAATAAAGATTTCTAAATTGAAATTTCGTGGTCTATGGAGTTGTGCTACGATTATTATTGTCTCACCTGATATATCTGCGTTTGCAGACTCGGTGACTTTGCCAACGTATATTATGTGAGAAATGCCTAGCTGGTTATCGGCCAGGGTAGCTCAGTGGTAGAGCATCCGTGCGTTAAGCGGAGGGCCCGGGTTCGATTCCCGGCTCTGGTATTTTTCACATAGTTGGTAATAAATAAAAAATATCAACCTGTACACTCCAATTTGATTTAAATAAATATTCACGGTTGATGAATTCATGAATAAAGATTTCTAAATTGAAATTTCGTGGTCTATGGAGTTGTGCTACGATTATTATTGTCTCACCTGATATATCTGCGTTTGCAGACTCGGTGACTTTGCCAACGTATATTATGTGAGAAATGCCTAGCTGGTTATCGGCCAGGGTAGCTCAGTGGTAGAGCATCCGTGCGTTAAGCGGAGGGCCCGGGTTCGATTCCCGGCTCTGGTATTTTTCACATAGTTGGTAATAAATAAAAAATATCAACCTGTACACTCCAATTTGATTTAAATAAATATTCACGGTTGATGAATTCATGAATAAAGATTTCTAAATTGAAATTTCGTGGTCTATGGAGTTGTGCTACGATTATTATTGTCTCACCTGATATATCTGCGTTTGCAGACTCGGTGACTTTGCCAACGTATATTATGTGAGAAATGCCTAGCTGGTTATCGACCAGGGTAGCTCAGTGGTAGAGCATCCGTGCGTTAAGCGGAGGGCCCGGGTTCGATTCCCGGCTCTGGTATTTTTCACATAGTTGGTAATAAATAAAAAATATCAACCTGTACACTCCAATTTGATTTAAATAAATATTCACGGTTGATGAATTCATGAATAAAGATTTCTAAATTGAAATTTCGTGGTCTATGGAGTTGTGCTACGATTATTATTGTCTCACCTGATATATCTGCGTTTGCAGACTCGGTGACTTTGCCAACGTATATTATGTGAGAAATGCCTAGCTGGTTATCGGCCAGGGTAGCTCAGTGGTAGAGCATCCGTGCGTTAAGCGGAGGGCCCGGGTTCGATTCCCGGCTCTGGTATTTTTTAATATAAACTAAAAGTCTATGTTTCAAATAATTTCTATTAAGCAGATTAGATACAGTGGAAACATTAATATTTAAATTTTAAGGGTTTCAATAAAAAATAACCCGACCAGTGTTCAACTATTATAACACATTAAAGACCAAAGTTTTTAACAAATAAAACAACTTTATTCAACAAGATATAATGATATATTAAGATTTCAAATTTATAACAAGAACAAGATTACCTTTTACAGGTGTTGAGCTAGGCATATAGATAAACACAATGAAAAAGCAGATGACAATATACTTCAAGGAACATCGCAGAGCCTCCGTGATCGCCTGGTTGATCAACGGGAAAATACGATGAAGAAATATACTTCCGCGATCGCCAGGTTGATCAGCGAAAGTGAAACAAGACGAAATAACACAAAGTTGAAATGAAGACAATTACGTTCATCCACTATACACTTCAATTTAGAAACTTTCATTTAACTTTTAATTAACTTTTAAAAAGATTTCAAACTTGAACAAATGACGCTTAAAAAGCGTCTAAACAAAAGTTAACATCAATTAAACTATTAAATTTAACAAACTCGTCTCAAAAGGACGTCAATTATCATTTTATTCAAAACTTCCATCATCCATGAACGACGGAAAATTTAACCTTTAACAAGGAACAATTTAACAAACAGAAACTTAACATGTGTAAATTATTAACAACTTAACAACGGCAGCCATCATTTCTTAAAAAAAAATGCAATAGCCAAAGAGCATTAATAGCTTAGCAGGAACGATACTATAAGCACATACATCGTTACTTGACCATCAAGCTACTTACACAACTCATAAACTACCGCTTCATATCTAATTGAAGACTAGCTGGCCATTGCTAAACACTGCCGACAACTGCCGATAACTGCACTTTAACACACGCATCGCGATCTTTTTATACCGACTACCAAGTCAAAAATCTACATATAAACAATGCATTACCATTGCCACTTCAACAGTCAAAGTCAAAAATACAATTTATCATAACTATTTTAATAGAAGTGGCAACAGCAAAAAAATAAGAAAATTATGCAGAGCAAGTTTGGCAACGGCAACAATGTAAACAAAACATCGTTAGTAATGGCGCGATGTAAGTAGAAGATGGCTGATAGAGTTTAAGTAAAGAAAACTTTTAAATTCAAATAAAAAGGTAAGTTAACAGTTATATAATAAAAGATAAGCATTTATATTCATAAAATTAACTATTTTTGTGTGCGAGGACAATTGATAGATATCAATGCCCCCCACCGCAGCATACATAAAAATTTAATTAACAAAATCCCATCATGAGATTCCTCATAGTCCATAGGAAGTGTCACAAGTGATATAATAAACTAATTACCATGAAGATTACCATTGACAAAAACTTAGATTTTCAAGTGATGAAATACAACTCCTCACCCTGCAGATATACTAAAGGAAAAGGTGATATGAAAAATACATCATATACAATATTATATACAGTTATATTATGCAATTCAATTTTATATACAAGAAATGAATATATACAATATATGAAAAATTATGAAAAAAAATGGAATATATATATATATATATACACAATGAACAAATACGCAAGGCGCCTCACGATTTCACACACACATTCACACCATGACAACATAATATAAAAAATTATGAAAAGCATCTACAGAGCGAAGAAATTTATTCAAACACGAAAGATTTATATAAAGATCATTTTTATAAATTTTAACAAATCACTTTTTGTCAACGGCTTCGTAAACTGGTCGGCAAGATTCAATTTAGAGGAAATATATTCAATATGGAATTTGCCCTCATCAAACCAATCCCTTATAAAAAATAGTTTAATATTAACATGACGTGTATGGAAACTCTCAATCCTGGACTTTGTAAAACGTATTGCAGCCTGATTATCAGCATATAAGGTAGGTATTTCAAAATTATTTTCTATCAGATTTAAATTAGAACATTCACATAAAATATTATAAAACCAGTCCTGCTCACGAACACAATCACACATAGAAACAAATTCTGACTCCATCGTTGATATGGTAATCCCTTTCTGTTTATTAGTACGCCAAGAGACAGCAGCACTATCCAAAAGAATCAACTGGCCACCCATAGAAACATAGTCGTCCCTATTAGCGGCAAAGTCAGCGTCAGAATAAGAAATTAATTTAACCTGTGTGCATTTAAGATGGAGCTTATATTGACTGGTGAATTTTATATATCCAAGAAGTTTAAGTAGGCCCTGCCAATGTTTAATACCTGGATTTTGTTGGAACTGTGAGAAAATGTTGGTAGCATATGCGATATCAGGTCTAGTACGGTTTGAAATGAAAGAAATACAACCTAAGAGATTTCTGTAAGGTAAATGAGAAGCTTCATCGATGTCTTCTTGAATAACCGGACAATCACTTTTTGAAAATTTGATACCTTTAACAATAGGTAAGGAGGAGATAGGTACACGGTGATTTTGAAACCTCTTACTGACTTCGTCAATATATTGATTTTGATGGATCAAAACTCCTGTATCTGTATACTCAAACTCCACACCTAATAACTTGCGTGTGATACCCAAAATTTTCAAATCAAACTTTGATTTCAACAAACTTAAAATATCATTAGCTTGAGATTCAGTCCTGGCAAAAACAACGATGTCGTCAACATAAACCAATAAAACAGAAAAATCATAATATGAATAAGCACAGTTACAATTTTCAAATTTATTAAAACCAAGTTCCAACAATACTTTATTTAATTCATAAAACCATAATCTGCCTGACTGGTGTAATCCGTACAGTGCTCTATCCAGCTTACAGACCCAGTCTTCTTTACCTTTTTCAGTAAAGCCAACTGGTTGCCTCATGTAAATTTCATCCTTTAAGGGAGCGTACAGATAGGCACACTTAACATCACACTGTACATTAAACCAACCGTAACATGAGACTAAAAGGGAGAAAAAAAACCTAACAACAGAAAAATTTATAACAGGCGAAAAGGTCTCATCATAGGATTCACCCTGGACCTGGTTGAAACCTTGCGCGACCAACCTGGCCTTGTATCTGACAATGTTGCCAGACTCGTCACGCTTTACTGTGTAAACCCAGCGGTTTCCCAACGCAGTCTTGTTCTCAGGGAGTCTTACAAGATGCCAGACACCTCTCGTGGCCATACATTCTAACTCTTCCAACATAGCCCCATGCCATTCATCAGATTGTGCAGATTTTAAAGCCTGTTTATACGTTTTCGGGACCACCACACCTAGTCAACTAGCCGTGCTGGACGCGGAAGGTATAACACCAGGATTAACAACACCAGTAAACTTATTAAACTTGGAAAAATCAAAATCAGCAGGGTTAAAAACAATATTATTTAAATTACAAAACTTTTTGACATCATTAGGTGACCTTTGACAACACCTTTTACCCTCTCCATCAGGATAATAGTAAATATCGACCTTTTCTCCCTGAGGTCGAGGCACAACCTTCCTGTACCACACGGGATTGGTCATCCAGTTAGGAGAAGCAGTCTGCGGAGTAACTTGAGGAGCAGGAGAAACAGGAGAGACGGCTGGGACGACAACTTCAGTCTCGCTGGGCAAGACCCCAGAGGTACCAGGCTCCGGACCAGGAAGAAGGTACCGGTCAACGGGCCGTGGTTGTTCCTCCGGGACAAGCACCAACTCAAAAGAAGAGTCGCCCATCACCGCTCCACTGCGTAGAACATCACCGCTTTCAACAAAAGAAACATTAATGGTTTCCACAACCCTCTTCTCGTCTTCTAACCAGACCCTGTAACCACGGGTACGCAAGGCATAGCCCACAAGGACACCACGTTTTGATTTGGAGTCTAACTTGTGCTTACGTCTAACCTTTGGAACACCCACATATGTCAACGTACCGAATGGTCTTAAATGTCGAACAGAAGGTTTATTTCCTGAATAGAGTTCAAATGGAGTTTTAGAGTTCCCGCCATGACAAATACGATTCCACGTATAATTAAAGTGTAAACATGCTTCAGGCCAAAAATCATCAGATAAACCACTGGACTTTAACATTGCCCGAACACAGTTCATAATTGTTTGGTTGAACCGTTCACAAACTCCATTTTCTTCTGGCGTGTAAAAATTGGTCAGCTCATGATTTATTCCATTTTCTCTACAAAAACCCTTAAAAGAATCATTATCAAACTCCTTGCCATTGTCAGTTCTAATCGACTTCAACTTGGTTCCCAAAAACCTTTCGGCCCTCAAAACATGTCTCTTAAAAACATCAAAACACATGGATTTTTCCTGGATAGGGTAAACGGATGATCTACCAGAAAAATCATCTATTATTGACAGGAAAAAACGTTCACCTTTTTTGCCAGGAATTTTAATTGGACCCCAAGTATCCATAAAAAGTCGATCTAAAGGTTTTTTGGAAGAAGAATGACTTAAGGGTTTGAAAGAAATACGATTTTTCTTACTCACATGACAGGGATCACAAAAAAAATTATCAACTGATTTTAAATTTGGCAGACCTTTTACAGCAGAATTACGGATAGTATTAAAAATTAAGTCAGGACTTAGGCGATCAAAACGAAGGTGCCAGGTATCAAAGTCTTTTATATTAACAGGTTTTATTACAGGAAAAAGCTGAAATTTCAGTATTATCATTTAAATTTTCATTAGAATTCTGCCCCCCATTCAATTTAACACTGTGCTTATTTTTAATTACTTTTGGAAATGTATAATAAATCCCGTCATGGAGTTTAGCAGAGAAAAGGAAATCACCATACTTGTCGACCACGTTTATTTTGCCGGCCTCACCAATAAATTTAGCACCACCCTGGTCGAATCTAGAACCACTCAAAAGATTTTTCCGCAAGTTCGGCGAATACAAAACGTTCCAAAGTTTAATAACAGTCCCATTAAAATTCAGTTCTACTTCACCTTTACCAGTAATGGGAAAAGTGACGCCATCAACAGCCACGTGAAGCTCATCACCGGAAATTTCAGAAAAATTACAAAAAAAAGATTTATCTTTACAGAAGTGATGAGAGGCCGCCGTATCATAAGCCCAGCTGCCCTCTCTATCAAAACTACTTAAATTTGCTTCAGCAATGAAATTTTGAGCTTTAGGAGTTTTATCACGTTTTGACTGTTGATTAGAGCCACCCCTCTTAGAAAAATTACTTCTGAGTGGTTTTTCCTTTTCTTTTGCAGCTAGATCATTATTTAACTTAACTTTACAATCTTTAATAACATGGCCTTTTTTCCCGCACCTCCAACAAGTAAAAACAGGCCTGCGTTTAAATTTTACATTTTGGGCCTCAATAGAACATTCCGTTCTACTTTTATCAAAATTTCTAAGTTGAAGGCGCGTTTCCTCGGCACATAACTCAACAATAATATTTTTAAAGTTAAAGTCCTTATCAGGCCAACGAAGAATTTGTTGAACAACCTGATCAAATCTATCAGGTAGGTATCTCAAAACCTGAAAACATAAGTATTCGTCAGCAATAGGTTTATTAATGGATTTTAACTGATCAGCAATTTTAGATATTCTAGCTGCAAAAACACCAATAGATTCGCCAGGTTCTAAAAAACATGTCATAACTTCAGAAAACAATTTCATATGATAACTTCTACTATCTGGCTGGAAGTTAACCTTTAAAATTTTCCACGCTTCTGAGGGGTCAGTACATTCACTTATTAAACTTTTAAACTCACTATCAATATTCAAATATAAAATTGACATGGCAGCATTCTGCCTTTTAAAGTCTTGTACTGCCTCCTCAGACACGGTTTCACTGACTTTGGGCTTAGTTTCGTCACCAGTGACGATTTCATAAGCATTTTTCTCCATAAGTAAAAATTTAATATCACACTTCCAACCAGAGTAGTTAGTGGCATTTAACTTAGTGATTTGAGGTACAATATTATAAGCCATTTTTTTTTTTTTTTTAAATAGTTACTTAATTATCAATTATACAGAAAACAAAAAAAGAACAACTGGTCAAGTTTAAAAAATGACACCCTCAAAAAAAACTAGCCCATAACCAAATAATATAAACTAAAAGTCTATGTTTCAAATAATTTCTATTAAGCAGATTAGATACAGTGGAAACATTAATATTTAAATTTTAAGGGTTTCAATAAAAAATAACCCGACCAGTGTTCAACTATTATAACACATTAAAGACCAAAGTTTTTAACAAATAAAACAACTTTATTCAACAAGATATAATGATATATTAAGATTTCAAATTTATAACAAGAACAAGATTACCTTTTACAGGTGTTGAGCTAGGCATATAGATAAACACAATGAAAAAGCAGATGACAATATACTTCAAGGAACGTCGCAGAGCCTCCGTGATCGCCTGGTTGATCAACGGGAAAATACGATGAAGAAATATACTTCCGCGATCGCCAGGTTGATCAGCGAAAGTGAAACAAGACGAAATAACACAAAGTTGAAATGAAGACAATTACGTTCATCCACTATACACTTCAATTTAGAAACTTTCATTTAACTTTTAATTAACTTTTAAAAAGATTTCAAACTTGAACAAATGACGCTTAAAAAGCGTCTAAACAAAAGTTAACATCAATTAAACTATTAAATTTAACAAACTCGTCTCAAAAGGACGTCAATTATCATTTTATTCAAAACTTCCATCATCCATGAACGACGGAAAATTTAACCTTTAACAAGGAACAATTTAACAAACAGAAACTTAACATGTGTAAATTATTAACAACTTAACAACGGCAGCCATCATTTCTTAAAAAAAAATGCAATAGCCAAAGAGCATTAATAGCTTAGCAGGAACGATACTATAAGCACATACATCGTTACTTGACCATCAAGCTACTTACACAACTCATAAACTACCGCTTCATATCTAATTGAAGACTAGCTGGCCATTGCTAAACACTGCCGACAACTGCCGATAACTGCACTTTAACACACGCATCGCGATCTTTTTATACCGACTACCAAGTCAAAAATCTACATATAAACAATGCATTACCATTGCCACTTCAACAGTCAAAGTCAAAAATACAATTTATCATAACTATTTTAATAGAAGTGGCAACAGCAAAAAAATAAGAAAATTATGCAGAGCAAGTTTGGCAACGGCAACAATGTAAACAAAACATCGTTAGTAATGGCGCGATGTAAGTAGAAGATGGCTGATAGAGTTTAAGTAAAGAAAACTTTTAAATTCAAATAAAAAGGTAAGTTAACAGTTATATAATAAAAGATAAGCATTTATATTCATAAAATTAACTATTTTTGTGTGCGAGGACAATTGATAGATATCATTTTTCACATAGTTGGTAATAAATAAAAAATATCAACCTGTACACTCCAATTTGATTTAAATAAATATTCACGGTTGATGAATTCATGAATAAAGATTTCTAAATTGAAATTTCGTGGTCTATGGAGTTGTGCTACGATTATTATTGTCTCACCTGATATATCTGCGTTTGCAGACTCGGTGACTTTGCCAACGTATATTATGTGAGAAATGCCTAGCTGGTTATCGGCCAGGGTAGCTCAGTGGTAGAGCATCCGTGCGTTAAGCGGAGGGCCCGGGTTCGATTCCCGGCTCTGGTATTTTTCACATAGTTGGTAATAAATAAAAAATATCAACCTGTACACTCCAATTTGATTTAAATAAATATTCACGGTTGATGAATTCATGAATAAAGATTTCTAAATTGAAATTTCGTGGTCTATGGAGTTGTGCTACGATTATTATTGTCTCACCTGATATATCTGCGTTTGCAGACTCGGTGACTTTGCCAACGTATATTATGTGAGAAATGCCTAGCTGGTTATCGGCCAGGGTAGCTCAGTGGTAGAGCATCCGTGCGTTAAGCGGAGGGCCCGGGTTCGATTCCCGGCTCTGGTATTTTTCACATAGTTGGTAATAAATAAAAAATATCAACCTGTACACTCCAATTTGATTTAAATAAATATTCACGGTTGATGAATTCATGAATAAAGATTTCTAAATTGAAATTTCGTGGTCTATGGAGTTGTGCTACGATTATTATTGTCTCACCTGATATATCTGCGTTTGCAGACTCGGTGACTTTGCCAACGTATATTATGTGAGAAATGCCTAGCTGGTTATCGGCCAGGGTAGCTCAGTGGTAGAGCATCCGTGCGTTAAGCGGAGGGCCCGGGTTCGATTCCCGGCTCTGGTATTTTTCACATAGTTGGTAATAAATAAAAAATATCAACCTGTACACTCCAATTTGATTTAAATAAATATTCACGGTTGATGAATTCATGAATAAAGATTTCTAAATTGAAATTTCGTGGTCTATGGAGTTGTGCTACGATTATTATTGTCTCACCTGATATATCTGCGTTTGCAGACTCGGTGACTTTGCCAACGTATATTATGTGAGAAATGCCTAGCTGGTTATCGGCCAGGGTAGCTCAGTGGTAGAGCATCCGTGCGTTAAGCGGAGGGCCCGGGTTCGATTCCCGGCTCTGGTATTTTTCACATAGTTGGTAATAAATAAAAAATATCAACCTGTACACTCCAATTTGATTTAAATAAATATTCACGGTTGATGAATTCATGAATAAAGATTTCTAAATTAAAGTTAGGCTGTTCAAAATTGGTACAGATAAGTTTTAGAGGCCTGCAAGTCGAATGGGGATATTTTCGAAAGTGTAAAGTTATTAGGAGGGCCGGGAAGGGGGGGCAGAGGGGCAAAAAAATAAAATAGAGTTATATCATTCAAAATTGGTACATAAGAGGTTTCCAATACCTACAAATCGATTGCAGATATTTTCGAATTTTTTAAATTATTGGTAGGGGCGAGTGAAGGAAAGGGGGAGTGGTGGGGCAAGCATAGAGGTTTTTATACTTACAAATCGATTGCGGATATTTTAGAATTTGTAAAATTATTAGGATAGACGGGAGGGGGGGGGGGGCGAAGGGGGAAAATAATAGAAATAAGAGTTAGAGCATTTTGGAAAATTTTTCCGAAGGCAGTGAGAACCCGGTGCAACATTTTTCCTTATGAGATTTTGTTTCTCTTTTTTTTCCACGTGATAAAAATTAATGCAATTTTGAGAATTCAGTGATTATAGTGATTCATTTAAAAATAGGGACCAGCGAAGCGAGCGTTGCCTGCTAGTTCATTATATTTTAATTATTTATACAAGCACTGGTGTGTAAATTGTAAATATTTAATTAGTATACAATTCGTTAATTGATGTTATACATATATTCCAGTTCGCCTTTGCCTACCTCGTGGGTGATATTTCAAAAAGAAAGTATTTCCTTGTTTATTTAGCTCTTATACCAGTTTATGTCATTTAACAATGTCTCATATGATATTTTAAAAATAATAGCATATTTTACATTGTAGTGTTTAAAAAGCCCTGAAGGCTCCAAAAAGTTTTTAAAACATCATAATTTTTTAATTTAACAACATACAACCAGTTAACTATAATTCGAGACTGCTTTCACTGCTTGTTTATTGAATTGTACCCTCTAAATACAGAGGTCTGTCCAGACTTTTCACACAGGGTCCTGTTTTTGTGAAATTGTGAAAATTTCTACACGTAATTTCGTAAATCTAAATTTTGTGTAAAAATAATGTTCTTCACAAACTTTTGGCTAGGGTTTTCTTTTTGTGAAATTGTGAAAAATGTAATTTTGCAAAATAAAATTACAATTAAGATTTAATTTTTGACAATGACAGTTCAGTTTTATAGAACTAAACTCACACATATCCACAGAAGTCCTTTATAAATTAGAAATTGAGTATCAGCTTTTCGGGAGAAATACAACAAAAACGTCCGATTATTCAGGCAGTCTATGTTCGTTCCACTGAAGATTAATTTTGAAAATGAGAGATTTATCAAAGGTCTAAGGAGAAAAATTTTGTGAAGGGATCTTTTTTAGGCTAAAAATTTTTGTGAGTGGTCCTGTTTTATGATAAAAATTTTGTGAAGGGTCCTGTTTCGGGATAAATAATTTTGTGAAGGGTCCTTTTTTAAGATATAAAATTTTGTGAAAGGTCCTTTAATGGACCCAGGTTTGCCTCTGAACAGACCCCTGAAATATACAAAAAGATAAAAGAATAAGTGAAAGTATTAATACGGTAATGAAAATGTGAATTCTGTTAATGGGTAAAGTGTGAAAAAATTTTCTTGATTCAAATGATATTTGTTAAACTTAAGTAAGAATTTTTTAGGATATAATATTTTTTTCTCCCTTTAATTCCCTATTCTTTTTATTTTGATTAGAAACTATGAGTAAAAATTTCTTTTTGTTAATCCATTGCTTCAGTTTTATGTTATTTTTCCTATTGAATTATCCTTTTCGAAAGTTATTTTACGTGTTCAATACTGTTGGTAAAATTTTACTTTATTTCAATACATTATTGTAGCTACAAGTCAAAGTTACAAGTTGAGTGGCTCATACTACATTTATGATTGCCATACATTTATGATTGCCATAAAATTACACTTATTACGAAGATACCATGTTGAATAAAAATATTGGTAATAAATGCCTACATGGATTTTTTCTATGGTAATAGAATACTATTTATATTTTTATAATTTAAGTAAAATGATTGATAGTGTGTATATTGTGCATATACACATGATAAAATACAAATGTTGTACAATAATGTATGATTACATATTAAAAATCATTAAAATCAAATAAATCTTGATTTAATTTAAAAAAATCCGATTTAAATAAAAAAAAAAAAAAAAAAATCGATTTTTTTGAAAAAAATAAAAAAAATCAACAACCCTGCTTGTACACACATTTAAAAAAGAAATCAAATAATCAAATTTTTAATGATCTTAGAAATTTTCCTGAAGAAAATTTTTTTTACTATTTTACTAGTCATAAATATGAACTTTCAAAATAATGTCTTTTATCAAGTAAGCATATTATACAATTGAACCTGGAAAATCCGGACATCCAAAAATCTAGACGATTTTTCAATTTTAATTTTAAAATAAGACTTAGCATTATCAGTTGTTTATTATATTTTAGTGTAATATATCTCTTTAAATTTAACATAAGTCTTTTATTATATTTATATTTTAATTAACTAATTTGATTTGTTGTTTATTTTCATTAACATAAAATTGCAGTTTGTATGTTATTATAATATCACAAAAAATTAGTTTTCAATACATCTCTAAAATCTGGAATCGCCGTGGTCCTGCCAAATCCGGATTTTCGAGATTCAGCTGTAATTATAATACAAGTTAACATATAGAGTAACTAAGTTTTTTGTAATAACTTCTGATCCCATAGAGATCCCACTCTAAAAGTTTCAGGTTATATAGCTTTTAGTATAACCAAAAACATATATTTTTTTTTCAAATTTTTAAAAAAACACTATCTTTGAAATTTTTAAAATTTAATAATTTTTAAAATTTTTACCCAACATAATGATGTTGCATATCAAATTAAACCTTGGAAAATACTCTTTAAAATGAGGGGTCATAAACTTCTCTATCCCTTATAGAACTTGAGAAATTTGAGATTGAAAATCCTTACACAAGCTTAAAAATGCTGATTTTTTGAAATTTAAAAAATTAATTTAAAAAAAAATCGAAAGAGATAAAAATTTTCTAAAGATATATTCTCATTTATATCATTAAGGAGAATGATTCCTGCAAGTTTCATAGAAATCTGAGGTGGTCAGGTTGAAAATTAAAATTTTTTGGTTGATTTGGCATGGAATGACCCACATAGTCATAAAAAAAATAAGTTTTAAAGGAAGAAACATTGCTGATTTGGAGAGAGGATTCATTAAATATTTCAAAAAATTATGCTTTTTTGTTATTAACATGTTTACTGCCATGAGCATTACCTATAGTCACTGGTATCAATGCATATTATGTTAAAATTTCTTGGGCAGTTCAGCAATGAATTCATGAATAATAGGGGAGGGGGGGGGGATTGTTGTGCCATTATTGTCAGCTTGAAAAAAAAAATTGTCATTTTTCTCACTGGCATAGTCACGTGTGCAGTAGTTAGAAATTTCTACATTTTTAAGCTCAAAAAGATTATTGGTTAAAATATAAGTTCTTGATTTTTTTCTTTTTTTTTTCCAAAATTTAGATTTTTTAAATGGATGATGCGTTATAAAAAATGTAAACAGGAAAATGCATATCATGGGTTATGGGGAGAGTGAAGGTATCAATAAAAAAGGGAAGAGGAAGGTTAAACTTGTACTCACACTCACATCATCAAATTTTTAGATAAAATTATCATTATTATTATTTTTTTTTTTTTATTAAAGACTTTTTTCCATTAGCTTGATTTGCGTTAAAAAGTATTAAATAATATTTTGCACTAAAAAATAAGAAATTAAAAAAAATATGACTTCTTGACCACAATGCTCTAAAATTACAGTTGCTCTTAATATCTTTGTTAATTCTAAAGCAGCCAATAAAATTTAAATCAGAATTTTGAAAGAAGAAATAGGCGGTATAGTAAAAGCTATTCATACAAAACTATATATCGCCTATTTCTTCTCTTAAATTTTGAATTAAATTTTATTGGCTGCTTTAGAATTAACATAAATATAAAGATATTAAGAGCAACTGCAATTTTTGAGTGTAGAAGTCATATAATTATTTTATTTTATACTTTTTAGTGCAAATCAAGCTAATAGAAAAAGTCTTTAATTTAAAAGCTTTATATATATATTTTATTAATGTTTTTTCATTTTTAAATTTACAACATATTTGCCTGTTACCTATTCTTGTTTTTAAAAAAATCAGTATTCACATCCATCCCAATATCGATTATGTAATCAAATTATTTAGATATTATGATAAATTCTTATCCTGTAATGATACATTCTTTTCCTTACTAATAACCTGTAAATAAACTTCTGGAGACAAACAATTTCGATAAATTCCAATGATAGCTTAATATAACTTAAATAATCTTAAATATAAACATTAAAAAAAAAAATTGTAAATTTTGGACAAAATCTTTAATAAAATAATGGGGGTGAATGTCGAAGCTGAAATAATAAAAACATACGAGCGAATGCTGAAGCTTAAATAATTTTAAATATAAACATTAAAAAAAATAGGAAAAAATTGTTTAAATTTAAGAGGGAAAAAAAAATATATTATTGAGATCAGGGAACAGAGCAAATTCATCATTCTTAGATGCTTGCGCTGTGACAGCCATTAAACACAAAACATGGCACTAGATCGCAGTACTGATCAAAGATTGATACTTTGAATTCAATAGGAAAATAAAAATGCTACTCATCACTTTTGAAAATACATACATACATGCAAAGAGTTATGTAGTATTATCTATCAATCTAATATGTATTATTTTTATTATTTCATCTTCGGCATTCGACTCTATTACTTTATTAAACATTTCATCATAAATCAACTTTCTTTTCTGTTTTTTTTTTTTTATTATTATTATTTATATTTAAGATAATTTAAGCGCTTTAGCATTCACCCGCATGTTTTTATTATTTCAGCATCGGTATTCACCGAATTTTTATGTTTAAATTATACAAAAAAAAAAAAAAAAAGCTTTGCCTCTGGTGGGGGCACAACCAAGTATCCTTTGCTTGGTAACCCAGAGCTATGGTCTGATTTTAAAAAGGAATTATCTTATGCGTAGTGAAGGAGAAACGGTCCAGATTCAGCAGAAATCGGCAGATGGTTTATCACAGAGAACATAAGCTAAAAAAAAAAGTCTTAAAAAATATATATATATATATATATAATAAAAAAAATATTTGAAATTTAAGAAATAAGTTAGTTAACTAATACGTTCATCTATAATACTTATGTTGGGGGCATTATCATATTTCTAAAACTCATAGATTGTGATAAAAAATAAAACATTTTCAATGTTAAAAAAAAAAAAAAAAACTTACAACATAATGCAGCACACAAGTAAAAAGAAATATTTAAGAGTAATTAGTTTATAATATAAGCATCTATATCAAGTAGCCATGGCATCGTTAACAGGCACATGAAGCAAAGGTAAATAAAAGTGAAACTACTAAGACGTTAAGGTAACGACACCAGTGTTCGCTATTTGTAAGGCCTTATTTTCAAAATATTCGGGGGAGTTTTTTGTGTGGTAATCACATGGTATTCATGTGTCATTGTTAAACTGCTGTCGATTTTATACACTGATTCTTCTAGTTGTCGAAAAACACTTTCAATCAGGGTCGTACTGGCATGACAAAGAGGGCGCTGGCAATTTGAATAAAAAGGGCGCCAACAATCTAGATAAAAAGGGCGCCAGTTTACTACTAAACATTATTCAGGGTTATTATATGTAGTGGCCGAGAAGTTCTGCTCTCTAAATTGGTATAAGTAGTGTCGGTTTCGATCTCAGATCTAAACGCTTGACCTAATCATACGAAGTTTTCCATAGTTTTCTCCGAAATTCTGTGTAAATATGGGAATAGGAGCTAAGACTCCTTAAAAAGACCTAATGGAAGGCATTCCACGGAGAACTGGGATCCCAGTGCAATCGATCTTGTACCAATACCAAGGTGATTACAAAAAAATTTCTTCATACACGACCAGAGTTCTCAAAGGTTTTAATATATTCCTTTTCCACCTTAGACAGCTTTCTTTTCTTTTTAACCATTTTAGGCTTCACCAATGGAATATATCGTATTAAAAAATCACTACATAAAATTTCTGGTACATAAATAGCATAAACTTTCCTTTGTGAGAAGGATACTGTACACGACCCCTCTAGCTAACATCCCATTAAAGAAAAAGGCCGTGTCCGCTTGAATTTGAATATGTTAAAATATGCGCTCGAGCATGAAATTAAACACATTACTCTAACTTTCACAATTAAGTTTACAGTGATCAATTTTTTAAATAACAAAACCCATAATTTTTAAATTGCGTCATAATTTTCTAGAGTAAAAACCATAAATAACGTTGTTTCGATGGCTGTATCTACAGAAATTGTGGTTTAAAACATATTCAAAAAAGGGACAATGAGCAAAGAAAGGGTTGTTGGAATTAAAGCCGATTGACTGCACTAGGATCCCAGGCATGAGGGAGAGTGCCCTCCATTGGGGTCTTTCTAAGGGTGCAATACGTATTTAAACAATTTTTGGAGAAAACCATGGAAATTTCGAAAGACTAGACCGACAAGCGCGACCTCGGATCGAACCTGGCACCTCACACCTACCAGCTTTGAGCGCAAAACCGCTGGTAGGCCGCAATGAAAGGGAGAATGAAGTCACAGAAAAATTAAGAAAAAAATTAAGCATTTTTCACGTAAGCTATTTCACAAGCAACAAATATTGCGCGCAGAGTATTGTAAACAACAGAATGTCATAAGAAATTATTAGAATGTGTTTTATATTATTTATTTATTTCATTACAATAAAGAAATGATTCAGAAGTATACAGGAGTGTTGTGAGTCTAACTTAAAAGAAAATAAATTAATAAGTTAAATGCATCAAAGAATTCTATAACGGCATTTGTATGAAAGATAAACTTGATAATGATATGAGATATAGATATGGCCATATTATAATTTTAAACAATGAGAGAGAGAGAGAGAAAAAAAAATAAATAAAAAATAAACGAACACTGCACAAACTAAGGGCCCGATATGCCAGTAACGCAAGTTCAAGTAGGCCACGATCTAGAACAGCAAATTGTATCAGATCAGTTGCCCAAATTAAAAAGAAAAAAATGTTAACAAATGTACAGACAATTAACATATCATATAAGCTGTAGAGTATAAGCGAAATATATATATTATTTTATTTTACTTCAAAGCATATGTCAAGTTTTTATTAAAGCTTCATAAAAAGTTAATGTAGGGAGCGTATAATTCCAGACTACAGGACTACAAGTGTGAAATAAAAAAAATTATCACAATTTTGGAAGAATTCAAAGATATAATCTCTATCTCTCCACACATAGAATTCAAGATGCAGGTTTCACAGTGAATGTCCCTCCCCCATCTTCAGCTATTCGTTAAAAAAAATTGGAAGTACGTGTTTTCCCAGTAGTAGAAAAAAGATTATTAGCATTTCTGTTCCGGATTTCTTTGAAATGCGTAAACGTGTGTGAACAAATAATATCTATCACGATAATAGTTATTGAAAAAGACCTTGTATGTAAATGTACTATAACTATGATCATTTAGGTGACAAAAAGGGAACACATCAACTACGCTCACATTAATCCCCTTATTGTTGATTGAAAAAGCATGAACTGTGCCCACATCGAAAATTACTGATAACGTTCATTGCCATCCTCTCAGTACAAAGTCCTAAAGCGTATACTAATCTGTAGGTTAGGTATGCTTTGTCTTAGCCTCAGCTGTACATCGAGTAGTAACTAAGAATAATTTCTAGAAAGGAAAGACTTTTTTATGTACTTGTTTTGTTTACTTTGAAGGATAAGGCGAGGTACAGTTCGTTCAAAGACGGAATTTACATTCACAGAGAAAAAAAAATGATATAAAAGGCACTTTTTTTTTTATATTGTATTCAGTATTAATTTTCAGTTTATTTTTATAAAGACACTATATTTTTAAAATTTTCACTTGCATCTGTATTAGAGATGCACCGTATGTGTTTCACAAAACATGCAAATCGCCCTGTTTAGTGGAACATGCAAGATACCCTGTTAACCTTTTAACGATCATTGGTTTCGCAGCGAAACCAAACATTTGGCATAATTTAAGAATTTTTGTGCAGCAGATTTTTTAACTTCCCCCCCCCCCCTTTTTTTAATCAGGTTTTAAACTTTTGTTCCTTTTCTGTCTGTAGATATCAGCACTATTCCAAAATTTAACAAATAATGCTTCATTGGAAGCTAAATGCATAAGTGACTTGAAGTTTGTGTGCGCGAGTGCGAATTGCTGATTTGATGATGCACTAATGTCTAGTTTTTTTCATTTAATGAAGAGCTTGACTATTATTTTCACCCGAAACAACTTTTACGAGTTTTTGTAGTCGATAATGCTTACTTAAAAAGTGTTTTATTTATTAAATGATTTTAATAAGGTTAATTTATAGATGTTTCAAACCAAAAATTTCTCCAAAGGAACAATGCTATTTTTTTATTTTTTAAATATTTATGATCAGCTACGTATCTAAAAGCCATTTTTAGAATTAGTTTAGTAATTTTTAAAATAAATTAAGTAGTGAACATTAAATGGTTCAGCATTCTATATTAGTCGTTATTCTTGATAGGGTTTGGGGGAGATAAGGATACATGTTTTTTCATCCATTTTTAGAGGAAAATTAAGAATGTGTGCACCTCACTAAGGCTAAAAGGCGTGCTGTTTGATATTTCATGAGCATTTAATATTAGTTTGTAAGCAATTTTTGTCGTTTAGAAAAACATTAAAAAGAGGGCTCCTTTTATTCCTGATCGGGCGCATATGATGTTATTTCTATATCATTGATGGGGGCGCAGTTTTTATTTATTGATTTTATTTCATTTATATAAATAATTTTAGTGGTGGAGAAATAAATACATGTACCATCCGGTAGATGTAAAAGGCGCCCTGTTTTGTATTTTTTATTTTTTTTCAAAAGTAGTTTTTTAGTTTATTTTTATAAGGAGGCTACATATAAAATTGTTGAAAACAGGGCGCCTTTTATGCCTAGCGGGGCGCATGTAATGTTATTACTAACGTTACGATATATTTTATATTAAGCACTATTTTTTTTTTTTTTTTACATATTTGTAGTGTTTAAATTATATATGCGTACTCACTGAATATAAAAGGCGCCCTGTTTTGTATTTATTTAAAAAATAGTTTTTCAGTTCATTTTTATAAGAGGCTACATATAAAACTGTTGCAAAGAGAGCGCCTTTTATGCCTAGCGGGGCGCATATAGTGTTATCGCTAAAGTTACGATATATTTAATTGGGCGCCTAAAATTTCTTTTGCATATTTGAAGTGTTTAAAATATATATGTAGGCCAAGTGCACCTCAAAAGGCTAAAAGGCGTCCCGTTTAAAACAGGACATGGTGCCTTAAAAACAGGACACTTTTTTATCTAGAGGGAGCGCATATAGTGTCATCTCGACTTTATTATTTACAGGGAGCTCCTTTTTTTTTTTTTTTTTTTTGTATTTAGTATTAGTTTTCTGCTTATTTTTATAAAGGCGCTATATTTTTATTTATTTTTACATACATTTTGATTAGAGAGGCACACATATGTGTTTCGCTAAACATGCAAGTCGCCCTTTTTAGTAAAACATGCAAGATACCCTGTTTTCTGTATTATTTGTTATTCTCGATATTGCCAGAACATGTTTTTTTTTAATCCATTTTTTGAGAAAATTTAAGAATATGTGCACCTCACTAAGGCTAAAAGGCGTGTTGTTTAGTATTTCATGAGTATTTAATATTTGTTTGTAAGCAATTTTTGTTGTTTATAAAAACATTAAAAAGAGGGCTCCTTTTATGCCAGATCAGGCGCATATGGTGTTATTTCTACGTCACTGATAGGGGCACAGTTTCTATTTATTGATTTTATTTCATTTATATAAATAATTTTAGTCATGAAATAAATACATGTACCATCCCGTAAATGTAAAAGGCGCTCTGTTTTATATATATTTTTTTTTCTTTTTTTTCAAAAATAGTTTTTTAGTTTATTTTTATAAGGAGGCTACATATAAAATTGTTAAAAATTGCCTTTTATGCCTAGCGGAGCGCATATAGTGTTATCACTAAAGTTACGATATATTTTATTGGGCGATATGCGCTAAAAGTTGTTTTACATATTTGTAGTGTTTAAAATATATGTACTCACTGAATATAAAAGGCGTCATGTTTCGTATTTGTATTTAGTAATAGTTTTTAGTTGATTTTTATAATAATGCTGCGTGTTTTAAAACTATAATTTGATTAAAGGTGCTCACATATGTGTTCCACTGAACATGCAAGGCGCACTCTTTAGTGGAACTTACAAAACGCCTTTTACTTAGTCTTCTGTGTGCCTAGTGTAGTGGGGCGCACATGAACATATTCAAGCTATTTTAAATAGAGAACTTGCATTCTTCCTTTATAATACGTACATGTAGGCTTTCAGATAAAGGAGTTTCAGGATTGCTTTAGAGAATAAATTCTACCGAAATATTTTCTTCAGTTTTAAACAAAAACCATTATAATTTTACAGTGTTCTAGGAAAAAAAAAAAAAAAAAAAAAAAAAAAGTTCCTCGCCTAAGGGCGCACCGGGCATTTGCCTCGTTGCCCGGTGGGCCAGTACGAGCCTGCTTTCAATATATTAAACCTTTTTTTTTTACAAAATTGAACATATAAAATTGCACCAGTGTTCATCAATCGAAAAACGGATTTTACCAGTTGTCTCCAGTGGCTTGCACCAGTAATCGCCATGTGAAGAAAACGTAACGATATGTTAAATGCCGTATATTTCCGTGTATGAGCTGAGAATTTTTGGAAATTTTTCGGAAGCTGAAGTACAGGGCTCGGCTTATTATACGAGTTCAAAAATTCTAGCAAAAAACGTACATTAGAGACAATGATTGAATGTATATATTTTAAGCTTAAAAACTATGTATATTATTAAAATAGTGATATTAAACCTTATTTTTAAATAATTACATATAAAACTCTTAAATTAGCAATTTTAAATTTATTTCTAGAGCTGCTCGATGTAGTCACGTGTGTTTACATTTCTTTTTTTTTGACTTGCCGATAGCTGACGTCATTCGCAGATTGCACGAACAGAGTAACTTCTCTATTAGAACCCGAATAAACTACTACGTCAGAAACGCCAAAGAAAAATATTTGAGATGTATACAGCTGTTTCGGTAGCCTTAAGTGTACAGTCTTCAGTGCAAAAAGAATTCTGAAACTGGAGAAGTGCACGCATATATAGGAGAGGGACCGAATTTAGTTCAACCAATAGGATTACGGGAAAGGTGGGGAGTGTGGCCAATAGGAATTTAGGAATGTTAGCTGTATAAACAGTAGAAAAATTAAGAAAATGTGGACTGAATGTAAAATTTCCAACAATCAGACAAATAGGGAACAGCGAAATCACAATTTACAAGGTTTTTAAAATTTTTATAAATATGAAAAGCTTCAAAGAAATAGAGTTCATGAATGGATTTAGGTCTGCAAATTGTTTTAGCTGAATTAAATTTAAAATTATGATTTTCCTCCCAGCAATGTTTAGAAATAGCCGATTTATTGGTTTCTTGTTTGCGGATGTAATTCATATGTTCTTTTAGACAAAATTTAAGACTGCGTTTAGTTTGGCCAACATATGATAAACCACACTGACAGGAAATACTGTAAATGCCCCAAGAATTATATATATCAATGGGATCTTTTAACTGAGAAAAGGTGAGTTTACTGGAAGGCGAAAATATTATTTTAAAATCATATTGTTTGAGAATTTTAGCTATGGTTTGACTGGATTTAGGAAAATAGGGTAAAACAATACTGATATTAGAAGAGACTGATTTAGTAGATGAAATACGAGGGAGTTGTAATTTTTGGATGGCTTTGTCTATAATGGAAGGATCATAACCTCTGTCAATTGCAATGGCTTTCAGGTATTTAATTTCAGATTTTAATAAAACAGGATTTGAACCAATATTAAGGGCACGGTTTGCAAAAGCATAGAAAACAGCCATTTTTTGGTTAGGTGGGTGGCATGAACGCGCATGGGGAGGAAGAGAGACTACAAAATTTTTATGATAGACAATGGTTGAAAATCCATTTACAGTGCGAGAGACGAGGGTATCAAGAAATGGAAGTGAGCCATTATTTTCTATTTCATATGTAAACTGGATATTACAGTCAATTGAATTTAAAGTTTCTAAGACATGGTCAATATTGTGACGAGATATGTCGATAATCATGAAGGTGTCGTCAACGTAGCGGGTCCAAAAAGGAAAAGATATTTTCTTAAAAAACTTGCTTTTGAAATAGTGCATGTAAATATCTGCGAAAATCGGGAGAGAGGGGAACCCATTTCTAAACCTTCAGACTGACGATAGAATTTTATTTTGGAAAGAAAAAGTGGTTTGTGATAAACAAATGCGGGTAAGAGTGATTAATTTTTGTATTTCAAAAATGTGAAATGAAACTCTTTTAATCTATTTTCGAGACAGCAGAGAGCGCCACTTATTGGAACATTAGTGAAAAGAGATTTTACATCAAAAGAAACCATAGTGAGATTAGTGTGTGTTGGCTAAATTCTCCATTCTCTCTTTTTTTCCCGTCAGCATTACAAACACTTATTTTTTCTTACCTCCGGAGGTTTTATGTTTAAGTAACTTTATTTCTAGCAAAATGTATTCAAGTGCTAAATTAATTTACTTCTTTTTTATGTAAAATAACTAAAATAGGTAAAATGGTAAAAGTGCCGCTTTGTTTACATTCTTCTAGTTAACTCAAACACTAACTGCTACCAGCAAGCAAGCGGCGCTGCTTTTGCAGTATTTTTAATTCCACTCAGTTTCTTGCGATCACAATTATCTAATTTAGTTTCTATTCAAAATTTTTAACTATTAATCAATTAAATAGCACTTGAGTACAAATATAAAATCATTCATCTATTTTTCCTATTTTTTTTTGTAATTGCATAAATTTGCATATGAAATTAATGGCAGTACAGCTAACTGTTTCTTTAACTGCTAGCGAATCTTCTAGACAGCATCGCGGTTCATTTAAAAAAGGGTGTGTACTGCACATCAGCTGGCTTTGCTTTTCATTGATGTTTTGGATGCTGCCGGTTGCATAATGCACGATTCGTTTTCTGGAAGTTTCTTTTTCGGCTTACAGTCGTAATAGGTGAATGACTCAGTTAAACAAATATCAACTGTTTTCTAACTTTGTTATTTTTGAAAGTTATGTTTAAAGTTAAGAAAAATTTATTAGTTAAAATGCATGATTCAAGCTGAAACTTAATAAAAATAGTAGTTTTTCAAGACTTTTTTCTTCATTATGAAATTTTTACACCAGTACAAGAGCATCACCTACTGACTGCTGGCACGTGAGTACATACTTTACATATATCTCATTCATTTATTTGTAAGTCTATATTTTCAACCAAAAAGTCATTTTTAATGAGATATATGAATTTTCTTGTACTAACGTGTCCAGTGTCAGAAATTTTTCTACATGGGAAGGAGCTTATTGCTGCTACTCTGCATTTGGGTTTTTTATTAACAAACTGAAAAATAAACCCACAGCACAGTGTGAGGGCAGTTTTGAATATTTTTTGCAAATTTTAGGGAATACTTAACAGTATAACTATTAGCAGTAAGAAGGGGAGCAAAAATTGTGGTGAGAAATTTATCTAAATTATAGGAAGCAGTACAGATATTAGAGACTATTGGACGAAATGGAATATTGGGTTTGTGAACTTTCGGTAAAGCATAAAATCTGGCACAATTGGCAATAGAAGGGATAAGATGAGATTTAGTCGAGTCCAATAACAAGGGGCAAAATTTTATAGCAGATTTAATTTTATTAAATTCTTGAGGAGAGGGGTCATGGGGCAGAGGAATATATAGGCCATCATTAATTAGTTCGGTAACACATTCGAAAGTGTTACCAAACTAATTGATGCTTTACGAGATAAATACGCAAGCAAAGTGATGTCACTGGCCATTCGTGGATGCAAAAAAATATTTCCTATGTTAAACGCCCATTGGATTTTTTGTAAACAATTATTAAAAATCAAGGAAAATTATTTCCCGATTTTAATCCCCATATTTAGGTATAGATATGCATTAGTTATCTTGTACGTGCGTTAAATTAAGTTGTTTTTGTTGTAAAATTTTTAAAATTCAAAACTCTAGAAAAAAAATATGGCAAACTTCCATATTCGATTGAAAACATAAACATTTGATTGAAATTTAATTGAGTTATAAACATTTCATTTCAAAGTATGATATTTACACAATAAATAACAAACTAATATACTAATTAAAAGGAAAATGATAAATATTCTATCATAATTTGAAGTCAAATTTGTTTTCAAATGTCTAAATAAAGTATCTGATATAAGATACTAATATGTTGCAGCGGAATAGATTTCATATCTGTCATCCTTGGCGGAAAAGAAAAATATTGCCAAATTATCTGGCGAACATATTTAATTCCTTTCAAAAAATCATGGTTATTTTAACAACTTAATATTAAGAGAGCAATAAATAATATGAAACAATATTTCATACAATACATATTACGAAAATATACATCTGGCATGTATATTTTCGTATTACGATTTTGATCGTCAAATACAAAAAACGCCAAGGACGACAGAGTCTTGAAATTTAAAATTATAATTTTGTCAATTTGACTGCAGAATAACTCAATCTAACAGTTGCATACGATAACTAATACATATCTAATACACAAATATATGGGGATTAAAATCGGGAAATAATTTTCCTAGATTTTTAATAATTTTTTACAAATATTAACATAAGAAATCTTTTTTTTTGCATCATGGATGGTCAGTGACATCATCACTTCGCTTGTGTATGGTATAAACTGTCTGATATAAGGTGTAAGGAAAGCGCAGCTGACGTCTCTCAGGGGCAAAACATTGGTATTTCCACCAATACAGATTGTCCTTTTGCCACTCGTGAGTAGGAAAGATTGATTAAAGGAGTGTTTGTTTGTAAACATGCCCTTTCCTTATTAATATATTGCAGTGGAATATTTGATATCTGTCGTTCTTGGCAGAAAAAAAAGGTCGCCAAATTATCTGGCGAACATATTTAGTTCCTTTCAAAAATCATGGTTATTTCAACAACGTATATTAAAAGAGCAATCAATAATATGAAATAATATATTGTATGATGCATATAACGAAAATATGCATCTGGTATATATTTTTTTGTATTTCGTTTTTGATCGCCAAAGACGACACAATTTTGTAATTTAAAATTAAAAGCTTATCAATTTTACAACAAAAATAACTCAATCTAACACATGTAGACATTAATTATATATAACTATATCCAAACATGGGGAATAAAATCATGAAATAATTTTTCTTAATTTTTTACAAAAAATCCAATGGATAATTAATATAGGAAATCTTTTTTTTTTTTTTTTTTTTGGCCCCACTGACGGTTAGTGAGTCATGTCGCACTTCACTTACGTATAGCTATGATTCAACAGAAAATTTAAAAACATGGTATATAAAAAGTTCTTTTTATCTTATATTTATTTATAATATATGTTATACGCAAGCAAAGTGATGATGTCACTGGCCATTCGTGGATGCAAGAAAAAGATTTCCTATGTTAAACACCCATTGGATTTTTTGTAAAAAAAATTATTAAAAATCGAGGAAAATTATTTCCCGATTTTAATCCCCATATTTGGGTATAGATATGTATTAGTTATCATGTGCATGCATTAGATTAAGTTGTTTTTGCTTTAAAATTCATAACACTTGAACACTACCCAGATGAATGAAATGAATGCCAGGCAGGAAAAGATGGAAACCGGATTGATCGGAAGAATGAAGAAAGGACAAAGAGCGATGAAAGATAGCCTCAGTCAAGAAATGAAGGAAGGACAAAAAGAGTTGAAAGACAGTTTTCACTGAAGAAATGAAAGCAGTACAGGAGAAAATAAAAACTGGGCAAAGAGAGTTGAAAGACGGGTTGACTGAAGAAATCGAATCTAATCAAGACGAGATGAAGAGAGAACTTTCGATAGTAAAGGAAGTCATTGAAAGTAAATTATCGGATATGGGAAGCAGAATAGATGGAATAGAAGAGAAAGTTATGAAGATAGAAGAGAATTTTGAGGAGAAATTTAAAGAAAAATTTGATCAATAGCTGAAAGTAAGGTTTTCACAGATAGAAAGCAAGTTTAAGAGAATGGAGGAAGATCTTGAGAGAAAAATGAAAGAAGAGTGGAACGAAGAAGTAATAGCGAATTAACTGCAGAACAAGATTCGGAGTCTCGAAGAAAAGTTAGAATCCATGCCTCAGGAAACTGAAAAAAGAGATAAAAGAAACCAGAATCAGGAATTTATTAAACTATCTACCTACGACGGCAGTTCCTCCTGGCATGTATATAAGACGCAGTTTTCCATCGTAGCTGAAGCTAACGGCTGGGACTCTACCGCCAAGTCAGTCCACTTAGCAGCAGCATTACGGGGAGATGCAGCCGAAATATTCAGAAATGTTTTTAAAGAAGAAAGGAACGACCTCGAGGCCCTGACTAGAGCACTGGAGTTATGGTTCGGAGAGAAGTGTTTTAAGGACTATAGTCACCTCCAGCTAAAATCCTGTTACCAGAAAACGGGCGAAAGTTTGCAAGAGCTGGCAGCGGACATTCAGAGACTGTCGCACCTAGCATTCTCAGACTGTCATGCTGACACTCGAAACAGCTTAGCTCTTCAGTACTTTATCGATGCTGTTCGTGATCCAGAAATTCAAAAAGCGCTTAGACTCTCCAACATCAGAGACGTAGAATCAGCTTTAGGCTATGCACTTAGGATAGAGGCAGCCCAACAAGCCTCCCGTAAAGACCGCCATAGCTAAAGAGCAGTCTCATTAAATGATACGCCTGCTGATGAAAATGAAATGAAGAGAAGTCTCGCAGAGATTGCGCAGCCTGGAAAATAATAAGGAAATAAAGGATCAGAAGATAAAGTGCTGGGGCTGTGGAGGGGATGCTCATGTGAAGAGGAACTGCCCTATACGACCAACTAAAGGAAATCACTCGGCTTCATCATCACTGCAGGGAAACTAGGAGAAGGCCATCTCACGGGGCAGAGGTTGCCTGAAATTAAAGAGCCCCAATTTACAATATTTCATGTTTCATCGATGATTGGCAGCGATAATGGACCTTACGTCTATGGTCAAGTTAACAACACCACCTGCCGAATGATTCTGGATACGGGAGCCAACGTAGCCATCATTAGAACGGATTTGGCTCAAGAACTAAAAGAGAAGATCATTTGGACGACGCCCTGCATTAAACTCCAGACTGTGACCGGAGACGAAATATATGGAAAAATGAACTTGACCATCACTTTTGGGAATGCCAGTTACCATCATATGGCATATGTGGCTGATATAAGAGATCCTCTAATAATTGGAATTGATTTCCTGAGAAAATTTAACTTTAAATTGGACTTCAAGAATAATGAACTGCATTCGAGTTCGGAAGACATTGCTGTGTTCAACATTGAAAATCAAGACATTCAGCCAATATGCCATATAACAGCCAAGTCTGAAATTTCCATCCCTCCACACACAGAGACAGTAGTTCCAGGAACACCTCCTACCAAGCAATACTTCCGCTATGCACTGATTAAATACCTGAATACAGACCATAGCCCAATAGGAGTTCTGGTAGCTTCATCTCTAGTTGATCTCTTAAAGAGTACTATTCATGTGAGAGTCGCAAACATCAGTGATAAGGTCCGGACAGTGAAGAAGGATGAGGTGTTAGCAACCTGCAATCCTGTTACATGCATCAAACGCCGCACGCAATCAACCAAATCCAAGTCTTCTGAGCAATTAACAACGGAACTACTCAAGAATGCAGAATTAGGAAGTGAACAGAGGTGTGCTGCAGAGAAGCTACTCTAAGAATTTAAAGACCTTTTTATTCGAACACCTGAAAACGTCGGGAGAACGAACATCACCCAGCACAGAATTGATACAGGAAATCATCCTCCAATCAAACAACATCCAAGAAGACTTCCTTTTGCTAAACAGGAAGAGGTCACTGAACTTGCAAATGAAATGCAGCACAATGACGTCATTGAGCTATCAACGAGTCCTTGGGCCTCTTCCATAGTACTGGTGCAAAAAATGGATGGTTCAACAAGATTTTGCGTGGATTATCGTCGTTTGAATGACATCACGAACAAAGACAGTTACCCTCTTCCCAGAATTGATGACACATTAGACACACTCGCTGACAATAAATGGTTCGTGACTTTGGATCTGAAGAGTGGTTACTGGCAAGTAGAATTACGTCCTGATGATTGTGAGAAGACTGCATTCATTACGGAACAAGGACTGTGGCAATTTAAAGTTATACCATTTGGACTATGTAATGCACCTGCCACCTTCGAACGCCTGATGGAGACAGTGCTAAAAGGACTTTCCTATGAAGCCTGTCTGGTGTATTTGGATGATATCATTGTGGGGCGCACCTTTGAAGACCATCTACAAAACATCAGAAAGGTGCTGGAGAAACTCAGAATGGCTAACCTCAAATTGAATCCATTCAAGTGTAACTTGTTCTTTTCCAGACCACTCCACAAGCTGACGGAAGCCAAACAGAAGTTCCTGTGGACAGATGAATGTGAAAAAGCATTCAAGTGACTTAAAAGGCCTTAACATCATCGCCTATCTTGACGTATCCACAGCCCGACAGACAGTACATACTTGATACAGATGCCAGCCATGAGAGTGTCGGTGCTGTTCTGTCGCAGGAAGTTGACGGTCACGAACGTGTCATTGCCTATTGGAGTAAATGCCTGTCTAAACCAGAGCGAAATTACTGTACCACCAGGAAAGAGCTACTTGCCATTGTAAAAGCCATAGAACATTTCCATCATTACCTCTATGGCAGAAGATTCCTGCTCTGGACTGACCATGCATCTTTAACGTAGTTGCTCCAGTTCAAGAACCCGGAAGGACAGATTGCCAGGTGGATACAATGCCTCCAGGAATATGACTTCGAGATACGTCATCGTAAAGGGACTTTACATGGTAATGCAGATGCCTTGTCACAGAAGCCCTGCTCAGAAAGCTGCAAGTACTGCTCTAGAGCCGAACAGAAATATCTGCCGATAAATCCGGTTGCCTGCCAAGTTACTATCTCAGCACCATCAGAACAAGATCCCGATCCATGGAGTGACGAAGAACTTAGACAAGCCCAGTTGGAAGATCCTGACATAAAGCCAATATTACAGCTGAAGGAGACGACCAGCAACAGACCTACCTGGCAGGACATTTCCCGATTTAGTCTCATTATGAAAAGTTATTGGGCACTTTGGGGACTCTCTTCATATCAGAAACGGTGTATTATACAGAAAGTGTGAATCTGATGATGGGAAAAGCTTGAGATGGCAGATTGTATTACCAAGATCAAAATTTCCAGATGTTTTAGAACAACTGCATAGTAGCTCTACCGGAGGCCATTTTGGGGTAATGAAGACTCTGCAGAAAGTTCGGGAATGCTTCTACTGGTGCAAGGCAAGGGAGGATGTGGAGAAATGGTGTACAGTCGCCAGAAGTATTCTTCGAGCAACTCCACCCCGTCAGAATTTTTCGATTCAGTTGTCGGTTTGAATAATAAATATTTAGAATTTAAATATATTATTTAAATATTTTATTTTAATAATAAAATATTTATTATTTAAATATTTTATTTTAATAATAAAATATTTATTATTTGTTTATCGAATCGTTAAAAATATATTATTTGTTTATCGAATCGTTAAAAAAATATATTCAATATTGGTATAGTATTCATTTAAAAAATGCCCTTATACAATATTGTAAATTTCTATCTCAAGCCGATTCTATCTCAGATTCAAAGGCATTAGTATTTTGTATCGTTTCAATATTGAAAACCGTCTATAAATATCTTTACCGCATCCGTAGCAAATGCAGCTCATCCTGTTTTCGTAGAAAATGAGTTATGCAATCCTTCAGATTGACTATATAAATATTTTATTTGTTTATCGAAATCGTTAAAAAAAAAATATATTCAATATTGGTACTACATTCATTTAAAAAATAATTCTTATTCAATATTGTAAATTTCTATCTCAAAGACATTAGCTATCTCAGATTCAAAGGCATCGTTTCAATATTGAAATATTACTATTATCTATTTCAGCCAATTCAAAGTCTCAATTTATAAACATCCAATATTGGCACTCTATCTATCGCAAAAAAATGGGCCGAACGAAGCGTCAAAGACAGAAATCTGCCATGAGACGCTTCGTTCGGCCCATTTTTTTGCCCCCCTCCAGATTTAAGGCATCAGTTTGTACCATCTAGATCGATCCCCCACAAAGACTTTGATTTTGGACGGAGGGGTGTCTGTCCAAGAAATAGTCTCAAATCTATCTTCGTGGAGGCGAGGGTCGTCATCGTGGTCCCCATCGAAGAACAGCATGGTTCTGTCTATGAAATCTTTTAAGAATTCATTTATGAATTTGTCAGAGTCCCTCACGATCCGAATTCGGATGGCTTTATGGATGCATGAGGTGGGTACTATGGGGTCTAGAATCTGGATTTTAGAGGATGTCAGCATGGCCTCGAATCCCAACGACGAGAGGGCATCTCCAAAATATATCTCGTCGACTGGATACACCCAGGTATTGGCTAGAGAGATAGGTAGCCTGACCCTCCTGTAAACGAGATCGCACACCTTCAGCCTGGTCGTTTTTTTCACGTAAGATCGGCCCATCAGCTTGGCCACATCAGAGGCCCTGACGAACAAAAGTCCATCCGCAGAGACTACGAATAGGATTTTAGCGTCGAGCTGTGGATGTTCAATAGTGAATAGCATGGCAACAGAAGTCAAAATGATGCAGGCTCTTAGAGACAGCTCGTATATATACCCGAGTCGTGACCTCGTTTTATCAAGCTTTACTAAGAAATCAGGATGCCGCGTGACCTTCTAGAACGATAAAATTATTTATATAATTAGTTCCGATAGCATGAGGACGTGCGTCACAGATAAGAAATTTACTTGGAATTTAGATAGAACTAAAGATTACTGCTAGTATATATACAGGCTGCTGGACGAGACATTTCATTCTGAGCTAGTCTCTCCAAAATGATTTTCCAGTTATTATCTGATGAACTGAATGTTAAATTAACATGCTTTTTGTCATTTGACAACCAAATTTTTATCAAAGGCCGAGACGTGGCCTATTACATGGGGTATGAAAACCCCAGTAGAGTAGTGCACCTGTGCCATATAACCGTAACGGACATTGCTCCTGAGGGCTTGAAACTACCCCCGTCTTTAGCCAAGACATGCGTCTTTGGACTGGAGGATGCAAAAATATTGATGGATATGCATCCAGGAGAGTTTGATTCCTTATTTCAGGGGCCGATCGAAATTCTTACGCCCATCGAATGCAGCTTAAACCTGAGGCGGCCTGTCCAGGTTAAGCTCGCAGCCATAACCTCATCCAATGCCACAATGGAGAGTTTCTTGGCCGATCTAAAGATTGTCATGGAGGAGTACCTGGCAACGGTACCCATGGACACCTATGTGTTTGGCGAACGATATGGGGACTTGGAGCTAGGCTATTTCCCCCGAAAAATAAAAGTTTTGGTGGGAAACAAGCCCTACTTCTATAAATCCTCGTCTTAAGATCAGGACGAGGTGCAAAAAAATGGGTCGAGCGAAGCCTCTCATGACATCTGTCTTTGAGGCTTCGCTCGACCCATTTTTTTGCGATAGATAGAGTGCCAACATTGGATGCGTACCGATTTGAACTTGTAATTTTCAAGGGATATGGCTTAGCTATAAGATAATTTTGTATCTTGATAAAATATGCATACTCTATAGACAAATTTAAGGTATCTGAGTTTAAAAATTTAATTTTTTTCGTTTAAAATTTACTGTGTAAAATTTAAAATTTTTAAAGACTAAGTGTGGCGGTCATTATAATCTGATTTCTAAATTTTCAAGGGATATGGCTTAGCTATAAGATAAATATGAATCTTGGTAAAATATACAGACTCGATAGCTAAATTTAAGGGATCTGAATTTAAAAATTTAATTTTTTTTCGTTTAAAATTTACATTTTTTTATGTAAAATTTAAAATTTTTAAAGACTAAATGTGGCAGTCATTATAATCTGATCTCTAATTTTTCAAGGGATATGGCTTAGCTATAAGATAAATATGAAACTTCGTAAAATATACAGACTCAATAGCTAAATTTAAGGGATCTGAATTTAAAAATTTAATTTTTTCATTTAAAATTTACATTTTTTATGTAAAATTTAAAATTTTTAAAGGTTAAGTGTAGCCAAGCCAGTTATTATGATCTGATCTCTATAAAAAGATTTTCGAGACACTATTGACAGGATGCTTGATAAGCGGCTTCGGTTAAAATTACAATCAGATCTCTATAAAAAGATTTTTCGAGAAGTGTTGACAGGATATTATGCAAGTCTTTCCTCAGGAAGCCCGGTTACAATCAGATCTCTATAAAAAGATTTTTCCAGAAGTATTGACAGGATATTATGCAAGCCTTTCCTCTTGATAACCTAGAAAATTACTATCAGATCCTGTTGATAAGACCGGTATATATACGAGTGTCCAGCGAGAGCTCTTCAATTGCTAGTCGATCTCTCTACTAGCTGCTTAGATACATTAGCTCTCTGTCAGTCATGTTTTTCCATGTAAAAAATTATGCTTATGGCGTTGCCTTTAAATGCCTAATGGCCACTGATGGCACCCTGTTTGTCCGGGCTGAGGACCTGGCTATTTATTCGAGGCACCCTCTAGATCTTCATTTTGCCGAAAAATATGCAGGCCTCACCGTCCGAGACGTGATGGACCCTAAGATCGATTTACCTAAATGGCTCGCTAAGACGAGAATCTTCTCCATTAGCGAAGCCAAACATCATTTGAAAGGGTTCATGGGCGAACAGGAATTTGATGAAATGTTCGATGGTTTGGCCATGGTGAAATACCAGGCTAACATGAAGCTCAGCTTCGTGAAAGCCATAGGTGTTCGATTTGTTGAAAGGTCCCATACCAAGTTCGAAGACTTCCTTGCCGCATACCAACTACAGGTGAGGAAATTTTTTGAGCTTGAATATGAGGATTATGAATTATACAAATCTCAAATGACCGGACTGTTGAAGATGACCATCAGGAGGCTATCTAATGAGCAACCCATAGAGAGCTTATGCTAATCTTTAAAATGAGAGTAAAAAAATGGGTCGAACGAGGTGTCTCATGGCAGAATTTCTGTCTTTGACGCCTCGTTCGACCCATTTTTTTGCGATAGATATAGTGCCAACATTGGACGGGTTTAATTTAAGACTTTGATGCTAAGGGGGTTTAATTTAAGTATTTATAAAAAAAATCTATTAAGCTAGTATTGAAAAGGTTATCAGCATAAAAAAATAACTAAGACGTTTAAGTTGAGACTTTACAATTACATGTATTAAGCTAGTATTGAAGAGATTATCAGCATAAAAAAATAATTAAGACGTAAAAATTTAAGTTCAGACTTTACAATTACATGTATGAAAATATTATCGACTCTGAAAAATATATGTATTGTGCAGATGGGTGCCAAAAAATACAATGATGGTCGCTAGTCATCATTTATATAGGAATGAAAACCAACCAACCTTGAAAAAAAATTTTTTTTTTTTTTTTTTTTTTTTTTAAGGTTGGTTGATTGACTCAAAGATTTTTTTAACAAACATTTTTTTTACAAACCTTAGTTGGTAGTTTAACATAATTAAACTATCTCTCTACGAGCCAGCTTGACGGTCAACTCATACGCTCTGTCTTTTTCGTCAACTACATAGTCTTTCTCTATTTCCTCAAACTTTCTCTTAACCGTAGCAGTCAATTCTTGAAGCATGTCGCCTGATTTGACAGACCATATACCTTCAGCTCTCACACGCATGGAAAAGTTGCTAGGTTTCTCTTCTTCAGTATCCCCATACCTGGATTCTACCGACGGGGGTGCGTAGATATTCGTATGTTGTTCTCAGACTGCCCTCGAGTATTCGTAATACCCTTTAAGCCAATCTTGTACATTCATCTCGCCTTCGTTTCGAACTGTGATTTCAAAGGCCATCCTTCTGCTGAACGGTATAATGCTGGGATACGTAGAGGTTACCCGGCCATCGGTCCACAGTTTCTGGATACGGCAGATCTCCTCGATAGGCATTCGGTGCGTCTTCACAAGTACGTGAAGCATATCGTTGAAATCAAACACGCGCCTGGAACTCATGTTCAAGCGTTGTGCATTGGGATATAGATCAGCCAGATCCTTGTTGGAATATCGATGTGCAAAGTTGTAAGGTGACGCATAGCCTAGATATTTGCCAACTTCGACGGCTATGAAATAAACATCTCTACCAACAGTAGCGGCGATGAGTGTAGGCTTGGTATCAAAACAAATTTTCAGATACATGATTGCGCTATGATCTTTCAATAAACAGAGGCAACTAGAATGGACAGAATGATGGTAGCTTGAGTACGGAACCACTATATATATAGAATATCCATAAGTGGGCGTGGCATGTAAAAAAAAAAAAAATTTTTTTTTTTTTTTTTTTTTTTTTTAAAGGTTAGTTGTTTATTTAGTTATCATCTTTGATCCAGAAAACTTCTTTATAAGCTTATCCGCCTCGTTTTCAATCTCTGTACGAATCGAGTCCAAGTCGTAGCTACAACCTTCGTCCTTCTCATAGACTGACATGATATCTCTTAGCGAATCGCTCACCATTTCTTCTTTGATTTTCTCAGGGTCTTCGCCGATTTTGGAGTACGCAGATAGGTATCTATTATAATTTACATAATTTTTGATCTTGTACTTGTTGAGAGCTTGTTCGTTGAACTGTTTACGCTTAACCTTAAAAATTTTCCTAGAGCGTGGAGATTCTTCGGCGTCGGCCTTCATGACGAATCCTTCTAGCGGACACTCTGCATAAGCGCTGGGATACGTTTCAACTTTTTCGTACGTTTCAACTTTTTCAGATTACCCCTATCGTTTGGTAATCTAAATCTAAGATGGGTACGTGGGGTAGCTTCACTCGCTGGAAAATGTTCACGGCATCGCTATACTTCATAAACGTATCTGAATCCAGTTGGTAGATGTCGAAGGCCCGAAAAAAGACAGTATTGCAACCGAATACGGCTTCGGATTCAAAATCACGATAGGTTATTCTCTTCATGTGGCTTCCGAATACTTCTCTATAAATGATAAAATTGTCATGTAAAATGTCTTTGATAAGCCGTACCTTTTCCGACAGCGGTTCCAAGATTGCGTTCAAGTTAAAAAGGCGTGTCTTTTCATCTAGCACTACGTTTCTAGATTGTATCCTGAACGTATTCTTCACGTAGCCAATACCGATATTAGAGCCATCCAATTTTTCGGTAGCGATTAAAGGTATGCCCGAATAAATTTGGCTTGTGATCTCGTGGTACTTGATAAGAGCCATCGTAAATAGATTAGAAACAGGACGTATTGTTTGGTCAGACTAGAAAATATCTAATAAGCTATTTCAATGAGGATGAAGACAGAATGAATGTAGCTTGAGTACGGAACCGCTATTTATACTAAATATAAATCAACCAAGCAACTGAAAAAAAAAATTTTTTTTTTTTTTTTTTTTTTTTTTTTTTTTTTTTTTAAGGTTGGTTGGTTTCTAAAGTTATATTTCTAAAGTTATATTTCTAAGTTGGCTGCTACAGTTATATTTCTAAGTTGGCCATTAAAGCTATATTTCTCAGTTGGCTGCTAAAGCTATATTTCTTTAGCCAATCATTGTAGATGGCGCTGCAGTCTATATATATAGTATATATATAGTATATCTATTAGGGTGGGTGGGAGTGGAATTTATTTCTTCTACTGTACGGTCATGCATAAACTCGCTCCTGATGTCTAAACCCACTTCCTTTAAAATAGGATGAAATAGCATAATTTATACAATATTGGCTTTTAAACAAGACTTTTGTCTGACAAATTACAAACTACTGCAGGTTTTCATGAAATCAGAATAGATCATAGGCTTTTATAGAAAAATCTCACTCTCTAGTGTACATCTTGCTGAAAACCCATTACGAGACATAGTGACTAGACGACCGTTGCTGGCAAATGTCGAGACACAATGAGCGTGTAGTCATGTTAGCGATAGTAAATATAGACAAGCTTCAAGGGTGGGCGTGGCACCTGAAGGAAAAAAAAAAAAATTATTTTTTTTTTCAAGGTTGGTTTATTGGTTGATTACATTCTCTATATATAGTATCGCTGACGTGCCACTTCATCAGTCTATCTCAATCTTTGCCAGCAACGGTTCTAATCTGTTTCAAATTTAATGGCAGGATATTATGTAACCCATAAACAGGACGCGATAAAGTTATTTCCTCACCGATAGCAACAGGACATCCTCTCTAAGCGATAATCTAAAAGGTCATCCGGTCGAGCCTTTTATAGTCTTATCAGATGTTATGCATCCGCTCGCCAGAGTATAAATACCGGCCTCTCGCCTCAGCTTATTCATTCTGACCCTCTGCTTTTTGAAATGGCCACTCTTTCCTTTGACTCTCTGACGGATGAACGAGTTGATTGCGACTGTGTCATAATACCAAATTGGCAAGTATTGAACACCCCTCGCGTCTCTTGTGAGCTAATATGTAATTACGATCGTTCTATGAATATGCCAGCTCCAGCTATCATTCCCAAACCTAAGTCAGCTCAAGTTCTCATTCAAAAACCAGCACCAGTACTTAAACCAGCCCCAGTTCTCATTTCCACACCTAAGCCTGATCCAGTTCCCACACCTAAACCTGATCCAGTTCAAATTTCAATACCCATATCAGAGATGATGTATTTTAAAGTACCAACGCTATTAAGCCCGCTACCAAAATCTCCAATTTCAGAAGACCCGTCCAACGTAACAACTTATCGTGCCTGGAAGCCTCCACCGAAGATAGATTTCGTGGTACGGCCTAAATTAAAAACTGCTGGCTTTGAAGATCCAAGAATTCGAAGACGGCAGGGCATAGTCGTTCTCAAGTCAACCGTCAGTCTGAGAGATGGCAAATGTTACAGCCACATACAAACAGAGGTCAGGAAAAATTACTGTTGGGTTTAAACCCAAACGATTTATAAAAAAATCGGGTCGAACGAAGTGTCTCATGGCAGATTACTGTCTTTGACACTTCGTTCGACCCGTTTTTTTTGTAACAATTATATTGCCAATATTGGATGCGTTTAAGATTTGTACTTTAAGATTTTCAACGGATCCTGTATATATAAATGAAGTCTTGTAACAATACATATGTATATATAGACAATTATCAACCAACTTTGAAAAAAATCGAGATTGGTGAAATATGGCAAAGTCCAAAAAAAAAATATTATTTTGAAAAAAATTATAAAAATCAAACAATATAAAAGTCGAAAAATAAAACTTAGAAAAAATTTTGAAAAAAATAAACTTAGAAAAAATTTTGAAAAAAATAAACTTAGAAAAAATTTCACCAATCTCGAAATTTTTTCTAAGTCCAAAAAAAATATTATTTTGAAAAAAATTATAAAAATCAAACAATATAAAAGTCGAAAAATAAAACTTAGAAAAAATTTTGAAAAAAATAAACTTAGAAAAAATTTCGAGATTGCTGAAATATGGCAAAGTCCAAAAGAATATTATCTTGAAAAAAAATGAGAAAATGTAAAATCAGCCATGGTTTATATAGCCATGCCACGCCCACTAAAAAAAAAAAAAAAATATATATATATATATTTTTTTTTTTTTTTTTTTTTTTTCAAGGTTGGTTGATTGACTCTAGCTAACCTATATATATCATGCTAAAGTATATACACTATCATTGTCCAGCAATGCTTATCTGTTTCAGCGTCTATAAAAATCTTTACTGCATCCGTGTCATAGCAAATGAGTTATACAATATCCTGTTTCAGCGACATCTATAATAAGCCTTATCTCATCCTGTTTTCGTAGAAACTGACTTATGCAATATCCTGTCTTCAGATTGACAATATCCTGTTTCCGCGGTCATCTATAAATAGCCTTATCTTATCCTGTTTTCGTAGAAACTGACTTATGCAATCCTTCAGATCGACTATATAAGCTCTGACATTTGATCGAATAGCCATTCTCTCTTCGGAGCTTTGAACTGCCAAGATGTATAAAAATCAATGTTCTCTGAAGAAGCTTAAAGCGGTAAACTCGCTGCGAAACCGTTTTGGGGTTATCGAGCTGTTTCCCAAAAACCTTTCGCCTACCGTTAAAAAATTGGAAGAGTATCCACACTTTCAAACCATGATCGGTGAAGGCAAGATTTGTGTATTCTGTCTATACATGACGTCCAATTTGAAGACTGAATTCAAAAAACGTACTCTGACGGACAAGATAACAAATACGATTCCAACAATAGGCAGAGAGGCCAAGACAAACTATCCGCTGAGACCTCAGGAGATTAAATGGAGTACTCTGATGAACCGATATAAAAGACCCCCCAGCGAAGCCAACAGAACCAACGCCGACGTGAGAATTGGTTTCAAGTGCCCCAACAATCAGTTTCTTGTAAAGTCCTATTTTACGTTTGGTCAGCGAACCGTCGGACAAGGATGCGCCCATATCATACAGACGTTGAACGTGCCATTCCTGTTCTTTGTGAGGCGTCCTGGCGAGACACGAGTAAGAGCGGACAGCAGATACTTTGCTGGCGACAAGCTCCATTACTACGACCGTTTCATACTGATTGCCGACTCCAGTTACAAGGTGCCTGCTGGGACCACATACATTCTGTTTACAACTCAAAAAAACTTTTTCAGTTTGGACATTGTGCCAGAGAATTTAGAGTTGGGTTTCAAAACCAAAAATCCTTTGGTAGAACGCATAACAAAAATAGATGGAATGTACGACGAATCCGTACCAACGCCCATGATACAGCATATAGATGATGAAGACGACTCCCCCGTAGAAATGAGTACGGAAGTCGCCAGAATAACATCTAAATATTTTGAAATTTCAAAGCCAACCTCTCCAATCTCAGAGCCATCCCAAGAGCCAGAGATCTATTTTCCTGAATCATCCCAAGAGTCATCTCAAGAGCCAGATCCAGAGCCAGAGATCTATTTGCCAACGAACCCCCCTGTCGTATTGGACAGAAGAACAATAATTGTAACAACAAACTTTGCAGCCCAATACAAGTCTCTGACTTTTAAAAACTGGAAAAACTTGACAGATCGCCCCGACAATAACTTCGCACGCCCCTACGGACCAGATCTACCTGGACTTGACCTGAGAATTCCATCGGTAAAACGGAAGGCTGAGACAAATCCCAAGAGTGCCAAGAAACATAAGCCATCTTTCAAGGAGGCGGCCACAAATACAGAGCCAGTGTTTAAATGCCCACTACCACCTGAGCCAGTTTTTAAACGTCCAGCACCCATTGAAGATCCTGAGATATGTCCAGAGCCCATTGAAAGTCCTGAGATATGCCCCATTGAAAATCCTGAGATATGTTCAGAGCCCATTGAAGATCCTGAACCCATTGAAAATCCAGCTCCCATTGAAAATCCTGAATCCATTGAAAATCCAGAATATTTTTATGGATGGCCTACTATTGAAAGGTCAGAAATACAAACTGAACTGGATGAGCTTGATAATATATATAATTGATATATATATAATTATTATTATTATATATATAATTGATATATATATATATATAATTATATATATATATATAATTATTATTATTATTATTATTATTATTTTTTTTTTTTTTAAGAGTATTTGTATTTAAAATTTTAATATTATATAATATACTAAGAGTATTATAAGCCACACACATTCTACCTATAATTGAGTTTGAAATAAAATATTTTTTTTATCTGTATTTATACATGCAGACATTTCCGCTTCGCGGAAATGTCTGCATGTATAAATACAGATAAAAAAAATATTTTATTTCAAACTCAATTATAGGTAAAATAAATAGTTTATAATACTCTTAGTATATTATATAATATTAAAATTTTAAATACAAATACTCTTAAAAAATAAAAATAAATAATAATAATAATAATAATAATAATAATAATTATATATATATATATATATATACTTGTATACTCAGAAATTACTGTAAAACATCTTTTAATTTAAGTGATTATATTTTTGTAGTCTGAATTCGTATGTCAATTATAGTGTCGCTGTCTCAGCGAGTTTCACTATATCGGCACGAGACTACGCTCTTTATTGTTTTGACAAGTTTGTAGTCTGAATTCGTATGTCAATTATAGTGTCGCTGTCTCAGCGAGTTTCACTATATCAGCATAAGACTACACTCTTTATTGTCTTGACAAGTTTGTAGTCTGGAATTTGTATGTCAGTTATAGTGTCGCTGTCTCAGCGAGTTTCACTATATAGGCACGAGACTACGCTCTTTATTGTCTTGACAAATTTGTAGTCTGAATTCGTATGTCAATTATAGTGTCGCTGTCTCAGCCAGTTTCACTATATCAGCATAAGACTACACTCTTTATTGTCTTGACATGGTCCAGATACAGGACTCAGTTTTATCATGACCTCTTGCATAGCTGATCCACGTTTAAACGATACCTTTGAACGGTCAAAATTGACAGGCTACTATGGCTTAGATAAATTTTAAAGGGTCAGTTCAAACATCTAATTGCTACGTTTTGTCATGGTTCATGAAGGCCTCTTGGATGGCCAAGCGATCCACGTTTAAGATAGACATGATCAAAATTAACAGGTTTCATTTAAAATGAGGCTTTGAAACTTAGCCTTTGGATAAAAACATGAACAAGGCTAGGATTAAATTGAAAAGCTAATCTTGATAAATGAAAAGTGATGAACTAGGAAACAAATATATATTAACCAACCTTGAAAAAAAAAAAAAAAAAAAAAAAAATTTTTTTTTTTTTTTTAATGTTGGTTGGTTGGTTGATTTTAATGAGACTTAGATGGACTTTTATAAAGTATTGTCATGTGTCACTTTCTAATTAATCTGATAAAATTTACAAGTTATTATTTTTACAAATCCAATATTGGTAGCATTTTGATTTAAAAAAAAATGGGTCAAACGAGGCTTCCATTGTAAAGATAAGTCATACTGACAAATCTAAACATGAGGAAGCCCCGTTTGACCCAATTTTTTTATTGTTCTAATAAATTTTACAAGTTATTTTTTTTACAGTACCAATATTGGTAGCATTTTGATTTAAAAAAAATGGGTCAAACGAGGCTTCCATCGTAAAGATAGGTCATAATGACAAATCTAAACATGAGGAAGCCTCGTTTGACCCAATTTTTTTAAATTTTACATATTTTTATATTTACATGAAATCTGGCAGTTCAAATCCTGGCATTTTCAACTGAGTCTCCAGCGGTCCGTCATCCATCGTATACTGTATAGTTGATGGCGTCATAAGATCATCCATCAACGAGTCTAGCGTATCCGCTGGCATGGATAAAGGCGTGCATAGAATATTATCAAGCTCATCCAGTTCAGTTTGTATTTCTGACCTTTCAATAGTAGGCCATCCATAAAAATATTCTGGATTTTCAATGGATTCAGGATTTTCAATGGGAGCTGGATTTTCAATGGGTTCAGGATCTTCAATGGGCTCTGAACATATCTCAGGATTTTCAATGGGGCATATCTCAGGACTTTCAATGGGCTCTGGACATATCTCAGGATCTTCAATGGGTGCTGGACGTTTAAAAACTGGCTCAGGTGGTAGTGGGCATTTAAACACTGGCTCTGTATTTGTGGCCGCCTCCTTGAAAGATGGCTTATGTTTCTTGGCACTCTTGGGATTTGTCTCAGCCTTCCGTTTTACCGATGGAATTCTCAGGTCAAGTCCAGGTAGATCTGGTCCGTAGGGGCGTGCGAAGTTATTGTCGGGGCGATCTGTCAAGTTTTTCCAGTTTTTAAAAGTCAGAGACTTGTATTGGGCTGCAAAGTTTGTTGTTACAATTATTGTTCTCCTGTCCAATACGACAGGGGGGTTCGTTGGCAAATAGATCTCTGGCTCTGGATCTGGCTCTTGAGATGACTCTTGGGATGATTCAGGAAAATAGATATCTGGCTCTTGGGATGGCTCTGAGATTGGAGAGGTTGGCTTTGAAATTTCAAAATATTTAGATGTTATTCTGGCGACTTCCGTACTCATTTCTACGGGGGAGTCGTCTTCATCATCTATATGCTGTATCATGGGCGTTGGTACGGATTCGTCGTACATTCCATCTATTTTTGTTATGCGTTCTACCAAAGGATTTTTGGTTTTGAAACCCAACTCTAAATTCTCTGGCACAATGTCCAAACTGAAAAAGTTTTTTTGAGTTGTAAACAGAATGTATGTGGTCCCAGCAGGCACCTTGTAACTGGAGTCGGCAACCAGTATGAAACGGTCGTAGTAATGGAGCTTGTCGCCAGCAAAGTATCTGCTGTCCGCTCTTACTCGTGTCTCGCCAGGACGCCTCACAAAGAACAGGAATGGCACGTTCAACGTCTGTATGATATGGGCGCATCCTTGTCCGACGGTTCGCTGACCAAACGTAAAATAGGACTTTACAAGAAACTGATTGTTGGGGCACTTGAAACCAATTCTCACGTCGGCGTTGGTTCTGTTGGCTTCGCTGGGGGGTCTTTTATATCGGTTCATCAGAATACTCCATTTAATCTCCTGAGGTCTCAGCGGATAGTTTGTCTTGGCCTCTCTGCCTATTGTTGGAATCGTATTTGTTATCTTGTCCGTCAGAGTACGTTTTTTGAATTCAATCTTCAAATTGGACGTCATGTATAGACAGAATACACAAATCTTGCCTTCACCGATCATGGTTTGAAAGTGTGGATACTCTTCCAATTTTTTAACGGTAGGCGAAAGGTTTTTGGGAAACAGCTCGATAACCCCAAAACGGTTTCGCAGCGAGTTTACCGCTTTAAGCTTCTTCAGAGAACATTGATTTTTATACATCTTGGCAGTTCAAAGCTCCGAAGAGAGAATGGCTATTCGATCAAATGTCAGAGCTTACATAGTCGATCTGAAGGATTGCATAAGTCAGTTTCTACGAAAACAGGATAAGATAAGGCTATTTATAGATGACCGCGGAAACAGGATATTGTCAATCTGAAGACAGGATATTGCATAAGTCAGTTTCTACGAAAACAGGATGAGATAAGGCTTATTATAGATGTCGCTGAAACAGGATATTGTATAACTCATTTGCTATGACACGGATGCAGTAAAGATTTTTATAGACGCTGAAACAGATAAGCATTGCTGGACAATGATAGTGTATATACTTTAGCATGATATATATAGGTTAGCTAGAGTCAATCAACCAACCTTGAAAAAAAAAAATATATATATATATATATATATATATTTTTTTATAGTGGGCGTGGCATGGCTATATAAACCATGGCTGATTTTACATTTTCTCATTTTTTTTTCAAGATAATATTCTTTTGGACTTAGCCATATTTCAGCAAAAATTTCGAGATTGGTGAAATTTTTTCTAAGTTTATTTTTTTCAAAATTTTTTCTAAGTTTATTTTTTTTCAAATTTTTTTCAAAGTTTATTTTTTTTCAAATTTTTTTCTAAGTTTATTTTTTTCAAAATTTTTTCTAAGTTTTATTTTTCGACTTTTATATTGTTTGATTTTTATAATTTTTTTCAAAATATTTTTTTTTGGTCTTAGAAAAAATTTCGAGATTGGTGAAATTTTTTCTAAGTTTATTTTTTTTCAAATTTTTTCTAAGTTTTATTTTTCGACTTTTATATTGTTTGATTTTTATAATTTTTTTCAAAATAATTCTTTTTTTGGACTTAGAAAAAATTTCGAGAGCCATTTTTTTAACATGTTGACAGACCAAGCTCCGAAGAGAGAATGGCAGTTCAATAGAATGGCAGAGTTTATATAGTCTTTTTTTTAGAGCTTATATTATATGTTTTTGTGTGTGGGCGTGGCATCAAAAAATATAAATTCTTAAAAAAAAAAAAAAAAAAAAAAAAAAAAAAAATTTTTTTTTTTTTTTTTTTTTTTAAGATTTTATATTTTTTTAGTGGGCGTGGCATGGCTATATAAACCATGGCTGATTTTACATTTTCTCATTTTTTTTCAAGCTAATATTCTTTTGGACTTTGCCATATTTCAGCAATCTCGAAATTTTTTCTAAGTTTATTTTTTTCAAAATTTTTTCTAAGTTTTATTTTTCGACTTTTATATTATTTGATTTTTATAATTTTTTTCAAAATAATATTTTTTTGGACTTAGAAAAAATTTCGAGAGCCATTTTTTTAACATGTTGACAGACCAAGCTCCGAAGAGAGAATGGCAGAGCTTATATAGTCTTTTTTTTTAGAGCTTATATTATATATTTTTGTGTGTGGGCGTGGCATCAAAAAATATAAAATCTAAAAAAAAAAAAAAAATTTTTTTTTTTTTTTTTAAGATTTTATATTTTTTTAGTGGGCGTGGCATGGCTATATAAACCATGGCTGATTTTACATTTTCTCATTTTTTTTCAAGATAATATTCTTTTGGACTTTGCCATATTTCAGCAATCTCGAAATCTTTTCTAAGTTTATTTTTTTCAAAATTTTTTCTAAGTTTTATTTTTCGACTTTTATATTGTTTGATTTTTATAATTTTTTTCAAAATAATATTTTTTTTGGACTTAGAAAAAATTTCGAGATTGGTGAAATTTTTTCTAAGTTTAATTTTTTCAAAATTTTTTCTAAGTTTATTTTTTTCAAAATTTTTTCTAAGTTTTATTTTTCGACTTTTATATTGTTTGATTTTTATAATTTTTTTCAAAATAATATTTTTTTTTTGGACTTTGCCATATTTCACCAATCTCGATTTTTTTCAAAGTTGGTTGATAATTGTCTATATATACATATGTATTGTTACAAGACTTCATTTATATATACAGGATCCGTTGAAAATTTTAAAGTACAAATCTTAAACGCATCCAATATTGGCAATATAATTGTTACAAAAAAAAACGGGTCGAACGAAGTGTCAAAGACAGTAATCTGCCATGAGACACTTCGTTCGACCCGATTTTTTTTATAAATCGTTTGGGTTTAAACCCAACAGTAATTTTTCCTGACCTCTGTTTGTATGTGGCTGTAACATTTGCCATCTCTCAGACTGACGGTTGACTTGAGAACGACTATGCCCTGCCGTCTTCGAATTCTTGGATCTTCAAAGCCAGCAGTTTTTAATTTAGGCCGTACCACGAAATCTATCTTCGGTGGAGGCTTCCAGGCACGATAAGTTGTTACGTTGGACGGGTCTTCTGAAATTGGAGATTTTGGTAGCGGGCTTAATAGCGTTGGTACTTTAAAATACATCATCTCTGATATGGGTATTGAAATTTGAACTGGATCAGGTTTAGGTGTGGGAACTGGATCAGGCTTAGGTGTGGAAATGAGAACTGGGGCTGGTTTAAGTACTGGTGCTGGTTTTTGAATGAGAACTTGAGCTGACTTAGGTTTGGGAATGATAGCTGGAGCTGGCATATTCATAGAACGATCGTAATTACATATTAGCTCACAAGAGACGCGAGGGGTGTTCAATACTTGCCAATTTGGTATTATGACACAGTCGCAATCAACTCGTTCATCCGTCAGAGAGTCAAAGGAAAGAGTGGCCATTTCAAAAAGCAGAGGGTCAGAATGAATAAGCTGAGGCGAGAGGCCGGTATTTATACTCTGGCGAGCGGATGCATAACATCTGATAAGACTATAAAAGGCTCGACCGGATGACCTTTTAGATTATCGCTTAGAGAGGATGTCCTGTTGCTATCGGTGAGGAAATAACTTTATCGCGTCCTGTTTATGGGTTACATAATATCCTGCCATTAAATTTGAAACAGATTAGAACCGTTGCTGGCAAAGATTGAGATAGACTGATGAAGTGGCACGTCAGCGATACTATATATAGAGAATGTAATCAACCAATAAACCAACCTTGAAAAAAAAAAATTTTTTTTTTCCTTCAGGTGCCACGCCCACCCTTGAAGCTTGTCTATATTTACTATCGCTAACATGACTACACGCTCATTGTGTCTCGACATTTGCCAGCAACGGTCGTCTAGTCACTATGTCTCGTAATGGGTTTTCAGCAAGATGTACACTAGAGAGTTAGATTTTTCTATAAAAGCCTATGATCTATTCTGATTTCATGAAAACCTGCAGTATTTTGTAATTTGTCAGACAAAAGTCTTGTTTTCAAAGCCAATATTGTATAAATTATGCTATTTCATCCTATTTTAAAGGAAGTGGGTTTAGACATCAGGAGCGAGTTTATGCATGACCGTACAGTAGAAGAAATAAATTCCACTCCCACCCACCCTAATAGATATACTATATATATACTATATATATAGACTGCAGCGCCATCTACAATGATTGGCTAAAGAAATATAGCTTTAGCAGCCAACTGAGAAATATAGCTTTAATGGCCAACTTAGAAATATAACTGTAGCAGCCAACTTAGAAATATAACTTTAAAAATATAACTTTAGAAATATAACTTTAGAAACCAACCAACCTTAAAAAAAAAAAAAAAAATTTTTTTTTTTTCAGTTGCTTGGTTGATTTATATTTAGTATAAATAGCGGTTCCGTACTCAAGCTACATTCATTCTGTCTTCATCCTCATTGAAATAGCTTATTAGATATTTTCTAGTCTGACCAAACAATACGTCCTGTTTCTAATCTATTTACGATGGCTCTTATCAAGTACCACGAGATCACAAGCCAAATTTATTCGGGCATACCTTTAATCGCTACCGAAAAATTGGATGGCTCTAATATCGGTATTGGCTACGTGAAGAATACGTTCAGGATACAATCTAGAAACGTAGTGCTAGATGAAAAGACACGCCTTTTTAACTTGAACGCAATCTTGGAACCGCTGTCGGAAAAGGTACGGCTTATCAAAGACATTTTACATGACAATTTTATCATTTATGGAGAAGTATTCGGAAGCCACATGAAGAGAATAACCTATCGTGATTTTGAATCCGAAGCCGTATTCGGTAGCAATACTGTCTTTTTTCGGGCCTTCGACATCTACCAACTGGATTCAGATACGTTTATGAAGTATAGCGATGCCGTGAACATTTTCGAGCGAGTGAAGCTACCCCACGTACCCATCTTAGATTTAGATTACCAAACGATAGGGGATCTGTACGAAAAAGTTGAAACGTATCCCAGCGCTTATGCAGAGTGTCCGCTAGAAGGATTCGTCATGAAGGCCGACGCCGAAGAATCTCCACGCTCTAGGAAAATTTTTAAGGTTAAGCGTAAACAGTTCAACGAACAAGCTCTCAACAAGTACAAGATCAAAAATTATGTAAATTATAATAGATACCTATCTGCGTACTCCAAAATCGGCGAAGACCCTGAGAAAATCAAAGAAGAAATGGTGAGCGATTCGCTAAGAGATATCATGTCAGTCTATGAGAAGGACGAAGGTTGTAGCTACGACTTGGACTCGATTCGTACAGAGATTGAAAACGAGGCGGATAAGCTTATAAAGAAGTTTTCTGGATCAAAGATGATAACTAAATAAACAACTAACCTTTAAAAAAAAAAAAAAAAAATTTTTTTTTTTTTTTTTTTTTTTTTTTTTTTTTTTTTTTTTTTACATGCCACGCCCACTTATGGATATTCTATATATATAGTGGTTCCGTACTCAAGCTACCATCATTCTGTCCATTCTAGTTGCCTCTGTTTATTGAAAGATCATAGCGCAATCATGTATCTGAAAATTTGTTTTGATACCAAGCCTACACTCATCGCCGCTACTGTTGGTAGAGATGTTTATTTCATAGCCGTCGAAGTTGGCAAATATCTAGGCTATGCGTCACCTTACAACTTTGCACATCGATATTCCAACAAGGATCTGGCTGATCTATATCCCAATGCACAACGCTTGAACATGAGTTCCAGGCGCGTGTTTGATTTCAACGATATGCTTCACGTACTTGTGAAGACGCACCGAATGCCTATCGAGGAGATCTGCCGTATCCAGAAACTGTGGACCGATGGCCGGGTAACCTCTACGTATCCCAGCATTATACCGTTCAGCAGAAGGATGGCCTTTGAAATCACAGTTCGAAACTAAGGCGAGATGAATGTACAAGATTGGCTTAAAGGGTATTACGAATACTCGAGGGCAGTCTGCGAACAACATACGAATATCTACGCACCCCCGTCGGTAGAATCCAGGTATGGGGATACTGAAGAAGAGAAACCTAGCAACTTTTCCATGCGTGTGAGAGCTGAAGGTATATGGTCTGTCAAATCAGGCGACATGCTTCAAGAATTGACTGCTACGGTTAAGAGAAAGTTTGAGGAAATAGAGAAAGACTATGTAGTTGACGAAAAAGACAGAGCGTATGAGTTGACCGTCAAGCTGGCTCGTAGAGAGATAGTTTAATTATGTTAAACTACCAACTAAGGTTTGTAAAAAAAATGTTTGTTAAAAAAATCTTTGAGTCAATCAACCAATCAACCAACCTTAAAAAAAAAAAAAAAAAAAAAAAAAAAAAAAAAAAAAAAAATTTTTTTTTTTTTTTTTTTTCAAGGTTGGTTGGTTTTCATTCCTATATAAATGATGACTAGCGACCATCATTGTATTTTTTGGCACCCATCTGCACAATACATATATTTTTCAGAGTCGATAATATTTTCATACATGTAATTGTAAAGTCTGAACTTAAATTTTTACGTCTTAATTATTTTTTTATGCTGATAATCTCTTCAATACTAGCTTAATACATGTAATTGTAACGTCTCAACTTAAACGTCTTAGTTATTTTTTTATGCTGATAACCTTTTCAATACTAGCTTAATAGATTTTTTTTATAAATACTTAAATTAAACCCCCTTAGCATCAAAGTCTTAAATTAAACCCGTCCAATGTTGGCACTATATCTATCGCAAAAAAATGGGTCGAACGAGGTGTCAAAGACAGAAATTCTGCCATGAGACACCTCGTTCGACCCATTTTTTTACTCTCATTTTAAAGATTAGCATAAGCTCTCTATGGGTTGCTCATTAGATAGCCTCCTGATGGTCATCTTCAACAGTCCGGTCATTTGAGATTTGTATAATTCATAATCCTCATATTCAAGCTGAAAAAATTCCCTCACCTGTAGTTGGTATGCGGCAAGGAAGTCTTCGAACTTGGTATGGGACCTTTCAACAAATCGAACACCTATGGCTTTCACGAAGCTGAGCTTCATGTTAGCCTGGTATTTCACCATGGCCGAACCATCGAACATTTCATCAAATTCCTGTTCGCCCATGAACCCTTTCAAATGATGTTTGGCTTCGCTAATGGAGAAGATTCTCGTCTTAGCGAGCCATTTAGGTAAATCGATCTTAGGGTCCATCACGTCTCGGACGGTGAGGCCTGCATATTTTTCGGCAAAATGAAGATCTAGAGGGTGCCTCGAATAAATAGCCAGGTCCTCAGCCCGGACAAACAGGGTGCCATCAGTGGCCATTAGGCATTTAAAGGCAATGCCATAAGCATAATTTTTTACATGGAAAAACATGACTGACAGAGAGCTAATGTATCTAAGCAGCTAGTAGAGAGATCGACTAGCAATTGAAGAGCTCTCGCTGGACACTCGTATATATACCCGGTCTTATCAACAGGATCTGATAGTAATTTTCTAGGTTATCAAGAGGAAAGGCTTGCATAATATCCTGTCAATACTTCTGGAAAAATCTTTTTATAGAGATCTGATTGTAACCGGGCTTCCTGAGGAAAGGCTTGCATAATATCCTGTCAACACTTCTCGAAAAATCTTTTTATAGAGATCTGATTGTAATTTTAACCGAAGCCGCTTATCAAGCATCCTGTCAATAGTGTCTCGAAAATCTTTTTATAGAGATCAGATCATAATAACTGGCTTGGCTACACTTAACCTTTAAAAATTTTAAATTTTACATAAAAAATGTAAATTTTAAATGAAAAAATTAAATTTTTAAATTCAGATCCCTTAAATTTAGCTATTGAGTCTGTATATTTTACCAAGTTTCATATTTATCTTATAGCTAAGCCATATCCCTTGAAAAATTAGAGATCAGATTATAATGACTGCCACATTTAGTCTTTAAAAATTTTAAATTTTACATAAAAAAATGTAAATTTTAAACGAAAAAAAATTAAATTTTTAAATTCAGATCCCTTAAATTTAGCTATCGAGTCTGTATATTTTACCAAGATTCATATTTATCTTATAGCTAAGCCATATCCCTTGAAAATTTAGAAATCAGATTATAATGACCGCCACACTTAGTCTTTAAAAATTTTAAATTTTACACAGTAAATTTTAAACGAAAAAAATTAAATTTTTAAACTCAGATACCTTAAATTTGTCTATAGAGTATGCATATTTTATCAAGATACAAAATTATCTTATAGCTAAGCCATATCCCTTGAAAATTACAAGTTCAAATCGGTACGCATCCAATGTTGGCACTCTATCTATCGCAAAAAAATGGGTCGAGCGAAGCCTCAAAGACAGATGTCATGAGAGGCTTCGCTCGACCCATTTTTTTGCACCTCGTCCTGATCTTAAGACGAGGATTTATAGAAGTAGGGCTTGTTTCCCACCAAAACTTTTATTTTTCGGGGGAAATAGCCTAGCTCCAAGTCCCCATATCGTTCGCCAAACACATAGGTGTCCATGGGTACCGTTGCCAGGTACTCCTCCATGACAATCTTTAGATCGGCCAAGAAACTCTCCATTGTGGCATTGGATGAGGTTATGGCTGCGAGCTTAACCTGGACAGGCCGCCTCAGGTTTAAGCTGCATTCGATGGGCGTAAGAATTTCGATCGGCCCCTGAAATAAGGAATCAAACTCTCCTGGATGCATATCCATCAATATTTTTGCATCCTCCAGTCCAAAGACGCATGTCTTGGCTAAAGACGGGGGTAGTTTCAAGCCCTCAGGAGCAATGTCCGTTACGGTTATATGGCACAGGTGCACTACTCTACTGGGGTTTTCATACCCCATGTAATAGGCCACGTCTCGGCCTTTGATAAAAATTTGGTTGTCAAATGACAAAAAGCATGTTAATTTAACATTCAGTTCATCAGATAATAACTGGAAAATCATTTTGGAGAGACTAGCTCAGAATGAAATGTCTCGTCCAGCAGCCTGTATATATACTAGCAGTAATCTTTAGTTCTATCTAAATTCCAAGTAAATTTCTTATCTGTGACGCACGTCCTCATGCTATCGGAACTAATTATATAAATAATTTTATCGTTCTAGAAGGTCACGCGGCATCCTGATTTCTTAGTAAAGCTTGATAAAACGAGGTCACGACTCGGGTATATATATATACGAGCTGTCTCTAAGAGCCTGCATCATTTTGACTTCTGTTGCCATGCTATTCACTATTGAACATCCACAGCTCGACGCTAAAATCCTATTCGTAGTCTCTGCGGATGGACTTTTGTTCGTCAGGGCCTCTGATGTGGCCAAGCTGATGGGCCGATCTTACGTGAAAAAAACGACCAGGCTGAAGGTGTGCGATCTCGTTTACAGGAGGGTCAGGCTACCTATCTCTCTAGCCAATACCTGGGTGTATCCAGTCGACGAGATATATTTTGGAGATGCCCTCTCGTCGTTGGGATTCGAGGCCATGCTGACATCCTCTAAAATCCAGATTCTAGACCCCATAGTACCCACCTCATGCATCCATAAAGCCATCCGAATTCGGATCGTGAGGGACTCTGACAAATTCATAAATGAATTCTTAAAAGATTTCATAGACAGAACCATGCTGTTCTTCGATGGGGACCACGATGACGACCCTCGCCTCCACGAAGATAGATTTGAGACTATTTCTTGGACAGACACCCCTCCGTCCAAAATCAAAGTCTTTGTGGGGGATCGATCTAGATGGTACAAACTGATGCCTTAAATCTGGAGGGGGGCAAAAAAATGGGCCGAACGAAGCGTCTCATGGCAGATTTCTGTCTTTGACGCTTCGTTCGGCCCATTTTTTTGCGATAGATAGAGTGCCAATATTGGATGTTTATAAATTGAGACTTTGAATTGGCTGAAATAGATAATAGTAATATTTCAATATTGAAACGATGCCTTTGAATCTGAGATAGCTAATGTCTTTGAGATAGAAATTTACAATATTGAATAAGAATTATTTTTTAAATGAATGCAGTACCAATATTGAATATATTTTTTTTTAACGATTTCGATAAACAAATAAAATATTTATATAGTCAATCTGAAGGATTGCATAACTCATTTTCTACGAAAACAGGATGTGCTGCATTTGCTACGGATGCGGTAAAGATATTTATAGACGGTTTTCAATATTGAAACGATACAAAATACTAATGCCTTTGAATCTGAGATAGAATCGGCTTGAGATAGAAATTTACAATATTGTATAAGGGCATTTTTTAAATGAATACTATACCAATATTGAATATATTTTTTTAACGATTCGATAAACAAATAATATATTTTTAACGATTCGATAAACAAATAATAAATATTTTATTATTAAAATAAAATATTTAAATAATAAATATTTTATTATTAAAATAAAATATTTAAATAATATATTTAAATTCTAAATATTTATTATTCAAACCGACAACTGAATCGAAAAATTCTGACGGGGTGGAGTTGCTCGAAGAATACTTCTGGCGACTGTAAATCCTGTGATGCTTGTGCGGTACGTAAAGGCCCGCAGAAACTAAGTCGAGGAAGACTGCAACGGTATAACGTGGGAGCACCATTTGAACGGATTGCGCTCGACATCTTGGGTCCTTTGCCATAGACCTCCAGTGGAAATAAATACATCCTCGTTTTAATGGACTATTTCACCAAGTGGCCTGAGGCATATCGCATTCCCAATCAAGAGGCATGCACAGTCGCAGAGGTCCTAGTGCAGCAATGGGTGTCAAGGTACAGCACGCCCCTACAACTTCATACTGACCAAGGTACGAACTTTACCTCTGCTGTTTTCAAAGGACTGTGTTGTTCATCGGCATAGACAACACCCTTACATCCCCAGTCGGACGGCATGGTAGAGAGGTTCAACCATACCATCCTGAATAACCCCTCTCTTCTAGTATCAAGGAACCTGCAAGATTGGGACTTGAAGTTGCCATTGTTCCTGCTGGCTTATCGAAGTGCTGTCCATGAAACCACCGGCTATACTCCAGCTCAGATGCTGTTTGGATGTAAACTTCGTCTCCCATGTAATCTCCTGTTTGGTTGTCCACCTGATGCGCCTTCATCGCCCGAGGAGTACATCCAAGATCTCTATGCACAATTTGAGGATGTACACAACTTTGCTCAGGTGCAGATTCACATGGCAACGGAGAAAATGAAGACAAGGTACGATCTAAAGGCTACACAACATGAGTTCCAGGAAGGAGACAAGGTCTGCTTGTGGAATCGTGTTCGACACAAAGGACTCTCTCCCAAGTTACAGTGCAACTGGGACGGACCGTACACAGTCTTAAAAAGGCTTAATGATGTAGTAGTGCGGATCACTGAAACACCTTCATCAAAACCGAAGGTGGTGCACTATAGCAGGCTTGCCAAGTACCACACTTAACGGTAATATTAAAATTTAAAATGTAAATAGGTAAAATTTGCACATGCATAATGTAAATATTTGTATATAAACATTTGTACATATTTGTGAATTTTGTAAATATTTCTCTCATGATTTATATTTCTATTTTATCGTTATATGCAACTTAGTTTTTGTATTTTAGTTTGTGTAGATTTGTTTAGTTTTGCCTCTTGACCAAGGGTTGCACTGCCCGGGACGTGCAGTCCTTGGGAGGGGGGCAGTGTTACGGAATTGCAAATAATTGTATTTATTTTTGCATAGATTCTTTCAAAGAGGCTTAGTAAGTTGATAAAGTGCTAGTTTTGTGCATTTCTAGTCGTTTTAGCATTAAAATAGCCTTGTTTTCACTTAAAAATGCATTAAAAAGCCCCAACAAGGCACGTAATGGATTTGGTACCAAATTTGGCCACTTTTTCCCACCTTGGTGATTTTTTTGGCGACCTTGGCGAGAAAATCCTTTATGGAAGCTCTAATCTCATTGGCTGATGAGATACGGAAATTTCTGGAACTTTCCACACTTTTCTACAAGGGTATATAAGAGCTGTTTTTTTTTTTTTCCCGCCAAATTCAGTATGTCAGCCAGCTTCGCTAATGCTTGCATTGCTTTGAGCCTCTTTGAAAGAGACTTGCTTTAAGTGTTATTGCTATACAGTTTGTACTGTGGATTTGCTATTGACAGCTGTTGTTTAAGCTGTGTTTACTGGTTGAATTGAAGCTGATACTTGGTTTATAGACCTGTATTTTTCTGGAACTTTCTGTAAATAAATTACTGAATTTTTGTAACTTTTGCCTTTCATTCTCGGACAACTCACGAACCCCCAAGTACGCAACAATATATATACCCAAATATGGGGATTAAAATTGGGAAATAATTTTCCTCGATTTTTAACAATTTTTTACAAAAATCCAATGGGCGATTAACATTGGAAATCATTTTCTTGCATCCGCGGATGGTCAGTGACATCACACTTCGCTTGCGTATTAAAACAACCACCAATTTTTGAAGAAATTAAATATATTCGTGAAATAACTTGGCTATCACTTTTTTCACCAAGGATGATAGATATCAAATCCCTTCCGAAAACTTCTTAATAGCCATCAAATAAATGAATACTTTAAAAAAAAGCTGAGGAAGTATAGTAAAATCATTCTTTTCAATATTTCGCTCTCAAGTGTTTCTATAAATGAGTATTTCCAAATTAACTTCCGTGAAATATACGAGTTCTATATTCTTTTTCTAATAATGATTACAATTTATTTAAATTTCACAATTATGATTTATGCAACATTCTAAGTGTTAACACTTAAACATATTTAAAAGTTATACTTTATCTCATAAAAAACAATACTATTGTAAAAGTCGCCCCGCCCAGCAAAAACTCTTACCTTTCTTAAGCAGCCAAAAAAAGGATTGATATCAAATTTCGCCAACGCTATTGAATCCCGGGTACTCAATGCCTAGCTTAATGAAGATCTGCCAATAACACTGCATGTATCTTTCTAATAAATCCTAATCTCTTTCAACATTCTTTGGTATCTGTGTTAGTTTTTTCGCAGTATTATAAAGTTATAATTTAAAGTATTTTTAGGGCGGGGTGCGTAATAATATTTTAATCTTTACTAACTAAATTTTTTATTAATTAAAACTACATAGGGGACGCACCCCGCCGTGAAAATATTTTACACTGAAGACTTTTCAAAATTGCAATTTTTAATCGCAGTACCAAAACACGTGACCTCATTAAATACCAGATTTTTTTTCTTTCCGTTCAAGACTGTAGACAATCGTCTGTGATATTAAAATTCTTTTGATTTGTTGCCACCATTTTTTTTTTTTTTTAGTTTAGTTAATTTAAAAAAAAATCTAATTGTCCGATCGATAAGCCGTTTAAGCCATCGGATAGAGAAAAATCGGCTCTTTCATTTGATACCTTATTTGTAACGATACGACTAATATTTTTAATTTATTTTCCACTTTTTCCGTAAGAATGTCTCTTTTTAAGCAAGTATCCGTGAATTCTCAGTCATTTTTCGATCGCCATAGCTCAACGTTTTAATTAACATCTCCGCTAATTAGGGTCGCATCGCTTAGCGAATCATCGCGATGTCGAGATGAAGAAATTCTGCGTCTATCGACACCAGTTTCGAAGCGCTGCGACCATTAGCGCCGGAACTTTAGCGCGCACAAGGCATTTCTCACAGACAGATGCGCACAGATTTTAATAATAGCGGGTCAGTATTTTCAAACGAATCGATAACAGTAACTTTTAGTCTTAAGAAAAGAAATTTGAAAAAAAATCATTTCTGATCGGGTAAAAAGTCGCCCAGGGTCCCCACTGCCTTCGGCAGCGCAGTCCCGTGCTCGGTGCGCGCGCGTATTCCTTCCCTGACCCTTCGTGCCTCCTAAAAAAAAATCTTTTCTGATCGGGTAAAAACTCACACTAGGTCCCTATTGCTTTCGGCAGCACAGAACCATGCGCGCGCACGTGTGAAGGTGTACGTGCGCTGCGCGCACATATTCCTTCTCAAATAAAATTTTTATTCTTAAAAAAATAAAATTAAAAAAATCATTTCTCATCGGGTAAAAAGTTGGACCGGGTCCCCACTGCTTTCGGCAGCGCAGTCCCGTGCGCGCGCTCAAGTTAACAGATACAAGTGCTGCGCGCGCGTATTCCTTCCCTGACCCTTCGTGCCCCCTAAAAACAAAAATCATTCCTGATCGGTTAAAAAGTCGGACCGGGTCCCCACTGCCATCGGGGAAAAAAATATCCATAACCCCCCTCAATTTGGCTTCATTTCTTAAACTTAAAATAATTTATATTAACCCTGCTATTGTTTGTTCTGGCAACCCCGCAGTGTGATACTTTGGCCTTTGGCTCCGTTTTATTTAAGTGTTTTATTCTTCTTGTAATGGTCATGATTATGATTTATTTAAGTGTTTTTAGCTCATTTTTAAAATGTATATAGTGTATTTTTATAATTTATGTAATCACCTATTAATTTCTTTGAGAATTGTATTTATTGTATCATAGAATGGCTTAAATTGTCTATGTTTATAGTTTTTAAACATCATTTTTCCCTGAAGATGGTTAAAGATGAGTTTTAACCGAAACGTCGGAATAAGCTTTTTAAAAATTATGTGATATGCTGAAAGTATATTTTATTACTATTTCAGAATATCTCTTTTTAAGCAAATAGCCGTGAATTCTCAGTCATTTGTCGATCGACATAGCTCAACGTTTTAATTAATATCTCCGCCAATTAGGGTCGCATCACTTAGCGAATTGTCGAGATGAAGAAATTCTGCGTCTGTCGACACCGGTTTCGAGGCGCTGCGATCATTAGCACCGGAACTTTAGCACGCACAAGGCATTTTTCACAGAAAAAGAGATGCTCACAGACTTTAATAATACTAGCGAGCTTCGCCCACTAGCTGGTCAGTGTTTTCAAATGAATCACTAACATTAATGAAATTAATGAATCACTAACAGTAACTTTTTGTGTTAAGAAAAGAAATTAAAAAAAAAAAAAAAAAATCATTTCTGATTGGGTAAAATGTCGGCCCGGATCCCCACTGCCTTCGGCAGCGCAGTCCCGTGCGCGCTGCGCACGCACAACTTAAGGGATGCGCAAGCACGTGTGAAAGTATACGTGCGCTGCGCGCACATATTCCATCTCAAGACAAATTTTTATTCTTAAGAAAAGAAAATTTAAAAAATTATTTCTCATCGGGTACAAAGTCGGACCGGATCCCCACTGCATTCGGTAGCGCAGTGATGTGCGCGCTGCGCTCCACAAATTAACGAATGCGCGCGCGTATTCCATCCCTGACCCTTTGTGCCCCCTAAAAAAAAAACATTTCTGATCGGGTAAAAACTTACACCGTGTCCCCTCTGCCTTCGGCAGCATAGTTCCGTACGCGCGCGTATTCCTTCCCTGACCCTTCGTGCCCCCTAAAAAAAATCATTTCTGATCGGGTAAAAACACACACCAGGTCCCCACTGACTTCGGCAGCGCAAACCCATGCGCGCGCACGTGTGAAGGTATACGCGCGCTGCGCGCACATATTCCTTCTCAAATCAATTTTTTATTCTTAAGAAAAGAAAATCAAAAAAATCATTTCTCATTGGTTAAAAAGTCGGACCGGGTCACTACTGCTTCGGCTGCGCAGTCCTGTGCGCGCGCGCGAGTTAAGGGATACTCGCGCGGTGCACGCCTATTTCTTCCCCACCCTTTCAGCCCCTCCTAATTAACCTACGTATACCAATTTTGAACGTTCTAACTCAATTAGCTGAGATGCAAAAGAAAACCTAATCAGGACACCTTAAAAGTGTAAATCCTGGGATAACTTTCGATAATATAAAAGAACTGTGTGTCTCCACACTGTGTGTCTCCACTTCCTTCGGCGGCGCAGACCCATGCACGCGCACGTGTTAGAATAAAATTTAATTTCCAATTAAAATGTAAATTTTTTGCTTATTCTTAGAAATCGATGAAATTTGAACGGCAACTTCGTGTTGTCATGAAGACTCTGCATAGTAAGAGAAAGGAAAATTGAAGATATTGAAATTTGCAAATTTTATTCCCAATACCTCATTAAATACCAAATGTTTTTCTTTCCGATTCAGACTGTAAGCGATCGTCTGTGATATTAAAATTGTTTTGATTTGTTGCCACCATTTTTTTCAGTTTAGTTAATTTTAAAAAATCTAATTGTCCGATCGATAAGCCATTTAAACCATCGGATTAAGAAAAAAAAAGCCCTTTTAAATGGTATCTTCTTTGTAACAATACGACTTATATTTCTAATTTATTTTCCACTTTATCCGTAAAAATGTCGCTTTTTAAGCATTTAATCACGAATTCTGGGACATTTTTCGGTAGACATAGGTCGACGTTTTAATTAATATCTCCGCTAATTAGGGTCGCATTGCTTAGCGAATTATCGCGATGTCGAGATGAAGAAATTCTGCGTCTGTCGACACCGGTTTCGAGGCGCTGCGACTATTAGCGCCGGAGATATAGCGCTTACAAGGCATTTCTCATAGACAGATGCGCACAGATTTTAATAATACTAGCGGGTCAGTATTTTCAAACGAATCAATAACAGTAACTTTTAGTCTTAAGAAAAGAAATTAAAAAAAAAAAAAATCATTTCTGATCGGGTAAAAAGTCGCTCAGGGTCCCCACTGCCTTCGGCAGCGGTGTCCCGTACTCGGTGCGCGTGCGTATTTCTTCCCTGACCCTTCGTGCCTCCTAAAAAAAAAATCTTTTCAGATCGGGTAAAAACTCACACTGGATCCTTACTGCTTTTGGCAGCACAGACCCATGCGCGTGCTCGCGTGAAGGTAGAGGTGCGCTGTGCGCACATATTTCTACTATTTTTATTCTTAAAAAAATAAAATTAAAAAAAATCATTTCTCATCGGGTACAAAGTCAGACCGGGTCCCCACTGCCTTCGGCAGAGCAGTCCCGCGCGCTAAAGTTAACGGATACAGGCGCTGCGCGCGCGTATTCCTTCCCTTACCCTTCGTGCCCCCTAAAAACAAAAAATCATTTCTGATCGGTTAAAAAGTCGGACCTGGTCCGCACTGCCTTCGGCAGCGCAGTTCCGTTCGTGCTGCGTGCGCACAAATTAGGGGATACGCGCGCGGTACACGCCTATTTCTTCCCCACCCTTTCAACCCCTCCTAATTAACCTCCATATACCAATTTTAAACGGTCTAACTCAATTAGCTCAGATTCAATAAAAACCTAATCAAGAGACCTCAAAACATGTAAACCTGGTGAAAACTTTCGATAATATAAAATAACTTTAAAATAATATCTTTCGAATGATGTATTAAAAATAATTTAATCACAATTAGAAATTGAAATAATGAAATTTTAAAATGTTCCCAGGCATCAATAGCACAATCACAATTTTCAATAATGCTTCTGACTTCAGGCGATGTATTCAGATATATTGTTGATAATGCAACTCGACTACGAGATTTAAAATCCTCCACTTGTTTTGAAGTTATTCCGGCCTCAGCATCTTCAACAGGCAGTTTTTCTTTTTTACATATTATATTCCAGCAGTTTCTTTCAATTAAAATAAATTTAATGTCCTTGACCCACGTAGTATAATTATTCATCCGTAATTTTTCAATCGTGGGGTTTAAACTTACTGCCATTTCAATTTCTTATCTTCAAACACTTAGAATGCCATAAAAACTATTATCAAAATTTTAATGCTATGAGCTGACAACGAGCCAAATTGCCCATAACCACTTGTTGTGAAAAAAACAATTTCCACATATATTAAGTTAGCAGAGTTAATATTAAGTTAGCAGAGTTATATTAAGTTAGCAGAGTTAGCAGAGTTAGCGAAATGAAGAAATTCTGAGTGTGTCGACACCGGTTTCGAGGCGATGCGACCATTAGCTTAGCTCCGGTGCTTTAGCGCGCACAAGGCATTTCTCACAGAGAGAAAGACACATGCGTTCAGATTTTAATAATATAAGGAGACTAGCGAGCTTCGCCCGCTAGCGGGTCAGTATTTTCAAATGAATCATTACAATTAATGAATCACTAACAGTAACTTTTACTTTTAAGAAAAGAAAAATAAATAATTTCTGATCAGGTAAAATGTCGCCCCGGGTCCCCACTGCCTTCGTCAGCGCAGTCCCGTGCGAGCTGCACGCGCAAATGTCAACGTTTTGTTGTAAAACTTGTACCCTTTCCATGTTGATTCTCAAATTTAAATTCATTCACTACTTAAATATAATTTAAATGATTTACTTTATAATCTTTAAAGTTTAAATTATTAATTAAACGAATTATAGCGTTTAGTGCTATTATCTATTTGATACTACCATTGAGTTAAAGATTTATTAAAGTTAAAAATAAAAAGCTTGATGATAATTACTTTTAGTTAAAAGTTATATCCGTTATTAGTATAATAACGTTTAAGTCATTTGAAATAACTTTAATTTACTTACCTCATATTTAAAAGCATATTTTGTTAAAATTAACTTAAAGAAAATATGTTTAAATCCTTTCACGGATTGTTCATTTCGCTACCTATCACGGAGATGTTGTATTTTTCAACTGCTGAGTCTTTTTGCTTAGCCCATAGATGGCGGCAGACTCGTAGCGTCATGTTGCTATAGTTATGGGAGGCGTTGCCGATTGTACAGCATCAAGTAGCTGTCACTTTGAATCCGTTCGCGGCTATAAAAGGAGGTAAGGAATATGAAATCGTTCTCTTCAGCTCTTAATTTCTTAGTCTCTTAAGCTTTTAGGCTCTTATGCTTTTATGTTTTTTCAGTTTAGCTCAAAGTCATGAGCTGGTATTTTAATTTAATTATAAAGTGTTTAGTTTTATAATGATTGTAAATTACGTTTTCGTGACTTGATATTTTCAACGATACGTTTAGTGTATCTAGTTATGTCACAACGTATAAGTCGTTTTCTATTTGAACTCTATATGGCAGTATTTTAAAGGTCTTTAACCTTTCGTCAGCAAAGTATATATTCAACTATTGTTTCTGCTTATTTAATGTTACTCATCATTTTGTTTCAAGTTTAATAAACTGTGTTGTTTAAACTTATTTGTCTGCAATGAATGCCATACATATTTATCATTTTTATAGTTTATTAGAGCTGAGCAACTATCGTATATTTCACTGCTAACTCTGCTAATTTAACATGTGTGAAAATTGATTTTTTGACATCACGTTTACACACGCTGCGCGCGCGTATTCCTTCCCTGACCCTTCGTGCCCCCTTAAAAAAAATCATTTGTGATCGGGTAAAAACTCACACCGGGTCCCCACTGCCCTAGGCCGCGCAGACCAATACGCGCTGCGCACGCACGTGTGAAGGTAATGTTGTGAAAAAAACAATTTCCACATATATTAAGTTAGCAGAGTTAGCAGTGCAGTGAAATGATAGTTGCTCAGCTCTAAAAAAGATAAATATATGTGGCATTCATTGAAGACAAAAGTTCAATTAAAACAGTTTATTAAAGTTGAAACAAAATGATGAATAACATTTAAATCAGCTGAAACAATTGTAGAATCTTGCTGACGAAAGGTTAAATACCCTTAAAATACTGCCATACTGAGTTCAAATAGAAAGCTACTTTTCATTGTGAAATAACTAGATACACTAAACGAACAAGTCACAAAAACGTAATTTACAATCATAATAAAACTAAACAGTTTATAATTATATCGAAATACCAGCTCATGACTTTGAGCTAAACTGAAAAAACATAAAAGCTTAAAAGATTAAGGGCTTCAGAGCTTAAGAGCCTGATTACATATTTCCTACCTCCTTTTATAGTCACGAAACGGATTCAAAGTAACAGCTACTAGATGCTGTAGAATAGGAACGCCTCCCATAACTATAGCAACACGACGCTGCGAGTCGGCCGCCATCTGTGGGCTAAGCAAAAAGACTCTGCAGTTGAAAAAATATTACATCTCCTCGCTAAGTAGCGAAAAGAACAATCCGTAAAAGGATTTAAACATATTTTTCTTTAAGTTAATTTTAATAAAATATGCTTTTAAATATGAGGTAAGTAATTAAAGTTATTTCAAAAGACTTAAACATAAATATATTAATAAGGAATATAATTTTTAACTAAAAGTAATTATCATTAAGCTTTTTAATTTTAATATATCTTTAACTCAAATGGCAGCATCAAAAGAGAAAATAGCACTAAACGCTATAATTCATTTAATTAATAACTTAAACTTTAAAGGTTATAAAGTGAATTTAAATTATATTTAAGTAGTGAATGAATTTAAATTTAAATTTGAGAATCAACACGGAAAGGGTATAAATTTTACAACAAGGCCCCCCACCGTGTTGATTCGACAAACACAAACGTCAGCAATTACAATATTAATTTTATTAGAAAAGTAATAAAAAAAAATTCCTTGAATATTTAGTGACTTGACAACAGATTCACATATGTCTTCTACAGAATATACTTCACACAAAGCTAGAAGGCTTGTCAATTATAAGATCAAGAGTCCACAAGTCCAACTCACAATCAAAAAAAATCAGTAGCATTATCAATTTACTATACACATCTACTAAAAGAAAGAACAAGATATTAATACAGAGCAAATATGCACAGCATTTCAAGGAAACCCTTTTTTTCCCCCATTCCCCATTGTCAAAATAAGAAAACGATGATATTCACAAATATATGAAACATTTACATAACATACACATAACCAATTACACGTAGCGCTACGAATTTCTCTCATACAAAAGTTAAACTAAACCATACATCACTACACAATGGAAAACGCAGGAAAAATCCACCAAGAAAATGCATACATATCCCTCTAAAAAACATTTTTCAATTTCAAAAAATTTCAATATATATTATACGTTCAAAAAAAAAAATTTAAATTTACTCTATGTACATTTACTTAATAAATACCTTATTTACAAATTTAGACATATCACCTTTAGTAAGGGGCTTTGTGAAGGGGTCGGCAAAGTTATCTTTAGTATTTACATATTTTAAATCAAACCGTTCCTCAAATAACCATTCACGGATGAAAAATAATTTTACATTAATATGTTTCGATTTGTTATTCTCTATAGGAGATCTCGTAAAATTAATAGCCGCTTGGTTATCAGCAAAAAGTATTGGTGGTTCATATGAAATAGAAATTAATTTAAAATCAATACAATCTCGTAATATATTATCAAACCACATTAATTCTTTAACCCCGTCACACATGGATACAAATTCGCTTTCCATGGTTGAAAGGCAAACACTTTTTTGCTTAAAAGTTTTCCAAGAAATAGGGCTATTATCCAAAAATAAAATTTGTCCCCCCATTGATACAAAGTCATCTCGATTCATCGCGAAATCAGCGTCAGAGAAAGCAGTTAAACATGGATTAAAACAATTCAAATTTAATTTCAAATCTCGAGTACACGAAACATACCCAAGCAATTTAATTAACCCATTCCAATGATTAAACCCCGGCGAATTTTGAAATTGACTGAATATATTAACTGCGTAGGCAGTATCAGGTCGTGCCCTGTTTGCAATGAAAGATAAACATCCTAAGATATTCCGATATGGAAATCTAGACATTTCATCAATTTCATTTTGATTAGTAGGACAATCTTTTTTCGAATACTTAATGCCTTTTACAATAGGTAACGAACAGAAAGGGATGTTAAACGACTTAAACCTGTCATACACTTCATTAATATATAATTCCTAAAAAATTTGTACTGAATCATTTTCATAATTAAATTCTACACCAAGTAATTTCTTGGTTTTACCTAAAATTTTTATATCAAATTTACATTTTCATAAATTAAGAATATTGTCTATTTGAAATTGATTTTTACCAAACAAAACTAAATCATCTACATAAACTAATAAAACAATATAATTTTCAAAATAATATGAACAATTACACCAGTTAAATTTATTAAACCCTAAATCTAATAGTACTTTATTTAACTAATAATACCAGAGCCGACCACTTTGATGAAGGCCATATAACGCTTTGTCTAGTTTACAAACAAGATTTTCCCCTCCCTTTACAACATATCCTTTTGGCTGAGACATATAAATTTCTTCTTTTAAAGGTGCATAAAGATAAGCACATTTTATATCGCATTGAACATTATGCCATTTATAACATGAGACCAATAATGAAAAAAAGAAACGTATTACTGAGAAATTAACGACGGGTGAAAACGTCTCGTCATAAGTGTCCCCCTTTATCTGATGAAAGCCCTGGGCCACGAGCCTCGTTTTAAAGCGGGCAACGTTTCCTAGCTCATCTCTTTTAATGGCGTATACCCATCTATTTCCCAAAACTTTTTCCCCTCCGGTAAATTAACCAGATGCCAAACTTTACGGGTTTTCATATTATTTATCTCATCATTCATGGCATTTTTCCATTCAACACATTCTGAAGATTTAACGGCCTGATTATATGTTTTAGGTGCAGGGATAAGTAGTCATGATTTTTTATGAGTTAAACTTGAAGTTGGATTATTCGAGTTTTGCTGATCAACTACCCCCTCGAACTTATTACTACCAGAGAAATAAAAAAAATTAGAGTCAAAAATTAAATTATTTTTCTCACAATATTGCTTGACATCGTTCATTGATCTCAATCTAGTTTTAGTGTTATCCGGGTAATAGAAGATGTCAACTCTATCACTCATTTTTCTGGGTACGGGTTTTCCATTCCAAATAATTGAAGAAAGAGGTTTAAGAGAAGATTTATCTACAGGAGTTTCATCGACGGGCTCGTCACTAGAATCATCGGGCTCACCTCCGAAAACAATGTCAACAGGATCGGAAACTTGACAATCAACTGGACTTTCCGGAAGTAAGTCCAATTCCTCCAGTGAGGTGCCCATCACCGCTCCACTGCATTTACTAAATAGCTGATCAGAGAACGTTACGTTTATAGTTTCAACTATTTTATCCTCATCCTCCAACCAAATTTTATATCCCTTAGTCCTTAGTGAATAACCTATCAGTACTCCCTTTTTAGCCTTAGGTTCAAGCTTATGGTTTCTATGCTGTTTTGGGATCCCTACATACGAAATTAACCCAAACGGCTTCAGGTGTCTTACGGATGGTTTAAACCCAGTATATAACTCAAAAGGAGTCTTAGTTTATCCCCTGTGGATTAAACGGTTCCAAGTGTACGCGAAATACAACACTGCATCGGGCAAGAAAGAGAAAGGCAAACCACTATCCGTGATAATAGCTCTAACACAATTTAAAGAAGTTTGATTAAACCGCTCACTTAACCCATTTTGCTCAGGTGTGAACGTGTTAGTTAACTCATGAACAACTCCATTTTTACTACAAAATGATTTGAAATTGTCCTTTACAAATTCGGAACCATTATCCGTACGAATAGCTTTCAATTTTTTATTCAAACTACGTTCTGCCCGTGCAATGTGTCTCTCGAATACACCAAAAACCTGAGACTTATCCTTTAAAGGATAAACAGCAACCCTTTTAGAAAATCCATCAATAATGGACAAAAGAACCTTTCTCCATTTTTACCAGTTACTTTAATTGGGCCCCAAACGTCCATAAATACTTTCTCTAACGGTGATTTAACGCCATGAACATCGGAGGATTTAAAAGACACACGGTTTTGTTTACTAATCCTACAAGGTTCACAAAAAAAATTCTTAAACTTAAGTTTAGGAAGGCCCCTCACCCCGTTCTTCTTGCTAGTATTTACAATAGTATCAGGACTTACATGCCCAAAACGAGCATGCCAATACCCAATTTCATTAACTTTTGCAAGAGAAGCTGAAGGTTTTTCTGGGTGCCCCCCATTCACTTTACTCCCCTTTTTAACTTTAGAAACATTAGGATATAAGTAGTAAACACCGTCTTTAATTTTAGCAGTAAAAATATGTCTTTTATCTTTACCGAATACCGACACTCGACCCTTACCGCCAGTGTATGTGGCACCGTTCACATCTAATTTAGGACCTGATATTAAATTTTTCCGTAACTTTGGGGAATATAACACATCTTTTAAATACAATACATTTTTACCAAAATTCAACTTAACAGTTCCTTTAGCAGTAATAGGAAAACTAATACCATCGATCGCGACAAAAAGCTCCTCTCCCTCAACAGAAGTATAATGCTCAAAAAGCTCTAAATTTTTTAGAAAATGATTTGAAGCAGCGGTATCAAAAATAAAGCTGTCATCATCACTTAAATTACTAAAATTAGCTTGAGCTATGTAGTAGGAGGGGGGAGATTTGCATTTGTCACGACAGTTGGAGTTAAACTTTAAATTTCTAGGTTTAAATTTAACATTACTATTCAAAAAACAGTTTTTCTTTAAGTGGCCGATACGGCCACACTTAAAACAAGTTAAAGGTTTTTTACCTTTGTGCTGGACGTTCTGTATCTGAACACTGTTATTGGCATCTTTCTTAATATCACCTTCTCGAAGCTGTAGACGTGATTCCTCCGCTGTTAACTCGGACACAATACTCTGGAACTTGAACTGGTCGTTCTTCCAACGCAACAAATATTGCACTGAAGATTCAAACTTGGATGGTAAGTGTTGCAAGAGCTGGAAACAGCAATATACATCCTCTACAGCATGGCCAATTTCACGCAGCTGGTCCAGTATTCTTGATAACCGGGTTACAAAAGAATTCACTGTTTCATTCTCAGACATTCTACAATTAATGAACTCTGTAAACAGTCCCATATGATGAGCTCTTGAGTCTGATATAAAGGTCTTCTTCAAAGTCTCCCAGGCATCAATAGCACAATCACAATTTTCAATAATGCTTCTGACTTCAGGCGATGTATTCAGATAAATCGTTGATAATGCCACTCGACTACGTGATTTAAAATCTTCCACTTGTTTTGAAGTTATTCCGGCCTCAGCATCTTCGACAGGCAGTTTTTCTTTTTTACATATTATATCCCAGCAGTTTCTTTCAATTAAAATAAATTTAATGTCCTTGACCCACGTAATATAATTATTCATCCGTAATTTTTCAATAGTGGGATTTAAACTCACTGCCATTTCAATTTCTTATCTTCAAACAATTAGAATGCCATAAAAACTATTATCAAAATTTTAAATGCTATGAGCTGACAACGAGCCAAATCGCCCATAACCACTTATTGTGAAAAAAAAATCAATTTTCACATATGTTAAATTTGCAGAGTTAGCAGTGAAATGATAGTTGCTCAGCTCTAATAAACTATAAAAAAAATGATAAATATGTGTGGCATTCACTGAAGACAAAAGTTTAATTAAAACAGTTTATTAAAGTTGAAACAAAATGATGAATAACATTAAATCAGCTGAAACAATTGTAGAATATATATCTTGCTGACGAAAGGTTAAATAGCCTTAAAATACTGCCATATAGAGTTCAAATAGAAAACAACTTTTCATTGTGACATAACTAGATACACTAAACGTATCATTGAAAATATCAAGTCACAAAAACGTAATTTACAATCATAATAAAACTAAACAGTTTATAATTATATCGAAATACCAGCTCATGACTTTGAGCTAAACTGAAAAAACATAAAAGCTTAAGAGATTAAGGGCTTCAGAGAGTGATTACATATTTCTTACCTCCTTTTATAGCCGCAAAACGGATTCAAAGTAACAGCTACTTGATGCTGTAGAATCGGAACTCCTCCCATAACTATAGCAACACGACGCTGCGAGTCTGCCGCCATCTATGGGCTAAGCAAAAAGACTCTGCAGTTGAAAAAATATTACATCTCCTTGCAAGGTAGCGATAAAACACTGAGCAATCCGTGAAAGGATTTAAACATATTTTCTTTAAGTTAATTTTAACAAAATATGCTTTTAAATATGAGGTAAGTAAATTAAAGTTATTTCAAATGACTTAAACATAAATATACTAATAAGGAATATAACTTTTAACTAAAAGTAATTATCATTAAGTTTTTTAATTTTAATATATCTTCAACTCAATGGCAGTATCAAAAAGATAATAGCACTAAACGCTATAATTCATTTAATTAATAATTTAAACTTTAAAGATTATAAAGTAAATTATTTAAATTATATTTAAGTAGTGAATGAATTTAAATTTAAATTTGAGAATCAACACGGAAAGGGTACAAATTTTACAACAATTTCTCACAGACAAACAGATGCGCATAGATTTTAATAATATAAGGAGACTAGCGGGCTTCGCCCGCTAGCGTGTCAGTATTTTTAAATGAATCGCAATAAATAATGAATCACTAACAGTAACTTTTAAGAAAAAAAAAAAAAAATCATTTTTGATTGAGTAAAAAGTCGCCCCGGGTCCCCACTGCCTTTCAGCAGCGCTGACCCATTGCGTGTGAAGGTGTACGTGCGCTAAAATAACAGCTCATGACTTTGAGCTAAACTGAAAACTTAATAGAAAAAAACCGGCTAGCAATCACTAGTCGACGTAACAATCAATTGCATTAAAACATAAAAGCATAAGACGCGATTACATATTCCTTACCTCTTTTTATACAAGCGAACGGATTCAAGTGACAGCCACTCGATGCTGTACACTCGGCAACGCCTACCTAACCATAGCAACATGATGCTACGAGTCTGCCGCCATCTATGGGCGAAGCAAAAAGACTCTGTAGTTGAAAATTATACCGTCTACGTGTTAGGTAGCGAAAAACAATAAACAATCCGTGAAAGGATTAAAACATATTTTCTTTAAAGTTAATCTTAACAAAACATGCTTTTAAATAAGAGGTAAGTACATTAAAGTTATTTCAAATTACTTAAATAAAATTATACTAATAAGAAATATAACTTTTAACTAAGTGGTTACCATTAAGCTTTTTATTTTTATTTTTAACTAGCAGGCTTTGCCCGCTTCGCTGGTCACTAAATTTAAAGGAAACTCTTTTCTATATAGCTTTATAAAAATAAAATAAAATACTAAAATTGCTCAAAAGCTCGCTTCGGATCCCTGCTGCCTTCGGTAGCGATTTGGTCATCCGCTAAAACTCGGGCGCTTGTCCCTATTACCTGAGACAATGGTTTACCAATAGGCTTGCATTAAGTCCTTATTAGATAACAGTTTCGAAATAGATAGTATCGAAAAAAAAATGAAGTATCCCCTTTATATTTGAATCCCAGTTACATATGAACAACACTATACGTGGTGCACATAATATTTGCTTTTACTTTATTTCCTATGTTTATTTTGTTTATCCCCGATCAACCATAAAAATGATAACAATTTCACGCTAAATATTATAATATGCTATGACCGGCTACGTCTGTTGCATGAGACAATTAATTTTTTGTGGTTATTAGTATTCATGGTTTGTAAGCATGATCATAGTACCGCCTTAATATAGCTCTCTTTGGCGACTTTTGAATTTTTGTCACCATTTTAGATTTTATCCCTTGTAAAAATAAGACTTAATACCTTGTAACAATATGCTATGAGCGCTATTTCTGACATATTTTAGACAACTAAACTTTTAATGGTTATATATATTTCCCATTAAGCATATTTTTATTTTCATTTATTTATTTAAATATTGATGAAATTTGAACTTCAATTTGGTCTAGTGTTGTACAGGCTGTATACTACACGTTTGTGTTTGTGAAAGAAAATTTATAAAATACATACATTAGTTAATTTTAAAAAATCTAATTGTCCGATCGATAAGCTGTTTAATCCGTTGGATTCACAAAAATTGCATCTTTCATTTGGTATCTTATTTGTAACGATACGACTGATATTTCTAATTTTTTTAATTTACTTTCCTCATTTTAAATAAATGTAATTTTTATTGTTCACGTTTTTTTTTTCTTTTTTTCTGTCCAAAAAAGAATAATTTTTTTTGGCAACAATTAAATTAAGGATTAAAATTAAATGGCCAATTTATCAGTTATTAGAAGGTTTTTATTTTAACATTTTAATTAATTAAAAGAAAACTAAAACAAAATTCGAAAATCCGGCTTCGAGGTGCATCAGGGGAGGTTATTACGAATCAACATGCAAATTTTTGTAGCTCAGCCATCAGCCGTTAGGAACACACCTAAACTTTATTGAATAGCAATAAAGTTCAAATTGACTCTAGAAAACGTTTGTATGGGAAATAGAAAAGGGCTGTTTTTAGGGTTTTCCCGGAAATTATTCGATTTTTTCTCGCCTTTTAAACATTCCCTAGACCTCCACGAACATTTCAAGACTAAGATAAGATAAATCCGTTCAGCCGTTCTCGAGTTTTAGTGAGACTAACGAACAGCAATTCATTTTTATATACAACCTCTGACAATAAAGTTCGGTGAATGAAGTCAGAACGGCCGATCTGGCAACACTGGCGAAACAAGACGCTGCACCTGTGTAGTGGCAGATGTTGACCATCTGCCCCCACCGTTGTTCAGTTGAGCGTCGTTTGTGTTCTGTGTAAGACTTGTTTTACTAAGTGCTTGTTTAGTGCGTTGGTTCTTAACTGAGAACAGGGAAATGAAAAGATCAATTTAAAGTTTTGTTTTAAGGTTGGCAAGACACTGAAAGAAACGCATGCGATGCTGGTACGTGTTTATGAAGATCAAGCACTGTCCATGAAGTGTGTATACAAGTTGTTTACCTGTTTTCGAGAGGGCCGGGAAAGTGTTTCTGACAATTCCCGTAACAGAAGACAGGCGACCTCCGTCATTGACGAAAACATTGAGAAAGTGAGGAAACGGTAATTATGAAAGATCGTCAATTATGAAAGATCGTCAATTAACTGTGCGCATGATAGCTGATGAACTGCAGATCGTGAATCCGTGCAACAAATCGTTACCCAGAATATAGGGATGAGAAAAACGTGTTGTCGTCTTGTGCCTCATCACTTGACTGACAATCAAAAGCAGGCACGTTTAGAGGATGATACAAATTGCACATCCACCATATTTGCCAGATCTCAATCCTCCAGACTTCTTCCTATTCCCACGACTCAAACTCGCTTTGAAAGGAAAGAGATTTGACGATATTTCTGACATCCAACGACACGTGACGAGGCTTTTGAACACCATCCCAAAAGAAGACTTCTCGCAAAGTTTCCAGGACATGTATAGCAGATCTCAGTGGTGTATAGTTATGGGAGGTGACTACTTCGAAGGACAGTAAAGTAACTTTCGTTAATATTTCATCTACGTTAATGTTACAGGACTATTCACCGAACTTTATTGTCAGAGGTTGTATATAGATTATCTTTAGCTCAATGGCAGTATCAAATAGATAATAGCACTAAACGCTATATTTCATTTAATTAATAATTTAAACTTTAAAGATTATAAAGTAAATTATTTAAATTATATTTAAGTAGTGAATGAATTTAAATTTAAATTTGAGAATCAACACGGAAAGGGTACAAATTTTACAACAAGGCCCCCCACCGTGTTGATTCGACAAACACAAACGTCAGCAATTACAATATAAACTTTATTAGAAAAAAAAACATTTCTTGAATATTTAGTGACTTGTCGACAGATATTCGTTATTCATATATCTTCTCCAGGATATACTTCATACAAAACTAGAAGGTTTGTCATTCTTGTAAATCATAAGATAAGTCCAAGAGTCCAAATCACAATTTCAAAAACAAGTAGCATTATCAATATACTAGACACATCTACTAAAAGAAAGAACAAGATATTAATACAGAGCAAATATGCACAGCATTTCAAGGAAACCTTTTCCTCCCCATTCCCCATTGTCAAAAAAAAACAAGATGATATTCACAAATATATGAAACAATTATTTAAGATACACATAACCGATTAAACGTAGCGCTACGAATTTCTCTCATACAAAAATTAAACTAAACAATACATCACTACACAATGGAAAATGCTTTAAAAACCTACCAAGAAAATGCATATATATCCCTCTAAAAAACATTTTTCAATTTCAAAAAAATTTAAATATATATTATACGTTCAAAAAAAATTTAATTTTACTCTATATACATGTACTTAATAAATACTTTACTTACAAATTTAGACATATCACTTTTAGTAAGGGGCTTTGTGATGGGATCGGCAAAGTTAGCTTTAGTATTTACATATTTTAAATCAAACCGTTCCTCAAATAACCATTCACGGATGCAAAATAACTTTACATTAATATGCTTAGATTTGTTATTACTTTCTTCTATATGTAATATAGAGAAAGTATTGGATTCGTAAAAATTTTCGACCTCGGGTTTTTGATGGATTTACACGTTTTGAGAGCTGTAGAACACGATTTGACCATTTTTAGAAAATGTCTGTCTGTCTGTCTGTCTGTCTGTGTGTGTGTGACAAAATTTTGTGGCAACTGTATCTCAAGAACTACTGCACAGAATTTCATACAAATTGGTATGTAGTTTCATCTTGACATAAATTAGTGCCTATCAACTTTTGGTAAAAATTGTCTTACAGGTTGCGTTGCCATCCCGCTTTTTCTAAATTTTTAACATGGTGATATAGGACAAAATTTTGTATAAATGTGCATAAAGAGAATTATTTTTTAGTAATCATTATGAAATTTACAAAAATTATTTATAATTGAGATAGTCAACTGGGAAAAAATTTTGTATGCGTAGGAGCCTCGCCACACCCCCTGGGGGGGGGGAGTCCCCCCTCGTGGGGAGTAAATTTTCATGATGGGTATCTTTCAAAAGAGCTCGACAGTACCTTTAAAACGAATGGTTGAACCATAGATCTGCGATAATTTAAAACAAAGTTATCGATTTTTTTTACTTTTAATGAAAAAAAAAAAAAAAAAAAATCGTTTTTTTTTTTTTTTTTTTTTTAAACGAAATTTAACCAGACTTGGTATTTAGTTGGCCCCTGATATAAACTGAGGCTGATTAGATTTGGGGATCAATCGTTCAACAGGTGGCGCTGTGATCGTATTTTTTCTAAATTTTTAACATGGCAATATAGGAAAAAATTTCGTATAAATGTACATAATGAGAGTTATTCTTAACCTGTGATTGTGAAATTAATATGAATTATTGATAATAGTAGTAGTTAATTAGGAAAAAAATTTGGGGCATCGCTTCCCCCCCTAGGGGGAAGTACCCCCTCCCAGTGGGGGGTGTAAATTTTCAAGATCGGTATCTTTCGAAAGGTCTCGTCAATACCTTTAAAACGAATGGTTGAACTATAAATATGTGGTAATTTAAAACAAAGTTATCGATTTTTTTTACTTTTAACAAAAAAAAAAAAAAAAAATCTTTGAAAAAAATCGTATTTTTTTTTTTTTTTTTAATATTGTTACTGCGTGAATTTGTATAGGAAAATATAGAAGAAAGTCTTGTGGTGGCCACAACATACTAGTTTTCTATAGGAGATCTCGTAAAATTAATAGCCGCTTAGTTATCAGCAAAAAGTATTGGTGGTTCATATGAAATAGAAATTAATTTAAAATCAATACAATCTCGTAATATATTGTCAAACCACATTAATGCTTTAACCCCATCACACATGGATACAAATTCGCTTTCCATGGTTGAAAGGCAAACACTTTTTTGCTTAAAAGTTTTCCAAGAAATAGGGCTATTATCCAAAAATAAAATTTGTCCCCCCATTGATACGAAGTCATCCCTATTCATCGCGAAATCAGCGTCAGAGAAAGCAGTTAAACATGGATTAAAACAATTTAATTTTAATTTTAAATCACGAGTACGCGAAACATACCCAAGTAATTTAATTAACCCATTCCAATGATTAAACCCCGGTGAATTTTGAAATTGACTGAATATATTAACTGCGTAGGCAATATCAGGTCGTGTTCTGTTTGCAATGAAAGATAAATATCCTAAGATATTCCGATATGGAAATCTAGACATTTCATCAATTTCATTTTAGTTAGTAAGACAATCTTTTTTCGAAAACTTAATGTCTTTTACAATAGGTAACGAACAAAAAGGAATATTAAAAGATTTAAACCTGTCATAAACTTCATCTATATATATAAAAGAGCAGAGTCTGTGTGTGTGTGTGTGTGTCTGTCCGCAATAGAATCCTAGGCCGTTTCACCGAGCGGGACCAAATTTGGCACGGTTAATGTTTACGACCCGAGAAAGACAACGCCGCAAGCGATTTTACAAAATTCGCCCCCCAAGGGGGGGAGGGGGGGGCAAAACGTAATTTCACAAAATCCTTCATATCTCAAACAAAAAAACAGATATCCGTAAAATTTTTGCTTTAAAATATAGCTAATACAAATGTCTAAAAATCGGTTTCTGGAATTTTTGAAATTCGGTCCCCAAGGGGAACGTGATTTCAAATGCGTAAAACGTGATTTCGCATAATCCTATATATCTCAAAAAAAAAAAAAAAAAAAGGTATACGTGAAATTTTTGCTCTGAAATATAGCTAATGCAACTATCTAAAACCCAATTTCCGGAATTTTAGAAATTCAGCCCCCAGGTGGGGCAGCAAGGGGGGGGGGGGCTATGGAGCAAAAAGAAATAGAAATACAGTTAGGCTGTTCAAAATTGGTACAGATAGGTTTTAAAGGCCTGCAAGTCGAATGGGGATATTTTAAATTATCAGGAGGGGCGGGTAGGGGGGGTGGGGTGGTAAGGGGGGGCTATGGGGCAAAAACAAGTAGAATTACAGTTAGGCAGTTCAAAATTGGTACAGGTAGGTTTAAGAGGCCTGCAAGTCGAATGGGGATATTTTCGATTGTGTAAAGTTGTTCGGAGGGGCAAGAAGGGGGGAGGTGAGGGAGGGCAAAAAAATAAAAATAGTGTCAGATCGTTCAAAATTGGTACATAGAGGTTTTCGATACTTACAAATCGATTGCGGATATTTTTGAATTTGTAAAGTTATTAGGAGGGTCGGGTAGGGGGGGTGTGCGGTATGGGGGAGGCTATGGGGCAAAAACAAATAGAAATACAGTTAGGTCGTTCAAAATTGGTACAGATAGGTTTAAGAGGCCTGCAAGTCGAATGGGGATCTTTTCTAAAGTGTAAAGTTATTAGGAGGGGCGAGAAGGGGGAGGGGGGGCAAAAAAATAAAAATAGAGTTAGATCGTTCAAAATTGGTATATAGAGGTTTTCGATACTTACAAATCGATTGGGGATATTTTCGAATTTGCAAAATTATTAGGAGGGGCGGTAAGTGGGGCTAAGGGCAAAAACAAATAGAAATACAATTAGGCCGTTCAAAATTGGTACAGACAGGTTTTAAAGGTCTGCAAGTCGAATGGGGATATTTTCGAAAATGTATAGTTATAAGGAGGGGCGAGAAAGGGGAGGGGAGAGGGGGGGGCAAAAAATAAAAATGGATTTAGATCGTTCAAAATTGGTATATGGAGGTTTTCGATACTTACAAATCGATTGGGGATATTTTCGAATTTGTAAAATTATTAGGAGGGGCGGGTAGGGCGGTGGGGTGGTAAGGGGGGTCTATGGGGCAAAAACAAATAGAATTACAGTTAGGCCGTTCAAAATTGGCACAGATAGGTTTAAGAGGCCTGCAAGTCGAATGGGGATATTTTCTAAAGTGTAATGTTATTAGGAGGGGCGAGAAGGGGGATCGTTCAAAATTGGTACATCGAGGTTTTCGATACCTACAAATCGATTGAGGATATTTTTGAATTTTTAAAATTATTGGGAGGGAGCGTAGGGGCAAAAAAATAAAAATAGAGATAGATCGTTCAAAACTGGTGCATAGAAGTTTTTGATATTTACAAATCGATTGCGGATATTTTCGAATTTGTAAAATTATTAGGGTGCTCATATATATGCATTCGCGCGTGCGCATCGCGCACGGGTCTGCGCTGCCGAAGGCAGTGGGGATCCGGTGCGACATTTTTTCCGATGAGAGGTTTTTTTTTTTTCACATGATAATAATTAATGCAATTTTGAGAATTCGTTAATTATAATGATTCATTTAAAAAAAGTGACCAGCGAAGCGGGCGTAGCCTGCTAGTTAATATATAATTCCTGAAAAATTTGTACTGAATCATTTTCATAATTAAATTCTACACCAAGTAATTTCTTGGTTTTACCTAAAATTTTTATATCAAATTTACATTTTAATAAATTAAGAATTTTATCTATTTGAAATTGATTTTTACCAAACAAAACTAAATCATCAACATAAACTAATAAAACAATATAATTTTCAAAATAATATGAACAGTTACACCCGTTAGATTTATTAAACCCCAAATCTAATAGTACTTTATTTAACTCATAATACCAGAGCCGACCACTCTGATGAAGGCCATATAACGCTCTGTCTAGTTTACAAACGAGATTTTCCCTTCCCTTTACAACATATCCTTTCGGCTGAGACATATAAATTTTTTCTTTTAAAGGTGCATAAAGATAAGCACATTTTATATCGCATTGAACGTTATGTCATTTATAACATAAGACCAATAATGAAAAAAAGAAACGTATTACCGAGAAATTAACGACGGGTGAAAACGTCTTGTCATAAGTGTCCCCCTTTATCTGATGAAAGACCTGAAACGGGCCCTAGCTCATCTCTTTTAACGGCGTATACCCATCTATTTCCCAAAACTTTTTTCCCCTCCGGTAAATTAGCCAGATGCCAAACTTTACGGGTTTTCCTATTATTTATCTCATCATCTATGGCATTTTTCCATTCAACACATTCTGAAGATTTAACGGCCTGATTATATGTTTTAGGTGCAGGGATAACTAGTCATGATTTTTTATGAGTTAAACTTGAATTTGGGTTATCCGAGTTTTGCTGATCCACTACCCCCTCGAACTTATTACTACTAGAGAAATAAAAAAAAAATTAGAGTCAAAAATTAGATTATGTTTCTCACAATATTTTTTGACATCGTTCATCGATCTCAATCTAGTTTTAGTGTTGTCCGGGTAATAGAAGATGTCAACTCTGTCACCAATTTTCTGGGTATGGGTTTCCTATTCCAAGTAATTGAAGAAAGAGGTTTAGGAGAAGATTTATCTACAGGAGTTTCATCGACGGACTCCTCACTAGAATCATCGGGGATCGGGCCCACCCCAGAAAACAATGTCAACAGGATTGGAAGCTTGACAATCAACTGGACTTTCCGGAAGTAAATCCAATTCCTCCAGTGAGGTGCCCATCACCGCTCCACTGCATTTACTAAATAGCTGATCAGAGAACGTTACGTTTATAGTTTCAACTATTTTATCCTCATCCTCCAAACAAATTTTGTACCCCTTAGTCCTTAGTGAATAACTATCAGTACTCCCTTTTTAGCCTTAGGTTCAAGCTTATGGTTTCTATGTTGTTTTGGGATCCCTACATACGAAATTAACCCAAACGGCTTAAGGTGTCTTACGGATGGTTTAAACCCAGTATATAACTCAAAAGGAGTCTTAGTTTGTCTCCTGTGGATTAAACGGTTCAAAGTGTACGCGAAATACAACATTGCATCGGGCCAAAAAGAAAAAGGTAAACCACTATCCGTGATAATAGCTCTAACACAATTTAAAGAAGTTTGATTAAACCGCTCACTTAACCCATTTTGCTCAGGTGTGAACGTGTTAGTTAACTCGTGAACAACTCCATTTTTACTACAAAATGAATTGAAGTTGTCATTTACAAATTCGGAACCATTATCCGTACGAATAGCTTTTAATTTTTTATTCAAACTACGTTCTGCCCGTGCAATGTGTCTCTCGAATACACCAAAAGCCTGAGACTTATCCTTTAAAAGATAAACAGCAACCCTTTTAGAAAATCCATCAATTATGGACAAAAAAAATCTTTCCCCGTTTTTCCTAGTTACTTTAATTGGGCCCCAAACGTCCATAAATATTTTCGCTAACGGTGATTTAACGCCATGAACATCGGATGATTTAAAAGACACACGGTTTTGTTTACTAATCCTACAAGGTTCACAAAAAATTTTCTTTAACTTAAGTTTAGGAAGGCCCCTCACCCCGTTCTTCTTGCTAGTATTTACAATAGTATCAGGACTTACATGCCCAAAACGAGCATGCCAATACCCAATTTCATTAACTTTTGCAAGAGAAGCTGAAGGATTTTCTGAGTGCCCCCCATTCACATTACTCCTCTTTTTAACTTTAGAAACATTAGGATATAAATAGTAAACACCGTCTTTAATTTTAGCAGTAAAAATATGTCTTTTATCTTTACCGAATACCGACTCTCGACCCTTACCGCCAGTCTATGTGGCACCGTTTACATCTAATTTGGGACCTGATATTAAATTTTTCCGTAACTGTGGGGAATATAAAACATCCTTTAAATACAAAACATTTTTACCAAAATTTAAGTTAACAGTTCCTTTAGCAGTAATAGGAAAACTAATACCATCGATCGCGACAAAAAGCTCCTCTCCCTCAACAGAAGTATAATGCTCAAAAAGATCTAAATTTCTTAGAAAATGATTTGAAGCAGCGGTATCAAAAATAAAGCTGTCATCATCACCTAAATTACTAAAATTAGCTTGAGCTATGTAGTAGGAGGGGAGAGATTTGCATTTGTCACGACCGTTGGAGTTAAACTTTAGATTTCTAGGTTTAAATTTAACATTACTATTCACAAAGCAGTTTTTCTTTAAATGATCAATACGGCCACATTTAAAACAAGTTAAAGGTTTTATACCTTTATGTTGAACATTCTGAATCTGTATACTGTTATTGGCATCTTTCTTGATATCACCTTCTCGAAGCTGTAGACGTAATTCTTCCGCTGTTAACTCGGACACAATACTCTGGAACTTGAACTGGTCATTCTTCCAGCGCAACAAATATTGCACTGGAGATTCAAACTTGGAAGGTAAGTGTTGCAAGAGTTGAAAACAGCAATACGCATCCTCCATAGCATGGCCAATTTCACGCAGCTGGTCCAGTATTCTTGATAACCGGGTTACAAAAGAATTTACTTTCATTCTCAGACATTCTACAATTAATGAACTCTGTAAACAGTCCCATATGATGAGCTCTTGAGTCTGATATAAAGGTCTTCTTCAATGTCTCCCAAGCATCAGTAGCACAATCACAATTTTCAATAATGCTTCTGACTTCAGGCGATGTATTCAAAGAAATTGTCGATAATGCGACTCGACTACGTGATTTAAAATCTTCCACTTGTTTTGAAGTTATTCCAGCACCAGCATCTTCAACAGGCAGTTTTTCTTTCTTACATGTTATATTCCAGCAGTTTCTTGAAATTAAAATAAATTTAATGTCCTTGACCCACGTAATATAATTATTCATCCGTAATTTTTCAATAGTGGGATTTAAGTTCACTGCCATTTCAATTTCTTATCTTCAAACAACTAGAATGCCACAAAAACTATTATCAAAATTTTAAATGCTATGAGCTGACAACGAGCCAAAAGGCCCATAACCATTTGATGTGAAAAATTAATTGTCACATATGTTAATTATCAGTGAAATATGCGACAGTTGCTCAGCTCTAATCTTATATCTTCTTATATATTAAAAAAATTTATGAAAACTAAAGTCAGTCCGTCTGGCCGTTCTATCCGGCCGATTTCCTTCATTTTTTTTTTTTTTAAATGAAAGGTATTTAGACACAGATATGTCATCAATCATTGAAATTTACTCAACTCCCACCTTACTCAAGTTATACTCAAACGCGATTCTTCCCTGTACATTTCTTATGGGACACATTCACTCAAGCAATTCGAATTCTCATAGCTCCTCTTCTAATGAATGGATCTTGATCGTGTGTGTCTAAGAACACTCAGCGGATCAAGCTCTTTCTTTTGAGCTATTAACTGTTTAAATTCGTTGAGTTTGAGGAAAGTTATGCGTGCAGAATCAACTTTACATTCAATTTTTTCAAAATTTTTTCAAGATTTTCCTTCACTCAGACCTCTATAACTAGAGCTCTAATTAACGTAGGCTGTTGACACAAATCTAAGAACACTCAGTGAATCAAGCTCTTACTTTTGAGCTATTAACTGCTTAAATTCGTTGAGTTTGAGGAAAGTTATGCGTGCATAATCAAATTTACATTCAATTTTTTCAAGAATCTATATATTAATTTGAAACGTGTTTTTGTCTGTCTCCACTAATTTGAGAGAACGGCTAGGTGTAAAAATTTGGTTGAGGTGTCTAAAAAAAGGTCTTGGTCTGTAGATGTGTTATGAAAAGAGAAAAATAAAAAAAAGTCGAACGGTTCCCCCCTGGGGGGAGGCAGGGGTAAAAAACACGTTTGCGAGCTTAACTCAGCTTTAAATTACTTCACGGTGAAGAAATTGTACATGGGGGGACTAGACTCGAATACTAAAAAATCAATATCTGCGATTTTGGAATTTTCGATTTTAAAGGGGGAAAGGGCGGGGGGGGGGAGGGGGGAAATTAGTTTGAGAGGGAAATCCGTTCTAGACCCACACATGTAGCACCTCATTTTAAAGGTCTTGAAATTTCATGTTGATTGGGGATGTTTGTACACAATATAGGGCGCCCCTGGTGGTGAAAAATGGAACTAGGTGATTTTGTAGTAGGCCCTATCATGTTACACCTTATTTTAAAGGTCTTGGTATTTCCTGACTGTTGGTGATGTTTGTACAGAACACGCTGTGCCCCCTGGCGGTGGAAAGTGGAACTAAAGGAATTTGCAGTTGACACATCTATGTGACACCTTATTTGAAAGGTCTTAGAAATTCAAGACGATTGGTGATAAAGGTCTTAAAATTTGATGCTGAGTGGGGATGTTGGCATACAATATAGTGCGCCCCCTGGTGGTTAAAAATGGAACAAGGTGATTTTGCAGTAGAACCTATCATGTTACACCTTATTTTAAAGGTCTTGGTATTTCCTGACCGTTTGTGTTGTTCGTATAGAACACGCTGTGCCCCCTGGCGGTGGAAAGTGGAACTAAAGGATTTTGCAGTTGACACCACCATGTGCCACCTTATTTGAAAGTTCTTGGAAATTCAAGGCGATTGGTGATGTTCGTATAAAACATACTGCGCCCCCTGGTGGAGGAAAGTGGATTTTGCAGCGCGTGCGGAGCATGCCTGCTGTACGGTGCCGCAGCCACAGGCAGCGGTAACACGAGTCAGAGGACCGTATGGCTCAAGGTTAATTTTTGAGAATTTTTTCATGTTATTAGCGGCTTGCATATACGCTGCCATTATCATGGGCCCGGGCATTGCCGGGCTGGTTCGTTTGGTTCCAGGTTAATTTTTTTGGAATTTTTCTATGTTATTAGCGGCCCGCGTATGCGTTGCCGCAGGCACCGGGGTCACGAGGCAGAGTTTCGTTCGGTTCGAGGTAATTATTATTATTATTATTATTATTATTATTATTTTATTACAGCTGATTATTTTTTTTTCGCAATGCTTTTATTTAAAAATAGAAATTCAAACAAAATCGGGTTAAAGATATAAAATCATATAAATTTAAGGTCCATTTAAGATTATTATCATGGGGCCGGGCAACGCCGGTTGGGTTCGTTCGGTTCCAGGTTAATTTTTGGGAATTTTTTCATGTTATTAGCGGCCCGTGTATGCGCTGTTGCAGGTACCGGGGTCACAAGGCAGAGTTTGTTCGGTTAAAGGTAATTTGTTTGTTACAGCTGATTATTATTATTTTTTTTTTTTCGTGATGCTTTCATTTAAAAACAGAAATTCAAACAAAATCGAATTAAGGATATAAAATCATGCATATTTAAGGTTCATTTAGGTATCAAGGGCCCAGGCAACACCGGGCGGGTTCGTTCGGTTCCAGGTTAATTTTGGGGAAATTTCTTATGATATTAGCGGCCCGCGTATGGGCTGCCGCAGGCACCAGGGTCACAGTGTAGAGTTTCGTTCGGTTCGAGGTAATTTTTTTGTTACAGCGATATTTTGTTCGCGATATTTTTGTTTAAAAGTGGAAATTCAAACAAAATCGAGTTAAAGATATAAAATCATACAAATTTAAGGTTTATTTCTATTTATAAGCATTTTTCCGAATTTCTTTTTTTTTTAAATGAAATGTCGTAAATTATATTAGATGTTTTAACTTGAAATACATTTAAATAATTATGCAATGATTTTTGAAACATTACAGTCAGTAATGTGACCGTCGAATTCGACGGGTTCCAGCTAGTTAATATAGCTTTATATAAATTGAAGAATCCTAAACGTTCTGATACCAAATTGAACGATCACAGTCTCATTCCAGTTGTTTTACCTTTTTATTTATCACTTTCTTTTAAAATTTCTAAAATTCTCTCACCGTTTGGTCATTTAAAAACCCGTCAACAAAATTAAATAATCTTCTCTTAAGATCCCATTCCTACTGAAAACCGTTTTGGCATTTATTTAGTCCTATGTTCGTTGTGCAATTTAGTTTATATTGATCAAACTATAAGGCGTTTGAAATATAGGATGAATGAGCACCGTCGAAATGTTCGTAATGAAGAGATCTCTAAATCTTCTATTGCTTCCCACTGCCGGTCTCATGGTCATCGTTTCGATTTTTCTAAAACTAACTTAATTTCATCTCCTGTCTTCTCTTCTCATTTGAATATCCATGAAGTTTTTTACATATTTAAAAATTCGAAAAATCTTGTTAATGATATTTGTTCCACTCTGTTCTTGTCTGATGCTATGAAATTACTCACATAAGTTCGATTTTCGTTTAATTTTGATATTTTTAAAATTTTTAGATTTTGTTACATTTTTAAATCTTATTTATTTATTTATTTTCTTCTTTTATTTAATAATTCTGTAGTGCTGACTCTAGGCTAATTTGGCAGGTTTCCCTTTTAAACAGTTTTTAGCACCCTGTGGCCCTTTTTCAACATATTTTAGCACCTGGCGGCCCTTTTAAAAACATTTTGGTACCAAGTAGGCTTTTCTAACATTTTAAATGTTTAGAGGCTTTTAGATTTTTTTTTCCTGACTTTTAAACTTTCTTAGCAATAGTTCTGCAGCATTCCTGGAATAACAAATGCATACAGCCTATATATATACAAGAAAAATTAATTTACTTTTGTTACGTTCGAAAATCATAACATAGAACACCGCAAATTAGGCAAATAACGCCCCTTTTTATTGAATTCCCCCCCCCCCCAGCCGCCCTTTTAGTTTAGAGTCAGCACTATTCTCCTCACACCAGCATTTATGTTTACATTCATCTGTATGTATTTTTGCTGTTCACTTAAAATGGTTTTGTGCGTTGCCGCTTTGACTGCAGCACTTGTACCTACTTTTTTCGCCTGACGAAGGATCGTGTGTTCTTTTCGGGTCGTGTGTTCTTTCGACCCGAAACAATTATTGCAAGTTTATTGCATTTTATGGTGTTTATTCAAAGTTTTGTAATTATTGCTTTTACCCGCCAGTTCTGTAGTATTTTCTTATTATGAAACTAGCCGCCTTCGGCGACCAGCTGGTTCGCGATCCTTGAAAAATCCGACTTTACGAAACTCCCGCTCGGTGGTGCCTGCGGCGCTTTTTTCCCGTTTCAGGTCTTACAACAGCTTAGTGACATATAATGAAAATAGCTTAATTGAAAATTTTAATCTCAGTAAATTCCCGTTCGGTAGCGCCTGCGGCTCCCTCTTCCAGTTTCAATATCTGAAACAACCTGTTCGCTCACGATGTTATGATCTTTCAGATTTCTGATTTCAGCAAAGTCCCGCTCGGTGGCGACTGCGGCGCCTTATCCCGGTTTTAGAACTGTTCAGTTCCAAACTAACAAACCTTTCAAATGATGTATTTCTTGTGAATTTATTTTAATGAGTAGCTGAGATACCAAAGGAAACCTAATCAGGAAACCTCGAAACGTGTAAATCGGGAGAAATCTCGAATTCCACTTTCGATAATATAAAAGTACTTTAAAATATCTTTCGAATGATGTATTAAAAATAATTTAATCATAATTAGAAATTGAAATATTGAAATTTGAAAATATTACAGCGCCATATAAGAAAACTGATTCAGGACACCTCAAAACGTGTAAATCTGGTGAAAACTTTGGATAATATAAAAATACTTTAAAATATCTTTCGAATGATGTATTAAAAACAATGCAATCATAATTAGAATCTGAAATATTGAAATTTTAAAATATTACAGCGCCATCTGGCGGTAGAAATTTCTGTGTTCCACTGTTCGATTCCAAATCAAAAAAGCTTTCTAATGATGTATTACTTATGAAATTATTTTAATTTGTAGCTGAGATACAAAAGAAAACTGATTCAGGATACCTCAAAACGTGTAAATCTGGTGAAAACTTTCGAGAATATAAAAGAACTTTAAAATATCTTTCGAATGATGTATTAAAAATAATTTAATCATAATTAGAAATATAAATACTGAAATTTGAAAATATTACAGCGCCATAAAAGAAAACTGATTCAGGACACCTGAAAACGTGTAAATGTGGTGAAAACTTTCGATAATATAAAAGAACTTTAAAATACCTTTCGATTGATGTATTAAAAATAATTTAATCATAATTAGAAATTGAAATACGCGTTGAAATATTGAAATTTGAAAATATTACAGCGCCATATAAGATAACTGATTATTAAAATAAAATTTAATTTGCAATGAAAATGTAAATCTTTTGTTTATTGACGAAAATCGATGAAATTTGAACTGTAAGTTAGTTTTGTGGTGTTAAGATTGTACACCAAGTGTTTGAAAAATTGAAGAAAATAGAAATTTGCAATATTTTATCCCTCTTAAAATTCATCTGATTATCAACTGAATCAGTCGCAGGTGTTTTTTTTCCCTTTCCACCGGACATCTTTCTTCCGTGAAGTGGTTGCCGTGGTAACAATAACGAACACATTATACAATCTCATGGAATGAAGGTCGCGTATTCAATTCAATGGTTTAATGCCTAAAATTAAAAAAATTATAACTCATTCAGTTTTTGAAATTTTCTCTCAATCTTTTGGGAAGTAAATTGTTGAAGCGAGATCTATATACAGAAAAAAAAAAAATGAAATGATGTATCTCTAAACGCTTTTGAGTTATAAAATGTTTTGTGAAAAAATCGATGTTTCGTAAAATCTAAAAATATGAATTGCTAATCCGTATTTTGTAAAAATGTTTATATGGTTCGAAAGAGGATTAAATGTCCTTTCCAAGTATACCAGTTGTTAAGAAATGGAACAGTTACTCGGTCGTACAGGGTGTTTCAAAAAAGACGATCGAGAAAAAGAGAAATTTTCGACCCTTTTTAAAACTTTTTTAAAAAATATAAAAAAATCCGTATTTAAAAAAGAAAAAAAAATTGTACTGTAAGAATCGGTGATAAATGCTCTTTCTCGTGGTACAGGTGTATTTTCGATATTTCCAACAGATCGGCAGCGATCGCTTTAGAAAAACCCGCGAATTTTTTCTCTCTCTGCTTACTCTTTTGAGGAACACGCTGAATTCTACTTGAAGGGCGGAAATTACGATCCGCTCGCTTTTTAATTAGACATTGGTCGACGTTTTAATTAATATCTCCGGAACTAATTAAAAATTTTAAATTCTGTTTTCACTATCAACTCGGGAAGGCTTCTGAGCACCCGTATGTCAAATTTTATACTTCTGCGTTCAGTAGGCGCTGAACGTATAGATGCACCGACAGAGAGACAGACAGACATCTTCCTTGTCTTCGGACCGCCTCTTGGGCGTTAATCCCAAACCGTCGCCAATTGCCCAATATGTGCCTATTAATGCGACGTTAAATCAGCTTCCTCGCGCTATTTCATGTCCAGAAACACTAGTTGAATTCTATAGACTTATAAATATTTCAAAACCCGTAAGCGATGAAACTAAAATAAAAAAAATCTGGAGTGACTCCACTCGACTTTCCGAACATTGAGTAATTAACAGTTTTGTAGATAAAGTAAAGAAAGAGGAGTTGTTAAACTTACAAAAGAGAGAAAAGCATAATAGAGTGTTTGAGTATTTTTCTCCATATATTACACGATGTTTTATTTAACGCTACTGAACTTTGAGCCCGTAGATCATAATGATAAAGAAATTTTCGTTGTGTCCCTGTAAAAACCTATGCATGCTAGATTCACCAAAATGCTTATAGTTAGTGCAACAGTTATTTATAATATTCATATAAATTTTCAGCTCAATTGAATAAGGCGTTTTGATGCTATCGCACTTTTAAAAATTTGGCCCCATTGGCCATAATGATAAAGAATTTTTCTTTATGTTCCTGTAAGAAAACTATAAGTCCTAGATTCTCCAAAATCTATACAGGTAATAATTTAATAATTTAATACAGGTAATAATATACACATATAATTTGTGACCTATAATATGTGTATAAATTTTTTGCTCAATTGAATAAGGCGTTTAGATGCTATCGCACTTTTAAGATTTTGGACCCATAGGCCGTAATGATAAAGAATTTTTCTTTGTGTCCCTGTAAAAAAACTATAAGTGCTAGATTCACCAAAATCTATAGGGTTCGTACTATGGTGATTTACAATATACATACCAACTTTCAGCTTATTCGAACAAAGCGTTTAGACGCTAGCGTGTTCACTCACAGACATACACACATACATACACACATACATACACACATACATACACACACACATACATACATCATCGCAAAAATAGTGAAAACGGACTCATTGGACCTTGAAACGTATAGAAACATCAAAATCTCAAATTCGGATTTTTGACATGATTACAATACTTTCCTCACTATAGTGTTCGGAAAGTAAAAATTGATTAAAGGATCATTTAGAATCAAAAATTGTTAGTGAGAAATCGTTATAGCCAAATCAAACCTCATCTAATTTTGTTTTTATACAATAGCCATAACGTACAATAAACTGCTTTTTTTTTTTCGAGCTAAGGTCTTGAAAAATCGTAATTTTAAGTTTTTGGAGGTGAGAAAGCGACTGCGCATACTTACAAGTCAGTTGTAAGTATCTGAAATAGTAGAAGGGCGCCGCAGTCGCCACAGAGTGCGAATTTGCTAAGGTCAGAATTTTCAAGGGTCGTTGCATGGTAAGCTAACATGCTGTTGTAGGTGCCTGAACAGGGAAGGGCGCCGCTCAGCTGAAGTTTGCTGCTAACTTATTCTTAAAGGGTCCTGAATACGATCAAAATTTTTCAACAGTCTTTTGCACGGTAAGCGAACAGACTATTGTAAGTGTTTGAAATGGGAAATCATGCCATAGGCGCCCCAAACAGGAATTTATTATGATCAGATTTTTTTAAGGGTCGTGAATACGAACATAATTATTGTTTGCACAGTAAGAAAATAGGTTGTAATACACCTTTAAAAAAGCTGTTTTAGGCCAGGCGTCTAATTAGTTAAGAGGGTGCCACCTAACGGGATTTTGCTACAGTCAGACATTTTAATGCAAACTTTTTTTGCTGGTCGGTGAACCAGTTGGTCGCCGAAGGCATTTTCTGATGCATAAAAATCTTAAGTGTTTTTGGTAACTAACGCTAATCAACAAAATTGTGATCCACCTTCAAATGAACTTCAAAGCGCAAAACAGCGCCCCCAGAAACCTCATTATGCTTTTGTAGGTGCCTGAACAGGGAAGGGCGCCGCTCAACTGGATTTTGCTACTAACTTATTCTTAAAGGGCCCTGAATACGATTAGAATTTTCAACAGTCTTTTGTACGGTAAGCGAACAGGCTATTGTAAGTGAACAAAACGAGAAATCATACCATATGCATCCCCAAACAGTTATTTGTTATGATCAGATTTTTTCAAGCGTCATGAATAGGATGAGAATTTTCAAGGGTCGTTTGCACGGTAAGAAAACAGGCTGTTTTAGGCGTCTAATTAGTTCAGAGGGCGTCGCAGGCGCCACCTAATGGGAGTTTGCTACAGTCAGACATGTTAATGCAAACTTTTTTTGCTGGTCGATGAACCAGTTGGTCAGCTTGTGATACATAAAATTCTTAAGGGATTTTGGTAACTAACGATAATTAACAAAATTATGATCCACTTTCAAATGAACTTTAAGTCGCAAAACGGCACCCCAAAAAACTTCAATATGCCGCCCTATTTTTTAAAACATTGGGGGGGGGGGAGAATCCCCCCTTCAAGCTACGCCCCTGCAGACAGATACGCACAGATTTTAATAATATAAGGAGATATTTTTAGTGCAACAACTTGAGGAATAATTTTAAGTCTTGATGTTAATATGTTGTGCAATTAAAATGGGTAATATTTTTATAATTTTGTTAATTTCTTCAAAATTCTTAATTTTATTTTCCTTTTTGTAAGTGAACAAAGGAAAAAGTAAAAAGATTGAGACATTTTTGCCCATTAGTATAATTTTTTAAATTGCAGTAGCTTAGCGAGCATGTTGCACAAGAGTGTGATATACAGAAATATATGAAATGTATATATAGGTAACAGAAATCATGGAAATTTGTCAAAATTAGTCATGGAAAAATCAGGGAATTTTTTCTGATTTTTGTAGCCACTAGCCACCCTGTATATCTTATACTATTAAGTGAGCAATATTTGTATATATATATATATATGTATATTTCACTGTTCTCGAAAACGGTAGCTCGGACAGTCAAGTGATTTAACACGAAGGTGCCCGCCGAAGGGTGCACATCGAAGTCAGATTTTTGAATTTTTGATTAGTTTTCTCTTAGTTAATAAAAATATGAAAATAAAACTTCCCCTATCTATAATGACGCAGAATGGAGAATCTTTGGAGAGATTTCATTGGTTTATTTGATTTTCATTGATTTGAGTTTTACATTGAACTAAAGCTACGTTATGAAAAATTACAAGGGATTTGATTGGTTCATTTGATTTTCATTGATTTGAGCGTATTTTACGTTGAACTAGAGCTACGTTATGAGGAATTACGAAAGATTTGATTGGTTTATTTGATTTCTATTGATTTGAGTGTAATTTATGGTGAACTAGAGCTACGTTAGGAGGAATTACGAGAGATTTGATTGATTTATTTGATTTTCATTGATTTGAGTGCATTTTACGTTGAATTAGAGCTACGTTTTGAAGAATTACGAGAAATTTGATTTTCATTGATTTGAGTGTATTTTACTTTGAACTAGAGCTACGTTAGGAGGAATTACGAAAGATCTGATTGGTTTATTTGATTTCCATTGGTAGGGGTGTCCAGTGATGTTTTTTTGGTTTTAACATGCGTGATAGTGATTGCCGCGAAACCGAGTTACGTGCGTTTTCAGATTCATGCACAGCGAGGTAGGGGTGTCCAGTGATGTTTTTTTGGTTTTAAAATGCGTGATAGTGATTGCCGCGCAACCGATTTTCGTGCGTTTTCTTGATTCATGCACAGCGTCGTAGGGGTGTCCAGTGATTTTTTTTTTTTTTTTTTTTTTTTTTAACATGCGTGATAGTGATTGCCGCGGAACCGAGTTTCGTGCGTTTTCAGATTCATGCACAGTGAGGTGGGGGTGCCCAGTGATGTTTTTTGGTTTTAACATGCATGATAATGATTGCTGCGGAACCGAGTTTCGTGTGTTCTGAGATTCATGCACAGCGTTGTAGGGCTGTCCAGTGAATGTTTTTCATGTGCGTGAAGCGTACATACGTGCGTTATAGTGATTGTTGCGAAAACCACTTACGTGCGTTCTCTGATTCGACCAATCATCGAATAGTGACTTTTACTGCACGCTCAACTGTTAGTAGCTTCAACTGTTTCCATCATAATATTCGAAGAATTAACATTTTCGAGAATATTCGTTTTAATAATAGTTTTGTTGCACAGATTCGGGAAGTTCAAAAAATGTTTGGTATTGTCAAGGAGATCCCATACTAAAACTGTGAAGTAAATATTCGCCAATCGAAATATATTTATTTAAACTTTTTAAGTATTCAATTAAAAAGAAATCCTTTAAATATAGTGCCCAGCGAAGCCTGCTAGTGTATATATATAAGATCCAAGACATATATGTACACTATCTACCAATAAATATTTGGACACTCGATTTTACACGTTTTGTCAAATATCTAGAAAAATTCCTTCGGAATTATCTTGAAACTTTGAGAGCATAAAGGACATGTTATACTTCATATATTTCAGCAAAAAAAAAAAAAAAAAAATTGTCATGAAGATGAAAAGTGAACCAGTAAAAAATTAAATGAAAATGTTATGATCACCCTATAAAAAGTAATGCGTGAAATATGTTTTCACTGTAGTATGGGATCATGAGAACTCTTCTATTTATCTGTATAATTTTTTATGAGGATACCACATATATTCATGGAGATATAATTATTTCTTTAAAATTATCACTTCTTTAATTATAACACGTAAGTAACTAGTCCCAGTGAAAAGCCATTTTTCGGAAACTTTTTCGAAAAAAAAAAAAAAAAAAAAAAAAAAAAAAACACCTACTGCATTAGACACAGCATACACCAATCAGAATTCAAAAATTTTAAATATCTTATTAAATATGAGCATTTCTACTAAATTTTTAACTATGCATGCACAGGCTTTAAAAAAAATTCATTTGCTTAACTTAACAGCCAAAAGTACTGAGCTACTTATACCCCAAACAAATATTGTGTAAATAAAAAAAAAAAAAAAATGAGATGAATCAACAGAATTTTTCGCTCAAAAAAGAAATGGTAGGGAATTTTATCTATATTTACAATCAATAAACACTGCATAACCATTGGGCATTGATTGAATCAAAATAAAAATGTGAGTAAAATGCCTTCTAGTTTATCTTTTTTTTTTTTTTTTTTTTTTTTTTTTGAGAGGAACTAAAATTCTGTTCATTCTATCTCACAAAACTTTTTAAATTTACACATTTTTTTCCCCCTCCATGTAAGTATCGTAGCTCAATACTTTTGACTATTAAATTATGCAAGTGGAATTTTTCAAAAGAAGAAAAAAAATCTGGTGTGAAACAACCACACGACTTCCATTACCCACTATTACACATATTATATGCATTTTTTGGAGATAATGTGATCAGAAGATATAACAGTGATAGTGACCTAAAGAAGTAGAAACCTAACATTTTTCTGGTGAGATAAACTTTATACACATGTAAAGACATATAAAACGAAGCTTACTTATAGCGAGGTAAAAAATAAGAAAAATAATCTGTTGTGTCACACACGACTTTCTCTTACCCTGAAATTTAATGCTATAAATACAGGTTGGAGATTAAGAGGTAAGATAACGATGTTATGTAAACCTATGAAATTAGGCTTCGGAAGAGTTTTATATGATAATTAGTTCTGTGAACACCCCTCAACCCCCCCGTTTCATTAATGCACCTACATTTATATAGAATTTATTTCGGTTATTAAAAAATAATTCTGTTTTTAAAAAATAACTTATTTAAATTATTATAAAAAAAATATCTTTTATGATAATGCAGACGATTTCCATGTTAGAGAAGTAGTATAACACTAAATATCTAAATAAAGTCCATTTTATTCTCAATATTTAAAAAAAAAAAAAAATACGATTTTTTTTATCTAAGTTTTTTTTTTCGTTAAAAAAAAAAAAAAAAAAAAAAAAAAAAAGATAATTTAATTTTGTTTTAATTATCACAGATCGATGGTTCAACCATTCGTTTTAAAGGTATTGGCGAGCTCTTTTGAAAGATACCCATCATGAAAATGTACTCCCCTCCATGGGAGAGTCCTGTACTTTAGGGTGACCAGATTTTTTTTTTAATGAGAAATGAGGACAAGTCCTCATTTCTATTAGAAAAATGAGGTTAGTTTTCTTTTAAAATGAGGACATTTCTGAGGACATAAAATTTCATAAAATATAGCACAAAATTAGCTTATATGAAATCCTATTTGCAGCCATTAATCGTCACTATGATAAATTTATACTACTTGTGAACTTATACGATAAACATTATGTATATAAGCATTATTAAATTTACAATAAGCATTATCTTAAACTTGTACACATTATACTTCTCTTTGTATAATGTAATAGCATGTTGTTAATATTAAAGTATTAATTTCTGATATGCAGTGGATACGAAAGTATTAAACTGTTTTAAACCGCTTATGTTTATACTTTTATAAACTGTTTTAATACAATTGTTATTGTTGTATAGACCAAGTTTTAGTGATAACGAATTCATAACTGCTTCAAATGAAAGGGATCCGATAAATAACATTTTAAAAGGAAAAGACAATCTGAACAGTGTCAAAAATCGGCTAGGGCTAGGCTAGGAATAAGAACTGAATTCTAGTCTGACGTCCTAAAGAATTAATGTTCTATAAACTGAGCTATTATGTTGTACCTTCCGCAGTAGCACTATTGAGAGCAAAAAATCGTGAAATGTTAGCAGGGTAATCTGCGTTCAGCTCCTAACCTTGACTTAGACAGTTTTCAATCTTACTAAAAAATGCTTTACCATTTAAAATGTTATTTAAATTTAGTTAGTTATAAAATCTAATTAGTAATAAAATAACTTCCAGCTTCATGTTAAATTTTTAAATATCCTCCCTCCCCCCCCCTTTTTTTTTTTTTCACTTTTATGCAAAAACAGTCTCTCTCTTTTTTTTTTATCTTTATATTTTAAAGTATATTGTCCCAAAGACTAAAATCTGCCAATATAAAAATATATTTCGTGTAATAGTATTGGAGATGATTTAAAAATGAATGGAATGAATCAAGGAATCTTGACTTTTTTACGTTGTGTTGAGTTGTAGAATCATTATTGAAAACTAATAAAGTAAGCAGCATCTCTAATGTTGAAATTTTAAGTAAAGAAGGAAATTACTGAAAAATGAGGACAAATGAGAACAAACGTCCAAAAGTGAGGACAAATGAGGATATGAGAACTTTTGAAAGCAACTGAGGACAACAGACAACACTTAAAAAATGAGGACTGCCCTCAGAAAATGAGGACGTCTGGTCACCTTACAGTACTATTGCCTCTTAAATAAAGAAACCTTGTTTGCTTTTTAGACGACTACGCGCAAAATTTTTCCAATCTAAAATATTTCACTGCTTCTTATACTCGAAACGATTTCCAACCTTCGAGAAATGTTCAAAATATTCATTAGAGAGTAAAATAGAGTTCTAACAACCACGTGACTTTCTTCTTAGAAACCGTACTTTGCTGGAGGACAACGCTAATTTTTCCATGCCTTTGGAAGCGTAGTAGTCGAATTTTTTTATGCTTTTGCAAATACATTTACAACACTGTGTTACAATAAATTTGTAACACTATTCCGCATTGATAAAATGGGTCAGTGAGGTCAACTGTCCTTCAGCAAACAAGCTCGTGACGTCATCTGTTAGAACTCAATTGTATCCACTTTCTTTAAACTAGTCTCCATTCTGCCGAATGTTCTATCTGCTGGTAAGTAGGAGTAACCACGCACTGGTAGATAGTATGTGAAGGTGAGGTCCTTTTGAGCAGTCACTGCTGAAAGCATTTCTAACATGGTATATTTTTTATTTGTGTGATAATTCCTGATTTTGCATCCGGTCAAAACATATTGTAATTTCATCTTCTCCTATAAGCTTTTCCCCTAAAACAGAATGAAATTTTTTGCTCCGGTGTTTATGAATCAAAAGTTCCGTTAACAGGGACTTTTCTTTTTTCTCTACATTTTTCTAAATTCATTTGTATTTTTTACCTAATACAGAAGGAACAAATGTCTTTTTTTTCTAGGTTCCAAATCTTTCAAAAACACATTACAATAAAGGTTATAAGTACATTCCTCTTTATATTTTTCTATGAAAAAAAAAAAAAAAAAACTGTCTCAATGTGACAGTCTACAACATTCTTTTCCTTGCTTTTGACTTTTCACCCAAGGCCAGACAAACCACGTGATCTCAAGGCACGCTATAATTGGTTAAACTTGACTTAATCCCTTTTGGCACAAAACTTACTTGTGACTTAATTCTTTTTGAAAGAAAAAAAAAATAATAATAATAAAAAAAATAAAATAAAACACGGATTTCACTTTATGTTTTCATTATGACTAAACTTCGTTTGGAACTTCTTATTGAAAATATATTGTTAGACGTGTGTTGCGACCTTTTGCATCGAAAAGTCAATTTTTGAAATTTTTGACTTAACGCTTTTTGAAAACATGCTATTCAAATGTAATAATTACTTTTGTGAATTTAAAATAGAAATTAAAATTTTATGATTTGGTGAAGTACCGAAAGAAAAAGTTTTCTTTTCGTTACAAATTTCTTTTTTGAAATAGCTATCTTGTTTCAAATTAAAATAAATATGCTCAGTAACAGCTTTACAAGTTTTTTAAAATTTAAATTCAAAGAATTATTGAAAACTAGAGCTAAATTTTTAATATATATAAGACATTTATTATTTCTTAAGCAATTAATAATTTTATGTAAAGAAGATTAGTTAAAAATTCTGTTTGAAAAAGCAGTGTTGGGCATAATTGATTAAAAAGTAATTGAATTACAATTATAATTATTTTAGTGCCAATAAATTAACAAATAATTGATTACAAATAAGTTGAATTACTTATTCAATTTATTTATAATAATTCAATTTATTTGTAACCAATTACTTGTTAATCGTTTGTTAAAAAAACTTATAATTGTAATTTATTGTAATTCAGTTACTTTTCAATCAATTATGCCCAACGCTGTAAAAAAGTTACAATTATTAAGGTGACCAAACGTCCTTGAATGATGAAGACAGTCCTCGAAATTCGACCTATGTCCTCAGCAATTTGAAAATCATTTGAGGAAAAATGTCCTCAAATTTACAAACTTGTCCTCGAATGACCCTTCAGTTTGAGGACGCTTCTATGATTCGTCCTCAAATTGGGTTTCAAAAAATTGGTCGCCTTACAATTATTCCAAATTTATAAAATTTATTAGTTATTTTTCCTCTGTGTTTTATTGATTTGTGCTATTGTGAAATGTAGTGATGTAGCGTAATAAAATATAATTTCCAGATTGTTTTACAACTCCATACATACATAGCTACAAATTTTGAAAGCATATGTTTTAAATAAATAAAGATTTGTGAGGTATGAGATTTGAAAAAAATTGTTAAAAAAAAAAAAGATAATAATCAAAATAACAGAAAGAAAGAAATCTATGTATAAATGCACTTCTTGTGTATAAATTCTTAAATGTGGATGATATAATTTGTTACATTTTTCCAAAAGTAGATGGCAGCACTACATAAGTATCTGAATTCTGACCATTCTGACTATTTCGGTTATTTCAGATCTTTCAGATAGCACCAGCACCGAATTTGAACGTTCAACTCAATGGTTTCATCGATTAATGCGACTACAGAAAGTTGCATATCGAAAATTTAATCGACTCATATTGCGAATAAAATAAGTTATTTTTTTTCTTTTCACCTGCATCAAAATTTTTGATCAACATCATGACAGCAGCTGAGGAACCGACAGATTTTCAAAAAAAATTTATTGTTGATGAAGCTGATAATTCGATTCCTTTACTTTCAGAGGAAAATTCTGATTCTGTTGTTGAAGATCAGATAAAGAAGATGGAAATTAATAATTCAGGTGATTCTAATTGTGCAGAATTTCCTGGTATAAGTAGGACAGAAAATTCTAGTGAAGAGCAGAACTGTAATGATCTTAATATGCAAGATGCTGAAAAATCAGAAAAAGATGATGAAGAATGGCTTGATATTATGGGAAGTGGGGATTATAAGAAAAAGGTTTGCATTGCACTTCTTTTAATATTAAAACAAATTCAAGCTGAACATTTTTAGGTTAATTGATTGATAATTTAAAAAAGAAGGAGAAAAAAAGGAAATATTTATTTAAATATATTTTTTACGTTAGCTGTGTAAATAATAATGCTAATTTATATTAAAGGTATCCCAGCAGTTAAAAGCAAACATTTCTTTCTTTGCTATATATAAATAACTATTGTTAGTTTTAGATAATAGCAGCTCTGATTAAACTAAAAATTAAGATTATTTTCTCTGATTTTGTTTTTCCAACACAAGGATAATAAATAATGTAAAATATGACCTTTAGACTTTTTTTATTTCCCTGTGCAATAATTTTTGTCACTTTAATGTTTTATATTTTTATGCTTAATTCTGCTTGTGTGATAAGATATAAATTATTCGTTAATTCAGAAGTTTAGAAAATATTTGCCTTTCTTTTCTCCTAATATCCATGGTAGTAATGTGCATACTCAAATTATTATAGTAAGGTTGAGCATCCTTACTATATCAGACAACAACAATGAACAAAGAAACATTAAATATATATTTTGTATTATTTGTTTCAGAATATAAGTGTGGAAATAGTAAACTACAAATACTAAACTTGAAGCACATTTTTGTACACTTGACGTATGCAATGCAACACATATTAATTGTCAAAAAATATTATGAGTGAATTTTACTTTAACTGTCCAATTATGCCAAGCAGCAGATGTTATAGGCTTTGTGTTTATTTCTGCTTGTTTGTGTCATGTGTTACGTCAATCGCTGTTGCGTAGCACAGACTGGGTTGAGGTGTGTTGTTTAGCATGAAAATTCGTCTGCTCAGTATGAGCAAAATCTGGAACTAATAAGTAATAAGTTAAATTTCCATAGCTTGTTTGTATCAAGCAGACGAAATTGTAAGTTACTGTCATCATCATATTGGTAGCATATTGAGCATGCATGTTTCATTTAGAGACAGTAAGTCTTCTATTTTGAACTGATTATTTCTGATGTTTGCGTTAGAGTTGTTTGGCTGGTTGAACAGAGTTGGAATTTTTAAGAGGTATTGTATTTTCTGTGTGTATATTAGTTTAAATTTTTCAACATCGCCATCCATGATATTTCTGCGAGTGTGTATGAATATTTAATGAAGTATGGTAAGTACAGTGAAAGATATTTTGCTGCAGTACAAAACTTTGTATTTTTTTGGGATTCGTGCATTTTCTGATAGGGGTATTCAGTGATGTTTTTATTTTCTGGTTTTCGTGTACACGAAGCGTACAGATGTGCTTGATGCTGGTTGCTGCAGTACATAATTTTGCATATTTGTCAGATTCGTACATTTTCTGATAGGGGTATTCAGTGATACTTTACTTTGGTTTTCATGTACGTGAAGCATACAGATGTGCGTGATATTGGTTGCTGCAGTACAAAATTTTCTATATTTTTCAAATTCCTGCATTTTCTGAGAGGGATATTCAGTGTTTTCTTTTTTGGTTTTCATGTATATAAAGCGTACAGAAGTGTGATTATTATTCCTGCGATTGGGATTTTTTAATATATTTATATTGTGAAATTTTATGTTTGGAGTTTTATTTTTTAATTTATGATTTGTTATTTCAGTAGTTATTCAGTAATATAGTGTCACTTTGATCACATTGATTAATCGTATTGTAGTTTAAATTTCGGTTTAAGTTTGTCAAAACTTTGTACTTTGTTTGTAATTTAAATATTGTATACTAGCAGGCTTCGCCCGCTTCGCTGGACCCTATTTTTAAATGAATCACTATAATTACTGAATTCTCAATTTTTATTTTTTTGCCCCACCACTCTCCCCCTCCCTTCCCAATAATTTTAAAAATTCGAAAATATCCGCAATCGATTTGTAAGTATCGAAAACCTCTATGTACCAATTTTAAATGATCTAACTCTATTTTATTTTTTTTTGCCCCTCTGCCCCCCCTCCCGTCCCTCCTAATAATGTTACACTTTCGAAAATATCCCCATTCGACTTGCAGGCTTCTAAAACCAATCTGTACCAATTTTGAACGGCCTAACTGCATTTCTATTTGTTTTTGCCCATAGCCCCCCCTTACCGCCCCTCCTAATAATTTTACAAATTCAAAAATATCTGCGTTCGATTTTAAATATCAAAAACCATTTGTGTACCAATTTTGAACGATCTAACTCTATTAATCACACAAATTTTCTTGTAGGACGATAAATTCATTTAATAAATTTAACATTTACCTTAAATAATGTCCTTAGATCTTTTCTTCACTATACGCATTTCGAGTGCAACCACATTAATTTTTCAGGTGAGATGTGACTCTCTTCATTTTCATTTGTTGCTGATGGTTGCCGGTTCGTCATTTCACTTTGCTTCGTTTCGGATATATTTATTATTGGATGCCAGTCTTTCGGGATTATTGCGTGTTCTCTCTCGTTAACTGCGTAGGGGTTAGTAAGGATTTCAAGGGCTTCGCGTTTTAAGGCATAACTGTGATTATTATATGGAGCTAGTTTTTTAGTAGAAATTGTGTTAATATTGATAGGGTTGTTATAGTGGACAGATGCGAGCGTGGTAAATTGTCTATTATGTTTTAAATCTGATTTATGTTCTTTTTCACGTTCAAAAGAAAGATAGGAAAATCTATGAACGTGAAAAAGAACATAAATCAGATTTAAAACATAATAGACAATCCACCGCGCTCGCATCTGTCCACTATAACAACCCTATCAATATTAACACAATTTCTACTAAAAAACTAGCTCCATATAATAATCACAGTTATGCCTTAAAACGCGAAGCCCTTGAAATCTTTACTAACCCCTACGCAGTTAACGAGAGAGAACACGTAATAATCTCGAAAGACTGGCATCCAATAATAAATATATCCAAAACGAGGCGAAGTGAAATGACGAATCGTCAACCATCAGCAACAAACAAAGATGAAGATGAAGAGAGTCACATCTCACCTGAGGATGAATGCGGTTGCACTCGAAATGCATATAGTGAAGAAAAGATCTAAGGGTATTATTTAAGGTAAATGTTAAATTTATTAAATAATCTAACTCTATTTTTATTTTTTTGCCCCCCTTCTCGCCCCTCCTAATAACTTTACACTTTCGAAAATATCCCCATTCGACTTGCAGGCCTTTAAAACCTATCTGTACCAATTTTGAATGCCCTAACTGTATTTCTATTTATTTTTGCCCATAGCCCCCCCTTACCGCCCCACCCCCTTCCCGCACCTCCTAATAATTTTACAAATTCGAAAATATTCGCAATTGATTTGTAAGTATAGAAAACCTCTATATACCAAATTTGAACGATCTAACTCTATTTTTAATTTTTTTGCCCCCCCCCCTCTCCTCCCCCTTCTCTCCCCTCCTGATAACTTTACACTTTCGAAAATATCCCCATTCGACTTGCAGGCTATTGAAACCTATCTGTACCAATTTTGAAAGGCCTAACTGTATTTCTAATTGTTTTTGCCCCTGCTGCCCCACCTGGGGGCTGAATTTTTAAAATTCCAGAAATTAGTTTTTAGGTATTTGTATTAGCTATATTTTATAGCAAAAATTTCACGTATATCTGTTTTTCTTGTTTGAGATACATAGGATTATCAGGGTTCATACTCATCAGGGAAAACCTGGAAAACAGGGAATACTCAGGGAATTTGGAATTTGTTAAAAAAAGTCAGGGAAAATAAAAATCTTCATTAAAAGTCAGGGAAAATCAGTAATAAAACCTGGAAAAACAATTTTTTTTTTTCTCTCAAGTTATGTATTTCTTGTTTAGCTTCGCATCAAAATTTAAATGATTAAGTATTGTGAAAATACATATGTAAATAATGATTTCTACTTGAATTTCTAGCATGATTGGCAGTAATATGACATCATACAGCAAAAGTGGCTGTATTTTGTCCTGCCTAGAGAAGTGTTTCTTGTAACATGTTGTTAATATTTTCTTGAAAATTGTCTGGGAACTTAGGAAAATTTTCCCCCCATATTTGAGTATGAACCCTGATTATGCAAAATCGCGTTTTATGCATGTGAAATTCGAAATTCCAGAAATTGGTTTTTAGACATTTATATTAGCTATATTTTTAAAGCAAAAATTTTACGGATATCTGTTTTTTTGTTTGAGATATGAAGGATTTTTTGAATTCACGTTTTGCCCCACTCCCCCCCCCCCCCCCCCCCTCTTGGGGGGGCGAATTTTTTCAATTTTTTTTTTCTAAACCATCTCTGACCTATAAGAAAAAAAACAAAAAAAGAATGATTGAAATCGGTCAAGCCGTTTACGATTTTATAAAGGACATACAGACAAACATTCATTTTTATATATAAAGATAAGTGCTGTGAAATTACTGTAAATAGTAAAATATTATTTGTAGTGAAGTGAGAAAAGCGTTATCCTTTACTAAAACAACGCCATGCTTCGAGTACTTAAAAAAAAATGATTATTTCCTTTGTTTTCTGTGCATTGTTTATGATTAAATTGCTTTTTTTTCGATGTATTTTGTTATTTGGCTATATTGCCGAAATGCTCGCTTTAGTACACTGCCGGTGTACAGCACTAGTGTGACGATAAACCCTATCAACGAACATCGTACACCTGTGGTGGAGGTTTACAATTTGGATCACAATACGGAATGGTGCCATCTTGGCGGTTTCCAGAAAAAATCGTAAAGGGGATGGTGGAAGTAAAATTTCCCCCCTAAATTTTTCTTTTAAATTATAAAGGTGAATTAAATTTTTGTAAATTAACATAGCTTCAGTATATTAAAATATATATCACTTACAAAAATATTTAAACCTTTCAAGAAGAAAAATATGCAGCATAAAAGACCCTTAGAAATTTATTTTCAACTAGCTGCTTTTGGTGACCAGCTGGTTCGCGATCCTTGAAAAATCGAACTTTACGAAACTGCCGCTCGGTGGCGCCTGCAGTGCCTTATTCCCGTTTCAGGTGTTACAACAGCTTATTGACATATAGTGAAAATAGCTTTATTGAAAAATTTAATTGCAGTAAATTCCTGCTCGGTAGCTCCTGCGGCACCCTCTTCCAGTTTCAATATCTGAAACAGCCTGTTCGCTCACCATGTTATGATCGTTCAAATTTCTGACTTGCGAAAACTACCGCTCAGTGGCACCGCAGGCGCCTTATCCCCGTATTAGAACTTACAACACCTTCCTCGCTTATTAGAATTTAAAATATTGAAATTTTAAAATATTACAGTGCCATCTGGTAGCAGAAATTCCTGCAATCTGCTGTTCAATTCCAAATCAACTAAGCTTTCAAATGATGTATTACTTAGGAAATTATTTTAATTAGTAGCTGAGATACAAAAAAAACCTAATCAGGAGACCTCAAAACATGTAAATAAGGTGAAATCTCGAATTCCACTTTCGATAATATAAAAGAACTTAAAAATATCTTTCAAATGATGTATTAAAAATAATTAATCATGATTAGAATTTGAAATATTGAAATTTTAAAGTATTACAGTGCCATCTGGTGGTGGAAATTTCTGTAATTTACTGTTCGATTCCAAATTAACAAAGCTTTCAAATGATGTATTACTTATGAAATTAGTTAGTAGCTGAGATACAAAAGACAACCAATCAGGAGACCTCAAAACATATAAATCAGGTGAAATCTCGAATTCCACTTTTGATAATATAAAAGAACTTTAAAATATCTTTGAATGATGTATTAAAAATAATTTAATCATAATTAGAATTTGAAATACACGTATTAGAAGAAAATTTAATTTACAATTAAAATGTAAATTTTTTGCTTATTTTCTAAAATCGATGAAATTTGAACGGCTACTTCGTCTTGTGATGAACTCTGCATAGTAAGTCTTTTGTGCGACAAAGGAAAATTGAAGAATATTGAAACTTGCAATATTTATTCCCAGTACAAAAAACATGTGATCTCAGTCAGTAAAAGATTTTTTTCTTTCGCCTGATTTTCCAGATATCATGTTCTTTGTGAATGGGAGTTGCCATGGTAACCCAACTCAAATACATGAAGTCGTATGATTCGAGTGGATCCAGAATGCGGTATGCAATGGTTTTATGCATAAAATAAAAAAATTTATAACTCATTCAGTTTTTAAAAAAATCTTTCAATCTTTTGAGATGTGAATCGTCTATCCAAGGTCTATATACAGAAAAAAAAAAAAAAAGAAATGATTTATCTCTAAAAAATTTCGAGTTATAAAATGTTTTGTGAAAAAATCGATGTTTCGTAAAAATTAAAAATATGGATTGCTAATCTGTATTTTGTTAAAATGTTTATATGGTTCGAAAGAGGATTAAATGAGCTTTCAAAATATACCAGTTGTTAAGAAATGGAACAGTTACTCGGTTGTACAGGGCGACTCATAAAGGACGATCGAGAAAAAGAGAAATTTTGGTCCCACTTTTCTCTTTTTCTCAATCGTCTTTTTTGAGTCGCCTTGTACGACCGAGTAACTGTTCCATTTCTTAATAACCGGTATATTTTGAAAACTTATTTAATCCTCTTTCGAACCATATAAACATTTTAACAAAATACGGATTAGCGATCCATATTTTTAGATTAAAAAACCGTATCTTTAAAAAAAAATTGTACTGTAAGAAACGGTAATAAATGCTCTTTCTTATTGTACAGGTGTATTTTCAATATCTGCAACCACTCAGCTGGGATGGCTTTACAAAAACATGCAAAATTTTCTCTCTGTGTTTCTTCTTTTGAGGAACGTGCTGAATTCTACTTGGAGGGTGGAAAATACGATCCGCTCGCTTTTTAATTAGACATTGGTCGACGTTTTAATTAATATCTTTGGAACTAATTAAATTTTTTAAATTCTTTTTTCACTATGCGCTCGGGCAGGCTTCTGAGCATCGGTATGTCAAATTTTGTAGTTTTGCATTCAATAGGGGCTGAACATATAAATGCTCAGACAAAGAGACAGACAGACATCTTCCTTTATTATTAGAGATATACATTCTTTAATTTTTTTTTGCATATTATATGCTATTTTATACTGATGAATGAGAAAAATCACTATTCAGCCACAATTCAAATGTTTTACTTACTGTAAATGATAAATTTAATAAAGACTATGCAGATATATATGTAAACAGGCAGATATTAATCTTGGTAACACCCCTTGACAATTGAATATAAATATTATTTTCAATATTAAAATATAAAATGAAGAGGCCTTTTCGTTTAACTGATTTTTGGAAACTGAGATGAGGCCTTTCAGTTAAGCCAATTTTTAGTAGGATACTACTGAAGTTGATAAAAATTTACAAGAATTTATGCTTTATTTTACTAAATAAATTTGTGACTGATATTCACTATAATTTTTATTAAGTAAAAAAAAAAAGATAGAAATCAATTGAAATTATGAAATTTAATTTGCTTAACACGCTCATTGCCAAGCTGAAAATTAGAATTTCTTTCCCCAATCCTCACTCTATGAAAGTCCATTCTTTTCCTAGTAACCAGTATAAATATTACGCCACGTTTTGATGAAGTTGCTATACTATTCTGCTTAGAAACTTGATAGCAACATCCATGTGATAATGCATGATCAACTATTTGGTCAGAACTCGCATCATGCGACATCGGGAGATTGGCAGTTGACATGTTAATTATGCATTCTGTCTATTTTAATGACATCTAGTTAGTTATCTTACTGAATATTCTTTGCACCTGTAGGTTATTGCACCTGGTTTAGGAGAAGATACTCGACCACATCGTGGTGATTATGTTATAGTCAATACAGCAATGTATGTGAATGGAAAATTGTTTGAAGAAAAAGAAAACCTAAAGTTTGTTGTTGGTGACTTAGACGTAATACAAGGTATTATTATATTCTGTTTCTTATTTTTATTCAACTATTGTTGGTTTCAATTTTTTAAATAATGAGTTCAATGACTTTTTAAAATTGTTTTTCTCTAAAATTTACTGGCAACCAAATTATTTAAATATTGTTATTAATGATAATCATATCATTGCTTATTTGCATTTAATAATCATATATAGAGTTTGAAAATGTTAAGATTTTTTAACATAATCTGAAATTAAGTAAATTTCACATATAGTTTATTATAGTCAATAGTATGTTTTGTATATAAATGAAGAGAAGTTCTGGAGTTTAGGCTAGATCAGCTACAAAACTTAGCATAGGGTTAACTTGGACCCTGCAGGGGTGCACCTCATGGGAGATTTTTTTCAAATTTGAAATTTTCAAGTTATTATTATTTACTTAGGGCAGAATGTGCTTTATGATACTGCTTGGCATCTTGTTTCTGATTGCTGATAAAGATGCCAACCTTGGTACCCTCAATGTTTATGCATTGTTAAACGATCAATGTTTGAAATGTGATAACCTCACCATGATGTTTTGAAGCTGTTTGATTTTCGTGTATCTGATTGTTGCCAAACGAAATTTCGTACGTTTTAAAGATTTATGGAGTTTGCAGGAGACATATTTAGTGATTTTTTTTTTATGTACACATTACTGATCGATGCAAAACAAAATTTTGTGCGTTTTGAAGATTCATGCAGTTTGCGGGAGATATATATAGTGATGTTTTTTTGGTTTTCACATACACATTAATGATCGCTGCAAAACGAAATTTCATGCGTTTTAAAGATTCATGCAGAATGCAGGTGAGGTATCCAGTGATGTTTTTTTTGGTTTTCATGCATGCAGAGCATACAGACGTAATTATTATTGGTTGCTGCAAAAAGTCACCGTAGTGCAATGCTAGTGCGATGTTAAATGCAGGGGTGCAGAAAATGTTCAAACCTCGGAAATTTCTCCCAAATACAGTATAAATTTCCCTCAATAATGCAAAAATCTACTTTGCTATACAAAGTCATTTGTTCTATGTAATAAATCTTTAAGAGAATAGGTATACAGTGTAACATAAAAATATCGCTGTTAGTGTATAAGCACTTCAAACTAGCAAATTGTTATTTTTGATTTACATTTATATTTTCTCTTAAAAAAATATTCAAAATTTCCCCAGTCAGTTTAAATTTCCCCCGATCCTTGTTCGGGCGTTTGGACATATTCTGCACCCTTGGTTAAATGTAACCTTACTTGCGTATATCCGAGATTATCACCCATAACACAGTGGTAGTGTAACTTTAAATCCAGTCTGCTTATACAACATATGTTTTGTTTGGTTTTTCTTTTTGAATTTTGGCAACAGTAGGCAATTGGATGTGAGAAACAGGTTTGAAAATTGAAACCATCGTTTTTTTTTTTTTTTTTTTTTTTTTATGTAAAATATATTAAAAAAAGGTTTGCAGTCAGTGGCTGATTTAAGGTGGGGGGGGGGGTGCTAGGGGGCTGAAGCCTCCCTCCAAAAGCACTAACATTCCCAGTTGGATGTTACAATTGTAAATTTTTCATTGATCTGGAATAACATCTTGAAAACTCTTAGCCCCCCCCAAAAAAAAAGTTAAGTTCTGGATCGGCCACTGTTTGCAGTAGTGTTTAAAATGGTGTTAATTTGGTTATTGTATGTGGTTCCTTCGAAATTTGTAGAGAGGATTTATTCTTCGTTTTTCCAAGGATTATAAACACTGTTTTATGCAAAAATTCGGAAACGGGTAAGTAAAAAAAATCTTGTTTTTTATTTATATATTTATTTGTTTTGTAATGTTTAATATTTGTTAGTTTTTGTCTATGAAAAGTGTACAAATTTTTAAAATTTGATTTTTATTTGTATTTTCCTTTGTTGAAGTTCTACTTTTTACACTTTATTTTTAGGTAGTTTTTAAACGTGTAAATCGGCCATTTTGGAAAGATCGGGAAAGAAAACCGCGAAACTGTGCCAAATTGGCGACTTTGGAAAAAATCGCCAAGCAGTATCGTAAAGCACAGTTTCCCCTTTACTTTATTTAATGATTTTTCTTTTATATTTTCTTAAATTTATTCTTTCACTGTTTGTATGCATTGATTCTGGTGTTCAGACCTCAGATCGCAGAGCTACAAAACTTGTCAGATGGGTATCCTGCAGGTGTGCACTCAACAAGATATTTTCAAATTTAAGTTTTTGTAATTATTTTTTTTTAATTAATTTTATTCATTAATTTTTCTGTTGCATTTTCTTATAAATTTAGTCTTTTATTTCACTCATCTGTATCAGTGTTGTGCAAGTTCACGAAAAAAACGAGCTAGTTCATACTCAAGTTCATCCTGCAAAAAAAGAGCTAGTTCACGCTCAAACTCATGTTTGAAAAAAATGAACATGCTCAACTCAAGTTCATTTCTAAAAAGGAGCGAAACTCATTAAAAGTTCATTTATAGTTTTTTTTTTTTGGTCTTTTCTTTCTAAATAGATCTCCTCTGTGAACACTTTCATAGGTAATTTACATTTTTTAAAATTACCAATTACATGAAGATTATTTTTAATTTAATGCTTAATTAAACTTATATACTTATAATTCTTAATTATAACTTATTAATTTAATTGTAGTAAAAAATTATTTACGGACACTTCTGAATAGTGGACTCACTGTTTTTGTGTGGTTTTTTATTCTCAAATTTCCAATAGGTTTGATTATGCACATCAGAAAACTTATCAGTAGGAGACAAATTCCATCATTTGGGGGTTCAGGTTCCGTTGTTTTGAAGTATAATTCTATTTTAAAAATAGTGTAATGTTTGATTTAATGAATCTTCATTTGATTGCGCCACAGTCAATGTCAATTTTGAGTTTTTGGCTAAATTAGTAGAAAATTTCGCTTGGTATTTAGCTTACTATAAAGGAATAAGCATCTGTGTCAATTTGTTAGTTTGCATAAAAATTATCTCAAGAACAAATGATCTCAGAGGTCAACCCAGTTTTAAAAAATATCATTTATGACTCAAAACTTGTAAAGATAGTGAAATCTTATTTTTGAAAATTCAGCAAATAGCAATACATTCTTTAGTATATAAGTTTAATGAAATTAAAAATAGAAATATGAATTTGCTTAAATTATTTTATATATAGTATATTTCTGCCATAATTGGTCACCCATGGATTATTTTTTGTCATCAAGGTGACCTGGCCCTTGGGATTTGTTGGATCCTGTCCATATATATAACTGTAATTAAGAAAAACAATTTTTAGAATTAAGAACTTGGATCATATGTCCCCAAACTTGAAATAATCAGCTGAAATTTTTCGACTAAAGCAAAATTTCCTTAAATTAAAACCCTATTTTAAAAGTAAATTTTTTATTGGAGTCAAGTTTATTCATGGAATATGTGACCATCAGATAACCAGTAATCTATTATCATCGTTTTAATGGAATATCTGTTAAAAACATAATAGCATTATTTTTCTTAAGAATAATTTACATATAACGTTAAATCTTTGCTGTTGATATCATATCCCTTTTTAGGTTAATTCTTATAAATCTTAAGAGAAAATCAATTTTTTTTTCTAGTATTTCATTTGTAGTTAATAAAGATTGTATATATTAATAAATCTCATATTTTTCGAAAATTTAGTAATCTTTTTCTTTTTCCAAAGGAATTGATTTAGTTGTTTGCCTAATGGAAAAAGGAGAAAAAGCTAAGGTTATCATTCCATCAAAGTTAGCTTATGGAACTGTTGGGCTGTAAGTTTTGATTATTGATTTTCTGATTACTTTTTCTTTATTTTCCCTGTTGTAATTTAGATATAATTTTTCTTCATTTCTTTTCTTTCTAATTAAACTGAAACAACTCTTATGTATTAAAACAGGAATAAACTACTACGTCAGAAACGCCAAAGAAAAATTATTGAGGTGCATACAGCTGTTTCGGTAGCCTAAAGCGTACCGTCATCAGTGCAAAAAAATAATTCTGAATCTGGAGAAGTACTCGTATATATAGGAGAGTATAAATACAAGAATTAATTTCTCTTACCCGCATTTGTTTATCACAAACCACTTTTTCTTTCCAAAATAAATTCTATCGTCAGTCTGAAGGTTTAGCCATGGGTTCCCCTCTCTCCCCAATTCTCGCAGACATTTACATGCACTATTTCGAAAGCAAGCTTTTTAAGAAAATATCTTTTCCTTTTTGGACCCGTTATGTTGACGACACCTTCACGCTTATTGACACATCTCTTCACAATATTGACCATGTCTTAGAAACCTTAAATTCAATTGACAGTAATATCCAGTTTACATATGAAATAGAAAATAATGGCTCCCTTCCATTTCTTGACACCCTCGTCTCTCGCACTGTAAATGGATTTTCAACCACTGTCTATCGTAAAAATTTTGCAGTCTCCCTTCCTCCCCATGCGCGTTCATGTCACCCACCTAACCAAAAAATGGCTGCTTTCTATACTTTTGTAAACCGTGCCCTTAATATTTGTTCAAATCCTATTTTATTGAAATCTGAAATTAAATACCTGAAAGCCATCGCAATTGACAGAGGTTATGACCCTTCCATTATAGACAAAGCTATCCAAAAATTACAACTCCCTCGTATTTCGTCTACTAAATCAGTCACTTCTAATATCAGTATTGTTTTACCCTATTTTTCTAAAACCAGTCAAACCATAGCTAAAATTCTCAAACAATATGATTTTAAAATAATATTTTCGCCTTCCAATAAACTCACCTTTTCTCAGTTAAAAGATCCTATTGATATGCATAATTCTTGGGGCATTTATAGTATATCCTGTCAGTGTGGTTTATCATATATTGGCCAAACTAAACGCAGTCTTAAATTTCGTCTAAAAGAACATATGAATTACGTCCGCAAACAAGAAACCAATAAATCGGCTATTTCTAAACATTGCTGGGAGGAAAATCATAATTTTAAATTTAATTCAGCTAAAATAATTTGCAGACCTAAATCCATTCATGAACTCGATTTCTTTGAAGCTTTTCATATTTATAAAAATTTTAAAAACCTTGTAAATTGTGATTTCGCTGTTCCCTATTTGTCTGATTGTTGGAAATTTTACATTCAGTCCACATTTCCTTAATTTTTCTACTGTTTACACAGCTACACATTCCTTAATTCCTATTGGCCACACTCCCCACCTCTTCCGTAATCCTATTGGTTGAACTAAATCCGGTCCCTCTCCTATATATACGAGTACTTCTCCAGATTCAGAATTATTTTTTTGCACTGATGACGGTACGCTTTAGGCTACCGAAACAGCTGTATGCACCTCAATAATTTTTCTTTGGCGTTTCTGACGTAGTAGTTTATTCCTGTTTTAATATTCCAACGCCAAGTCTCCTGCTATTATAACTCTTATGTATGCTTATATAATCAATTATTTTGCTTTTGTGCCTAAGACCATTTCAAAAATCGTATTTATCTGGTAAATAGAAAAATAACATTTGATCAGCATTTCACCCACTATGTTATAAATAAACATTTTAAGATTAGGTGTATGTATGTATATGGGGGGGGGGGGATCCTAAAATTTTCAAGAAATTATTATAAAAAATTATTATAATAAATCTTTTCCAAATGATTTCAACAATTAATTTATCACACTTGTTAACATTCTATTTTAGGCTAAAAAATCCTTATTTTTGCATCTGGAGAATATGCTAAAGTAATCAGTTGGTAAATAAAGATAATATCTTCTTATTCATTATTTCATTGTAACATTTGCATATGTTTTCAGTATATTTATTTTCAACCCTATAAGCGTTAAGCCCGTCTTTTTCCATCAAGCATAGTCAAAACAAAAGGCTGGTGTGGCTAAATTTTGAAATATATGTTGCTTTTTTCAAGAAAATAAGATTAATAAATATGTATAGAGTATTGTATTAAATTTTCATACTTATACTGTGCATAGTATTAATTTTATGAATCATTAAACAGATATACCGAAAAACGGCTAACACTGAAAGGGTTAATTTGCACCATAGCTTTTTTTCTTAATTGTTACATTCATTTTTATAATTTGAATTCTCTATGTTTGACATAGGTTTTGGACATTCATTTCAAATTCAGTTGTTTCACCTATTTTATTCCTCAGTTCTTTTATTGCTTTTAAATATTTTATATATTTTTCTAAACTACAGTGCATACTTAATTTGTGTCCAGTATTGAACTTTATAATATTTAATTGAGGGGTGAAGAATTTTCAGAAATTTTTACTGCCAATAACACATAGCTTATAACCTTTACAACAAAATATATGCAATTGTTAGATGAATTGACCATTTAGTAGAATTTTTTTCAAGTTCCCAAAGCACCATTTTTTAAAATATAGAATGATAACAGCTTTAAAGGTAATAAAATCAAAAGTAAGGGTATACAGTCAATGGAAGTAGTGGTTGTCTATTTAAACACTGTTCATGCATTTGGAGGGCATTTTTTGGCTGTTTTATACAGCTACACTGCTGTTTTATAGTTTTTTGATTGTTTAACTATACATTGAATGTCGACAACAAAACTACCTGACTTAGCCCTCTAAGCGTTTGAACCGGATTTTTGTAACTCAAATAGACACCTTTCAAATGGTTTGAGGCTGGTTCTTTTAAAGCAAGAAATCTCTCTCCAACTTGTACGAGATATAAAATTGTAACTTAAAAATACTGAGTGAGCAATATGTTCTAAGCACAGTTTTCAATTAAAAACATTGAGTATATGGCCGAATTAGCTAAATGAAACTGAGTAAACAGTGCCAGTGATGCAATGCATTTTAAATATTTATGAAAAATAATTCTGCTTCTAACAGGGTTGGGTTTTTAATGTCAAAAAGTGTTTTTTTACATGACATATCAAAAAAAAATATTAAAAAGTGTCAGAAACCACATATAATAATCTTATCAGTGACATTTTATTATAAATCAAGCTATTAAACTAAATTCCTAATTTATGTATTATAAATAGTTTTATATTACATTAGTGTAATTATAATTAAAATACATATTGTTTGTGAAGGAAAAACTACTCTTTACGCTTTTTATAATTTAATTATTTAGTTTGTTGCAAAAATTCTTTAAAGCCATGATTCTTTTTAGAGCTTGTGTAAAAATAAAATAAAAGTATTAAATTACTGACTTTAATATTTGATTTTGTACATAAACAATAATTACATCATTATATATAAATTGCAATCAATCCTTGTGATGTCTCTACTAGAGATGAGACGGGCTCAGCCCGAGCCCGTAAGCCCGAGCCCGATCGGGCTCAAATCTTACGCAAGTCTTCGGGCTCCGGGCGGGCTCGGATTCAAGCTAAAAGTTCAGTTTATTTTATTCTTCACTAACTGGAAAATGTAAAAAAAAAAAAGAAATTTTATTCATTTTGAGAGCACCTTTAGTAATGTCATAATAGTCATGATAGTTTATAAATTACAAAATAATCTTGCAAACCTTAGTAGCTTTGAATTTCCTTTTTCTAAATAGAACTCTTTTTAATTTTACTATTGTGTATGCGTTGCATAGCGTACCACTTTCAATATCGGGCTCGGGCTCTGATCACACAAAATTTTTCGGGCTCGGGCGGGCTCAGTTCAAAAATGTTTTGGGCCCGGGCGGGCTCGGATTGCCAAAATAGAGCCCAAACTCACCTCTAGTCTCTACAAGGATGTGATATTGGAATGCATCATCTCTTGTTCCCAACAGCTAAACATCAAGCTATTCTATGGGAAAGCTTGTCAGAATTACTCATTACTTTTTTTTTTTTTTTTTTCCAAATTCCGTTTTCACCATTAGAAAATTCACATTTAATTAGCACTTGTTTTCTGAAATTGAATTCTTCAATTTTTTTTTATATTTTAAAGCTATGAAGTGTGAGACATGAACTATGCATTTTTTTTTTTGTATTTATATATCTTCAGAATGAAATATTAAAAATTTAGAAATATAACTTAGGTAATGGGTGATTCTAATTACAAAGTTTCACCCCAGAATAATATGATGTTTGGCTTTCAGTGATGATAGGTGATAATGCATCATCTTAAAAAGCATTAATATTCCAAAAGAATTTATTCAGCTCATAAAGCATCTGCATTCTACACCATTCACCACCACACTTTAGAATGTAGAAAACGAGGGGGAAAAAAAGCTAAAAACTCCATAGAAATAGCATGGGAAGAAAAAAAAAAAAAAAAAACTCACAATGTCAAGTGTGTAAAAAAAAAAACGGCTCACACCGGAAGTAATAAAAGGACAAAATTGACTAGAAAAAGACATTGAAGAGCGTGAACAGGCGGGCTGGGGCATTGGTCCTATCATCCAGGGTTAACACGACTCGCCTCGTATTTGTCTCGAAGGTGGTGGGGTAATGGTCTTTTCCAGGGCGCGAAATTTCCGCTCGCCAGCTCGCCATTGGCGAGTGGAATTTTTACTGTGGCGAGTAAAAATTTGGTCCAGTTAAAGACAGAATTCTTACACGATTCTGTGACAGAAAACATTATTTTTTATAGATTTAAATATGGTAGAATCTTGCCATCTTATAACCTCATATTTAACCTCTCTTTTTTCTCTTCTCGGAGTGCCGAGTCTGTGTGCACGCTGCCCGACGATCGTCCCATCCTGGGAATGAAAAAATGCTTAGTACATGCATAAAAATCGTAACCTTTTCGGCAGTTTCGTTTCTCCCACTGTGATTTCTTAAAGCAGAGTGAGAATAGACGAGCTGAGAGCCTCTTTGCCCGTCGTCCACTATCCGAGAGAAGAAAAATGTGAAAGTTTGCCTGTGCGATTTTGCTCGAGCCCTTTTAAAGATACTGCCTATGTTTATTTTGTTGAATAATGATAAAAAAAACAGTTCACATTTTCCTGTTTTTTGCTGAAACGCCAAGGATTTGTGATTGTTATAATTTGTAAGCAACGATTTTATCGGAAAAGTAATTCCGAAATAGCCATTTCAAATGACAACAATGAACAAGTTGTACACATCGACATTCCGTCTGATTATAAAAATAAAATGGACGAAAAAGACATTTCTGATGTAAAATGTTAAATAAATAAATAAGTAAATAATGAAGATTAACCTTTCATAATAAAAAGATTTTCACAGGATATTATTTGACGAAGATTTTTCTTCTTCTTCTTTCTTTATTTAATGACTCTTTGCATTTATAGATATTTTAATCTTATACAAATCTCAAATGCAATGCATTATAATGATTTTTGATTATAGATGATTAAGAGACATGATGATATGCGACACACTTTATGTATATATATATATATATATAATTTTAGGCATATTTGTAAAAGCATTTGATATAGTTAGGAAAAATAAAAAACCCAAAATGCGTAATAAAGAAAAAAAAAGTGACAACCCTATTTTATGGCGAGTAAAACTTTTTTTCGGCGAGTGAAATCGAGCTGAAATTTCGGGCCCTGGTCTTTTCAGATTTTTTATAAATTGATTTTAAATTAAGAAAGAAACAGTAAAGGCTTAAAACTAGTGTCTTGTTATTGCACACTCTAGACAGAAAAAGAACTAGAACAGAACAAAAAGCTAAAAGTAACAGTACAAAGTTGAAATATATATTTTTATTTTTAAAAGTTAAAGAAGTAGTTAGTTTATTGATTATTTTATTAACTATTGCTATTTATAATTTTTAAGTTTTATTTTATACTAGCCAACAATTATTTTCTATTTCCAAAAAAAAATATTGAACTAAAATCATGTTTGGAATTTTTGAGGGGACATGTGGTTGCCTAAAACTGTCATAGAGTTTACTCAGGGGGTCTAAATCAAGTCAGGAAAATGTAATAAACTGTAAATATAAATTAATTGCAAAAAAAAAAAAAAAAAAAAAAAACAGTTTTAAAATGCTTTTTGTACAAAATTGACAACAGAAAGTGGTTTTTGACATGACAGTTAAAATCGTGGTTAAATCTTGATAAAACTATCAATTGTCAAAAAATTGCTAACCCTAGCTTATTAATTATTGCAATTAATTTTGGATTTTTAAATTTAATGGAAAATTTTATTTGTGATTATATAGATTAAAAACTAGATATATGGGGCGACTAATATAAAAAAAGTCATCTGAATTGGGTAAAAATTAAGAAAATTATTGTTAAAAGAATAAGCTAGATTTTGGATATTTTTCAGAGTTACAGTTTCATAAGGAGTTTTTACATGTCACATATTTAATTTTCAGATTCTATTATTTCAATCACATTGCAAAATATCATTTTCATTATGAAAAGCCCTTTATAACCTCACAAATCTTAGTAAATAAATTATGTTGGCATTTTTCACATATAACATATTTAATTTAGAGATTCAATAATTTCACCCACACTGTAAAAAAAATCCAAATCCATAATTATGTTACAAAAATCCTCTAATTTCATTTGGCACTAAATAGTTGTTGGAAAGTGAGAGTTTAGGAATGTTCTTTGCATGTCTCAAGTTCACCCCTCCTCCGCAAAAAAATTAATTAATGAATGAATGAATTAATATTTTAATCCAGGGGCGGCGGAACGTGAATTTTATTGACCGGGCCTGGAATATTGAAGCATGATCAATGGCGCACCACTGGGGGGGGGGGGGGACTAAGGGGGATCGAGCACCCCAGACCGAAACGACACATAAGAATAACATTTTATAAAAGCTGTATTAGCAAAATTTTATTTTTAACTTTGTAAAACAGAAAAAATTAGGCGACACTTCGTACCGATTTCTCTTGTTCGTTGCATAATGGGCACATACAAGGTTCAGCATTTGCAGTTTTTGTAAAATTAGTGTTATCTTCATCTCTACGAGTATCATCATTGTTTTTATCAAGTACAGTTTCTTTTTCTAAACTTGGAATCGGGGAGTTTGAAGACACTTTAAAATATGACTCGATTTTTTGCCGTTTTCTGAAACTCATTTTTATAGGTGAAAAAAATAAATATGTAGTTTAATTAACCAAAATACGTTTTTAGATGAAGCACAGGAAAAGCGTCTTCCTCGTTCTCTCCCTAGATTTGTGACTGAGACCATAGAAGCCACTGAAGGAGAGAGGGGACTTGTCACCCCAAAAATACGGACATAAGAATAGTCGTCTCTGAAAGGGGAGAGGGCGGGAGTACATTCAGCGGCAAAATTCTACTTTACCTCATCCCCCGAGGCACGAGTGACTGACTGTAGTAATGGTAATTGCACTTCTCACCTGAAAATTCATATAGAACAAGGAATATAATACAACACACAGATGAATGGGGATTCCGGGAAACTTGTTAGCAATCCCTGCTTTCCAGAGAGTAAAGAAAACTGGCTTACTAATCCTTTTTCTGCCGTCACCAGCATCCCCCCCCCTGCACACACACTGTTATCCTTTCAGGAATGTCGTATCTGTAGGGAAATAGATTGCAACAGCTATTAGACGTATTATGGCTGGGATTGCGGTGCCTCGTTCTTAAGTCTTATCTTAAATGTTACGAACTTTCGTAGATGGGCGTGGTTAAGAACGGTCTTAACTTGGTATTGCGGTGCCTCAAGCGTAAGTCCTCCGCGTGTCCTCGTAAGAGAAAGCCAGCCAGCCAATGGGAGACGCAGAGCGAGCTATGTTGTGATTGCGCGCGCATCCAGTTACGATTCGACTTAAGATAGCTCTGAGGTTGTCGTAAGATAGTGAGGCACTGCAATACGACTTGCGTTTTGTTTACATCTTAAGACAGAGTTTGTGCGTAAGATAGTGTTGAGCGAGGCACCGCAATCCCAGCCTATAAGCGGCAACCAGAGAGTTATCCTGCTATGTAACTCTTCACCTTCTTTTATTATCAAGTCAGGTCAGAAAAGATACAGTACAAAAAAAAAAAAAAAAAAAGACAAAACTAATGCCCGGGCCCGGTCGGCCCGGGCAGTTCCGCCGCCCCTGATTTAATCATTATCTGTATATTTGACTTCATGAAATCTCTTATCTTTATATACTTACAAAATTTATGTTGTTATTATGTAATATATTTATTATTTTAACATATTTATCCTTTTCTTCTTTTAACATTTTTTCTGGCATACTTTACAATATAGATTACCACATGTGCCTCCAGATTCTACTATAGAATGTGATATTGAGCTTAAAGAAGTAGAACCTATTGATGAAGATTCTTTAACAGTATCTCAAAGATTAAAATTAGGGTATGTTTTGGATGTTTCTTTTTCTTTTTAAAATAAACTTCTGTGATTTATTTGATGATAACATTTCTTTTTTAAAGATTAAAATGTGCATACATATAGAGTGCAGCAGTGTTTGGATATTTGTAAATGTCTGCCTCTGTGTTTTCATCAAAGGTTTAGGATTCTAGGACATTTAATGCAAAACTTAACTGTATATGCTTTTTTGTGAAAACAGCATAAATCCTTCAATATGTTCTAAATAAAAACTATCTGTTTCTTTGTTATTGATGATAATTCCTATGAAGATAGAAAAATTTAAGTAATCTAAACCTATAAATTATGCAAGACAGCTTTTAACAACTTGTAATGAAATGCATCAAAAAGTTGATCTTGGAAAAGAAAAAAGTATCAAAATACCATAGATTGTAAAAAGACAGTTATTTCAGATCAAAATAATTAAGCTGATTTCTTCATTAAGCAGAAAAAAATTAGGTACGAGTGTAATATAAAAGAACAATGCTATGTAGCAGACTTAAGGTAACAGTGGTACTAAACCTTAAAGATAGAAAAATGTTAAAGTTGGCTATTGAGCTATTTATTAACATTGTTTAGAAAACAAATTAAAATTATAATTTTTTTTTAAATATGTGGATTTCAGTTTTTGAAAGGATTTTTTTGACTAGCATTTTCTGACTGTCAAACTATATTTAATGTTATTACCATATAGTGAAGATAAACCGCAGGCTATCTTTTAAAAAACATTGATTTTTGGGGATTGCGGTTTATCTACTACCATTGCATGCTATCTAATGATAATGCCAAATTTCATCGTTCATAAATCTTGGAACAGTCGATCTCCCTCGAAAACAGAAGTTTAGTATTCGAGTTTCTCGAGCACTGATTCACGCTTATAATCTCTTATTTATTAACTAATAACTTCTTATTTTGATTAATTTGCATATGCGTCTGGATTTTTCGCCATCTTGTTCCCTTGTTTTTGATTTTTTCCATTGTATTTGTATACTGGCTTTGTTTTAATTTTTTCTTTATACATTGCCTATTAAAATAATTCATTACTTTTGTTTATAATTAATTATTTTTATGACTTTGCATATATGCCCGAATACCACCATCTTATTCCCGTGTTTCTGATATCACAGGTCGACATGTAATATTTCGATTTTATAATTTTGGCTGATCTTGATGTTTTTTGGTGTGCTGAGACCGGAAATGTAGCCAGTTTTTCTCTATATGTATAGATTTTTGTCAGTACAGTATTTCCATTACTCTTCCACCAGTATAATTATATGGCAAGTTTTACAGTACGTTTAATCATGGACACCAATTGTTGTAATAGCACAGCATTAGTGTGACGTAAAACCATACCAACCAACCAATAAACCTACTGTTATGATGGTACATGTAAGAAATTGTGTCGATAAACAGCCTGTCTTGACAAAAATCTATATGTGATAGAGAAAAATGGGCTGCATTTTCTGTTTCAGCACATCAAAAAACATAAATATCAGCTAAAATCATCAAATCAAATTTTGTCAACTTCATTTTTGTCAACCTGTGTATTTGTTGCATTACATCTGCATACTGGTACAGTTTGATTTTATTTTCTTTATGCCAAATTATTTTTTAAATAATTTATTTTCATTTATAATTAATAACTTATTATTTCTATTAACTTGCATAGATGTCAGAAGACTGATATCTTTTTTCCTTATTTATCTGTCACATCATCGTAACAATGCTTGCATAAGCTGCGGCTTACCTTCCGGTCCGGTTTATCTAAGAGCATTGTTTTTTTTTTTTTTTTTTTTCCTGCAACGTTTTAATAAGCTGTGGCCTATCTACCAGTGCGGCTTATATGCACTGAATTACGGTATTATTTTTAAAAATAGAAACAAGGGAGCTCTGCCCCCCTGCTCGCTCCGCTCACCAACCCCCGGTTTGTTTCACTTATTAATATCCCTGTGAGGCTTTTCACTGAATATTAGTAGTGTATAACACAAGACAAAAGCAGAAAAATGTTATAGAAATTCCCATATTTAATGTCAAATTAAAATACATAATATTTAATACAACATTTTTTTAGTTCCCCATCATACTATAGGTATGGGGAACTTAGGTAATCGTGAAAATTTTCGACCTCGGTTTTTTGACTTTTCTACACGTTTTCAGGTGTGAGGAATCCGAAAATGACAAAATTTATTAAATAAAATTTATTAAAATTTATTTAACTTTATTATATATGACCCTCTTGGTAACTTTTAAATTTTTGTCAGTATTTGGCGATGAATTTGTTGACGTAATTGCTTGTTAAAAAAAAAAAAAAAATGAAAAAAAGAAAAGAAAAATCTAGTACTTATAATCTAAAGCCTGTACTTTTTCCAAATACTTATACTTTTTTCTGTTGTCTACACATTTTAGGTGATGAATTTTTGTCTTGCCATAATTAGAAATATGAAATGTGTCCCAGAAATGTCTAATTCTGTAATGTTGAAAAAATTTTTATCAGTGCGAAATTACAAGATTTATAAATGAGCTTGATTTGACTCTATTTTGGAACAACTTGCATGTTGGTCTACAACTCTATTTGGTGATTTTCTTTTGGTGATTACGACGAAATGCGATTTTTGGAAGTGGTTTGCCATGGGTTCCAAACGTAAACAAAGTGAAAACGCATTTTTCAAAATGTGTCTGTTTTGTAATGTATATAAATAAATTAAGCCTATTTTTATTAATCTTAATAAAATAAATATTCAAAATTAACTTGCCTTTCTTTGCATGAAAAAATAACAAGGATCATCAGTATGCATAAATATATATACAGGGTGTATCTGAAATGCTTCAACATACGTAGACGGATGATACTACTCATTAAGACGAACAAAAAATGCAATGGAACATGGGGCATGGAATCATTATTCCTTCAAATAAGGAGAACTTTTAAAATTCTGTTTTCAACACATTGACGCTTTAACATAATTTAAATAAGCTTCTTCAAAAGTTACTCTTCCAAAATGTGTTTATATTACTTTATAAAATATGTGTTGGTAACTCTTATAAATATATTTGTATTCCTGTATAACCAAAGGCAATAATAAAATTTAGCTTAATTTGTTACAAAAGATTTGTCATTGTATTGTTTATATGGAAAATTTGGTCGATAAATACGAAATACTCATAACATTGTACTTTTTTTTATGACATCAGTTTGTCAGTATGCCCATGTGTCTGTCTGTCTGTCCGTCCATGCTTTATCTGCTGTAAATACTAATAAAATTTCTTAAAACTTATTTGTTATGGAAGTTTACTATCAGATGTTCCCCATTGAAAATGGAGTAAATACCACCACTGATTTGTGCACAGGGTCATCCAAACATATTCCAAAGCATTGCGCTCTATGAGAGGTATTTTTATGAACCATATTTTAATAATTTTATTTTACACAAATTTTAATGACATCAGTATGTCCTTCATAGCACAAAAATATGTTTTCTATAGTATGTAGGACAATTAGCATTAAGATTTTCAGGGTTGCATAAAATATCCTGATATATTAAGGGCTACATAAGGAAATTGATGGAATTGCATTTTCATTTTTATTATGCATTTTAACACTTTCTACAAAGTTTTAGATTGTTTATGATTTGGATTAGTTTATCTGTCTGACTGCCCACCCACCTCTAGCATCCATAAATATTTTACGAATTTCTTAAAAATGATATATGTTATTTAAGTTTACTATGGAATGTTTCTTATTTAAAATGGTCCTGTATAACTGGTTTGTGTACAGGGACACTAAAAAGCACTAGTGCATTATGTTTTTTAGGAGAGACATTTTTATGAATCACATTTAAATAACTTTCTACTTCAAAAATCATTATGAAATTGACATCTAATAATTAATATACAAAAATAATGTTTTGTATAGAATATGATATGTTTAGCTTTTAAATTTACACGGCTACACAAAAATATTTAGATACATTAAGGGCTACATTTGGAAACTGCTGGGATGTATATCCATTTGTGCTAAGAATTTTTAGCCCTTTCCAATAATGTTTAAGCATGATTATGAATTCAATTAGTCTGTCTGATGTTCTATCCATCTGTCTTTCCATTGTGTGATAATGCATGTAAAGAACATTGAAGGTTAAATGATGCAATGAGTACATATATTCAGAAAGTGTTAATAATTAATGTGAACCACATGATTTTTTGTTCTTGTTAAATTTATTTTTAAAGCAGATGATTACAAAAACATTCAACTTTTAATTTGTTAGCCACTCCTACCACTCCTATAGCATTTTGAGAGAAAGATTAGTTTATGGTGTGTTAACCAAACGCAGATGTAACCTGAACACAGTTCTGCTATCATTTATCTTATATATTTTGTTAAATAAAAATATAATTTTCACAACAGCTATTTTTATAAAATCGATTTTAAAAGAAGACAAAGTTATTATACTAGTTGCTGAAATAATTTTCTTATCTAATTGATAAGAAATATAGTCTGAGACAATTTATAAATAAATATTAATTTTGTTAAAAGTATACATTTTTAGGTATTAAATCAAACTTCATTTTTTGTATAACTTCAATTATTTAATTATCATATGTATTATTTCATCAGTTATTTAATTTTATAATTGAATTGACTTGATAAATTTATTTTTCTTGAATGGGCATTCACTGCATGTGGGTAGAACTTCAATGAAAATTTAAAGATTAAAAGATGATTTGTAATCATTAGTAATAGTCATTGTATTTTAAGATCACTGGTGTATATTTGTTGATTCTTTTTGTAAATAAAATTATGTAGTTTTATGGGTTTCTTTTAATGTCTATAAATTATTTTAGAGAGGAAAAAAGAACAAGGGGAAATTTCTTCTATGATCGTGCACAATATCTTGATGCCATACATTGTTATGAAAGGCAAGTGTTATTATTTAATAATTTATCATGATTATATTCTTTTTCTTTCCCCCCCCCCCTTCTCTTTTTCTTTTTTGTTCAGTACAATTACTGAAAATAGCTTTTTATGTACAAAAATTAGATATCTTTACCATGGACAAAAATATTAGGTTATTGTATTAAGGGTTCATTCAAATGTTTAATGTAAAACTGAGATTTGAAAAAAAAAAACCTCATATATAGGTTTATGTATTATTAGTACTTAGGCATGGCAAACTAGCATTGCATGGTATATGCTGTTTATCATAATTGTTCAAACTAATTTTCACATCAAAAGTGATATTCCTCAATTTTTTATATATATTACACATCAATTCTATTTTGTACTATCTGTCATTGAAATAATTACATGGGGGTCCTATAAATTCTCATACAGTATTTGTGTTACAACATACGTTTAAAATAAAAATGCTAGTGTCTAATAGTTAATGACATAGAATTTTATGAAATATTACAAATTAATAAAATAGGTTTTCTTTTAAGAAATATGTTACTAAGGGGTAATTGTGGAAAAATATGCTGCAGGAGAAAAGCCAGGACAAATTTTTAGTTTAAATAAGAAGAAAAAACGAAGTATACAATAACTACATTAAAACATAAATCACCTAACTTTACTTCGTACCACGAAGTAAAGTTTTAATCAAATTTTTAGTGTTAAAAAAATTGGGGTTTAAGAGAGATTTTATTTATCACTAGCAGGCTTTGCCCGCTTCGCTGGACATTAAACTTAAATGAGTTGTCAAAATTCCATATTTTTATTAATAACCTAAGTTCTCGCTGTGATTGGTAGAGATTTAATCACTCGCAACGTGAGGAGTCTGGGTCACCACTATCTTCGGCACAACTTACCCACTTCTTACTTCCCCACCCTCAGCGGGTGAGCTCGAAGTTTTGCAAAATCCCACTAATGTGCATAATGCGTACACTTAATCAATATCCACACACGAAAATTCGCCATTCTAAGATAATTCAATGCGAATTCAAACGGAAAAACATGTTTTTACACATGTTTATTGCCCTCCGACTCCGAGAAGGTGTGGAAGGGGGGGGGGGGGGAGGATTTCGAATTTCGTGAAATCCAGTTACAATAAGTGCCGGATGCATACAAACAATTTACGCACCAAATTTCATGACCACAGAAGTCTTTAATAGAAAATATTATAAATAAATAAATACAAAAAGCACAGCTTTAGTATGGGAACCCTTTGGTGACTTTAAGCCATTTTTGCTTTTAATACTTTAGCCATTAATACTTTAAGCCATTTAATACTTTAAGCCATTTTTGCGATGAACTGAATTGGCTATCTCAATTGTGTAATTAAAGATCTTGGCGAGAAACGTCCGAGCTACTTCGGTGCCGAATTTCAAATTTTGCCAAAGGGATCCAATACTAAAGTTGTTCCATATCGAATCTGGGTTGAAAACGGAAAAAGGGTAAAATAAATTAGAAATATCAGACCTATATTTATAAATTTGATAACAAATGAAAGGGGCGATTTTGCTGAATCCAGGGGTGCAAACAGTTTTTCGATGCGACAATTAGATTTTTAAAAAATAACTAAAGTATGAAATTTAAGTGGCAACAGAAGAACGGAAAAAGGGAAAAATAAATTAGAAATATCAGACCTATCATTACAAATTCAGTACCAAATGAAAGAGGTGATTTTTCTGAATCCTGGGGTGTAAACAGTTTTTCGATACGACAATTAGATATTTTAAAATTAACTAAAGTATGAAACTTAGATGGCAACACTTCATTTCAATCTTTTCATAATTTGTAGTGCGAATCATGCGAATACAAAAGTCTTTAACTTAAAAATTTATTTTTATATTTTATTTTTCCATTCAAAGCATTTTAGTGAAAAAATATTTATGGCGCATGCGTAGGCGTTTTTTACCTACAATTTAAACACTATTCATAATTTTGAGAATTTCTATAGATATAATTTTAAGTTGGGTGAAGACCTAAGTTTCTGCCAAGTGCCGTTGAATTCCGTCCAGCCGTTCTCGAGTGATGCCCGGACAAACGTGTTTTAGTCTTTTACCCCCCAGGGGGGAACGGGGGGGAATTTCTGAAAAGTTGATAGATATAATTTTAAGTTGGGTGAAGACCTAAATTTCTGCCAAGCGCCGTTGAATTCCGTCCAGCTGTTCTCAAGTGATGTCCGGACAAAAAAAGCGACATTCGGACACGATGACACACACACACACACACACACACACAGGCAAAATTTTCTGAAGTCATTTTCGGCTTTCATGGGGTGTAAAACGTGAAGATATCGCAAAATTTTTTGATTCCGACAAATTTACAGTCAAAACTCTGATTTTATTAATATAGATGCTATTCATAAGTATAGGCAAACTTCTTCTCTGCAAGATAAGAAGAGGTCCGGCAGACCTCTTACAACATGGACACTAAATGCTGTGAAAGCCGTGTGAGAACATCTCCAAAGAAATATGCAGAGATATGTAAGAAAATTATCTTGAGACTGTAAAATATGCAACTCATCAATGCACAATCTTTTAAAAAATAATCTTAGTTGCAAAACTTAAAAAAAAAAAAAAAAAAAAAAAAAAAAATGCACGGAATATCATTGCTTGCCGCAAAAAAAAAAAAAAAAAAAAAAAGGAGAATAGAAAGAAATGATAGCATTCTCTCATGACATGCTGGAGACAAATTTGTCTTCTCTGATAAGAAATTGTTTGTTCTGGAACAACCTTATGACCTTCAAAATAATCGATTGTGGTCAGTATTGATTTAAGACATATTACAGGATAAAAAATCGGTGCCTAAATTTCAAAATGCATCTTCAGTGTTGTTTTGGGAAATTTTTGAAAGAGGGGTAAATTTCTTTTGGTTTTAATTGACAAAGGAGCTGAAATCTATAAAAAAAAGAGATTTTGGGGAAAGTTCTTTTGCCCAATCTCAAAACCATGTTCAAAGATAAACATTATTGCTATTAGCAAGATGGTGCTTCTTTGCATACAGCAAACATTGTATAACATGGGTGCAGAGACAGTCTGGCTGATTTTCTGCCGAAGGATAAATGACCTCCAAGCTCTGAATTTAAATCCATTGGATAATTTTGCATGGGGATACATATTATTAAAACTGAATGATGTTAAATGCATAAATTTGAATTAATTTAGGAGTTTTATAGTGCAAGTATGGGAAGAAATTCCCATGGTTGCTGTACATGCTGCTTGTACTAGTTGTGAGAAAATACTAAAGCTTGTAAAATAACTGAAAGGGGGAATAATACCAACCCACATGTTATAAGGATTTTGCACGTAATGTTGTTTGTTTTGCTGTAAATAAAATACTTTTAACTAAGCCTTAGAATTTTTCATTTGAAACTATATTAAAACTTATTGGCCACTCTGCAGAACTTTCTCTAAATGTATTTTTTTTATTGCTTATTTATTAAAGTTATATTCTTCCTTAAAAATTTGCTATTTATTTTATTATTTATAATCTTTATTCAAACATTGTGAATATCACTAAATATTATTAATTAAAGCTTATTTGATTTTTTTTTTCATTTTATTTATGCTTTTGAAATTTAACCTTTTTTTCTTTCTTTTGAAAGGGCTGCTGAATATCTAGATGGTGTAAGAGATGTAAGTAAATACAAAATCTTCATTTTTTTTTTTTAATTAATTAATTTATATTTATTTTATTTTAATTAAATTACTATAAATTCAAGTAATTTTCTACAATTTTTATTATTATAAGGCTGATTCTGTACCATTTTGTTTTAATACACAGATTACCCCACAACTTTCCTTATGCCTACATCCCAGCATTCATTGGTTAAAATTGTCTCAAACTGCAAATGCAGAATCTTTATTTTGTGATGATATGATTAAATTTTTGTGTATTGGTAGGTGGTGCAATTATATAGAATAATATAGCAAAAATTCTGTGGCAGCTCTAAATGAAGAACGAACTATGCACGGAGTTCCATATAAATTTATATTTAGTTTCACATTGACATAAATTAATAGCTAGTCAACTTTTGCTGCATATTTTTGAACTGGTGGCATTGTTGTCCTATTTTAAAAAAATAATTTTTAAGATTGCAATTTATGACAAATGTAATAAATGCATACAATAAGTATTACTTTTAACCAATTAATTCATTGTAAAATTTATATATATATAATTAGTCAACTAGGATAAAAACTTTGTAGGAGCATTTTGTTCTCTGGAGAATGTAAATTTTCAATATGAATATTTTTCCAAAGAACTTGTCAATTCTTTTGGAAAACATTTATATTCACCTTTAAAATGAATAGTTGAACCATATATTTGTGATAATTTAAAAACAGTTATTGATTTTTTTAAATATTTTACCCCCCTCCCCCCCCTTTAAAAAAAAAAAAAAAAAAGCATTTTCTAAGAAGTTGTTTGTAGGGTACGAAATCGACTTTTTTTTGCCATCTAGTACTTTTCTGAGATGAAAATTGTATGCTTTCACCGGAGAAAGTAATTCTCGTTAATAAGTTATTTCTACTGCTTGAATTCGTTTTGGAGAATGTAGAAGGATGTTTTGTGATGACCATAACATACTTGTATTTTTATTAAAAAGGATGAAAAAAAAAAAATTTAATTTTTCAACTGGAAATTTATATTTTTCATATATTTATTTTTAAGATTCATATCATTAATTTGTCTGTCCTGTGCTAAGTATTATCTTTTCTATTGAATATTAATTTTCTGATATGTTTATTTAAAATTGTTTTAATAGTCTCAATACAGTATTGTGTACTTATTTGTAATGAAAATAGCTCATCTTATGCTATAAAAAAATGTATAGCATCTATTAAAGTAGATTTGTTTCCGTTGAAAATGGATTGTCTATTAATTAAAAAATTTTCAATTCGAAATGTCATGAGTCAAAAATAACTTCTCTGTAAAAGCCTTATTACACACAACAATCTTTCAGTCAACTCTCATTTGAGCCAATTTTTACTCCAATTTTTGAAAGCCAAAATCTGAAAGAGGGTTACAATAGTTGAGTGAAAAATTGTTCAAAAAACTGGTTTGCAGGGTACACAGTACATGGAAGCTGCTTATCGCTGTTTTAACAGAGACAATGAAGGGAGAGAGAAGAGAACTATGGTGAATGAATTTCCCCCAGTGCTGTCTTTCTTCGAAGCATGAGAAACTTTCTCCTCACTGGTTTGTCACAGTAAAAGGAGATGGGAATGCGAATAACTTTCTCTGACTTCTCAGAAAAAATTGTTTGTATTTCCAACTCCTATTACACTGTGTGTTTGGGTGATTTGAGCCAATAAAATTGGCTCAAAAGTTGGTTGAAATGTCGTTATGTGTAATAAGGCTGTAAGGTGTTTTATAAAAAATTACCTAAAGCTCGTACGATTGTAAAAGTGTACGATGTGAAGATTGATAAAACAATTCCAATAAGAAAAACTTATACAGTATTTATGCGCGCCTTTAATGTAGAATTGGGAAAATATAATTCTTATTCATAATTATTTAAAGAATAATATTCTTTAAATAGTCCATTTATTTAATAATATGATAAAAGGTTTAAATTATTTTAAGATTTACATTTCTTATTTTAGGGATCAAACAGTTCACCAGAAGAATTGCAAGAAGTTGTGAATATGAGGCTGAAAGTTTACAATAACATGGCTGCTTCACATTTAAAAGTAAATTGTCTTTGTTTTAATTCTATTTATTTATATATCTGTTGATTATAATTTTAAATCACAACTTATGTTTTTTTTTTTTTTTTTTAATTAATCCATAAGTTATTATTTTATATTGATTTTTTTTAAATATAATGAATTTCTCGCAATCTCCACCCTGTAATGTGAACCCTGCACAACAATATATATGTCTCATATAAAATATTATTGTTTTTGGCAATAAACCTAAATTTCTATTTTAGGCAACAAATTTTAAACCTTTTTCTATTTCTACATAATAAAACAGAAACATATATATTTTCACTTTTATAAAATCTTATGTTCTTGTTTAGGTTTTTTTTATTTATTTTTTAAAATAAATATTAAAATTTGCTTGTTTAAAGCAAACTTCAAAGTTTTTTTACCTTTCAGGTTCTGTAACCTGTACTACCTATAGGCTGCTACATTGTGTATCAGCTTTTACACTGCATTAATGTCTACTTTTTTTTTGTGTGTAATGAAGGTTATGTAATTATTTTATCTCAAAACAAATGTTTCAAGATTTCTAATGCAAGGAAAAGGGGGGAAAATATATGAAGATTAAGATGATGAGATTAAAAAAAAAATACAGAATGAAGGTGGTATAATTTATACACACATAACATATGATATATAAAGAATACATAAAACTTCATAAAAATATATTTTTTAAACAATAGTTAAATAAAAAAAATAAAATTGAGAAGTTTTTTCAATGCATTAGATTAAAAAAAAAAAAAAAAAAATGAAAAATTATCAGGGGTAGTAGTTGTCCTGAAATTCCTTACAATTTTTTTTTGTCCTGAAATGTCCTGAATTTTCACTTGATGTCCTGAAATTTCAGTACAATTCCAAAACTCTATTCCTTCTTTCTTCACTTTTTAACGAGAAAGGTAATCTCAAATGATAATTTCAATGTTTACTTCTTACAAGGAGAGGTCACGACATGGAAAATTCAGATCGGGACAAAATTGCGCTGGTTTGTAGTATACTATGAAGGTAACAACATATTAAAGCAGTAGCATCCACTAACCACACAATTTCTTGAAAAAAGCTTTTAAAGTTTCAGTAATCTTAAAATATAAGTTATTTTGCAAGTGAGTCAGCGCTACAATGGCGTGCTTAGTAGAGCACAAGGCGGGATTTTTTTTTTTCTTCTTTAATTTTTTATGTAATCTAAACTTTTGTTTATTTTACTTTATTTTATAAATCAATTCAAAATTTGAAAATTTTAATAAAATATTATTTAATTTTCTTGAATATAAAATAAATAAATATTACTATTTGTAATATTTATAACTTAAAAATACAATTCTATAACTGAAAAAATAAATTTTAGTTTTGTTTTAACTATAGAATAAGGTAAAACTAAAGAAACTGTTTTTAATTATTTTATTTTATTTTAGGTATATTTAAAACAATACTAAATTTAGTTTTTTAAATTAAAAAAAAAATAAAAAAAAATATTGCAGAGAAATGATTATTTTAATTGCATATACCAGGTGATTCAAAATAGATGTTACAGCGATTATCTCAGAAACTAAGAAAGATAGAAACATACTTCCAATTACAAAATTGGTGCAAATTAAGAGTAGATTTCAAATATGGCATATGTTTGTACAAGGTGCTGTATACATATTAAAATACAAAATTTAATTTTTATACGGTGCCTCCTATCATATGACTTATATTTAGAAAAATGTTCTCCTCGCTGTAAGAAGAAGAAGAAGAAAAAAAAAATCTAAGTCAAAATCTCGCTGAGTTACTGAAATTTGTAAATGAAGATTTATACCACTTTATTTTCAATTTTGGCATCTTTCGATGCCAATGGGCTCACTTTAGGGGGTTATCTATGAGATGAGAAAAATTAAAAAAGATCCTTCATTTAAAAATAACAACTAAAATCATTCAAACACATAAAATGAACAGTTTTAAGAACACAAATTTTTTAACAATACGGAATAATGTAAATACATTATTCCGTATAGTTAAAAAATTTAATAATTAAATTTCTTAGGGGGTCACCTGCTAATTAAAACACGTTAAGAGAGGAAGAAAATTAAAAGACTAGTGAAACCATATTAAATTTTCTTATTTTATTTCTTTTTACCACTTTCATCATAGTTGAAAAATTTTAATGATTTTGGCTCTTTAACTATTCCAACAAGGTTGAAAAGTTTAATAAAGAAGCACCACAAAACTGGCGTTGTAAAAATGATTACTTACAAACTTTGAATAAACACCATAAAATGCAATAAACTTGCAACAATTGTTTCGGGTCGAAAAAACACACGACCCTTCATCAGGCGAAGAAAGTAAGCACTCACCATAAAATGCAATAAACTCGCAACAATTGTTTCGGGTCGAAAAAACACATGACCCTTCATCAGGCGAACAAAGTAAGCACAAGTGCTTACTTTCTTCGCCTGATGAAGGGTCGTGTGTTTTTTCGACCCGAAACAATTGTTACGAGTTTATTGCATTTTATGGTGTTTATTCAAAGTTTGTAAGTAATAAGGTTGAAAAGTGAATGACTTTGATTTGTCTGTCTGTCCATCCATCTTTCTGTCTGTCCGAGCTGAAACTCCCGTGAATATTCATGAAATTTCCTGAAAATGATATATGTTATTTGAGTTCATTATCCAGTTGTCCCTTATTGAAAATGGAGTGAATACTTCTGCTAGCTTGTGTACAGGGACATCCAAAAGTATTCCAAAATATTGCGTTCTATAAAAAATTTCTATAAACCAAATTTTAATTATTTTGCATAAATCTTAATGAAATTGAAATGTTATTCATATGCACAAAAGAATACTTTCTATAGTGTACAATATGATTAGCATTAAATTTACAGGACATACAAAAATATTCAGTTACGTTAATGGTTATTATTGGACATTTGCTGGAATTACATTTTCGTTTGCATTAAACATTTTCTAACAATTTTTAACTGTGAATATGATTTCAGTTTGCATATTTTTTTGTCTGACTGTCCGTCTGTCTATATGTCCGTCTGCCCACCCCCAGTGTCTGTAAATATGTTCAGAAATTTAAAAAAATGATATATGTTATTCAAGTTTACTATGGAGTATTCCTTATTTAAAATGGCATTAATAGGTCCTCTACAATTGGTTTATGTTCAGGTACACACACACAAAAAAAGCCAGTGCATTGCACTTTGGGACAGACATTCTTATAAAGTATATTTAAATAACTTTCTACTGTAAAAATCATAAAGAAAATCATATTTATTATTAATATTCTAAAACAATGTTTTGTATAGAATATGATATGGTATTGATGCATAATTCTATGTCAGGGGTGTTACCACCCTTCTCAACCCCCATTTAATTATAGTGTCTACATTTATTAAAACAAAAATGAAGTCTCTTATTAATTTCCTTGAAACTTGCAAATCTTGATCAACTTGTCAAGTGACAACTAGATATGGAATCTAAAGTACCAAATTTGAATTTACTGTAGTTATTTGTTGTTAAATTATGCTGATAATTCATATATATATACAGATAACCACTAAAAATTTGACTTTTGTATTCAGGAGGCCTCAAAACATGATACTATACAGAAAAAATCGATCTCCAAGAACTACTTTGTTTACAGTATGGGTATGAGAAATTAATTTTCCGTTCTGTGTCAGCAGTGTTCTGTGATATAAAAAAAATGCAGCAAAGCACTTACATCAATTACATTTAATTAAAAAAATTTTTTTACTTTAATTTTGGGTAGCCCTGTATATTGTCTATAAACTATATACACATGACTTTGTGTACGTTAAATTTAGTGTTATATGTAAAACATGTAACACAAAAGGAAATACAATTCCAGCAATTCCCAAGTATATCTCCAATATATCCAAATACTCTGAGTAACCCTGTAAATGAATGATTATTAAACCACAATCTACACAAAGCATGCTTTTATGCGTATAAAAAAATCTGTTCTTTTCATTTTGTTTAGGGCAGTCTATAGATGTTATACTGTACATATGAGAAATGTCGCTGACAGACGTAATGTATTTGAATTCTCTTGGATGACCCTGTACACAACCCTTTGTCTGATCGCAACAAATAGCTTAGTGTAGCATCACAATATGATATGGATTTAGAATATCGAATCTTGACTTTCTGGTGCTACTATGTGTTCTTGAGATATGCTGTCGTAGAGCAGTCTTATAGTCGTATAGCAGACTTAGGTTGCTCATGACTTAAAATTGGAATTTTATGGTTTAGCATTCTATGGTAAAAACTGAATATGCAGAAACTATAATTATGACGATCACCAAAATTAAGTTCAAGAGCTTCACTGTACATTGATCTTAGATGAATCTAGAAAGTTTCAGTGAATAGTCCAAAACTGATGATCGGTCTCCAGGTTCTGTGATTATGAACATCGCTGGAGAGGATCACGCGGAGAAGAATTAATAAAGATTGATATAAACAAAAGTACATACCATAAGGTCTTGAGAAGAAGACAGTAACCACACCATAGGCTATACAATACCAAATAATTTTTATTGTGCCTTGAAAAGGGAAGGATGGAACGCTCGTCCGTGGGTCCGTCTTTTCCAAAGTTTTAGCAGATCTGACTCCTGGGAAACTCCAATCAGAATCCATGTGCATCGTGGGGCTGGTAATTTGAAGGTGGGAAGTTATCGCCGAATATTTTTACATATGAATTATTAGTCTTGATGGCGTGTATATTTTCTCATGAAGGTAATTAATTTTGGAGTTTGAAGATCTCCCGGACTCTATCAACGACTACGAGACTGGATGACACAATCCACATGCATCTGTCTTCGACAACATCGAATGCACGCAAACGTTAAGGAATCCGTCTATAAAAGTCTTTAAGAGTGAAATTATAGACTTATTTTTTTGAAATATTAGGTATTACTGCGTATTTTACACTAAAATTAAATCCATAGATATCCGTGCGGTGATGCCGCTAAAGGCACGTGGGCCGCACGCGCCGAAGCACGGCGACCTCCGATAAAAACGTGTTCACTCCGGCTGGTCTGCTATCCAAGTGCTCGAGAGAGAAGACTTTCCGCTCCCAGGTCGGCGAGCGACGAAACGTCACGGCACTAGCGGCCAATCAGAACGTGCGCTCACGACAGGACGAAACCAAGCCTCCAAAACCGGCTGGAAGGAGGGGAAAAGTAAGGAAGAAGCATTGAGAGAAATTTTCGCGTCGCCGAGAAGTAAACTTACAGGGGCGAACGGGAAACTAATGAAACTTAAATAAATTTAGGATAAAATGCGATCTAATAATTTGGATTTGTTAAAATGATTGAAAAATAATTAAATTAAATAAAAACACTGTCGTGTTTCACGACACACTCCCCGAAAAAGGGATTTGAAAAAAAATTAAAGCACCAGGTGGAAAAAGGAACAAAAGCAGATGACGCCAAGACGATGGATCAGACGGCCACAGAACTGTCCCCTACAGAGGGTTACAGGAAGACACACAGCATGTCTGTTAAAAATTCAACATCTTTTTGCTGACAGAGCTTGATGTTTTACAAGAAGTGGTGAGTATACATGATTGTATAAATAATAAAAATAAAGCTATTTTTTTTACAACTACAGATGTTCGTGTTCTCATTATATTTTACATGTACTTGAGATTATTTATGCTGACTGTATGTAATGATGAAAGCAATAGATTTACATATCATGCTGTAAGAGAAAATGTGAAGTACAAAAAAAAAACATATAGCAGGGTTTAAAACTATACATTGTTGTAGAAAATTTTAAAGTTCATTAGTAGTTACTACAACCTTACTTTAAAAAAAACAGACAAAAATTTTATATGAAATATCATTTTAAGTCTCAATTGCTAAATGTTGAAATTACTACTGTTATCATTGAATGAATTGATGTTCAATATTAGAAATAAGTTAACCAACAAAGAAACATGTAGCTTAAAAAAATAAGTATTGGTAAAAAAAATATATAAAAAAAATCATCAGTTCAAGAACAGGGTCCGGAATGTTCCCAGACTGACGAGGAGGGAATGGCAAGCATCAGGACTGTATCCCTGCAGAAGATACAATCTCGATACTACCAAAGGAGAAATTTTTCTTTTTTTTTTTTTTTTAAAAGGTAAGTAAAAAAATTACTATTACTATTGTTAGAATTTTAAAACAATGGGAAGGGTACATAAATGAATGCTAAAAAAATTGAGAACACCTAAAATAGCAATCGTAAAAAAAAATATTATCTCTCGCTAAGGAGATATCTCACCATTAAAAAATATATAACTCATAAGTATCATTTATAAATATCTGCCAAGATTTAAATCTTTTTCTGTATATAGTCGACTATGTGAAATTAGAGTGAGCATTAATGCTATGGCAGAAAAAAAATGTCATTAATCAATATATCAATACAGGCCTTAAATCAGTACTTGCTGATGATATAGCTACCATGGTAGTCAATATGCATAATTTGCATAGCCTGACATAAAAATGCCAAATATTTAAATTTTTAAAATGCTCCCAAAGATATAGAGAGTTCAAATTGTGCAATACACATAAAAGAAAAATACATTTTTTTTTTTTTTTTTTTTTTTAATTAATTAAAAAAATAATATATAACAAATAAAAAAAATTGCATATATACATACGTAGAATACAATTACTAAAAAAAAACTATTGTAAATGTAAATGCAATAAAGTGAGTATGGAAGTATCATTTTTATGTATATTGAAACTGTAAATAAGAAAAATGAAAATTTGAACACAAAAACAAATAAGTTTTGTTTCATTCTGTATATTGTACTCCAAAAAAAATTACCAGACAACATGTACATTTATGTGTCTTAAAAGATAAATAAATTTAAAATAGTATGTGAGTAATTGTGATGAGAGTGCAGCAAAACAACCTGTCACATAGCTAATCCGAGTAAATCTATTGATTATACAGAAATAAAATTGTCTGAGGTTATGTTGAGTGTAAACAATTGAACACCCACTAAAACTAATAACATGGAAAAGTGTGTAAGTGTGATAATCATGTAGAAACAAAATGACTATTGTTGAACATAAAAAAAATAATTAAAAACACATTGTGAAAATAACAAAGATTTTTGAAAAGTTCAGAAAACTACTGTATGGAAACAATGGTAAACTAAACCATCCCTTAAGCAAAGTGTAACATCTAACAATGAGGTACACCTGAATAATTTGGTATGAAAGGTAAAAAAAAAAATAAACAATAAAAAAAAATGTCACATTAAAAAAACTATTGGTTATGTGAATCTATATTTGGGTTAAATTGTGTGATGTGTAATCAACCCAAAGCCAAAAATGAAATGAGAATGTGTAAGTGTACTTAGGAAATCGTGTATACATAGTATGGCTATTGAATATATCATACGAGTAGACAAATGAATTGAATAACATAGAGAAACAAAAACAGTTAAGTTGTGTATAAATGCGAAACTACCTGCAAACTATTTTGCCAGGCCACGTGATAAAATATATGTTTGTTATAACAAGACAAATATAAGTGTAAAGTAATACGCGAGAGAGAAAAAAAAATATTTTATATCTATAACATGAATAACTCTATTGATCATGAGCAAACAACCTATTATAAGGATGTGTGAAGTGTGAAAAGTGAACACCATCTCAAAAATAAAGTTAAAAAGTGTGGATGTGTAAATATGAAAGTCATGTAAAAAAAAAAAAACATAGTATGAAGAATAATACAAAAATTAAATCAACAAGTTGACCCACTGTGAGAATGCAAATGCACAAAAATGTAGAGTAAGTAAAACTATTGAAGAGTGTAACCAGTAATGAAAATATGTGAATAAAACAAACAAAACAAATTGAACATTGCAAACCACATATGAATCAAACAAGCGAAAATTTAATTGTATATAGCAATTAAATAAGACAACTATTGAATGTGTGAATAGTAATGTGTAAGTGAGAAGGAGCATAATTCCCCTATAAAAGTAAATAAAAAAATAAAAACACCCTAAGGTTATAAAAAAAATAAATAAAAATAAATAAAAAAACTATTGAAATGACTAAAAAAATGTATGTTAACAATATTAAACGGTGGTCACTGCCTAAACTGCACGAATGACACAATACCGCATAGGTCTGTCCAGCAGTACCATCGTGTATTGTCCATAAACAGGAACCGTCATTCCCATTAATGGGTTGCCAATGAGTGCAGGAAAGGAGAACCACCTGAAGAGCTATTATAATAATGTAAACAAGAGCACCTGAATGGTAAAAAAAAACAACTGAAGCAATGACGAAAATTAACGTGTATGTAATAAATGATGAAATAAAATTCACCTATTAGATAAATAGACAAAAGCAAATCAAGAACCATGAAAGAAAACAGAAGTCAACCCGTAACAATCTATGAAATCTCACCACCAAATTGCCTCCTCCAAAACAGCTGGTGAATGTGAGTGAAAATGTGTAAAGTGTATCCATTGTGAAAGGTACAGTCGTTTACGCCGCCAAAATAAACGCTGTCCAAAAAGTGTGAAAATAAACTATTGACCATAGTTGAACAAGTTGAAGTCTAAAATCCAACACAGAACAAGATAAACTCAAGTCTCAAAGTGTGTAAATTAAATAAAATATAACTAAAATTAAATGAATGTAAATAGTTTTGAATCGAAAATGTAAATTGATGCCTCCTAACCCAATGCATTATAGTGTGCAGGTTATATGGAGATTTAAATAAATTGAAGTTTTGAAAAATGCAAAAAAATGAAGTTTTGAAAATGAACAAAATGAGATGTGACACTAAACACAATGCTAAAAAAATTGACGTGTGGAAAAATTGACGTTTATATGAAATCACATGTGTACAAAGTGAGATAAACTGTTTGAGTTAAGTCTGTAAAACAAACTGTGAAAGTGTTATGCAAACCGAATTGATATACACCCAAAAAGACTTAAGTGTATGTAAAAAAAAACATAAAAAAAATTCAAACTTTTTTTTTTTTTTTTTTTTGAAAGCGATAAAAAAATGTAATAGACATAACATAAAACTTATGTAGATACTCCCTATCCATCCAATGCGATGAATATTTTAGTGTAAATTTACTTTATTGATATATCATATGTGCATAAATATCGTAAGTGAAAAGAAAAATTTCATGACCTAAAATTCCCACTCGAGAATTATTAAAAATAAATAAACAGACATATACCATGAAAATTATGAAATAAAAAAAATATATGTAATCATTTGTAAATTTAAAAAAAATAAATGCAATAATTTAATACAAGATAAATAAGATTTGTCCTAATACTAGTTCAATACGACGAACTTTCATCATCATTGCATAGATTAAAAATACGACATGCAAAGCACTTTTGTAAAAATGAAAAAAAAGTATACACAACAAAACTATAAATACAGATAAGAAGGATTAAAATGCATCAAAAATACTTAAAAAAAATTTTATATATGAGTTACTATATATATCACGTTCCCCAAATATTGGGCGAAGCATAAACAAACATTCACCATTTGTGAATACAACATAATGCCTGTAACATACCTAGATTAGTAATGAAAATAAAATAGAAAGGAACATATAAATATATAGATATATAAAAGTATTGGAAAAATCTAAAAAAAAATGTATGATACTAGTTTAATACTGAAAACAAGAAAAATCACAAAATGGATACCACACATATATCATATAACATGTAACAAAAATTATTGGCCAAACTGTAAATAATAAAACAATAAATGCATAAAACTGGTATACCTATAATATGAAGTTATACCTGTACGTCATGGAATATGACACTAATGCAATCTTTGAGAATTTAAACAAAATTGGTAAGGCAAAAAAATTTTATATATATAAAAGTATAACTCTCAGCTCCACATTAAAAATTTGCATTATCTTTTCTTCTGTTCACAGTTCTAACAATAAGCCGTCCATTGATAAAATGGGAAAAAAAAATTATGAGAGAAAAAAAAATCTATAAGAACTATATTCTGAATTTTTGTTGAAAAAGGATACATTTTGCCGAATACTGTGGAATTAAACTATATTGTATGGCAGTCTCACTCCTTGCTCACACTGCATAAGAAGTTCAGTATTGTATAAATCTGTCCGGCATGTCCATTATCAGGAACGTCCTCCGATTAATGGATGCTACATTGGTGAAGCATGAGGGTGATGCAAGTGCGTTGATTTAAAAACACAACAGACTGCAGCTGGAGAGGAAACGGCAAACAACTAAATCGGACCCACATATTGTTCAGTAATTCTTTCCTGAATAGTTCAGCTTATATAATATTAATTTGTCAAATACAGTTTATTCTTCCATAAAGTGACTTTTAAGAATGAAATATACGCGTGATGCCTCGTGCGAAACTAAACACGGCACCATATTGTCGTAGAGCAGTCTTATAGTCGTATAGCAGACTTAGGTTGCTCATGACTTAAAATTGGAATTTTATGGTTTAGCATTCTATGGTAAAAACTGAATATGCAGAAACTATAATTATGACGATCACCAAAATTAAGTTCAAGAGCTTCACTGTACATTGATCTTAGATGAATCTAGAAAGTTTCAGTGAATAGTCCAAAACTGATGATCGGTCTCCAGGTTCTGTGATTATGAACATCGCTGGAGAGGATCACGCGGAGAAGAATTAATAAAGATTGATATAAACAAAAGTACATACCATAAGGTCTTGAGAAGAAGACAGTAACCACACCATAGGCTATACAATACCAAATAATTTTTATTGTGCCTTGAAAAGGGAAGGATGGAACGCTCGTCCGTGGGTCCGTCTTTTCCAAAGTTTTAGCAGATCTGACTCCTGGGAAACTCCAATCAGAATCCATGTGCATCGTGGGGCTGGTAATTTGAAGGTGGGAAGTTATCGCCGAATATTTTTACATATGAATTATTAGTCTTGATGGCGTGTATATTTTCTCATGAAGGTAATTAATTTTGGAGTTTGAAGATCTCCCGAACTCTATCAACGACTACGAGACTGGATGACACAATCCACATGCATCTGTCTTCGACAACATCGAATGCACGCAAACGTTAAGGAATCCGTCTATAAAAGTCTTTAAGAGTGAAATTATAGACTTATTTTTTTGAAATATTAGGTATTACTGCGTATTTTACACTAAAATTAAATCCATAGATATCCGTGCGGCGATGCCGCTAAAGGCACGTGGGCCGCACGCGCCGAAGCACGGCGACCTCCGATAAAAACGTGTTCACTCCGGCTGGTCTGCTATCCAAGTGCTCGAGAGAGAAGACTTTCCGCTCCCAGGTCGGCGAGCGACGAAACGTCACGGCACTAGCGGCCAATCAGAGCGCGCGCTCACGGCAGGACGAAACCAAGCCTCCAAAACCGGCTGGAAGGAGGGGAAAAGTAAGGAAGAAGCATTGAGAGAAATTTTCGCGTCGCCGAGAAGTAAACTTACAGGGGCGAACGGGAAACTAATGAAACTTAAATAAATTTAGGATAAAATGCGATCTAATAATTTGGATTTGTTAAAATGATTGAAAAATAATTAAATTAAATAAAAACACTGTCGTGTTTCACGACATATGCTAATAACTCTCTCTCTCTCTCTCACACACACACACACAGGGAAAGAGACCAACCACTAAAAACATGATTTTTGATATCAGAGGATCTGAAAACGTGCAAATATAACAAAAGCTAATTTTCGGAAATTTGACTCTAAAACAATACTTTCTCTATACAATGTATATGGGTAAGAGAATGTATAAAGGAAAAGAAAGAAAAATGAATTTGAAAATTCCCTTTTAGTACAAAAATTATTCATAAATTTTATTTGTTAAATTATCAATGAGTATTCCCGTGTGTATTCACTAGGGGAAAAAGAGACATTACAGGTTAAATAGCCGTCTTTCTCTGAATGAAAAATATTTTTTTTTCCCCAAATGCTGATTAACGTATGTCTTATTATAAAAGCTATAGTAATTACAATTTCTCACTTAAGACTTGGTGAAAAATGCTAGAATTTTCAAATTGCTGTAATTCAGCAAAATTTTCACTTTGAAACATGATTTAAAAAAATTCTTTTTTCTTAGACTGAGGCGAATATTTTTATAAATATAAGTCATATGATAGGAGGGGCTGCATAAAAATTAAATTTCATATTTAATATGTATACAGTCCCGTGTACAAAAAAAAAAAAAAAAAAAAAATGCCATATCTGAAATCTATTCTTAACGTGCACCAATTTTGTAATTGGAAGTATGTTTCTATCTTTCTTAGTTTACGAGATAATTGTTGTAACATTTATTTTGAATCACCTGGTATAATTACTATCTAAATTAAATAATTACTTCTCCAATCAATACAGCTTCTTGAAAAATTATAGTATAGGATTCCGAAGCTATTAAATTATTACAGGCAAAGAAATGTTCCAAATGTAAGACCTCTTTAAATGTAGATTTTAAATGTTAATCAACATATGTTCTTTGACAGTGACTTGTTCTTTTTTCGTTCTTCTGTGCTCAAAATAAAATTTCAGCTGCTCTCTAATATCAACAAACTAAAAGCAGTTATGTAATTTATAAACATTAAAACCAAATCAGAAAACTCAAACCAAGATTTAAGTACACCTGTTAACTATTTTACACTTTGTTTTACAGATTGTTTATTTTTTAATTATTTAAATTTTTTATCTGTTTTTCTTTATTTTTATATTTTTTATTTAGGATTTTGTTTGTATATATTTTTATTTATTTACTTGTTTTGCTATTAAAGCTGAAGTTGAACAATTGTAAGGATGGGTGATTTTAAAATTTAATCTTTTGAATAATTAAATCCACAATTAAAAAAAATAAATAAACAATAGTTATTGAATTTTTGTGATTTAAAAAAAATATGTTGGTTATATAGCCATATTTTCTATTTGAAATATTTATAATTTTCTACAACTTACACACACACACACACACACACATATATATATAATAGTTTTGTTTTAATTATAAAATAAAGTAAAAATAAAATAAAATGTTTAAATAATTAATAATAATGATAAAAAAAATCCTTTTATTTTTACTTTATTTTATAGTTAAAACAAAGCTAAAATTTATTTTTTAAGTTACAGAAATTTATTTTATTTTTAAGTTATAAATATTACAAATAGTAAAATCTATTTATTTTATATTCAAGAAAATTAAATAATTTTTTATTAAAATTTTCAGATTTTGAATTGAATTATAAAATAAAGTAAAAATAAATAAAAGTTTAGATTACATAAAAAAAAAATAAAGTTACCGCTACTTTAGAATGTACAAAAAGAGGGAAAAAAAAGCTAAAAACCTCATAGAAATAGCATTGGAAAAAAACCCAAAAAAAACTCACAATGTCAAGTGTATTAAAAAAAAAACAAAAACAAAAAATACAGGCTCACACCGGAAGTAATAAAAGGACAAAATTGAGTAGAAAAAGACATTGAACAGCGTAAACGGGCGGGCTGGGGCGTTGAATATATCGTCGAGGATTAATACGTCTCGCCTAGTATGAAAGAAAAAGAAGAAAAATCCCACAGGTGGCATCGAACCGAGATTGTCTGGGTGGAAGCCTTGCACTCTACCAAGCACACCACTGCAGCACTGACTTGCTTGCGAAATAATTTGTATTTAAAGATTACGGAAACTTTAAACGCTTTTACTCGAAATTCTATGGCTAGTAGGTGCTACTGCTTTAATATGTTGTTACCATCATAGTATACTGCAATCCTGCGCAATTTCGGCCAGATCTGAATTTTCTATGTCGGGACCTCTCCTTGTTAGTCAAATTTATTAAAATTTGTTTGACTTCATCTCACAGTAATGCAGTGCCTGAGAGAGGATTTTCTATAAGTAATAGTGTCACAAAAGAGACTGCATATCAGAAATCTGAATCTATTTTTTATGTTTTTACATGGTCATTTGAGGAAGCAGTCCTCAGTTCCTTCTCTTGCATCAAAAGAGATAATTAGATATATGAACCAGCTAAATGCTGAATATACATACAGCTCACTTAGAGCAATTAAAGATGACAAGCTCAAAAAAGGAAGCTTGATGAAGAGGCTGCTGCTTTCCAAAATCTTAAAAAAAAAAGGTGGGTGGGGGGGGGGGGGGGGGAGGAAGATCTTATCTATAAGTCATATTAATTTTACCAGGCATGAGAATTTTCCGCGGATCCGCGATTTTCTGCTTTTTTGCTATTTTCGTTAATTTCGGGTTTTTTTATTTTGTTAAAATCAAACTTCAATAACGATCAGTGTTCAAATGCTCCACAAAAAACTTTAGATTCTCAATCTTTTTCTATCCAAAATATAAATGTCAAGATTCATTTTAAATTCATTTTAAACGTGCTTTATCAGATTCTATAACATATAAAAGAACAGAATTATTCAATATTTCTCATTCATGTAATTTTTTTTGTCCCCCCCCCCCCTTTTTTTTATCTCTAACAATTGTCGATCAAACATTCTGCGTGAAACCTTTTATTTTAGAATATTTATCCATCCACAATATTAATTTTAAACTTACTTTATGATATTGTAGAACCCATAAAGAAGTGGAATTGTGTTTAATATTTCTCTCATGAACTACTTCCCCCCCCCCCCCCCCCTCATTTTCCACCACCAGCCAATGATTAAATGTTGATTGCTAGCTAACGTTTTTTTTTTTTAAACACATGTTTTATTGTGTTGATGTGCATTATTCTTTTAGTTTAATTTGTCACTTTTAAAATATTTTGTATAGTTTTTTTCCTGTGAGCATTATTTTTCATTTGAAATAAATTTTATAAACATACATTTGTATAGATTTCACCGCGTGCGTTATTTTTCTTTTAAGATTAATTTTATGAACACGTGTGTTTCCTCTTTTTTTTACTTTTCTGCACTCTCATGCCTGTTTTACAATCATTCATATTAATTTCACAATCATTTGTTAAAAATAACTCTCATTTTGTACATTTATACAAAATTTTGTCTTATTATGCCATATTAAAAATTATGAGAAAGTGGGATGACAGCACTACCTGTTGAGCGGTTGATCCCAAAATGTAACTAGCACCTGTTTAAGTCAAGGTCAACAAAATTGGTTGATTAAAAAGAATTAAAACTTACCTTACATTAAATCCTTTTAAAAAATGAAGAGCTAATATATTTCGGCCCCGACCAGAGCCATCATCAGAGCTCAACGACATTTTAATCATTTGTAAATAAAATTATGTAAAATAGGTTGAATTTTGTTTATTGGTTTGGCAGAAACAGAGTCCAAAAAATTTTTTATATACACAGACATTTCTAAAAATAGTCAAACCGTATTCAAAACATGTAAATACATCAAAAACCAAAGTTAATAATTTTTCACGAATCTTACACTTTCTTCTTATATATATAGAAGAAAGTAATCAAAGCAGTTCAAAATTTCCACCAGACATGGAAATTAAAACTGCTGTAATGAATCAATTTTTAAGTAATTCTAATTTGGTATTTTTTTTTTAAACGAGCATTTTTGTGATTGTATATTATGTACTTTATAAATTATATTTTTAACTTATTAAGTATTTTTTCCACATTATTTAATTTATATAATTAAATTTCAGTAAAATTATATCTCGGATCTTCTGAAAATGGGTAATTTTCTGTGTGTATGTCCTGAAATTTTATAAAAATTGAGTCCTGAAATTTGAAATTTTTCTGAAGCCTCTACTACCCCTGAATTATGCATTAACAAGATTTTTAAGTTTAAAACAGCTTTATAGACATTATTTCTTGATCCTTTTACAAGTTCAATAAGTTAAAATACTATTACAGTACAACATCTTAAATCTGAACTTCTAAAAACCTGGATTATCCTAAATCTGGACGTTGCAATTTTTTATTTTATATTTGTTTTCTAAAATGACGATAGATGGCACCACCACACAAACATGTTTTTTTTTATTTTTTATTCCGAAAACTAATTTTAATATTTGTTACTTTTCTATATTTAAAGTAATATACATTTATACAACTGGATTTTTAGCTTTAAGAGTCAAAAGAATTAATGATTTATCCATTCAATTGTATAGTTCTTTTTTTTTTTTTTTTTTCTTCTTCTGTAAATTGCAAAATACTTGTTCACTGTCTGCCATTTTGAATTTATTGAGTTTTGATTTTCGTTTATGATTATTTGTTTTGTGAATGGGGAAAATAAATAAAAATATTATAATGAGTGGTAAATGAATTTTTTTTTTTTTTTAAATGCTGTTTTTAAACTTCTGATTAACTATTAAATACTAATAATAAAAAAGTGAACAATGATTAGCTATTATCTGTCCCACTATATTATATTTGTAGAATAAAACTTAATATATTAATTTTATATATAGTATTATATTTGTAAATAACTTAAAAAAAAAAAAAGGTGGCATGAGTAGTTGTAAATAATAAAAAGAAAAAAAAAAAAAAAAACATACAAATCCTACTAAAATAATATTTTCAGCAGCAAATCCAATCATATTACTGATTTAAGTTTGAAACTTTTAACAATATAAAATTATGTATGTATTTAAATAGGATTTTTATTTTTGACAATTCCAATAGATGACACCACTACACGTGTTATATTATCTGGATTTTAGATGCTGTACTGTATAAATAAGAAATTTTTTGTGACATTCCTCACAAAACAATATTAACTTTTGAAGAAGCTTCTTTTTTGAAAACTTGCTTATTTATTCATAAATCATAATTGTAATTAATTTTTTTCTTATTTATAAATGTTATTATTATTACTTTATGAACTTTATTCAGTAGATTAATATTACTTGACATAGTCCATACTATACAATTCACATTTAAACTCATTTATTGTCTGTGAAGCACACAGAAATTTCTAATAACTTTTTCTTAAATATTTTAATGCATGTATAACTCAAGAAAACTTCATTCTTAAGTGCTTTCTAACTTAATTTTTACAATCTGTATTCTCTATTTTATTTTAAGGAAATACATGAAATATTTTTAATTAATCTGTTTTGTTTTATTTAGTCTTAGATTATTAATTATTATTATTTTTTACAGTTAAATGCATATAGTGCTGCTTTAAAATCAGTTGATGCTGTGCTCAAAGTACAACCAAAAAATGTTAAAGCCTTATTCAGAAAAGGAAAGGTATCTAATTTTTAAATATGCATTTTTTTTGTTAATATTAGTGTTTTACTGTTGAATTGCCACAACTACAGTAAAAATGAAACACTTAGACAATCTTGGCTTAAAATTCTGCTTTCCCCCTTTTTAAGAAAATATTTCACTATATTCCTAGCAAATTATAAAACTTAATGCTTTATTTGTAAACAAATATCTTATACTGGAGTTAGCATTAAATGAAGATATTAAAAATAAAATTTATTATCTGACATGTGTTCTTTTCACGTTCTTTGATAGGTCTTTTTGTCATATCTATGTAATTGGCTTTAGTTTTATCCTCAAAATCAAAGTTAATCCTATATATCCCGGAAGTATTTGTGAAATGGACAGTATCTTTTTCATTTCTGAGGTGTTGGAAAATATTTTTGTTAGGTTTTATGGAAATGTTGATATTAAGTTTGGCAGCTTCGTTTTTTATTTTAATGGCGGCACTATTGCAAAAAGGTATGGTGGAAGTAAAAATGGGTTTTATTTTTTGTGCATTACTTATTTTATTTAGGGTTTTAACACATTTTTTATATAATTTTTGGACAAGGTTTTTACTGTAGTGGGCTTTATATGCGATATCTTTGATCTATTTGATTTCGGCTTTAAGAACTTTTTGATTGGTGCATAATAGAATAGCACAATTTATGTAAGAGCGGATGGCGGCTAATTTATAAGAAAGGGGGGTATTGCATTTGTTATTGATGATTTCATTATTGTTGGTAGGTTTTCTATAAACGACCCTTGATACAATCATTTATGGTTGATTACCTTGATACAACCCTTGATACACCATTTTCTTATAAATTAGCCGCCATCTGCTCTTACATAAATCATGCTGTTTAAGAAGCTGTGAAAAAGAACACATGCTAGACCTTAAGTATAATAAATCTACTACTACTCTTTCAACCACTCACAATACTAATCCCGTAAATCTTAACGCAATTAATCTAAAAAAAAAAAATAGCCCCTTACAATAGCCATAAATTTGCCCTTAAATGTGAAACCATGGAAATCTTAACAACTAACACTGCTGTAAATGACCAAGAACATAGTGTGATTCCTGGTGAGTGGCAACAGCTATTGGATTTTGCAAAGTGAAGTGAAACGGACCAGTGCGTTGTTCATCCGGTGAAAGATGTCATCAAGTTTTTGCTCTGAGGAGGACTGTGAATGCATTTGAAATATATACACAATTATAAAAAGGATGAAGTATAAGCTATTATGAATTTTAAGAGATATCCTTTAATTAATTAAATATAAAATAAGCTTATTTTCATTATTGAACATCTGTGATTTTTACAAGTTTTTCTGTGTTTGGTATGAAACAGAGAAACAGAATTTATTACATTGAGTCAAGTTGCATATCAACCTCACGTTAAATGAAAAAGCAAATTCTTCAGCAAAAGCAAAATTTGAGAACTATCAATAGATATCTCCATGAAACTAACAACAAGTTAAGCAAAATTTGTAGTCCTATGACAGAAATGCTAATCAACTCAAAAAAAAAAAAAAAGGGCAAGGTTACATATGAGATCTTCCTATATGTCTGCATTTGCTGATTGCAGGGTGACTTTTGTGTAAATCTAGTTCTAACAGGACATGACTGTTTTTGCAATTGCCAAAAACACTTCCCTAAGAAGAATTCCGCATGCCATTGTTAGGCCATAAAGAGAGAAATTAGGCATTGTCTTGTCTGATCAAATACTCTCACTGGAGGTCCATATGGAAAAATTACTTTTCCGAAGCCTTCTACTCCAGAAAAATAAGTGATTTCTGTCTGGAATATTACTGTAAGGAATGGAATCGTAGCCATGGTCATGGACATTCTTCATTGTACAATAGATAGATCCCAATGGTGGTTCCAGAAAGATGGGAGAAATTGAGCTCTCTCCTTAACATCGCCCTTTTCAGAAATTAGCTTAAATGTATTATTATTATTATTATTATTTTAAATATTTCATTTACTTTGCTCATGGAAGTTTTTTCCTTGTTGAAGAAGCCTAAGCTATGTTGTTTTTTATTATAATATGTAATAATAAAAGAAATAACAAATTTAAGTAGAAGCATCAACCTTCTCATAGCCTTTCAAATCTACCCTCTCGCCCCCCCCCCCTTTTTTTTTTCAAATATAGAATATCAAGTAATCATTGTTCAATATTTTGTTATTATTGTCTGTATTGTGTGCTTAATTATTTCCTCTTAAATGAAATCTATTCAGAATTGAATCATTCACACATAGGTAAAACATTCTGTGTACTAAAGTAAAAAAAAAAAAAAAAAAAATTGTTCTGTCCAACGAACAATCTCACTTTTGATTTTGCTTAATGTACAATAAGATGGGTCATTCCTGATTTAGAACTTATTTTGAAAAGGTTTGTTAAGAATGTATATTATTAGAAATACCATAATTTTCTCTGATATTTATTTTCTAGTTATTATATTAAATAAGAATAGCTAAGTGACTATGATTAAACTCCAAGGAAAGGTAAAGCTAAAAGAATTGTAAAAACATAAAAAAAATAAAAAATTTCTTTTTTTACTAGCTGAAAAGTATATTGCTGTTTTTCTTTCTTTTTTTAATCTATTTAAGCAGAAGAAATTAAATAATAATAATAATAATAAAACTACTATAGGTAATGATTATTAAAATTATTAATTAGGGCTTTTATTTACATTTGTATATTAGGTGTATTTACTTTTATTTATTATGTATTTACTTTTAGATATTAGGAACCCAAGGTTCGACAGATGAAGCCATTGTTTGTATGAAAGCAGCAGCTAGTTTAGAACCCGAAACAAAAGTAATTTCTTCTTTATCTTTTTTTTTCCCTTTACTTTTTAGTTTATTCAGACTGTCATTTTAAACAATACAAAAAGAAACAAAAAAGCTATATTAATAAAATAATTTTAATCATGCTTAATGTACTTTAAATTGTTGATAGATTTTAAGATTATAAAATATACACAGATGAATCACAAAATAATGTAAACACCATAAAATTTAGATATTTTCTTGAATATCTAGAGAAGTACTCATTGGTTTCTCTTGGAACTTTGTTCATGTCTTATACCATGCATATTTAAGCAGAGAATTTGTCCCTAAGGTAAAAGGTGGACCAGTAGCAAATTAAAAGAAAAAATGTTTGGAAGCATCTTGGGGAAAAAAAAAAAAAAAAAAAACTTTTAATTATCTGTAGCCATTAGTATGTAAATAGCATGGACATATAAAGGTTTCATTAAAAAAATTGAAAATTATTTGTTTATAAGATATAGGTTTTTTATAACCAATGTAATATCCTTTTTAGATAGCTTGATATACTACATTAGATATAACATACTACAATCTGACTGTAAAAATCTGAAATATGGGATTAAATATGAACATTTTCACTAAATTTTCAACTGTACATGTGCAAACATTAACAAAATTTCTTTTGTACAATTGATAAGCCAATTGTGTAGAGTTATTTCAGAAAGACAAATTGAAAAAAAAAGCAAGTATTTTGAAAATAAATAAAAATATTGTTGACGGAATTAGTTGAATTTCAAGCACTCTTAAAAAGAAGAAAATAAATAAGTGGTTTCATCCTTATTTTTATTTTGAATAAACATACATTATAATTCCGTTAATTTAAAAAAAATAAATAAAAAATAAATAAAAAACTCTAGTAATGCACTTAAACAAATTTGTTGATGGATTAAATTAAAAAGTAAAGTTATTTATTTAAATTACAACTGCTTTTACTCACAATTTATGATCCCTGAAACATGCTTTATGGGTATGTTTTTGTTCACTGGGAGAACTTATGTTCACATATTGAAAATGTGTTTAAATTATCTTGTCATATCTCTGGGATTTTTTTTCATGATAAAAAGCTAAAATTCTTTACATCATTTAATTAGGGTATGCATTTTGCTCTTTGGACTTTCTTGACTTTTTTTTTTTTTGTGTGTGTAGGGGCTGTATAAAAATAGTAAATCTTTAAATTGAATCTACTGAAACTTTCAATTGATTTTATAAAACTCTAAATTTTTTTACACAGTTTTGATTTGTATATCTAAGATTAGATTAGGCTTTTTTTTTTTTTTTTTTAAAGTAAAGTGATCTCAAGATTTTTTGAGCACATTATATATTTTTATCGAACATATAATTGTACATATTAACTTTCTTTCTCTCTCTCGCTTTAAATACTCTATTATAAAATTTTGCTTTGAACCAAGTAACTACTATTAATTATATATAATGCATAGTAATATTGTTTCTTATAAATTTTTAAAATATCATTAAATGCGTAAAAAATATTCTTACATGTATTTATGTTTATCATATTAATTTTTTCTTCTTTTTTTAAATTGAATTAGATTATTCAATTAGAACTAACAAAACTCAAAAGCCGAAAGAAAAAGGAAGAACAATTACAAAAAGAAATGTATCAAAGAATGTTCAAAAATGAAAGTAAAAAAGTTTCTAGTCCTGTTTCAGAGGTAAAAGAATGTTAAACTATTATTTCATGAAGTGTTGATCAAAAATAATTATAGACAAAATTTTAAATTATTTATTATAATATGAATCAGCTCAGTCATAAGATTTGCAATTTAACTATAAAAAAGTAAAAAAAAAAAAGTTTTTATGAGTTTTGTAGATTGAATGTGTGTTTTTCACTTTCTTCTACGTGCATAAAAAGAAAGTATTGTATTCTTAAAAATTTTTGACTTCCAGTTTTCGATGACTTTACATATTTTGAGAGGTCATAACCATGATATGACCATTTTTAGAAAATATCTGTCTGTGTATGTGTGTGTCAGCAACATTTTTGTGGAGACGTCGTATCTTATGAAGAAATGCACATAATTCTACAAGACTTTATATGTGATTGTACCTTGATATAAACTTGTGCTGATTAAATTTTTGGCTCATATCACCCTACAGGTGGTGCTGCTATACTACATTTGCTCCATTTAAGGGGAAGCTATATCTTATCATCTATAGAAGTATTTAAATGAACCAAATATGATAAGTGATATGATCCATATGAAAAATCATGTTAATTTAAATATGTGTATACTGGCTGTAGTTTTTCCTACTTATGGGAAGTCTATTTAACCATTTTAAGAAAATGTGTACATTGGCTGGTAGGTGTTAAGGCTATTTCTAAAATTCTGTTGTTGTGAGTAAGTGCACCAAACTTCATATGTAAGATGATTTCTTATGAAAAACTGAGCTGATTCAATATGGGAGCATATCGGCTGATAGGTGAAGCTGTTATATGGCCCTTTTTATATGTTAGGTAGTTTTCTGACCAATTAATATATTAGAATGGTGTAGAAGAAAATATTGTGATGTTACTAGTTTTTGTAAACTTTTATATATATATGTAATGTAACATAAGGTAGAATACAAGAGAAATATATTATCAATGCCAAATTCATTCATAATATTTATATAAATATATTGTGGAATAGGCCTAACAGTTATATTTATTTATTTATATTGTATTAATACTAACTAATAAAATTTCTTTAAATTAAAACTATTTACTATTATTCAATACTAATTTATTTGAAGATTTTTGGAAGTAATAGTTTTACTGGAAGAATTCATTTATTTTAGAGATATAATACAAAGTTTTAAATCTAGTTTTAATTTGAATGACGAGTCAGACTGATCAACTGTAACTTTGGCAAAACATGTACATTATACAGGCCTCACTGTTAAATTATTAACTGTAATATGTAAAATTTAAAATGAAATTTTTGGTGCTATAAAATTTAATTAGATTATCTCGATTTTTAAAAGTGAACTCTAAGTTAAAATTGGTGAATTTAAAAATGTAAATTTAGGCCGTAAAGTCTGTCGATTTAATAATAAAAATTTTAATCCATCTGAAAAATTGGAAATTAATTAAATAATGCGAAATAAATTAAATAAATAAATTTTAGTAATTTAAACCTGATTAATTACATTCTAAAACTTCGTTTAGTGGCTAGTACCTTCTAAATTGAGCATGATCCAATGAAACAATTTAAGCTAAAAGAAACTATGATAAAAGGAACAAACTCGCCAATTAGCCGAATGAGAGGCAACAACTAACGTGTATGAAGGCACAACTTTTTTATTTAACACACAACACTGAAATTCACATCAATAACTGGCCAGTTGTAAAGAATATGATTATAATGATGATATTTAACATGATTATTCTCTTAATCATTTGCCGAAATTTTATCATACCAAAATACTAATCGTTCAATTGGTTATATTCATGTAATTAACAATGATGTCATTTGTTTATCAGAATTAGTTCTATCATTCGTATTGTTTGGCAAAGTTCATGAAATTTGCTGAATAGATGAGGAATTGAGGTGTCATTAGATATTCAAATATATCACCTCATTTTACTTGATGTTATTATAAGCATTCATATCACTTTATCCAGCGTTATTCTTGAATCATTTTATTTTACTCAAGGATATCATCAGCATTGATTGTATTCGACGTTACTTCATTTCATTTGACGTTAGTTTGAAATCCGAGCATGCTAAAATCTCAGCACTATCAAGCTAGGTGATGCTAGGTAAATTAAAAAAATTTTGTCATTGAAGATCAAATTTGTATACCAGATGTTGTTCCAATGCTTTAAGACGAAGTAATAAGAAAAATCAACTTATTCATTACTCATCCCATAATCCTGACCTGGGATGAGTAATTGATAATTGAGGACATAATCAAAAAAAGAGCCATTCTAAGAAAAATCAAGTTGCGATTCCACAGTAAAGAAAATAGCTAAGACGCCAAAGAAAAATGGTTGTGGGATAGAGGTCAAGATTCGCGGACGCCACTTGCCACATGGCGACCTAATTTGAAAAAGTAGCAATCCAAAAAAATTGCTGTAATCGCCAATCAGACATCAATTCTTTCGCGATTTCGCGGAAATCTGTGATCCCCCCCCCTAATTCGTGAAATTTTGCGAATTAGGGGAAACCCCATTAACGATCATCGATTAAATTCGCTATGAAAGCCACCCAATTCATAATCTTTCTCCACCCACAACATAGATGTCAATATTCATTTTAAACTTGCTTAATGAGATTCCAGAACCTATAAAGAAATAGAATTGTTAAATATTTCTAGCTTATGTAATTATTTTTTTCCCCTCCCCCCAGGAAAGAGTTTAATATTTTCTACCCATGTAATTAATTTTTACTTCCCCCCCCCCCCCTCCACACACACACATCTCCAGATAGTGATCAGTGATTAATTCTAGAAACAATAAAGAGACAGAAGTGCTCAATATTTCTCACATATGTAATTATTTTTAAACTTCATTACTAAACTTGATAAATCTACTTAATTTTTCACAATTAAATTAAATATTTATATTTAATATCTATTCCAAATGTTTAAACAAGGGAAAAAATGTAGACTAAATTTTTCAGGTAGGAAATTTTTTTCTAAATCAGTTTAAGAAAATTAATACTCAGTTGGTTTTATGTATATTAGAAGCTGATAATTAACTACTGTAGCTTTTTTAAATATGTATGATTAATGTGCCTAAATAAAAATCATATTTTATATTTGTTTGATTTTTTTTTTTTTTTCTTGTTGACATACGTTACCTCACACAAAAATGTCAATGTTTTTGTAACAATATGTATATTCCAATGGGTGCATAAGGAAGTTATGTGGTGTCTACATCAAATTAAAAAAAAATTTTTTTTTTAAATATTTCTCCAATATTACATTTTTCTTCTGCATGTGTAAATACATATATATATACACACTACCGTACAATAAATGGCCAGACACTTTCTATTTCAAATAATTTGTCACATATTGTCCGAATAGAATTTTCAATTTTGTCAAATATTTAGAAAAATTCTTGATGGATTATCCTAAAATTTTAAGCATATAAAGTACACATACCTCGTATATTTCTGTAAAAGTTTTGTTGCAAGAAGGGGACAAGTAAAAATTAAAAACAAAATGGATATAACCACCCTGTTACAAGTAACGCTTGACATGTGATTATGGCGCTTCTTCTAACTATCTGTATTCCTTTGTATGAAACTGGTGCATATATATAAATGGTATCTCTAAAAAAAATTTCTTAAAAAAAAAAAAAAAAAAAGCAATATTATAAAAAGTTTTGCCCAAATTTTAATTTTAATTTATTCAGTGGTAATATAGTGTGTTTTGATTATTAAATAAATATTGATAAAACCCTTTATCATTTTCTCTTTTTATTTTTATTTATTTATGTAAATGAACTGACATTCAATTCATTCTATTAACAATAATTTTTTGAATTGTACTGTATTTGCTTAGGGTTTTCATATGAGTAGTTCAGTACATTTTGCTAATTATACAAATCAAATTTTTTTAATGCTTATGCAGGGTGGCTAGCAGTCAGGGAAAATCAAAGAATCAGGGAAAAGTCAGGGAATTTAGAAAATCTGGAATAGTCAGGGAATTTTAACAAATTTTGTGAAAATACGCTATATTAATCATTAAATTATTAATGATATTTTAAATCACTAAATTTCTTGCTAGTGTCGTGAAATTTTCATTGAAAATAAACGTGAGAGTCAGGGAAAAATGGAGAAAAATCTCGTAAAATAGTCAGGGAAAAGTCAGGGAAAAGTCAGGGAATTTGAAAAGGTTTAAATGCTAGCCACCCTGTTACGTATGCACAGTTAAAAATTATTTAGTAAAAATTCTCATATTTCATTTAATATTTTTATATTCTGATTGCAGTATGTTGACGTGTTTAATGTACTGTGGCAATTTTCTTAAAAATAGCTTGTAACATGCTGTAAAAAAAAAATTCTTCTTCAAACAAGCTTTTTGTCTTTCAAACAAAACTCTTACAGAGATATATGAGGTATAACATGCTCTTTATGCTCCTGAATTTTCGAGACAAAAAAAAAAAAAAAGGTTGATAAAACATCTTAAACTGAAAATGTCTGGTCATTTATAAAAGAGTAGTGTGGTGTGAGTGTATATAAATATATATTTATTTAGAGAGAAAGGAGACATATTTATGTATTTTTTATTTTTTCAGTTGCATATTTTATATAATATACTCTTGTAATAAGTTCATTTCTTCTTATAGTTTAGGAAGTGGAGTGTAATTAGTTGTGGTGTTTTAGCTGTAGCTATTGGTTCTGCCCTTGCTTACAAACAGTTTCACACATGATGACTGGAGAAAGTAAAGAGAGCGATAATTCCATCACTCTAAAGACTTTTTCTTTAATTACATTGTTCCAAGTATACAGGTTTTAAATGATGTTGACACACTGTACAGTTTTGAATCTTTGATTAAAAAAAAAAAGAAAAAAAGATTTAGGCATATAAATAATCTTTTTGTAATAAATAATGTACAGTTCTAAGATATATTATTATTATTCTGTTTATAATTATTCCAATTTTGAATATTAGATTGGTTTTCTATATTTTTTATCTATTTAGAATAAATAAATTTATATATATATATGATTGTGGTGTTTGGAATGTGTTGGAGCTTATTTTATACCTAAGATTGTTATTAAATTTTTTTTTAAAACTTTATTAACATTTTTTTGACAATTCATTAGCTAAAATGAATTCAGTTAGAACACAGTGATTTAAAAAATTTACAGAAATTATAGAAACCTTCAGAAATTATCAATTCTCTTGGTGTAAATGCCTCAAATTAACTAAATAAGCAAAATATTTAAACAATTTTAATTTAATTTTTATTCAGTTGTTATATTTATAAAGTAGATAATTTATATAAAAAATGGAATTTCTTGAACTTTAACAATTTTTACAAATGCAAGATTTCACAATACAATCCCCCCCCCCCCCCAAAAAAAAAAAAAAAAAAAAAAAAAAGAGAGCAAAAACTGTAGATGCACATTGTAATAAATAATTTATACTGTTGCAGGCAATCGCCTGATATATGTGTGATTTAAGATATGTATTCAAGAAATTGCAAAACTCTGACTCAACAGAAATGCCGCTGAATATTATTTCATTGTTGTTACATTAAAAGTTGTTTTTGCTATTGCTGTTCTCATTATAGTAATTGAGATCACTGGAACAGTCCTTATAGATCATAGCATATGTAGACGACGTTTTTGCCGTTACCAATAAAAATTACGATGTCAAAGATATATTAAATGAAATTAATAGCTTAGATAACAACATAAAATTCACCTATGAGGAAGAAAAAGAACAACAAATAAACTTTTTAGATGTTAAAATTAATAGAACCAAAAAACTAATTAAAACCACCGTGTATCGTAAAGAAACCAATAGCAATGAAATTATACATTATAAGTCTAAAACCCCTTTCCGTTATAAAATCAACGCCGTTACTTCATATATAAATCGTGCAATATTAATATGTAATGACCCTACCGATCTAAATAATGAATTTGATTTAATTAAAGAGTTAACTAAAAAAGCAGGTTACCCCGGTAAAATTATCACAAAACTAATTAAAACCAGATTAAAAGCCAGTAATCACATACCCAGTTTTCAAAAAACCCCTTTAAAATTCACCTCTTCCATATCGTACGATCGCGGTGCATCAAATAAAATTAAAAATACAGCAACTAAATTAGGAATTAATATACCTATAAAACCTAACCCAAATATTTTTCAATTAATACGCAGTGATAAAGACCCCATCCCCCCATTAGAAACTGCCGGGATTTATCAAATACCATACATAAATAAACAAGAAAATAAACCAGGTTCATACATCGGTGTAACAAAAAGAAAGATTAAAACTAGACTCAAGGAACACAAAAATGACATCAAAACAGGAAAAACAAACACAGCTTCAGCCAAAACCTTCGAAAATGAAGAAATTACAATAAATTTTGAAAAAACCAGAAAAATTGCTAACTACAATAACCATAATTACGCCATGTTCAGAGAAGCAATAGAAATTGCAACGACACCGGAAGTTTGTAACGATAGTGACACAGTGGTACCAAACCAGATGTGGAATCAACTAATAGAATCTATAAAAGACTGCAACATGAAGAGATCCAGCACAGATGAACGTTTGAGAAGGTCTGGGCGCCCAGATGAAAATATTAACGTAACATGAGGTACATTTTAAGGTTTTTTATTTTAATTAATCATATCATCAGTTCCATCCGTCATATTGGAAATTGCATTCATTTCAAGTTCTTTATTATCATGGCAATTAAGATGGAGTTGCAAATTTCACATTTGCACTCACATACAATTGAAAGTGATGTACATTTCAATCTCTTATTTGGAGTAAATTTGTAATACGATGTTATCATCCATTGATTGTAAATATGCCAAAATACAATCTTAAATGTTTTGCGATAAAAACATAAAAGGGATGTGCTTAAAAGTGTTTACAACTAATTTTCGAAATTGAGTTTTTGTTTACTTAGAAGTTTTCACGTTTTGAGGCCCCCTGAATCCGAAAATCATATTTTTGCAGTTAGTCTGTGTGTGTCTGTCTATTATCAGCATATCTCAAGAGTAAATAATAGCAGAAAGTCCAAACTTGGTATTCTAAATGTGTATCATATAGGGATGCTACATTAAACTTTTCATTGAGATCAAGCAAATGGTTCATGTACAGGGACATTCAAGAGAATTCAAATACATTATGTCTGCGGGGAAATTGCTGGTAAGTATAGTGCAACATCTATAGGCTGACTTAAACAAAACAAAAACAACAAAGTTTATTAAATGCATGAAAGCATTTTTTCTTTGGTTTTCATAGAAACAGCTAAAGCTTCTAGGGTCATATCATGATCCATGTGGAATTGTTGTTCGAAATTTTCACCCTAACCTATATTTTTGACAATAATCTATAATTTATCCTTGACTTAGTTTGGTTTCAATAGGAATTTTACTTATTCATACTTCCCTTGTTAGGAAAATGCAATTTATTTACTTTCATTTTTGAAAACTCTTGAATAATATTCCAAGCTTTCCAACTTGCCAGATTTTTTGAATACTAATAAATTTTTATAGAAATACCTATTTTATAGTTTAGCAAAAATTCTGTGATTAAACAAGGCGGAGAAAACTTTAAGAGAATAGTGGTACAAATTTGCTGGTATGGAATAGAAGCTGCTCTGAATTATTATATATATCCAGTTGTTTCAAAATATCTTATTCTATCAATATGATTGCAAGATTTGAAAATCTCTCTGATCACATCGGGGAGAGTAAATAGTTCCTGATTATATTAAGCTTAACAAATAATTATTCCGCTTATGTTACAGGTATTGGGTATGACAAAATAATCCTCAAAACAATTACATGCTTTGGATATATAGTGCTTAAGTCATTAAAAAAGTAACATTTTCACACATAAATTGTCTGCATCAATGTTTGATTCTTGTAAGTTAATTTTTGTTGTAACTTCTGACAGATAAATAATAATTCTGTTTTTTTTTTTTTTTTTTTGTGAAGTGTGAAAAAAGAGTAAGAACTGGAATCACATGCTCTTTTTTATAAAGTAAACTTTCTCCGAATCTGTTACATTTTAATTTTTTTTTTTTGCAATCCAGCTACATTTCCTTTTTACGCCATTTCAATAGTCCTTTACTAGCAGGAAAGAGATTAAGGGCACTTTTAAATTTGAAAATAATGCTTTCTTAAGTTAGAAAGGATAGGAACATTTTTCTGGGGGTGGACACATCCTTACTAAGTTTTGCCACTTTTAAAACACTTTTTTAGCAATAAATCCTCTATTAAACTTAAAGTAAACTATGTGTGGAGCACAAGCTTTGTCAGCATTTTCTTTGTGCCTCATGTGGTTACATTGGTCACATAACTTCATAACGGCATGTGTTACGAGATTCAGTTTAATGAAGCCCCCCCACTCCCCCATATTATAACACAGTCGAGCAACAAGTTATAAAAAGTACCCCAGAACTGTTATTTAAAAGTAATAAGTCCAAAACTTTGAATTGAATAAACTCCATGAAATGCAAGAACTCGCAACAACTTGTTGCGAGGTGCACTGCCGCTTTGTTTGCCTGACGAAGGGTCGTGTCTATTTTCAACACAAAACATTTGTTGCGAGTTCTTGCATTTATGGGGTTTATTCAAAGTTGTGTACTTATTGCAGAAGGACGTATCGCATGTACTTATTGCACTGTTTATATGTTTTTTAAGTGATCGTTGTTTAAAAATGTATAACTGAACAAAATGTACAACTGAAAATTTATTTTAATATTTTTATATATAATAAAGAATTACATAATAATAAAAATCTATTACACATTTCCTTTTTTCTGTTCGATTAAGATATTTTCCATTAATAAACAATAATAATAAATAATTTAAATTATGTGCAATCATATTTAATGTTGATATGGAAATATTCAATTTTTTCGTAAATTGAATTCTGTTAAATGCATTATTTTGTCAACATCCCTCAAAATTCTAATTTTATCTTTTATAAATAAAGTCTTTCATTTCCTAAGCAAAGATGATATTTTTACAAACAGTTAAAAGTGAAAGAAAATCTTTTCTCTCCAAAGTAATATGTAAAGTGAACACGACAAAGAAGTAGAAACTCTTCTTGTGTCCTATTGGAGTTCACTGTACGGAAATGAGTAATAAATCCACAAGTTTATAAAATGTCTGAAAAACTGTGAGGGTTTCCTTTAATTTAATCTTGTTCTAAAAAACAATTAAAAGGAGAGAATGAAAGGGCAAAGGAAGTGGTCACTCTCCTTTCTCTTAAATAAATTCCGGGTATGTCTCTCAATCAATTCTATTTCCACCTGCTTATTTTTCAAAATTCCCCTAATCTTCCAAAGGCCCTTGATTAGGATTGCAATCTATACTATTCTAAGGAAAAGTGATCTGAAAAGTTAAAGTTAAAGTTAGAAAGAGTAAATTTTTTAATTTTAGAATAAATTTCAAACTTGAGATTCTTGAAGGAAAAATATTTAAAGGAAATTAGAAATTTATTCTTGTCATATAAAAAAAAGAATTTAACATTAGATTACAGTGGAATGATTTGGGACTGAAGTTAAAAAATGTTGTATAAATGAGAAAAACGTTTGAATGAGAAACGTATAAGTATACATGTAAAGTATACATGTGCCAAAGCTGTGTATTCCGTATCCACGAGAAAAAAAAAAGATTGGATATCCATTTTTTTCCTTCAGAGGATCTGATACAGAACTTTTGTAGAAATTATATGAAAATAAAAGAAACTGTTATAAATCATTTGTGCGTAAATAATATAATTTCTTTTTGTAATTTAGTCTTTTTTAAAAAAAATAGAATTTTTAAAAATCAGTGTTAAATTTTACAGTTGGTAGCATGCATGGAATACCAGCAAATATTTTTTTTATATGTATTGCAGTAACAGTACAAGAAGACTATCATGTCATGATTGCAAGAAAAAAACTATCATACTGCGGCCATCATAAAACATTCTTCTTTATCATTAATATATATAATGACCCTCATCTGTCATTAACAAATCCGGTTAGTACCGCTTCAAAACAGAAACTTTTGGCAGCCATTTTTTTTCCGTTTGTTTAATTCAACTTAGGAAACATACATATCATTTTCATACATGTTTTGTATCGCACATATACTTATTTATTTCCAATAAAACCTTGAAAAACTATTCAATTGTAATGTTTAAATGTCTAAATTAAATATAACGGAACACTGGCTATTATAAATATGAACCTATAAATAGAATTATGTAACTTCATGATTATAAACAATGCAATACCAAATAAAAACAAACCAAAACTGTTGCCATTCTGAAAATACAAATTCCAAATGGATAACTTTTTAATTCCGAATGAACGACTCTTTGACTGTTTCATTAAAAAAAAAACGCTTAAAATATTTCTAAAACATATTAAAGCTTTAAAAATATTAAAATATTTGTAAAAACGCATTAAAGCCTTTAAATATTTTTATCAAACTTCATTGTTTGTTTACATTGTAAGGTATGATTAGCGTCGAGTTTAGTACGTAAATGCCGCCAGTTGATTTTAGTTTTGAAATTAGTGTAAAATGATAGTTGGGATAGAATGTTTGGTTGGGCAAGTAAAAGTCACCAGTTGAAATGAGTATTGAAAGTAGAGTAGTCTAAGGTGATAATGTTGAGTCAAGGTAAAATGTTCGGTTGAGAATGAGAAAGTCCCTAGCTGGATCCTGGATATTTTGGCGATGTTGTGGGTGAGATAGCTGGTTGGAGGTATCGAGTAGAGGTGAATTTGAGTTAGCATGGAGTGTTTGTAGTTATTGGATAGTTAGTTAGAAAATTTGAAAACAGGATCTACGATAGTCTTAAAAAAGAGTATTTTGTTAAAATGAAGTGAATCGTTTTTTCTTATTATGTGGACTTTAAATACGCAAGCGAAGTGATGACATCACTTGCCGTTCGTGGATACAAGAAAAATATTTCCTATGTTAAACGCCCAATGGATTTTTCGTAAAAAATTATTAAAAATCGAGGGAAATTATTTCCCGATTTTAATCCCCATATTTAGGTTTAGATATGTATTAGTTATCATGTGCATGCGTTAGATTAAGTTGTTTTTGTTCTAAAATTGATAAAATTTGAATTTTAAATTTCAAAACTCTAGATTAAAAAAAAAAAAAACTTCATATTCTATTGAAAACATAAACATTTCATTTCAAAGGATGATATTTACACAATAAATATCCAACTAATATATTAATTAAAAGGAAAATGATAAATATTCTATCATAATTTGAAGTGAAATTTGTTTTCAAATGTCCAAATAAAGTATCTGATATAAGATACTAATATGTTGCAGTGGAATAGATTTGATATCGGTTATCCTTGGCAGAAAAAAAAAATATATATATATATCGCCAAATTATCTGGCGAATATAATTTAATTCCTTTCAAAAATCATGGTTATTTTAAAAACTTATATTAAGAGAGTAATGAATAATATGAAACAATATTTCGCACAATACATATTACGAAAATATACATCTGGCATGTGAATTTTCGTAGTACGTTTTTGATCGCCAAATACAAAAACGCCAAGGACAACAGAGTTTTGAAATTTAAAATTTAAATTTTGTCAATTTGACAGCAAAATAACTCAATCTGACACATGCACATGATAACTAATACATATATATACACAAATATGGGGATTAAAATCGGGAAATAATTTTCCTCGATTTTTAATAATTTTTTACAAAAAATCCAATGGGCGAATAACATAGGAAATCATTTTCTTGCATCCACGGACGGTCAGTGGCGTCACACTTCACTTGCGTATAGAGCACTTAATGGAACACTGGGATGTGTTGTTGCTGTTGTGTTGTCGGGCCTATATTTTTTGTCAACCAGCAGTTTTTTTATTGTCATTCATATTTATTGATTGGGTAGAATTTTTTTAATTTCAGAACGAAAATTATAAAATATCGAAACACATTTATAAACAAAAATTTAAAATACATTTAAATGATCACGTGGTAACCATCATGATCTAAACATTGTTTTCAAGATTTATCGTTCACATTCCGTCATTTTTGATGGGGTTATATACTAGTTCTAATATAATTAATCAGACAATTACCTAAAACCTAAAATAGTGCCACCTAACAGCTGATATGAATTCAATTAATTCAGTATAGCTTTTCATATTAAGGTTTTCATATATCAAGTTTGATATGCTTATACACTATATAAACCTTACCATAAATATCTGAAATATTACAGTATAGTAGCGCCACCTATAAGCCGATGTGCACAATAATTATATCTCTATAGTCATTAATAATAACCATCTTAGCTATAAAATTTGATGCATAGAAGCTGAGATATAGCTTTTCCGCGAGTTAAGGTTATGGCAGCATAACAAAGTCACCTGCATGGTGATATATGCCAAAATCATATCTGTACCAATTTATAATTTTGCTAACTTATGCACACACACACATACAGACATTTCCAAAAATTATCAAATCGTCTTCAAATCACTTTAAAACGGGTAAACCTGTCAAATACCGGATGTCTTATTTTTTTACAAATCCAGTACTTTCTTTCATCTTATGCATTCAAGGTCTTTTCAAAAAGTATCCGACCTTTAGCCAGAAAAATGTCTTAGTTCGTTTGCGGGATTGGGATCCTAATCCCCATCAAAGTAGGCCCCTTTCGCCTCCACACATTTTGCCCAGCATTCCTTTCACTGGCGAAAACACTTCTGGAAGGCTTCTTTTGGATTGGTGTTCAACTCCTCCATCGTGTTTTACAGTATCTCTTCTCTACTCTGAAAATGGGATCCTTTCAATGACATTTTCGATTTTGGAAAAAGGCAGGGTCAGCGTTGACCCAGTAGGTCTTTTGTGCAGCTGCAAGACGGAGTTCTTTCTGTTCCACCGACAGAAGCTTGGGAACAAATTTTGCAGCCACTCTGCGCATGTTCAAATCATCACACAAAATTGCATGTGTAGAACCTGTACTGATCCCAGCTTGTTCAGCAATCTCTCGTACTGTCCAACGACGATCTTTCATTATCAGATTTTCCATCTTTTCAACAACAGTTGCATTTCCAGCGACTTGTGGCCTCCCAGAACGCTGGTCACTCTCTACCAACGTGCGGCTACTTTTGAATCAGTTAAACCACTCCTTAATTTGAGTGACACCCAATAGCATTGTCTCCAAACACTTGCTGAATCTTATGAATTGTTACACTTTGAGAATCATCAAGCTTTTGACAAAAATTGATGCAGTATCTGCTCAAGTTGTTCAGTCATCTTTAGAGAAATAAAAATCCAACGACGTATAAGCACCTCACTCGACTGCCTGTAGGAAACAACTGGTACACTGGAACGTGTGGAAAAAATTCAGCATTAGTCATTAACTGTCTCCTCCCACTGTGCACAGTGGTGCAGCTTTAAAATCTCTACTGTGTGTGGAAAAATTCAAGGTCTGATACTTTTTGAACAGACCTTGCATAGAAGAAAGTAAAAATGTTTCCGAAACAATGAATGGGATATGAATGAAAATCTTATTTAGAAAAGGTATATTGTAGGAAATGCACAATAAGAAGACATGCATACATTATAAAATATTTTTGAGATAATGAGGTCAGAAGACATAAAATTAACCTAATTAATATTACACCTAACAATTTTCTCGTAATAAAAAATTAATACATATGTCATAAACAAATAAAAAGGGGTTTATATAGCGAGTATAAAGAAAATTGGTGTTCTGAAAACACTATTTTCTATGATCTAAAGCTGACCTATCTAATCAGGATATCTATCAGTCATAGTCTAATGATCAAGTAATACATGCGAGAAGAAATCTATAAAGTGATTTCTATCCGCGTTTGTAATGATCGATAGATGGAGCTTTTTCAGCTTTTCTTAATATAATAGCCACGTGTATTTATTTTTGTTCTATTTGTGTTACTACTTAATATTCGTGCTATAATTTCTCCGCCATTACATCATGGAAAATTGATTGCTTTTGGAAAAAATATTTCAGTTTATTCAAAGTTCGATCAGAAGTAGATTTTTAACTGAAGATGAGCAAATATTAGTTTCAAATCATCTGATTAATTTTTTACTTCCATTAGCCGTAGCTACTGAAATTTTAAATTTGCCATTTGGAAATAAATGGAAGCTTAATTCTGGATTTCTTGATTTTTGGAGTTACACTGTGGCACACAACAGTAAGTGTTATCTTTTTTACCGGATTTATTAATTTTTATTCAATGAATATATGTAAAAGTAAACATTGGTAAGCAATGGCGTCTCGATGAAAGCCAAAAGCTATGCAAGTTAATTGTAATTTCACCTTAGCCCACCAGAGGGCGAGCATTTCATTACAATCACGGATAGCAAATTTGAAGAAAGTTGTTAGTGTCGTTTTTAAATACTGATTTTCAACCTCACTTTTGAAATTCACCAAAATTTAGCAAACTTATTTGTTTAACGATTATATAAGAAGGAAAAATTTTATAAAAACATCTAAAAAGGAGCTAAATGGCATATTTGAAGAAAATATGCCGAGCCGTCTTTTAAGAAACCAACAAGCAAGACGTAAAACTGATCTATTTATTCAGGATGCCTATCAATTTTTCTGAAGAAAACGACTAATACATATGGAAGGATAGCTAAAGGAGGTTTATATAGCAGAATAAAAAATAAAACTATATATATTAGAGCCATTCTTGTGACGCAGGTTTGTACATTTTCGGTTTTCCTTGTCAGATTTCTATTTTTCAATTTTCACCAAAAGTTAACAAAATTATCTGTACACCAGACCTAGAGAATTGATAGTATGAAAATTCATTTAAGGCATACATCCTCCATACACGATGACCAATTAAAAAAAAAACTTTTTTAGAATCAGAGACATGTAAAACATGTAAATCAGGCCAAAAATCAATATCAAAAAATTTCACAGAAGACAATACTTCCATTACCTATGGTAGTCGGGTAATGGAAGCAAAAATTGTTACATACTTAATTATTATATACTAGCAGGCTTTGCCCGCTTTGCTGGACACAATACTTAAATGAGTTGTCAAAATTCCATATCATAATTATCCTGAGTTAAAGTTCCCGCTGTGTTCGGTAGAGATTTTTCTTGCTCGAAGCGTGAGGAGTCCGTATTCCTGCAACATTCAACAGCAATTTATCCGTTTCTTACTTCCCTTTTCCCAGTGGCTAAGTTCGAAGTTTTCAGAAACCTCACCAAAGTACTTAATGCATACACCTAATCAACATCTACACACCACAGTTCGTCATTCTAAGATAATTTAAGGCGAATTCAAACGGGAAAACGTGTTTTTACGTGTGTTTATAGCCCCATCGACCTCAAGGGGGGTAAGGGGGAATTTCGTAAAATCCCGTTACAATAAGTGTCGGATACATATAAACAATTTACGCACCAAATTTCTTGGCCGCAGATCCTGAGACAAATTTAGAGCTAAAAGAGGGGTGTGTGTGTCTTGAATTTGCTACTTTGTAACTGCTCCCCCCCTCCCCCCAAAAAAAACACGAAAATGTTTTTTTGGAAATAAGACACATGGCTGTTTTCAATATTTTTGCAGACGATTTTTTGAATTTAAATCCGTTTTTTTCTTTGTATTATCAGCATGGATGCGAAAAGACGTTACTTCTCGAATTGCATTTAAAAGGTAAGCGAAATTATGAATTTTTTAAAAATTTGAAATATTTAAATGTGTCAAAAAGATTAATTGAAAGAACTTTAAAACATTTTAATGAAACAGGTAGTGTAGAAATAAGGCATTATGGTGACATATGGCTGGAATCATCATAAAACAGGATTTAAAATTAAAAACTTACAAGAAAAAGACAGTCCATGGATTAACGAAGAAAAATAAAGTTGAAAGACTACGAAAGTGTAAAGAGCTGCTGAAAAAACAGTCTGGGAATGAGATCATGTTTTCAGATGAGAAATTATTTTTGCAACAAGTATATCATAATAGGCAAAATAACAAGATTTACACGATGACCAATTAAAAAAAAAACTTTTTTAGAATCAGAGACATGTAAAACATGTAAATCAGGCCAAAAATCAATATCAAAAAATTTCACAGAAGACAATACTTCCATTACCTATGGTAGTCGGGTAATGGAAGCAAAAATTGTTACATACTTAATTATTATATACTAGCAGGCTTTGCCCGCTTTGCTGGACACAATACTTAAATGAGTTGTCAAAATTCCATATCATAATTATCCTGAGTTAAAGTTCCCGCTGTGTTCGGTAGAGATTTTTCTCGCTCGAAGCGTGAGGAGTCCGTATTCCTGCAACATTCAACAGCAATTTATCCGTTTCTTACTTCCCTTTTCCCAGTGGCTAAGTTCGAAGTTTTCAGAAACCTCACCAAAGTACTTAATGCATACACCTAATCAACATCTACACACCACAGTTCGTCATTCTAAGATAATTTAAGGCGAATTCAAACGGGAAAACGTGTTTTTACGTGTGTTTATAGCCCCATCGACCTCAAGGGGGGTAAGGGGGAATTTCGTAAAATCCCGTTACAATAAGTGTCGGATACATATAAACAATTTACGCACCAAATTTCTTGGCCGCAGATCCTGAGACAAATTTAGAGCTAAAAGAGGGGTGTGTGTGTCTTGAATTTGCTACTTTGTAACTGCTCCCCCCCTCCCCCCAAAAAAAACACGAAAATGTTTTTTTGGAAATAAGACACATGGCTGTTTTCAATATTTTTGCAGACGATTTTTTGAATTTAAATCCGTTTTTTTCTTTGTATTATCAGCATGGATGCGAAAAGACGTTACTTCTCGAATTGCATTTAAAAGGTAAGCGAAATTATGAATTTTTTAAAAATTTGAAATATTTAAATGTGTCAAAAAGATTAATTGAAAGAACTTTAAAACATTTTAATGAAACAGGTAGTGTAGAAATAAGGCATTATGGTGACATATGGCTGGAATCATCATAAAACAGGATTTAAAATTAAAAACTTACAAGAAAAAGACAGTCCATGGATTAACGAAGAAAAATAAAGTTGAAAGACTACGAAAGTGTAAAGAGCTGCTGAAAAAACAGTCTGGGAATGAGATCATGTTTTCAGATGAGAAATTATTTTTGCAACAAGTATATCATAATAGGCAAAATAACAAGATTTATGCAAAATCAATGCAGAATATCCCTTCAACAACAACAACAACAACAAAAAATGTTCAGAGATTCCAAAAATCATTTTCAGTAATGGTTTGGGGTGCTATAAGCAAGAGAGGAAAACTGCCTCTTCTTTTTATTGAAAAAGGTGCAAAAATTGACAAAAACTATTATTTGCAAAAAGTATTGAAATCTCATATGATTAAAGAAGCCAAAAAATTATTTAAAAAAGATCCATTCACATTTCAACAAGATTCAGCACCCGTCCACAAAGCAAAGATTGTTCAACAATGTTGCAAACAAAATTGTCCATCCTTTATTTTCACAGAAGAATGGCATGCATCCAGTCCTGATCTCAATCCACTGGACTATTGCATATGGGGATGTATGGAGAGTAAACTGACAAACCTCAAACCAATGTCCACACATAAATTCAAAAATTTACTACTAAAGATATGGAATGAAATTCCATTCTCTATACGCAAGCGAAGTGTGACGTCACTGACCGTCCGTGGATGCAGTGGCGTCGCTAGAAAATTGTTTAGGAGGGGGCAAACTTAAAAGTGCAAAATTTCAGAATATACATATATATTTAAATTTCATAACCTATAAATGCAAGTCGGGTTGTTTTGACTCTAAATGACACTGTGACATAAATTTTATTTGGCTAATCATTTCAAATCTAATGACATAATTTTAAAGCTTTAAATGTAATTTTTTAAAATAATTTTTTACTTATTAGAATTTTCCAGGAGGGGGCAAGTGCCCCCCCTTGCCCCTATGTGCCGACGCCCATGCGTGGATGCAAGAAAAATATTTCCTATGTTAATCGCCCATTGGATTTTTTGTAAAAAATTACTAAAAATTGAGGAAAATTATTTCCCAATTTTAATCCCCATATTTGAGTATAGATATATATTAGTTATCGTGTGCATGAGTTAGATTAATTATTTTTGCAGAAATTTGATAAAATTTAAGTTTTAAGTTTCAAAACTCTGTCGTCCTTGGCATTTTTTTAATTTGGCGATCAAAAACGTATTACGAAAGTATACATGCAGATGTATATTTTCGTAATATGTATTGTAATTTGAAAACAAATTTGACTTCAAATTAGGGTAGAATATTTATCATTTTCCTTTTAATTAGTATATTAGTTGAATATTTATTGTGTAAATATCATCCTCTGAAATGAAATGTTTATGTTTTCAATCGAATATGGAAGTTTGCCATTTTTTTTTCTAAAGTTTTGAAATTTAAAATTCAAATTTTATCAATTTTACAGCAAAAACAACTTAATCCGCGATTGTAATGAAATGCTCGCCCTCTGGTGGGCTAAGGTGAAATTATCACACCACTGCATATCATCATATTATGCAATCGATTTTCCATGATGTAATGGCGGAGAAAGAAACACGTGGCTATTATATTTACTAACAACTGCAGTTCAGAGAGCGCCATCTATCGATCATTACAAACGCGGATCTAACGCATACAGACGATAACTAATACATACCTATATCCAAATATGGGGATTAAAATCGGGAAATAATTTTCCTTGATTTTTAATAATTTTTTACAAAAAATCCAATGGGCGATTAACATAGGAAATCTTTTTCTTGCATCCACTGATGGTCAGTGACGTCATCACTTCGCTTGCGTATAGTACATGCCGTTGCAGCAGCCTTTCCAAAATGATTGTCATTTGTAGTTACAGTTAAAGGTGCGAGAATAGAAACCATTGCTTAAACTTTGACCAACAATGATTGTATTTTCATTTAACATTTATTTTATCACTAGCAGGCTTTGCCCGCTTCGCTAGTCACTACATTAAAATGATTTCTTTTTAACTGAATAATTGAAACGTTTAAATAAATATATTTCGATTGGCGACTATTTTTGCCACAGCTTTAGTATGGGATCTCGTCAGTGATATTAAATATTTTTTTTAGCTTCTCGAATCTGTACAACAAAACTATTATTAAAACGAATATTCTCGAAAACAATCCAATAGTAAAACTTATTCTTCGACTATTCTGGAAACAGTTGAAACTGTTACTCATTTAGCAAAAGTCACTATTAGATGAATGTTCTGGAACATTCTGAAAAGCAGTCACCTGTTCCACAGGAGTAAAGCAAATAACATCAAATACTCTGGAGCATAAATCTTCGCAAGCTCAAGAAAAATGTTCATTCTCTTAGAGCTCAATCCCTAACGTGCAATCCCTCAGAAAATGTCTCTGAATAACTCCGATTCGCAGTGAATACATACTCTCTCGCATAAATCAACTCACTCCTATTTATAACTTTTTGCGATGATTCCATTGATAATCCCATGGAAAGATCGAGATCTGTGCTCCCATGTGTCGGAGATCTTCGAAACTTGAGGAATTCTAAAGTACCATTTTTCATCAAATTTGGTTGCCCCATCACCAAATTTGGTCCCCATTCACCAAATTTGTCGCCAAGGTTGACCCTACTGAAAGTCAATGAATAAACTGCCCTTTTATTTTCACTTCACCTGTAAAACTGCTTTCATTGCAACAGTGCTAATGATCCGGGGCAAAAAATTAATCCCTTATAACACTATGCTATGAGCACTATTTCTGCCGCATTTTAGACAACTAATATTTTTATGGTTATATATATTTCTCATTAAACATATTCTTATTTTTATTTATTTATTTAAACTAGGGGGCCCTGCCCCCTGCTCGCTCCGCTCACCAACCTTCGAGGGAGGCTTCACCTCCCCCCGACTCACTTTACTTATCAACAAATGCAAAACTCTGCCCACCTTAGTCACTTTCTTTCACTGAAAAGGAATATTAATAGTGCAAATTACAAGACGAAAGCAGAAAATTATTATAGGAATCCTCATGTTCAATGTCAAATTGAAATATATAATATTTATATATTTTTTAATAGAAAGAAATTCGTACTATCTAGACCATTTTGCATTACAGCTTTAGTATATGACCCTTTTTATTTCTTTTTTACAACCTCGGATCTGGACCGTGGTATCCCAGTGGTAATTGGAAGATTGGGGGTTCGGTCTTCGAGCAGGCCAAAGACCATCGTGTACACTAATGGTGGCTGGTGCACGTAAAATATGACTTGGCCGCCGTATCCTCCATGTTCCCATCAAAAATCTCCCGCCACCAAAGCGGGGGAGCCATACCCTTCATGTAGGACCGAAACTGTGGTGGCACGTCTCCGGAACATCCGTAGGGGTGCATCCCAGACCGTCACCAATTGCCCATCTGCGCAGCACTAGTGCGACGTAAAACCCGACAATCCATCCAATACATAAGTGATAAAGTGCTAAAGTAGTTAGTTCTATAGCTATGATTCAAGAGAAAATTTAAAAACATTGTTTATAAAAAGTTTTTTATCTTATAATTATATATATGAAGATTATAGAAAAACTTGTATTAAATTAATAAACACCTACAACGGTCCCCTTCATGTAGGACCGAAACTGTGGTGGCACATCTCCGGAACATCCGTAGGGGTGCATCCCAGACCGTCACCAATTGCCCATCTGCGCAGCACTAGTGCAACGTAAAACCCGACAATCCATCCAATACATAAGTGATAAAGTGCTAAAGTAGTTAGTTCTATAGCTATGATTCAAGAGAAAATTTAAAAACATTGTTTATAAAAAGTTTTTTATCTTATAATTATATATATAAAGATTATAGAAAAACTTGTATTAAATTAATAAACACTTTTTTAACCCTCACTTATTTGTGGGCACCCTGTAAATGAACTGAGATAAGGGTCTGAATAAGGTTGATATGTCTGAAATTAAGATATTACAGTTTAGACACATAAAAATTCAGACATTTTACAATTTAGGCACTTAGAAATTCAGACATTTCAATTTTCAGACACTTAGAAATTCAGACATTTGTATTACTTAACAAATTTTCCATATGGAATCTACTTTAAACAGTATGCATATACTATTTAAAAAAATTTTTAACAAATAAATTTAATATTATTTTATACTAGCAGGCTATGCCCTCTACGCTGGAGACAAAATCCCATATCATTATTCATTAACTTCAATTAAAGTTCCCGCTGTTTTCGGTAGAGATTTTTCTCGCTCGCTACGTGAGGAGTCCGTATTCCCACAACATTCGGCAGCAATTTATCCATTTCTTACTTCCCCTTACCCAGTGGCTAAGTTCGAAGTTTTCCGAAACCGCACCTAAGTACATAATGCGTACACCTAATCAACATCCACACACCAAAGTTCACCATTCTAAGATAATTTAAGGAGAAATCAAACGGGAAAACATGTTTTTACACGCGTTTATAGCCCCCCTCGACCTCAAGGGGGTAAGGGGAGAAATTTCGTAAAATCCCTTTACAATAAATGTCGGATACATATAAACAATTTATGCACGAAATTTCGTGACCGCAGATCCCATAGATTTCCCAAGACAAATTTAGCGCTAAAAAAAAAAAAAAAAAGGGGGGGGGGTCTTGAATTTGCTACTTCGTAACCGTCCTCCCACCCAAACAAACAAACAAAAATCGAAAATGTACTTTCGGAAATATTCTATAAAAGCACCATGGCTGTTTTCAATACTTTTGTAACATCTTTAGTAGAGCTGTATTAAAAAATCTGGAATTTCTGAAATTCCCCCCCCCCCGAAAAACAATTTCCCCCCTCTCTCCTTTAAGAATCAAGAATTCCAAAATCGTACGTAATGATTTATTTATACTCAAGTCTAATTTCACCATTTTTAATTTCTTCGCCGAGAAGTAATTTGGGGCGCCGAGTTATGCTTACAAACGTTTTTTTTTTTGCTTCCTGCCCTCCAGGGGGGAAGCGGGGAGTATTTCGATAGAATCCCGTTTCTTTAGGTGTCGGATACATATAAACAATTCAAGCATCAAACTTCGTGACTGCAGCTCTCATAAATTTCCCAGAACAAATTTAGTGCTAAAAAGGGTGTCTCGAATTTGCCCTTTGTAACACATACCACCCCCCCCCCCCTCCAAAATAAATAAATAAATAAATAAAACAAAATGGCAGATCACAAAAAATCAAAAACGCGTTTTAGAAATATCCTAAAGAAGTCGCATATGACTGTTTTTAAAACCTTTGTACCATTTTTGGCAGAGTGTTACTCAAAAATCTTGAATTTGCAAAATTTCCCGTCAAAAATGGATTTCCCTTATCCCTCCCCTTAAAATTGGAAATTTCCTAAATCGCAGATAACGTTTTAATTGTACTAATGTGTAATCTCCCCTTGTGCAATTTCTTCACTGTGAAGTAATTTGGAGCCGAGTTATGCTAATAAAGATATTTTTGTCTTTTGCCCCCCCCCTTGGGGGGAACTGCGGTAATTTTGATAAATCCCATAACTTTAGGTGTCGGATACATATAAACAATCCAAGCACCAAAATTCGTGACTGCAGCTTCCATAGAATCCTCAGGACAAATTTAAGGCTAAAAGTTCCCCCTCGTCACCCCCCCCCCCCCCACGGAAAAAAAAAAAAAAAAAAAGAAAGAAAGGGAAAAAAAAAGTGTTTTTAGAAATATCCTAAGGAAGTCGCATAGCCTTTTTTCAATATCTTTTTTCCATTTTTGGCAGGGTTCTACTCAAAAATCTGGAATTTTCGATATTTCTCTTCAAAAATTAATAATTTCCTTAAAAATCGAAAATTCCTAAATTGCAGATAATGTTTTATTTGTACTTATGTCTGGTCTCCCTATGTGCAGTTTCTTTACTGTGAAGTAATTAGGAGCCGAGTTATGCTTAGAAACGTGCTTTTGACTTTTGCCCCGCCCAGGGGGGAAAATCGAGTAATTTCGGAAAAATTTCGAAAAGTTGATAAATATAATTTTAAGTTGGGTAAAAACCTAAATTCCTGTGAAGCGCCGTTGAATTTTGTCCAGCCGTTCTCAAGTGATACCCGTACAAACATGTTCTTGTCTTTTGCCCCCCCCCAGGAAAAGGGGAATTTCTGAAAAGTTGATCGATATAATTTTAAGTTGGGTAAAAACCTAAATTCCTGCGAAGCGACGTTGAATTCCGTCCAAACGTTCTCAAGTGATACTCGGACAAAAATGCTTTTGTCTTTTGCTCCTCCAGGAGGGAACGTGGGGGAATTTCTGAAAAGTTGATAGATATAATTTTAAGTTGGGTAAAGATGTAAATTTCCGGCAAGCGCAGTTGAGTTCCGTCCAGCCGTTCTCAAGTGATGCCCGAACAAAAATAGTGTTACAGACATACGGACACCATGAAAGACACACACGCACACACACACACACACACAGGCAAAATTTTCTGAAGTCATTTTCGGCTTTCATGGTGTGTGAAACGCGAAGATATCGCAAAATTTTTTTATTTTGATAAATTTACAGACAAAAGTCTGATTTTATTAATATGGATAGATTTTTTGAAGAATCCGTATCCGTGGATCTAGTTACAAAAAATCCTTCTGTTTACGGTGCAATTTTTCTGAATCCGCAGATACAACTAGTATGTTGTGGGCACCACAAGACTTTCTTCTATATTTTCTTATACAAATTCACGCAGTAACACTATTTAAAAAAAATATATATATGATTTTTTTCCAAAGTTTTTTTTCGTTAAAAGTAAAAAAAAAAATCGATAACTTTGTTTTAAATTATCACATATTTATAGTTCAACCATTCGTTTTAAAGGTATTGACGAGACCTTTCGAAAGACACCGATCTTGAAAATTTACCCCCCCCCCCCCGGGGGGTACTTCCCCCTAGGGGGGGGGAAGCGATGCCCCAAATTTTTTCCTAATTAACTACTACTATTATCAGTAATTCATATTAATTTCACAATCACAGGTTAAGAATAACTCTCATTATGTACATTTATACGAAATTTTGTACTACATTTGTCCATGTTAAAAATTTAGAAAAAATACGATCACAGCGCCACCTGTTGAGCGATGGATCCCCAAATCTAATCAGCCACAGTTTATGTCAGGGGCCAACTAAATACCAAATCTGGTTAAATTTCGTTAAAAAAAAAAAAAAAAAAAGATTTTTTTTTTCTAATTTTTTTTTCGTTAAAAGTAAAAAAAAATCGATAAATTTGTTTTAAATTATCACAGATTTATAGTTCAACCATTCGTTTTAAAGGTATTGACGAGACCTTTCGAAAGATACCCATCTTGAAAATTTACTCCCCTCGAGGGGTGACTTCCCCCCCCCCCCCCAGGGGGGTGGCGAGGCTCCTACGCATACAAAAATTTTTTCCCAGTTGACTATCTCTATTATAAATAATTCTTGTAAATTTCATAATGATTACTAAAATATAATTCTCTTTATGCACATTTATACAAAATTTTGTCCTATATCACCATGTTAAAAATTTAGAAAAAGCGGGATGGCAACGCAACCTGTAAGACAATTTTTACCAAAAGTTGATAGGCACTAATTTATGTCAAGGTGCAACTACACACCAATTTGTATGAAATTCTGTACAGTAGTTCCTGAGATACAGTTGCCACAAAATTTTGTCACACACACACACACACACACACACACACACACACAGACAGACAGACAGACATTTTCTAAAAATGGTCAAATCGTGTTCTACAGCTCTCAAAACGTGTAAATCCATCAAAAACCCGAGGTCGAAAATTTTTACGAATCCAATACTTTCTCTATATTACATATAGAAGAAAGTAAAAACGAATACGGATTTTTTGTAACTAGATCCACGGATACGGATTCTTCAAAAAATCTATCCATATTAATAAAATCAGACGTTTGTCTGTAAATTTATCAAAATAAAAAATGTTTGCGATATCTTCACGTTTCACACACTATGAAAGCCGAAAATGACTTCAGAAAATTTTGCCTGTGTGTGTGTGCGTGTGTGTCTTTCATGGTGTCCGTATGTCTGTAACACTATTGGGTACATGACACTTTGGTCCCGCCGTTTTGGTCCCGCCACTTTGGTCCCGCCGAATTGGTCCCGAAGAAATTTTGATCCCGCCGTTTTGGTCCTGCCGTTTTGGTCCCGCCGCTTTGGTCCCGCCATTTCAATTCCCACGTTTTGGTTCTTATATTAGGAATAATCAAAGTAATACAGAAAAAAAGCGAAATTATTTTTCATATTTCGAATTTTGTCATTTGACTTGAAAACATGGGGGTAGGAAAAGTCAAAATTCAAGCAACAGAAAGTTGTAGTAACAAATAAAACTGAAAAAAAAAGTCTAAAATTTAAAGATTTAGATTTTTTCTTTGTACGATAGAGGAAAAAGGACAGCAAATACATGAGAGAACTTCGGGCAAAAGAGAACTTAGTCTAATGTTTTCAATTGGAGAACTGAATATCTACAACCTTTGTTGAAAATGATGTATCTGTAGGAGACATAGAACAGAAAATTTATTATTTTGGATCGAACTTTGAATGATAAAGGTATTAGTTATCAGCGAAGATCTAAGCATTGTTAATTTAAGTCTGCAAAATTTCAGTTTAAATGAAATACAAGGTTTTTAATAAAAAACACTGTAATGCGGCTGTTAATTATCATATTCAAATTTTGAGTGCTCGAATACAAAATTTGTAGGAAATCGGTGCTTTATCCAAGCATCTCCTAAATGTTAGAGTTTAATAATAAAAGAAGGTACGAGGAACCTAAATAATGATCTCAGGATTAATTTGTACAGATCTGCTAAACTTGAGTCATTTTCTTCTCTGTCATTCCGGATATATTTGTCAAACAAAGGAAATAGTTACATATCACACAGAATTGGAAAAGCATTTTTATTCCATTATAATCCCTTCCAATATTGTTTAAGAAATTTTCCATTAAACCCTCCCCCCCCTCTTTTTTTTTTTTTTTTTTTTTTTTTTAATGCGCTGAAACAAAACAGTGGAATTCCTTTTTATTATCTGTGGGAGAAACAGGTGTGAAACGAATACCAAGGTGCTACAGCGATTTCAATGCGGGAATTATTTTTAGTCATAAAAACATATCAGGCAGATATATTTATTTATTTTAAACATAATATTAAACTAAAAATATTTAAAAAAAAAAAAAAAAAAAAAAAAAAAAAAGGAAAAGAAAGAAAGTAAGAACATCAACATTTTCTGAACATTGATGCTTGCAATGCGCATAGTTGATTAAATATTGGACTACTTATGTTTTTTCATTTTTAAAATAAAATCATTATACTTGAAAGAAAAGTAATTAATACACATACATACACGGTTAACGTAATTAAATATCACAGACAAACAAACATGCATTTTAATGATTTTAATATAACACAGATTTTGAAATAAATTCCTCTTAGATTAATGATAAAAATTAAATCACAATCAAATCAATCAAATCAAATCGAATGAAACGTATATATATATATATATATATATATATATATATATATAGTATGTATATCTCACACGCACACATACACACACATATGAATAAATTCATATGTAAGTTCAAAAACTTTATAAATGATCCCAAGCTTATGCTTATGAAGAAGAGTCTATGATGGGAGTAGGACAATAATTAGTTCTTTGAAATAAATAGCATTCTGGCACTAAAAGCAAATTATATTTAATACCGTAAGGTTTTCTTTCTTTCTTTTTCCCTTTTTTTTTAACAAAATTTTTCTGTATTTTATTATTTTTAAATTAATTCAGACTTTATCAAAAAACATAATCAAATGGGGATTCTTTTTTTAATAAGAAGGTACTGTTGTTATTGTTAACAATACTTATAAAATCACAAAATTTTGTCGCTGATAGTGAATTAAAAATCTAGTTACAATTGAAGTAAGTTAAATCGAAATCAAATGAAAAAAATCTAAAAAAAAAAAAAAAAAAAAAAAGTGCAACTGCATTAAAAAGAAAAAAATATTAAATGTTAGTAAAAAAAATTAGTACAAAATTCTTCCAATCTCAATAGCTAGGTAGCAATTGTAATCTCGAAAATTTATATATTTATCTGTAAGATATTCCTTAATTAAAGATATTCTAAGAGCACTTCAATTTTTCCGTATAATAAATATGCTATCATATTAAAAAACTGATATATATTTTTAAAAAATAGCGAAAAATTGGCGGGACCAAAATGTCTCGGGACCAAAATGGCCAGGGACCAAAATTTCCTCGGGACCAAAATGGCGGGACCAAAGTGACGGGACCAAAACGGTGGGACCAAAGTGTGCTTCGAAACAGAAGCGTCTTAAATTCAGACAGAAATGTGTCTGAAATACCAATTTAGACACATAAATGTCTGAAACACTTACGCATGCAAAATTTCACACGCATGTGCTGTCTTAAATTAAGACACATATGTGTCTTTTTATAAATGAGCTGAGGTAAGTGTCTGAATAAGGTTGATATGTTTGAAATTAAGACATATTACAGTTTAGACACATAAAAATTCAGGCATTTTACATTTAGGCACTTAGAAATTCAGACATTTCAAATTTCAGACACTTAGAAATTCAGACATTTGTACTACTTAACAAATTTTCCATATGGAATCTACTTTAAGCAGTATGCATGTCCTGTTTAAAAAATTTTTTAACAAATAAATTTAATATTATTTTATACTTAGCAGGCTTTGCCCGCTTCGCTGGACACAATACTTAAATGAGTTATCAAAATCCCATATCATTATTCATTAACCTGAGTTAAAGTTCCCGCTTTGTTTGGTAGAGGTTTTTCTCGCTCGCAACGTAAGGAGTCCGTGTTCTCACTACCTTCGGCAGCAACTTACCCAATTCTTACTTCCCTTCCCCAGTGGCTAAGTTCGATGTTTTGCGAAATCTCACCGAAGTACATAATGCGTACACCTAGTCAACATCGACACACCGAAGTTCGCCATTCGAAGATAATTTAAGGCGAATTCAAACGGGAAAACGTGTTTTTACACGTGTTTATAGCCCCATCGACCTCAAGGGGTAAAGGGGAGAATTTCGTAAAATTCCGTTGCAATAAATGTCGGATACATATAAACAATTTACGCACCAAATTTCGTAACCGCAAATCCCATAGATTTTCCAAGTTAAATTTAGCGCTAAAAGAGGGGAGGGGGCTTTGAATTTGCTACTTCGTAACCTCCCCCCCCCCCAAAAAAAAAAAAAAAAAAAAAAAAAAAAAAATCGAAAATCACAAAGAAACGAAAATGTATTTTTGGAAATATCCTAAGAAAGACACATGTCTGTTTACAGCGTTGTGTAAACTTTGTTTTATGTTTTTACACACGTATTAACTTTCTCTTACCGGAAAATTTTTAGGTTTATTTCATTAGGTCAATCCTATGTGTTCTGATAACATTATCTCCAAAAAGTGCATGTAATACGTGTAATAGTGGGTAATGGAAGTCGTGTGGCTTTTTCACACCAGATTTTTTATGTAATGTTTTTAGGCTAAAGGAATACCCCCTTTTTTTTTCTTATTTTTTCTTATGAAATTTATTATTTATATTTATTATTAAGTAGTTGAGTTGTTATTTTGCAAAAAGGCATTTATTTTATAACTTATTTATTACATACAATAAATATAAAGTTTTATACTTACGCTTTGGACATAATATTTTTCAACTTGTAATATTTATAGACGCTATCACTTCAATAACGTGGAAACAATTGGAAAAAAAAAGTGATATAAGCACAATGTTGTTAACAAAAATATATTAATCTTTACCATATTGACTTCATATCGAAGTAAATAATATGCAAGAATATAATTGTTTACGGTTAGAAAAAAAATAAATACTTTTTATTTTATTCAATTGTGTGCTAATGTGGAAAATCTTTGTTATAATGTAGTTTGTATTAAAAAAAAAAAAAAAAAAAAAAAAATGATTTATAAAATATCATTTATGTGAGTTTTAAAAATTTTTAATTATTCTTTTTAATCGCACATTTTGCATTTTTTTTTACATGAACATGAGAAAATTAATTTCTCCAGATTTTCTACTTGAAAATTTTCTAAACAATGTAGAAATCTAGAATAATTCTTTATTCTTTGTAGACCTGGTTTTAAAGGTAGAAAAAAAATTCCAGATACTGCTAATGGTGTTTCTATTTTCAAAATTTGAACAGTGTTTGAACGAAAATTAGAACTGTAGGTCCCCATTCATTAGTCATTATTCAAGGACATTTTAAGAAAGGAAAGAATGGTAAAATCATTGTACCCTTCAACTTTATAGTAGAAGGACAAGCAACTACTAAGATGCCTGTAAGTAGAATGGATATTCAAGTGACGCTGGCAACTACCTATGCCTATAGCATGCCACTTCTTTTCCCTAGTATGCCGCCTCTAGAGTCACTAAATCCCTTTCCCATTTAATTGAGGTAGTGAATCAACGAATGCTTTGCCAGCTTCGCTGGTCACTATATTTAAAGGGGACTAATGTGCAAGTTGTACCTGACGGGACTAAAGTGAAAGTTGTACCTCAAGGGACTAATGTGAAAGTTGTACCTCACGGGACTAATGTGCAAGTTGCACCGAACGAACAAACTATTTCTTTCAACGAAAATGCCTACTAACCCTGGACGATAGGTCTAACATATCGTATCGTATTATATATCGTATTTATTGTAATATAACTCAATACTTATTTCGCTTCCTTCTTCGACTCGTTTTAATACGCATTTTTTATATGCTTGAGCAGTCCCCGAAAAACAAAAACATTAAATTAATTTTTTTACTTATTTTTATTTCATATTATTTCACGCACACTTTTTGTTTCCTAATTCAAAATTATTAAAAAAAAAAACTTCGCTCTGGATTATTTTATTTTTAGAATAAAAAAAAAAAAAAAAAAAAAAATAATAATAATAAAAAAAAATCACTGTATTTAAAGGGGACTAATCTGCAAGTTGTATCTGACGGGACTAAAGTGAAAGTTGTACCTCAAGGGACTAATGTGCAAGTTGCACCGAACGAACAAACTATTTCTTTCAACGAAAATGCCTACTAACCCTGGACGATAGGTCTAATATGTCGTATCATATTATCTATCGTATTTATCGTAATATAACTCAATACTTATTTCGCTTCCTTCTTCTACTCGGTTTAATACGCATTTTTTATATGCATGAGCAGCCCCCGAAAAACAAAAACATTAAATAATTAAATTCATTTTTTTACTTATTTGTATTTCATATTATTTCACGCACACTTTTTATTTCCTAATTCAAAATTATTAAAAAAAAAACTTTTTCGATATCGCTTGTCAATTTTCTTTTCTTTTTCTTTCAATAATAATAATAATAATAAAAAAGATTTTGATGGAATTCTGGCAAAAGCAGAATTAAGTTTAGGACGGAGGACTATTACTTTTTTTTTTTTTTTTTTTTTTTTTTTCCTTTTTCAAATTATAACATCGCTTTCAAATTATTCAATTTTATTTTCGATAAATTTTAGATTTCGACAAATGTCCAACTATCGAAATCGACAACGCAAAAATCCCAGATTGAGACTAATAGGCCCTCAGTCCTAAAAAAAAAAAAATCTTTTTCGATATCGCTTGTAACGATACTGATTATTATTAATTTTCTTTTTTTTCTTTCAATAATAATAATAATAATAATAATAAAAGATTTTGATGAAATTCTGGCAAAAGCAGAATTTAGTTTAGGACGGAGGACTATTAGTTTTCTTTTTTCAAATTATAACATCGCTTTCAAATTTTTCAGTTATATTTTCGATAAATTTTAGATTTCGACAAATATCCAACTATCGAAATCGACAACGCAAAAATCCCAGATTGAGACTAATAGGCCCTCAGTCCTTTAAAAAAAAAAAAATAATAATGCTAAACACTTGTTACCTCTAGGTTACTCTGGGAATTGATGAGTTAATGGTACTTCAGTGAATAAAAACTAAATAAAATTGGAAATATTATGAACATGGTACAGAACGGCGCTTCGTCAACAATTTTTGAAAAATGCGTCAAGCAGTAGATTAACAAGATTTTCTCATTAATGTCTTGATCTTTAGTACCGCGAGGGCCAACGTACGTTAGTAACGTTAAAATTCAGCAACCTCATATCTTACAACTTAAACTGTATTAATCTGTCGATAATAATATTGGGAATGAGAAAGTAGTGCGTTTGTTACACAGTTTTAATTTTTCTTCTGTTATCAAAATGTTTAAAAAATTTTAAGTGAAATGTTTTCCAGATTTTTCCTTTTAAATAAATAAATGATTTTATATGGAGGCAAATAAGAGAAAAGCACATATCCTTCAAGATGAACTTTTAATATATTTGGGTTGCATAAAAACATAATAAAAGCAATTTTTTTGTCAGAGAAATTTTATTTTACTTAAATGTACTTTTAAAAATTGCAACTGTCACTTTTTTTCTTCTTTTCTTTTCTTATACTATTTCTTTATAAAAAGACTTCTATAAGAGAGAATAAAAAGCTTTTTATTCTTTGTTTTTCTTCATTTCTGCGTTAAGAGGAAATTTTTTTTTTTTTTTTTTTTTTTTTTTAATGTGCCATCTAACATTTTAAAAGTATTGATATTTTCAAGACAAGCTAATGTTTCATTTTAGACTTTTTAAGATATATATCGAAGAATTAAGATAGATATATACAGGCAACAGAGAATATACATATATTATATTATATTCTTTAAACACCATATTCTTGTAAAGAGACAGAAGGGGAGTATGAATTTCATCTTATATTATTATTTATCAAAATTGAATCTGTATCACTTCACATAAAAGTATTTTGCTTATAAAGTTTCGAGCGATTCCATACAGTAGAAGTTCAAATAAAGACATTAAAATAAAGAATAGTACAGAAGCGTCATCTGTCGGTTGTATATTCTAAATATCAGTAATCCTCTAACAGAATTATATGATACAAGTAAACAGATAAGTTCCATGCATTAGTTTTTAAGTTGTAGTGCTAAAAAAATTATGTACAAAGAGGCAAACATGAGAATTTTGAAAATACTCAGATCATTTTAAGACAATCCAAAACAAAGACGAATAAATCTTTATAAGAAAACATCATCAGATGAAAATCATGCAACAATTATTTTAGGTCAGAATAATTAATATGCCTTTCATCAAGCAGAAAAAAAGAATGTTTTGGTTTATTTTTTGGCCTACATTACCACCTCTAATTTTGGTCTTGTTATGACCTCCTATTTCAGAGATATCTATAAGTTTTTTTTCGTGACATCTGTATATACGTACCTAGCATGTATGTGTGTGCGTGCCCTTCTTTTGGACCATCACATAATGGTTCGTTTTAGACGTAGCTACGAATACTTAAAATTTTGGTTATTATTTGACCTTACATTTTAGAGATTTCGATAGAATCTAGTAATGCAGCCCACGTAATAATATTGTTACAAAGGACAAAACTTTTTCCTTTATTAGAACCGTTGTTACAGTAACAATGCATGTAAATGCACGATGAATATAATAAAAGTCTGTAACTCTGTGAATGCGTAAGTCCAAGATTATTGCGATTTAGTGGAACCGCTTCTTTTAAATCATTTGAATTTTTTCCATCTATCACGAAAAAAGGCACAAAATCCATTTCTTACGAAGAAAATGACTGTACTATCCCAGATTTTAATAAAATGGTACTGTTGAAAAGCACTTGCTGTGTAGACCAAAAGAGCCAACGGAAATCAATCGTTCGGGGAATATGGGCAGTTTTCTTCGATTATTTGACGAAAAATATAAAAGAGCGAGGATAAGGATGTATTCATTGAGATAGTTCCTGCCTTATGAGGGGAAAAAAAAAAAAAAAAAATATATATATATATATATTCTGGCTTATCTGTTCTTATCAACAAGACCAAACTTCTCATTTAAATTTATAGGACAAGATGTCAGGGCCTCAATGGGGAGTTCCCTAGGCGCTTAACTATGGAGAATTATAGCAGTATTTGTGGCTCGCGTTCCAGGTGCTCTGGTTCAGGGCATCGAGCTTTAATTTAGTATATCTGTTCGATGGTTCATGGCAAATGGCACCGACTTCTCTGATATGCGAAGTCGATCCCTGTCATGAAGGGGTTTTCGATAAGTTTTTTGATTTCAATGCCGTCATCAACAAAACCATAATTAAAACTAGTATGTTGTGGCCACCACGAGACTTTCTTCTATATTTTCCTATACAAATTCACTCAGTAAAAATATTAAAAAAAAAAAAAAAAAAAAAAATTCCAAGTTTTTTTTTTTTTTTTTTTTTTCGTTAAACGTAAAAAAAAGTCGATAACTTTGTTTTAAATTACCACATATTTATAGTTCAACCATTCGTTTTAAAGGTATTGACGAGACCTTTCGAAAGATACCCATCTTGAAAATTTACCCCACCCCAGAGGGTACTTCCCCCCAGGGGGAGAAGCGATGCCCCCACATGCACAATTTTTTTCCCTAATTAACTACTACTACTAGCAATAATTCATATTAATTTTACAATCGCAGGTTAAGAATAACTCTCATTATGTACATTTATACGAAATTTTATCCTATACTACCATGTTAAAAATTTAGAAGAAATACGATCACAGCGCCTCCTGTTGTGCGATTGATCCCCAAATCTAATCAGCACCAGTTTATGTCAGGAGCCAACTAAATACCAAGTTTTGATAATTTCGTTAAAAAAAAAAAAAAAAAAAAAAAAAAAAAAAAATGATTTTTTTTCTAAGTTTTTTTTTCGTAAAAAGTAAAAAAAATCGATAACTTTGTTTTAAATTATCACAGATTTATAGTTCAACCATTCGTTTTAAAGGTACTGACGAGACCTTTCGAAAGATACCCATCTTGAAAATTTTTGCCCTATATCACCATTTTAAAGCGGGATGGCAACGCAACCTGTAAGACGATTTTTACCAAAAGTTGATAGGCACTAATTTATGTCAAGGTGCAACTACATACCAATTTGTATGAAATTCTGTCCAGTAGTTCCTGAGGTACAGTTGCCACAAAATTTTGTCACACACACACACAGACAGACAGACAGACAGACATTTTCTAAAAATGGTCAAATCGTGTTCTACAGCTCTCAAAACGTGTAAATCCATCAAAAACCCGAAATCGAAAATTTTTACGAATCCAATACTTTCTTCTATTGAAGATAGAAGAAAGTAAAAAGTAACTGTAATAAACTCCAGTTGCACTTTGATGATTTAGAGGCAAGAAAACAGGCCTCACGTGGAAATTATTAAGAATTCACTATTTAACATTATGAAAGAAATAATTGACAATGACATTTTTATTTCATTGATATTGCGTCAAAATGCTTGGTAGGTGTCTATGAATTACAACTCTATCCTAACTTCAATCCCTACGAGTCACTTGCAAAGAAATCAAAACAAGAATATGTATATGGAAGCAAAGCAATAAAAACAAGAATATGCAATAGGGAAGCAAAGCAATCGAAACAAGAAGATGTAATATAGAAGCAAAGCAGTCAAAATAAGAAGAAGTAATACGGAAACAAAGTAAAAATAAGTTCATTCATATGACTAAGCCAAAAATGTAAATTGACAGCTGCAAAACGAAGGTTAACACAGCACGTAGTTATTGAAAATTGGAAAACGTATTTGCAAATGGAATGGGGAAATCTCGCAGAAAGCACGATTTCTTAAGCAGCTTTATAATCTGAATTTATTTGCTATCGTCAAGAATTAAAAGCAATTATGCTTGTTCGGGATCTTAAAATAATGCGCATTAATATAGCAAATGAGTTTAAGATTCCGAATTTCGAAAAGAAAAAAATTATAAACAAATTCAAGCACTAATACGGGATAACGAACCGCAAGGTGTCTCATATGGTCACAAAAACAATCGTACACAATTCAAATTACAATTAATGCAGTTGGTAAGCTTGTGAGCCCTTTGCAAGAACAAAAAATCTAGTGTGAAACAACCACACGACTTCCATTACCCACTATTACACATATTATATGCAATTTTTGGAGATAATGTGATCAGAAGATATAAAAGTGACCTAAAGAAATAGAAACCTAATATTTTTCTGGTAAGATAATTTTTATACACATGTAAGGACATATAAAACGAAGCTTACATATAGCAAGGTTAAAAAAAAAAAAAAATGGTAGAGTTATTTTTTGAAACACCAATTTTCGAGATCTACCTAAACTTCTGACCTACCTAAACAGGGTAGCTGTTAATTTTCCTCTAATAAATACGTGATACATTAGAAATAAATGGATTTATATAACAATTTTCAAGAAAATCGTTAGAGCCGTTTTTGAGATACCAACTTTCACCAAAACCCAATTATTGACAGGAAAACAATGATTACATACAAAAGCATATTTAAAAGTGAGTTAATATGGCGTGTTTGAAACCGTTTTTAAAGGAATGCTCTTGTGAGACCTGAAATTGAACTATTTATACAGGACACCTATCAATTTTCCTGAACTAACCAACTGTACTATCCGAAAGGACATCTAATAGAGTGTTTATATAGCAAATTTGAAGAAAATCGTTTGAACCGTTTTTGAGATATGAAATTACGGTCCCACTTCCGGTTTCCAATGTCCCACTTCTGGTTTTTTAATTTCCCCCAAAATTTGGGAAATTCATCTGTACACCGGACTTGTTTCAATTCTAAAGTTTCGTAGTTCTATCTTTATTAGTTTCCGAGATATAATAACCAGAAGATTCTCCATACACACGCACACACACACGCACACACTGAGCAATTGCCAAAACCCACTTTTTGGACTCAGGGTACCTTAAAACGTGTAAATCAGGTAAAATCTCGATATCGAATTTTCAGACCAAATACTTCCATTACACGGTAGTAGGGTAATGGAAGTAAAAAGGAGTTTGGTTGTCGAGTTAGCGAGCGTCTGAGAGGTCTAAGCTATGAGAAATCGCATATTCCTAATTCGGAAATAACACAAAAGAAATAATTCTTCTCAAATTATATTTCGGGACTGGTAAAAAATATGAAGACTTTGCTAACACAAAATTAAGAAACAATACCGAGTTTTTACTTCTACCGCTTGGAACAACAAAATATTTGCAACCATTGTATATATATATATATATATATATATTCTAAGATTATAAATACTAGGGGAAAAGTACAGTTAAATATTAAAAGACACAGACTTCTATCTATAAAGTCGCGGATTTAATCATCAGAGTGCATTCTACAGCTACATTATTTATCTTATAATCAGTTCTCTTCCCCATTTTTCAAAAATATGCGCAGATAAGCTTTTCAGTAACAGTTAATAGAAGAAAGCCCTGTATTTCATACAGTAAAAACACAGGTATACTTTGCCTTAAGGAGCAGCACTTGTACTTGCAATAACTGCACAAAAAATCCATTTATTACGTGTATATGATATTGGAAACACTTTTACTTCTAGCATTTTTACACGGACAAACATTTTCATAATTTGCGTGAGGCATAAAATTCATAAAATTAAATGCATTGCTGCATTTAAACGTACATCGTTTACGTATCATTCACTTTCTTGTTTTTTAGTCTTTCTGTTTTTCATTTTCACTCATTTATTAATTTGCGTCAAATAACGGAAGAAAATACTGTCCATGTCTCGCGAACAGTTAATTTCCAAAGAGTATTGGATTTTTTTTTTTTTTCTTTGCTTACAGATAGAGAATTCCAACAGAGCCATTTTTATTAAAATCTAAAATTTACATTAACTTTTCTAGTTAAAGTTAGAACAAATCACAACTGAACGGATAAATACAAGACTTACGAAAGTCAACCTGAATGTTCATCTGGGTGAAAGCAAGATGCATGCATTAAGCATTTGTTATAATACCGAGTATGTCATAAATTCTCATATTTTTTTCTGGATGATTTCACATTCACACACAGACATCACAGTATTTATGGCTTTTTTAAAAGGCCGAGGTTGAGGCGACGTTGAGTGGATTTAACGTCGCACTCGAGCTACACAGTGCGCAATCTTTTGTTATTATTATTATTATTTTTTTAATAAGAGCTAAGGGTCCTAAAAGAGGGAGATGACTCACAACACAAATTGTTGTCCACTGCTCTTGTCTTTTTTCGATTTTTATCGAATAATTTTTTGAAATTATGGATGATTATTCAACCATTAATTGTTTAAATCATTTAGAAATAGGATTTTGAATGGAACAATTTCTAAAAAATAACAAAGAAGGAATAGCGCAGTTTCGGTTTGGGCAACATTTTCGATGTGAGTTGGCCTGTATTTATAGGGGCTCTAATAAGGGCCGTAAATTAACCTGACATAAAATTTAGAACCTATGGGAACAGTGATATATGCGGCAAGGAAAATAAAACTGTAATAAAACTATTCTGTTTTCTTTATAGAAGTCTAAGAATTTTATGCGTATATGCAAAGAAGGATTTTTTAGGATGAGCAACGTGCGTTAGAGAGAATTTATTTATTTGCCATTTATTAATAACATCAAGTAGGATTGACTCGGAGTCCGCTTGTAAATCTTCGTCAGATAAAGACAGATAGCACATGACAGAAATACAATTCGAAGAATTGGAAAAACACGTGCGGGAATCAAACCCAATCTCCTGTGCTTGAAGGTGATTAGCAGTGTGGTGATATAACCACTTGGCCACAGAGGGCCCTTGGAGACAGGTTTGGCTTGATTTTGCCCGACCCGAAAAAACCCGGGTGAGATTTTTCAATAAAAACCACTTGAAAAAAACCCAAGTTTTTTTTTTTTTTTTTTTTTTTCTGAATTCTTATATAAAATTGAACTTTTTTCTAACTTACAATAAACATATAAATATAAAACAAATAACATATACATTATTAGAACATTAACAAGAAATTTTCAGAAATATTGCAGGGGTTCAAACTGCTCTATAAAACAAAATCCTGAAAAATTCCCATGAAAAAATTTATAATTATCTTATTAAAACAAAATAAAATTATATATATAAAAAAATAGAAGCAAGAAAAACACAGTTGTTTGTCAGTATAAAGAAAACTGTGGGGATTGAGGAATCTAAAATATAAATAAATAAAAATCAATTTTAAAAATTTCTGAAAACTTTAACAGTGCAACATTGTTAAGTAAGATAGAGGAAAAATAATTAAAAAATATTTTATGAAAATCTATTGACTATGAATAATTTAATAAAGCCATACTAAATAATTATTAAAATCCAGTTTTTTGTTGTAAAGGGCAGATAAACAGAATTTCAGAATATGTAAAGAACAATTATTTGATTTTTAAAAATTTTAATGAATAATCAGTATTTAATTTTGTAAATTATCTTATTATGAATAATATACTACTTTCTCTATATATTAAAAAAAAGTAACTGTCGCTGGTGTCAATTTTCTTTTTGTCTGCGACAGCATCTCCTCGCGGAGGGCAAAGTGCTCTGCATCATGAGAGATATCAATGTGTTCCGAATGCTTCAAGGAAGGCATTTCAGGTAGTTAGAAATCTGTATCATTTTAATTAACGAAGTTATTAAGTAAAAACTTCGAGTTTATAAAAGTACTCTATTTGCCATCGTAGAAAAAGTTTCTCTTATGACGTTGTTCTTCTGTTATGACATCATTTTCCACGAGAAAATTAAAATGTGATCCATGGTGTAAAAAATAATAAAATCAATGTGAATGTTGCTATTAACATTAAGAAAAATATTTCTATTGCTAGAAATTTCGTATGTTGTTTATCAGTTTTTTAATATGTTCTTTCTCGTGAATAATGATCGTGATTTCCCATTATCCACTATAGGTCACTAGCATCTCTTTGTTGCGGCAAACGTCTATGGAGCTAAGTGAGTTTGGCGAGAATTCACGCTTGGCGCACAGATAACTACTTACCTGTGGTTTGACGCTATGCGTTTATTCACCGAGCTCTTTCGCTTAGGTGTGTTAAGTTTATGTTTGTTACTGTTTGGCTGTTTGATGAGAAATCATAGAATAATAATACGAACAGAGAAATCGAAATCTGCTTTTATTGATTAAAAGTCAGTATTCTTTTCACATTAAAAAGTAAGTCGATCGTTTGAAAAGCAACAGAAATTTTACTTAATATCAAGGATATGTAACAAAATTATGCCTTTGCATTAAAAAAAAAAAACTTACTTCTTCAGACAATGATTGCAAACAGAAGACTGGCATCACATGCAGACACTTTTTACTAGACGTTGGTGAGCCTCTAAACTATTGTCCAGACTTCTTTGCATATCTGATGAGGTAACCAGTCAGACGAAGCGTTAGATTAGTGTACATAAAAAAAAAAAAAAATACAGATCTCAAAATGCATGAATTTCAAAAACGCGTGAAATTACATATTGAAGCAATTTGTAATATGCACGTCTGTGCGCTTTGCGTACATGAAAGCCAAAAAAAAAAAATCACGGAATACCCCTATCTCAAAATGCATGAATTTCAAAAATGCGTGAAATTACATATTGCAGCAATCAGTAATACGCACGTCTGTGCGCTTCGCGTGCATGAAAAAAAAATCCCCGAATACCCCTATCTCAAAATGCATGAATCTCAAAAAAGCATGAAATTACATAATGCAGCAATCAGTAATACGCCCGTCTGTGCGCTTCACGTACATGAAAACAAAGAAAAACCCATCACAGAATACCCCTATCTCAAAATGCATGAATCTCAAAAACGCATGAAATTACATATTGAAGCAATCAGTAATACGCACGTCTGTGCGCTTCACATACATGAAAACAAAGAAAAACCCATCACAGAATACCCCTATCTCAAAATGCATGATTCTCAAAAACGCATGAAATTACATATTGCAGCAATCAGTAATATGCACATCTGTGCGTTTCGCGTACATGAAAACAACAACAACAACAACAAAAAAAAAAAAAAAATCACAGAATACCCCTATCTCAAAATGCATGAATCTCAAAAACGCATGAAATTACATATTCCAGCAATCAGTAATATGCACGTCTCTACATATTAAAAAAACTTACCTCTAATACTCTTTATACTTAAATACACATAAACGTTTCTAAATAACCCTCAATAAAAAGTTATTAGAGTTTGGAGGCCCGCCGCCGTCTATATCTTAAAAGTAATGAACCTTTCTTACTCAGACAAAAAGATGATCCAAATGATCGACTTATTTTTTTAATGCGAACAGAATACTGACTTTTAAGCAATAAAAGCAAAGATTTCTATTTAGCTGCTCGTTTTATTATTCTATGATTTCTCCTCATACAGGCAAACAATTAGAAATATAAACCCAACAACATCAAGCCACAGATAATTAGCTGTATTACTTCATAAATACGAGATTTCATCGAAGAAACTAAATGTTGCATAGTTTGGGGACCGATGTCGTACTATGCATCCTCAATAGATGTCTTGAGTTCCTGTACAGAAAAGTATTGTCTACCATTGCTATAAACTTTGTGAGACATGATGCCCCAAATATTCTCTGTAGGGTTAAGATCTGTGTTACATGCTGGCCAGTCGAGAACTCTTATATTATCAGAATTAAACCAAGATTTTGTATTGTTTGCAGCGTGAATCGAAATATTGTCTTGTTAAAATTGCCACTGAGGGCCACCTAGAAGCTCAGCAAATGGCATTAAGTTCTTTTCTAATGTCTTTGTATAATGCTGTGATATTTGACGACCACTGGTAAAGGTCAGAGATACTTGTACATCATAGCAAATGGCTGCCCAAATCATCACCGAGCCGCCTCCTTATCTGCGACTGAAAACACCTAGAGGTTCTTTCCCGCAATCATGCCAATACGATGACCAGACATCTGGACCATCTAGATTCTACTTTTTTTTCATCGCTAAATATGACTGATTGCCATTTCTGTCCATATGACATATGCTTTCGAGCCCACAACATTCTTTGTAACTTATGATGTCGTTTCAAAGCTGCTTTCTTTTACATTTTGCTATAAACTGTTGTTCCTTTTTCCACAATTCGTCTACGAATCGTATCCTTTGATACAGAGAGTCCCGATGACCTTTGAACTCCACGTACACTCATTTGTTGGGTACTCGCTAGTCTTTGTATCAGGCGATCCTCTTGTATATTTCTTACACGTGGCCTCCCAGATCTATATTTTGCTTTATATTCACAACCACGCGATAAAACTCAATGAATAGATTTCTTAGATCTATTAATAATAGCCAACATTTCTGAAACGCGCTTCCCTTCAGCTTTCAACGGCCAAATCATTGAAACCTCATTCCCTTGAATTTTTTAGCTCACCGCATGTCGACTGCGAAACGTTATCGTTTGCAAAACTTAAGTACTCAAAATCTGTGACATCATCGATTTTAAGTTTGCATAAGCCAGTAAATATTCACAGAAACTCATAATCGTGTCTAAACTTTTGCGACAGGCAAATTTTTATTTTTATCAAAAATATTAAAATTATAGCAAATAAAGCGACTGTCTTTTGATTATAACATTTTAAAACATATTTTAAGTATATATACAGGTTTTTGTAATTTTGACGTCATAATTCTAAATTTTAAAGATGAATAACGTCATTGTCTAAACTTTTGCGTCGTACTGTATTTCACTTATTTTGCTTCCCTCCACTCTTCCCCAACACTTGAAATCGAACTTTTTGTGTGATAAGAAGCAGAAAGCTTTGGAGAATCTAATGCGGGTGGATTCAAATTCATACAGGTTATTAAATGCTTATTTTAACACTTCTTTTAAGAGGGTAACGACTACTGGTGCAGATTTTAGGGGTGACGAGCACTGGTGTTATTACCTTACTTGTACTTCGAAAGAATATTTTGTAACTTATTCCTAATGTATTGTTCCGGTCAATATGACTGGATTCTGTTTTATGTTTAAGAATTTGCATATTTAATTAGTAATTCAACAAGTAAAGATAATAAATTTTACAATTTTTAGTCTGTTAATGTGTTTCTCGGTAGCTGACAAGTTCATTCAAGCCTAGGTGTATGCAGGATTGCCACGCTACCTGGAAAACCTGGTGAACCTGGAATAGTCAGGGAATTTGAAAATTGACCATGAAGTCAGAGAATTTCATACGATGATTGCCAAAAAAAAAAAAAAAAAAAAAAAAAAACTAATTTTTTCTGCAACGTAGAGTTATTTTTCGTGTTTTTTCTTAGCTTCCGCCTTTTTTTTTTAAACAAGACTTCTTAGAAGGTCTCCCATGCAGGGCAATCTCTCCGAAGGTCAAAGTAATATGTAACTTTTGTGTTTTCAAGTGGTATCATAATTATTTTGTCCCCAACACAGCCAGTGCACAATGTATGGTTAGACTGGAATTTTCAACACCTCTGGAAATCCTGGAAAAGTCAGAGAATTTCCTTCTCCTATTTGAGTGGCAACACTGTGTATGCATATGTTCTCATTTTTACTTCCTTATACAAAGTATAAGGAAGTATAGTAATCCCGATTTGCGAAATGGATTTTTTATTTCACATTGCTCGAAAACGAATGATCGCTGAATGTTGCCAATTTATACGTGTGACTGTCATGATGTATAGTTGTACACCTGCAAGTGTCGTCTGAACACGAGCTCTCGTTTTAGAGATATAAGCGATTTTACACGATTTTTCGTGACGTCTGTATGTGTGTGTGTGTGTGTGTGTATGTCGCATAACTCAAAAACGGTTGGACGTAGAAAGTTGCGAATTGGTACATAGGTTTGTTATAACATCTAGTTGTGCACCTCCCGTTTTGGACTTTGTATGATTTTCCGTTTTGGAGATATTTAGGAAAATTAGGTTCATAATGACAAAAATACATAGGTTTTGGCCATAATGTATCAAAAAACGGTAATAACTCAAAAACGGTTGAACGTAGAATGTTGCGAATTGGTACATAGGTTTGTTATAACATATAGTTCTGCACCTCCCTTTTTGGACTTTGTATGATTTTCCATTTTGGAGATATTTAGGAAAATTAGGTTCATAATGACCAAAAATACATTGGTTTTGGCCATAATGTATCAAAAAACGGTAATAACTCAAAAACGGTTTGGACAAATCTTGCAATTTAACTGACTTCCCGACTAGCTAGACATTGGAAACTTTCAGAAAAGCTCAGAACACGTTTACAATGCGTTTTTTTAAATATTTTTGGCCATCTGTTTCCGATACCTGCTGCCTTCGGCAGCGTTACCAGTACAAATCTTGCAATCGATTTTTAACTAACTTCCCGACTAGCTAGACATTTAAAACTTCCAGAAAAGCTCAGAACACGGTGACAATGCATTTTTAAAATATTTTTAGCCAATTGCTTCGTGTCACTGCTGCTTTTAGCAGCGTTTATATGATTCAACAGAAAATCTATTTAACTAACTTCCCGACTAGTTAGAGATTTGAAACTTCCGGAATAGTTCAGAAACACGGTGAAAATGCATTTTTTAACACTTTTATCCAATTGTTTCGGATCCGAAGTCCCCCCCCCCAAGGCACAACTTTGACATGAGTCCCCCCAAGGCGCAACTTTGACATGAGTCCCCCCCCAAGGCACATGAGTCCCCCCCAAGGTACAACTTTGACATGAGTCCCCCCCAAGGCATAACTTTGACATGAGTCCCCCCAAGGTGCAACTTTGAAATAAGGCCCCCCAAGTCCCAACTTTGACATGAGTCCCCCCAAGGCCCAACTTTGACATGAGTCCCCCCAAGGCCCAACTTTGACATGAGTCCCCCCCCCCCCCAAGGATTTTAAAATGAGTCCCCTCAAGGCACAATTTTATTTATTTATTTATTTATTTTTTTACGTATGCATGCATTTTTTTTTAAATATTTTTAGCCAACTGTTTCGGGTCCAGTGACAATATTTTTTAACATTATGTATATTTCTAAAAGTGTATAAGGAAGTCATGTGGTGCCCACATCAGATTTTTTATTTTAAGAAGTCATTAATCCATGCACACAAATCAAATCAAAAGGGCTGGGAGAGCTATTAAATGTTTATTACACACATGATTAAATATAGCACATCGTATTTGTAGACAATATTTAAATTATTTTCACATTAACATGATTATTTACCACAGTACATAATTTTAAGAAGCTTTCAGCTTGCCATGAGTTTCAAATCATTAATTTTCTCTGAATATATCGGAGCTACGAACCTATTGATATAAATATTCAAGTTCAGGTAAAAAGGAAACACTTCATGATACAAGCTAAATAAGAAAACAAGACAAAAAGTAATTATCCCAAGATTTCAAGTGCTCTTTGGCAAACAGCCAAAGGGCTTTTGTGGTCAGGGTGGGTGGGTGGGGGAAATGCATATGGAATCAACATCCGAACATGCTCCGCCCCCATGAACGGATGTTCATGAAAATATTCTTAAAAAAATAATAATATTAGTTTAACATACATAAACTAAATAAAATAAAAAATTACTACAAGGTTTTCAGGCT